>OY776129.1:65570847-66890013 GCA_963675135.1 Galeopsis tetrahit | reverse complement strand
GGTCTGCAATCTAACGTTCAAATATATACTATGACTGTTGGTTTGCTTTGTCGAGAAGGATCAATGGAGGAGACAAAACTTTTGTTTGTGCACATATCAATTGTCTATACAATATTATTATCAAGAGTTTGTTAAGGAAAAATGAGATTTCAAAAGCAATACCATTCATTGAGGAAATGTGTGAAAGAGGGCACTACCTGCGTTGGTCCCTGCCTAGAAGCCTGGTGTTGCAAAGGCTTCTTTTAATTTATGGCATTCTCGTTTGGATCATGTCCCTTTTGACATTATTAAAGACTTAAATAGATTAGGGCATCTATCTGTTAGTTCACTTTTGTCAAGTCCCACTGTTTGCACCTCTAACCAATTGGCCAAGAGTACACGATTGTCATTTACTATTAATGAAAAACGAGCTTCTACGGTTCTTGATTTGGAACATTGCGATCTTTGGGGTCCTACCCCTATTACCACTTCTTCTAGTTTTCGATAGTATGTTGTGTTCGTCGATGATCATTCTCGTTTTTCATGGTTATATCCTCTCCGCGCCAAGTCTGACTTTTTTGCCACTTTGGTCGCTTTCCACAAATTTGTGTGCAATCAGTTCTTGTCCACCATCAAGGTCTTTCAGAGTGATGGTGGAACTGAGTTCGTCAACAGGGTTGTTCACACCTTCATGGCCGAGCATGGCATATCGCATCATGTATCATGCCCTTACACGCCTCAGCAGAATGGTCGCGCTGAACGCAAACATCGTCACATCACTGAGACTGACCTCTATATGCTCTTTCATGCTCGTGCACCATCAGAGTTTTGGTTCGATGCTTTTGACACTGCTGTCCATCTCATCAACCGAATCCCATCTTCGGTCTTGGGCGGCCTATCTTCCTTTCAGGTTTTATTTGGCACTGTACCCACTTATGGCAATCTCAAGACTTTTGGCTGCCGAGTGTTCCCATACCTACGGGACTATGCCTTGAAAAAGTTGTCTCCTCGAAGTCGACCATGCATCTTCTTGGGATACAGTAGCCTCCACAGGGGTTTTCGGTGTCTCGATTCGGGCTCCTCCAAAATTTTTGTTACTCATCATGCTATATTTTATGAAGAGTGCTTTCCCTTTTTAGGTTCTGCTCGCCCAATGCCGACCAATGCAGTGGTCTCATCCTTTTTGGATACTGGCCTGGACTCCTCGCCTGACACCTCACCTGGGTCTGGTCGTCCCACTTTGACCCTGCCTTGCTCGGTATGCACCTCTGCTCCTGCCGAAGATCCTCTTCCTCTGCCTGCACCTATTGCGGAACCTCCTGCTACCCCTGAACCGGCCGAGCAATCCTTGCCGACCATTAACCCTCCGGTGCAACGACCACTGTCCAATCACCCGATGGTCACGCGAGGGAAATCTGGGATCTTCAAGCCCAAGTATCCACTAAACTTGGCCTCCACTGCCTTGCTTAGTGCTCTCACCGCCTCCTCGGAACCCCGTGGTTTTAAGTATACTGCCAAATCTCCTGCATGGTTGGCCGCCATGCAGGAGGAAATTGATGTCTTACGCGTCAACAACACCTGGAATATTGTTCCTCGCCCACGCGATGTGAACATTGTTGGCTCTAAATGGGTTTTTCAAACCAAATACAAATGTGATGGTTCCATTGAGCGGCATAAGGCCAGATTGGTCGCTCAAGGCTTCACCTAAATCTTTGGCACAGACTTCTCTCATACCTTCGGTCTGGTTGTTAAGGAGACCATAGTCCGTGTTATTTTGGCTCTCTCTGTTAGCAACAACTGGCCATTCCATCAGTTGGACGTCTAGAATGCCTTTCTTAATGGCTATCTCCAGAAGCCGGACTTCATGGCTCAACCCCCTGGTTTTGTAGATCCTCGACTACCGGATCATGTTTGCAACCTATTTCACTACCGGATCATGTTTGCAAATTGAAGAAGTACCTATATGGTCTTCGCCAGGCTCCCTTGGCCTGGTTCCAGCGGTTCGGCTCCTTTTTGCTCGGCCTTGGCTTTAAGGAGTGCAAGTTTGATTCCTCGCGGTTTTATCTATTTCAGGGTTCTTCAGTCGTCTATCTTCTTCTATATGTGGTCACTGGAAACAATGCCTCCACACTTGCTCGCTTTATTGCTCGGGCGAACAAGGAATTCGCCCTCAAGGACCTTAGTCACCTCAACTACTTTCTGGGATTGGAAATCTCTTACACCTCGTCGGGCAATTTCGTCGGGCAGTCCAAATATGCTCGCGAGATACTTGAGCGAGCAGATCTTCGAGACTCAAAGCCCATTGCCACTCCCTTGGTCGCGGGCGAGACTCTTGTCAGCACTAGTGACCCTTTTTTGGATCCCACTCTCTATCGTTCCTTGGTGGGCGCCCTCCAATATCTCAAAATTACTCGGCCTGATCTCTCATTCTCGGTAAATCATGTCAGCCAGTTTCTCCATGCACCGACCAGCGACCACTTCTCGGCAGTGAAGAGGATTCTTTGCTATGTCAAACACGCTATCAACTACGGTCTTTCCTTCACTCGCCGATCAGACTCCTTTGTGGTCGCCTATTCCGATGTTGATTGAGCTCGATGTGTGGAAACTCGTCGCTACACCTATGGTTATTCTGTCTTCCTAGGTGGAAATCTGGTCTCTTGGAGTGCCAAGAAACAACCTATTGTTGCTCGCTCCGGCTGTGAATCAGAGTATCGTGCCTTAACCAACGCAGCTGCCGAGGTCGTTTGGCTAACCACTCTACTCCGCAAGCTTCGTGTTTCGTTACCTGCTCGCCCAATTATCCTCATGGACAATAACAGTGCACTTTTTCTCAGTCAGAATCCAGTGGCTCACAAACGAGCCAAACACATCGACATCGATTGTCACTTTGTTCGTGAGCTTGTCACCTCTGGCAAGCTGTCCACCAAGTTTGTCCCTACATACCTTCAGCTGGTCGACATCTTCACAAAGAGCCTTCCTCGCCCAGCGTTTGAGTTCCTTCGTTCCAAGCTCTGCGTTTTTCCTCATCCCACGCATCGCTTGACGGGGGATATTAAGGAATGAGTCAACCATTCCTTGTATATAGGGATTGCACATTTATTGTATATATCTTTTACCTAAAATCATGTAATTTTGTTATCTTGTAAATTCCTCTATATATACAATACATATCACACCCATCAAAATTAACGGTGATCATATCTCATTTTTCACACTTTTTCTTGCAATATAATGTTTTTATCTCATTGTTCACACTTTTCCTTGCAATATAATGTTTTTATGATTTCCATAATTTCCTACAAGTATGAGTGACAATAAAATTCATGTACTAGTGCAAAGTTAGTGTATGTCTAGTAAATGATTATCAATTAATTAAATCACTAATATATATACTCGTATATGAACTGACAAGAGGACCCTATACACATAACCTCAAATATATCAATTAATTAAATTTCTAGTAATAAATTAAGATATATAAAACGAATTAACTTTTAAAAAATAATATAAACTTATAGTGCATAAATATTTTGAAGAGTACTCATTATTAAAGGGCATAGAGTATCTTGACCTTTCGGCATTTCCTGGATTGAATTTGGAAAAATAGCCATCAAAGGGTTTGCTATAAACAGAAAAATCAAAAGTTGATCATAAAAGCATATACAAAAACAGAAAGCAGTCGAAAAGCTAAAATCTTGAGAGAAAGTTGATTAAATGATACTAACTTTTACCATACCATATTTAATACTATTCAAAACCACAAAAAAGCATGTAGCCATGTACTGATTGATATATGTACATTCTTTTTTTTTTTTTTAGACTGAAGTATGTACATTCGTAATATACGCCCCAAAGTATAAAATAGAATAATTAGTAAAGATACTACACATAAGGGAACCTAGCCGTTTCGACTAGTACGTTAACCTTAGCAGTCTAAATTAAAATTTTGCTTGACCTTGGGCCATTATTCGGCTACAACTACAAGTACAAGATAATAATTAAAAAAAACGGTTTGATTAATTTGTACAAAGCACATTAAAATTTCAACTAGGAATTAATTCCCCATCTCTCTACACAAGTTCGCCTCTCTACACAAGTTCGGACTTTTAGATTAGACGGAATTCTTTCATGGTATCAGAGCAATATCGGGCAAAACGACCTGGTTCGATTCCTGTTGAAAGCACTCCACCCATTTAAATTGTCCACTCGATGGGCCTCCTCCCCAAAAATGATAAGAGGTGTTAATCCGGACCACGAGTGAGGGGGAGTGTTAGGAATTAATATACAAGAAAACTTAAATCCTTATAAAAATATAACTCATACATAGTTCATGAGGACAAATCCAAATTTTAAACATTCAAATCGAAAATAATTAAAAAACTACACACACACTCACATATGTGTGTCTATATATATATATATATATATATAATAGGTCTTCAACAAATCAAAGAAAACAAAATCGTGTCTGTCGAACACTAGCAGCACAGTACGTATGGCGTGTCTTAAGAAAAAAAAACAACACAGGATAGTGTTTAGAAAAAACAAAAAAACATTAGTATTTTATTTATAGTGATGGCCGGGGAGTGGATGAGCCGTAGCATTTTGACTCGTATGAGTAGTGAATAAGAATATGAGTTATAGTATCTCATATATACAATACAGATTATGTCGTTGAAAACGCAACATAATTAAATAGGGTCGCTTTCAATTTTTGCTGAATTTGGAGGACGATGAACTTGTGTAACATTTTATTATAGAATTTCCATAACTTTTTATTATTAATACTATCGATGATGAAAATAAAATAAGGGAGATGGACGAGGCGTTACAATATTAATATTTAACATGCACATAAATTATACTATAAATAATTAATACGTTGAATTAATTAATTAGGCGGGCAGGGCCATTAATGGAAAGAAGATTTAGGAATAAAAAAGGGTATTGGAATCAAAGAAAAAGAGGAAATGTTACTGGATATAGTCTCAGCTGCCTCGAGCCCCGATCGATCGATTGGTAGGAACAAAAGAAGATATTGGGCTAACTTCAATATTATCTTAAACAGTGTTAATACTGTTAATTAAATATTGGATGGAGCAAAAGGAATGACAAAAACAGGTACAGTACTAGCTAGTGTATATATATATACAATTAATTTTATAAATTGGATCCAACTAAATTAACAATTAAAGCAGTGATGTTACTAGCTACATTAACATAAATGGAATTGTATTCGACGTTTGGCCATGAAGTAATGTCATTAAAAGGCACCTACAATCTGGTATGAGGAGACAACTCAATTCATCAACAAAATTATAAATACTACTCACACGGTTAGAGATCGAGAAAGCGAAATGGGCGTATCACAATCACTGTACATGACTAGTTTTAATTCCAGAATTTTATTATTGTGTAGTACGTATTTGTATTGAGTACATATACTGTTAATGTACGTATGCACTGTAGGAATGTACGAATGAATCCAAACCCTCATACAGAAAATAAGAGAGAGAGAGTATATACAGTAGATAGATTGATGGAGGTAGCATAGAAATGGGTCCATTGTCCTTATAATACATGAATTCAAAACCGTAAGGACACGATCCGGGTCTGCCGCTCCTCACTTTTCTCCCTCACTCTCTCTCTCTCTCTCTCTAAATTAGCATGGAAGATCAATACGGGATGGGGGATCTACGCCACTACATCGGAATCGGAAACCGGGCTTTATTTCCGCCGGATTTAAACCCATACGACATGCTAATCTTTCGGTCGGATTCGACAGCAAGTGTGACTACTAATGCAGGAGGTGCTTTGGGTGGGTTTGAGAACGGCGGCGGCGGCACGGGGAGATGGCCGAGGCAGGAGACGCTTACACTTCTGGAGATCAGATCGAGACTTGACCCCAAATTCAAGGAGGCTAATCAGAAGGGGCCCTTGTGGGACGAGGTTTCAAGGTATACCCTAATTTTCAAACTCTCCTATTTTTTCTCAGCTTCATTAATTAATAAATCGCAAATTACATGCACTGGAATCAAATTAATTTCCCAAAAGGGGTTTCCTCGATCATCTTGCTAGTTTTTTAATTTCTAATTTCACCTTTAGTTATATAAATATATGAAGAAAAGGACAGAAGCTTAGTTTGAAGATCTTCATGTGTATTTCTTTGAAAAATGAGGTAGCAGTGTTTTATTTGCAGTAATAAATTTTGTTGGGTCTGGCAGTATTGTGGGTTTTGCCTGGTAAACAAACTTGGTGTCTTTATATATATTCAAGAAAAGAAGTAGTAGTAACAGCAAAACAAAATACTCCAGTAATTAATTCTGATGTGATGAACAGTTGTATCCCAAATTGGGTTTTGTTGCACTAACTGAATCGATGAAACCACATGAATCCCCCCATCCTTAGCAAAGATCAACATCACATACAATACCAGTTACACCAAACTAGGGTTCTTTTTCTCTGCAATCCCCGGCCATTATATTTATTCACACTCAATTCCCTAGCTATTTATTTTAAAAAATAAAAAAAATGTGCAGGATCATGTCCGAGGAACACGGATATCAGAGAAGCGGCAAGAAATGCAGAGAAAAATTCGAGAATTTGTACAAGTATTACAAGAAGACTAAAGAGGGGAAAGCCGGACGACAAGACGGCAAACATTACAGATTTTTCCGACAACTCGAAGCTCTCTACGGCGAAACTAATCCCAATAATCCATCACCTTCGGAAAATAATTACCCTAATTTCAAGAATAATCAGGACACAAGCTTAAGCCTCTCCAACTATTCCGACGCCGATACAAGCTCGTCAGAAAATAGCGACGGTATGCAGGACAAGAAAATAAGTGGAAAAACGGAGTGGAAATTGAAGATGAAAGACTTCATTGATTCCCAAATGAAGAAAGTTATGGATAAGCAAGAGGCGTGGATGGAGAAAATGATGAGAACCATCGAACAAAAGGAGCACGAGAGAATGCTACGGGAGGAGGAGTGGAGGAAGCAAGACGCCGCGAGGGTAGAACGGGAACATAAATACTGGGCTAGTGAGAGGGCTTGGATCGAAGCCCGTGACGCTGCCTTAATGGAGGCTTTGAATAAGCTGACGAGTACTGAGCAGACGTCAATGACGAATTGGGTTTGGCCGGAAAGTGAGGTGAATAGATTGGTGCAAGAGGAGGAGAGATTTGTGGAGGCAAGAGGAGGAGGGGTGTCGGAAGAGGTTGCTTGGGAGGAAGTTTCGGCAAGAATGGCGTGTTTTGGGCACGAGAGGAGTGGCATGTCGTGTAAGGAGAAGTGGGACAGTCTCAATAATTATCTACTCAAGTGTAGTAGTAACAAGAAAAGAATGAAAAGCTGCTATTACCAGGGCCATGACTCTATTTCCAATCAAGGGGGAGGAGTGTTACAGTATGGTGATCAAGGCCTGATGATTAGATCGAACGATGATAATGAAAATGGAAATGGAAATGGAAATTCGTCTTTGAGTACTGGTAATGCGTCGACAATTGGTATGAGTGATAGCTGCTTTAGGTACTTTATGGGTGATGCTTATGGTAGAATTACTGACTAATAACTCGAAGCTCCAATCTGGACTCCAAATGTAGGTGAATAACTACTCATGGCTTGGAATGTCGTAATTAATATTAATTTTCTGTTAATTATGTGTTTTTTCTTTTGTGGAATTTCTGTCTGGAATAACTGAAATTTTATTAACATATGATTGTTGCCATTATTTGATTTTTACTGTTTGACAGCTGCATTAAGATATTGGGAATTTTGTATTTTTTTACTTGTTTTTCTTTTGTAATTGTTGGTGGGATGGGATGGGATAGGTGAAAAGATTGAATTAGAGTCGTACATTTAATTTGATCAGTGATGGGGTATTTGATGTGATATCCTTTTTATTTTATTGATTGATTTTAAAGATTTTTTTTTTCTTTTTAACTTATTAAATTTGTTAGCTGTATGGAGTAGTATATAACTTTATTTTTGTTTGATAAAAAAATATATATAAATGTATTATTATTATTATAATTTTTGGTACTGGTAGAGTACTTTGTGATCCAAATTTCTTTGGACGGAAAATTTGCGGTGCCATCTAGTGGGTGAAGAAATAGGCGTTTGTAGTGCTAGGGAAGGTCAAGGAATGATAATCGATTCACAATTTATTTTTACATTTTCTCTATTATTGTGAAATTTCTCTATTAATTCCGCCTAAATTATACATATTTTCTTATAAATTTATGTGTTTCCTCCTCAAAAAAAAAAAAAAAAAAATTATACTATGTCTTTACTCAAGGTGTAACAACGGCCTTCTCGCATCTTTTTTATACTTTCTCTTAAAAAATAGTCTGCTTACCTTTTTAGGAGGGTTGGAACTTGAAAACAATGGAAAGAAATTGTAGCTTTGTTTCATTAGGAATGCTAGATTCAACTTTCAAATTAATAACAATAAGGAGTGAGAATTATATTCTACATACTAATAAATAAATCATAAAATATTGTAACTTAAATAACAAATAAATAAGAGAAGGTTTGGTATGATAGCGTTTTACAGTGAAATGAAGTATAATATAATCACGACGCTTTAAAATTTTGAAAAAGATGAATGTTTATTTATGCTAATTTGTGAACGATTTCACTGTAAGATTGGTGACACCTCTTAAGCATGTTTTTGTCTAAAAAAATTATGTTCCAAAAGTTGACCATATAATCAAATAGGCATGGTCACATATGTATTACGTGTAAGGATTTAGTATTGAAGTACTCGTCACGTCACGTTTTAGTTAAAATTAGGATCGCATTAGATCTATTTATGATTATTTTAAATAAACTAATATTGTTCAATTATTAGCCTACAAGTTTCAGTTAAAATTATTGTCACGCTTCACCCTATACCCACGGTTGTAAAATGCAAGTGCGCAACTAGTGCTCATGAAATTAATTCAATATAAAAGCGGTATCAAATGCACCGAGTGCATGGATCTAGGATTCATGCACTAAAGAGTAGCTGTATATTGTTTAGAATTATAAAATTATGCAAATACTAATTCTAATTATAAGTTTCCTGCAGCTTGTGTGATTGTTTAATATATACAGTATGTCCAATGAAATATGTATTTGTTCAACAGACGCTTGCAGTTATACTACATAAATATTGTTCAGCAAATTCAGACAAAGAGAGAGACTGTTTCAGTTTCTGGCGCTATGCTTCGATCGGTATTGTACAACAAAATCTGATACAGTATATTATAATATTTATACATATTTCTGTCTGATCTGTGTGTGCTGCAGACTCATGATTTGATTGAAACGACACCATTTCCATGATTATATATACTTAATTTTAAAATATATAAGTGAGTACTCTAGTCTCTCCACTGCTAAGTGCTAACACACTTTCTTCACCCTTGAAGTACTCGATTTAATAATAAACCAATTCGAAAATTTTAAGATTTTTTTTGTCATTAGACTTGACATTTAATTCCTAATTGAGCGACTTCTTCGAACTTTAAAAAATAACCCTTGTAGTGATATAATAAGAAGTAGCTAAATCAATATTTTATTGCATTCAAGATTAATTAAAGATGTGGAAATATTAAAATTGAATTTAAGCCCCATCGTACTGTAATAATAAGAAAACCTGTCATTCTATTTAACTCTCAGCAACTTTTTTCCCAAAAAAAAAAAAAGTGTGTATTTTCACTATTTTGTCCAGTATTATTCCCTCGTCAAAATGACACTCAGAAGTCAGAACCTTCTTCTATAAATGCAATTACCGTATATTTATCTACTGTATAATTAATTATCATGAAATGAACCTTATTAATCCTCTAAAAATCTAGAGCACTCACCCTATATATTCGCAATTGCACCTATCATCACTTTCAGCACTCACCCTATAAAATCGGTCCTACTTATTAAGCTCATCTTCACTTACAAATATTTTCTAATTTTTCTTACAAAAAATCATAAACAATACATTTCTAAAAAATGGGGGAAAATAGTGGATTATTCACAAATCATATGGGTCAATCAAGTTTTTTTGTTTTTAATTAGTAAAAACAAATAGAAAAACATGTCGCAAATTCTATAAGTATATGTTATTGTATGAATAAGTATATATTACTTGTTCTTTATAGTAGGACATGCTTGTATATACTAATACAGTAACAAATGTAAAATATTAAAAATGTGTTATTACATGAACAAAACTAATATTTTCTCTATTCCATACTTGATGACTCATTTTACCATTTTGGGTGTCCCTTACTTGATGACACGTTACCTAAAATAACATAAACACTTTTAAACAATCTCTTTAAAACATTACAATATTACAACAAATGTCACTACTTTATTACACTAAAAAAAACACTTTATTACTATTTATAAAATAAAGTTGAAAAGTTTTTACTACCCCACTTTATCTTACACAATACTAATAAATAATTCATTTATTAAAACGCATGTCCAATTGGATTTGGTCATCAAGTATAGGACGGATGAAGTACAAAACACAAAAAATAAAAATAAAAAAGACTATGAACATAATGAGAAAAAATAAATGTAATTAGAGGGGAGGGGGGAGAAAGAAGCGGGGTTATTTAAAACATACTCCATTACACATATCTTTATCTACTCAATATTGTATATTGAGTTATTTATGATTTTCAACTGGTCCACAAGTAAGTGTATTTTTGGGTGTTCAATATAAATTTTATATCTACCAGACAAATAACAATACGTGTTCCAAGTAAATCATTTTGTTTTACAATAATTAAAGTATATATTTTTGTAAATTAGTGCGACTAAATTAGTTTTTCATTTCAGAAGTTAATATATGGAGACAATTGAATAAACAGAAAATAATGGAAATAGATGGAGATGTGTAAAACTGGAGATTAGTCAGAGAAAATGTACGGAAAGTATGCAAAAAGCTTTATGAGTCCAAACAGAGAGAGAGAGGTTACCCACTGCAGTACTCATGCATCATCAATAATTCATTATCATCATCATCAACAGATCGATCACTGCAAAACCAAACAAGGTAAAAAAACCTGACCAATTTAACACTTCTGTAATTTATGTTTATCTCTTTTCGTGATAATATTTATATATATATATTAAATTCATTTTCAATTTGATTCCCCCCACTAAATATCAGACCAGACAATTTGGGCATTGGCAGTCAAACCAAAAAAAACTGACTTGCTTTCATAAAACCTAAACTGAATTGTCTCCAACCAAACAAATAAATAAATACTCCGTAATTAACTGAATCATGATCAGTTAGATTTTGAAAATTTATAATTAAGTATTTAATTGAATATATTATTAATCTAAACGAACTATGCATTTTAGATAAAGGGAAAATATCAATTTTGGTCACCCAATTTTACCTCTTTTCATATTTGGTCACCCACATTTAATCACTATCAAAATTGGTCACCCACTTATTATATTCTATCAAAATTGATAATTCCGTTAGTCAAGCTGTCATTGACTAACGGAGAAAGAGTTTTGAGCTCAAAATTTTCAAAACGTTAAAAACTTCTGATGCATCTTCTAGAAACTAATGAAACAAACGCAATAGCAAGAATGAAACATGTGAACCTAACATTGAAGAATCTTAGTCAATCACAAAAATTATACATTATTTCTTTATTTTATTATATTTATCTTATAGATCAGAAGGAATTCTCATTATAATTATCGTATAGGTCAAAAGGAATTCTCATGCATCTTTTAGAAGGAATTTTCATTATATTTATCGTTGATCAGAAAGAATTCTCATGCATCTTCTGGGTAGTCAAAAAATTTCAGTAAATTTTTAATAACTATTTAACTCAATTATGAATTCATTTGTTGTTGGTTTACTTTCTATAGAACGTGATTCAATCAACTTGATTGCAGTAAAAAAAATTCAGTAAGTTTTTAATAATTATTTAACTCAATTATGAATTTATTTGTTGTTGGTTTACTTTCTAGAACGTGATTCAATCAACTTGATTGTAGTAAAAAAAAATTCAGTGAATTTTTAATAATTATTTAACTCAATTATGAATTAATTTGTTGTGATTTTACTTTTTATTTTACAGGAAATGAGAAACTTAAGAGATAGAATGAAACTTTGTACTCTAGTTTTTTTTTGAACAATTGTACTCTGTTTCTCAATTCTTGGTTTCATATTGAATTTGTATAATAATTGGAGATATAAATTTATTTCAATTCATTTCCCAATCTATAATTATTGGAGCATAATTTGTGGTGAAGATTAATTGTAGAGAGGTTTCTAAAATTATTCATTCAAGAAAATTTCATAAGCTTTTTTTGTTCTAAATATTTTTCTATTAGGATCATTATTGCAGATTTCTTGAAATGTTAGTCAAACTGAAATAAATTTTTATCCTGAGTTTCTCATTTCCTAATTATCTATAAAATAAAAAGTAAACACTGGATGGAAGATACATCAGAATTCCTTCTTACCTATTATAAATATTTTTGCGGTTTTGAGAAATTTCACGGCTTAAAACTTTTTCTCCGTTAGAGATTGACCAACAGAGTGATCAATTTTGATAGAAAATAATAACTGAGTGAACAATTTTGATAGTGACTAAATGTGAGTGATCAAATATGAAAAGAGGTAAAACTAGGTGACCAAAATTGATATTTTCCCTTAGATAAATATTGTAGTAATACCACGAAATTCGTTTTACAATTTGATCAAATTTCAGTAGATATTTGTAACCACGACAATTTTGATATTTGTTTGAGAATTTAAACAAATCTCAAGATTAATGTACTAATAATTTATTTAAATTACACGATTCTTTTAGTTTTAGATAACGCTACAAAAAAGAGGTGTTTTACCGACGGTTATGCCGACGGATATTCAGTCGGTATTGGCTCTTACCGACGGAATTACCAACGGATTTTATCCGTCGTCAATGAATTGGTCGGTAGTGGTTACCGACGGAAAATATGCATCCGTCGGTATATGCCGACGGATTCAAACCAACCCGTTTTCAAACCGGGTCGCCTATACCGACGGATTCAATTCCGTCGGCAGTCAAGCCAACCCGTTTTCAAACCAAGTTTTCAAACCGGGTCGCCTGTACCGACGGATCCCAAATCAATTTTTCGTCGGTAGATCCGTCGGTATATTTTGGACTTAAATTTTATTATTTTAATTTACCGACGGAATTTTCCGTCGGCAAGTATTAAATTTTTTTTAAAAAAAATGATATTCCGTCGGCTCGCCCGTCGGTATTACCGACGCTAAACCGACGGAATAGTCCGTCGGTAAGTACCAAAAATTTTTAAAAAAAAATTATTTGCGATCGGGATCCGACCCGATCAAAATTGCTTAAATAATTCAATACACGATCAAAATTGCTTAAATAATTCAATACACAAATCTACATTACATCCAACAGAATAAACAAAATCGTCGTCCTTTGCTTGAGCAAACAACAAAAACTTGATGATGTAGACCAGAGTGCTAAGGCATCGAATGGTGTTCCGGAATTGGCAGAGGATCGATCAAGTAAGAAGCAAATAGAATTTTGCTGCTAATTATGACAACTATACCCCTCACTAGAATGCTTGAAGCTCTGTGAAATATTAAAACAACGTAGTAAACATTAACAAAAACTTATATGAGAAATAATTTAACAAGAATGTGAGTATATTAATACGTACCGTGGAGTATATTAAATTGTCCTTCGCTGACTCGACTGCATCCCTGCCATTTCAAAATCAATTCCAAAGAATCAAGATTCAATTGTCATTTTATATATTTAAACATAAATTAAATTATCATAAAAATTGAACATACCTCAACAGAGATCAAGTAACTTCATTAGGCTCGCATAGTTTCGGTCATGCTGGTAGTTCAAAGATAAGAGATTTAGAGTACAATAAATAAATCAATAATTCAAGGAAAATGGATATTTAAACATATCTCCATGAATACGTGCAGAATGCCAAAAAAATCACTGAGTTGCACATTTTACAAGTATTTCTCTATATTAATTTGTGCTAACCTATACTAAATCATATTCAATAAATTAAAACATATACATAGACTGTACGTGTATCATATGTGATACAAATATTAGAAAAGCATATATACCATAAAATTAGAGGCAAACAAGTTGTAGGGCCGAAGGCACGTGAAAAACTTTTAGAATTATAATTAATTTTCAATTCGTATTTTCATACCTTATATATGTGATTCTCACTGCATCTTATTAAATACTCAAAATTAACACATATCTCCATTTTTCTCAAATTATATAATAGTATTAAACATTTTTTTTGCTCAAACCACATGATTCTTTGGTAGTTATTCAAACCACATGATTCTTTTGGTAAGGTAAATGAATTTTCAGAAACCAAATACACTTGACCTCTCTCACTTTAGACTCATACACATCAATTCAGACCAAATTTAACAAACAAAAAAAAAAACGTACCTTTCAAACGAAGACGGCGACGGCAGAGGAGGCGGTGGGCGACGGCAGAGGAGGCGGTGGGCGACAGCTTTCTTGGAGAGAGGATGGGCGACGACTGCAGGTAGGGAGGATGGGCGACGACTGCAGGTAGGGAGGATGGGCGGCGGCCGCGACCACGGCAAGGAGGCTTTATATTCGGAAAGGAGGTGGAGTGGGGGAGAGGGAGAGACATAGAGAGATTGAGGGAAAATACGCGTGAAATGAGAGAAAGTTACATTTATAATCGGAAATGCCGACGGAAATGGCGACGGATATTTCGGTCGGCTTTGGCTCGTTGCCGTTAGCGACTGAAATGGCGACGGATATTTCAGTCGGCTTTGGCTCGTTGCCGTTAGCGACGGAAATGGCGACGGATATTTCGGTCGGCTTTGGCTCGTTGCCGTTAGCGACGGAAATGGCGACGGATATTTCGGTCGGCTTTGGCTCGTTGCCGTTAGCGACGGAAATGGCGACGGATATGTTCCGTCGCCATTGGATTTTTATAACCAAATGATAAATAATTAAATTATAAGTTAATTAATAAAATAACCAAATGATAAATAATTAAATTATAAGTTATAACCAAATGATAAATAATGAAATCTTATAAATTGTACAAAATAAAATAGCTAGGTTACATTAATTTAATATTCATCTTCATCTTCGTCTTCATTTTCATTATTTGCCACATCTTCCTCTTCCTCCTCATCTTCTTCATCCTCCCCCTCGTCATGTTCATCCTCCTCCTCATGTCCACTATCGTTTTCAATAACAATCAATTGTGGATTTGCAGCCGTCAAGTCTATCGAAAGATTAAAATCTCCCACAAACACTTCAGTTTGATTCTCTATTTGTTCCATTTGAAACGGAGGTTCATCTTCATCGTTGTTTTCCTTTTGGGGGACCTCCACCATTGACCTTGCCTTCACTTTGCAAACAGCGTGCCATTCTGATCTATTACGTTTTCCAGCTCCTGGATACGTGCAGTAGTAGACTTGAGATACCTGAGAGGCAAATACAAACGGATCATCCCCGCTATACTTCCTTTTCGAATTAACATCCACAAACTTGTACTCCGGATGAATTTTGGTTCCTAAAGGGGATGTGTCAAACCAATGGCACTTGAACAACATTACGGTTTTCACTGGATATCCCGGATATTCAATTTCAACGACTTCGTGCAACACCCCAAAGTAATCACTTGCATCTACATTGTAATTCTCACCCCTAAGACAAACACCACTGTTGTTAGTCGTTCTTGTTGATGCATACTCCGATGTATGAAACCTGTAGCCTTTCACAATATAGCCGTTGTAAGTCCTCACACGCCGTAGTGGTCCTTGGCTGAGATCCTGTAAGAACCGGCTCTGAAAATCGTGCGATTGTCCCTATACATACAGTTAAAATTAACATTAATCAAAATAATTATTTGTTCACGTAAAATTCAATTAATGATACTCACATAACGTTGGAACCATCGGGCAAATTGACGTTGAAGACTAGTATCTATGTCTCTATCTGAGATGTTTTGATCTGCATGTCGTAGTTCTTGTGTATACATCCTAATAATTCACAACACAATTAGATGATAAATGACGCACGTTTAGTGCTATTTAATTAGATGATAAATATATGAAATATATACTTACTCAATGTAAGGCTGAACTTCATCACAATTCAATAACACGTACGTTTGTGCTATTTCAGCCTCTGTGTGTGTTGACCAATATCGTTCAGTGGCTTTTCCTATAGGTCGCCCCTTAGACTTGAATACAGAGAGCATGCCATCGACTTCTTGTTGCGTACCTCTACCATCGAAGTTACGTGGTTCATTCCTGATCCTCGTGTTGACATGGTCTTCAAAATAATATGAACAAAACATGCCAACCTCTTCATTCAAATACGCATTAACAATCGATGCTTCGACGTTTGCCTTCTGTTTAGCATTCCGCTTCAAGTTGTGGAGATACCTAAAATTATAATAGTTAACAAATTAAAATAAGGCTCCTTATACTAAAAACTAATTAAATGAGAGAAATAGAATTGTTCACCTCTCAAATGGGTACATCCACCTGTACTGCACTGGACCACAAATCCTAGCTTCATACGCTAAGTGAACAGGTAAGTGTTCCATCGAGTCAAAGAAGCTAGGTGGGAAAAAACGTTCCAACTTACACAAAATAACTGGAATGTCTCGTTCCAAACGATTCATATCATCAACCTTGATTGTTGTAGACGTTAAATCTCTAAAAAAGAGACTTAATTCAGTGACAGCCCTCCACACATTCAGAGGAAGAAATTCTCGAAACGCAATAGGTATCAAGCGCTGCATAAAAACATGACAATCATGACTCTTCATCCCTGCAACTTTGTCTTTTGTTGTGTCTACGCATCGACTCATGTTTGACACGTAGCCGTCTGGAAATCTTAACTCTTTAATCCACCTACACAATTCCTGTTTTTGTGCCTTATCTAGTGTGTAGCAAGCCTTTGGATATTTACTTGTACGGGTATCCTGTTCCAACTCATCACGGCGACAGATAGTGTTCAACTCTTCCCTGCACTTTGGAGTATCTTTCGTCTTGCCTTCTGTGTTCATGATTGTGTGAAACACATTGTCAAACACATTCTTCTCAATGTGCATGACATCCAAATTGTGTCGGAGCAATAGTGAACTCCAATATGGCAAGTCCCAAAAAATACCCTTTTTCTTCCAGTTACCAGGGATTCCTTTGTTGTGTTCTTGTGCATTTTCCTCCGTAGTTTTTTTCAAACCCGTCCACTCAATCTCATGTAACAGACTTTGTCCTGTACGATTAATAAATGTTAGAATAAATGTAACCCAAAAAAACATGTTAAAATAAATGTATAAAATACCATTTCGAAGGGGCGGTCGATTGTTTGTGACTGTTGTATTCTTCGTGAAGTCCACCTTATTCCTTCGAAATGGATGATCTCGAGGTAAAAACCTTCGGTGATTATCGAACCATGAAACTTTTCTACTCTTCGGGAGACTGAAAGCTTCAGAATATTCCATACAATACGGACAAGCTTGCTTTCCGGCTGTACTCCACCCGGACAACATAGCATATGCAGGAAAGTCGCTAATGGTCCACAATAAAGCAGCACGCATCGTGAAGTTCTGTTTCCTAGAAACATCATACGTTTGGACTCCGTTATCCCATAGGAAGATCAAGTCTTTAATAAGAGGCTGGAGATAAACATCAAGTTTATGCTTTGGATTCGACGGACCAGGCACCAATACAGTCAGAAACATTGTTTGAGGTTTCATGCACATCCATGGAGGTAGATTATACGGAGTCAGTATCACCGGCCACAAAGAATACTTCTTTCCATAACTCCCAAACGGTGCAAAACCATCAGTACTCAAGCCTAATCTCACATTCCTCGGTTCACAAGCAAATCCTAGAAACACGTTATCAAGGTGTTTCCAGGCTTCAGAGTCGGACGGATGTCTCATATCCCCAGCCTCAGTATCTTCAGAATTTCTTGCATGCCACGTCATGTGTTGAGCTGTAGCACTAGATTGAAACAATCTCATTAAACGAGGAATGATAGGAAGATAATACATCCTCTTATGTGGCACTTTCTTTTTTGTCTTGCTCGATTGACCACCTGGTCCCTTCCGTCGTGGCTCTTTGTACCGGGGATGGCCACACATTCTACACATAAGAAGATCGCTATCGTCATCACCCCAGTATAACATGCAACCATTCACACAACAATCAATCTTCTCAACCGGCAAACCCATATTCTTCATCAGTTGTTTGCTCTGATGAAACGTCGTAGGTACTTTATTATCGACAGGACAAATCTCACTGCATAATTGTGTCATTTGCTCATATGCTCTGTTAGATAGCTTGTTCTCCGTCTTGATAGCCATAAGTCGAGCATTAAATGACAACTGAGAATGAGAATCACACCCTGGGTACAAATGTTGATCGACTAATTTGAGCATCTCATAAAACTGAAATGCTTCATCCGTTGGTTCCTCCTCTATATTTGACATACCGGCTTCCATCACCATTGTTTGATACATATCGGGTTCTTCCACCCCAAACTCTTGATCGTTACTGGTGCCGACATGCTCAACGTGTACTGGTTGTTCATAAATTGCAGTAGTGTAATAGTACAAGACTTGATCAAAATTATAAGGCCACCGTTGTTCGCCATGACTTGTCCAATTATAGTAATTATCAACGAACCCATTCATAACAACGTGGCATAAGACTTCATCAATGCTTTTAAATGATCTATTCTTACATTTCTTAGCATTACACGGACACCTAATACAATCCTCAGACATGTAATGTGGGTGTAGCTTTGCAAATTCAACAAATGACACGAGTTTATCATAAAATTCAACATTCACATTTCCTAAAACGAGCCTAGGAGTACAATACATCCACCGACGATCCGGCAAATCCATCTGTTAAACAATTTGACCAAATTAAAATTACACACTAAAAATTAAACACTAAAAGTAAAAACTATGTAGTAAAATTACACACTAAAAAATTAAACACCAAATTAAAATTACACACTGAAAATTAAACTATGTACACTTAATTAATAGAAAAACATACCTTAAATTTTCGCTCCAATCCAAATTTTTCCCTTAATTTTTTGCTCCACTCCAAAATTTTCGCGTGTTTTGAGGTTCTGGATCATTTTTCAATACTACATGCCGACGGAAATGTCAGTCCGTCGGTATATCACGCACCGAAATTCCGACGGTATTGCCAATACCGACGGATAATTCCAGTCGGTAACACAGAGTTCAAATGTATGTCAAATCAGTCAGATTCCGTTGACCAATTTTCAGTCGGTATTTACATTGCCAACGGAAATTTCCGTCGGCATTGAACATTTGTCAATACCGACGGAATCACTTTCCGTCGGTAAAAGACGCGTATAAAAAAAATTAAAATGCGCATTCTTAACACTCCAACCACACTCAAAACAACCTAGCTACTTCTTCACAAACATCAAAAAATAAAAAAATACAGAAACTCATGTCTTCATCTTCGGCATCCATGAAAATTGTGGTATGCCATTGTGGAAGAGAAGCTCGTGTGTGCATGTCGAAGTAAGAAAAAAGCAGAGGTAGACTATTTTATACTTGCCCAGATTCACTAAATGGTTCTGGATGCTCCTTTTTTGTTTGGGCCGATGAACACGAAATTCACGGACAAGGAACGAGTTCACACGGAATGTTTCCGGGCATGGTGAGGAGAATTGACTCACTTTTGCTTGAAAATCAAGAGCTCAACAACAAGTTGAATCATGCGCAACTAGTTGGGGATATGTATAAGGATACATCTGACCAACTACCCTCAGAATTAGGATTTGAAGCTGGAAAAGTTGAAGAGCTAAAGAAGCAGAGGAACTTTCTTATTGTGGCCATAGTATTCTGTGTTCTACCCTATGTGTTCAAGTTTATAGGTTGGATGTAATCCTAAGTTTATGTCTCTAATATGTATTGCTAAGTTTATGTAATGTTAAGTGTATGCATGTAATGTAACCACAACAACAGCCTTTCTTCAAGGCAATTTTCAATGAAAATGTTGTTTATCTATCACATATAGTCTCCCATCACATTCACATTCACATTCACATAAACACAAACATGAAAAAACAGAGTACATTCAAACATAAATGAAGATCCAATACAGATCACATCCAAAATCACACATAAAACATAACTAAAATTAATATACACATTCTTAACACATAAAACACACATAACTAAAATTAAACAACTAATACTTAAACATAAAAGTAAATAGTTCAACAATAATGCAGATAAAAATAAATAGTTCTACAAGACATAAAAGTAAATAGTTCTACGAGACATAAAAATAAAATTGTTCAACAGAAATAAAAAATAAAATTGTTCAAAGACACTCATGGACCAAAGGTCCACAAATCATCAATATTAGGGTCTCCAACGAACTGCTGACCCAGATCGACGATGTCGTCATCCTGCTGCATGGTCGGGACATAGTCTGAGGAGGCTGGGGGGGCGCCTGGGGGAACATACGTCGTCGGTAGAGGAGCTTGCATGGTTCTCTGATAAACCTCCTCGATCCTCTCGTCCGACCACCCCATCTCTCGACCCATATTCACATGCATCACATGCATGAAATGGTTGAATTGTGCCATCGTCACATCAGGAGTTGGGGTGGAAGATACGGAACCCTGCGATGCCGTCTGGGACGGACCAGCGCCGGACCTGACATCAGCGCTCATACGACCAAGGCCCAGAACTCGTCCGCGGGTGGTGGGGGCAACTTCCAAATAAGCCCGGTCCACCTCCTCGACTGTAGGGGCACTGCTGGTTCCGGCTTGAGTAGGGTCGACTTGAGTTCCGATCTCGGCCATCCTCCGGTTCATCTCCAACTACATAATTAATAATTTTAAATTAATAGAATAAATTATAAAAAATGTATTTAATTAAACAATTTTATTACTTACGTGGAGGTTAGTTGTGCGCCCGTATGTGGATTGCTGTGTATCAGCATTAAACGGATGAGCAATGCTCATCCGGTCCAAGTGAGTGGGTACACGCCCCGTATCCCGTTCCTAATAATTAAATTTATGTATTATATATATTAAATATATAATTAAATTTATTAAAATTAATTAAAAAATTAATAAACACTTACAATGACCATTGACTGCTCAAGGATGGACCGGGCTCCAGTCCGATGCCTGGACATCCCACCCCCAACGTCGGATCTCCGGTTGGCCTTAGCAATATCACACTTCCTGATGTACGCAGGATCCAGCCACTCCCTCGTCAATGAATCCCACAACACAACATCATTATCATCCTTACCCAAGCTCTGCGTCGTCCCATCGCTCCGCCATGCCATTCTCCATTTGTACATTAAATCCTTATACCGCTCTTGCGCCGATTTACAGAAATACTTGAACATAGCCTGGTCTGAGTACATATTCCGATCCCAAGTGGTTTGTTTCTGCACATATAATAAATTGTTTATTATTGAACAAATTAACAAACATTAATTAAATAATTAAGTAATTAATTACTACCTGAAATTCCTCGAAGTACGCCAACTTTTTTTGTTTTGGGACCTTCGACCAGGTAATTGCACCCGCAGAGATCGGTAAAGAGCCAAAAGCAATCGTGCATGCCCTGGAGACCTCGTTACCAGGTAACAATCTGTGACATTAATTAACAAACAAAACACATTATAAATTAAAACGAGTGCGAAATTAATTAATTATTAAACAATAAAAGTATTTAATTACTTACACTCTTCCATCTGTAGCCCAAATGCGCTCCCGGCCATCCCGAGCAGGAACAACAGGATGGTCCCGGACAGACGAATGAGACGACGGCTGATCAGGCGACGGGTGTGGAATGGGTGGCGAAGGCGACGATAATGGTGTTTGTGGCAGTGTAGGCGCCGGCGCCTCGGGTCTAAGTTTCGATCGACTCTTCCTCGATCGGCTACGTGACCCGGAGGCCCCGTGAGATCCCGAGCCACTAGAGGCACCAGCACCATTTCCAGTCATCTATTTAATTTAAACATTTAAATTAATAAATTATATATATAATACTAATTAATTAATAATAAATTTCTTAATTTAATAAAAAACAATAATCTAATAAATTAAAATTTAATCCCTAAATAATAACCTATTTTAATCAATAATAACCTATTTTAATAAATAATTTTTTATTCAATCAACAATAACTTATTTTAATAAATAATTTCCTATTTTATTCAACAATAACTAATTTCCTATTTTATTCAACAATAACTAATTTCCTATTTTATTCAACAATAACTAATTTATTCAATAATTTCCAATTTTAATTAACAATTTTCTATTTTAATTAACAATCTATAACCTAATAAATTTTAGTAACAATTTTTTCTAACTTTAAAATAACAATTTCCTAATATAATTAACAAAGCCCCTAATTTAATCAATAATTTCATAATTAGTAAATCAACAATATTAATCAATAATTTTTTATTCAATAACCTATTTTAATAAATAATTTTTTACTCAATCAACAATACCTAATTTAATCAATAATAACCTATTTTAATAAATAATTTCCTATTTTATTCAACAATAACTAATTTCCTATTTTATTCAACAATAACTAATTTATTCAATAATTTCCAATTTTAATTAACAATCTATAACCTAATAAATTTAGTGACAATTTTTTCTAACTTTAAAATAACAATTTCCTATTATAATTAACAAAGCCCCTAATTTAATCAATAATTTCATAATTAGTAAATCAACAATATTAATCGAGCTAATTATAACTTACAATATCATAATTTAATTATGTAATTAACTCCACTCCAACGTATATGCAAATTAAACAATAATATCAACTATATATATAACATCAATTATGCAAAACATGCAATATCGATCTTAACAAATCACATTAATTTATTATAAATAACTATATACATCAACTAGCTATATATAGGCAATTATCCACTTACAATATCAACTAATTAATTAGATATATCAACTACATACATTCAAAATAATTAACTATATACATCAACTACAAACAATTTCATATGAATCTATATAACAATTTAAATTAACACATGCAATTTAATTCATAATTATAGGCAATACAATATAACTTAAAAATTAATTACTAACAAATTAAGAAAGCGTACCGTATAGATTTTCTAATCGAGTTGAGAGAACACCTCGACAGAGCCTCTTCTTCGCGCAATAGAGGAGATAGAAATAGGGAGGAGGGATCGAGGAGGGAGGAGGCAGGGGGGCTTTCTTTCTCTCGAAAGAGAAAGAAAGTAATCTGTTCTTCAGTTTATATACAAAAAAAATTGCCTTTTCCGTCGGTAATGACCAGATTTAATTTTGGGAGTCGATAAAGAGGCGGTTAGTTAATGCGGGTCGGTTACCGACGGAAATTTCCGTCGGTAATGACCACATTTAATTTTGGGAGTCGATCAAGAGGCGGTTAGTTAATGCGGGTCGGTTACCGACGGAAATTTACAATACCGACTGAAAAATCCGTCGGCCGGTGACCTAAAAACGACACCGTGTAGAGAGTTCTGAGTGTCCGTCGGCATTCCGTCAGGAAAGCCGACGGAAATTGAATTCCGTCGGCATAGTCTTCTAACTTTGAATTCCGTCGGTACAGCCGTCGGAAAGGTAATCCGTCGGTATACGTCCGTCGGCAAAAACGAGCGTTTTTGTAGTGTAATAAATAAATAAAGTGAATAAAAAGCGTGACATACAGGGTGTATTATTTAGTGAAGTGATTCCAAATTGATTAGACTAGCTACTGACATTTCTGAGAAATTTGTCTTGCCTCTCCTAGAACACACAGCACACTCTTCTTGTATTCCCAATTTGGCACTGCTACCAGCCCTTTTTTTTTTAATTAATACAACTGTTGGAAATACATGGATTCACATGCCATATGCTTCTTTCTTGATTTTCCCTCTTCATCCATTAGTCAAACAAGATCTACTCTCTCCGTCACTTCATCCATTAGTCAAACAAGATCTACTCTCTCCGTCACTTAATTAGCTTGTATAGTTTGATCGACATATTTGTTAAGATTAAAAAAAAAAAATTTAGTTGTTGATGATGTAAGATTAAAAAAAAAGATATTTTAGGTGATTTGATTAGCTGTAAAGTGAAATGTATGAGAAAAAAAAAAAAGCAACTTTAAAAATAAAATGATGATGTTTCATATTAAAAGTATGCAAGTAATTTTGGGAGGTATCAATAAAAAAATTATACAAGTAATTATGGGATGGAGAGGGAGTACATAAAATTCACATTTATTAATTGGACCATCTAATATTATTGTCATGTCAAACAATTACTATTGCGTTCAACTCCACTTGACAGAATAATGCGATTAATTTTACAATTTTATTTTATTTTTAAAGATTGTTCATTGAAGTGTTGATAACATTTTATTATAAAGAATTATATATCACCTTCAATCTAATGGATACAAAAAAAAAAAAAAATGGAATCCCTTTGGACAACACTTTTACGATAACATGTGCAATTTACACAGATAGGACTGGTAGGCAGACTATAGAGGAAATGAAATGCGGACAAACAAATTTATCACTATTATCAACTAAAATAATGAGACTATAATCTATATGGGGAAGGATTGGGCAACTAGTTTGTGAATTGACCCAAGTACTTGTTCTCAAAGAATGGTCACATGATAATATGGGTGTGTTTCTTAGATCATTTATTTCAAATATTGGTGAGACCTTTTAATTTCTTTTATTATTTTGTGTAACGATTTGGTAAAACCATTTTCCATGTTCAGGGAGTTTTGTGGGATATGATGAAAGTTTAAAAGAAAATGATACTCAATTTGTGCAAATCTCAAATTGACAATTTAAAAATTACCAGAGCAACTCAATTTCTTAATGTGTCATGATAGAAAACAATTAGATATTTGGTGTGTCAATTTGGACGGAACTTACAAACTTTCACAAAAGTGTTCATGTTTATATTACGAGCACATTATTTTCTGTTCAACCAACCAAACTGAAAACCGAATTGAACTAAATATAAATTTATTCAATTGGTTTTGAGAAGTCGAAAACATTATTAAGGTGTGGTGAGTTTAAGGAGTACTTAATCTAAGCATAAACACAAACTATTTCAAGGTACCATGAATACAATATAATGGAGAAGTACACCATTAAACACAAGATCATTTCCAGACATCCACACTCCAAACAAAAAATTTGATTTTAATTTGGTTTAATAAAATTAATAAGATCGGTTTTCCATTTGGTTTAATAAAATTAATAACATCGGTTTTCCATTTGCTCACCCTTGGTGCACATTTCCCAAAACAAATAGGACATGCATTTCCGTTTTCTTTGAACCATGCAATTAAATTCAAAATAGTTTCAACTCATGATCGGAAATATACCAAGTTAGTGAGCCCAAGTATTTGTAGTACACACCACTAGACTAGGCAAGCAACCGGACTAAAAATATGTGTGAGTGAAATCTAGTGACCTTCATTAATAAATTGCCCACAACTACTGGGCCCAACTAACACTATACAAATTACGGCTACGAGCCCAGTTGAATTTTAAAACCTTGGTCATCACAAATAAAGTATAATAAAAAAAGTGGCCCAGATTTAGCATCAAATAAAAAGTGTAGCCCATCAAGATGAATAAAAAATGAAAATATTAAGAACATACGACGTTGAATAATGCAAAACTTGACTGACCCCCAGCAAATTCATTTATTTTAATAATGGTAAGCAAAATTATACTTGGCCATC
Source organism: Galeopsis tetrahit (assembly GCA_963675135.1). Lineage (NCBI taxonomy): Eukaryota > Viridiplantae > Streptophyta > Magnoliopsida > Lamiales > Lamiaceae > Galeopsis > Galeopsis tetrahit. The sequence continues at coordinate 66,864,187 of OY776129.1, read as the reverse complement.
GAGATCAAACGATAAGAAAAAAGTAGTACAAACAAGCATATAATATAAGCCGCCGTTACCAAAAAAACCACAAAATCTCACAACACTGTAGTCCTCAGGCTTATTAAAACACAAGTCTACAAAACAAGTAAACAGACATAGAAATAGAAGATTTAAATACTAAGTCACAGATTATCAAAAAACCCAACCTAGTACTTGTAGTCCTTGACATGGAGACTCTCAGCAGCACCCTCGCTCAAAGCAACTCCACCCTGGTAAGTTCCTAGTGTCGCCTCAGAGTTAGCCTTGCACCTTGCAAGTAAGGCAGCTTGTGCCTTTCCAATGTTCTCTTCCTTTCCAGACCAAGCCTTCAAGGTGCTCTGCTGCAACGCACGTCCAAACGAGAAAGAAAGAGTCCATGGCTTCTTCGTCTTAAGCTTGTTCATCGCATTAAGGTTCACAGTCGCCTCTTCCTCGCTCTGTCCTCCAGACAAGAACACAACAGCTGGAACAGCAGGAGGCATTGTACGTTGCAGGGCACGAACTGTGTACTCAGCTACAACCTCGGGTGCAACCTTTGGGGAATCGGAACCGGGAGTAACCATGTTGGGCTTCAAAAGGGTTCCCTCGAGGAGAACATGGTGGTCATTGAGTGCCTTGTAGCAAGCAGCAAGAACACGTTCTGTAACATCAGCACACTTGTTGATGTCATGGGGCCCGTCGACGAGGATCTCAGGCTCGACAATTGGTACCAAACCGTTCTCTTGGCAGATGATGGCATAACGGGCAAGTCCATTGGCATTTTCGGTGATAGCGAGCTGAGATGGTTCATTTGCACCGATCTTGAGGACAGCCCTCCACTTGGCAAAACGAGCACCTGCCTCGTAGTATTTTTGGCAACGGGCAGCTAGTCCGTCTAGACCTTGGGTAGTGGTCTCACCGTTGGTTCCGGCAAGCTCGACGGTACCCTTGTCGACCTTGATACCAGGAAGGACACCACCCTCCTTCATGACTTCAACGAAGGGTTTGCCTACAAGTGTATACAAATTGAGGTTAATTCTGTATAGACAAATTTTCTTTAACAGCACATCAATCCTTGTAAAGAATACATACCTGCAGCAGTTTTTTGGTATAGAGTTTCCTCATAGAGAATTATTCCGCTAAGGTGCTGAAGGGCACCGGGGGCAGTGAAAAGAAGCTCACGTAGAGCCCTCCTGTTTGACTCAACGTTCTCAACATTGATGCTTGCCAAACGCTTGCCAATTGTGCCGGTAGATTCATCAGCAGCAAGAATACCCTTCCCAGGGGTACCAATGTAAGCAGCATTAGCAATTAGCTCATCTGCAAAAGATAAGGCACCTTAGAATTGCAGGAAAGAATTGTAAAGAAAAGCATATCAGAAAAAACTACACTAAATAAAGTTCATACAACTTAGTTAAACAACCAAGGCAAAACAAACACCCAGACAAACACCGCCTTCACCTGGATCCAATTAACCACAATTTGAGAAATTTTTCGAAGTAAATTGACGGAATAGTCTGTTTCTAATTCAGTTGAATATAGTAGGAATAGATAAGGACGCACAAAAAGCGCAGTCAATCATCATACAACACAAGCCATTAATAAATGAGGTGAAGTTCAAAATCAACCTTCTTCCATTTTTTTGACGGGAAAATCAATCTTCATAGTAGTTACCGAGGTTTAGTTTAAAATCTCACACAATGATTAATTCTTTAATGAAAAAAACTAATGTTATTTAAAAGCTAAGCAAATCCTAGCAGTTCAAGTTCAACAAAAATTGACTTAATTCAACACAATCAATAAAAAATGGACTTAATAACACTGCAAAAAAAGACACTTAAACAGACGATTTAAAAATCTAAATTAACAACTTCATCCAAAAGGTGGATCAACAGAAATAAACAGAAGCGCAAAGCTTGATTACGTGAAAAAGAAAAAAATCAATCGATCCATTGCATAGATCCTACGAGTATTTCACTCACATGGGGTTAAAATCCAGGGAATTACATCAAGCAACAAAGGATACAGTTGAATACACTTTGAATAATCCAAACCAACCTCGATTAAAACGACAGTAGATTTACTACACCCAAATACATTCAGACGTTTAGAGAAGGAACGTGTAACTAGATTTAAGGACAAGTAATAAAAACGCGGCTGATTATCGCACTAGATTTCAGATCTAAAAAAGAATCATAAAATTAAGTGATGGGTAGCGAAAAACATTCACAGATCCACCGAACAGATAAACAAGCAAGCATTTGATAAATTTATTATAGTTAAAATAGGATGAAACTAAGTGAAGAAGAGGAGCAAAAATATTACCAGCGTACTTTCCTCTGTAAGCAGTCATGGCTACGGAGTTTGAGAAGAAGAAACAAGTAGAAGGGTAGAGAAATGAGTAAGAAAGTGGTGAATGAATACAGGATTCAGTGGCTGGTCAAGGGTGTTATATACTAGGCCCATCGATATTTCCGCCTACCTCGACCCCTTCTCCAAGTTACACTCATTTGTGCCTATTTTCTATTTTACTATTTTGACCTTTGGCCTAATATCTCGAATTTGTTCTTTTTAACTTTTGGCTAAATAAAAATATATCTTAATTTTCCTTTATGGTGAAGATTCCCTGTTTTATTTTTTAATTTGTTTTTTTTTTTATTACAAGTTAAATACCCATCCCATTTCCCCTCCCCATGTGTTCAATATTTTTAATAGTAATAAATGATATTATAAATTATTATTAATAATATACAGTATGTTATTTTTAAAAAAAAATGCAAGATAAAAATTTTAAAACAAAATACGTGATCTTAAAAATATTATGGATATACTCTCATTTAAAAACAAAAAAGTAATTTCGATCGGTTGAATTTATTGTTGGAATAAAAATGTTTTGGAAACATATTTTGGATAATGAAAGACAAATCAAAATATATGTTGACAAGTTTATCTTTAATTAATGAAATTGAATGAATTTAGCTTATGTTAAAAATTAAAAGTATTTTTTAAAATTAAAAGAAATAGTGTAAAAAATATTAAAATATCATTTAATTGTATAAAAAATAAAATGCTAGGAATAAAACATTAATTGTGTACATAAATAAAATGTTAAAACATCATTTATTGTAGAATGAAAAAGGGTTAGTCTTGTGTGCACCTGAGTTGACCATTGACTTTTTAACCTTTTTTTTTTTTTTTTTTTTATGTTACATTTTTCAGTTATAGTGACTTCCACGTTTCAACGACTTACACTTTTTAGTAAAATGGTGTTACACTTTTCATTTGTTATACTGTATAATAATATTTTTATTTATAGTGACTTACACTTTTTAGTAATATTGTGTTACATTTTTTGGTAAATGGTGTTGCACCTTTCTATTGTAGTGTCCTACACTTTACAATAATATTTTTATTTATAGTGACTTACACTTTTTAGTAAAATATTGTGTTGCACTTTTCAGTTATATGACCTTACACTTTTTAGTAATATTGTGTTGTACTTTTCAGTTATACTGACTTACACTTTTTAGTAATATTGTGTTGCACTTTTCAGTAATATTGACTTACATTTTTTTAGTAATATTGTGTTACAATTTTCAGTTACATTGACTTACACTTTTTAAAAAAGTAAAGAAAAGCAAAAAATTAGGAAATAAAAAAAATTATAAAAAGAAAAGAAAACAATCCAAAAAAAAATACACTCGAGTGTACGCCGTACATTCGAGTGTATATGAGACAAAACCAATAAAAAAAGTAAGCCCTCCGTCCACCAAAAGTGTGCTCATTTCTTTTTTTTAGGGGGGATTTCACATAAAAGGTCATTTCACCTAGTGTTTTTTTAAATAAAGACATGATTCAAAATAGTTTCAGAATAAGGACAAAATGGCACATAAATGTACCATCATGCCCTTAATACATAAAATTCGGAATTAATATGGAGAAATTCTTTAAATATTTGAAATTTAAAGCTGACTCTATCAGCTCATTAATTCCAAGAATTACGCAATTAATTAAAACCTTATGTTTGAAATTTAAAGCTGACTCTATCATCTCATTAATTCCAAGAATTACGCAATTAATTAAAATCTTCCTAAAATTAATTAACACCGGTCAGAAGAGCTTAATTTTGTGCAGAATTTTGGGGTTTTTCAATTTGTGAAGAAAGGAAACCGTGAAGTACGGAAGAAGACGAAGTGAGAAGTGAGAAGAACATTTTGCTCCCTAAACCATGGTTGGAAAAGTAATATAAAAGCTAAATCTGCATAATAAAATGAATAATGCAGAACAATGAAATCTAAAACTGCATAATAAAATGAATAATGCAGAACAATGAAATCTAAAACTGCATAATAAAATGAATAATGCAGAAAAAATAGTACGGTGTCTTCATATTAGAATGTGATTATGCAAAAATACGTATACATATGCAAAATAAGATATGCATTATCCCTTGACCAAACCAATAACAAATAATCATGAACTACATTTCAGCAACGCGCACGTAAATCATCACAATTACACGAAAACGGAGCAAATTGAACATAAATTAAAATCATCTCAAAAAATCTTAAATTCTTTGCAAATTATGTGTGTACGTGTGGAATTAAAAATCATACCCTTGGCAAAACTCTTCATCTGACCCTTGGAATTAAAATTTTCTACTATATCTCCGGCGGCTTCGCGTCCGTCATCCATAATGAAGAAATCGGTGAAGTTTGAATCCCCTAGGAATATAAAGAAACGATCGCGTGGAAAGTCTCTTGATCATGTGCAGTCGGTGAACTTCGGGCCACGACCAACGCAAACCCTCGATTGCTTCCAATTCGGTGAAATCCATCGGCGAGTTAGGAGACGAACGAGATGCGTTTCATCAATTGATGAAACCTAATCGAGATTTGCGATCATGGGGATTTATGATATTTCAAAGTTAGGGGTTTAATTTATGATATTTTCTGATAATGGCCGGCCCTACACCATGAAAGAAATCGGGAGTGAAAATAAGAGAAAAAGTCCAGTGTCTTGATCGCGTGATTAAAGGCTATACTTTTTCTAAATTAGATTCGGGCTTTCGACAGTTTGAAATTTGATTTTTAAAATTTTGAGTTTTGAAATCCTGATAAAAATGTGTATGATTTAAACAGATTCTGAGGGACGATAAACTAGAAAAGAAGGTGATGCAATAAACTAGAAAAAATGCAGAACACGATAAACAGATTATGAGGGACGAGGAATTCTGAATTAAGGCGGTTTTTGGGAAATTAGGATTGCTTTAATTGAAAATTCGTATGAATCGTGCAGATTGCAAATGAAATAAGGAAGGTGAGATTCTTATTTCCATATGCGTGATATTAAACAGAATGCTGGCGAAATATATGGAATGTATGACTTGTTCCATTATTATATAAATTAAATAGTTATTCTTCAAATTTAAATGTAAGGGCATAAATGGTTATTTACACATGTTTTTGTCCTTTTTTAAAAAGATTATAAAAGTTGTCTTTATTTAAGAAGCTAGGTGCCTAAATGGTCTTTTTTATAAATTTTCTCTTTTTGAGGTCCACAAAAACGTGCTTATTCTATTTAAATAGTTAACTTTTGAATATTTTTTCTACTTTACTAATAGGATTGAGTATCTACCAAATATATTTTCTACTCATTATATTAAATATATTCTTTATAATTAAAATATGATTTTTTTTAAAAGCACATATAAAAAAAAGTGAGCACACTTTTGTTGGACAGAGGTTATATGTATTATTAGTTAAAAAATATCATTATGAATATATTTACTTTTTATTGACTATATTATGATAGAACATAAATCAGGGTGCTGGCCTGGATTGCTTCTATACTGGGTACCCTTTTATGTGTATTATACGGTTATACCCGGGAAGCTTGTGAATAAAATGTTTATTTTTACCGATAACAAAAATTATCAGGAAAAGGTATTAAGTCTCTTTCTTTTTCAGTGTATGGGGTTGTTTTCATACTTTATCTTAAATAATTGGCATCACCTAAATGAAGTTGGATATCGACGTGTTCGTAATTGTTTTATTCTCACTTGTAAGTTGTATCATTATAAGTCACTAATTTATACACTCTTCATCCTCTAATACTCCTAACCTATACGTTAATATGTAAAAAAATTAAATTATAATTTTATAATTTTTGATTTATACAGCAAAAATGAATTGAATGTGCAATTTAAAGTGTAATATTTTAAAATATAGAAAAAAATAACACAGTCTCTGCTCTCAATGACCCAACCTGCGGGTTTTTTAACCGAATATAAATTTTTATACCAAAATGATAAGCAAAATAGCCACTTTAGTTTTGTGGGGACCATAAGGATGAATTTTGATTGGAATATGCCTTTGTGATGCTGAAGCACAATTCTTTTAAATGGGCTTTGCTGAGTCGATTCTGCAATTAAAGTATTTCTGTAATTAATTGCAAAACGAAGGGTATAGTAGTTGGCGTTATATGAATAATACCATGTAGGAAGCGCCAACTGGTTTGGTGGGCGAGTAAAACGGAGGCCCACCACCTTACAAGGCGGTTTTATTTTCCGCCACCTAACAAAAAAACATTCTAGTAGACAATAAAAATTATAAAATCATTCAAATTATATTCACACAGACGTGAATTAATGTATATTATTTCTTATATTTATATACTCGTCGTTATTAAATGTCCCTTTACTATATGAAAAAAAAAACATTTTAGACACTTTTAAATCATACCCTTAATAATTTTAGAGAATATCAAAATATAAAAGAATACAATCCACACTGACGAGAATAGTTTTAAGTTTTTGTATTTTTTTTTTTTTTTTAATGAGGAGAATAGTGGGATATGAGTTTAAGCCACACTGATTTTTATTTAATTCTTTAATTAAATAATTAAAAAGGTGTAACGGGCAAAAGCCCAAAAGAAAACCAATAGCCACGGGGTTTAAAACAGGGGATTATGTACGTCCATGGGTTATAGGGAAAATCAAAGCAGCCCACAGTATGTGGTTACACAACAGAACCTTCGATTGGATTGAACGATATGCACTACTCTCCAACACACACCTCAAAAAAAGTGACATTTCTGGGCCTTCAGAGTTCACATACCAATTATTTACTTCTCCCAATAAATAAATAAAATATTGAAATGAAGAATGTGCAAGATGATCAGGGGGATTCAGGTCCTTCAGGAGAGTCTAGAATCAGATAATCACACGATAAAAAGTCCAACATTAATTTCACTTTCTTGACAAGTCTTTACATGTTTTAGTCTTAAATTACTATGAGACTCAAGTGTCTTTTTTTGACGGGGAATTATGATACGTACTGTAACGTACACATGATTCTAATTTAATTAAAATAAAAATAAAATAACCAAAATAAATTTAAGTACAATATCATGTTATACTTGAGATGACAATAGGACGAGAGATACATATTTTGCTTTGAATTTCTCTATTCCACTTTTCGTGTTCCATCCTACTAAATTAATAATATATGTGGTCCTCACTATTATAAGGCGTTGATTGTTTTTTAATTTGACACGTGTCAACTAAAATATAAAACAAAAAAAGTGAAACAGGTTTTGAGTCTTTTGACCATCAGTAGAATGGTAGTTGTCAATTCAGGGGTAGTTTTCTATTAAAAAAAAAAAGTTGATCATGGAGATGGTATTTGAAATCCTATATTGCAACATGTATTCCGTTTGTTAATTTAGTTTCTCACATTCCTGTCTTCATTTAGTCAAATCTTGTATGGTGTACTTGAGTAGACTTTCACTAGTCAAATGTTGACCGATGATCGGTCAACGGTCAAACTTTAACTTTTTTTCTTAATTTTTTTTTTCGATTTTTTTTTGTCGATTTTTTTTTTAAAGGGTATGTTATTATAACTAAAAAGTGTATCTTTGCTTTTTTTAATGAAAAATGTATGTTAGTATATTGAAAAGTGCAACATTATTTTTAATGAAAAGTGTATGTTATTATAACTGAAAAGTGTATGATATTATAACTGAAAAGTGTATGAACTATTAATGAAAAGTGTAAGTTATATATTAATGAAAAATGTATGTTATTATAATTGTAAAGTGTATGATCTATTAATGAAAAGTGTATGTCATATTAATGAAAAGTTTATGTCATTATAACTGCAAAGTGTATGATCTATTTAATAAAAAATGTATGTTATTATAACTAAAAAAAACGTATGTTTTATTAATGAAAAGTGTAAGTTATATATTAATGAAAAATGTATGTTATTATAATTGTAAAGTGTATGATCTATTAATGAAAAGTGTATGTCATATTAATGAAAAGTTTATGTTATTATAACTGCAAAGTGTATGATCTATTTAATGAAAAGTGTATGTTATTATAACTAAAAAACGTATGTTTTATTAATGAAAAGTGTAAGTTATATATGAATGAAAAATGTATATTATTATAATTGAAAAGTGTATGATATTATAATTGAAAAGTGTATGCTAATGATACACCTTTTTGTTATTTGCACACTTTCATAATCTAGAAAAACTGTTGTTAAATTTTTTTTTAAAAAATTATTATTAATTTTACACGTTTTATTATTTTTTTACTTGCACTTTTATTACTATTAATGATATTATTAATAAGTGCAATTAATGATATTATTAGTACTTGCACTTTTTTTATAATGTATAAAAAAACTGGTGCTAATTTCTTTTTAAAAATTATTATTAATTTTACAAATTTTATTATTTATTAGTTGCACTTTTATTACTATTAATGATAAGACAATCAAAGGGCAACCATTAGGTTAGGATGATTTTTGTTAAATACTTTGTTATTTATTCTATATATGTACTTAATATTTTTTATATGGCTGGACTCGAGTACACAGCATCCCAACCCCTTCATTTAACTTGTCTTTAATTCTTCTAGAAAACGCCGCCTTTGTAGCCTTCACGAAATTAATACTCGATTCCTTTATTTCTACTCCATGTTTCATTCTATTAAATTTTTAATACGTTATGTTGTCTCAATTATTATAAGACGTTGATTATTTTTTAATATGACATGTGACACCAATTCGTACATTAAAATAAAATATGAAACACCAAAATTATGGAGTAACATGTAATTTAAGTCATTTTTTAAAAAGTTTTAGGTTTGTGGATCAAATTTGATTGTGGGCTGTTAAAACAGTTTTTTGCAGGGGTTTAGCCCATTTTCTATTCTAATTCCCTTGTTCGTTGGGCCGGGAGGATATTCTCATATTTCTTATTCCTTTTCAATATTGCATTCATCTAGCAAAATTTGATGTCATTAACTCATCGAATTTTATTCGAGTGTGAATAAGGCCTTATTGCCATGAAAACAAAATCAATAATTTCTATAGATAATTCATTGTCAATTGCCAAACATGTTTTTATAATTATTAATGTTTCAGCATAAAATTTTGTACATGATTAATGTTTTTTAGCACGTTAACTTAATTAAATAATTAGGAGAATGAATTGAATAAAATATTGAATGTGAAATATCTACTATTTAAAACAAGATATCAAAATATTACAGGTCAATCGGGTCAAAATCTGGGTGCGGGGAACGAAAACAGAATTGTGAGACTGTTTCACATGAGAATGTTTAAATGAAATATGATAGGATAGAAAAAATAAAAAAAAAAGTATTGTTAAAAAGGAAAATAGTTTTTATGATGCTTACGTTTTGTTTTCGTAATCCAGCTAATTATGTTTAGCTTTATAAGTTGTGAACGCATTTATTTGGCACGTTAATATTCATATGCCGGCCAACTATATTTATCTTAATTGTGACATGATTGTGAACATAATATTACTAGATTCTGAACAGAGCATTCTATTTGAGAAAGAAATTACAATTGGTGGGTGTAATGAAATAAAAATGGAAACAAGCTAACGACCGTATAGATTCATGGATGAGAATGATAACATTAATTGGTCATTTGGTTGGCATATAATACACTCTTATGAATTGTCTATTAAGATTTATAGACGGATTCCTTAATTCTTAGCAATATACTCCAACTAGCACATAAATGACAAAATTACATTTCATTCATACAATTAAGATGTAGATAATTAATTAATTTTAACGGAAAACCATAAATAAATAAAATTAAATGTTATAAGAGCAACAATAAACTTTCATAGAAATGAAATACATCAATACAAAAAATAAAAAGGGGGCTAAAGTAAATAAGGTGCAAATTAACAAACTAAAAGTTTTGATTGTTGTACTTGTATGTTGCTGTATTTACAGATGAGATCATTCTTTCTATTACCTTAGATGCAGGAGTATAAAACTATAAACTAGACTAGTTTTGGCAATCGAATTTCTAGAAGCAATCATGTTTTTTTCTTCTTCTTTTTTCCAGGACATTAAAACAAAATCAAACAAACAGAAAAAGGGAAAAGATTGGCCAAAAGTAATGGAGTTCAATCAGGATTCTTAGTGGCACAAATGAGAAAAGAAAGGCCAACCTTTTGCTGTTGATCATGATCCAAATTCTTGTCTTCCAGCCACAATCTGCTGTCGAAGCCTTTTCTTGTTCTAAACAAAAAAACTCCATATCCTGATGATGGATTAAACAACCAATCATGCAAATCCCACATCAAATCGATCAACAATCCATCCAAGAAAATGCTCTGGTTTCCCCTGAAATTCCACTGCAATCTCTTTACTTGAACCACGGTTTTCTTATCTATGTAAACAGATAGCACCAGGTTCCTAAACGACGTCGTACTCGTACGCTCCTCCCCGCAGCACTTTATCAATATATCGTGATAACTTCCGCTTTCACTGAATTTAGCCCGTGTAGAACACACCGAATTACCAGAAAAAAATTCATTCCGTGAAATTAATGAAAATTCAGGTAATTTCAAATCGGAAATGCGTTTCTTAACCTCCAAGGCATGCTCCATATCTCCTAATATCAAGCACACCTCCGAATTGACTAAAATCACCACATAAAAATCGGTTACCGGTTCGGGGCCCGATTCGTATTTGGCCCGACGAAGATCCCAAACGGCCTCAATTCTAAAATCCCCGGATTCGAAAATCTGAGAGCCTGATTCCCGGTGTTGAATTCTGAAGTTTTTGTTGGAAAGGGAAAGAAGAGTATCCGAGATTCCGATAGAGAAGCCCCGGTTCAAGCGGTTGCACCATGTTAACCGGATTAGAAACTGCTTGTGTGATGAGAGTTTGAGTTTATAGATGCATGAAACTGCATTTTGGATTGAAGGTATGATCAATTGTGAGGAAGAATGGGGCTGGGTTGAATTAGGGCCCGAACAATACGAATCCGATACTTTAATCGCGTGTTCGCTGTAACAAATCGCGATGCTTTTCATTGTTGTTTTGACAGAAATGTTTGAATCGATCAACTGAAAGAGAGTTGGAGAGGGTGTTTGTGCTTTTCTTCTCAAACAGTTTTTTTGTGTGCCAGATTTTTCTAGCAGTATTGTAACTGAAAAGTTGAATTAGAGTGAACGAATTATTAATTAGGGAGAAGGAGAAATTTAAAAAATAATGTAATAATGAATTAAGGTGAAGGAGAAATCCCTGTCATTTGCCAGGTCATCTCATTTATGATTTATCAAAAATCTCATTCCTCAGTCTCTCCATAATATTGTCATTTAAAATTGGGACTATTTTCAATTTGAAATTCATCAATTTTCAAATAAAATCCTCCCATCCAAACATAACCTGAAATTTAATTGTGGACGGAATATTATATATAATCCTCCATAAGGTAAGCGCAACAAAAGATTATTATATCTCCATTTGATTTTTTACTTTGTTTAAAAAATATTACAAATCTACTTACTATATATATATATAAGTAAGTTACTGCTAATTGAGTCGCACACGCTAATTAAATATACGGAGTATAATCGTGTTGCATTCGCCGTTTCCTCCACGTGATTGTAGGGTAAAATCCAAATATTTGATTAATTAAAATACATGCATACCTTCGAAAAAATTAACCAAACCACGATATTCATATTATCCTCCTAATTTAGTTTCTTAACCAAATATCATATCACGTGATTAGTATGGTAAAATTCAAATACTTTATTAATTAAAAACAAAATACAAAACATGGACAATTGGACATGGATTAACCCTAAAATACGAGATCATCTTCTTGCGACAGAACAAGTTGGTAGATTAAGAACCCTTTTTCAATAAAATTAATTAAAATTACTTTGATTCTTGAATATTTTGATAAAATCACCTTAATTTAGTAAACACTTTTAATTCTTAATTTAGTAAACACCTTTAAATTGTAGGGATGACTCACTTTTGATTTTCCTTCCTAAATCATTATTTTAAAAAGAATAAAAACTTTTCCATCATATGCAATCTACCTTTCTTCATTTGTAAAAAACAAGGATGTTTCACCACGAACCTAACTCTTGGTTCAACTGGAGATTGAGAACTACACCTATTTTAGTGAAAAAAAATATTGCTCAATCGCAAACTTAGGATACTTCTCTTTTTCATTTTTTTTTCATAAATGTTTTAATATCTCAAAATGAAAATCACTTTCACAATAAAAATATACAGTATTTACTTTCATGATATTACTTTTGAGGTTCACTTAATTCGATCAGTTTTTTTTTATATAAAATTTTATAAATTAAACATAAACATTTAAAAAAAAAAAAAATCGGTATCCAATATTTGACGTAAAATTTTCTAGGATGGAGTGAGGGGGCAAAAGTTATTTGTATTTGAGAGAGGTTGTCTGTGTCCGCATGCCAACGAATATGATTGATGAGGGAAGCTGACGGTTTTTGATTGCGAGCAGTTGGGATTGGGACCCTATAACTGTACATTACATACAACGCCTCTATAAACAAGAAACAAATTGCTATCAAAATTTCTTGCCTAATCTATTTTTTAATCATTTTCCTACTCGCATTCTTTACAAAAAGAATTTCCATTTTACACCAAATTTGTAAGGCCAAATAATTTGTTTTAATGTTGTTGTTCTACATTTTATTTCACTATATTGATAATTAACATTATTTATATTAAAAAATAATCAATGTCCTATAATATTAAAGACGTGTTAAAAGATAAAGAAAACTAGAACACTAAGTGGAAAAGATGAATCAAATTTTTTTTGAAAAGTAAGTAGAATAATTTTTTTTTCTTTTAAGATTGTACCAGTTTTAATTTTTTTCTTTTAAGTTTTACCAATTTTTTTTTTTTTATTCTTTTAAAAAAATTCGATTTTAAAATTAGTCAATTATGTTTATAGAACTCAATATAAAACATTGATTATTTTTCGTGTTTATTAAAGACTGGACACTTGTGATCGAACATTAATGTTGCTATTTGAATCTTATGTACTATTTAAATTATCATATCTGTCTAACATATCATCATCCACTAATCGGATAAAGTTATCCGATTTACTGATAAAATGACTAAAATACAAAATTTTGTAAACATATATGAGTAATATTAAAGTCAAAAAATTTAAAGGCAAAAATCAAAATTGGCACAATTTAATTATCAAAAAATATATAATTTCTCTAATATTTATTATTCTAGCACTTATGAATAATTATTGATTTGTAATAAAAACTGTATAATTATATTTTATCTAGAAAAAAATTATGAGATCATCAAGTCCATTGGTAAAATACAATAGTACTACTCCAAATCCACTTGTTTTTTTTTAATTACATTAAATATCCATCCCTTTTTTCCCTCCCCATGACTCGAACGCAGGATCTAAAGCTTAAGCTCTAACCATTTGAGCTATCCAACTTCGTCACTCCAAATTCACTTGTAAAACACTCTTTTATTTATTGTCAAAAGAAAAAAAAAACACTCTTTTATTTTTCCTTTTGGAGAGTTTTTTTTTTCTATCCCCTAAATTTAGAAATTGATTACACTGTCATTTTTTTTAATTCTATTTTATGTTTCATAGTTGTGTTATAGTACTGGAAAGTTTGTGGTACCTTAACTGTCACGAGTTTAAAAGAGTGTTGAAAGATAATTTTATAAAATTTTATATATAAAATAAATAAAGTATTTAAATTGAGTGTATGATGAACTTAAAAAATAATGACATGAATGATAAATATGTGTATATTATGAAGATAAAAATTATAATGATTGTTTTCATTTAGGGGTGTACAAACATTTGAAGGATAAACTAAAAAAAATATAAAAAAAAAAATTGAGGGACGGAAGGAGTATGAAATGTAATGATAAAAAAATAAAATTAATGGATTATATGTATAATATTAATATGTGTTTAATGATCCATAAAGTAGAATTTAAAATTAAATTCGAATATTGTGAAAGAGGAATCTTACTATAAATGTGGATGTGTTGGGTATAAATATCAAATTGCCAACAAAATTAATTTAATTTGACAAAAACTTATCTCTTTTTTTTTTTTAGTACCAATGTTTAGTCATGAGGTGTCACCATCTAATATTTCAAAGTAGGCATTATTTCATGCAATTGAGTGTATAAATATAATTTGATTTTAATAATTTACTCAATTTAATATAGCTCAATTTCAATGGTATAAGTGACCCAATTATTATCACTCTCGAAGTGTCACTGTTTTATAATTTTTAAATAAATTAATAGACAAATGAGTAATTTAGTAAAAAATACACTTTATTTATATTTATAGGGTTAATTGCAAAAAAAAAAAAAAATCATGATTTTTACCGTTTTTATCAATTACTACAATATATCTTTTATTTTTTTTTGCAATTTGATACACCACATTTTTAAGGTTTGCAATTCAATGCATCTGTTAATTTTCTGGCAACAATTAAATTATGGTGTGATTGTCAGAGCCATTGAGGTGCCACATAAATATCACGAATGATGAATAATTTGTTTTTTTAATTTTTAAAACGTTTTTAACTAAAAAAAAAAGTTAAATTAAAAAAATGTTTTAAACTAAAAACACTACTAAAAGAATTGTTTTTAAAAATAAATCATAAATCAATTTAATTATTATCATCCCCCAAGACTCAAAGAATAGGACCGCGTCCTCCGAATCACGGTCCACAAATAATTGTAAAATTTTGCATATTATTTTAAAACGTTTTTCAAATAAATAAAATAAAAAATATTTTATTGATCAGTCATGACTCATGACATGTAGGTGGATATTTGTGTAGAACCTTAATACAACTTCATTATATACATCATTCATGTGTTGCCGAAAATAAACACATGAATCGAATTGCAAAACTTAAAAAAACGATGTATTGAATTGCAACGAAAAAATGATATGTTGTAATTGATAAACACTGTAAATATCGTGAATTTTTTCCTTTTAATTAACCCTTATTTATATTTGTGTCATAAAATATACTCCATCGTAGAATAAAATAAAATGTTCGTACTTTAGGGCTAGTCTTGGGTGAGACCGTCTCACATAATAAGATCCGTGAGACGGATCTTACTTAATCTTCATATAAAAGTGATAATATTTGAATAAAAAATGATAGTGTTTGAACAAAAAGTTACAATCACTTTTGTTAAAAATATTGGAGTACTCTTAACTTAAACATTATCATTTTTTTTTACAAACAAGAAATTTGAAAAAAAATCTGGATTATCCTATCTAAAATTTTGAAATATGAGTTAAAAGAGATTCGTCTCACAGAAAAAATCTGTAAAACGGTCTCACACAAATTTTTGCACCGTACTTTATTATTCAGGTATCCATTTATTAATGAAAGAAATATAAGAACCTTTTTTTTTTTTACTTTCAAAATATTTTGTGAGATGGTCTTCTTCAGGATTTCTTTAACAAAATGGATGAAATATATCTAATTCTATTAGATATTATGTTAAATTATAATTAATCTCTCATTCGTCACGAGGTGGTATTAAATAGTTGTTTTGAGACTTTTCTTATGTTCTGATCACACTCATGAGATATTGAGATGTATTAATAATTGAACAACTACTAAAAAAAGTACAAATTAAATTATAATCCGAGTCACTTCATATCGATCCATACATAGTACTTCAGTTCAGGCGAAAATCTAGAGGTGAAAAATGGCAATACACCAAGTAATTATTATACTGTTCTGTATATGTAATTTATAATTTAAAAAAAAAAAACACACACACACAGACACACAATAGATTCGTTACATTTCATGCAGAATTAATTGCCCATTTTACTGTTTCAAATCGGTATAATATTCACTCTTGTTATACACATTGAAGTATATAATTTTTCATGTTCCTTTTCTTTTGCAATTTGCAAACATTAATTATGAGATTGCAAAGTCAGAATTTTCCCAGCACTACTAAAAATCATTAATAACATGACATATCGTTCTGTTATTAAAGATTTTTAATTAGAAAAGTAGAGAATTTGCCGTAATAACGCAACCAAACCTCGATCCAAATGGCAAGAATATTAATCAAATATTGATACTCCATCCGCCTGTTTATAAGTTTTTCACGTACCATTTTTTGTAAATACTACTCGTAGTTTTTTAATTTTTATTCTTGCACTCCACTTTATATCTTACTTTTTCTCTCTATCTCTCTCATTTCTACTATATTTATTATTTAATCACTTTTCTTAATTTTTATGCCAAAAAGTAACGGAAAACTTATAAGCGGACGGAGTAGTACCTAAAAATCTGGTGAGGATAAAGACTAGAGATGAGTCATGTGTTATGTCCTGATTCCTGAAACTAGTTTGTCTGATTTAGATGGTTGCAAACAGTTTTGTAGGGAGTAACATTTTAAGAAATATAAAAAAAATGTTAAACTAATTCATGTTATAATTAGTAGACAACGGAATATGTGGGCGTTGAATTACTCACTGTACTTCAACTACCTATTAATTTAGGCGATAAGGCATGAAGACAATGGACAATTCAGTTTTATGGGCTACTCGAAAACGACATTTTGGACGTATGATGAGATTATTTACAACAAATTAATTATGACACGCCTGCATCCTTTGGTGTGTAATTTGCTCATTTGGCATAGTAGGATCATCTTTTAAGAAAGCCCAATATATATTTAACAAATTTAGCTCATTACCTCATTTGGGTCTAAACTTTATAAAATAATAATCAAAATATATATATTTTTTTTCTATTACGAGTGTTCGATTTTTTTTTGAACAGTAAAAAGATCTTTCATTAACCTCGAGTAAAAGGGTACTCAACCCGTATATTTACACATAAAGGTCAATGAACTATGTATTACGAGTGTTCGATTAATAGAAATATGGGCACAAAGATGGAAACATATATATTACTCTAATCGAATGACATGTAGTACAAGCAATTAATATGTCGGGCGTGGTTAACTGCATAAATACAATATTCTTAAATTAAGGGCTCAATTTATTTAATCCATCTACAGTATGTTTAAGTTAATTAGATCGATATACTGTTGGTGGAAACATGCATAATATTGTGTAGCTTGAATAACAAAAAAGAAAAACTTATACTATAATATTTGAGCATGAGTTGTAGAATTACTTAATAAAGTCTACATAAAGAAAAATAGTGTTTATGATATTTGTTGTCAGCCAAAATAAGTGTTTATGTGTTTTTGTAGAGAGAAGCAAGAGCTTGATTTCTAGTGAGAAAAGTAGCATGTTTGCAAGTGTGTAACCGTATTAATTTCTGAGTCAAAAAATCTACTTATGTACATACACTTAATGTGTTGTCAATTTTACACTTAATACAACTTTTGTAGGAATATCACGAGCTAATTCTAACTAATTAGGTCACTATTTTTTTTTAGCTTGATGACCGTTACGGAACGAGGCTGGTGAACATGGTGGTATGATTATTTGCTTGTCGTATGAGACAGAGCTGACTAACTATGTGAACCTCCTTCCAGCCGAGGTGGGAACTAGACTTGGATGGCTTCCGTGCGCCCTTGTTAATTTGTTGACCTGGTCAACCAACGATCGTCGAGTTGGCCGATAGCTAAGGTGGCATGAAGACCTGATGAGGTGACGTGGCTGAACACGTATGAGGTCGTTGACTGTTGACCAGTTTTCTCTATGTCTAAGGTATCTTCACGTACACCAACAAATCCAGACAAGGCGAGGCCATACACTTATACATGACTTTGACTCCTTAAATAGTTGACAATTAAAATTTTCTTTCATAAATTATTATTGTCCATCTCCCCTAGCATATACCTTGCCCTTTCATTTTCAACTCAAAATTAAAAACAATATGACGTTCAGCATCTACGTATGTTTGAAAGTTGAAACTAAAAAAAAATCATTTTCTTAATGATGCTCGACTCACAGTCAACTGTTTGTATACAGTAAAATCAATAATTAATTTAAAATAAGTCCAATATGTACAAGTACAATAATAATCGCTCTATATGAGATGGGTTTTATTGAAGTTTTTTTTTTTTTTTCAATTTTCTAGATATATCTGACATTTAGCACCACTTTTTTTAAACTCCGGATCCGTTATTCATTTAATAGAAACTCTTAATTGCTAGTTATTCTTAAGATAAAAGTAATCGATTTCGAGTTTTTTTTTTTAATCGGGTGACACTCGAATTTGAATCGGAGATTATATACTTCTATATTCTATTGTATCAAAGTTTAAAAATATATATTTTTTTGTGAGTTCGATCTGAGGATGTGTGAATAATTTAATAAGTTGGAATCACGTGTGTAATTACGTGTCATGTAATTATGTAAATAGATAGTTTAATTGGTACTGTATATATTAATAAGAATGATATGTCATTTAATAATATTTTGGTGCATAATTTTAGGGTTTAATTAATATTGTAATTAAAAAATCACTAAATTAAAAGTGAGGATTAATTCAAAGCTTAGCTACTATAATTCCTTTCGGACAAAAGACGCGTGTGAGACAGTCTTACCGTGAAAACGTTTGTAATTTTGTAGTACAATTTAACATTCATTAATTCGATCATTTCAAAATGTTAAAAGCAACATGTTCAAATTATGTTTCGTTTCACAGCGATAGGCCGATTTCACCTCAAGACTATCCCTTTCCTTCCTAACATGCATGTTGGGATGACAGACTAGGTGGGTTAATGATGCCGCATGCAAATTACCGCGACATCCTTTTTAGTGCATGCAAGATTGCTTACAACACAAATTTTCTCGACCAATTTTGAGGATCAAGAAACCTCCCATGGACCACACATCCAGTCTCATGATTCTGCATGTAACAATTAAACATATAAACCGAACGATGAATTTGAGTTATAAATTTCAAGGTTTCTTGTGCATGTGACCGTTTCATGCACGTAATATATATCATTAAACTCGTTAGTCAAATCTACACTCCAATCAATTTCGTTTTTGTTAGTAGTTGTTTACAAATAGATATTTTTATGTGACACGGCTGTCATCAGTTAGTATTAGTGGGCAAATTAAAATTGTTTCACAAAAAAAATATCGATCTACAATAATATATATGTACTGCAAACCTGCTTCACACGAATTTATATAAAATAAAATTAATTTTAAATTGATTTAATTACCAAATCCGACCACCATCTTTATATGAATCCCTCCAAATTTTGTTCTCGATCTATTCCATTTATTTTTAAAGCACAAATTAATTTTTTTTTAACAATAATAAATGAATAAATAAGACAAGTAAGAATATACCTTCCCTTGTCCTAACTAGGAATCAATACTATGCATCATGCATGGACGTTTTTCAATTATATACTTTGCTTATGGTCCAATTAATCATAAAGAATATGAAGTAATACACAATTTAATTAATTTAATTATTCTCCTAAAAATGGTCCAACTCGTGTCAAACAAACAAGACAAAGGACCAACAATTTTTGGAATCACTAGCTTAATTGTTAATGGAATTATAAAACTGTTCCCGGCAATGACGGAGCCACATAGGGCCCAGCGGGGGCAGTGGGCCCCCCACCATTTTTTTTTTTTTTTTATGTATATTTCTTCTGTTTTATAATTATTTGTATACTTTTTTTTTATTTGAGATGTTTCAAAATTATTTGTACACTCATAATATGTAAATAATCTACGAAATTAATATTCTCACTACATCATTTTATTTTTAAAATTGTCACTCATTTTAATCTACATTCTTCCCTACATTTCACTAATTTTTTTTAACACCTCATTAAATTTCTTTTATACCTCACTAAATCACCAAAAATACACCTCACTAAATTCACATTTCTTAAAAAGTGAACTTATCAACGTATTCAAGTCATTACGGGATGGAGGGAATATATTTTAAGTTATACATTTGTCTAATAATTTTAACACCGTTTCACCTATTATGAGTTGGAACAATCAAAATTTATAATGAATTAAATATAATATTATTTTGTCTTTATAGTAATGTAAATCGGGCCCCCCAATCTAAAATTCCTGGCTCCGTCACTGGTTCCCGGGTTGGTGTTTTTGTTCATGAGCACATGCAGCTTCACATAAATTAAAAGTATAAATATATTGTTTAGTTTATACATTTGACTAAATTTTGTATATACTGGAAATGTATATAATTTATGAGTCTTTCGGCATTTTTAGATTCACAATGAATTATAAATCCATAATTTCATACTCCCTCAATTCAAAGTTAATAATTAAGGAGTATAATTTATTTGACACATATTTTAAGAAATAGTATTAATTATGTATGTATAAAATAGATGTATAGAGTAAAAAAGAAAAGAGTATAGTAAAGTATTAGGAAATTAAATATTTCAATGCATATATATTAAATTTAAACGAACTTAAAAAAAATTAAATGTATTAAATTTGTAATAATTAGGATATCAAAGAAAGTCAAGTGTTGAGTACTCCAATTAGTGTCAGGACAACCAACGGCTTAACCAACACATGTAGCCAGTTAAGTGGGATTCTATATATGATTCCTCAAATAGAAATACTCATATAACTACTTAGGAAATTATTTCGTTACTCTGTACAATAAACGTTAGTTAGCGCCAATTATGCAATTCTAACAAATGAAAAAGACCCATTTATTGTTTTCCTTGGGAATCTCCAATAAAATGTTGGTTGTTCCCGGCCGGTGACAATAATTAGTCGATTTGCTTTGGTTTCAATTGGACTCCCTTTTAGTGGACTTTAAAAATGGACCTAGTGGACTTTAAAATTGGTCCATTGGATTAGTCGTTTTTAATCTGGCTCCAATTGAAGCTATTGCTAATGAACGGTAAAATTTGTCCTCCATCATAAGATTAGTCCTATAAATTTGTCTGTTTGATTTGACTTCAATTGGACTATATGGATTTGATTCCCCGAAATAGTCTTTTTGTTCTTACTTTCAATTGGAACCACGTTAGTGAACTGTGGGATGATTCTCGAATTAGTGGGTTGTTCTGAAAATCCAAACATTAGTTTAAAAGAAAAACACGCGTCTAGATAAAAACGTGTAGGAAATTCGGACTAAATACCATTTAGTCGGTTCTACTTTTCCTGATCTCGATCAACCGGACATTTGAAACAGAGGGTATTTTCTCTGATCTTAACTCTTAAATTATTTCATTAAAGATTCGAATCATGTTATAAAATTGAGGAAAGATTCAAACCTGTAGAAAGGCTAAATACCATTTGTTCTTCTAGTTATTCTTTTTTTTTTTTAATTGATGTTTTTATTAATAGAAAAATTAAAAAAATAATACAAGAAAGGGTGAAACCCCAAGAAACAAGGAACACCTTTTTTGGGGTGAGGTCGGCGGATTGAAACCGGGAGACCATTCGGGAGGAGTGTATATAGCATAATCTAATTTGGTGGGGAGTGCATCTATCAGGGGTGTACGCTTAACCAAGATGGAGGTTTAAATAGCCGTACCCATTAATTTTCAGATGAACCCATACAATTTTTTTGAGCTGAGTCTGGCCCAACGGGCCACTCCGAATACCCCCAGGAAAGGTTGGGCTGGGCTACACTACTAATAAAATATCAAAATTCAATTGTCTAAAAAAGTGAATCATGTCATGTGTTGGATGAGCTTGACCAAATTTACATGATATATTTGAAAATATAGAAAATGTAGATATAAAAAAACGATTTATATCATTTTTATAAAAAAATAATAATTCATTTGAATATAACTTTTTTTTAAAGCTTAAAATTTTGATGAACCTTTTTTCCTTACATTATTATAATTTATTTGTGATGATTTATTTTTTAATACTCACTCCATTCTTAAATAAGTAATGTTTTAGCTTTTTTTTTTGTAAAATTAAGAGGGGTATTTTTTGACAAGTTTGTACTTAATTAATGAATGATGCTCTCTTTATCACATTTTATGATTTTAGCTTCCTATAAATATTTTATCTTTCTCACATATTTTAAAAAAAAATAGAATATCTTCTTAATTGGCAAAATTGTATGGAGATTAGACTTATCATGTGAGAAAAAAAATAAGAAAATTAGTGATCTTATAGTTAAAAAAGTTAAGTTAGAATTTATGAATATTTTTTAAAGTTAGAATAAGTGTATGAGAAAATATGTAAAAAATAAATAAATTAAAACATCATTTAGTTATATATAAATATGGAATGTCAAAACATCATGAACTTATTTTTGTAATTTCATCTTCCATTTAATTGGAGATTAAATAGAAAATGGGATTGGACCAATTTTCAGCCCATTGGCCCGTGAGGCCTAATATTAAGATGAGTTTGGATCTACTTTAACACAACCGACGAAATAACGAGCTGCCCCGACTCATTCCAACGGCATGAATTGGTCCATGGGGATGGGCTTAGCCGAATGGCCCGACCGAGTAATATTTTTTTTCATATGTCCATCCCAATTGAAATATATGTGCATATCATATTCACATAAACCTTATTTAACATGTGTTACGCTTATTTAAAAAAAAAAAAAAAAAAATCGAAGAGTATTTATTATTGTGAGTTCATAGTAAAATACATACAAAGAATCAGACTTTCACAATTCTAATACTTTTCTATATTTTGACTTTTGAGTCTATCAAGATTCACGTAAAATATGTATATAAATTGTGGAGTATTATTCTATAATTTGATTACTGCAACACTTGCTCTTTTGAAACTTAATATTCAATTCTAAAAGCAACCGTTATTAGCTACATTATCCCTTTCAAAGACAGACCAAAAGCCCCCAAATCTATAGTAATCTTAGAAAATTAGTGCCCAAGTAAATAATAAACACTAGTTAGTGGAGTTGGCATGCACAAACCCACCATGAGGCCATAGTTGTCGTATTTCCAATTTGAATTATAATGTGTAAAGTGTGAACAAGTAATATAGGTCCACATTTCAAGGCAACGGATCTCACATCTAAAATTTTGTTTTATCCCCTATACTGTATATTATACAAATGAGTTTAGCAATATCTCTAGTTAAAACGTAGGGTATGTTTGGTTGGGGTTAAGAGTTGGACTAATCTATGATGTACTGAGTATGAGACTATGAGTTACTACTGTATATCGGTTTGTTCACCAATACTCTGTTTTGAGTGTGGGAAACCGGAAACATTATCTACCAATTTGGGGTGATAATGATATATACCTATGAATTATGTTTAAGTGAAAATATTGTATGATACCACATGTTTTGGCGTACATCTTAATTAGTTAAATGAGTATAAAATGAACTGTTCATAAATAATGGAGTACACAACTAATGATGAGTGGGTGAATAGTACGTTAACAATTATTTTCAACTATTGGGCTTCTTTTTTGATTCGGGACTCTGTTCAACCACCTGGTAAGTAGAGTTTCTACCTGGCTCAGAACCCATGGCCATGGACATGGCAGCCTTAAAAGCTAGCTTGATAATAATGATTCAAATGTACTTATCTTGTATGCATTCTGGAAATAATTTCATTATAAATGTTTCCATCAGTCAAACCATTACTGTGAATTATATAATATCAAATTGAGAGTTGAAAACTATTCAACCCCTCATATAATTATATTATTATTGTCATCCATTTTTTTGTGGATCTTTATTCTCTAATTTTATTGGTTTATAAATATTTTAGTGTAAGGTGTTGTTTCGTATTGAGAATGGAGGCTCGATTCTCATTTATGGACAAATGTACAATTATCTTTTCACTTTCTCAAAAATAGAATGGACTTATTGCTCCCAATACAAGTTTCTTCCTCTGTTCCATAATTACTTTGACACTTTTTTTTCGACACATTTAAATTAAAAAACACTTTATAAACTTCACATTTACAATATTTTCAATTTTATATAATTATCATTATTATTTTTTTACATATACATAAAAGTCAACTCATTCATTATATTATACTACAAAATTAACCAATTAGGAGTATATAATATTGAGGAAGCAGAAACATAAGTAGGAAAGAAAAAATAATTACAAGTGGTGGTGTCCCAACAGCCACTTAAAAAATTAAAGTTAGTTGCTCCAAAGGCGTCATCCCTTACATCATCTTTCACATAATTCAATTGACCTAAAACTCGCTGCTCCCAAATCTTTGTATGCCCCAATACCACCTACACCTTCATCTTCTGCATAATACCCTTTCACCCCTTTACTTCTAAATTTATACCATCCCAACCCCGCAACTCCTACAAATACCAAAATCGCCCCAAAAAATATCCCCAACCCCAGCCCTACCCACGCGCCCACATTTTTCTTCGCTACACCCTCCCGCACCTTAAAATACCCCATCTTGGTCTCATCCCCTACTGCTACAAGTGTTTGAATGGGATAAGTTAGCATGTAGCAGAACCCAGAGAAGTTACTGTACACCGCACCCCAACACGTGCAGTTGCTTTCACATGCACCCTCACACAATTCAAGGGATCCCATTCTTTTGTACCCCACCAATTCTTTAAATGGCAATTCCACCCCGGTTCTTCTCAATACTTTAAACCGGTTGTCATACGCACCGCAAAAGTCGCCGGAGATTTGATTCTGCCGCCGAGTGCATCCGCCGGAATCGGGAACCGTCGTGTTGTCTATGCACGAGCATTCCTTGCCTGGCTTGCACAAACCGTATGACCCGCAGGAACTAGGCAATTCACACGGGTCGGATATTGCTCGGTAATCCAATACCCAACTTGACCCGGTCCAGTAGTATCCTTTTAAGTTTCCATCGGGTTCGAGTCTGACCCGGAGAATACCCGACGTACTTTGTTGAAATGTATTGAATGACTGCACGTCATTTGGGATTGATGACCCGTTTTGAAAAATGCCCAAATACCCATCGGATTTAAGAACCATGTAAATGGGCTTCCCCTCGATTATTTCCGCTTTCGCCTGTAGTGCGGTGCGCTTCAAGTATATGTAGCCCGACCCGTTATCCGAATCCGAAAACTTCGCATATAGGCCCATGAAATTGGGGCCTAACCGCATGGAGTAAAGCCCATTTGAGGAGACTAAAGCCATGGTACTAGTGAAATTTTGGTTTTCTACAAGGGTATCGGAGGGAAAGTCGAAACTTTGCCACAAAATGGTTGTTCCCCCTGCTGCGTTAATTAAGAGATTGGAGGTGTTGGAGAGCCAAAGACGGTCGCCTGCAGTGTGAGTTGACCAAAATACCCCTGTGTGGGGATCGGACAAAATTAGGCTGCCGTTGAAGGAGAGGCGGGTCGGGTTCCCCCATCTGGGAAAAGGGGTGGTGGTGGCGGACCAGAGGGGAACGGAGGATTGGAGGTGGATGACTGAAAGAGTGAGTTGGTTCTGGTTAACTCGGAGGAAACCCAGTGAGTAGTTACCGTAGGAATCGGTGAGCAGAGGCTGGAAAGAAGAGATGGCTGGATCTGGAGTGGCCTTGAAACCTGGGAGAAGCTCCTTTGGCGATTGCGAGTGTGCAGTACTCCACGTGAGTAGTGCTGTTATTACGGTGAGAAGAAGTTGCGTATACATATCCACTGCCATGAAATTAGTAGTGCTGTTATTACGGTGAGAAGAACTTGCACCTGTTTTAATTAATTAATCACTCCATATTATAATTGAAATCTGCTCATCTTACTCCAACTAGAATAGATACTAGTATAATTTTGAGATATAAATGAATTAGAAAAAGTCAAAAGGGTGGATGTATTTGCTTTTAGATCAACCAAAAGTCAACACTCATCCATGCAAGTGTAGTGTATACGGGGAGTATATCGTGATATGGAATGATATTATCCATGTATTTTTAGTCTTTTTCTTTATGTCCAAACGCTCTAATTAAAAAAGTAGCTTCAATTCTTCTAAATTCTAACCAATCATTATTCGATCTACTTTCGGTTGGTTTGAAATTTGATATTATTCTTCTTTAAAAATCTCAAAAGGAGTCGTGAGTGTTCAAACCACGTACGTCTGTAAAATTATACTAACAGTGTGATTAATTATGTAATGTGCTTTTATTCAGAAAATCAGACATAAAATCGGTAAAATAAGAATATGCACAAGTTCAATTCCTGTAGATTTTTATTGTTCATGGAATATCATATATATCTAAACCCCCGGTCTTATTTTATTGTGTTTGTGTATGTTTTCTTGTCCACACATAATGCACGGTATAAATAAATGTCTAAATTAAAAAAAAAAGGATTTATATATATAGTGAGAGTTGGAGGAGGGACACGTGAATTAATAATTTAGGAGATGTTGGTGATGGGTAGCATTTAAACAAGGTTTTGACTTATTGAGAGGAGTATGGAGAAGTCCATCCAAATTTAAGATCGATGTATGAACCCAACTTCCTTTCCGACCAAAACCAATTAACCATCCAACCAACTCTATTTTATTTATCTCAATTAGATTTGCTTTTTTGTGTTTGAATATCTATTTTTTATGTCACTATTCCACTTTTTACGGATAAAATAAGATGATTTAGCGAGGTATATGTATTTTGAGGGGAACTTGGACCAGGGAGTGTATCTAACAAAACTGGAGGGGTATGTATATATACCCCACGCCATAAAAACTCGTTAGTTTAGTTTATTGGGCCCCAAGCCCAAACTATTCGGCTAATCCAGATGCATATAGTTGGGCTTTTCATGGAAAAATTGGTTCAGATATTTTTTAAAAGGCGTTGGCTATATACCCCTCCAGCTCTGTTAAGTATACTCCCCCTCTACATTTATTAATTTAATATTAATGTAAAATACCTAAACTACCCTTATATTAAAATAAACTAAAATAATCATGATAAATACACTCCCCCACTTTTAAAACCCTAACCCTATTAGTTGTCGTCGCCGCCGCCTCCTCCGGCGACCAACACCAACTCATTTACCAACGACAGAGATTTTAAAACATAAAATAAAATTCAAAAACATATTTTCGACAAACCAGGGTCGACGGAATGCATTATCGTCGACAAACTTTCGTCGACGATAATGCATTCGGTCGACACTAGTTTGTCAAAAAAAAAAATTAAAATTTTCGACGAACCAGTGTTGAAGAAATGCATTATCGTCGACAACAATTTACCAACGACAATGCATTCCGTCGACAACAATTTGCCAACGACAATGCATTCCGTCGACAACAATTTGCCGACGAGAATGCATTCCGTCGACACTGGTTCGTTGAAAGTTAACAAAAAAAGAAAAAAGAGGACTTACCGCGTAAGGTATACACTCTCGTCTTGTTGAGGAAAAAAAAAACTTTTAGGGCAGAAAATGCGCAGATGAGGAAAAAAAAAAGAGCCGCCGTGAAGAAGGAGGGCCAAAGACTTTGCCGTGAGTGGGGGGAGGAGGGGGCGGCACCGCCGCAAAGAGTACAGAAAAGAAAAAAAAAAACCCTACCTTGGCGTACTGGGAGGCAAGGAGAAGGAGGCTTCGCGGCAGGCGGCGCTAGGCAGGGGGCCGCCGCCGCCGCCGTCGCATTAGCAGAAAAGGAAAAAAAAAACGAAACCTACCTTCGGTGGCGGCAATGGAGGCGGACAACAGCGAGAGAGGAGGACGACGCTAGCTAGGAGGCGGCGGCGTTGGGAGGATCCCGTGTTGGCGGCGGCGGCGTTGGGCAGAACCGGTGTTGGAGGCGGCGGCGCTGAGTTTTTGGATGAGGAGGAAGAAATGTTGGTGGGAAGAGGAAGAAGAAGGAAATAAAATCAGGGTTTTTTATGATTTAGTAGGGGGGAGTGCATCTATAAGGGTAGATTAGGTATTTTATGGGGGGAGTGTATCCAACGTGTGCCATTTTAGGGGGGTACGAAAATCTGGGGAGTATATTTAACAAGGCTGGAGGGGTATATAGCCAACGCCTTTTTAAAATTAAAGAAAGTAAAAAAAATAAAAAATTTGTTGCCCTTTCGGACCAGAACCTTAATCTGGCGCCTTAAGACCAACTCGGCCATCTCAACTTGTTTAATTTTCAATTGAATGACGATTATATATTCGTGTAATTATCAATATAATTCACATGTCTCATTGTCTTATAATTGTCAACATCGAATATTTTGTCTTCAATACTTATATTATATAGGTATATGTAAAGGTAAATTAAGTTACAGACCAAAATAGGCATAAATAAAGGGCTGAAGAGATATATATATATATATATATATATATACCAAATAGGTGTATTACAGTTTATGTTTACAAAATAAGAATGAGAATGACTTTTAATTGACACGTATAATTAAAGTTGCTCTTGTCATGTGGCTCTCCTGCTTTCTTGACATGTGGATTGTATTGAATTGGGACACAATTGAATGCAAAATTTTAAGAGTTTATTATCCCTAAAGGAATGTTTGTTTTGGGACTCACCCGTCCGTCCCACGTCCTTGTTCTACTTCGGGATTTCACATTCGAATTTCTCCATCCAACTACACTCATTTCTAAAAATACTATACATCCTACTATTACATCCCATCTAACCACTCTTACACAATTTGATTTGACATAAAGTTAAATCTCATCCTACTCAAAATCACAAAACAAACACACACAATTACTATTCATCAGGATTTCCTCATCCAGAATTTCCCCCATCCTACATAATCCCAAAACAAACATACCCTAAGAGACAATTCTAAAGACCAAAAAACATAGAAAGACACAAATTTAAATAATTACAAATAAGATCCAAAACCAACCTAAAATCTCATTTATACCCTTTTCTTCCACAAACAATAATTACTTTAAATTAAATAATAATTGAAATTTAAATCACATTTTTTTCTGATCTTGCGAGAACTTCCATAATTATGCAAGAATTGCTCTAGATCTGACTTTCCTTTTCAAATTATATTATTTACATATTCCATAATTTTCGAAATTTCATTTCAGAAACCCTAATTTCATTGACAGAACACCCTTCCAAATGTCGTCGCAACCCGCAACGGCGATATCTACCCAACCTGCCTCCACGATTGGCTCTATACCCTCTGCCCCAATTGCTGTAAAGTTCGCCCCTATTACAGCCACTCTTCCTCCTCCTTCTTGGGCGGCGACCTTCGCTACTCCAGATCCGTCGCTATTTGACCGGATAGTTGGGGCAGTCCACCTCCTCAGCGGCGACTATTTTGACTGCGTGGTTTTGAGTGTCGTCGTTTTTGCTGATTCTGGGGGGTTTTTGTGGCTGAATCTTTTTCTGGCCAATTTCAGATGATTCTTGTATTATTAAATACTGTAAAAATATTATTGATTCTATTTCCTTGTAAAACACTTCGTGATTTATTTCTTTTATCATTTTTCCAGATATGTCGCACAATTAATTAAATTCGAAGTAAAAAGGGACTGAGAGGGTATTATATTATTAAAATTATAAATAATTTAGTGGACTTTTTTTTAAGGTAATAATTTAGTTGATTATTCAACGGTTTAAACTTGATTTTAATGTGGTGGGTTCAAAATTTAATTGGACAACTAAAAATATATAAATCCACTTAAAATTTAAGTGCATGTATGGATTCACTTGTATATAAGAATTTGTCATTTAGTTGACTTAGGAGTGTTTGCAATTGATTTTATTTTAACAATTTCTCTCATGCATTTGAATGTATAAATGCATTTTAATTCTACTGTTCAATTTACATAATTTAATACTTCCTCCGTCCCACAATAACTTTCACACTTTCCTTTTTTGAACGTTCCACAATAACTTTCACACCCTTAAAATGGAAAATTCTTTATAAACTCCACCCTCACAATATTCTCAATTTTACACAAATGCCATTACTTTTTCTCCACCATACACAAAAGTCAACTCATTTCTTTACTTTATACATAAAGTTTTACAAAATTACCCCTCAAAACTCCACTCATTATTACACTTTCTTAATATTTGTGTCCATCTACCTATGCAAATTAATATGGGACGGAGAGAGTATTTAATTATAGGGCGATCCCTTCCTTAACCTTAAATAGATCGATTAGCTGCGAAGGGGCCCGCTTACCCACTCCCCTTCCTCCCATTGCTAGGAGCCTCGCCCTTTTGGCTTGATAGATCAAGAAGACTACAACCGATAGTGAATCGCCTTTTGCTTAAATAAACAAGATAAGGTAGATTTTAAAATAGGTAGTATACGAAAGTCAAGTAATCACTTCCGTCGTTTAGGAAGAAAGACTTCGCCTAATTCTTTTGAATCCCGGCCCGGTTTAAAATAATTATATCAATGATCCGTAAGATTAATTAGCGAAATTAGTGCGGATATTATACTTACTTTAGGACCGAAAGCATTTGAGTTTTAGGACTAGGAATTAAGATGGTAACAAGTATCATTAATGGCCTTAATTAATTCTCATTATATTCCCATTAATTCATTATTCGGATGCAGTAATTAGAGATTGGATAATTGATTTCTACATTTAATTTCAAAATCATGACAATTAAATTGTGTTTTTTTTTATTAAACCATGCAGCTCCATGTCATTCATTTTTTAGTCCACATGCGGGCCGAACGTATAATTTTTCGATCACTTTCATTTTTTAAAATAAAAATAGATGTAAACTGAACTAAAAATAATGTAAATGGTATACTTTGAGACAAGTTTTTAAAGAGTGAATATTAAACTGAAATAGATATAGGTTAATTGTTGTAAAATGAAATTAACGATCGATCTTCGTGCTCTATTATTTGTTTGTGACAATACAAGATAGATCAAATAGAAGAAGAAAATTTAAAATCATAAACTCATAAGACGAGTCAAAGATCGGAGCACCATTAATTTGTTTGTATGCAGTGCTAAAACATGAAAATAAAATAATGGGCAATTCATATAGTATTATTAAAATTTGAGGATTATGGTGGTCAACAATTACAATCACTTTCACAAACATCTTTCAAATTCGAACACCGAGTATTATCTTTTGTACAACTGCTAATGCAACACCAACATTCATCATCAAAACATGTGGACTTAATACACCCCAAATTTATTTTCTCACCTCCTTCAAATCTGCTATTCTTCAACAGCGTTTCTGCCTTTTTCATTTCTGTTACCACCCTTCTGCTTCCCAAATCAGTGCCTATGTATAAAAAATAAATTAGCGAAGATTAATATCATAAAGAAATTACTAGTTGAAATTAGAGTCGGACTCTTATAAAGTTATAGCACACTTTTTTTTTTTTTGCTGAAATTAGTGGCTTTGACAGTTTTATTCAAAAGATTATTTCTACGATAGAGTACTTAATTAGAATTATAATTTTATAGATGTTGCATCTGATCAATACAACATTAATCCTAAGAAATAAAAACAAAGAAACCATCCAATTGATCAAGATACACAATGAGGATAGTAAAAAAATAAACACACTTACATTGATGACGATTAATCAGAGCAGCACAGCAAACAAAAAAGAATAGTACGTAAGAAAAGTTAACAAAAGCCATTTTAATTGAAGATTTTTTTTTTTTTTTTTGTAGTTTTATGATTAGTTTGCAATGAATTTATAGGTGGAAACACCAGAATGTTATGGTAGTAATTAAATTATTGGTGTTAATTTGAAATTGATTAGGATTTGAATTGATCATTCTCAATTCAAATATAAATTTAAATAACAATTCACTTATATAATATTTACATACCTTTTTTTATACAACTACATCACTTTTTTTTATCTTTTTAATTACTCATTCTCTCTACTTCATTCTCTCTTCTATTATTTTTCTACTCACTATAGAATATTACAAATCATTCTTAATTTGATATTCATCCATACTTTTTAATCTCTATTCAAATACAATTTAAACAATATTATTATTCATGGATTATCCCAATCCACTTTTTTCAATCTCAATCTAATTCACTACAATCTCTAACCAAACGTCACCTAAATGTAAGTATTTACATAGGCAGATTATATCACTTAAATTTAATGTATATCTTTATGATCAAATTATATATACTCTCAATTTATAAATAAATGGTGTTTTAACATCATATACGTGTACACACAATTATTGATGTTTTAGTCTTTAATTTTGCACAAATTCTCTCAATTTTATCCTCTTTTAACTTTAGAAAATACTCATAATTTTTAATTTATTTTTAAGGGTTCGTTTGGTTTACTAGACATGATAGATTTATGTATATGTTTGGATTGGTGGATTAAATTTTAAATATAATAGTGATAAGTTGGTAATTGTCAATAATGTCACTTGTTTGTAATTTAATTTAATATGTATGGTCTTTTCAAAAAAAAAAAAATTGAGGACAAATTTGGAATTTCACGTCCACTCCTAATTTTTAAAAAGATAGGATGAATTTAACCCACCTCCATGCTTGAAATATTTTTCATGCCAAACGAGGATAATTTTGTCTCGGACTTTAAACCATCAATCCAAACATTTGATTAAGTGTGACAAAAAAAATTATCTCACCTAATCAAACAAACCAAACCAACTCTAAAAGTTATATACACGTGAGAATGATAAAAAATATATATATATAGAAAGTTACTGGAAGGTTCATTTCACATATTGTTTTTCATAGAAAAGTTCAAGGTTTGAAATTTGTTATAAATAGATTCAAGATGCCACCTAATTTTACAATTGTAGCACTCTCTAAGTAAATTTATTTTTAAATGTAGAAACTAAAGTCAATCAATATTATATCATTATATTATAATCCAACTAAAATCACAGGTCAACTATTATTATATAATATATTATACCTAGAAAATCAGTAATTAATTCACCTTCCAAAATTTAAAACATTCATAAAAAATGTGTGCATTTCAAACATTTTAATTAACTTTCCAAAATTCAAATCATTTACTAAAATCAGAGGATTCTGAGTAATTAAAAATACCTTATATTGAGTATTTAAAATATAATGACTATTTTGCATATCATATTATGCTTATGCATAACGACTATTCACAATTCTCATTTATTTTTTTGCATATCACAGTTATGATTATGCATATCGGTTATTCACAATTTACATGTACTCTTAAAATTTACACATTTTAAATTGGAATTTATTGCATAACAATTATTGATTTCTGCATTTAATCTTAATAAAGCAACACGAAAATTGCATAAAACATTACAAAAATTGCATAACACTTAAGTATAATTGCATAAACAAGCAACTCGTTGCATAACATTTAAATAAGTATTGAATATATGGAAACACAAGCATCAGCAACACCAGCAACTAGCAGCACTTGATAGGGATGGAAGGTAAGGTAGTGAGAAGTTTGCATTTTTTGTCCCATCAATCACGGCCACTCATGTTTTTGGTTCGAAAAATCTGAATTTTGGTCTCTAAAGAGAAAATTTTGACACATTTGGTCCCAAAGTTAGTCAACTGTTAGTCAACCTTAGTCAACCTTGGCGATATTAGTCCCAGTAATTATTTTCCCATTTTGGCGCGGAAATTGGTGCCTAAAACATCATTTGACTTATTTGGAGGGAAAATTGACCACCTCTATATATACACACTCCAACCACACTCAAGAACACCAAAACTCATGTCTTCATCTTCCACATCCATGATGAAAAATGTGGTATGCCATTGTGAAAAAGAAGCTTGTATGTGCATTTCGAAGCAAGAAAAAAGTAGAGAGAGACTGTTTTATACTTGTTCAGATTCACTAAGTGGTGTCGGATGCTCCTTTTTTGTTTGGGCAGATGAACACGAAATTCACGGGCATGGAATGTGTTCACACGGAATGTTTCCGGACATGGTGAGAAGAATTGACTCACTCTTGCTTGAAAATCAAGACCTCATCAACCAACTGAATGATGCAAAACTAGTTGGGGAAATGTTCAAGGATACATCTGGCCAACTAACATCTGACATCAGACTTTCATTTTGTGTTCTGCCCTGTATGTTCAAGTTTATAGGGTTTATGCAATCCTAAGTTTATGCTTCTAATATGTATTCCTAATTTATGCTTCTATGCATGTAATGTAACCACACCAACAACCTTACTTCAAGGCAATTTTCAATGAAAATGTTGTTTATCTATCAAATAGAGTCTCACATTCACATAAACATGAAGATCCAACCAAAAACAGAGTATCACAAAATAAAAATTCCAAACAACAAAAGTCTGATAATACCAAACACCAAACATATGTCTGACAACAGTCTGATAATACCAAACACCAAAACATCAATCCAAATATCAGAAACAAAATAAACAAAGTTTAATAAAACATAATTCACTAAAAACACTAAGCACCAATACCAAACAAACTAATTCTTCTTCTTCCCCTTTCCTTTTGCCCTTTTCTCATTAGCAACCTCCACTAAACTAGACATTGTGACATATTTCTTACCTCCTAAAATTGTCATTCTCATTCCATCCTTAGTAGTTGTTGAACCACCACTGTCTCCCACATTCACATTACATCCAATGAATGTGTTGGGACTGAAAGCCATTCTGTTGGATGGTGGAGGTGTCCTACTTGTGTCTCCACCAGATGACACTATTCCTGGACCAATGAAATTTTGAGGATCAAAACTCATTGGTGCAGGTGTCCTGATTTTAACCCCAGAACTCATACTTGAATTGCTTGAAATTTCAATATCACCATTCCCCTTCTTCTTCACCTATTATACATAATGTTAAAATCACCCATGATTAAAACCACACAAGTACTTAATACAGATCATACCTTGCCAACTCTTCCCTTTGAACAAGAAGATGATACATTCTTTCTCTTTCCCTAAATAAATGGTATAAAACAGATTAAATGATATACAGTCTCATAAAACCAAACATCAATTTTTTTTTCTCTTACCATTTTCTTTCTCCCTTCCCTAGTGCTTGGCCTAACATTTCTTATCAAATCACCACACTCTTTTGGCACCAGTTCCTAATAAATACCAAAATAACTTTGAAATAAATACAAAAAACAATAGAGAAATAAACTCACATTATCTTCATTATTTTCTTGTGTGTCAATTGAAGGCATATTTTGTGTTTGTGTTATCTCTTCAATCACTTCAAGAGATATCCCTTCTCTAGGTACTTTAGGAATTACCCTCCCTTCCATGTTTGTTGTAGCACCCCTTGCCCTTTCTTCTTCCTCAACATCAACCATGAAATCTTCAGCAATCTTCTTCCACTCACATGTTTTTGTTGTGTAACCTTCTTCTTTACAAAACATGTAAGATGTCTGTATTTTCTACTTTGGACTGCTCTGTTCACCCTTACTCCTCTCTCTTTTGCCTCTTTTGTTTTGACATTATTTGGACACCTTTCCTCTTTCCCCCATTTCCACCTTCATCTGCCCCCCTTCTTCTTTTCATGCTAGGTCTATCTCTCTTTTACCAAAGTTTGACGACAATGGTGGTATGTACCCTGTTTTTTATCATAGCTCCACTACTACATATTTAAGCTTGGAGAGCTGCACTTAGAGAGCCTTTTTTTCAAACAGCTCTCCACGTAACGCTTGAAGAGCCCTTTTTTCAAATAGCTCTCCAAGTAAATGCTTGGAGAGCGGTTTTATTAAAAATATATATATAGAGAGAGAGAGCGGTTCGAAACCGCTTTCCAAGTGAAAAGTGAAACACTTGTTGAGCGGTTAAGAACCGCTGTGCAAAGAACTCTCCAAAATGAAAACCAATGTTAAGATTTATCGCGTACGTTCTCCCCCAAATTGAAAATTTAAGATTTATCCAAACTCGCCGTCTCCCTCAAATCCAGTCGCCGTCGCCTCCCTATACCGCCAGCGCGCCGTTGCCTCCCTCTCCCGCCCTCGCACCGTCGCCCTCGCTGCCTCCCTCTCCCGCCCTCGCTACCTCCCTCTCCCGCCCTCGCGCCGTCGCCGGCCTCCCTCTCCCGCCTCGTCGTGGTCGTCAGGGCCTCACCGCATCCAAGCCGTCGTCGTCTCCTTCCGCCACACAAGGTAAAGTCGCCGCCTCCTTTTCCGATTTAAAGTTAGAAAATAACATATAGAAAAATTATTGGTTACTGGTAGAGGGCTTTTTTTTTGGTTCCCGGAATTGAATTTCCGGCGAGGTTTGTAAGTCGCCGATGATTTATATGTGTCTGTGTGTTCGCAGCTTAGTCAAATGTAGGTTTGTATTACATTAATCCTAATTTTGTTTATGTGTTCGCAGCTTAGTCGAATGTAGGTTTTGTACATGTGTAGGTGTAAGTATATATAATTATGCATTTCACATTGTTTGCAGAAAACGGAACAGAGTATGGAGGAAATGTGATATTTATGTTGGGGATTTGTACAAATTAAAAGGGTCCTCTGAAGTCTTCGTTTATTCTATGTTCAAGAATCCAAATCAAGCATCCGAGATACATGATGAATTCTTATTTAATTTTTTGTTAAACAAGGAAGATTGATGGCCTCTGGAAACAAGTTTCAAATTAATTTTTTGTTTTTCCAGGCTCATCTCTAATTTATTGTTATTGGTATCCCTAAAAAAAATCTTATTATTGAAAACTATTTTTATCCATTGCTGATCCTTTCTTTCTCTTTTATTTTGTAAATTTGATGGATCCCACGAGTACCATCAGGAGACTCTCGATAACCTCCGCAAGACCCTGGACAACACCAGCATCCTCTGCGCCGTCATGCTCGATACCAAGGTACTACTATTCTTTTCATCCTGCTGCTACTACTCCTCTTGATCTTATTGTTTTTATTCATTGGATTTTTCTTCTTTGGCTTTTACTCGCATTTATTTAGCGCCCTATATTCTGGGAATCGAAGCAGTTGAACGTTGACCTTTGAATTGTAAAACTTGAATTCTTCTTGGTTTTTGCGTGAACTTGAATTTCAATTTGAACTAAAACACTTGACAGATGGAGATCTGGGATCATTATAATTGAAATTCAGGGGTGGGATAAGAAGATCGGTTAAGAAGTGACCTGCAACATAAACATAAGTTTGGTTGTTTGACCCAGACCTTAGAACTCTGCAGATGCCACTTAGAACTAATACGCGATTATGCATACTGAGCTTGGTGGATGGAAGCCGGTTCTGATTGTACTAGTACTACTAGCTGTTACATTTACATATATATAGTTGTGATGATGGGAAATACAGGGTAGTGTAAAAATGAATAAAAAGAATATGCAAGAACAATGTGGAGTGGATAAATGTAAATACTACTCCCTTCCCTTAGTCCCTAGTGTGTAGTGAAGTTGTATGAGATTGCTATGTTTGTCACTGTAGAAACAATATAAAGAAATGCAGGTTTGAACTTGGAACTAGTATTTCTCTTGCATCTTATGAACTTTCTTGAGTGTTTTATTTTATTTGATTGAGATGGATAGAATAATGTTGTTCGTTGGTCTGGGATTGGACTTTGGAGGGATATGAACTTAGTTGAATAATTAAACCTGGAAATTTTTATTTATTGAATTTACGGGGTGATGAATGTTAGAATGTATAAACCTGATTTTATTATTGTCCTTTGTGAATTTACTTGTGTAATTTTAAGTGAAACAGACCAACTGAAGGTTATATTTTTAGATCATATCCTAGTTCTTTTTATAAAAATGAGCACGAAATTGATATTTTAATTTTATGTAGGTGATGTATTCACAGTTAGCATCAATACAAGATTGGTTTTACTACTTTGGAGTCTAAACAATTTGTATTGTAAAATGAAAGTTATTTGGATTTTGTGATTTTATGGCTCTTTTTATATTTAATTTTTGCCTTTTGAATCTAAGTATGTATTAGTATGTATTACACATTTTTTTATTATTATTAATGTTAAGTAGGTTAACGAGTAGAGCCGAGCTCAACTTTATTGAACTTTTCTTCGAGCTTGAAATAATAAGCTCAATCGAGTTTCATCTCTGGAATGAAATTCATCTGTGTTTTGTGAACGTCCGAAAGTGTGATTACTTAGTTTCACTGAGGTTCTATTATTTGCTTGAGTAATTCCATATTTAAGTGGGAGAGTGTGGAAACGTTATTTATGCATTTCCATTTTCCATTAAAGTGTATTCCTTTCCTTGTCTTTGTATTCAATTTGATTGTATCTCTTGATGAGCTCAGAAAATAAAGATCCATTGAAGTTGACAGAGTGGAAAGGTTTTGAAGAGTCCCTAAATAGTGGTTCTGGACCTTCTGGTGATGAAGTTGTTGCAAAGAAAAGAGTTCACAGAAGGATAAGGCAAATTCCAAATTATTATTTCCTTCCTCGTAGATCCCTCCTATCTTCGCTTCTCATAAACGGAGCATGTATAGCAGGTGGAATTGGTGCTGGAATGCTTTTAGAAGTTTGAATCAACAAAAAAGTTGAAGGTATTCATTTGTCTCAATATTCTTTATTGGATTAATTGGGTGCCATTACGGATGTCGTCGCACTAAATTACTATCTCAAACTTTAGTTATTCAATGGGAAGTTTGTAAGTTGATGATTCATGGAATTCCTATTTGTGATGCTTCTGTTCTATATTTTTCTTACAGGGGATGGATGTATCATTTGGGATTTTGACAAAAACTCTCGTGGCAAATGAAAAGATCCGTAATGGTGTTGTAATAACTTAACGTGATGGACAATGTCGTCTCACTAAATTACTACCGCCCTCTCGCCGTCGCTGGACCAGAAACATCTCGTTACGGTTGGACTTGAAGGGTTTTATAGCTCAACATCGACCGAAATTTATGGAGCAAATCCGGGGCGCTGGGCTGCATCACTTGGATCAGACTTCATAAACAATTCAGCTGTTAAAGATATTGATTTTGCTTCAGTTCATGCTTACCCTCACGGCTGGTTGTTATCTTCTCTAGAATCCAATTGATTATGATCCATATCTTGAGTAAACTTACTGATCTTGTGTGTAATTGATTATATATATAGGATCCCAGAGGCAGATTTAGAAGCAAAAGTTAAGTATCGTTCAAGCTGGGTGGATGCTCAAATAAGTGATAGTGAAAACGTGTTGAAGAAGCCCGTTCTTTTTACAGAAAAGAGAAGCAGGTGTTGGAGTTCTAATTTGTTGGTTGAGGGAGTGGAAGAATATAGGGACCAATTTTCCTTAGTAGCTCGCAGATATCCTTCAACATATAAACTCATTTAGGTAGCATGTAATATATTAATTTATACATTTGTGATGATATTTCATGTTTTTTGTATATATTGGACGTATGTTAGTGTACGTTTATTTATTTGATTTTTTGGTATTTGACGTGTATATATATATATATATATTGGTATATAAATAAATTTTGATTTTGTATAAAATGGATTTTTAACATATAAAATAATTATTAAAAAAAAAAAATACTTGGACAGCAGTATAAACTCATTTAGGTAGCATGTAATATATTAATTTATACATTTGTGATGATATTTCATGTTTTTTGTATATATTGGACGTATGTTAGTGTACGTTTATTTATTTGATTTTTTGGTATTTGACGTGTGTATATATATATATATATATATATATATATATAATATATATATATATATTGGTATATAAATAAATTTTGATTTTGTATAAAATGGATTTTTAAAATATAAAATAATTATTAAAAATAAAATAAATAAAAAAAAAAAAAAAATACTTATGAACCGCTGTCCAAGCCCAAGCGTTTTTAAAAAAATTCACTTAGACAGCGGTTATGAACCGCTGTCCAAGTCAAAAAAAAAATACACATAGACAGCGGTTCAAAACCGCTGTCTAAGACCTCGCTTGCACAGCCATTAAAAAGAGCTCTCCAAGTGCAATTTAGCTTGCACAGCTCCCACTTGGAGAGCTCTTTTAAAAGCTCTCCAAGACCCTTTTTTAAAGCTCTCCAAAGCCAAATATGTAGTAGTGCTCATTGTTAAAATCCAGGAACTTTAAACTGTGAAAATTAAAATTGTAAATTGGAAATCCATTCAAAGAGTTGTGGTGTGGGAGTTATATATACAGCTGGGTTTGTAACCGCTTGTGTTCTAGAATAGCCTAGGTGTTTCCTATCTAACAAACCAGAAACAATTGCTGTTACATACTAACAAACATACTAACAGTTTTGCTTGCTAATTAAATAGATGCATTTGCATAACTTTAACATGCTCTGGACAAGAGAGGTCCTCCAGAGGAGCCAAGGCCAAGATTAGTGCAGAGTGTGTTGAATCGTAAAGGAGCCAAGGGTTTGGTTAGTATATCTGCTGGTTGAGAGTCGGTTGGAACATATCGAACGTCGAGTTGTTGAGACTGAACCTTTTCACGAATAAAATGAACGTCGATTTCCACATGTTTGGTTCGTGAGTGGAAAGCTGGATTGAACGCCAAGGTGATAGCGCCTTGATTGTCACACCACAATATAAGAGGATTGAGCAACGGAAGCTGTAGTTCGGAGAACAATGTGTTGATCCATACAATGTCAGTAGTGGCAAGAGCAAGGGCACGATATTCCGCCTCTGTGCTGCTGCGAGCAACAACACCCTGTTTTCGTGAGCACCAACTAATGATATTGGACCCCAGTTTGATACAAAATCCAGATGTGCTGCGTCGATCATCAAGATTGGCCGCATAATCCGCATCCGCAAATCCTTCTATCCTGAAATCAAGAACAGGTGAAAATAATAAACCAAGTGTTAGTGTTCCCTTCAAGTACCTCAAGACTCGCTTACAAGCCTTCCAATGGTTCGTAGTTGGTGCGCCAAGAAATTGAGATAGTTTATTAACACTGAATGATATATCAGGACGAGTGAGAGTTAGGTACTGAAGAGAGCCAATAATGCTCCGATAGAGAGAAGGATTGGAGAATGGAGCACTATCTGCGAGTGACAGTTTGGAGCTGGGACAAAATGGTGTCGGACAAGGAGTGCAATTGGTGAGATCAGCTTTTGACAGAATATCTTTGATGTATTTGGATTGAGTGAGGGTAATGGTTGAAGGAGTGACAAGTGCCTCGATGCCCAGAAAGTAATTAACTACACCAAGATGCTTCAAGGAGAACTTATCATTTAATTGAGCAATCAGAGTGTCCACCTCATGTGCATCATCACCCGTGACAAGTATATCATCAACATACACTAACACAATGAGAAGCTTGTTGGGAGCTGCTTTGAAGAACATGCATGAGTCTGCAGTGGAGTGATTCAATCCAAAAGATAGTAAGAACCCCTTCAATTTATCATACCACGCCTTGGGAGCTTGCTTGAGGCCATATAAAGCCTTGACTAGTTGACAGACATGATTCGGGCGAGTGACATCCTGAAAACCCTCTAGTTGTCGAATGAAAACCCTTTCTTGCAGGTCACCATTTAGAAATGCATTATTTATGTCCACCTGTTGAATAATCCAACGCCGTGTGATAGCAATAGAAAAGATAATA
This sequence comes from Galeopsis tetrahit, assembly GCA_963675135.1. Classification (NCBI taxonomy): domain Eukaryota; kingdom Viridiplantae; phylum Streptophyta; class Magnoliopsida; order Lamiales; family Lamiaceae; genus Galeopsis; species Galeopsis tetrahit. The sequence goes on along the minus strand of OY776129.1, from coordinate 66,822,482 downwards.
CGCACTGTGATCGGTTTCACTACCGGACTATATGTATGAAAAAAGTCCACCCCTGCAGTTTGTTGAAAACCACGAGCCACCAAACGAGCTTTGTAGCGCTCCACCGTACCATCTTTCTTATACTTTACTCTAAACAGCCACTTGGTGGTGATGACGGTCATGTCATCGGATTGAGGCACCAACCTCCACGTTCCTTTAGATATCAACGCATCATACTCCTCGTCCATAGCTTTCTTCCAATGTGGTATAGTGAGGGCCTGGGATACTGTATCTGGTTCCAAAAGGGGAGATACCAGATTAGCATTAAATGTTTTGGGCTTAGAATTCCCAGTTTTTGATCGGGTAAGCATGGTGTGCGTGTTGGAAGGAATATTGGTGCTTAGAGGAATGTTATCAGTGTTGGGAAAAGAGGCAGGTGAATTAATTGCCGAAGTGGTATGCGATGGAGAGGATATCGGGGGAAGATTGATTTGAATTGGTGATGTATCAGGGGAAGAAGTATGATTCTGTGAGAATGAGGGAGATGGGTTTGTATGTATATGGACGAAAGAAGGAGCCTGCACAGAAGTTGGTATATGTGTGGAAGGTGGAGGAATGGGAGATGTGTGAAAAAGCTTGGAGTAAGGGAATTCTAGTTCATTGAATTCTACTGTAGGAGATGTAAAAACCCTACCTGAAGAATGGAGGCATAGGTAACCTTTGTGATGTGGGCTGTATCCAATGAACACACACTTGGATGATCTGAATTGTAGCTTGGAGGTGTGATACGGTCTGAGAAATGGAAAACATGCACATCCAAAAACCCTGAGTTGAGAGATATTAGGATTTTTGTGAAACAAGAGCATATAAGGAGATTTGTTATGAAGAGTGGGTGTGGGTAGAATGTTTATGAGATGTACAGCAGTTCGAAAAGCGTGCCACCATAATTTCATAGGGAGCACACCTCTTGCAATCATAGCCAAGCTTAATTCAATGACGTGTTGATGTTTCCGTTCAACCAATCCGTTTTGTTGATGAGTGTGCGGACATGAGTGACATAAGATAATGCCTTGAGAGCGACACATATTTGTTAAAGCCACAAATTCACCCCCCATATCACATTGGATGGACTTCACTTTGGAATTGAACTGCCTTTCCACCATGGCAATGAATTGAGAAACATGAGCAGCAACTTCAGATTTCAGGCTCAAAGGATATATCCAAGAATATCTAGTAAAATCATCCACAATTAAAAGATAATATTTGTAGCCATCCAAAGATAAAACCGAGGCTGGACCCCAAACATCCATATGTATTATTTCCAAAGGAGCACGAGTACAATGAGCAACAGTCTTGAAAGAGGACTGATGCATTTTTCCCAAAATACAGTCATCACAGAACTTTATTGACTTCCTAGCAAACGGAATATTAAAACTATGAAGAAGTCTAGCAAGTGTATCACTACAAGGATGCCCTAATCTGTAGTGCCACAATCTACTATCATCATGTGTGGAGCTAGAGATAGGATCACAACCAGCAATCAATGCAGCAGGAACATGAGCTGAATCGCCCACTTTATTTATGTCCAGCTGATATAGTCCGTCCTTAAGTACACCCGTCAAGAGGACCTTGTTTGTTGTCACCTCCTTAACAAAACAAGAGTTAGCATGAAACTCAATAATAGCATTATTGTCCTTCAAAAACTGTGATATGCTCAACAAATTTTTTGTGATATCTGGCACATGTAGAATATTATTCAAAGCAACACGATGAGAACCATTAAGGCATGAGATATTCATAGATCCAACATTTTCAATAAGAGCAATGGAGCCATTACCAACTGTAAGGTGATTGGTACCTTGATAAGGAGAGCTCAACTGAAGATTCTCAATTTGAGAGGTGACATGGTGAGTTGCACCACTGTCAACAAACCAAGCATTTCCAGGATTCGGAGTGGATGAGGAGGGAGCTGAGGTAGATGGAAAAGAAGTAGGATTAGCTTGAGTGTAATTAGCAGTGTTGGCTGACCTGGGAAATGTAGTGGTAGCATAGGCCTGTGGATTGTTAACAGAGGATGTGACTTGAGTATAATGAGCTTGAGGAGTTGGATGTTGCATCTGTGACTGAGATGAATTGCGACGCTGATTGAAAGAAGGATCAAGCCCCTGGAAGGACGAATCAAACCTCTTGTAACATTTTGCCGCAATATGGTAGTTCTTTCCACATAATTGGCAGACGATTCTCGGTTTTCCAAATGGACGTCCTCTGCCCTGAGTGCGAGTATCTCTGTGAACTATATTGGCAGAAGGATTGGGTGGATTGATACTCGATCGCATAGTAGTAAATTGCTGTAGAGTGTTAAAATGTTGAAGGCGCATCTCATGTGTATGCAATATAGATTGTAGTTCAGCAACATTGGGAAGAGTTCCACGTGTGGTTAAATTTACCACCACTGCATCAAATTCCTGGCCTAAACCACCAAGTATGTGCATCACCAAATCAGCATCCGATCTCGGTTGTCCAGCAGCATGTAGGCCATCCGCTATCATGCGCATTTGAAGGAGATAGTCATCGATCGAGAGATCATTTTTCCGTAATGTTCGGAGTTGGAGACTTAGACTCATCGCACGAGCAGCTGACTGTGATTGGAACAAATCATCAAACACCTTCCATACCTTAAAGGCGTGTGTGCATCTACTTACATGACCCAACATAGAATCAGAAACAGAGTTGAGCATCCAGCTGAGAAGAAATTGATCGCGCCGGTGCCACAACGGATCTGTGGTTGGAATAGTAGCTGTTGTGCAGAGGAGCACATCTTCAAAGGCATGTGCATTAACTGTCGCAAGGATTTACGATCTCCAGAATGTAAAGTTGTTACGATCAAGACGAATGCTGAGAACAATGAAACGAGGAAGAGTATTTGATTGACTGGGAAATGATGTGGTAGATTCTGACATGATGATCAAAGAGTTAGGAGGAATGATGAAGAACTTAGAAAGTATGAAGATTCAAAGGAGAATAGGTTGGTAACCGCTAATACAGAACGGTTACGAAGAAGAACTTATGAAGATGAACTAGGAGTGTATGAAGATATGAAGAGAAACATGAATGAGAAAAAAAAATGGATCAACGCATCAACACAAATCCATTGAAGGGAGTAAATTGACTCGAGATACCATGTTAAAATCCAGGAACTTTAAACTGTGAAAATTAAAATTGTAAATTGGAAATCCATTCAAAGAGTTGTGGTGTGGGAGTTATATATACAGCTGGGTTTGTAACCGCTTGTGTTCTAGAATAGCCTAGGTGTTTCCTATCTAACAAACCAGAAACAATTGTTGTTACATACTAACAAACATACTAACAGTTTTGCTTGCTAATTAAATAGATGCATTTGCATAACTTTAACACTCATCTCCATTCATAGGGCTAATTGAATGTTGATACACAACTTGGTATGTATCAACAGAATAACATTTGTTCACAAAATCCTCAATAGCATGGTTCTGAGCTAGGATTGCACTTGCAGCATGCTTGCAAGGTATCCTACTCAATTTCCATTTTCTGCAATCACAAGTGTGGGCCTCAAATCCACTGCAAATTTAGTTGACTTAGGAGTGTTTGCAATTGATTTTATTATGACAAATTCTCTCATGCAATTGAGTGTATAAATGTACTTTAATTTTAATGTTCAATTTACACAATTTAATATTTGATCGAACATTTAACTCAATTCATTAAAATTTAATTTCAATTGCACCAAGTATCCCTTTTTTATTTTTAGACAGAATCACTTATCTATGAAGCTGGTTTTCACAATTTTTCATTTAAAATGTGATTTTCACTGTGTTATAGTGATTGGAAATATCCCCCTATTCGAGGTTTAAAAATTTACAATTGTTTTTATTTATGTGCATTTTTAATTGTTCTAGCTATTAATTAAATTGTGTTAATTATAGTATTAAATTAAAGTTGTGATAACATAATATTACACCAGATCAACTATTAATTAAAATAATTATATCAATGATCCGTAAGATTAATTTGCGGATATTATAATTACTTTAGGACCGAAAGTATTTGAGTATTAGGACTAGGAATTAGGATGGTAACAAGTATCATTAATGGCCTTAATTATTTCTCATTGTATTCCTGATGTAGATAAATATGTCGCTCTCGGAGGAGTCGACACGTGGAAACGGGATAAGTTATGATAGTTGTGATTAGGTCAATATATCGAAGAAACAGGATTAATACACCCCCTGGGCTCAAGTAGAGAAATTAGAGGAATCAGAGGGATTGGGCCTTTGGCCCATATTTGGAGAGATTAATAGCCTTTGGGCCTGAAAAGATCTGGCCCATATGTGGAACGCGTAATCACCCTTTCTTAACTAAGTCAAGCGAGTGGGTCACATCCACGAAGATATAGGGAATAATATGCGGAAGAACCAAGTCTTCAGGGGATAGCCCGATTCCTCAGGGGCTTGGAAGCCGGATTCTTAGGGATGGGCCGAGAATATAGGGAGAACGAGTCTTTCCCTTTCCGGATAGGGAGGCCAGGTATTTAAACAGGTTAATTCCTTATTCTTATTTACGTTTTTACATAATATACAGACTATCACACGAAATACACACTTTCAGAAGAATTATACACTGATTTGAAGAGAAACTTCACTATATTCGCCGGAATTTCCCTAGATATACAGGGGAATTCCTCTTTGATTTCGCCTACAATCGAATCTGACTTGAGCGTCGGAGCTTCTACGCCGGAGCCCCCCTCCGGCGTACTTTTGCAGGTTATTTTCGGATTCCCGAGGAGATTTACTCGAAGATTGCCAAGGATTCAACGAGAGATTGGACTCGTGATTAATAGTGCTCGTAAGAGAACGATCTATATCCGTAAGCGTTCTTTTTCGACGCATCAACTGGCGCCGTCTGTGGGAAACATTTCAAGCTAAGGCGTGAGAAAAGTTCCGTACTTAAATGGGTGGAGGACACGATCTAACGAAGCAGAGGAAGGAGAAAGGAGATTCCACTCCTCCTCCTCTTCCTCCGCCTCCTCCAGGTTTTCCCTCAAATCGAAATTTAGGGAAACAACCCGTGGACCATACACCAGAAGATATTCCCCCTCCAGGTTTTCCCTCAAATCGAAATCTCGGGAAACAGCCCGTAGATCATATACCGGAGGATATCCCTCCCGCTCTGGAGGGAGATGTACCAGGCACCTCAGGAGCTTCAGGGAGTGGGATCAATAGGGATAACCCTAACGCTCAACCGGAACTCCTGACTGTCTCTCGAGATCAGTTAGATGAGATGATCGCGCAATCAGTTGAAAGAATAATCACTACCCGAGGACTTCGGCCTCCCGAACCTATTCCAACCACCCGTAAGGGTACAAGACAAAATCTCCCAGAACAGGTCATCGATTCTGTTCCAGTCCCTTCCAGGAATGAGGATCCCCCTCAGAACCCAGAAGAAAAAGTACCTTCTCAGACGGGAAGAGGCATCTTGGAAAGACCCCCTCGGAGGGATACGAAGAGGATCCTTGGGGACACCACTCTGGAGACAGGGATGGGAGAAAGCACGGACGACACGTATCAAGGAGCCGTCAGCGATCAGATACAGGCCTTGCGGAAGGAGATGAGAGATATGCAGAGGCATATTACTGACAATGTAAGTAAACCCTCTTACACCACTGGATATCAATTCTCACCTAATATTCTATCAGATGAACTGCCCTCTAATTTCAAATCTTTAAACTTTGAATATGATGGCACCACGGACCCCTACGAGCATCTGATGAGATTTGAGAATGCTGCTTTGCTACACCGATATGGAGAGGGCGTTAAGTGCAGGGTATTTCTGACTACCCTATCTAAGGCTGCACAACAATGGTTCACACAACTGGGACCAGATACTGTCCACTCATGGTCCGAATTCAGTGAATTGTTCCTGCATCAATTCGCCAGCGCTAGAAGACAGCCTAGAGCCACCCTTACTTTATTCAACATGCGCCAAGGAGAGAACGAGAGTCTACGGGCTTTCTTAAAAAGATTCAATCAAGCGGCTCTAGAAGTACCCACGGCCTCCTCAGAGGTTAAAATTAACGCCCTTACCAACGGATTGAGAGATGGAGATCTGTTCACATCTCTAGCCAAGAAGCCAGTTCGGACTTTTGATGAATTATTAAGGAGGGCTGAAAAATACCTCACCCTGGAAGAGGTAAGAAAAGCCATAGTGGGTAATGGAGAAAGGAGGAAAGAAATTCCGCTTAGGAGACCAAGTCCGGAAAGACACAGAAGCTCCAGGAGGCTAGAAAATGTAAGAAGAGAGGAAGCTGCACCCTGGAACCCCAGGAGAGGGGCGAAGAGATATACCCCTTTGAGGATAGAGCCAGCCGAAGTCCTAGAGGTGGCAGGGGACCATCCGGATATGAAATTCCCCTACTCAAGAAGCAGAGGTCCCCAGAATCCTAAGTCAAACAAATTCTGCAGGTTCCATAACGACTATGGCCATGATACCAACCAATGTTGGCATCTGAAGGATGAGATAGAGAGGATGATTCAGGCAGGTCACCTGAAAGAGTTTATTTTCAGAGATCGACAAGGCCCTAGGGGTCAAAAGAGAAAGGACCCCGAGGGGAAGCAGGAAGAGGATAGAAGAGATCAGAGGAAGGGCAATGAGGAGCCACCGCCTCCTCCCCAAAAGAGGGGAACTATCCACATGATTATGGGAGGCCCTGCTGATGGGGATTCCTTCAAGCAGAGGAAGCAGAGCGTTCGGTCGCTGAAGAATGAGAGGAATATAGAGCACCATGAGGTGGGAAAGATGGCTGAGGGCCCAGACATTCATTTCGGGCCAGAAGACGCCGGGGAACCTAGAGAAATTCATAATGACGCACTGGTCATTACCACGGATATAGCAGGATACGATGTAGCAAGAATCTTTGTGGATACTGGAAGCTCTGCCGATATCATGTTTTTGGAGTGCTTCAAGAAGATGGACCTAAATATAAAGCTCAGACCAGTGGAAACGGCCCTTTATGGATTCTCAGGGGGAGCCATTCAACCCCTTGGTTCAGCGTTACTGCAAGTAGGGTTAGGAGTTGCCCCTAACCGCCGTGTGCAAATAATAGAATTCCTGATTGTAGATGTCCCATCTTCCTATAACGTAGTAATGGGAAGGCCAAGCTTGAATATTTTTCAGGCAGTGATCTCCACCTTCCACATGAAGATGAAGTTCCCTGCCTCGGGGGGTGTGGGAGAGATATGTGGCGATCAATATCAGGCAAGGAAGTGTTACGTGGAATCGGTCAAGATAGCAGACAAGGCCGTGTTCCGGGGAATAGAGAGATTTAAGGGCGGAGACCCTGAGCTGAAGAGACAGAAAGTGGGGGAGCTAGTGCAAGAGCAACCCAAAGCTAAAGCAGGCGAGGAGTTAATGAGCATCGAGCTCTACCCAGGAAAGGAGGGATTTACAACCAGGATAGGTACGAATATGAACCCTGAGCTCCAGAGAAAGATGATACTCACCCTCCAGGAGAATGCAGACATCTTCGCATTCACGGCGACGGATATGACGGGTATCCCTCCAGAAATAGCAGTGCACCACCTGAATGTGGATCCCAAAGCTAGGTCCGTGAAACAGAAGTTGAGGAACTTCGGTAAAGAGAAGAACCTCATAGTAAAAGAAGAAATCGATAAATTGTTGAGTGCAGGGCACGTGAAGAGAGTGCAGTTCCCTGAGTGGCTCTCGAACGCAGTGCTGGTGTCCAAGGGAGCCGGCAAATGGAGGATGTGCATTGACTTTAGGGACTTGAACAAAGCCTGCCCTAAAGATCACTACCCCTTACCCAGGATTGATCAACTGGTGGATGCCACGTCCGGGTTTGAATTACTCAGTATGATGGATGCATATCAGGGGTACCATCAAATCCAGCTGAACCCCCTCGATATACCAAAGGTATGCTTTATTGCAATGTGTGGTACTTTTGGTTATGTACGTATGCCGTTTGGACTGATAAATGCAGGAGCCACCTATCAAAGGATGGTATACTCGGTTTTCCGAGGACAAATAGGGCGAAATATGGAGGTTTATGTAGACGACATGCTAGCCAAAAGCATCAAAGCAGAGGAACACATCGACGACCTGAAGGAAATATTTCAGGTAATTAGAGAGAATGGTATCAAACTTAACCCAGCCAAATGTTCTTTTGGAGTAGGGTCAGGGAAATTCCTCGGATATATGGTGACGCAAAGAGGAATAGAGGTTAACCCTGCCAAGGTGAAAGCGGTCCTTGACATGCAACCCCCTCGAAACTTGAAGGAATTGCAGACTTTGAACGGCAGGATCGCAGCCCTTAGCAGATTTATAGCTAAATCAGCGGAGAAGAGTCATCACTTCTTCAGAACGCTAAGGAAGGGGTCAAGATTCGAATGGGATGAGCAATGCCAGAAGGCTTTCGAAGAATTGAAGCTCCATCTGGAACAACTCCCGAAGTTAACCAAGCCTACTCAGGGAGACGTCTTACTCCTATATCTCTCAGTAGGGGAACATTCCCTGAGTACGGCCCTGATGAAAGAAGAAGGCTCCACACAACAGCCCATATATTATGTGAGTAAGGTCATCCAAGGAGCGGAAACGAGGTATTCAGAGGTAGAGAAGGCAGCTCTGGCAGTGGTGGTAACAGTTAGGCGACTACGCCCTTACTTCCTATCTTATAAAGTGATGGTGAGGACTAACTTCCCGTTGAAGCAGACGCTAGGGAGAGCAGATTTATCAGGAAGAATGGTCAGGTGGGCAGTGGAATTGCAGGAGTATGATATAGACTATGAACCAAGGAGAGCCATCAAGGCTCAAGTCCTATCAGATTTTATTCAAGAGTCTACCAGAGTGGAAGAAGAACAAGGATGAAAGGTATATGTGGATGGCTCAGCATCCGCCTTGGTATGTGGAGCAGGGATATTACTGGTTGACCCTGAGGGTCAAGAAGTGCAGGTGGCTGTCAAATTCCGATTTTCAACCTCAAACAATGGTGCAGAGTATGAGGCCCTGATTAGAGGAGCTAGCATGGCTGCAGAGTTAGGGGCACAGAAGGTCACCCTGTACTCCGATTCGCAGCTGATAGTACAGCAGGTCATGGGGGAGTACCTCGCCAAAGATGAGAGAATGATCACCTACCTAGAAGAGGTAAAGAAGTTAAAAAATAGATTCCATACTTATGAAGTGGTACAGGTACCAAGAGAAGAGAATATGAAAGCAGATGGACTGTCTAAACTGGCTAGTTCCACTGAATTCGAGGGAGACGGAAAGGTAACCCTGTTGGTGGCAGATCAAGTAGCTACGGAAACCCTGATCGGAGAGATAACAGCAGGGGATGATTGGAGGAAAGAAATATGAGAAGAATTGAACAGGGGTCCAGTAGCCCCAATGTCCAGAGAAGCAAAGGCTTGGAGAAGGAAGTATTGCATCCTAGGAGGTCAATTGTACAAGAGGTCCTTCACTCAACCTTATTTGAAATGTCTTTCAAGAAGAGAAGCAGAGCTAGTGATCAAGGACATCCATGAAGGTTGCGCATCCAGCCATGAAGGGTACCAGACCATGGTGAAGAAGGTATTTAGGGCAGGTTTTTACTAGCCTAACATAATCAGAGATGCTAGAGAATATGTGAAGAAATGTGAGAAGTGTCAGAAGAATGGACCCTTGATACGAATACCTGCAGAAGAAATGGGGGCTATGTACTCGCCCTGTCCCTTCGCCAAATGGGGAATCGATCTGGTGGGACCCTTCCCCTTGGCACCAGGAGGGAGAAAATTTCTGATCGTAGCCGTGGATTATTTCAGTAAATGGGTAGAGGCTGTGCCCTTGGCCAAAATCGAAGAAGATAATGTAATTCTTTTTCTTGCTAAACATATTTGTTGCAGGTTCGGAGTACCTAGAATCTTGGTTTCCGACAACGGAACGCAATTCAATGGAGAGAAAGTAAGGAGATGGAACATTACGCAGAGGTTTACTTCAGTAGCCCATCCACAAGCTAACGGGCAGGTGGAGGTTACAAACAGAATCCTAGTGGATGGTATTCGAACACGATTGGAAGAGGTAGGAGGAAAATGGGTGAAGGAGTTGGACAACGTCCTCTGGTCCTACAGAACCAGCCCTAAGACAGCTACAGGCGAATCTCCCTTCTACTTAGTATATGGAGCAGCGGCAGTGATACCCCCTGAAGCTAGACTCAAATCGCACCGAATCACCTATTTTGAGGAGAAAAGAAATGAAGAATTGATGAGGGAAGCGCTGGACCTGGTAGATGAAGAGAGGGAAATGGCGAGATTAAAAGCAGAGAGGTACAAGAGTCGGATCAAGGCAGCATATGATCGTAGGGTAATCCCTCGTTCCTTTAAAGTGGGAGATTTAGTCCTTCGAAGAGCAGATGCCTTGAAGAACACTGGGAAGATGGAACCCAATTGGGAAGGTCCGTATAGAGTAATACAAGTACTGAAAGGAGGAGCATACAAGCTCCAAGACATGACAGGGAAAGAGATACTAAGGCCATGGAATGTGTGCCACTTGAAGAAGTTTTATGTTTGAAGAAGGTGTTATTCCCCTACTTCCTTTCTTTTTACGAACAATTTTGAATGTTTACTTCTTATTCGAATAATTGCTTCACCGGCACTCTTTTTCCCTCTACGTGGGTTTCCCCTTGGGGTTTTACCACGGAGAGGTTTTTAATGAGGCCGGCATAGGTTCCCCTTATTTGCCTATGTTGATAAACATTTTTTATCAATGGAGCATTGGTTTTGATAAAATTTCAGCAATTTCCCTAAATACATGTTAATATTGTGATGAGATGACTCTTACGTGCCAATTTTATGATGAAATGTTTCTCATATGTTAATACCGTGTTAAGATAACTGTTAAGGACCTGCATAATGAGTGCTGAGATAACAAATATGTTTTGGAAACTGAAACATAACATGATAGAGACATTGCAAGATAGAGAAATTTACACCAACGCATAAATATTCGAATAGAGAATACCTAGGAAAATTTCCTAAAGTTTCTATTCACGACAGCCTCTAAAGCTAGGGGGAGTAGGGGGTACAGTAGCGGAAGATATGATTAACTCGCCGATAAACCCTATCCCTAGCGACTCTCAAAACTCTTACGAGTATAAACAAACTCTTACGAGTATAAACTAACTCTTACGAGTATAAACAAACTCTCACGAGTATAAACAACTCTTACGAGTATAAACAAACTCTTACGAGTATAAACAACTCTTACGAGTATAAACAAACTCTTACGAGTATAAACAACTCTTACGAGTATAAACAAACTCTTACGAGTATAAACTAACTCTTACGAGTATAAACAAACTCTCACGAGTATAAACAACTCTTACGAGTATAAACAACTTTTGGGAGAGTATAATCCCTAAACATTCTAACTTTTGGGAGAGTATAATCCCTAAACATTCCAACTTCAGGGAGAGTATAACCCCTAAGAACTCTTACGAGTATAAACTAACTCTTACGAGTATAAACTAACTCTTACGAGTATAAACAACTCTTACGAGTATAAACAACTCTTACGAGTATAAACAAACTCTTACGAGTATAAACTAACTCTTACGAGTATAAACTAACTCTTACGAGTATAAACAACTCTTACGAGTATAAACAACCTAAGGGAGAAGATGATCCCTAAGATTCTAACCTTTGGAGAATATAACCCCTAAAAACTCTAGTACTAAGGGAGAGACTAGAAGCATTATCAAATTACCAAGTAAGTGCAGGGAGCCTTAGAGCCTTTACGTGTCAAGAAAATGCTGAAAACATGCTAAATTCATAAGCAGGACGAATATTACGTTACACATCTAATAACAGAGTCAGAGACATATATATATGTACGCATGCCAAATGATAAATGTGCAGGTACGATGTTAAACGGAAGAAAAGCAGGAATATTCAAGACTTAAGGCACCATGCCTAAGCCCTCCACAGAAAAACCCCGGAGTGTGGAGTCTCCGGAAAATACCAAAAAGGGCCTTAGAGGCCTTAACAAAATAAAAAGTGTTTTAAAAGTACCAAAGTGTTATCAGGGAATTAAAGTTATGAAGAGAGGGGAACATCACTCTTCTCCTCGGAACCTCCTCCTGCCTCCTCCGCTCGCCCACTGGAATCGCCTCCCTCTGCCTTCTCCATTAGAGCACCTGCTGCCACGGTAGCCACTGGAGTTGGATTTTCCACATGAATAGGGAAAACTATATCCTTCGCCGGTGTAAGATCATCCAATTTTAGGGCAACATCCTTCAACTCCAAGATTGCCTTCCTCATTCCAGGTAACCACCAAGGAGTATTGATGTCTTCTTTAGCATCTCCAGGAAACTTAGGGGGAGTGTCCAATTCCTCTAACCGGAGGGCACGAGTATACTGACCATTAAATCCTGGAGCGGAATGTTCAGCCACGGCATTGGAAAATCCATGATCAATGAAATGGGGAATGTATGCACCCATCGCCCCCAAAAAGCTGCTACTCTGAAGGAAGGCCTCCAGCCATTCCCGATGCAAGGTACCTAGAAATTTTTAAACCGGCGGCAGAGGTAAACAGGGAATCTATGCACAATTTCATACCAGCCTGAGGAAGAGTAACCTCCAGCTGTTCAACCCGTTTACCAAACTCTTTCTTCAACGAAGAAATATCCCCCGAGAGCGTTGTTTGGAGTACTTTACACCTCTGATTAGCATCATGTAACTCTGCTTCGAGAATATCCTTCTTCACCTTCTCCAACTCTACTTGGCTGTGGAGATCATCCACCAGTTGAAGGGACTGAAGAGCTCGTTCAGACACGTTGGAGAACAGGAGACCAAACTACACAATGAATCATCTAAAGAAGTAAGACAAGTATACTCTTTCTTATTAAAATTACTTAGAAATGTATTTACACGAAGAGAATACCTGGGTAAAGCTGTGGGCGGCATGCACAACCCGCTCTCCGAAGGACAGAGCATTGAGGGCCTCAGTGGCAGGAGCCGGAGTGTAACGCTCTATAAAAGCCAGGAGATGGTCAACATTAATCTCATCTGGAGCATCGGAAGCGACATTAGGCAGAGAGGATTTGGTCTTGGACTTCTTCTTCTTGGAAGCATCGGAGACAGGAGGCAACGTAGAAACCATGGCTTTTTCGGTAGAGGAACGGGTACGCTTAGCAACAGACCCGGTAGCAGGTTCCACTGGGGAAGGAGGAATTTGAGCCTTCGAGGAACTTTCGGGCGCCGGAGACTTATTAACCATTGAGAGAGGGGCAGCATCACGCGAAATCTGAGTTAACCAACTCATAGCTGCACAAAGAAATATGAAACGGCATTAATGAGTATAACGGGTTAAGGTCTTGAGGACAATACCAGGAGAGAAGAAATGGTATTACCATCATCAGGACCTAAAGGGTAATCAGGGCGACCAAAACCGAAATGAGAAAGGGCTCTAGGATTTTTACAGATACCCATTACATTAAAAAAGTCATGGACAGAGACATGATCGTTTAAATGGTTCATCACATCCAGGTTTAAGGAAGAACAAACGGAAAGAGGAGGACGTGGCACCCCAGGATTCTCATAAATCCACCCCTCATGAGGAAATTCCCAAGGAAGAGGATTTGTAACAAAGAAATAGTAGTCTTTCCAATCCTGGACCCCTTCATGGAGCTTTTCCATGAACTTGCCGGTCCGGGAGGTACGACCACTAGCATAAAAGAACCCGTCCGCAAACTTGCATACATACTGGGTTAAAAAGAGTTGAGCTGAGGGATCCCCACCATTTCCCTTCATCAGAATATAAAAGCCTAACATTGCGCGTATGGCATTGGGAGTAAATTGGTTCAAAGGTATACGGAGATAAGTGGAAATTTCACAGAGATAAGGATGGATTGGGAAACGGAGACCCGCTTTTAGTTGAGCCTCCCAAAAGGCTAAGGTATTATGACCTGGAAAGTTAGGGCGCTCTTTCTTATGGGCAGCCCTAACGGAATAATCGGCGGGGAAGATCCCTGAACGAAGGAAAGCGGCAACGCGCTCAGAAGTAAGAATTGAGGGCCCAGAAATTTTGTCCCCCAAAGTTCGGTCGGTTACGGGAAATACGAGAGACGAGTTGGAAGTTGAAGACTCCATGGATATGGAGTCTGAGGAAGATGACATAAAGATATTGCAAATGGAAAAGGATAAGAGGGAAAAGATACCTGAGATAAAATCGGTTTTTGGAGAAATGACGAACTGACCGACAGTCGTGCGTGAAGAGGTTAGTCGTAGAAGTAAAACTGAGAGTAAAGAAGTGGGGATAAGTTTGAGAAGAAAAGGGAAGAAGGTTTCCTTTTAGTGGAGCGGATTCAAGTTTTGAAATAATTACTCTGGAGAGAGAAGGGTAAAAATCGAGAAGAATTAAATACCCCCCAATCGAAAGGCGCGTGAATGAAGAAGGGCGGCTTGATGTTGGCTCTGGACTGAACGCGTGGCTGCGTGTTTCGAGGGAAGGATTGTGTGTGGAAGTGCAAAAGTCCTGAAGCTTTTTTAGGGCAATTATTACCAAGGGAATCAAATCAAGAGTATTTCGAAGGGTATTTAAAGAATGGAATATTTCCGTAATATCTGTCTCAGTGTTATTATTTTCCTACTCTCCTAAAATTATTCATTTTATGAGAGTAGGGGGGGAGTGGTTGATGTAGATAAATATGTCGCTCTCGGAGGAGTCGACACGTGGAAACGGGATAAGTTATGATAGTTGTGATTAGGTCAATATACCGAAGAAACAGGATTATTCTTCAGGGGCTTGGAAGCCGGATTCTTAGGGATGGGCCGAGAATATAGGGAGAACGAGTCTTTCCCTTTCCGGATAGGGAGGCCAGGTATTTAAACAGGTTAATTCCTTATTCTTATTTACGTTTTTACATAATATACAGACTATCACACGAAATACACACTTTCAGAAGAATTATACACTGATTTGAAGAGAAACTTCACTATATTCGCCGGAATTTCCCTAGATATACAGGGGAATTCCTCTTTGATTTCGCCTACCATCGAATCTGACTTGAGCGTCGGAGCTTCTACGCCGGAGCCCCCCTCCGGCGTACTTTTGCAGGTTATTTTCGGATTCCCGAGGAGATTTACTCGAAGATTGCCAAGGATTCAACGAGAGATTGGACTCGTGATTAATAGTGCTCGTAAGAGAACGATCTATATCCGTAAGCGTTCTTTTTCGACGCATCAATTCCCATTAATTCATTATTCGGATGCAGTAATTAGAGATTGGATAATTGATTTCTACATTTAATTTCAAAATTATAACAATTTTTTTATTTATTTTTACTATAAATAATACTCCATTGCTTTACGTCAAACAGTCTACTACCCATCTCTCTATCTATCATCTCTGTGTGAAGTTGAAGTCATCTGAAGCAATGAAGCAAATTTCTCATGCAGCAATTATTTATTTATTTATTTCTCCTATTATTGATATCTCATACATCTTCTCGCCTCATCTCTTCACATGATCAAGGTATAAATAAAACCCTCTAATCTGCCTGCTTCGTAAAACTACTTTTTAAGAAACCAATCTATTTATATATATATATATACGGATAAATTGCAATACTGGTCCCACGTGATTTTTTTTAAATGTACAATTTTGGTCCCAATATTTTAATATTTGACGGAAATTTAATTCGTATGGGACCCTTTTATGTACAGGTAACAGTGAAGGAGCAGTCTCTCAACTAGAAGCTGATTTTCCAAGCGTAATCCCATTTAAATATTTTTAATTCTCTCTGGTGATATTCATATAAATATTTATATATTAATTTTGTCAACAGTTGATGGGGTGTGATAAAGATGAAGAGTGTGAAAAGAGAAGAATGGTTGCTGAAGCTCATTTGGATTACATTTATACACAACCGAGGCCACCCCACCGCGCTTAAACAACTAGCTAGCTACAAAGTATGCTCAGAGACACAAAATGCTCTATTTTATTTTATATATTATCAAAATATGTAATTGCATGTCTAAAATATATAATAAGATATATATGAGCATCTTTCATTTTATTATCCATCAAATATAATACTCCATAAATTAGATATATATGCGCATCTTTCTCGTTTTAACACATGATTTTGAAAGAGATGGATATATGTTTATTTAAATTGTAACATAATTATTACAGTAGTATAATAAGTTGATCATTTTGATCTTTAATCGTGACATATTTTTTGACATTCATTTTGATCAATTCGACATGAGTTTGGACCGGGCAATGCAAAGCAACACCAACATGCCCCAATATCACACTTGCTCCTTGCGCACCGGAACAAATTTAGTTTCTCCTCTTTTTCCACTCCGCTTTTTCCTCTCTTCATAAAATTCATTCCTGCCCTACTGCCTCCGAAATCAATGCCTGTTATAAAAATGATTTCAAAATTCAAATTAATCATTATGTTTAAAATTTTGAAATTTACTAATTAACTTTTAAATATAATTTTATTTATTGAACATTAAAATAATTATTATTTAATTAAATATAAATATTTTGAACATTTTAGACAAAAAAAAAAGGACCATAATTTTGAAATAGACGGAGTATTTACTATTAAAAAAAATGTTACACATACTTATGTGAAATGACTTGCTTCTTTTTTTTTTTTTTTTTTTGAAGTCTTGCTTCTTATTAAAAAAAATAACATTACAAAAAATTCAATATCTTATATAAACTCAATTTCATATAGGAGACCTACCCAAAAAAATTAGGAAAACAGTCGACTTGTAATAAAGTGTATATACTTACACTGATATTGATGAGAAATCAAAGCAGCTAAGCAGAGAGAAACGACGAGTAGTTTAGAAAATTTAACAAGAAACATTTCGATTGAAAAAAATAATTGTGTACCTATAATATTTTGATATTGAAATTTATAGGTGGCGAGTGCCCTCATATATGATAAATAAACTTGGGGTATTTCCATACGTAAATTAATTGCAATACTTATATTAATTTCATTTATTTTGTTTGGTTACATATGAGGTAAATTGGGAAGGAATGCAAAAAATTAAGTAAAATAGCACTGAATTTAAAGTATTTGGTAAACGATTAATTAAGAAAATTGGGAAGGTTTTTATCTTGACGGAAGAAAATTGCTGACTTTATATGTATCTTAATTAATATTAGTGCAAAACCCGCTTAATACGCGAGAATTAAAGAGAATTTTATATATTATTATTTTAAAATATAATTAAATTATTTATTTATAAATTTAATTTAATGTTTAATTTTTTTAAAATTCATACCCATGTTAAATTTACAATAAATAAAATTAATATAAATGAAGAATAAGAGGAGAAAATAAATATGAGAAATTTTGATAGTCCAAAAAGAAAATAAGAAAGAGAAAATAAAAAGGAAAAATAGATAATGCAGTTAAAAAGAGAGATGAGAGAGAAAAAAAAGAAAAAGAGAGAAAATAATGTCAAGTTTTTATAAAATGAGAAAATGCAAATGGGAAGAATTTGGAGTGATGATACACGTGATATGCAACACTAAATAAACAACCGCAAGTGTACGGCGTCTATTGTAGCGTGATAAGCACGAGGTCGATCCCACGAGAAGGTTAAGCGTAAAAGTGGTAGTTTGCTAGTCGAGTTCTAAATAGACGTGATCGATAATTTGAGTGGTGTGAATTACTCTAAGATTACCTAACAATGTGTCACCAATAAGTAATGAAGAGTAAATACGAAATCGATCAAATACCAAGTAAATAAGTAAAACGAACGTAAACGATTTGAAATTCAAAGAAAGAGAGTGGGTTCCAAGGCAATTGTAGTACTTAGACGTCCGTTTATGAATGTTATCTCGTTTAAATGGCCATTAAGGTTATCCCATATAGGGTGATCACACAAGAAGAATTAATCGATCTCTCGATACAAATTAATCCAAAGACGCAATGTAATATAAGCTCGTATGTCTACATCACAAACATTACACCATCTAAAATAGCTCCTAAGATCATTTGATTCCCTCTCCGATAATTAATCCTCTCTCGAGATCATAATAATACCGGGTTGCATATTCGCATACGATTAAATGGAATAAATCTCTCGATACTACCCCAATTAACAATGGATCAAGCAAATCATTATGGCCACTAACAACATGCTTTACAATGGATAATTGAACATGCAAATAAGAGATAAACACCAATTAAAGCAAGAAATTACTCATAAACATCAATCCAAGTCTCTACAATGCCTTAGAACCACAAATTTGTTTAGCTAACTACAAACATAATCAAATTCCAAATGAAATAACTAAATAAAAAGGGAAAGAAAGAGAAAGCTTAGTCTAGATTGTGGTAGGGAATGGAATTCCCAAGCTAATGCCTCTTCCCTTGCATGAATTGGTGAAGAGATGAAGAAGTTATGGCCAAAACACCTCCAAATGTGTGTAACTATGTGTGGATTGGGGGAAGGTGTCTTGAATTTCAAGAAAGGGGGTATTTATAGTGTTGGGGTAGGGTTTGGGTGTGATATTTGCAAGTAGGTCCTTCAAAAATGGAGAAAACACGCGATTGGCACCGAGAATGGGACGGCCCGGCCGGGTGGGGAAGTGGCTCGGCCGGGCGGAGTTGTCGGCCAAGCTATTCGAAAACAGGGCATGATTAGCCCGGCCGGGCGAAAACTTCGTATTTGGGTGACAAAATTGGGCTGCTCGCCGCCCGGCCGGGCGAGTGATGCCGCCCGGCCGGGCCATATCTTCGTATTGGCTCCAGAATTTCTTGCTCGGCCGCCCGGCCGGGCGAGTCATGCCACCCGGCCGGGCCGAACTTTCGTATTCGGCTCCGTCTTCGTTTTCGTCCTCCAACTCCGTCCCTCCGTTTCTTGAGCTTCCGACCTCCGATTGACTCGATTCTTTTGGCTATTCCACTCCATTTTTCGAGCCGGATCCAATGGTGCACTCCTCCTTCCGGTCCGATCACTTGTGGTATGTGTTTTGCTCCAAATTCCATCATTTTACCTATAAAATTGACAAAACAATACCTTTCTCTCATTTTGGCTAAAACAATCATATTCCATGCATAATTCAATGAAATCCACATCAAAATATACTTCACATGTGCCCCTAAAACGCGTAAATTCCACCCGAATCAAACTCCCCCAAACTTAAAATGTTGTTTGTCCTCAAACAACTAGGCACTTAAAGCAATGAGGGTGGAATGATCAAAATGGAATATTCAATGCAAATCACACATGCAAAGTGAGGTGTAATGATATCTCTTTCTCAAAGTGCATTTCTCAATGAAGGTCATAGGCTCACTATTGCAATCTACATTCATAAATCAAAGAATGCACAAGTACACAACACATTGTGATGGGAAACATCATCCAAATGCTCAAGTCCTCTACTCACATGATGGAGTGTTTCTCTCAAACACACAAACAAATTAAGGATATTAATGCACTCATCAACCACGTCATGCTATGCAATCACCATATGCTTGCCCAACTTCTACTTTCTACACACACTCAAATGCTCAACAATGTGATCAATAGGACTTAATCAAGGATGTAACATTGGCTCTTTGGACAGGGTAGGATGAATTTGGGAATTGTGACTCTTCTAGTGGAGGACAAAACTTGTTGTTTTACAATGTGTGCTTTCACTTTCAAAGCTTACAAGCTTCATCCTCACTTTTCATTTTTTCTTTCTTTTTTTCAAGCATTCGTCACCTCATCTTTTGAACCATTTTTCTTTTCAAGCTTTTGGGCTCTTTGTCCCTCTTTTCTTTTCCCTTGATTTTCTTTTAATCTTTCTCTTTTTCTTTCAACTTCTCCAATTTTTCCTTTCACCAAAGATATTCATTTAAGCACATGTTTCTCCACTTTGTCTTTCATCCTCCACTAGATATAGGAATCAAAAGTCTAAAAAAAAAACTAAGTGGTTGACATTGTAGTTTGCCAAGAAAATGAGGAATTAAGCTCAAGGGGCTAACTACGGAAAATTACTTCGGTTTTGGGAAATTTTGGCTAAGTGACTCTTTTAGAACAAGATGGCCTATATCACATCACATCATCCCACATAATCATGCTTTCAAACAAGAACTTGGGCAAGTTCTAGGATCACTAGCAATAACCTAGTCCACTCTCAAATGAACTAAACCGGATTACATGCTCGATTTAAGGCTCAATTCTCACCGGTTTATTCAATAGAACTCTCACATTCATCAAATGTTCCCAAACAACAACACATCATGCATCCATGCTATCAAAGATCACAAATATGAACACAATCATGATACTATATCCAACATCAATTATGCTTACATTCAAAGCAAATAAACATCACCACAACTACTCAACAATGGATTCCAATGACTATTCATGCTCACATTTCACCAAATGTCCACTACCCAACTTAAACAATCTAAGTATGTGAAAGCCAAGTGTGCGCCGGTGCAAAGTGTGACACAAGTAGAACGACGAACCGGTGCAAGGGTAACAACTAGTAGAAAAATAAAATAAAAGAAAAATAACTCCCCCAAACTTAGAATTTTACTATGTAAAAATTCTAAGTTTGGGGCTACAAGTTGTTACCTCCCTCCTTGCACATCCAATGCTCTTCAAAGATCACCATTGCAACACTTGCTTCCTCCACTCCAAAGTTGGCTTTGCTTCTTCTTCATTCTCCAAGACTTGCTATCCATAGTACTCTTCATCCATACCTACAAAATAAACCAAGCTATCAACACTACTAACGCAATAAAATCATGAAAGCAATAAAACCTTGGGTTGCCTCCCAAGAAGCGCTATTTTTAACGTCCTATGCCGGACGGTTCTTCCTTGAGGGGAATATCAAGTCACCCCCTTGTCACCCTTGTTCTTGACCTTCCTTGCCCATACAACTTTCTTAAGTCCATCAAAACATCCACTAGCTAGCCCATTCGGCTCTTCAACCATGTCATAAGAAGTTGATGCCTCATTCATCCCCAAGTTTGTACAAGTAGCTTTTCTTGATTTGGGGGAGTTTTTGAAGAAAACTCCCCCAAACTTGGCCTTCTTGCCCATCTTCAACTCATTCTTTTCCACTTGGGGGTCCTCTTTCACAATGTTTATCTTGGGCTCTTCTTCCATCTTCTTTTTCATGGGCATTGGAGAGTGATCTTCCTTGGAATACCCATACTCTTCATTCCCATCATCCCGGAAATTGGCATATCTTTGAATGTCAAACACAACTATCTCTTGGTTCATTCGAAGCTCCAACTCTCCATTTCTCATATCAATTATGGCACCTCCGGTTGCCAAAAATGGTCTTCCCAATATCAATGGAACGTTTTTGTCCTCCTCCATATCCAAAACCACAAAGTCTACCGGAAAGATAAACTTGTCGATTTTGACCAATACATCCTCCGCTATACCCAAAGGGTATGTCATAGACCTATCCGCCAATTGGAGGTTCATTGTAGTTGGTGTGAGCTCTCCTAAACCAAGTGATTTGAAGAGTGATAATGGCATGAGGTTGATGCTTGCTCCCGAATCACATAATGCTCTTAGTGTACCTCCATCTCCAATGGTGCATGACAAAGTGAAGGATCCGGGATCCTTAAGCTTTGGAGGTAGCTTAGTTTGAATTATGGAGCTACGTTGTTCGGTTAAGTGCACCGTCTCATACGCCTCAATTTCCCTCTTGTGTGACATTATCTCCTTCAAGAATTTGAAGTAATGTGGTATTTTTTCAAGAGCTTCGGCGAAAGGGATGTTGATATGGAGTTTCTTGAACATCTCCGCAAACTTGACAAACTTGCTATCCAAGTTCTTCTTCTTCATCCTTTGAAGATATGGGAGGGGCATTACATTTTTACTAAACAAAGGAGGGATTGCCTCCCCACTCTTCTTCTCCCCTTCTTTCTCTTTCACTAAGCCATCATCTTTGTCAACACCCTCGGGTGCCATTACCACTTCCTCCTCTAGACGGCATCTTGGGCCCTTCGTAGCTTGTCCCACTTCTTAGCCTTATGGCGTTGCATTGCTCCTTAGGATTTAGCTCCGTGTTAGAGGGGAATTGCCCCGGAACGTGTTGCTTTCCAATGATGGTGGCAAGTTGGCCTATTTGCTTTTCCATAGCTTTCATGTGAGTGGTCACATCTTTGATCATCTCACCATGCTCATCAAGTTTTTGCCATATCTTTGCCACATTTTGCTTAGTCTCTTTCATGAAATTCTTCGTTTCTCCCATGAATGCACCAAACATCTCTTCCAAGGATAACTTTGATGGGGATTCCATAATTTCACCATCTCTTACGTTGAAATTCGGAGGTGGTATGATGGTGTTCCTTGCGTTAGCATAGGAGAAATTTTCATGGTTTCTCAAGCCGGGATGGTATTGGTTCGGATTAGGGGGGTGATAGTTCCCATGGGTTTGTCTTTCTCCCCAACCTCTTTCTCGATAATTTCGGTCCCGTTGGTTGTTCATGAAATGGGCTTCCTCATATTGATCATTATGGGGCTCCACTAGTGCTTTGGCCGTCATCAAAGAGATTAGCTTATCCACTTTGTTGGATAAGTTGACACTTTCTTCCGAATTTTGAGTGGAAGCTACCCTTCGATTTTTCCTTCGTTCGGATGGCCATTGATTGTCATTCTTAGCCATCTCTTCCAATAGCACATAACCTTCTTCCGTTGTCTTGCCCAACAAAGAACCTCCACCGGCCGAGGCATCCACCATCCCTCTCGTACGATGGTCCATCCCGTTGTATAAATAACAAATCAATTGGTCTCTTGAGAACCCGTGTTGAGGACAACTTCTTATGAGATCCTTGAAGCGCTCCCAAGCCTCGGCTAATGACTCATCGTCATCTTGCATAAATGAAGAAATCTATCCTCTTATCTTGATGGTCTTGCTTGGAGGAAAGTACTTCATAAGGAAGGCATCTACAAGGTCGGTCCAATTTTCGATCGTCCTTAAATCAAGAGACATGTACCATTGTTTTGCACGATCACGGAGGGAAAATGGAAAGAGTTGCAAGCGGATGTAGTCTTGGGGAACACGGTTGATCTTAACCGTTCCACTTATCTCTAAGAATTGAGATAAATGGAGGTTAGGATCCTCCTTCGACAACCCTCCGAATTGGTTGTTTTGCACCATCATGATTAGGGCCGGTTTGAGCTCAAAGTTATGAGCATCAACGGGTTCCCGACCCGCTCCTCCATAGGGCCTTGGGATAGGACGGAAGTGGTCTCTCAAGACTCTTTGTGGTTCCTCGTCCTCTCTTCGTCTACCATCTCTTTCCATCCCAACATTTTCTTCAACTCTCCGACGAAAATTGTCCCTTAGTACCCCTTGAGGTCGGTTACCTCCATTTCCGTTAGGTTCCTCAACTCCTTCTACCCCGTGATTCTCAAGTTCCTCCTCTTTTTCAACCGGATTTTCCCGTCGGTTCATTCTTTCCAACTCTAGTCTTCTCCTTTCGGCGCTCCTTCTTCGACAATTGGCTTCAATCTCCGGATCTAAGGGTAACACTTCTTGTTGGTTCCTCTTAGATCGTGTGATCATAAACCATGTCTATCAAAAGAGCAAACGAGAGTGAGAAATACAAATAAGCTCAATGTAACAAACACAAATATTTTTTGGAATTTTTACAAATAAAGAAAGCAAATAGATTGTCTAAACTAAAACCCTTCTAGCCTACACTCTAGAGCTTATAAAAAACCTCCCCGGCAACGGCGCCATAAACTTGATACACTTGATATGCAACACTAAATAAACAACCGCAAGTGTACGGCGTCTATTGTAGCGTGATAAGCACGAGGTCGATCCCACGAGAAGGTTAAGCGTAAAAGTGGTAGTTTGCTAGTCGAGTTCTAAATAGACGTGATTGATAATTTGAGTGGTGTGAATTACTCTAAGATTACCTAACAATGTGTCACCAATAAGTAATGAAGAGTAAATACGAAATCGATCAAATACCAAGCAAATAAGTAAAACGAACGTAAACGATTTGAAATTCAAAGAAAGAGAGTGGGTTCCAAGGCAATTGTAGTACTTAGACGTCCGTTTATGAATGTTATCTCGTTTAAATGGCCATTAAGGTTATCCCATATAGGGTGATCACACAAGAAGAATTAATCGATCTCTCGATACAAATTAATCCAAAGACGCAATGTAATATAAGCTCGTATGTCTACATCACAAACATTACACCATCTAAAATAGCTCCTAAGATCATTTGATTCTCTCTCCGATAATTAATCCTCTCTCGAGATCATAATAATACCGGGTTGCATATTCGCATACGATTAAATGGAATAAATCTCTCGATACTACCCCAATTAACAATGGATCAAGCAAATCATTATGGCCACTAACAACATGCTTTAAAATGGATAATTGAACATGCAAATAAGAGATAAACACCAATTAAAGCAAGAAATTACTCATAAACATCAATCCAAGTCTCTACAATGCCTTAGAACCACAAATTTGTTTAGCTAACTACAAACATAATCAAATTCCAAATGAAATAACTAAATAAAAAGGGAAAGAAAGAGAAAGCTTAGTCTAGATTGTGGTAGGGAATGGAATTCCCAAGCTAATGCCTCTTCCCTTGCATGAATTGGTGAAGAGATGAAGAAGTTATGGCCAAAACACCTCCAAATGTGTGTAACTATGTGTGGATTGGGGGAAGGTGTCTTGAATTTCAAGAAAGGGGGTATTTATAGTGTTGGGGTAGGGTTTGGGTGTGATATTTGCAAGTAGGTCCTTCAAAAATGGAGAAAACACGCGATTGGCACCGAGAATGGGACGGCCCGGCCGGGTGGGGAAGTGGCCCGACCGGGCAGAGTTGTCGGCTAAGCTATTCGAAAACAGGGCATGATTGGCCCGGTCGGGCGAGTGGTGCCGCCCGGCCGGGCGAAAACTTCGTATTTGGGTGACAAAATTGGGCTGCTCGGCCGCCCGGCCGGGCGAGTCATGCCACCCGGCCGGGCCGAACTTTCGTATTCGGCTCCGTCTTCGTTTTCGTCCTCCAACTTCGTCCCTCCGTTTCTTGAGCTTCCGACCTCCGATTGACTCGATTCTTTTGGCTATTCCACTCCATTTTTCGAGCCGGATCCAATGGTGCACTCCTCCTTCCGGTCCGATCACTTGTGGTATGTGTTTTGCTCCAAATTCCATCGTTTTACCTATAAAATTGACAAAACAATACCTTTCTCTCATTTTGGCTAAAACAATCATATTCCATGCATAATTCAATAAAATCCACATCAAAATATACTTCACATGTGCCCCTAAAACGCGTAAATTCCACCTGAATCAAGTGACACATAGGAGGGAGAATATTCAAAATTAGTATATAAGTAAGATTGGGAATGATGAGAAAAATTGCAAGAAGAATTAAATTATATTAGGATCTGGGAAATTTAAAAAAAAAAAACTCTATATTAGTTCAATTAATTAATACTTGGGGATGTTTTAGTTTTTAAAATATTTTACTCATAATATTCCTACAATACAGTTATCTTGCCTTTTCAAACACTTTTTTTTTATTATTAATAATTATTATTGTTATTATTAATATTATTATTATCTATGCAATTAAATACTCGTCTATCTCATTTTATAACACATGAATCAATATATGGAATCATTTAATCATTCAACATATTTTTTACAATATAATAATCTCATTATTTTTTTATTTTTTTATTTTTTTTAATTCTCAAATTTCTACAAAATGCATACTTTCAAATATGTACAAAATCAAAATACACATTTCTTTTATTTCAAATACACATTGCAAATCTCATCATCCATAAACATAGCATCAATTAAATAAAGTTAGTTTAATGGGGTCACAACTTTTTGTTTGTATTCAAAATGGGTATAAAATGGTGTCATTCATGACATGAGATTTCATTAGACTATCCTAATCAATGACAATCCCCCAACCCAACCCTTCAATATTATATTAATTTCTCTCTCATTCATCTATACAATTTACAATTCAACCCAAATTTCATTTTATCATACTTCATCAATGACACTGACCCAACCCAACCCAAAAATAATAGTAATAATTTTTTAAATACATATTATATTATTAATTTCTACTAAATTGGTATATAAAAATTACTTGATATTCTAAATTTGTAATTATAATATGAATTTTTTTATCACACACTTAAAATAAATAATGAACTCAATAACAAAATTAAAATTACAAGATTTAAAAATACGAAATTGAAAAGCAATAATAAACAAGCTACAAATAGATAAAACAAAAATTTTAGTTTGTGTTTCAAAACAACTCGATATTGGACTCTATTTATAAAGATTTTTTTTTTTTACGAATTTTGATATATATATTTTTATTTAATACATATTATCTTCAATATCTACAAATCTAATTATATCACTCAAAAAATCACAACAACCAATAGAATAGTGACACGTGTCACATTATTCACACTTAAATTATTAAGTGACACTAGGTTGGATGACCAACCCAATGTCATGCCATCTTGGCATCCAACCAATATTTTAATATTAATTTGGTGACATTTTGCTATAACATTATGCAAAATGTCACCAATGAACATGGTCTTAAAGATACTCCGTATTAAATAATACCCTACCCCATCCGTTTACAAATAAGTGATCTTTTAGTATCTCATTTTTGTTCACAATTAAATGATTTTTTTCTCATCATTTCTCTTAATTTTACTCTCATTATAACTTTAAAAGGTATTCATAATTTATATCTTATCTTTGTTAATTATGACTCTCTCATTCATTAATTTTAATCATATGGTAATTTGAAGGTTTTCACTTATTAATGAAGGCAAATTTATCAATATATATCATTTCTTAATTTCACCCAAAAAAAATCGTAGTTTAATTTTCTAATATATATCATTTCTTAATTTCACCCAAAAAAAATCGTAGTTTAATTTTCTTTTTTTTACCTTACTTAGTTTATATTTTAAATAAATAAGTTGTAAGAGTTTAGTTTCGTCTAATAAATGAGATAGTTTAACACACATTTCATATGGCTCCATGTCATTCATTTTTTTACACAAAAACCTAACAACGACAAAGTGGGATAGCTCAAGTGGTTAGAGCACCACTACCTAGGCCTTAGGTCCTGGGTTCGAGTCATGGAAAAGGAAAAAGGGATGGGTATTTAACTTGTAATCAAAAAAAAAAATATATAAGAGATAATTTCTTATTGAAAAATGTCAGACCCACCATATCATTCATTTTTTAGCCCCATGTGTAGACCGAACGTGTAGTTTTTCAGTCACTTTAATATTTTTCAATAAAAAATAATGTAAATTGAATAAAAAAAAAGATGTAAATAGTACACTTTAAGACAAGTTTTTAAAGAGTGAATATTAAACTGAAATATATATAAGTTAATTGTCGTAAAATGAAATTAACGAGTGATGTTCGTGCTCTATTATTTGTTTGTATGTAGTGCTAAAATATGAAAATAAAATAATGGGCAATTCATATATTATTAAAATTTGAGGATTATGGTGGTCAACATTTACAACCACTTTCACAATCATCTTTCACATTCCAACACGGAGTCTTTGATTTTGTACAACTGCTAATGCAACACCAACATGCCGCACCAGAACATGTGGACTTAATACACCCCAAATTTATTTTCTCACCTCCTTCAATTCCGCTATTCTTCAACAACGTTTCAGTGTTTTTCATTTCTGTTATCACCCTCCTGCTTCCCAAATCAGTGCCTATATATAAAATACAATAAAAGATGTTAATTAATTCAATTTATTAGCGAAGATTAATATCATAAAGAAATTACTAGTTGAACTTAGTGGCTTTGACAGTTTTATTTAAAAGATTATTTCTACAATAGAGTACTTAGATTTATAATTTTATAGATGTTGCATCTGAATACAACATTAATCCTAAGAAAATAAAAAACACAGTCAACTAGTAATAAAATAAACACACTTACACTGATGACGATTAATCAGTGCAGCACAGCAAACAAAAAAGAATAATAGGTAAGAAAAGTTAACAGAAGCCATTTTAATTGACGATTTTTTTAAATAGTTTTATGATTAATTTGCAATGAATTTATAGATGGAGACAACATAATGTTATTGTAGTTAATTTGTGGTGTTAGCTAAGGACGTCTTTAATTTGAGATTGATCCATCCGAATTTGAATGGGTTAATTTAGGTTTGGATTGACCAATCCGAATTTGAATTGGTTAATTTGGGTTTGGATTGGTCAATCCGATTTTGGATTGGTCATTCTCAATTCAATCTCTCTCAATCCAAAAACAAATTTAAATAACAATTAACACTTATAATACATTTGTACACCTATTTTTATACAATTACATCACTTTCCTTTTCTTTTTAATTACCCATTCTCTCTCCTATATTTATTCCACACACCCATTATTTCTTCTATTATTTTTCTACTCACTATTAAAATATTACAACATCACTCTTAATTTGATATTAATCTCTGCTCTCAATCTCTATTCAAATACAATTTAAACGCTATTATTATTCATAGATTATCTCAATCCACTTTCTCCAATCTCAAACTCAAATTTAATCTATTGCAATCTCTAACCAAACACCCTACCACCTGAATGTAAATATTTACATTGCCAGGTTATATCATTCAAATTTAATTTATACTACTACCTTTGTTTTGTAAAAATTTGCTCACTTCTTTTTATATATATTTTTAAAAAAATTATATTTTAATTATAAAAAATATATGTGTGATAACGAGTAAACAATATTGTTGGTACATACTCAATCTTGTTAATAAAGTGAAAAAAATACTCAAAAGTTAACTATTTAAATAGAATAAGCATATAGCCCAAAAATCTGTCTGAGCAAAATTTTACAAGACGGAGAGAGTATCTTTTATGATCAAATTATATATTCTCTCAATTTATAAATAAATGAGGTTTTACCATCATATGTTTTGTACATAATTAATGATGTTTTAGTCTTTAATTTTGCACAAATTCTCTCAATTTTACCCTTTTATTAATTTTAGAAAATACTCGGAATTTCTAACTCATCTTTAGAAGTTATATACATGTGGGAAAGATAAAAAAATAAAATAAAAAATATTATAATAAGATAACATCAGAGGGTGTGGTATGAAAATTATTCATTAATTAATGTCAAACTTGTCAATACATTAATTTGATATTAATCTCTGCTCTGAATCTCTATTCAAATACAATTTAAACGCTATTATTATTCATAGATTATCTCAATCCACTTTCTCCAATCTCAAACTCAAATTTAATCTATTGCAATCTCTAACCAAACACCCTACCACCTGAATGTAAATATTTACATTGCCAGGTTATATCATTCAAATTTAATTTATACTACTACCTTTGTTTTGTAAAAATTTGCTCACTTCTTTTTATATATATTTTTAAAAAAATTATATTTTAATTATAAAAAATATATGTGTGATAACGAGTAAACAATATTGTTGGTACATACTCAATCTTGTTAATAAAGTGAAAAAAATACTCAAAAGTTAACTATTTAAATAGAATAAGCATATAGCCCAAAAATCTGTCTGAGCAAAATTTTACAAGACGGAGAGAGTATCTTTTATGATCAAATTATATATTCTCTCAATTTATAAATAAATGAGGTTTTACCATCATATGTTTTGTACATAATTAATGATGTTTTAGTCTTTAATTTTGCACAAATTCTCTCAATTTTACCCTTTTATTAATTTTAGAAAATACTCGGAATTTCTAACTCATCTTTAGAAGTTATATACATGTGGGAAAGATAAAAAAATAAAATAAAAAATATTATAATAAGATAACATCAGAGGGTGTGGTATGAAAATTATTCATTAATTAATGTCAAACTTGTCAATACATTAATTTGATATTAATCTCTGCTCTGAATCTCTATTCAAATACAATTTAAACGCTATTATTATTCATAGATTATCTCAATCCACTTTCTCCAATCTCAAACTCAAATTTAATCTATTGCAATCTCTAACCAAACACCCTACCACCTGAATGTAAATATTTACATTGCCAGGTTATATCATTCAAATTTAATTTATACTACTACCTTTGTTTTGTAAAAATTTGCTCACTTCTTTTTATATATATTTTTAAAAAAATTATATTTTAATTATAAAAAATATATGTGTGATAACGAGTAAACAATATTGTTGGTACATACTCAATCTTGTTAATAAAGTGAAAAAAATACTCAAAAGTTAACTATTTAAATAGAATAAGCATATAGCCCAAAAATCTGTCTGAGCAAAATTTTACAAGACGGAGAGAGTATCTTTTATGATCAAATTATATATTCTCTCAATTTATAAATAAATGAGGTTTTACCATCATATGTTTTGTACATAATTAATGATGTTTTAGTCTTTAATTTTGCACAAATTCTCTCAATTTTACCCTTTTATTAATTTTAGAAAATACTCGGAATTTCTAACTCATCTTTAGAAGTTATATACATGTGGGAAAGATAAAAAAATAAAATAAAAAATATTATAATAAGATAACATCAGAGGGTGTGGTATGAAAATTATTCATTAATTAATGTCAAACTTGTCAATACATTAATTTGATATTAATCTCTGCTCTGAATCTCTATTCAAATACAATTTAAACGCTATTATTATTCATAGATTATCTCAATCCACTTTCTCCAATCTCAAACTCAAATTTAATCTATTGCAATCTCTAACCAAACACCCTACCACCTGAATGTAAATATTTACATTGCCAGGTTATATCATTCAAATTTAATTTATACTACTACCTTTGTTTTGTAAAAATTTGCTCACTTCTTTTTATATATATTTTTTAAAAAATTATATTTTAATTATAAAAAATATATGTGTGATAACGAGTAAACAATATTGTTGGTACATACTCAATCTTGTTAATAAAGTGAAAAAAATACTCAAAAGTTAACTATTTAAATAGAATAAGCATATAGCCCAAAAATCTGTCTGAGCAAAATTTTACAAGACGGAGAGAGTATCTTTTATGATCAAATTATATATTCTCTCAATTTATAAATAAATGAGGTTTTACCATCATATGTTTTGTACATAATTAATGATGTTTTAGTCTTTAATTTTGCACAAATTCTCTCAATTTTACCCTTTTATTAATTTTAGAAAATACTCGGAATTTCTAACTCATCTTTAGAAGTTATATACATGTGGGAAAGATAAAAAAATAAAATAAAAAATATTATAATAAGATAACATCAGAGGGTGTGGTATGAAAATTATTCATTAATTAATGTCAAACTTGTCAATACATTAATTTGATATTAATCTCTGCTCTGAATCTCTATTCAAATACAATTTAAACGCTATTATTATTCATAGATTATCTCAATCCACTTTCTCCAATCTCAAACTCAAATTTAATCTATTGCAATCTCTAACCAAACACCCTACCACCTGAATGTAAATATTTACATTGCCAGGTTATATCATTCAAATTTAATTTATACTACTACCTTTGTTTTGTAAAAATTTGCTCACTTCTTTTTATATATATTTTTAAAAAAATTATATTTTAATTATAAAAAATATATGTGTGATAACGAGTAAACAATATTGTTGGTACATACTCAATCTTGTTAATAAAGTGAAAAAAATACTCAAAAGTTAACTATTTAAATAGAATAAGCATATAGCCCAAAAATCTGTCTGAGCAAAATTTTACAAGACGGAGAGAGTATCTTTTATGATCAAATTATATATTCTCTCAATTTATAAATAAATGAGGTTTTACCATCATATGTTTTGTACATAATTAATGATGTTTTAGTCTTTAATTTTGCCAAATTCTCTCAATTTTACCCTTTTATTAATTTTAGAAAATACTCGGAATTTCTAACTCATCTTTAGAAGTTATATACATGTGGGAAAGATAAAAAAATAAAATAAAAAATATTATAATAAGATAACATCAGAGGGTGTGGTATGAAAATTATTCATTAATTAATGTCAAACTTGTCAATACATTAATTTGATATTAATCTCTGCTCTGAATCTCTATTCAAATACAATTTAAACGCTATTATTATTCATAGATTATCTCAATCCACTTTCTCCAATCTCAAACTCAAATTTAATCTATTGCAATCTCTAACCAAACACCCTACCACCTGAATGTAAATATTTACATTGCCAGGTTATATCATTCAAATTTAATTTATACTACTACCTTTGTTTTGTAAAAATTTGCTCACTTCTTTTTATATATATTTTTAAAAAAATTATATTTTAATTATAAAAAATATATGTGTGATAACGAGTAAACAATATTGTTGGTACATACTCAATCTTGTTAATAAAGTGAAAAAAATACTCAAAAGTTAACTATTTAAATAGAATAAGCATATAGCCCAAAAATCTGTCTGAGCAAAATTTTACAAGACGGAGAGAGTATCTTTTATGATCAAATTATATATTCTCTCAATTTATAAATAAATGAGGTTTTACCATCATATGTTTTGTACATAATTAATGATGTTTTAGTCTTTAATTTTGCACAAATTCTCTCAATTTTACCCTTTTATTAATTTTAGAAAATACTCGGAATTTCTAACTCATCTTTAGAAGTTATATACATGTGGGAAAGATAAAAAAATAAAATAAAAAATATTATAATAAGATAACATCAGAGGGTGTGGTATGAAAATTATTCATTAATTAATGTCAAACTTGTCAATACATTAATTTGATATTAATCTCTGCTCTGAATCTCTATTCAAATACAATTTAAACGCTATTATTATTCATAGATTATCTCAATCCACTTTCTCCAATCTCAAACTCAAATTTAATCTATTGCAATCTCTAACCAAACACCCTACCACCTGAATGTAAATATTTACATTGCCAGGTTATATCATTCAAATTTAATTTATACTACTACCTTTGTTTTGTAAAAATTTGCTCACTTCTTTTTATATATATTTTTAAAAAAATTATATTTTAATTATAAAAAATATATGTGTGATAACGAGTAAACAATATTGTTGGTACATACTCAATCTTGTTAATAAAGTGAAAAAAATACTCAAAAGTTAACTATTTAAATAGAATAAGCATATAGCCCAAAAATCTGTCTGAGCAAAATTTTACAAGACGGAGAGAGTATCTTTTATGATCAAATTATATATTCTCTCAATTTATAAATAAATGAGGTTTTACCATCATATGTTTTGTACATAATTAATGATGTTTTAGTCTTTAATTTTGCACAAATTCTCTCAATTTTACCCTTTTATTAATTTTAGAAAATACTCGGAATTTCTAACTCATCTTTAGAAGTTATATACATGTGGGAAAGATAAAAAAATAAAATAAAAAATATTATAATAAGATAACATCAGAGGGTGTGGTATGAAAATTATTCATTAATTAATGTCAAACTTGTCAATACATTAATTTGATATTAATCTCTGCTCTGAATCTCTATTCAAATACAATTTAAACGCTATTATTATTCATAGATTATCTCAATCCACTTTCTCCAATCTCAAACTCAAATTTAATCTATTGCAATCTCTAACCAAACACCCTACCACCTGAATGTAAATATTTACATTGCCAGGTTATATCATTCAAATTTAATTTATACTACTACCTTTGTTTTGTAAAAATTTGCTCACTTCTTTTTATATATATTTTTAAAAAAATTATATTTTAATTATAAAAAATATATGTGTGATAACGAGTAAACAATATTGTTGGTACATACTCAATCTTGTTAATAAAGTGAAAAAAATACTCAAAAGTTAACTATTTAAATAGAATAAGCATATAGCCCAAAAATCTGTCTGAGCAAAATTTTACAAGACGGAGAGAGTATCTTTTATGATCAAATTATATATTCTCTCAATTTATAAATAAATGAGGTTTTACCATCATATGTTTTGTACATAATTAATGATGTTTTAGTCTTTAATTTTGCACAAATTCTCTCAATTTTACCCTTTTATTAATTTTAGAAAATACTCGGAATTTCTAACTCATCTTTAGAAGTTATATACATGTGGGAAAGATAAAAAAATAAAATAAAAAATATTATAATAAGATAACATCAGAGGGTGTGGTATGAAAATTATTCATTAATTAATGTCAAACTTGTCAATACATTAATTTGATATTAATCTCTGCTCTGAATCTCTATTCAAATACAATTTAAACGCTATTATTATTCATAGATTATCTCAATCCACTTTCTCCAATCTCAAACTCAAATTTAATCTATTGCAATCTCTAACCAAACACCCTACCACCTGAATGTAAATATTTACATTGCCAGGTTATATCATTCAAATTTAATTTATACTACTACCTTTGTTTTGTAAAAATTTGCTCACTTCTTTTTATATATATTTTTAAAAAAATTATATTTTAATTATAAAAAATATATGTGTGATAACGAGTAAACAATATTGTTGGTACATACTCAATCTTGTTAATAAAGTGAAAAAAATACTCAAAAGTTAACTATTTAAATAGAATAAGCATATAGCCCAAAAATCTGTCTGAGCAAAATTTTACAAGACGGAGAGAGTATCTTTTATGATCAAATTATATATTCTCTCAATTTATAAATAAATGAGGTTTTACCATCATATGTTTTGTACATAATTAATGATGTTTTAGTCTTTAATTTTGCACAAATTCTCTCAATTTTACCCTTTTATTAATTTTAGAAAATACTCGGAATTTCTAACTCATCTTTAGAAGTTATATACATGTGGGAAAGATAAAAAAATAAAATAAAAAATATTATAATAAGATAACATCAGAGGGTGTGGTATGAAAATTATTCATTAATTAATGTCAAACTTGTCAATACATTAATTTGATATTAATCTCTGCTCTGAATCTCTATTCAAATACAATTTAAACGCTATTATTATTCATAGATTATCTCAATCCACTTTCTCCAATCTCAAACTCAAATTTAATCTATTGCAATCTCTAACCAAACACCCTACCACCTGAATGTAAATATTTACATTGCCAGGTTATATCATTCAAATTTAATTTATACTACTACCTTTGTTTTGTAAAAATTTGCTCACTTCTTTTTATATATATTTTTAAAAAAATTATATTTTAATTATAAAAAATATATGTGTGATAACGAGTAAACAATATTGTTGGTACATACTCAATCTTGTTAATAAAGTGAAAAAAATACTCAAAAGTTAACTATTTAAATAGAATAAGCATATAGCCCAAAAATCTGTCTGAGCAAAATTTTACAAGACGGAGAGAGTATCTTTTATGATCAAATTATATATTCTCTCAATTTATAAATAAATGAGGTTTTACCATCATATGTTTTGTACATAATTAATGATGTTTTAGTCTTTAATTTTGCACAAATTCTCTCAATTTTACCCTTTTATTAATTTTAGAAAATACTCAGAATTTCTAACTCATCTTTAGAAGTTATATACATGTGGGAAAGATAAAAAAATAAAATAAAAAATATTATAATAAGATAACATCAGAGGGTGTGGTATGAAAATTATTCATTAATTAATGTCAAACTTGTCAATACATATTTCTTCTTAATTTAAAAAAAATATATTTGTCAATGGATGGAGTATTTCACATAATCACATTATATGTTTTAAATTCTATTTATATACTTCATCCATCCCAAGGAAAGATTATCGATTTCTTGACACATAAATTAAAAAAATATAATATAATAATAAACTTAGGTCCAATTTGATAGGTTAGATTAACTCAATATACATATACAGTAGATGAATAATTAAATTCGAGATAGATACATAATCAAACTTTAAAAAAAAAAAATTATACCAAACATGCAAAAATTAAAACTCATAATTGTGTACATTTGCAATTCAATTTGAGCTAATTGATGTATTAAGGCCTGACCATAGATTTGTTGTATGTTATTGAATTCAATTTGAGCTAATTGATGTGAGTAAATTAATTAAAGATTGTTTTTATTGATCTGTAGTATGTTATTTCACATGTACGTAATACATTAGGATTTAATTGATTTTAAATGCAGTTACTTAAACAAGCTAAAAATAATTCTAAAAAATAATAATAATAAGGAGAGAGAGACTCAAATCCCTCCTTAGTTTTTTTTCCCTTTTTTTTCTTACATACTCTCATCCATCCATGAAGTGTAGTCTCATTTGCCTCATATTGTTTGATCACCAAATGTAGTCCCTGCACTTTATGGAAACCATCACTTAATTACTCAATTTGTCATCAACTTTATTCACAAATTAACAATCATTTTATTTACAATGGACCCCACAATACCCTATAATACATTTACTTTATCTACTCTATCTACTTTTTTATTAAGGGTAGGTCTCTTGTAGACTCAATTCCTTATAACTTATAAGGAATTGAGTAAATTTTAAAAAATTGGTAGGATTGATAATAAAAATAAAATACGCGAAAAACGTATATGTTAAATTATGTAGCTTAAGTGGTTGAGAATAGTCTTTTTTATGTTGAGGTGTAGTGTTCAACTCTTACATCTAACAATTTTCACATATATTTTTTTTTAATTATAAAAGTGCATGTTTATATATATTTTGTTGCACTTTTCAGTTGTAGTGACTTACTATTTTCAACAATATTTTTTAGTTATATTGACTTACACTTTTTAGTAATGTTATGCTACACTCTTTAGTCATATTTTGTTGCACTTTTCAGTTGTAGTTGACTTACAATTTTCAACAATATGTTCAGTATAATGACTTACACTTTTTACTCGTATTTTGTTACACTTTTCAGTTATAATAACTTACACTTTTCATTAAAATATTGTGTTGCACTTTTCAAGTATATTGACATGCACTTTTTAATAATATTGTGTTGCACTTTCTAGTTATACTAACTTGCATTTTTTTAGTTATAATGACTTATACTTTTCATTAAAGGTTGTGTTGCACTTTTCAATCATAGTGACTTACACTTTTTAATAAAAAAATGTGTTACACTTTTTAATAATATTGTGTTACACTTTTTAGTAATATTAACTTACACTTTTCAACACACACAATTTTGAAAAAAAATTATCAATAAAAAAAATTACAACAAAAAAAAATAATAATAAAAAAAAATTAATCAAATCAAAATTTTTATTCACAATAATCTTGAATATTTAGGGTTCACAAAATTATTGAATATTTAAGATTTAAGTTGACCAAGTCAACTCAATTCCTTATAAGGAACTGATTCTATATAAGACCAATCATTTTATTAAAACTTGTGCTTCATCTCAATGGGACTACATTTGATGGATGCAGGAAGTACTATTTTCACTATCTTCTCCTTGTTTCGAGTCTTATGACCTATTTTTTGTTGGGTTGGACTTGATGGTAGAGTTTTGGTATTTGGTGAAAAGTTGTTCTTTATTTTATTTTTTATTTTAGAACACCTTATTTTAGTGTGATGTGGAGTTATCTCGTAGGAAATTTGAACATTTTTTTTTTTGGAACAAGACTTGGGGTCATGATTCGGTTATAAATTGCATAAGATCTCATGTGTTTTAGTGATAAACTTTGATGGTTTTTCATGCATTTTCACACTAATATGCTTGATTTGATTGAGAAAGGTATTTGAGCTCGTTTTGTAGGTATACGATGTGAATTAGACATTAAAATCGTAAAAATGAGTGTTCAATCATCATTTTCACTCACTGGACTGAATAGAAGATTGCACCATTGGATTCGTCTCGAAAAATTGAGTGGAATGGAAAAAAGAATCAAGTCAACCGGAGGTCGGAAGCTCGAGATATGAAGCGATGAAGACGGAGGACGGAAGTTGGGCCGAAGTATCCGTCCGACCGGGCCACAGTATCTGCACCCAACTTTTTGTTAAGTTCACCCCCTGCGCTAATTTTGGTAAATTTCAACTTACGAGAAAGTAGGCCGGGCCACCTGCTTCCAGCCTATTTCGCGCACCCACATTTTTTTATAAGTTCACCCATGCGCGTATTTTTGGCCCAAATCAACTTACGAAGTTTTGGCCCGACCGGGCCACCTGTTTACAACTCATTTTCGGGGGGTTTTTCCCCATTTTCTCCATTTTTAAGGGCTTAATTGCAAAATTCACCCAAAACTTCCACTCCAACTATAAATAGATCAAATTTGAGTTTTAAAGAGAGTCTTACTCATTTTACAAGCTTTCTTCACACACATTCACATAGTAGTAGGTGTTCTTCATAGATTAGTTTAATTTCTTCACTAGATTAGATAGATTAGTGGTTTTTACTTCAAATCAAGCTACGATTATCATCGGGCATCGTCTATTACATCGGTTTGTAGTTAGATTCTCATGATCAAGGTGATATTATTCTATTTTGCAATTCAATTTAATATTTTCTTAATTTCCTCAATCCTTTTCTATTTTACCATTAGTTTGATGTTATTTGTTGTTGTAGCCATGAGATTCTCTTCTAGAACCATGGGCTAAGCTCTTATTGTCTTGGGTGTGAATGTTTTGATGGGTGTTTAGTGTAATTATAGATTAATTGCATGATTAGCTTAGAATTTGGGTGTATATGTTTCTAGTGTTGTGATTCTCATGATTCAATTGATTAATTCACCCTATTAGCTAGCATTGTTAGTTTTGTTGACTTCAACGACCGTATTGGGTTGCATGATTAAGAGTGTGTGTGTGAGCTTGAATTAATCGATTAGAATTAACATAGTAATTGACTACACCGACTGGGGGTTGATTGCTTAGATCGACAACACTAGACACTAATCGATTAGAGGTCGTCATTAGATTAGTGAAATGGCGTCTCATAAGCATTAGTAACCATATTGAACGTGTTTATGAGACACTATCTTAGGAGCTTATGGTATTTGGTTAGATCCTATAATTGCTAATCAATGCACGTGTTCACCTAAGCCTCACAAGGGATTGGTCTACACATAAGAGTGATAGCCTTTAACTTAACCCATAATCATAGGTTTATTCATGCAATTGATTTGTTAACTCGTTGAATTACCCCACAAAACGGAAGCACCCGAGGCAATACCCTTCTCTTGCACTTTCGAACGAAAGTTAGATAGTTTGTTACTTCTTTTGTTATTTATCATACTTGTGTTTATAATTTCCGAAAATCCAAACAAACTCGTGTAGTTACTACAATAGCATGCATACTCGTAACTTTAGGGATTCGCTTGCACTCAATTAAATCCTTGGAACGAACAAACTACTTGGTCGTACTTACGTACTACAATCGAACCCATATACTTGTGGGGATCGTATTATCAAGTGCTTAAAAAGTGTTGAAAAACGAAACAAGTCAATGGAACCAGGGGTATGAAAGAAATACAAAGCAACAACACCCCACTGAAAATCCCCCTAACCAACACTACTCCATATCAATCTCGAGATACGGAAGAGCATGCTGCACTTTGAGCCAGCCTATGGGCTATAGAGTTTTGACATCTCGAAATATGAGAGAACTTGCACACTACAAACTCACTTTTGAGTCGAAGGGCTACCTTTATGAATTATGTTAAGTGATTAAAGTTGAAGAAAATAGTAATAACAATTTAAATTAGAGTTCATGCGTTGGTAGTGATGCCCGTAACCCTTGTGCTAAAAAACATCAATGAGTAGTTTTATAGATTGGAATTCAACCATGGAATATTTAAAAAAATGACAAATTTAATCTACATTAATTTTAAATTTAAGAATAAAAAAATCAATTAATTAAGAAGTTTTTGTACAAATAGAGTAGAAAACATTCAATTCTAATGGGAGGGCTTTATAAAAAAAAAAAAAAAAAAAATTAAAAAAGTCAAGTCATTATTTCTGCCCAAACAAAACAGCCCATACATCTATCAATTTTATCAAGGGTACGGACCGTACGGCTATCTGCACCCCCTTCCCTGTTAATCGTACTCTCTCAATTTATGTAATGTAATTCCTCCCAATGAAGAGAATGTTAGTTCCACAAATTGTGTAAATCACTATTTTCTCTATAATTTTTTTTTTTACTAAATACACTTTCCAAAAAATTCTAATTTATCTCTTTAAAATAATACAAACCCAAAAATTTACCCCCCTCCCCAACCCAAAAAAAAAAAAAATTTGCAATGCGAGACAAAGTTTTTTTGTGGTTGACTGTTTTTGATTTCTAAATTTTAGTTGTTAATTTCATACATCAACTCAATTTTGAGTTGTTGAATAAGTCTAAAAAAATGTGACTAGAATTTTATTATTTTTCTATAATATTAAACTAATTATAATAATAGAATAATAACGATTAATAATTTAAAAAAAGGCGGCTAGCGTTTGGCCCGCTCCCAACCTGCAAAAATCTGCGGCTCAAATGAGGCGGTCCCTGTAGGCCTAACTCTTAGCGGGTTGAGAAGAGCTAAGTCCAACACATGTTTTTTTTTTTAATGACGGTTGGGCTCAACCCATTTTGACGGTTGGCCCACCCCTCGCCACTAACCCTCTCTCCCTCTGCGGCGAATACCTCGGTAGGTATATCTTTTAATTTTATTTTTTGAATTTATCTTCGATACACCAGGGTCAACCCATATACACTCTCGTCGATAACAATTTGTCGACAAAAGTGCATATGGTCGACCCTGGTGTGTCGAAAATTATTTAAAAAATTTATGAGATTTTAAAGTTTTTTTTTTTTGGGATGACGTTGTTCGGCGGAAGTGGTGGTGACGACAAATACAATCAAGTTAGGGTTTAAATGTTGAAAGAGGAGGGTATTTAGTAGTGTTATTTTTCTTAAAAAGTATTTTAGATTTTTTACACCATTATTAAATTAATAAATTGAAGGGGGAGTGTTATTAACAAAGTTGTGGGTGCAAATAGCCGTACCCTTCTATTATAGCCTTTATCTGAGACCAAGCCCATGCATAAATATTTATTAAAGCCCAAATCAATTATGATATGAGGGTCCGATCCAGGATATATGAAGACCTAGTTCTTCGCAGTCCCTTCTTTGATTTTCGTCTTCAGAGGCAGAGCACTGCTTCTTTGATTTTCTTCTTCCGCTTCTTTGATTTTCTTCTTCCAAATTTATAGGCAACCATGATGAGAATAAAGGCCCCGAAAAACCATAGAATCAGGCGAGAGCTTGAAAAACGTGCCCCAAAACTTGTAAGTATTTATTTATTCTCTTAATATGAAGCTTTTGATGTTAAATTTATTTGTGTTTGATGATGAATATCCAATTGTTGCAGGTAGAAACTGCGAAGAAGACGCTTATACTTCATGGCACTAAAACAAGCGTTGTTTTGAATTCACTGCTCTCAGAAATTTATCACCTGAAGAAAGATAATTCCGTAAAGTTCTCGAGAAAAAATTATAATATTAGACCCTTTGAGAATGGCGGTGAAACCTCGTTGGAGTTTTTCTCTCTCAAAACTGATTGCAGCATGATTGTGGTATGTTGTTATCATACTTCAACATGTTTTTTGTACTCCTTTTCTCTTAGCAAAGTTTTATGACATTAATTGGTTTTTTAGAAGTATGATTTATGTATTCTTTTCACGACATACTTGAATTACTGAAAAGAAATTATTTGAGTTTATATTCTCAGAGTCTGAACTATGAGCTGCTGCAATTTTCTGATTTAAAAGGCATAGTTTTCGTATGTGGCCTAGAACGCACCGTCGGTAAATTATTTGCTATGTTTCGACAATTCTGCACTTTGGCAAACATTATTGGGAATATATTTGCACAAAATTGGGCCAATATAAATAATTCTTTGAAGTTTTTCTATTGTTTTGTGGAGTTTACTAGTTTTTTTTTTCTCCTTATGCAGTAAAAAGTGTATGCTACTATGATTACCTACCCAGTAGTATTGGTTGTATTAATTTGTTGTACAAATATGGATTTCATCACCCCCTATAAGAAAATTCTGTTTCTGAGGTACTTAGTTTCACGTGTATGCTACTGAAGTTCTTTCTTAGTTTCTTAAAAGGCTGTAAGCGAAGAGTGAAGGGTTGAGTTTAGGTTTAGAATGAAAGGTTATTCCACCAAGTATTGCCTCCAAAGGTTATTTAAGTATATTCACGTCTCTTGAAGTGTTGATTGAGATTCTTGGCCAGGGGAACTTCGAAATTAGATATTGCACTTTTCTCAATAAGTTATAAAGCTATTTAGCAGCATACTGGACCGGAAAACAAATGGTAACAGATACCTTGTAGTATGTGTTTTATTTGTTAAATTCTTTATAGTTGTCCTTTAGGAACCGAACCCTATTGATATAATCTATCTGCCTATTTCTAATATCAATGACATTCATTTGTTCTTGTTCT
Source organism: Galeopsis tetrahit (assembly GCA_963675135.1). Classification (NCBI taxonomy): domain Eukaryota; kingdom Viridiplantae; phylum Streptophyta; class Magnoliopsida; order Lamiales; family Lamiaceae; genus Galeopsis; species Galeopsis tetrahit. The sequence goes on along the minus strand of OY776129.1, from coordinate 66,780,093 downwards.
TACGTACATTAACATTCTATGGTTTGATCTTTACTTATGTGGTAATTGAAATGGTCTGCATGAGTTTTTCCCTGGAATCCCTTTATATGCCTGTCTTTTGACTTGCACTGATGAACGTTCTACCCATAACTGTGTCACCTGTTTCTCTTGTGCAGTTTGGCTCTCACACAAAGAAGCGACCAAACAATCTTGTTCTAGGACGAACCTACGACCACCACATGTATGATCTTGTAGAGATTGGTATTGAGCATTTTAAAAGCATGGACTCTTTCTCGTATGACAAAAAGTTGGCCCCTAAAACGGGATCAAAGCCTTTCTTTGCTTTCATAGGAGAAGGTTTTGAGAGTGTTGACGAACTCAAGCATCTAAAAGAAATTTTGCTTGATCTCTTCCGTGGGGAGGTTTGTCTTAATTATTGTCTGCTTGTTTCGGCTGTATAGCTTGTTTCTGCTTCTCTATTAACCATGTATGAACATTACTTGTCCAGGTAGTGACAAACTTGAACCTTGCTGGACTTGATCGTGTCTATGTGTGCACAGCCGTGTCATCAAACAAAATATTCTTCTCTCACTTTGCGTTGCGCCTTAAAAAGTCTGGGACTGTAGTACCTAGGATAGAGCTGGTTGAGGTTGGTCCATCCATGGACATGGTTGTGCGAAGGCATCGTCGCCCTGATGAGAGTCTACGAAAAGAAGCAATGAAATCTGGACCTGAATCAACGAAGAAAAAGGTTTGTGACTTGCTGAAACAACCTTCTGCAATTTCTCAATTCATTTGTAATATGAAACCAACTATTTTCTGACCCTTGTTCACTACTTTCAGGAGAAAAATGTTGTCAAGGATGCTATACAAGGAAAACTTGGAAAGGTTTATATGCCAGATCAAAAGGTATGGAAATGTCATTTTGTTATGTTTAGAATCATTTTGTGACGAAACATAGCTGATTGTTATGCTTAAATATGGCATGATTATAAGTTAGTGATTTTTATATCTGATATGCTATAAAAAGCATAAAAGTAGATTGAAATATTCTCGTAATGGAACTGGATAATATAGAAAGACTGAAATGCCCAGAGAACCCCCCCTAACTTGTAGTTTGGTAGTCTATATACGAATTGGTATCAGAATATCTGAGAGAATACTTCTTTTTTGTTGCTTGCGCTGTTTACGTGCTATTTATTCCTTGTTGTCGATGTGCATCTTATGGGCATGTTCATTTAAAAGGTTTTGTCTTGCCCATTTTAATTTACGCTTAAATTCTCCATATATAGGTGGGTAGTGTTCCACTTGCTCACATACCAAAGGGAGTGAAAAGAGAGCGACGTGAAGCTAAATTGAAGGGTGAAGGCCACAAGCACACCCAAAAGAAGCAAAAGCAGGAGGACGCTGCTGAGTGATTTTAGATTTTGCCTTTGCGTACGCCTTAGAGTTTTGAGTAGGATTTGGTTAATCAATGGTTTCAAGATTTTCTCCCGTGTATTCCTCTGAATCAATTTTGAGCCACGTGATCATCTAAAATCATCATGCTAACTGTTGTGGGACAAGCTTTTGGCATGTAGAAACAACTTGTGGCTTGAATGATGATGGAAGTTGCTTATTTCGCCGGTTGATAATACTGTCTGTTTCTTGCTCCTTATTTTTAAAATTATGTGCTTTATACATATGTAATTTTCTTTATTTAGACTTTTGATTTATAAAAAAACTTTCTCACCATGGCACTCTCTATACTTTTTTATTTATCAGGTTTTTTTTTGAGCTACATTAGTATATATGGTTCGATATGATAATTTATGATTTTAATGGCACTCTCTATACTTTTTTATTTATCAGGTTTTTTTTTGAGCTACATTAGTATATATGGTTCGATATGATAATTTATGATTTTAAATGTTTTTCTTTTTTATAAAATCTTTATTCGCCTTGTTTTTTATCGAAAACTCAGCCAACTAAGAACCTTCCTAGAATTGGCTAACCATTCCGCGAAATAAAATTTACAAAGTCATACCTCTGCTTTTTATTATACTCTACTCTAATCTCATTTAAAGTGTCATCTACATTTTTCCATTGCCAATATTCCCAAACAATGTAGTGCCAAATTCCAATAGCAAAGTGTAAGCTTTTGTGGAATTAACAAAAATATAAGTGTTCTAAAAAGTCTAGAATATTTTAGTTTTCTCTCATAGCTACTGATTTCTATCTTTAAATTGTAACGTTTTCCTCATTGGCTTAGCTTGTTGAACTGATTTTTTCATATTTTATAAATTGGTTTAATTTAGTTACTCTGAAAGTCAAAGTTCAAGTCCTTTCGCTCGATTTATTTTAAATTCGCAAAGGATGCGTATGCCTTAATGTATATAGTATATTTTTATTGTACATCAAACTGAGTTTAAAGATTTATTAATTTGAATACTTATATATGTCTAGACAAATTGTTATAAATATTATTATCATCAATTAATCATCTTGATAATTATTGAAAGAAAAATTATCGTTAAGTCAGAATCCATTGGATGTAAAAGTTTTATATATCAGTAATTTTAAAAATAAAATCATCACACTAAAGTTGGGTTGTGATAAAAAAAAAAAAAAGAGTAGAAAAAATCATTTAGTTAAAATATATAAATAAACGAATGGCATGGTACTAGAGTACTAGTTATAGACTTATAGCATCTTCGGGTTAGTTTAATGGGCCCAAGCCCAAGGAAATCAACTTTTTTTGGACTTAAGTATTCCCTCCGTTCCAAGATTTTTTACACATTTTGACCGGCACACGAAAATTTAAAAAATGGAATAAAGTGATGTGTAAAGTAAAATGAAGGAGGGGTATTATTGGTAATTCATTGATTAAAGTGAAGTGATTTAACTAAAGGGAAGGAAAAGTAAAATAAAAGAGGGGTATTATTGGTAATTCATTATGTAAGTAACTTTTTTTGAACTTAAAAAAGTAAAAATAGTAATTTTGTTGAGAGTGGGATTTGAACCCACGCCCTTTCGGACCAGAACCTTAATCTGGCGCCTTTGACCAACTCGGCCATCTCAACTTTTTGATATTTCAATTGAATGATGATTATATACAATTACTCCTTCTGTCCCTGAAAAGCTTACTGTGTTTTTTAGCACAGAGTTTAAGGAAAAAGTGTAATGAGTGTTAAAATATAATTTTATAAATATATATATAATATATACTCCGTATAAAGTAGTTGAATTGAGTGTATGGTGGACTTCAAAAGTAATGGTATGAAGGGTAAATAAATGTATATTGTGATTTGTGAGGGGGGTGATTGTTTTCATTTAAGGGTATACAAATTTTTTAGGGACAAACTAAAAAGGAAAGTATGAAATTTTTTCAGGACGGAGAGTATTCTAGTCGTCGATCTATCGACACGATTTTACTCAAATTGGTAAAAAAAAAACCGACCAACCCATTAGGCATCGCCTACTAGGCCTAGACAATCCAATTTTTAACTAGACATTTGATGGTCCCAAAATATCCCAACAACATTTTTTAACTTTCTTTATATCGATGTTGAAGTTTGATTCGAGCAATCGAATACACATTTTTAAGTGAAATCGGCGCTCCGATCAAAACACATACTCCCTCCGTCCACCAAAAGTGTGCTCATTTCTTTTTTTTTTTAGTCCACAAAAAATGTGCTTATTCTATTTAAATAGTTAACTTTTGAATATTTTTTCTACTTTACTAACAAGATTGAGTATCTACCAAATTTTTTACTCATTATATTAAATATATTCTTTATAAATAAAATATGATTTTTTTCAAGACATATATAAAAAAAAGTGAACACACTTTTGGTGGACAGATGGAGTATTTTTCTATGATCTATGTCATTTTTTGGTCAAATTTTATTATTTAAAAAGTGAAAACTGTATTTTTAAATTTTTCGACATTGTTTTTACAAGATCTCCACTTGGCGGTGTTTGGTTTGGGATTAGCCAATCCGGATTTGGATTGGCCCAATCCCAATCCAATCTCTCTCAAGCCATCCCAATCCAAATACAAATCCAAATACTAATCCACCTATATAATACACCTATACACCTATTTTTATACAATCAAATCACTATTTTCAACCACTCATTCTCTCTCCTACTTTCTTCTCTCTCATAATTTGATGTGACATAAAATACATCTACCCCTACTTCTCAATCCTTAACCAAACACAACTTACACACACAATTACAATCCACCTCAATCCAAATTTCAATCCAATTCACCTCAATCCAAATCCAAATCCAATCCAATCCAATCCAAATCAATTTCAAACCAAACACCACCTTAAGTATTACGTGGGGCTAGGGGTATCACACTACAATTCAAAATTTGTTTCACATTGCAACGTATTACTCCCTCCGTTCCGAGAATATTTGCACGGTTTGACTGACACAAGGATTTATTGGTTGATGATGTAAGATAAATGAGGGGTGTTTTAGGTGATTTGATGAGGTGTAAAGTAAAATGTATGTAAAAAATGAGTGACATTTTTAAAAATAAAATGATGTTGGAGGATATTAATTTTAAAATGTATTTTTATACTCCCTCCGTCCGCCTATAAGTTTCCCATTTTACCATTTTAGTTTGTCCGTCTATAAGTTTCACATACCCTTTTTGGTAACTACTTTTTCTTACACTTTCACTTTATATTTTATCTTTTCTCTCTATCTCCCTCCTTCTCCCAATCACATCACTTGTACTATATCTATTATTTAATCACTTTTCTTAATTTTTGTGCAAAAAAATAACGAAAAACTTATAGACGGACAAAGGAAGTATTAAGAATGTGCAAATAATTTTAACAAGTCTCAATAAATAAAATGTATAAATAATCATGGCATGGAGGGAGTACCACACTAGAACTTCCCAATACATATCTTTCACTTAATTTTTTTTTATCTTTTATTATTACTCCCTCCGTCCGCCTATAAGTTTCCCGCTACTTTTTGACACATAAATTAAGAAAAGTGATTAAATAATAGATATAGTACAAGTGATGTGATTGGAAGAAGGAGAGAGATAGAGAGAAAAAGTAAGATATAAAGTAAAATGTAAGAAAAAGTACTTACCAAAAAGGGTATGAGAAGCTTATAGGCGACGGACTAAAATGGTAAAATAGGAAACTTATAGGCGGACGGAGGGAGTATTATTCTATTGCACCATTACCAATTTTCCATCATTTTACAGCTGTCAACATTAGTTTACTTTAATCACTCCCCCAAAATATCTGTTTGCTTAAGTATTAAGTTGAGTGGAAGAGTACAGTGAAAAATGCAGCACCGCCTTATTCAGCTGCCTCTATCCATTACCTATATATCTTCATCTTCTGACGACAATATTTTCATTCTGAAATCTCTGCGCTTCCCAAAAATATCCCTATTTACGATGATGTTTCAACCTTTCCTTTCCGATGACACTTCATCGCCCAAGCCTTTGGAATCACTGCACGCCACTCCCATTCCTCAGCTTCTCTCTAAGACATATGATCTCGTTGATGATCCTTCTTTGGATTACATTATATCTTGGGGAGAATTAGGTCATAGCTTTGTGGTGTGGGATCCTCTTCAATTTGCAACCATCATTTTGCCTCGGAATTTTAAGCACAACAATTTTTCCAGCTTTGTTCGCCAACTTAATACTTATGTGGGTTACGGTATCGATTTAGCTTTCATTGGAATACTACTCTTGTTTCTCTATTTGTTTTTTCTCTGTATTTTTTCCCTCTTTTTTTTTTTTTTTTTTTTTTTGGGTGGGTCGGTGGGGGGTGGCCTTCAATTTTATGTTCCTTTCAGTTGTAGATGGATAAGATTCATGTAATTCGTAGTAAGATTTGTACAGAATTATTGTTTTTTTTTTTTAAGATGTATTCTACACCGAGATTGTATTGTTAACTGTATGTATAGAGGGTTCAATTGTATGTTCCTTTCAGTTGTAGAGAGATAAGATTCATGTAATTCGTAGTAAGATTTGTACAGAAATATAGGTTATGTAGAGGGATTGGACTTATTTGAGTGAGTGTTGGAAATTGCTGAGATGATTTTCTATAAATCGTCTTCACAATTATGAACAACCTCCTCCCAACAATGATGAAATTGGAATGTCCACCCTTCCACAGGTAGAATTCAAGCTTTCATCAAGTATTTTAACTTACAGTATTATTTAGTGCTGATCCTATAATTTACAGTGCAGTGCAGTTTGCTCTTGAGAATAATTAAGCTACTACTGATATAATTAACTTGTCCTTTTTGTTTCTCTAGAGGGAAATGGCCATTTTTCTGAAAGGCTCTTCTGTTCATATGTGCAGGGATTTCGCAAAATTGGCTCAGATAAGTGGGAATTTGCAAATGAAGGATTTGTGAGAGGGGAGAGGCATCTGTTGAAAACAATCAAAAGGCGGAAATCTCACCATCCATCTAATGAGGACGGTAAATTAGCTGCTGCATTGGAAGGTGAAATTGAAACTTTGAGAAATGAGAGAAGTTCGATGATGGAAGAGGTAATTGAATTGCAGCATCAGCAGCGCGGTACGGTTCAGCATATGAAAGATGTAAACAAGAAGGTTGAGGCAGCGGAGAGAGGAAATAAACAAATTGTTTCATTCTTGGCTAAAATGTTCGATAATCCTGCGTTTTTTGCTCGCATTACTAATCCAAGAAGAAAGCGAAAATTTGTTGAACATCAGCCATGTGAACTTGTGAAGTACCAACCGGGGCCCCATATGGGAGACTTTGCAGAATGCAGGCCTTCTGGGGTGGAAGATGAATGCATGGTGAATGAACTTCTCCATGCCCCAGAGGATGAAATTTCATTTTTGACCTTGGAGACGAGTGGTCCGACTCTTGAACAAAATGTTGTGATCAGCCCCCAGATGCAAACTGAAAGTCCAGTTGTTACAGAAGAGGCTGGTGTGTTTGGTTCTACGTACGATTATCTTCTTGGTGATTACAATGTGCCAGATTTAGGCATCGACTGTGGGTTGCCGGATGTTTGGGAAGGATGTTTGGGCATTGAGAGATGGCTGGACGAAGACTTGTGTTAATTAGAGAATCTAGAGAGATTGCATATAGATGATGAAGATTATTCTATAGGATTGGTTGGTTTATATAGTCGTATAATAAATAAATAAATTTGGCATGTTTATATTGATGATACATGTGTTTGATAAGTGTCATTTATGTCGATCAGTGTCATGTTAATTGTGCTGCACTGACCAATTCAGGATAGACTTTATACAAAATAGAGGAAATAAAGTTGGAAATTCCCTCTCAACATGCAAAATGGTAGGATAAGAAAAATGTTTCCTTTTCTTTAATTACACTGCCACCATTCTGTTCACATAATATTTCCTGTTCATTTTGTCCGTTATGGTTTGCAGTAAAAAAAAAAAGTAAAATCTTGAGAATTAAGATAAAAATTCTCTTGATTTTTCCCTTAAAATGGCAAGTCTATATATTGAGCCAAAAGAAAACAGTATTTCCAAGATGTTCATTGGAACCACTATGTACAAGGCCACCTGCAGAAACATCAAAATGCAATATTAGATTGGAGACCAATGTAAATTTGAAATAACCATCCAGCCACACATCCACTGTACACATAGAATCTCCGAAAAACTTAAATTTAATTTATGTAGCTGCAATTTGAATTTCTTACATGTTCTTGTTCACAAAAGGTTAACAAAATTGATAGTAATGCTTTTTATCAGTAACAACCATGAAGCAAACACTTACTAATGCTTCACAATACAACTTGTGTATATAAAGAACATATTCAGGTGACAATCACTTTTAATTTTAAATAAGATGTTATAGATACACACCTTAAATTACCCGAGCACTCATTCAGCCTGAAACTACAATTATGGAAAAATGAGCCTTCCCACAGTGCCCACAACTTCAAGTTAGCAAGGGGTTTTCGGAGGAACCTGGCTGAGTTGGTGGTGAAGACTTGACCAATGATCTCAAAGATTCCATAATACTATAAAACGAGGGCCGTTTCCAAGGTTCACTACACAATCAAAGATAAAAAAATAAGTAAAGAATCCAGAAGTGGCAGTTTGGTTCACAAACTCAGTACTTCAGTAGTCGTATTACAATATATGGCTTTGAAACCAATTAATAGAACACTTAGGACATGTTTGCTTCATGGGTTTAGGGGGGTTTAGTGATGGGTTTGATATGTAAACCCATCTTCTTCCATGTTTGGTTTCTCATAACTTTAAACACTTTGACCCGGGTTTATAATTTGACCCGGTTTTTATAAACTAGATTCCATGGGTTTAGACAACCTAGCCTCCCCTTGGGTTTATGAAGCCAAGGTTTACATATCCCACCACATCTAAACCCATCTTATCCCAACCCATGAAGCAAACATGCCCTTAAAGTTAAAACTAAACTGCATGTGTAATATTTTACCAGTTAGATTTAGGACAAACTGAAACTGTATCAGACCTAACCAAAACCAACTATATACTTTAACTGAAAAAAGCTCACTTGGCCCAGCATGCTTCAATAATGGCTGCTACTTGAGGATTCACATTTCGAGGAATTTCCAGTCTTAAACCTTTAAAACCAACAGCTGCCACAACCTATAGTATTAAAAAAACAAAAAGAATCTATGTGATTAGATAAAAATACAACAAGCAAAGTGACTTAGCGCAGAAGATTGCAACAAATAACAGCTTACCAGTCTTAATTGATAAGACAACATTTGAAAAATTCCAAATTACTGAAGACACAGTTTACCAGTCTTAATTGATAAGACAAACAAATATACTATGCTGAACGGTTCATGTGCAAGGGTGATGAACTAGGCATAAGATTACAGGGACAAGGCAGTTTAACACACTTTAGTGCAGATTTGTACGGATCTGAGACCCATGCAAATCAATCCACAATCCAACAAAACTTAATCTATCCAGATCCATTTAGAAATGGGTAGCCCTGCGGAAATTTATCTTGACTATTTTAGTGTGATTTGCAAGGTGTAAATTTGCACAAGAGACTTGCAGTTTAAAAGACCACAAAGATAATCTTCTTTTACAGTTCTTCCTTTGTTGTTACTTTTTAAACTTTTGGCATTTCTTAATTTCTACACCAACACAAACCAGTACCATATACAAAACGGGAGGCTGACAATGTATATCAATTTAGATCACCAATAAATCATTCATGCAAAGTCAACAGTCCTGTTTAATGTTCAAATTGCTCAACATTCTAAAGGGATTCCATAATCTTTTACTTTGACCCATGCTCATATTGATTCATTGTCAATCATAAAGATAAAGGAAGCATGATTAGTTTCCTAATGTACAATTCCTAAAAAAAGAAAGCCAATTGACCAACCTGTGCAGGATTCAAGTTACCCCAGGGCTGCTGCAGTGTGGCTAGCTCCCATAAAATCACACCAAAACTGTAAACATCTGCTTTTTCATTTGATGGTTCAACACGGAGTACTTCAGGTGCCATCCACTCAGGCTACAAACAAAAGAAGAAGTTTCTTCTTATCCATTGAAGAGCCAAAGCAAAAGAATACAGCAACAGATTGTTATATAAGCAATTAAACTCACAGTTCCAGCAGCAGACTTGGATGAAAGAAATGTTTTCGCTTTTAATCGGGAGAGACCAAAATCACACACCTGGTCAAGACACCATTAAGGAACTAAACATTGAAAAAATTGACAATAAAGATGGCTACTAAACTTGTAAGTTCAATACGAACGGAAGTCCCATAAAAGCATCTCTACTCATACTAAAGAGTGTTGATCAAAGGAAAGCAACAGATTTTGAGCGAAAAGGTAACATTTTAGTAAGATGAAGCATGCATATTTTGTCCATACCCAATTCATCTTTCTATCTACCCTAATTATTCAGAAAATACACAAGCGCAGCACAATATAAAGCTCTTCTGCACAAAATGATCGCTGCCTATCAAGAAAAACTGAGTTGTTTTACACAATGCAGCAAGAACCTTAAAGCTTCACATAATTTTTACCCCAAAAAGAGCAGTATACAACAGGGGTGTGATTTCACAAAATAAATATGTACCTCATAGTAACTAAGCAAAGTATAGGTGTATGCAGATGTTAGCCTCTCTTACCTTCACAGTATACTTTTTATCAACTAAAAGATTAGGAGATTTCAAGTCTCGATGAACAATAGGAGGATTGCGTCTATGAAGATAGTTCATTCCTTTCGCCTGCACAAAAAAGTGCAATTCAAGAAATCAGAATGTCTAGTAACAGAGGAATTGGTACAGCAATAGATTTCCATTCCAACAAGAGAATGCATACCACATCATAAGCCATGCTCAGCCGACGCTTCTCATCCAATGCCTCTTTTGCACCAGGTTTATGCAAAAGTCTGTACAGACTACCTCTGAAATTATAAAGTGAAATACTCAGTTAGAAAAGAGCAGTATAAAACAGGACAACAAAGATACATATTAAGGCTAATCCAGAAAGGAAGAGAAATACCTTGACAAATATTCTGTTACTATAGACAGGTTTGGTGGTTCTGTCACAGCGCCCATAAAAAGTACAATATTTGGATGGCGCAATCTTTTCATGATAGTCACCTAGCATAAGTAACAATGTGCAAATAAAGCAACAATTGAAGTAGGAAAAGAAAGTTTGGTAAGAAAGATCTAGAACCTACTTCCCGTAAAAACTCCTTGAATCGCTCTCCATGAAAGTCTTGTTCCATGAGAATCTTCACAGCCACATCCTGAAAGGTATCCGACCTTGTAAGATTCAAGACATGAAAACGCAATCACAAAATAAGGTAAATAATTCATATTATATAAAATGCCTGATTGCTAAGATTATGGATCTAGAATTGAAAACGTGCATATAATGGGTCATTCAAGTAGACAAATGAACTGGGACGTGTAACATATTAGAAGAAAAATATGTTGGTAGCTTACGCAACCATTCCACTCAGCACGATGAACAGTTCCAAATGAACCTGTAGATGCAAACAATCAAAGTATCATGCATAGAATTCAGAAGTCAAAATTGCCCGTTTCTTCAAAATATAACAATTTAAAAAAAAAAAAAAGGGGAGCTGCTCCTAACCAATATTTAAGAGCAACAACAAGATTATACCTGCTCCAATTCTCTCCCTTATTTCAAGATCACTCCAGGGAATGTTCAGATCATCCACGTCAAAAGTAAATCCACTTGAATTAGATGGACACAGTTGGCCTCCACCAAACATGGTATCTTTGCTTGTATTTACTCTTGGATCCAGCAAAGAAAAAATTGACTGAACATTTTCATGCCCAATTGGAGGAAGAAGATTCAAAGGGATTGAATGTTTGACTATATTTTTGGAGCTTACAACTTCTTGAGCATTAGAAGCATTGGAAAGCCATTGATCTTTACCACGAATCTTAATCCAGGAATTTGTGGGATATGGTGGCGAGTTAAAAATTTCCCTTCGATTGCTTGAGCTGGGTGGAGAGTTGGTCCTATCCACATAAGCCCCCTCTGATTGTTTAGGATGCATGGAGTCATCCCCATCAATAACAGTTCCATCTATCACAGAAAGACAACATTTTAACTCACAATTCCAAGCTGGCAAATTTGAAGAATGATATGAACCAAGGAATAACAAGGAGAGGGCAAAAAATATGACTTAGCCCCTAGTGCATTAGCACAAGGACAGCAAGTTGTAAACCTAACCAAGACACCCAGCAAATATCGAAAAGTGAAATCATTATCTACCAAACTTCGAGCAATTGCAAATATAATTAGCCCCAATGTCAAACCTAGTCCAAAATCACATAACTTGCAAGACTCTGATTCATGTTACATTGTTATATATGAACTGTAAAATCACGAAATTTGAAGGCAATTATACACTGTAGAATCATTTCGCACATGCTCCCAGTCCCAATGATAAGGCATCTACTCTAGATACATGCATATATATATCAAGCAACCAGCTTCAAAGTTCTGAATCCAAACATATAGATAGACAAGTATGACTGAAATAATAAGCAACTAAGCTAACAATCTACAATGCACACCATTTGGGCTAATTATTCAAGTTCTTACAATGTGATAATTTTGCAATAGTTCTAAATCAATTGGTTTTTATTCCCGAATTAGTACGATCGATGCCAAATACCGATTCTCAACTCTGGGAAGAATTAGTAAAGACTAATTGTTGTAAAAAAAAATGTTGAACGAGGATAAAGAATTCTGAAATGCGGATGAATTTATGATAGCTAAGCATGGCAGCACATTAACAGATCCCATTTCGGAACAAATCTATTGGGTAGGATAAGTTAAATATATCTAGGTTGGCTGTGTTTCTAAATGGATCTGATATCCGATATCATAATTGGGTTTCTTCTGGACTTTCTGGACTTGAGAATGAAAGATACATCTAATAATAACAAGTGTATAATTGCTCTCAAAATTAATCTTTGGTTTAATATGTCCACTGTAGAAAACAGGGAATTTTAAAAAAATATATACTATCTCAAGCAGTGAATTATTATGGAAACAATCCATATAGGATCACTCACGTAGATCAATTATGTTTCTGATCTGGATCAGACCCCACCCACCCATGTGCAAGGATGAAATCAATATATCGGTGGAAATGCTGATACCCTAAATTTACAGCGTTATCGATTGGACAATAGCGATAAATTTTAAAAATGATGGAAATTTAACATGAAATTTTAGGAAATGTTATAACTTTCACACATAAATTTAACTTAAAATCTCAACAAAATGAATTATTTATGAGAAACATATCAACAACAAAATACATAAGCAGTCTGAAGTGATTCAATAGATGTTCATAATTATTTAATATACAAGACAAATAATACCAAAATGATGTCCTATGAGGCTAAGATGTAAACGATAAAATGTCATCTTGGTTTAAGCAATACAAGTACCAACTCATCAAAGGGCTTCATCAAGGGATAGAAATAGTATGACATTTTTTAATAAATATAAATTCATAGTATACGATTATTTGATGTAATAATAATCAATTTGTTCATTTAATTATAACTTAATGAGCATGAATTCAGATTCATTTAGTTATAAATTATAAGGGTATTATCCTACTAATATTGATTTATCTTATTCATTTTTTCATTAAACTATAGTAATTCGTTAAATTAATATAAAATGGTAAATTAATAATTGATCAAATCACTTTTTGTCTCTTTTTTCTAATACAAATCTTTCATAAACACAAGCTAAAAAAAATATTAAAAATATTGAAATCTCTATCTATATTTCGTCCATATTTCACCAATATCTTGCATAATTTATAACTCTATTGATATTGATGTATTCCGATACTTCCCAGTTCCCAATATTTTACCAATATTCTGGTAAAAATGTTGTTACACAGGATGTCCAAAAAATCAAAATATCAGTGATATTTCTCAATTTTTTTCCTCCTTGCACATTTGCCACCACATAGCCGAAGGCATGTTAGAGAGATTCATAGAATGAAGAAGTCGGTAATACTTATGATGAAACAAAATAAATTATAATTGCACAGATGATCACCTGCTAACTAATCGACAAACTCAAGATTAAGAGATTGAATATCCAAGAAGAACTGTTTTGCCAGCAACCTGAAATCAGTTGGAGGTTCCACCCGCCTAAATCGTGGAAAGCGTAAAGGTGAAGAAATCGAGATAGTAGAAGGACCGTTTAGCAAGGAATCAGGCTCAAACAAGCATCCTGGTTTCTTGATCAAATCAATAAGATACTCCCTGTGAATCGACGCCAAAATGAATAAATTAGCATAGCAGTGTATCTCATATCTAATGTCAACAAGAGTATAGACCACAGTTTTTATTGACTTCTGGAAATTAAAGACATTGCAAAACCAAAAGGGACTTCAATGGTCTTGGCAGCTTCCCATCAAGGAATTCACATGACTAAATTAATCAAGCAAAACATTATTAGTTCTAGATTAGTGCACTCTCAGGACAAGGTAGAAACATGGTTTATTTTGCAATCATAAATTACCATGTTTTCTATTCATCCAAATGCAACTCAAGATAATAGATATTAGAATTCAAATGTTTCATGCTTAAAAATAATGGAATTAGTTTTTTAATCATTGAATACATTGAGAAGTCATATAACAATGACCTCAGGCAGTATTATACCTATCGAGCCCAAAACGAACAAGGCACGATGAAGCATCTTCTCTAGTGCAATACTTACATCCCCTTGCAATTCGACATGGTAAGCCAATAGTATCGGCTAAAACCTGCCAAACAATAACACCATAATTGCAAATTGGAAAATAAACTAACAAGGAAGCACACCTGTGAGCAAAGGAAAGAATTGAACAACAACATAGTAGAGTATACAAGGAAATAGTTCAAAAGTGCATTGGGAAGACTACTGACAGTATAAAATGTTACTAAAAGTAAACGAGGAAAGTAGGTATGGCAATGGGGCGGGACGGGTACCTAGATACCCAGGCCTGCCCCATTCTATGAACGGGGTGGGGCGACCCATTCTAAAAAAAATTGTAAAAATAATACATATATATTTTAAAAGATAGTACATTATAACATAAAATTAAGATTTCTATTGAAAAATAAATAAAATAATCTAAAAAGCATGTTTATGAATTTATTTTCACATCATAAAGTGGTTGATATTGCTAATAAATGGTTTACAACTTCAAAACAATGTGTGCAAAATCAACTAAACAATTGCATGAAACGGATATAACACATACTTTGAATAGCAGAGTGCGGTGTCGACAAAGTCCAGTTGACAAGCTGCCAATAGGGAGCACAATTGACCCAAAGCAATCTTTTAACTCATCACTGCACTCTTTCCAAGTAGCAGGTAAGCTTTCTTCCCCATTGGAAGCTGCACCACTATGGAAGGCAAATAAAACTATAAGAAATAGTTCGCTAGAATGCTTATTATATAGGAGCTTCTAGTGCTTACCCCATATGATTGCATACTAGCTTTGCAAGTTGTTCAACTACTTCCTTTGTGGTGACACAACTAGAGGCCAAGTTGTGACTTCGATTCTGCAGCTCTTTCAAGCTGGGATCACCTCGTTGATCTACCGAAATCACTTCAACTGAAGAAGCAATGGCAGGATCAACAGTCCTTAACAATTCAAGTGATGGAATGCGACCATTTTCCTGAGGATCAGAGCACACGGTCCAAACATATGGATCCATCCCATGAATCAGGTAAAACCCATCAAGAACTTTGTCAAAATACGATAGGCAGCCATTTACCTGATGTGGACCAATGTATAAGGTCAAAAGAAATTGAAAGCATTTTGAATCAGGAAAAAACAATAACAGAATCAAAACCCATAAACTAATTCAGATATCTAAATAATACTATGAGTGTACAAGAATACCAACATAGTGTGTGTCCGTGAGATATCCTTACGATCAACCCATGTTGAATTGTTGATATCTCATTAACCAGTTTCAACCCAAATAACCATTCCCATTTACATGCTCCTATCCTTAGGTGGACTCGTAACTATTTATATTACCATTCTCCATACTAGACTACAAGTACAGAAGTGACGAGAGTGTTTGCTGGCCATAGAACTGGACTCGATTACTTTCCATACATGCCTCAATTGTTTTACTTTCAAATATATACATTTTTAGACGTTTACAGTAATTGTCTTTCCCATAGAGTTTAAAGGACCTCAAATACTAAAGAAATTAGTATAATTATTGAAGGCAAAGCCAACAATGCCCCCTTCCCTAGTTACTGCATCAGCTCACGCAACAACTCTATTTAACGTTATCAAGAATATAAAATAAGTCAAAACTGATGAATTTGCTTTTTAGGCTTATGTTACCCAGTATCGATGAGAAATTGACTCTGCAGATGCATGTGCGGACAAAGCAACAGGTGCAGATTCATCCAGCACAGGATTCAAGAAATTAGGATCATCAGCACATGTAGCCTCAGTGGAAAGACGAAGAGCCAAGGCCAACTGCAACTGGTAAGTCTCCTCCGTCTGCAGCGCCCAGCTCTTGCTGATAGACACATCCGCCGTTTTCGCCCTGAATTCACCTCCAGCATCACTCAAATGGCTTAACCCCACATCGGGGTTCGAAAGCGAGGATACATGATAGTCCCCCGATATCGAGCTCTCACCGAAGCTGCTCCCACTGGACTGCCTCTGCAGTCCAAAAGACCCGGGGAACGGCACCGTTCCAGTCCGGCTCTGCTGCGGTTGCCCTTGAGTGATTCGCTGATCAATCGCGTCCCAATCGAAGGCAGCGGACTTCGGCTTATTCTTCTCGCCGGAGTGAGACTCGTAATAAAGATGCGGTTGCGCCGCTGCGCCGGCGGAGACTTTTGACAGCTTAGGTGGTGGCTGGTGAGAAAACGGCTCGTCCGGATTTTGGCTTAGTAAAGTGTAATTTGATCGTCTACCGGCCATTTCCATCGAATTTTATGCCCGTATACTAAATCGAGACTCATTTATACGCGAATCACCGCCGTCGTTGAAGTCGCGCTCTCTCGATTTTCCTTTGCTAGAGTTTCTCTTTCTTCCTTTTCTCCCCTTCTGAATGTCGAAAATTTGTTTTTATTTATTTATTTATTTAAATATTTAAATGGAGCAATCATATACGGAGTATTTGATTTTTTTTTCTTCTTATCCTCCTCACCTTGTCCAACTTTGAAAAAAAAAATGGATAAAATAAAAAATATTTTCTACTTTGGTGATGGGGTAGTGGAACGGAACTAGGAAGTCTGGCTTAAAGCTCAAAATTATAAAAAAAATTGAAAAGGTGGTGAGAGGTGGTTGCAGGGAGAGTGGCTACCCGGTGGTGGTGCCGCCTTTTGCTTTTGAGTATGGAGAGTTTGATATGGAAGGATCTTGCCGACAGTCCGTTAATCCTGATATGGAAGGTTCTTGCAGAGAGTCGGTTAATCCTGATTATTTTTGTGGTGATTAATACCTGTCTTTTTTATCATTGTTATGTTTTGAACAACTCTACCTATAAAAAAAAAAAGGTATACAGTCTTTTGATAACATTGTCAATTTTGTCCTTAATGAGCACGATCGAAAACGGGGAAATGAGGAATCGAAGTATGTTTCTTCATCAAAAAATGCTCACTAGCCGTTATGGTACAGTTTTTTTTTTTTTTATCGACGAGGTACGACTCACTAATCTATTGGTCGTAGAGGGTTTGACAACTCCACTACAGTTCACGCGTTTTACGAGCTTATTAAAAACTCAACGGTCTGGCGTAGTTTTTCTTTTTAAAACATTTTTGCGTGCTAGTAATATAAAATAAATTAGAGTCTGAATTGACTTCTAGAGTTCTTTCCTAGTTAGTTGTATTGTGCAACAAGGGGCTTGTTTATTTCATGGAAGGATTCTAAAATTTGAAAAATCACTAGTTTTTCATAAAAATATATTAATGTTATTATGAACGATAATTTGGGTTAATGGAGGCTCACATGCCTTTATGGTATGTTAAAACGCTCCAAAATACGTCTTTCTTGGAAATTTCTTCTGCATTTGGTTGCAGCTAACACGATCCCTTGATTTTTTTTTATTTTTTTTTGCACAGTAAAAGGTTTTCATTTATATAGATTTGAGTACAAGGGGTACTTAACCCATACAAAGTAAACTATGAGTCCTCATATTCTCACTATGGATTCGCCAATGACTTTTTCCAACACACCCCTATCTAAGACATAAATTCAAATCACAACACCATGCCGAAATAGACGCAGTCGGAATTAGTAGATTCCTCGCGCCTAGCCATGACCATAAATTTATTTTAATTTTCTCTAGCACTTTCTTCTTATCGAAAACTCCCTCCTCAAACCTCATTCTATTTCTGGTATGCCATATCTCCCTAATTATTCCAATCCATAAGCTCACTGCTATTTTCCTTCTCACTTTATCAATGCCCAGAAGCTCACCAAATTGAATTAGATTATGAGATATCAAATTGTGCGTTACAGTAGTCACCTGAAGCCATTTATGGCAGTCCACCTATATTTCTTCAGTCACCTTGCAGCCCATTAAAATGTGTTCATTGGTCTCCTCGGCATCACCACAGAAGCTGCATCTTGTTGCTTCTTCGTCTACAGGAACGCCCCTTCTCATGAGGTTGTCCGCAGTGGCTAGCCGTCCGCGTAGTGCCTTCCACGCGATCAATTGTGTTCTCCTTGGGGCGAAGGACTTCCACAGCAGCTTGAATGCTTTCCCTGATTCTGCAGTAATAGTCGGCCCGTTCGCGACTCAGCTAATCACTTTTCTGTATGCCATGCTCGTTGAATATAGTCCCCTTGGAGCGCAATCCCAACTCCACACGTCCGAACTCCCCTGCCTGATTTTTTGTCTGTTAAGAGTATTTGTTAGTTGTAACAACAGATTATTTTCTCTACTATTCAAAGGCCTTCTCCACTCCCAAGCCCATTCCCAATCTCCGTTCACCCACCTTCCCATTTCACATATAAGAGCATTTTTTTTTTTTTGTTCAGATTATACAGTCTAGCAAATTTATGTTTAATACAACCCTCCCCATCTATCCAAGATTCTCCCCAGAAACTAGTTCTTTCCCCATTACCTACCAGTTTGGTAATCTCTCTCTTAACACCCCCCTCTCCATCCCTCCCTTCATATATCTCCACCACATCTCTCCACCATTTAGAGCCTGTTTTCACCCTACCCCCTTTACTATTCCTATTGCCCCCTCCCTCCATTCCACCATACTTCGAGACTAGCACTTTAACCCACAACTTTTCCCCCTCACTCAAAATCTCCTCACCCATTTTCCCAGTAAAGCCCTATTAAAGAAGTTGAGATCGATCACGAATACCAAGGCTGCCATAAGCTTTATCAGTGCAAATATCGGACCATCCCACCCATGGGATTTTCCTACTGTTTAACTCAACCCCCCCCCCCATAGAAATTCACGCTGGATTTTTACTATTTCACTCAATACTTTTTTCAGAATTTTGTAGAAGGACAAGTAGTAGATTGGCACTGCGGAGATCCCACGATCCCTTTATTGTTTTTTGGCAACTTCAATGGCATCATTTGGACTATTGATAAGAGGAGTCGAGTTGACCACCCTACTTGGTTGCTCGATTTTCGTAATGCATTGAGCAAGTGTAAGCTCTCTGGTTTACATTTGTAAGTTATCAATTTATGTGGTTTCATGTCAAGGGAATCCCACACGTCAATGGGAAACGATTGGATAGAGTAATATGTAACTTGAGTTGACACTTATATATTACAATGTAGGACTCTTAGATTCAGTGGCTCCAATTTCAAACTATAACCACATCTTGGATCTTGGTTGAAGTTGAGTCCACTAGAATCCAAATAAATATGAGAGTGATTTGCTTAAAAAATAGTTGGTTGCTGGAAAAAGACTTGCCTTCGATGGTGCACATATTCATGAAGGATTTTCATAATATCGATATCTTTAAATGTCTTGAAGCAATCTTCAAAACTCTTGGATTACGGGGAATGTATAACTATTGTATTTCACCAAAATAAGAAGTAATACGATGAAGAGTTCTGATGGAGGGAAGCGAGTTTATGAAGATTTCATTGGTTTCTTGGCACATAACATTCATGAAATTAGACGTAGACACATTTTTTTTATGGATATTGCGGGGATTGTCTTTGGTATGGTGTTAGGAGCGCAAACAGATTGTTTATTTCATGTAGATCCTATATACGTCAAGGGATGTTAAAGTTGATGAAGAGAAATTTATGAGATTATTAAATACTCTATCTTGAACTAAAGACTTGAACTTGGACCAGATAATTATTGAGGTTGATGCTAAGATAATATAAGATCCATTAAAGGTTAATGCTCTGAACTATTCAGAGCTTGAAGACTTTCGAGGGCCATTAAAGGTTAATGCTCTGAACTATTCAGAGCTTGAAGACTTTCGAGGGCTTACAAATCTATTTTGGTTCCGAAACAATTTTATTCA
The DNA here is from genome assembly GCA_963675135.1 of Galeopsis tetrahit. Taxonomy (NCBI): domain Eukaryota; kingdom Viridiplantae; phylum Streptophyta; class Magnoliopsida; order Lamiales; family Lamiaceae; genus Galeopsis; species Galeopsis tetrahit. The sequence continues at coordinate 66,760,110 of OY776129.1, read as the reverse complement.
AGTGAACAAACACAGTTTAGTTGAGGCTGTTCTTAAAAAAAAAAAAAAAAAAAATATTGATTGAAGTAAATAAAATCCTATTAAAGTATTGACCAAATGTGAAACACAAAATAAAATATTTCATATATAATCTCCCTTATCTATCCTTAATTACTATTTCTGAATCTTTTCTTTCTTACGTGGCATCTCACATTTCTCTATTTCTATTTTTCGCATTTTCTCAGAATTTACATTTATTTTTTCGTTCTCACTCCTCTTTCTCCCCTTTTTTCTCGGTTAATCTCTCTTTCTAATTTTCTTAGATTTTTTTTTTCTCTCTCCTCTCTCTCCCCTTTTTTCTCTATTCTTTTACGGTTTTCTTAATTCCCTCTTTCTCCTTTTTTTTTTTTTTCTCGACAATTTTTTTCTTTTCTTTTTTTAAAATAATAATTGATTTATTTATTTTTTATACTTTTTTTTTTATATTTTAGTTTTCTTTATTCAGTTTTCTTAAAATAATTGTTTTCTTTATACAGTTTATACACTCTCTCTTTTTCTGACAGTTTTCTTAAATTATTTTTTTAAATAATTATTTTCTTTATACATACAGTTTTTTTATATATTTTTTTTAAATAATTATTTCAGATCCCCCTCTCCATCTTTCCTCTTTTGTTCTCCAATCTCCACAGTTTTCTTATAAAAAAAAAAAACTTTCTCCCCTCTCTCTCTTTCAGATTCTTTACGATTTTCTTTTTACAGTTTTCTTTTATATATTTTTTTTAATAATTATTTCATTCCCTCCTCTCCATCTTTTCTCTTTTTTTGTTTTCTCTCCTCCTTCTTTATTTTCTTTTTCTAATTCTCTCCTCTTTCACTTTCATTTTTTTTCATTCCCTCTCTCTCAAAAGTTCTTTTCTTTTTTAAAAATAATAATTGATTTATTTATTTTTTATACTTTTTTTTATATTTTAGTTTTCTTTATTCAGTTTTCTTAAATAATTGTTTTCTTTATTTTTTATACATAATTTTTTTTCTTAAATAATTTTTCAGTTCTCCCTCTTTTTCTTGACAGTTTTCTTAAAATAATTGTTTTCTTTATACAGTTTTATACACTCTCTCTCTTTTTCTGACAGTTTTCTTAAATTATTTTTTAAAATAATTATTTTCTTTATACAGTTTTCTTTTATATATTTTTTTTTAAATAATTATTTCAGATCCCCCTCTCTATCTTTCCTCTTTTGTTCTCCAATCTCCACAATTTTCTTAAAAAAAAAAAAAAAAAACTTTCTCCTCTCTCTCTTTCAGATTCTTTACGGTTTTCTTTTTATCGTTTTTTTTATATATTTTTTTAAATAATTATTTCATTCCCTCCTCTCCATATTTTCTCTTTTTTTATTTTCTCTCCTCCTTCTCCATTTTTTTCGGATCGTTATTTTTATTTACAGTTCTCTCTGCTTAATTATTTCTATCATTTTATCCGTACAGAACCAAACTCATCATTCAACAATTCCTTTGATTAATTGATTTCTCTATTATACTGTATCTAAATCATCACAATTCTCCCTTGAAGATATTTCTCCGACAAGAAAACATGGAGATTAAAAGTAAAAGTTGTGCGATGTTGGACTGTATTTTCAAATGACGGTAAACAGAAGAATTACTTTGAATTAGTAGTCATTGATGAAAAGATGAGCATTTTACTCTAAATTTCTTCAGTTTACTCTTAATTTTCATTTCATTTTTTTTATTCTCCATTTGATGTGACATTTATTTTCTATTTATTTAGGGAACAAAAATACAAGCTACTCATACACATGTATCAGAACGTTATTAAAGAAGGATTTACGTACAATTTGTATAATTTCGGAGTTGAAAAGCCCAACACCCTTATATTAGCTACAAAACACCCCTACAAGTTTTTCTTTCGTCTCCTAACCATACAGATGACACTTTACCGATTCAGTTTGAACATTTGGTTCATAAATTTATTTTCAGAATCCACATCTATGAAGAAGAAGACTTGAAGAGTAACTAGAATAACTATATAGTGGTCAAGTTAATAACACACTTTCAATGCAAAAGTTCTTCATCAAAGGTACAACCACTTCCTGGTTGATGATGAAAGTGTTACTGCAACCCATGTTCAACATAGTTCATCGATAAAACAAGGAGGTCATTTTTTCTTTAAATTTTGAATATCACATTACTTTTAATATATTTCTATACAAATATATGTGAAACTAATTATGAAATTGTACCTACCTTCAAATTGTATCATCTTCTGTTTCTGACACTTTCTGGTGGCAAGAGAAAATTTTCTGTACTACCTGAAGATGAAGATGAGGATAACACCATTCATTACATCTACAACAAATCAACTTATCCAGGTCAAGATTGAGAAAAGTTTGGAAATGTATTTTTAAGATTTGAATCTCTATTTTTTATACTATGGCCTAATTAACATATATTTATACTTCATTATAATTATAAATGAAAGTTTGTTTATGTTCTCTTGACAGATGATAATTTTTTGTTATGTAAATCTTAAAATCTATTTTATATTCATTTTGTTTTTTTTTTTTGTTTTTTCATGATTTTAATTAAACCATTGACAAATGTTCTCTATATTATTCTACAAATCTATATTATTCTACAAACTTCTACAAGTACTACACATTTATATCTAATGTTCATAATTGTTCTCCTAACAAAAAATAATATTGTATACTCAATAATATTTCATCACGTTCATGTAATTATATTAATTTCAATTTCATTGTTTTATTCTTTATTTGAAGTGAGTTTAATTTTCTATGTCGTGTTCTAAATTTCTTTTAGACAAAGACTCACATATTACAAACATACACAAATAACAACACACTCTCTTATTCAATTATTCAATCTTATTAGAAAAGACTCACACAACCCTACACAAATAACAACACATTCTCTTATTCAATTATTCAATCTGAACTTATGCAAGAGATTCTCTTATTCAATTATTCAATCTGAATTTATGCAAGAGATTCTCTTATTCAATTATTCAATCTGAACTTATGCAAAAGTATCGTTGAAAATGACATGAATTATCAAATACAGTAATTATATAAAATCTTATTAAATAATACTCCCTCCTATTCTTTTTATATGTAGTTTTAGATTTTTAACTTTCTGCATTTTAATTGTCGTTCTGTTCTTTAGTAATTGTTTGAGAAAAAATAGATGAAAATAGCGGTTACTTTGTGTTATCCTTATTATTTTTTTTTTTTATGGTGAGATTTATTTTTTAAATGAGGAATTTGTTGAGTAAATTCTAATTTATTGTTTTCAATCAGATTTATGTGGTCAAAATTAAGATAATTAATAATCATTTAATAAGGTTAATTTAGGTATAATTTTTTTTTTATTAAAATCTGTGCAAATGGCCAGAACGACAAATAAAAAGAATAGGAGGGAGTAATATATTTTTTTTCAATCCCGCGAAATTCGCTGGTCTTACACTAGTATACTAATTTTTCTGAATCTCTTCTTGCTGATGTGGCTTCTCTAAAAGCCTCTGTTCTATCTTCTCTTAAATTCTGTAATTTTGAATTTTTTTGAATTATTTTTTCTCTTACCTCTATCTTCTCTCTCCCGTCAATTTTCTCAACTTCTCTTTTCTCTCATTTTTATCCATTTACATTTGTAATTTTATATTTTATTTTAATTTTTTTTCTTTAAATCATCATTCTCAAACAATTCTATTTTATATTTTCTCTCTAAAAAAATTAATCTTAAAATTTCTTTAATTCCATAATTTCGATTTTTTTAAAAAATTAAAATTATTTTATCTTTCCTTTCTTGATTTGCTTTTTTATCATTATTTTCTAATTCTATTTTATATCTATTCTAACTTATAATATTTGTTTTTTCACAACACGCCTTACACTAGTATAAGTAATAAATTAGACAAAAAATTACAATTCGAAGCGTTTAAAAAAAGGGCGCGGCTAAAGGCACCCAAGGATCCTATGAGGACACCCACGTGGAAAATACAAAAATACCCCTTCTTCCTATTAAAATCCTAAAACTCCTCATTCTCAAAATTAAAAGAGAGACACCCACCTTGACCCATTTCCTCCGCCTCTTCCACTCTCTTGAAGACGACGGCGGCGCCGCCCATGCCACCGCCGCCCGCGCCCACGCTTAGGCGTCGTCCTCCCCCTCCCCTCCCCTCCTCTCGTCGCCGTCGTGAAGAAGGAGGTCGATCGACGCCGTAAAGAAGAAGGAGGTCGTTGATGCCGTGAAGAAGCGACGCGGCCACCGCTCGCGACTGCACCCCCTCCGCAACGCGGCCTCACCCTGTCCCCTTCGTGGCCGTTCGCGGCCACACCCCGTCCCCTTCGCTGCTGTTCGCGGCGGCCGCACCCCCTCCTCCTTTAAGCGGCCGCCGCCCCCCACCTCCTCCCTCCAAGAAAGTCGTCGCCCACACCCACTCCTACGCCGTCGCCGCCGTCAAACGAAGGTAAGTAGGGTTTTGAAATTTTTGTTATAGATCTAAACAAAAAATTAGGGTTTTGATTTTTTTGGTTTTTGAATTTTGTCTCGAATTTTTTTTCGAATCCAGTTCTTTATTCGATTTTTTTCCAGAACATTGTGTCCGATTTTTTTTTCGTACAAATGAAAATTGTTTTGGAATTTTTTTCGAACACAATGACTTTGTTTTGGAAAAAAATTCGAACATATTGCGTTTGTTTTGAAAAAAAATTCGAACAACTTCAGTTAGTTTTGGAAAAAATTTCGAACAAGAAGTTCGAATTTTTTTTTCGAACAAATCTAAGTTGTTTTGAATTTTTTTTCGAACATATTGGGTTTGTTTTGGTAAAATTTTCGAACATCTTAACTTTGTTTTGTTAAAATTTTCGAACATGTTAAGATTTTATTTTTGTTGTTGAAATTTTGAATTTTTAGAATTTTTGATGTTTTGGTGTTGACGGAAATCCGAAATGATATGATGGATGTGAAATGATGAATCGTGTGAACCGGAATAGATGGGTGTACTCATCCGACGTTTTTTTTTTAAAAACTACAGAGGGGTAAAAAGGTCTTTTCGCACCACCCTTGGGACAAAAAAATTATCCGTGGGTGTACTCATAGGAAATCCGGGTGCCTTTAGCCGCGCCCTTAAAAAAATAAAATGAAACTGGATCCTTTCTAGTACCAAAAAGGAAAAAGTGAGAAACATGGGCTAATGGCCCAATCACACGACTCAGCAATTCGTTATTGAAATCCACCGCTCCACGAAACCGACATGGATTCCGCCGCTCTCCATCACTCCGGCAGAGGCGCCGGCAAATGGAAAAGGAGGCCAGCAATTTACCACAATTACAGGACGCCGCTCCTTTTCACCATATTCATAATAGTCGCTCTCTTCGTCTCCTCCAAAACCATCTTTTCATCTTCTCTCCTCTCACTTTCCCCAAATTCGCAGCGTCTACTCCGCCGGCAATGCACTAACGCCGTCGAAGAAAATTTCCTCTGGTACGCGCCCCACAGCGGGTTTAGCAATCAACTCTCCGAGTTCAAGAACGCTATTTTAATGGCCGGCATCCTGAATAGGACGTTAATTGTGCCTCCTGTTCTCGATCACCACGCCGTTGCCCTCGGCAGTTGCCCAAAATTTAGGGTTTTGGATCCGAATGAGTTGAGATTCAAAGTTTGGAACCACAGCATTGAGCTTATCCGTGATCGCAGGCAAGCATCCCCCATCCCCTAATTTTGTTGGATTTGATTCGTGTTTATCTACTCGTTTGATGAAGCAAATGTTAGTCTTCACTAGGAAGTATGCTTATCTCTGGTATTCGAGCCCCCCCAAGGCTCAATTTAAGCTGAGTTGTCTAATAAATTTTTGGTTTGATCTGTCTTCAATTACTTGTGATCTTGATGAATCAAGTTGTGGTGTTTGAAATTTGGTATGGAGAAGATCATATACTATGAGCTGACTCTAGACATCAATGTAGAACTCGTTGCTTGCATATTTTTTGGGGGCTGCCATCTGGTACTAATTTTTTCTTTGTTGAAAAATTTAGTTTGAATACTAGTTTCGTGCCAACTAATACAAGATATGCATTTATCTGCTCTTACTTATTTGTTAATTACTTTTATGTTAATTCTTTTGGCTCCACTATAAGCTTGTAATTTGGATGTCCTTCCTCTATAAAGCTTTATTGAAGGTACCATGGCGGTTTCTGATTTACCTGGAAAAGATATCTGCACTAGTTTTATATGATCATCTACCTCTGGTGGGAGATATATCTCTCAGATATCAAATTATCAATATAGATGAACATGCTGTGCATGTGTACATGTTAGAACTTAGTTTTTTTCCATAAAGAACGCTTTATATAGTTGCAAAGTTTTAATTGTGTTCACTTTACTATGATTATTGCCGGTCTCTCAAAATAAAGGAAATAGTTTTATTGGGTGGTTGCAGGTACATATCCATGGCTGATATAATTGATATATCACCTCTAGTCTCCACTTCAGCTATTAGATTTATGGATTTCAGGGTTTTTGTATCAAAGTGGTGCGGTATAAATCTCAACTTGGTATGCGGTGCAGACTCTAGTTCAGGTTCATCTTTACTTCAAAAGCTTAATGAATGCGGATTATCACTAGCTGGATATGATGGCAATGTGGAGAGTTGTTTTTATGCTTCACAAGATGATTGTAGAACAACAGTATGGACATACCAAACAGACAGTGATGGAGATTTAGATTCATTTCAAGCTGATGATGAACTCAAGAAAAAAAGAAAAGTTTCTTTTGTGAGGAAAAGGAAGGATGTCTACAAGACCCTTGGTCCTGGTTCTTCAGCTGAATCAGCTACTGTTCTGGCCTTTGGGAGCCTTTTTACTGCACCTTATAAGGGATCTGAATCACATATGGACATCCACGAGGCCCCAGGTGATCCAAGGATACAGTTGTTAATTCGGAAGATTGAGTTTCTTCCATTTGTATCTGAAATCTTGAATGCGGGGAAGAAGTTTGCTGTCCAGACGATTAAGGCTCCATTTCTTTGTGCACAGCTTAGATTATTGGATGGTCAATTCAAGAACCATTGGAAAAGTACTTTCCTAGGAATGAAGCAAAAGTTGGAGGGGTTGAAACAGAAGGGTTCTCTCCCTATTCACGTGTTTATAATGACTGATCTTCCCCAGCTTAATTGGACTGGAAGCTATCTTGGCGATCTTGCAAAGGATTCTAATACTTTTAAGCTGTTTGTCCTGAGGGAGGAAGATGAGATAGTAGCTCAAACTTCTAAGAAACTTGTAAAGGATATGAGGCATGGGATAGAGCAGCAATGCAGTGCTCTGTCATTACCTGATATACTACTATATATGGAAGAAACTATATGTAGCTGTGCGACTCTAGGTTTCGTTGGGACTGCTGGCTCCACAATCGCTGAAAGCATAGATTTGATGAGAAAAAATAGCATATGTTCATAAGAAACCGCCACTAGGAGATGGAATATATGTACCATAAGGAGTTTTCGGCATTTGCTGATGTTGTGAGTGGAAGTTCCACGGTGCTCTGACATGATTGAGAGGTATGCTCACTATGCATTTAGTTTTGTGGAATTGATTTAGGTGGTGTGTTTGCTTGCAAACTCTACAAAGTGAGACAAAATTCAAAAAAAAAAAAAGAAAAAAGCAACTCCTCACAACTTTTGGAAAAAAAAAAGGAAGGATTTTGGAAGATGTTACTAGAATTTGCAAACACACCCTGAATGACCCTCGTACCATCACTGCCATATTTTCTCCTTATATCCAAATTTAACCAAGCAATGACCTTGTCTTTCATATTTACGTGTTAAATGTGCGTTTAGATTAGGGATGTCTGTTGACATCTACAATTGATTTCAGATAATAACAAATTCTATCTTCAAATGTGAATTTAATTTAAACAGATTCATATGGACAGAAATTTCTGTGAGACGTGTCACTGGACTGATTTTTGCAGTTCTCTCTCTGTCATTCTCTCTATTTTACAATGAAGGCAGCATCACCGTCCGGCATCTTCCTCTTCTCTCCTCACCATCAACAATTGTTGTAATATTGGAGCGGATGAATTAGTTTCTGTTGTTCTGTATCTCTCTCTGTTAGTAACCAATAAGGTGAACGATAGCTTTGAAATTTGCAATTATGTTGATATCTATGCTTTGTCTTGAAATTTAAGTAATGATTTCAGAGAGTTGTAATCATGATGACAGGTTCAACAGATTGAATTACTGAGGAGGGTGTCTTCAATTTGTCAGGATTGTGATCCAGATAGTTTTGGCCAGTCCAGGGAAATCGGCTATGTAGACTGCAAGTCTGCAATTAGCAATATCTCACTTTCTTAGTATATGCTATTTTTTCCATTTTTTTCTCTCATGTTTTTACCTGCAAAATCAACAAATTAATGTTCTATGATTCTTGAAGATGAAGACTTAATACGGTTTTATTGTACTACATTGGATGATTGCATATTTTAAAAATTATCCACTATTTATAAACACACAGAATGAAGAATTTATAGATTGGGTGTGACCGGTTGAAAAGGAAAAAATAAGCACCAGTTTTGTATAGAATAAGCGTGGTTAACATGATGCAATTGAGCCACAATTGTTGTGTCAAAAATTTAATTGGTCTGTTAAAAATATATTCAAATATATATAGATATAGGGTCCATATAAATATCATACAATTTTTTTTCAATTTAATTTAACTTTTCTCATAACATTTTAAATGAATGGTATGAAATACTAAAAAAAACATTTCCATACATATTGATGAATTTTCTCGATCTCATGGGCTTATTTTTTTCGAAGCTAGGAAGGATTAACTTCCGTTATTGCATTGAAAAAACGAATTCACACATTAATTTTAAGTTTACTCCCGAAATATCACAAAAAACACTCACTTTCACACCCACTTTTAACCATTAAAAAAAGACTTTGACTTCATCCCTCCTTCACCCCTAAAAAACGATTATTTTTATTTCACCCCCAATTTAAAAATAAAATCCACCCATCGTCTGCGGCCCCGCCACCGTGCCCACAATTAGGGCTGTTATTCGAACTGAACCGAGTATTTGAAGTTCAAGCTCGGCTCGATAATATTGACGAGCTAAGAAATGAGCTCGGCTCGACTCGACTCGCTAAAGGGTCTAACAAACCTAACGAGCCTACTGGAATTTAAAGGAAAACAAATTAGATATCGAGCCTAACAAATCGAGCTCGAGCCGGCTCGTTAGTAAATCGAGTATCTAACGAGCTCGGGCTCGGCTCATTTAACGAACGAGCTGAGCCGAACTCAAGCCTTATCGAGCCGAGCCGAGCCAAGCTCACGAGCAGCTCGGTTCGTGTAACAGCCCTACCCACAATGGACAAATGTGAGTTTTGTTTTGGTTTAAATGTTTAAATTGGAATGATTAGTTTTAGTTTTTAGGTTGTGATATATGTTATATGTATGTTAGTTTAGGTAGTCTTAATGTGGTATTATTGTTCATGATGTTAGGGTTAAGATTATATTTTTTTTATTCAAGTTTCTACATTTCAAAACTTGATTTTTAAATGTATGTTAGTTTTTATTGTTTAATAATTGTTTTTTAACATGATTTTGATCGAATATCGTTGAAATTTTTGAATTTCTGCACAAAACGAGAATAAGGAGACTTGGGAGCACATAACTCGAACTTGGTTGGCCAGGCTTGTGCCGAAACTCATAACTTTTCCGTCGAGTTTTGTTTAGAAACTTGATGAAAGTTTATGAGTTTGGTGAAAAACAAAAAATTAGGTACTGTTCGAAAAAAAAATTCAAAAAAACAAGAATTATATGGAACCCTTTTTCGAGAAAATGCACAATCTGTGGAACTTTCAGCCGAATTTTTTTAAAAACATGAAAACTACAGGCTAGAATTTTCAAAATTCTCGATGAACCAGTGTTGAGTTTTTGCAAAACGCGATGTTTTAAAAAAAAAAACCGAAAACAAAATACACTGGAGTACATATATATTCTTTCAAACTGTACAATCATGCAACAATATGACCAAATAAACACTAATAACATAAAAAATATTCAAATACAAAGAAATATTATGCAAATAAAAAATAAATATAAAATATGCTTTAAAAAATAGAAAGAAAACTCACATATATGTACCTAAAACTCCGTTTTTCGACCATTATAACTGAAATTCTTCAAGTTATCTTCATGATTTCAAAGGTTTTTTATTTTTAAAGTTTGGACGGTATTTTGGAGTTTTGAGAGGGAAATGAATATAGAAAATCTGTTTATTTTTTGTGTTTAGTGGGTGGGGGTGAACTCAGCATCAGAGTATTGTCTCTTTAGCTAATTCTTCAAAAAATAAATTGGTTGGAGGGTGAATACATAATAATAAGTTGGGGCATTTAACCGTGGCCTAAAAAAAAGGTTAGACGGCCCAAAGAAATTCCTGAATTCGGAAAGCCCATTCACGCACAAAGCTGTATATAAGAGGTCGAAACCCTAGTACCCATTTCGTTCTTCGCAGCAGAGCCGATCTCCGTTCTTCCCCACTCCCCCAAAGCACCTCCAAAATGACTACCCATCTCAAGAAGAATCGCAAGAAGCGTGGCCACGTTAGTGCCGGCCATGGGCGTATTGGAAAGCACCGAAAGCATCCCGGTGGTCGCGGTAACGCTGGTGGTATGCATCACCACCGGATCCTTTTCGACAAGTATCATCCTGGGTATTTCGGAAAGGTCGGTATGCGTTATTTCCACAAGCTCCGCAACAAGTTCTTCTGCCCCACCGTCAACATCGACAGGCTCTGGTCGTTGGTGCCTCAGGATGTGAAGGACAAGGCATCTAAGGACAACGCTCCCTTGATCGACGTTACTCAGTTTGGCTATTTCAAGGTCCTCGGTAAGGGTTTGCTCCCCGCCGACAAGCCCATCGTGGTGAAGGCGAAGCTGATTTCGAAGAATGCCGAGAAGAAGATCAAGGAGGCTGGTGGTGCTGTGGTGCTCACTGCTTAATTAGGTTATTTTGTTTAGCTACCGTTTTTGATTTATGCAATTGTGGTTTTAATTTTCGTTGGAGGATTTTTACTGATGATCTCTTTATATATACTCTTTGAATGTTTTGTATGACAATGAGATTTTGCTTAATCTTTAGCTATATTTCAGTAATTTTCGGATCTTTTGCATTTAGTATTTTGAATTGACTTTGCCAATTTGTGCTAAATGCTGCTTGCTCTACGATGTTGTGATCTGGTGGTATGATCTAAGAATTTATATCCAATGCTCATGTTGGTTTGATCTTATGTGACGATTTCGATCTTATATTGGGCCATCTTTGTTTTCAACTATATGCGTTCTTGTTAATTTCTAATCATCTTTTACTAGTGCCCCTCTTTACTGTTTGCTGTTGATTATGCCTTTGTAGTTTGGTAGTTCTTGAGTTTTTCCCCCTGTATTGTAGCAGAGGTACTTTTTTAGCATTTTATCGAGCCTCTATTATGCTGATTAGTAGATTGTTGGCTTGATCTGTGTCCTCAGTTCTTAATACCTAGTAGGCTAGTACATTGTGGTAGAATTTGTATTTGGTGGCTTTATCAGTGTTCTAAATTCTTAATACCTAGTTCATTGTGATAGAATTTTTACTTGTTCGATCAGCATGCCATTATCTTGAACTATTTTCTCATAGAAAGAAATACCAAGCAAATTGACTTTGTTGTCATAATGTTATTTATGGTTTTAATCTTTTTTTGTTGGAACATGTGAGTACCGAGCAAAACTTGAGGTTCCTTGTGTGTGTAATTTGTTCTGAAGTTGAGTTTTATATGAATTATAAATTTGTTAAATTTAGAAATTATTAATCTAGCAGCACGTTGGTACAAACTAGAATCAATGAAAACATTATACAATAATGCGTGATTGTGTATTTAAAGCGCTGACAATTTCATTTGTCATGTGACATTTGATTTGATTGTCAACTTGGAGACCTAGGCCAGTTCAAAGTCGCTCTGAACATTGTGATTATATTGTCGATCACCTCATTGAATATGGTTTTGCAAACTAAATTAGGAATCAATTGTAAAGAAATGTCTTGTGCCTCGACTACGCCACACTATCTTCAATTAACTTATCAATATCTTTGGAATATAGTCTCGCCCATATTTTTCTTATATAATATCAAATCAGTACAACTTTAACAAATTTCTATTTTAAATAATACATATAATGTCCGTGCGATAAGGTTTCATTTCACCCGACTAACCAACTCTATTCTTATTCAAATTATGAACGAGACATATTGAACTGAGATAAACAAATAATTTCAGTTGAATTGTCTAAAGTATCATCCTCTTTTAACGGGATATCATGAAATTTATTAATGATTTTTACAAGCAATTATTTGGAAGAGTCAAATAAATTTGTTGGAGCATAATCTGACCCGATCCTTTAGGACCTTTTTTTGTGGCTCTGTTTTAGACTTGAATACTAACAAGAAAAAAAAACTTGAATATATTATAAGAATTATATTGTAATTAAAATTTAAATGATTTAAACATATCATCTCTATTAAAAAATATAAATTATATAATTATACTCTTTTCATTTGTTTTACCTATTATAATAGGTATGTTTTTAGAACAATTTTAATATGTATTTTTAAAACTGCAATTTAAAAGGTACTCGTACTTGTTAGATTGTTTATTTTGGATTTTGAGTGATTTTTTAAAATAATTTTGAAATGCTAGTTAATAGTAATTTGTTTTTGTTTTTTTTTTTTTTTTTGAATTTTTAAGTATGAAAAAATTTAACTTTATAGGTAATGATTGAAAATATTATATTATTATTGAGATTATAATGATAAGAGTTATGTCGTCCTCGGAGATGATGACACGTGGATGTAAGATGAATTAAGTCCGCTTTGTGGTGAATGAAGGTTTGATAAAAGGGATTAATACACACCTAAGTCCAAGAAGGTAAGTAGGTGTAAATGGGCTTCCGGCCCACAACTGCAGTTTAATTATCCTTGGGCCCAACATTCCTAGCCCAGGAGGGAAGGAGTTAAGATTATTTCTTGATATATAAGGCCTAAGAAGGAGTCAAAGAGAAGGAGAGGGAGTCTCCCTCTCTCCCACGAAATCCACGAAATGCGAAAAGGTATATAATCAGGTTTGTTCTACCATTTTGACTAGGTTCGTGAAGACTGTTAATGTAATTTTAATTCAAATAGGTTAATTTTAAAAATACCAATTAAAACCAATGTAGTTGGATAGAAAACGTCTTCAATCCGTTTTATATGGCACTTAAGATTGTGTATTTGAATATGGATCCATAAATCAAATATTCGATTGATTGATTCTACATGTAGTATGATCTTTCGTGGATAAAAAAAGTTACTCCAAAATTGGTGATGAAAATTGAGGTTTTATGTACTGAAAGTATCCTGAAAATCTATTAACATCGATAAAAAATATATGAAAAAGGTCATGATATTATTCCACCACTTTGTCGGTTTTGATGTTTAACATGTTTGAACATAGATCATGAATATTAATAGTTAACAATTCATATAGTTTCGTTTCGTGTCTCTTCTTTTGAAATATTTGTTCATCGTAAGTTTGATAGTTAGATAATGTTAAGAGCCAATGCAGGCATGAAATCGAATTAGAGATTCTAATCAAATTAACAAGAAGAGACCCTTTTGACCTTCACATGAAGATAATATGATTTTGCTTATACCAAGAACTTATATTTACACCCCTTTCTCTTGCAGCGTCTATTATTTTTATTTGTGATCCTTCTTCTCAGGTTGATAGGAGAAGGCCACTTGTTAGAAGAAAGCATGCTTAATTTCAACACACCGTCACTATACTATTTCTAACTTCTTCCACCACGACAATTCAACAATCAGTTATTTATTTTATTTTTATAATTACGATCTTTATTCTACATGAAGCCACTTGTAGAACGATGTGCAACACGTGAACTGTGAATTATTTAATTTTTTATTCTTATAATTACGATTGTAGAACAATGTGCAACACATGAACTGTGAATTATTTTATTTTTTTATTCTTTATAATTACAATTGAATCTGGATATGAGAAATAATTTTCAGATTTAATTAATTTTAAATTTATTATGTAATTATTATCTACCCTTCAACAAAATTGATTTAAAAAAATTAATGTTACCCATCTCTCCACCTCCTCGGCCCTCGCCCATCTCTCTCTCCCCACTACATATCCCTTTCCCCTCCATCTCTCCCCATTTTCATTTCTTTCTCTGCCATTTTTTTTCCTTTCAATTTCTTATAAGGAGTTAGTCAAATTGCTCCATTGATATTCTTCTTCGCAATCAATCACATGTTTTTCAATTTTGACCATAAATTATATCATTATTTATTTATTTTAAAATCTGGCCGGTGTTTTAAAGAAAAATAAACACTCTTCTATACCTTAATAAAAATATAGATATCAGCTCCATCGACACCGAATTGTCTTCCATATTAATCGACCATGTGTCATTCATAAAAAAGAACAACAAAATGAAAGTAAAATTGCCCTAAATTTAAAAACTCGGAAATTGAAAATAAAAAAGACATTGAAAAAAAAAATATGTTCATAAGTCCATGTCGAAGTTATTGGGGATAGCGTGTAGTCCTCGCTGCCAAACCGTTGAAATTATCATTTATGTCTGTTGTTGAAGGTTTATGGACTAAGAAAGATAAAATGAAAAGCAAGATGGAAAAGGGGTTGTGAAATTAATAAATGTTTTAGTTAATTTAATTTTTGAAATGTTAAAACTTAAAAGTTTGTGTTTGGGAATATGAAGGGCCGTGAATCAAGTGTATATATATATAGTTTTAACTAGCCCTAAACCATATCTTTTTCATTGTTAGAGTGAGTTAAACTTTTTTTTTTTATTCTAATACAAAGTTTGTAGTATGCTGGTATGTTTTGTGTTTGTTTTATGATTTAACTTTATAGTATTAAATTATAGCTGCTTATATAAGTATCTATATAGAGTTTGTAGATATTTATATGATTAATTTTGTATGGTTTATAGATATTTGTAGGGTAAAATTTTAAAATTCTAATTCTAAATTCGAAAGTAGAACATTAGTGGAATTTTAAAATCTCAAATCCAGAATTTTCATCCCAAAATTTAGACGTTAACCAATAATAAACTCTCCATTGAATAAACAATCAATAACTTAAATTTTTTAAAATTAATTTGAAGTTTAAAATAAAATGTAAAATACAATCATTTTGTTTCAATTTCACTCTGAATGTCAAATAAGATGTATTTTGAATGTAGTAGCCTCAGATGCAGTTGGTTAACTTAAAAAAAAAATGCAATGCTGATTAGGCATAAAATTAAAGAATTAAAAGGAAATTTATCAGCCACTTTTGTGAGCACTTTTAGGTGTATCTAAATGTTGTAGAATTTATTTGTCCATCCTTGTATGAGTTTAGTCTATAATGATAATGTAGAAATCTCATAAGGATAGGTCTTATATAGAATCAATTCCTTATAAAGAATTGAGTTGAATTGGTCAAAAATCTTAAATATTCAAAAATATTGTGAACCCTAAATATTCAAGATTATTGTGAATACAAATTTGGATTGGTTATTTTTTTTATTATTATTATTATTTTTTTTGTAATTTTTTTTTATTGATAATTTATTTTTTCGAAATTGTGTGTGTTGAAAAGTGTAAGTTAATATTACTAAAAAGTATAACACAATATTACTAAAAAGTATAACACATTTTTTTATTAAAAAGTGTAAGTCACTATAATTGAAAAGTGCAACACAACTTTTAATAAAAAGTATAAGTCATTATAACTAGAAAGTGCAACACAATATTATTAAAAAGTGCATGTCAATATACTTGAAAAGTGCAACACGATATTTTAATGAAAAATGTAAGTTATTATAACTGCAAAGTGTAACATAACATTACTAAAAAGTGTAAGTCACTATAACTGAACATATTGTTGAAAATTGTAAGTCACTACAACTGAAAAGTGCAACAAAATATGACTAAAAGGTGTACCATAACATTAGTAAAAAGTGTAAGTCAATATAACTAAAAAATATTGTTGAAAATAGTAAGTCACTACAATTGAAAAGTGGAACAAAATATGTGTAACATAACATCACTAACAAGTGTATGTCATTATAACTGAAATTATTATTGCAAAATAACATGCTAAAAAATTGTAAATTGAATTAAAAAAAAATATATGTGAAAATTGTTAGATGCAAGAGTTGAACACTAGACCTCAACATAAAAAAAAATTATTCTCAACCGTTTAAGTTACGTAAATTATCATACATGTTTTTCGCGTATTTTATTTTTATTATCAATCCTACCAAATTTTTAAAATTTACTCAATTCCGAATTGAATCTACAAGAGACTTACCCATCTCATAATCAAATCAATTTAAAGAATAAAGCTTACGTGATTTTTACGTTCAATTTCAGTCTCCCTCCCTTTATTTTTTTTTATTTTTTTATTTTTGTATAATATCAACTATAACTATATTAGTAAATTTATTATTTTCCTATAAAACAATTACTACACATGTTGCCTTAAATATTTTAAAATTTGTTATCATCCTAATGCAACTATTGCAATCATAATTTATGCAAACTAATTATTGATTGTAATGTCATCCTCAAGTCACATATAATTTAATAATATGAGTATATTTTTCTTAATATATATATTCTCCATATAAATCACTTCCATACATTTTGAAACTTTTAAAATTAGAAAAAATAACTTACTTCCACATATTTAGAGTCTCATATTAATAAGTCAATGGTTGAAAAATTAATATAATATTATACATTTAATATTAAAAAAAATCATAATATTTGAATAATATCCGATTAATTATTAGTAATTAAAAATAAGATGATTAAACATAAATTAGAAATAGATTTTAACGTGTGTATTGTTGTATACACACGTTAAAATCCATCCATATATATGATTTTGGAAGAATCAAATCAATTAATCAACAAAATATATGTATATATATATATATATTAATAATATGATGAGATTACATAACATAATATTATATTGATCATTAACGCTATAATTTTCTATTAACTCAGTTCAATAACTAACATTATATACATATATAATTAATTATATAAAATAAAAATGAATATTTAAAAATTGATATATTCAATTTGATTTTAAATATAAATTATGAATCATAAAAAAATTATTGAAGATAACAAATTTTGAATTTTATTTTATATAATTTTGAATAGATTTATATTCATTTGAATTTGAACAATAAAAATAAATGAGATATCAAGATCACCTCCTATTTTCTTCATTGGGACAATAAGAAAATTAGATTAAATTATAGATTCTAATTAAATTTAAAAAAATGATAATTAAAAACATACAACAATAACTATCAAGAAAATTCAATTTCGTAAATATATTAATTTACGGTGCAATTTAAAAAAAAAAATTAAGAAACTTTAAATCTATAGAAGAGAGAGAGATAGAGGAGAGAATAGAAAAATAATTGAAAAAAAATGAGCAAAATTTAAGAAAATTGTAAAAGCAAAATAAAATAATTAAGTAAAATAATTGTTGATATAAAGAAAAAAAAATTAAAAGAAAATATTTGGAAAAAGAAAGGAAAATTTAAGGAAATTGTAAAAAAAGAAAACTTTTAAAAGAAAATGCAAAAGAATAGAGAGAGAGAGAGAAATATCACCATCTAGTAGAAATCTATAAAAGAAATCATACATGTTGATATGAGCTTAAAAAATGAAAATATATGGAATTGTGTTTCATTTAAATTTTAATATTTGAAGAATTTGAAACAAAAAATTTTGAAGAAGAGAGATATTAAAAATAATAATTATGATTTAAAATATTTGAATTATTATTTGGAGATAAAAATAGGAAAAATATTTTTTTTTAATTAGAATGCCTGAGAATGCTGATTTTTGAAATAAACTGGTGAAGAGAGAGATTATGATAGAGTGATGAAATTGTGAGAGTGTCCTATTATATTCTCACAAATATAGACATATTAAGATTAAAATATTTTTCCTATTTTTTTTACCATTAATTTTAAAAAATCTTCCTCATATCCTTCCATACATTTCTCAACCATTCAAATAAATTCCAATAAAAATTTTAATTACTTTAAATTTTTAACTACATAAAATTAAAAAAAAAATAACATATCAAATAAATAAACTAAAAAGAAAAGAAAGATAAATATACGTTTTACAATATATTTTAAATATGGTAAAGTCTAGTATGCATTCGAGTGCATATTATGCACCCTAGTCCATGTTGCTTTTACTGACTTACATTTTTTGGTAAATAGTGTTGCACTTTTCAATTATTAAACTGTATAATAATATTTTTAGTAATAATTGAAAAATGCAACACCATTTACCAAAAAGTGTAAGTAGAGCCGTCAAAACGGGCTGGGCCCGTTGGGTCAGCCCGCCCCGCCACTTAAAATAGTGGGTTGGGCTAAGCTTTTCCAAGCCCGCCAGGAAGCGGGCCCAGGCGGGCCGGACCGTTTGGTTCGCGGTCTTTGGCGGGTTGGTGCGGGCTTTGGCGGGCTGGCCCGCCTTTTTTTTTTAAATATTATATTTACTTAAAAAATATAAAAAAAATGTATTTTATGCCTTTTGTAGGGGTTGAACTCAAGACCTGTCTAGGTAATGATGCTCTAACCATTTGAACTATCCAACTTTGTTTTAAAAAAATATACAATAAATCTAACTAAAAGAAAAAACTCTAGTAAATGACAGATTATAGAAGCAGCTCCATTTTTTTTCCTTCTTTCTTCATTTTCTGATATATATAAATAACATTATTGTAATTTATAGTGTATTGTACAATTAATAATGACAATGTTTCTAATTAGTTTTTTTGTTGTTAATTATTAACACTATAATTCTTTATATATACTGTAATTTTTGTGTTTCTTAATAAATTTAATAAATACTTTTGTAAAAAAAAAAAAAAAAAAGTTGGCCCGCCTAAACCCGTGGCCCGCCCATTTTTGGGTTGGGTTGAGGTTTTTGCAGCCCGCTTAACAAACGGTCTGGCCCGCCCCGCCCCGCCCCGCCAAATGGCGGGCTTTTGCGGTTTTGGCCCGTCCCGCCCCGCCGGCCCGTCTTGACAGGTCTAAGTGTAAGTCAGTAAAACTGAAAAGTGCAACATGACTAGGTGCATAACATGCACTCGAGTGCATAGCAGACCAACCATTTAAATATTTATGGATTAAAATTAGAAATACAATTTACCATCATTATACACGTTTCTTTCCAAATCTTTATCCCTTGACCACTAATTTTTAAAAACCTTCCTCATATCATTCCATAAATTTCTCAACCATTAAAATAAATCCCAATAAAAAAATTTAATTACTTTAAGTTATTAACTACATAAAAAAAACACATGTCAAATAAATAAACTAAAAAAGAAAAGAAAAGAATTTGATGATAGTAAAAAAAAAGAGAAATAAATGATTTACAATATATATTAAATATTCCATAAATTTCTCAACCATTAAAATAAATTCCAATAAATTTTTTAATTACTTTAAGTTTTTAATTACATAAAATTAAAAACACATGTTAAATAAATAAACTAAAACAAAAAGAATATAAATTGATGTTAGTAAGAAAAGAGAAATAAACAATTTATATGTTAAATATTTATGAATTAAAATTAGAAATATAATTTACAATCATATTATTTCCAAATCTTTATCCCTATTTTTCTAACCATTAATTTTTAAAAACCTTCCTCATATCATTCCACAAAATTTTCAACCATTAAAAATAAATCCCAATAAAATTTTAAATCACTTTAAATTTTTAACTACATAAAATAAATAAACTAAAAAAAAAAAAACAAATTGATAATAATAAAGAAAGAAAAATAAACGTTTAAAAAAAAGTGTAATTCAAAAAAAATAAAAAAGAGAAAAATAACCCTATCGTTCCATAAATTTCTCAACCATTAAAAATAAATCTTAATAAAATTTTAAAGGGTAGATCTCTTGTAAACTCAATTCCTTATAGGAATTGAATAAATTTTAAAAAATTGGTAGGATTGATAATAAAAATAAAATACGCAAAAAACATGTATTATAATTTACGTAGCTTAAATGGTTAAAAATATTCTTTTTTATGTTGAGATCTAGTGTTCAACTCTTACATTTAACAATTTTCACATTTTTTTTTTTTAATTATAAAAGTGCATGTTGAAAATAAGGAAAAGTGTAACATGCAATTTACAAATTTTTAGCATGTTATTTTGCAATATTTGCAATAATAATTTCAATTATAATGACATACACTTGTTAGTGATGTTACACATATTTTGTTGCACTTTTCAGTTGTAGTGACTTACTATTTTCAACA
Organism: Galeopsis tetrahit; assembly: GCA_963675135.1. Taxonomy (NCBI): domain Eukaryota; kingdom Viridiplantae; phylum Streptophyta; class Magnoliopsida; order Lamiales; family Lamiaceae; genus Galeopsis; species Galeopsis tetrahit. Next base: position 66,739,669 of record OY776129.1, on the reverse strand, counting down.
ATATTTTTTAGTTATATTGACTTAAACTTTTTAGTAATGTTATGCTACACCTTTTAGTCATATTTTGTTGCACTTTTCAGTTGTAGTGACTTATAATTTTCAACAATATATTCAGTTATAGTGACTTACACTTTTTAGTAATGTTATGTTACACTTTTTACTCGTATTTTGTTACACTTTTCAGTTATAATAACTTACACTTTTCATTAAAATATTGTGTTGCACTTTTCAAGTATATTGACATGCACTTTTTAATAATATTGTGTTGCACTTTCTAGTTATACTAACTTGCATTTTCTAGTTATACTAACTTGGATTTTCTAGTTATAATGACTTATATTTTTCATTAAAAGTTGTGTTGCACTTTTCAATTATAGTGACTTACACTTTTTAATAAAAAAAATGTGTTACACTTTTTAGTAATATTGTGTTACACTTTTTAGTAATATTGTGTTACACTTTTTAGTAATATTAACTTACACTTTTCAACACACACAATTTCGAAAAAAAGTTATAAAAAAAAATTACAAAAAAAATAATAATAATAAATAAAATTAACCAAGTCAAAAATTTTATTCACAATAATCTTGAATATTTATGGTTCACAATATTCTTGAATATTTAAGATTTAAGTTGACCAAGTCAACTCAATTCCTTATAAGAATATTTAAGATTTAAGTTGACCAAGTCAACTCAATTCCTTATAAGGAATTGATTTTATATAAGACCAATCCAATTTTAAATTGATGATAGTAAGAAAACAAAAATAAACGTTTTTAAAAAAAGTGTAATTCAAAAAAAATAAAAAAATCATATCATTTCATAAATTTCTCAACCATAAAAATTAAATCCCAAATTACTTTAAACTTTTAACTACATAAAATAAAAAATAAATAAAAAAACACATGTCAAGTAAATAAACTAAAAAGAAAAATAAAATAAATTGATGACATTAATAAAAGAGAAATAAACGTTTTATTCTAAAAAAATAAAATACTAAACTATAAATTGAGTAAAATGAAAGATAATTAAAAAGAAAAATAAAAAAAATATTAAAAACCAGAGAAAGAAAAAGAAAAAAAAAAGGAAAAAAAAAAACATATTAACATTATAAACACATGAGATCTTAAAATATATTTAAAAGATCATAAAATATATTCAGAAGATCTTAAAAATTGTACTAAACTACAAACTAAGGGTTAGTCTGCTATGCACTCGAGTGCATGTTATGCACCCTAGTCCATGTTGCACTTTCCAATTTTACTGACTTACACTTTTTGATAAATGGTGTTGCACTTTTCAATTATTATACAGTTTAATAATTGAAAAGTGCAACACCATTTACCAAAAAGTGTAAGTCAGTAAAACTGAAAAGTGCAACAGGGACTAGAGTGCATACTAGACTTTACCACAAACTAAATGAAAGATTTTATTGAAATAGAAAATCTTAAAAATTGTACTAAACTACAAACGAAATGAAAGATTTGATTGATTGAAATGAGAAGAAATGTGTTGATATTTATAGAGTACAAATAATGGTCATTGAGATGTTGCGTATGAAGAAATTATGTTTTATTTAAATTTTTACATTCAAAATTAATATTCAAAAGTGTGAAGATGAGATTTAAAAAAATGTACGGTTAAGATTAATAAAAAATTAATAAAAAGTGAAATTAATGAAAAAAAAAAATTTTGAAATGGAGTGATTTATTGTGATAATTTTAATAAGAATGCTTGACAATATTGAGATTTTGAAATGGAAAAATTTGAAGGGGGTGAGAGATTAAAAATAATAATTATAATTTAAAATTTTGAATTATAATTTTGAGATTAAAATAGAAAAAATAGATTTTTTTTAATCAGAATGCCTGAGAATGCAGAGATTTTGAAATAGACGATTTTTGGTGAAAAAAAAGATTTGATTGATTGAAAATGAGAAGAAATGTGTTGATATTTATAGAGTACAAATAATGGTCGTTGAGATGTTGCGTATGAAGAAATTCTGTTTTATTTAAATTTTTACATTCAAAATTAATATTCAAAAGTGTGAAGATGAGATTTAAAAAAATGTACGGTTAAGATTAATAAAAAATTAATAAAAAGTGAAATTAATGAAAAAAAAAAGATTTTGAAATGGAGTGATTTGAGAATAAATAGATTGTAATAATTTTAATAAGAATGTTTGACAATATTGAGATTTTGAAATGGAAAAATTTGAAGGGGTGTGACTTGTTCGTATTTTTTGATAAGTTTTCCCAAGTATATTTTCGTTCCAAGGATTTAATTAAGTGTCAATGAATCCCTAAAGTTGCAAGTTATCATGCCATTGTAGTAACTAAGCTTGTTTGTTTGGAGTTTTGAGAATTTAAAAACACAAGTACTAAAACTAAACAAATTAAACAAGAAGAAATGAACAAATGCAATAACAAAATATGTAACTTCCTTTCGAAAGTGCAAAGTGAGAGAGTATTGCCTCGGGTGTATCCATTTTGTAGGTTGTGTGGTGAATTATTGGGCCAAAATACACAAATCAAACCTAATGTATTGGGTAGAGTTAAAGGCTATCACTCGTGTGTGTCGACCAATCCCTTGTGAGGCCTAGGTGAACACGTGCATTAACTAGCAATTATATCGTCTAATCAATGCCATAAGATCTTAGGATAGTGTCTCATAAACACGTTCAACACGGTTACTAATGTTTATGAGACGCCCTTTCACTAATCTAATAGACGACCTCTAATCGACTAGTGTCTAGTGTCTTCTATCTAAGCAACTAACCCCCGGTCGGTGTAGCTAATTACTATCTTAATTCTAATCGATTAATTCAAGCTCATACACACATTCCTAATCATGCAACCCAATACGGTCGTTGAAGTTGACAAAACTAACAATGCTAGCTAATAGGGTGAATTAATCAATTGAATCATGCAAAACACAACACTAGAAGCATATACACCCAATTCCTAAGCTAATCATGCAATTAATCCATAATTACACCACTTAACCACCAAAACTTCAACACCCTAGGCAATGAAGACTTAACCCATGGTTCTAAGATAGAAATCCATGGCTAGAATGCAAGTAATCACAAAACCCATAACAATTAAGAAATTGAAGATAAGAAATAAGAGAATTGAGAAATTGAAATGAGAATTAAAGAGATATCACCTTAAAACTTGAAATGTAACTACAAACTTCAATTACTTACAAAGCCCAATGGAAATCTTCACTTGAATTCTCAAACTAAACAAGAATCTAAGCTAATTATCAAAAGAAATTGCAAAATATGAAGAACACATATGACTATGTGTGATTGTGTGTGTGAATTGCTCTCCAAGGTAGTGTGTATCTTCAAAAACTGAAATAGGGCTCCTTTTATATGTTGCGAGGATTCCAAAAATGAGTTTTTGCACTTTAGCCCTTCGAAATTGGAGAAAATTGCCAAAAACCCCCGAAATGGATGTCACCCGGCCGGGTGGCTCCCACCCGGGCATGCCACCCGGCCAAAATTCGAACCTCTTGGAAATGTTGCCTTGCCCGGGTGGAATCCACCCGGCCGGGTGGGTTTCACCCGGGCTAAATACGAAAGTGTTGCAAAATTGGCCTTGCCCGAGTAGAATCCCACATGGCCATGTCATTTTTCGTTCCGTTGTATCTCGAGCTTCCGACCTCCGATTGACTCGATTCTTTTTTTCATTCCACTCCGTTTTTCGAGACGAATCCAATGGTCAGCTTCTCTTCTTTATCCAGTGAAGTATGGTTGGTGTTTTGCTTCCAAAACACATTGTTTTTCCTACAAAATCGACAAAGCGCTACCTTTCTCTCATTTCGACCAAAACAATGATAATCGACCAATAATTCAATGAAATCAACATCAAATGAGCTTCAAATATGCATCTAAATTGTGTAAATTCCACCCGAATCAGGGTGAGAGATTAAAAATAATAATTATAATTTAAAATTTTGAAATTAAAATAGGAAAATTTGATTTTTTTTAATCAGAATGTCTGAGAATGCAGAGATTTTGAAATACACGATTTTGGTGAAAAGAAAGATTTGATTGATTGAAATGTGTTGATATTTATAGAGTACAAATAATGGCCGTTGAGATGTTGCGTATGAAGAAATTATGTTTTATTAAAATTTTTACATTCAAAATTAATATTCAAAAGTGTGAAGATGAGATTAAAAAAAATGTACGGTTAAGATTAATAAAAAATTAATAAAAAGTGAAATTAATGAAAAAAAAGAGATTTTGAAATGGAGTGATTTGAGAATAAATAGATTGTAATAATTTTAATAAGAGTGCTTGACAATATTGAGATTTTGAAATGGAAAAATTTGAAGGGGTGAGAGATTAAAAATAATAATTATAATTTAAAATTTTGAATTATAATTTTGAGATTAAAATAGAAAAAATTAATTTTTTTTAATCAGAATGCCTGAGAATGCAGGGATTTTGAATTAGACGATTTTGGTGAAAAGAGAGATTGTGTAGAAAGATAGAATTGTGACACGTGTCCCATTATATTATCACAAATATAGAGTATTAAGATTGATTTAAGATTTTTTTAAACATTACGATAATTTATATTATATTTTTTTAATACAACTATGGATAATTGGATATTAATGTAGGAGTATATTTAATTTTTATTTTACGGTAGAATGGATTTAAAGAAAAAAAGATATTTATATATATCAAAATATATTATTATTATTATTAATATTATCATAATCTTAATGATTATTATAAGTAAGATTATTCAAAGTGTGGATCAATTCGATTTAAATTTAAAGAAAAATAATATTTGTATATATTTAAATAATTATTATTATTACCATAATCTTTTTAAATGTTTAATAATATTTATTAAAATAAAAATTATGAAATAAGAAAAGTGTCTTAGTAAATTTATCATATTTTATATTTGCATTGGAATTTTTTTTAAGTTTCTGGAATTTGAATCTCTTACTCTATCATTTAAAATTTATTAGACATTTTTCTTAATTTTACATTCTTTAGGAATTGTTCGAGTACTCGTAACAACAATATCTCGTATATAAGAGTCGAAGTACTTGTAATAGTGATATTTCGTATTTGTAACAATAATATCATGTCCCTGTAATAGTGATACCACGTATACGAGAGTCATAATACTCATAAATAGTGATACTTCGTATTAATATCAATGATACACCTATCTCACATAAAATAGTTAGAGTACTCGTAAAAGTGATATTTTTAATATGTATATTTTTTAAACAACAATTTTAAAGGTACTCAGAGTGATTTTTTAAAATGAATTTTGAAATGCTAATTATGGTAAAAGAGAAAATAATACTCCGTAGATGAGTATGAGATGAAAGTGTGATAAAATAATATATAAAATATATTTGATGTGATTGAGAGAGAGAAAAAAATAATGGATTATGATAAAAATAGAATGAGAAACTTATACGGAGTGAGTAGTAATTTATATGTTTTTTTACTTTTTAAGTATGAGAAAATTTAACTTTATATCAAATCAATTATAAGATTGAATAAAATTGTATTATTATATTATAATGATTAAATGATCGGTAATGATTGAAAATATTATATTATTATTAAAATTATAATGATGAGTTAAGATTATAAGAATTTAACTTTAATTCAAATAAATAGGTTAATTTTAAAAATACCAATTAAAACCAATGTAAAATTTTAAACTTAAAATTTAAAATCCAAAATAAACATAGCCTTATTAATCAATGTTGGGCGGGACCTTCATAATAGGCGCGAATTAAAAAGGGGAGGGAAACCCTATAAAGCAGAAAGGCGGCAAAATTTTCAAAATAAATTTCATTTTCCCTCCACATTATAGATTAAAGTATTCTCCCGTCCCAAAAAATACAAAAGCCTTATCACCGCAAATCTGTTGGCCTACCAAGCACTTGCTCGCTGCCGGACGGTTGGAGGAAACCAGCCTCACGAAACAGAGAAAGAAGATGAGTGGGCGCTCATCTCTCGAATGTTGGATGAGTTTGTTTTCAACACTCAGGTATCTATTTCATGCTGACTTCTGTTCTTTCATACGATATCTGTAGTTGTAGTTGGATATAAACGTCTTCAATTCTTTTTACATGGCACTTCAGATTGTGTATTTGAATATGGATCCATAAATCAACTATTCGATTGATTGATTCTACATGTAGTATGATCTTTCATGGCTAAAAAAGTTACTCTAAAATTGGTGATGAAAATTGAGGTTTTATGTACTGAAAGTATCCTGAAAATCTATTAACATCGATAAAAAATATATGAAAAAGTTCAGGATATTATTCCATCACTTTGTCGGTTTTGATGTTTAACATGTTTGAACATAGATCATGAATATTAATAATTAACAATTCATGTAGTTTCGTTTCGTGTCTCTTCTTTTGAAATATTTGTTCATTGATGGTTAGATAATATTAAGAGCCAAAACAATGCAGGCATGAAATCGAATTAGAGATTCTAATCAAATTAACAAGAAGAGACCCTTTTGACCTTCACATGAAGATAATATGATTTTGCTTAGTGTAGGGATAACACACAATACCAAGAACTTATATTATTTGTGATCCTTCTTCTCAAGTGAAAAGAATGCACACGGATTAAAGTTTAGGATTTGGTCGATTTTGCTTAGTGTAGGGATAACACACAATACCAAGAACTTATATTATTTGTGATCCTTCTTCTCAAGTGAAAAGAATGCACACGGATTAAAGTTTAGGATTTGGTCTAATGGAACTAATGTTGAACCCTGCGGTTTGTCCTCAAAGTTGTTTATGTGATCTGTGAATGCACTTGCCTCCTATAATGCTATTTTACTAACACAAATTGTTTACCATTCTCTACCATGGAATTGGCTATTCCATTCGCCTTTATAAGAAATTTCATGATATTCAACCTTTAACCATGGAAGTGGCAACATGTATGATGTATCCTAATCAAAGTTCTAGCATGAATGCATGATTGTTGGGATTGCATCTTTGGAACAATTATTTTCTTTCATAGGCACTAAAGCAGAAGAAGATGATCACTGAAAGATGTCTAGATGTCACAGTTGATGAAATAAAGTAATTTCCAATTGGTACAGACTAGATCTAAGTTCATACGATACAAGCAGATGTGCTATTCCATTTTCCTGCTTCTTATACAGCTCTCCCAGTTCTACCATGGGTCAAGATAAGCGCAATCTACCCGTTGTTCTCATCTATCTTTCCTTTTCCTTTAGCAAGCTTACTGGCAGGAAAGTGCAGTCGGGCAATAAGTGGTCGAGGAGCTCTTGTAATCCTGTCAAATCCCCTGACGCAGACAAACCCTGAAACAATACGAAAGCTAATTATGATATGAATTTATAGGGTAACCTGGGGGAACAACGTTTTTCAAGGTTGTTAGGATATAGTAAATCTTAAAACAATTAAAACCGGTATATATTGTAAGCAAATGATCATCATTATAATTTTGCCAGTAGCTAATATTAACTTGCTGATTTGAAATTGAATTTTTGGCAGTCTCCTAACATCAGTTATATTACTTAGGTAGAAGTAGAGTTATCATTCCCTCTGTGTCTGCAATCTGTGCAACCCTTTTCTGAAGTATATACTTTGCAGGAGACCTTGCCTTAAAATTTATGGCAGTTAGGTTTCCAAGGTTTAACACATCAACTTGTGCATAATTGTTCGTGTGCAGCTTGTCAACAGACATCTACCCTAGAACTTAGGTCATCCATTTAGTTGATGAAAAAAGATGGCACTAATTTATGACAGAAGAAATGTCATCCCTTTTAATAAAAAAAAATCACTGCATAAGAAATATCATGACATCTACAGTGTTGAAATGGTGAAGCCAGAACTACGACAAAGCTGCCACCCCCCGGGCAATGATTTGTGGTTTAGGTCTCACTTATTATCGCTTTCTGTTTTATATAATTATTTTAAATTTCCAGGACGATGAGTAGTAAAGTATGAATGCTATATCCTATTTAGATGGTAAATTAACCACCAGGGATTCTCGTGTTTGTTTCTTGATATCTAAGATGATAGTGGAAGCAGCTATAAAAAAATCAGTCTTGTGCCAGACATACCTCTCCAGAAGCAGTATTGAATTCCTTCCGTAGACAGCCCTAATAAACAAAAAGAAATGACGTATTGTTAATCTTTCTGGAAATGAACTGCCATGTTTAGTTAATAAAACTGTCCCTAGCTCTCTTACCTTTAAAAATAGTTGGTATTGATGTCCCAAAGTACACAGTTCTCCTTGGCAAGTTCCATAACCACTCCCTTGGAACATCTATTGGGGATAGGCTGCTGTCATGGTCGGAAAATACCTGCAGATAACAAATCTTACTATTAAAACCATTGCATTAGTAACTAATGAAAATCTGAATATAAGACTTGGTCCTTTTGTTACCTCATTTACTTGAAAATATGTGCCATTTAGTGGAAAGCTTCCTCTCATGGCCGTTCTGCATGGTATCTGTTATGTTTGTTCAAGTTAGATTCCACAGCCTGGCTCAGGAATTTTTTTACGAGTTATGTCTTCCACACAAGTCTAGTAATCATTATAGAGGTTTTAAAAATTTAAATATGTGTCAGGAGTAATGTTTTTTGCAAGCCTATTCCTTTAACAACCAATATCATGGCTACTATAATTGTGTTTACCAGGAGAGTCCCCCTAACAGTTTGAGAGCTCGCTTCTCGTATACTATTGCATGATGAACAAGTTTCATCCGAGCATAGCTTGTTGAACCCATGGGAGCTGCATCGTCTTTCTGGTGGTTCAATAGAATCCATCGTCTCACCTGGTATGAAACATTTGGCAGAACTGGTTATTCTTAAAGTAACTCTGATCTAGACGATTAGTCAATTCATTTGTTTGCTAAGATTTCTCAACACAGATATCCCCATTTTGAGCCTTCCAAAGTTTGTAAGGTTCTAGGGTTTTAATTTTCATACCTGGAGTCCATATAGCAAGTAGGTAAGGAGAAGGATCATCAGGTTCTCGTTTATCCATCTGCAGATCATAAAATATAATAGTGAGTATGGGAAGTGCCTTGCAAAATGAGACATATTTGTTACGTGACAGAAAACTACTAACCCCTTCTAGCAGTGGGTGTGAATCTGGAAGCTCATAGCTGTAAAAAGAATAAACGATTATAAGATGCTAGGATTATCAACATTGCATCATGCTCAAGAACACTTAACCTGTGTGCGCTTAAATTGTTTGGTGTGATGGTAGAACTAAGAGCTCGTGTGGCTGATGAACTTATTAGCTCCTTGAACCAACTTATAAGATGTTTAGGAGCTTATAAGCTCTAAAAAAGTCTTTTAACAGCTGGTAAGATCTTAAAATAAGATATTTTTTTAAAAAAAAATTCACCCCACACCCACCCACCCACCGCACTCTCCAAGTTCCTTGATAATTAATTTCAATAATTTGTATGCAATTTAAATTATGAAAAATATTTCTCTCAAATTATCAAAGAACTTATTAAGTTTTATTAGTCAAACACTTTAACAACTTATACGCTACTTAAAACTACATCACATAAGCTCTGGAAACAACTTATAAGATGTTTAAATAAGCTTAGCCAAACGAGCTCTACATGTAGCTTGCCTGATTCCTATCTAATGAGCAAAGAAGTGTTTACTTACACTTGATGTTCTGTTCTGAGTCGGCTCATGTTTTTAAGCTTGGGCACAGGTATTGAAGCAGCTGCTGAAGTTAAAGCTACTAATGCCTTAGACATGTCAACCTCTTGCAGTTCTCTATTTTGGTGCATGAACGATTGCAAATTGTGAGTGAACTCTTCCATGTTGAGGTGGATAGTAGGGATCTCATCAGGATCTTCGTTGAAAGCATTCTCAATGTCGCATTCTAAAACTTGTGTTTCATCTGGTTCTGGTGTGGCTGGCACTTCAATAATAGCCTCTGGTGAGGCGGGCTCTTCAATGATGGGTTGAGAATTGCTAACTCCAGGTTTAGGATCCATTTCGTTAGCCTGGGTTGAAAGCAACTGCAAAGTGTTCGTACTTCTGATTGGATTTTGATCAGCATTTCTATTTTCTGTAGCACTCACAATGCTTTTCTCTTGTGGTGCTGGGAGAGAAAGTCTTGCACTGCACACACATCAGATTCCATGATTCACTTATGTCAAGAAGATTAATTACATTTACCTAAAAGTAAATGTAGTTTTGATAAAAATTGATGCAATTTTATGAAGCTACCACAGTTTATCTTAAATATATCTCATCTATTTCTTAGTTAGATTTTAGAATAAGACTGTCCTGATGCTTAAGGCCTTGAAATAGGTACTTGATATCCTCCAAAACTGAAGCAAAGAATTGTCTGGTAGGGCACTATCAGTACTATAACATGTAATGAATCAAATACCAATGCTACATCAAATCAAATAATAATATTAATTATTATTATTATAAAATGAAATGTAACAGTTTCATTGAAATAAGGATTGAAATGTACATACCTTGCAAATGCACTAGCAAAATGTCTGCATTCTCCCCTCATTGGACATGCATTGCAATTTGGTTTGCTCTTCGTGCAAAATACCTGACAAAGCCTTCTGTTTTAGTATTATTGTTTAGAAAATTTACTGGGATACCCAAGTTATTCTTAAATTATCACGTCTTTACCTTTCCAAATGTGATCATTTGGTAATGCAGCTCATATCTGTAATCAGAGACATCACATGTCATAATAGGACTATTCAGCCAAAAAAAAAAAAAAACTTTCATGGAAAAAAAAATAATACAATGTTTTTTGGTCAAGCTTGCAGAGCCTAGGCCACAGAAATTTCTGAATGGACTCCAAAATAGGGTACCTACACAAGGAAGCAGCATAAGTCATTCTGCCTGATGCTATATTGTTATGGAAAATATGATAGGTGTGGAAACACTCACAGTTCTAATAGATGTAGCTGAAGTGACTCGGGCAATGGCTGAAGAGGTACCCACCCTAATCGTACCGCTATACGGCCAACATTGGTGTCAACCTTTTCAATTGTTGCAGAAAAAACCATGTCAATAAATTTCTTCCTTTTTAATAACGACACTATAAGAGAATTTACTTACTGGAAACGCAAGGTGATGAAGTGTCAAAAGTCGTACACACTCCACGCTCTTCAAACCCAAGCCTCTTACGCTCAATAGATACTCTCTGAAAAACGAGAGCAATAAGTAAATGCTTATGTTTCTGGATTTATTGACATAACTCATCAAAACTGCTAGCTTACTTTGCTTTATCTGGTGGAACATCCCTAAGCCATTCCAGATCAATGCTTCCATGTTCTCTCACAATTCGGTTGAGGAAGTCCTGCATAAGTTCAATATGTGATCAGTTTAATAATTAAACTTTATAGATGACAGATATGAGTTAAAAAATGAAGGCTCTATATTGTTTACTTTGATTCTTTCTGCTAGCATATTGTTCATTCCCCTTTCTTTGATCGTCTGTGCAATGTCATTGACATCTGCACATCTTACAGCATCCCAGTCAACTGAATCCATGTTATTGGTTGGTCGCGCTCTTTCTCTGCCAGCAGTGTGTGCCTGCTTTCTCAAGTGATCCCAATCAACCTTCTCCTTTTCTTTTTTGGGTCTTCCTCCCTTTGCTTTAGCTCCATTAACCATGTTTCCCGAATGGTCATAAAGGTTATTCTTATTTGAGTTAACTTCCTTGTGCTCTGAACCTTTTGAAATCTCGATGTTGCTAGTACTACCTGTGGCATCCATCAAATTTTGCATTTTGTTCTGTGCTGGTCCTTGTCCTGTTGTGTGATTGCCAACTATCTTCTTACTCATCTCAATTTGCTCATTGTTACTAGAGTGAGCATTTGGACTGTAAATTCTTTGCACTTCTTCAAAACTAACAGCTGTTGTCTTCTGAAATGTGGTTCCACAAGCAGATTCTGAAGACAACACACTTATTTCAGCTGCACAATTGTTGCTGTAAGCATCACCAAATTTGCCGTTTCTTTGAGACAAGTCAGATGCTGTTGCTTGTGCTTCTACATGACACAAAGTAGACTGACTACATGAAGCACTAGTTTTGGCAGGGAATGTAGGGTTTCCAAAACGGTCTCCTGTCTGCAAGTTAGAGGCCAAGCTTTCTGATTCACTGCCTCCTTTGTAATCCCCATTCAATATAGTCCCAGTCAACTTTAAAAGCTTTACAAAAGAAGCAGAGCTGGAAACCTGATTTGGTTTAACCCCAACTGCTGGTTCTTCTTCTGAGGTACTCGGCAAGTAGGACTCCGTCCTTTCAGTGGTTACAGAAAATGGGGAATTTGCAGAGTTCTGAGAAGAAATCTCTGGAGTCTGAGAAGAAAGTGTGTCTTCCTCAATCAAACTTACTGATTTATGCATATCGATTTCACTGTTTTTAGTATCCTCACCGCACACCGAGTGATTTACGATCTCTTTGTTCAGTCCAAGGGTCCCGTCAGAGTCCAGCTCACATACCTCAGGCTCGTTTATTTTGCTACCAAATTTCTCTTCATGTAATTCTGCTGTGTGGATCTCTGACTTGCAGGGGTACCGTGCAGCCATTGACATGAAGGCAGAGCTGCAAGGGTTAATGGTTAGGTTGAACTTGTTTCCCAGGTCTAAGAAGCTAAACATATATATCTATATAGCTACATAAAGATAAAGTTAACCTACCTGGAGAGATGATCAGAAACATTTTGAGTGAGAAAAACACCAACTACTGAGTCCAAAACCGATCCCTTCCATGGAGAAAAGCGTCTATCCCCTGCGGAAAAAATAACAAGGTATATTAAGTTTAAAAGAATTGACTAAAACGACAGGTGAATATTACGGGAGAATGTGTTCCAGATGCAGACTTTTTAGTTCACAATTAAATTTTTCTATGCTGAATGCATGCATTTGTTCAATCCATTCACCTCTTTGATGGAAAATCCTACATGGCCCTTTATTCACACATAATATACTTGAATCTATCAGTTTCCTGATATTCAGTTGTAGGTTCAGTCAGTGCTTCTCAGTTTTGGTAACTAATATAGTTTTGCAATTAATTTATGTTTTTGCTCCTAGCTGAAATAGGGAGGTATATAGAATAACATATTATGTTTCTTTCCACATTTTTCCATGAGATCTTTAAAGCAGAAAAGATAAATAAGATGGCCTTTGACAACAGGAATAGATTAAATTTAACTTATATCAAGTCTATTTGAAGGTGTACTGTTATTATGCATATTGACAATTTGATGTTTGTGTCTTCTGTATCATTTGTCTGAACTTGCCTTGTGATTCAAACATCTAGCAGAATGGTACGTGCATAGTTGGTTTTGTCTATTCATGTAATTTAAAAAAAAAAAGGGATATTAGACTATTCCTAGGCTACCAATTCTATCTTAGCTATTGTTGGTTGGGTCAAGAAAGGCCTGTACCAGCTCAATTTAGTTCATTATAAGATGAAATGATAATTGCACATTTACCTTGTACAAGATGCATGCGTGCAATGAATGAGTCTGCTCTTCCCCGAAATACTCTTCGTTCTTCTTCCCACCATTTTGCCTTTTCTTCATCAGTTCCGTCAACTCCTTCGCTGTTTATATTTTCTAACAAAAGTTTCCATACTCTAGTTGTCTCATCATCAAGGTCAACTCTGGGCCGTGGTTGCCTTCTTCTAACTTGATCAAATGAATCATCAAAAGGGACAACAGCTGCAGAATGTTGAAATGGAACAAGAGCATGTTGCTCTTGATAATATCCATTGTACGCCATAACTGCATTATACCTTCTCTCTGATTCTTTGCTGCTCTCTGCATTTAAATCTAGTTGGTTAAGTTGTTCAATGACTGGGTCAAATGCTGACACGCCTTTCCATGTTAGAGCTAGTTGTGGTCCTGCATTAAAAATGATGCAACTTAGTCAGAAAAAATGTTTTCCTGTATTAGTATCTTGAAGCTTAATAAGTACCTGCTGATGTAGAGGCAGAATTTTGGTGCTTGTAAAAATTTTGCACTGTTGAACTGATAAACACGCTTCTCTTAGAACGCTTCTTTGTTATCATTGTTGAGCGGGTATCAGCTACAAGAGCTTCCATGCATGTGTGGGGCCCATGTAGAATTGCAGAATCTTTTTTAATTTTGGAAGACTGGCCTGGAAATGCTGGCAGTTCCTCTAATAGTGAAGCTAAATCCCGTCTACGAGTCGGACCTCTGGATCTCCTTCTTTTAAACCTTTGTGTGGGTCCCAAAGCTAACAGTTCCTCGAAAATTTTCCTTCCATTCTGAATACCATCAGTTGCACGACGAGTTATTAGTAGATTATCAACTTGACCAGAATATCCCTGATTAGCTGGTGACATGGAGAGCTTTGTGCAAGAATATCCAAGATCAAGAGTGTTTCTTTCTAGTTTTGCATGATTGTTCGAGGTAGATGCTGCAATCTGTATGCTTGAAGTTGCTGTACTGCTCTTCTCTGTCCTCTTTTTCTTAAAAATTGCAGGAAATAGCAATCCTGGAAAGCTGTCGATCCTTTCTCTAGGTGAAAATGTAGCATGCACAGATTTGTAAAACATTCCAGTTTCATTTCTGTTGCAAAGTTGTGCTTCAGTAGCTGTATTTACACTTTTCCTTTTCAGGCCTGTGTCTTGTTTTTCCGGAGTCAAGCTGCAGATGGAGTCACTTGGGCTCTTTGGTTGGCTGTCAGCAATCGTGCTCACTTGAACACTATTGACCTCTTTATCATGAGTAACATCAGAAAATACTATTTGGCATTTTCCTCTGGTACACACAATTTGATCTGTGGATGTTTGATTTGTACAAGTCGAGAGATTTCCAGAATGTTCTTCAGGCCTCAAAAAGTACCCTTCCTTCACTTGATTCACCATGTCATTTTTCCTAATCATTTCTTCCACCTCCTTTGTATTTAAGTTCTCTGCCTGGGACGCCATGTTGCCATTCGGAGATGTGCAGTGCGAGGAGCTTCCATCTCTGTCTTGGTCCTCTGAGTTGAAATTCAACGATCGTCTGCAGGATCTTAGAGGATATCGAGGGGGATTTTCGTCTTTTGCTTTGGTGCCATCATCCATAGGTTTGTCGCTTTTTCTTCTTCTGGTATTCTTCCTCTTTTCAACTGGAGTTTCTGTAGGACTAGAAGGCGGGCTGTCTAAATCAATTACATTGGTTCCCCCTCCTATTTGACTGTCGGCTTTATTTCTTCGAATATACTTCCTCTTCTCTGTCGTGCTTTTAGGGGGAACACTAGATTTTTCCACACTTGCTTTAGGAGTTTTTTTATTTTTACCTTCAATTATGACTTTCGGCCTGTGTTTTTTCCTCCTTGATTTCTGTTGAGGGGTTTTGCTGAAATCAGCTTCCACTAAGCCTCCTTTGTCAGGCTGCAATTGTGTGGATGTGGTATCATCTTTCTTATGAAAGTCGATTACTCCGTCAATGCCATTTGCCTTCTCCTTATTTGCAGGCACCTTATCATCTACACTCAAATCCTTTGTTGCAGATTCCTCCTGCCTGTACTCAGCTCTATCGTTCTTCTGTGGTGTTATTGGTTCAAACTGGGACGAAGCACTCATTCCCAAATCAGCAAACGTTTTGGGTGGTGAATTAAGATCAAAAAGGCATGGGGCTGAACTTCCACCTGTTACATCATGCAATCGAAATATTACAACAAAAACATTTTTGAGACCAACCATTATAAACGGATATTTCCTTTTTCACATTCGACACTCTCACAATTAGGCAATAAATATTACTACTATATCTTAGTGATAACAAATTTCTAGAGGCACCTGTTACATCATGCAATCGAAATATTACAACAAAAACATTTTTGAGACCAACCATTATAAACAGATATTTCCTTTTTCACATTCGACACTCTCACAATTAGGCAATAAATATTACTACTATATCTTAGTGATAACAGATTTCTAGAGGCACCTGTTACATCATGCAATCGAAATATTACAACAAAAACATTTTTGAGACCAACCATTATAAACAGATATTTCCTTTTTCACATTCGACACTCTCACAATTAGGCAATAAATATTACTACTATATCTTAGTGATAACAAATTTCTAGAGGCACCTAGTTACATCATGCAATCAAAATATTACAATGAAAACATTTTTGAGACCAACCATACGTATGTTTCCTTTTTCACATTCGATACTCTCACAATTAGGCAATAAATATTACTACTATATCTCAGTGATAACAAATTTCTAGAGGCACCTAGTTACATCATGCAATCAAAATATTACAACGAAAACATTTTTGAGACCAACCATTATAAACGGATGTTTCCTTTTTCACATTCGATACTCTCACAATTAGGCAATAAATATTACTACTATATCTTAGTGATAACAATTTCTAGAGGAGCATGCAAGTCCTATGTATTAGATACAAGAAGTAACCTATGGACAATTAAAACAAGATTAGTGCACTTACTATTGACAAAAAAGTTGCCGTGATCTTGCTGAAAATGGTTTCCAAAGCTGATATTGAACTGACCACCACCTTCAATTTGAGGGTCAAAACAGGAATTGTGGCTGCTGCTTGTAGCAAAATTATGATTTGTAAGTACACTCTCAATTGCTGCTGCTTTTTTTCCCCCTGCTTCAGCTAGAGCCAAGAGACCTCCAAAGGACAAATTCGCCATAGGAAACTTGACAGCCGCTCCTGCCTGCCAATTGTCAAACTCTTGCAGAAAATCTTCTGTTAGTGCTCCTGGTTCAGGTACATTTGATTTAGGGACTGAGTTAACCAGGTGAGTTTCTTGCCAAGTTGTGCAGATCGGCTGCTGGTTTGTTGCAGAGGTTTCAGGCATCCAGGAAGAACCGATCTGGAAGCTTTGCAATTCTGAAGATGCGTCTTCTCCTCTATTTGCCATTCAACTGGTCCTTTCTTCTTCAATTGATTTTTTTTACTGGAAACACCCTTTCAAAGATGCCTTATTTTTTTAATAATTCCTCTTCGCTTGTGACTGCATTTACATGGCCATCCTTCTCTTCCAGATAAAAATTACTGCAGAAATTTCACTACGAACATGAGCTAGGAAAAGGACAAAAAAATAATAAAAAATTGTGAATTACACAGGACGGTTTCCCTTATCCTTAAAATCACTCGAGCAGGTAATCTAAAAAAATCATACAATTAAATAAAATTGCAGATCTCTTAAAAATGAAAAGGAAATCAGTTCTCTCTCTCTCTCTCTCTCTCTCTCTCTATGAGATAGAGATTAGAGAAAAGAAACATAAAACTTCCATTAATTATTCATTAATTCACAGACGTACAACTAAACCTTCCCAGAAGAGAGATTGTTCAAAGAAAATTGGTGAGAAGATTTAAACATTAAAAAAAACTGAGGTCCTCAAATCAGCTCAGAATCAAAAAAAGAAAAGAAAAATGCTATTCTCATCAAATCGGCTTGTTCGGTGAAAACAAAGCAGAAATTGATTAAGAAAATGATGAATTATGTCAAATTGGGGGCATAAAACTCGCCTGATTGTGGTCAAGATCTCGTGAAGCGGTGGACGGCAAATGAAAACTGAAAGCTGAAGAAATGGTGAGGGTAGAGGGAGAAAGTGAGTGAGTGAGTGAGAGAGAGAGAGTGTGTATTGGGAAAACTGAAATAGGAAGACCAGGGCCTTTTTATTCAAGGGAAGCGAGAACTTCTGAACTGATAAAGTTTGTCACCGGTAAAGTGCGTACCCATTAAATATATATATGCTCCTCAACTCTTTTCCTACGTAATGACCGATTTGCTGCTTTGCAAATCCGAGCGCGGGAAAAGATTGTAACAGGAGCGAATTTACTATTAAAATAATAATATCTTAAACAATTGCTCATCCTGTGCAGCATCTACCACAAATTAATTATTTTGTTTGTATTCAATGTTACATCTGGTGAAATACATATTTATATAAATTGTAGGTATGATATCATGCTGTCAGAAAACCTCCAACCGTTGAACCGGACAAACCGTCGGTTCAAACAAACTGTCCGTTACGGTTAAAATTGAATCGTAATAAAAAAATGACGGTTTGATTACAGTTTTACATTTTGATAAATTGCAAAACTGTTGATTTGACATTTTTTTAATACACAATTCTTCTATTTTTTATGTATAAATTTAAGTTATATACTCCCTCCATCCAATTTTATTATGCCCATTTCTCCGAACACGGATTTTAATGAATATTGATTATTTTATGTATAAAGTAGATAAGTTGGGTATGATGGGATGTTATGTGGTCATTTATAGATAAAGTAATTGTTTATGAATAAAGTTAGTGACAATTTAAGTAAATAAGTGATGGTTGGAGGGTTGATATAAAGTAGTGTGAATAATATTATTTAAAAAAAATATATATATTTCTAAAAAAGGAATGAACATAATAAAATTGGACAACCAAAAAGTGGAAATAATGAAATTGGACGGAGGGAGTAATTTTTATTAATTTCTAGTAATGTATTTTTTTTAAAAACAAATTAAAACGAGCGAAAACGGAGAAAATAATTTTTTAAAAAAAAACTGTTTAACCGACAGTTCGAAAACCGTAATCGACGATTTACCAATTCAATTTCGGTTCTAATTTTCGACAAATCGTAATCGGTGATTTTCGACGGTTATGCATGTCTACTTGTATAGATGTACGAGCCCAAAAGTAATGAAAATGTTTTGACTTAAGTAGGTATTTTGTTGGAGTTTGAGGTATGTCCAATCCAGACCCCATCAATTTAGCTCAAGTTTGGGGCTCAATTTCAAATTAATATTAAAGTAATACTCGTCTCCTAATATTTTTTTTTGTCTATTCCACAATAAATTTTACACGGTTAAAATGATTTTTTTTATATAAACTACACTCATAATATTTACATTTTTATACAAAATGTTAGTATTACTTTTGAAATTGTTTATTGAATTAATTATAAATTAAATTACCATTATTTTGTTGAATTGCAATTTAATTTAAACTTTTTTTTACGAGAATACAATCAAGTTGAATTTATTAGAGATTACATGATTATCTTGATCATTACAAAATTGGAATATGATATTTAATGCTTCTCTATTTAAGTAATTTGTCATGATAGTTAGTCAGAGTTAGTTACAAGAAATTTCATTCAATCTCAGATTTCATTAGCTAGGAGTAGTATTATGATTTGATGTTTGTGTTTGTATATCATGTACTCCAAACAATGACACATTTTATAAACAGAAACATGACTAGAAAATTCAAGCGCAATGTCCGTCTATAAATTTTTTTGTTACTTTTGAATACATGAATTAAAAAAAAGTGATTAAATAATAGACATAATAGAAATAATGTGATTGAGAGAGAGGGAATGATATAGAGAGAAAAAAAATAAGATATAAAGTAGAGTTAAAAAATAAAAAATATTTTTTTAAAGGGTATGAGAAGTTTATAGGTGGACGGACCAAAATAACAAAATAAAAAATTTATAGACGGACAGAAGTAGTAAGATATAAAGTGAATGATAAGAATAAAAAATAAAAAATATTTGACAAAAAAAGTATGAAAAGTTTATAGATATACATACCAAAATGGTAAAATAGGAAATTTATAGACGAACGAAAGAAATATTTTATTACACTTAATTTTATATTTATCTATTATTTTTTTTCTAACCATCATTTTTACTATATATGTTATTTTATTATATTTCTTAATAAGAGCATCTCCAATGAATGTTATAGAGATGTCCAATGGTTGAATGGATGTCCATAGCCATTGTACACCCATTAATCGAGGAGGTGTGCAGTAAAAATACATTTTTTGTCTTTCTTCTGTATTATAAAAATAAAAAGGTAAGTCTATATAGAGTAATGAGAGAGAAAATTTAAAACTTTCAAATATATTTTATAATTTAATTTTGAGTGAAACTTAATTATAGATAGACCACCATTGTGAGTATTTATTCATAGAATAAAATATTTCATGAATTGATGATTGGAGGAGAGAAGTCGGTTGGATGGATACATGAAAGAGATACTTATATGATTAGTCAATCATAAACAAATATAATTTTTAGTGGAACCTAAAAGTTGTGTCGTTAAAATACTAGGCCAAGTAATTAATCATAATACTCCAATTAGAGAATAATGCATTTCCCAAGAAACCCTCAAGAAAAGACTTTTGTTGTTTTTTTTTTTTTTTTTAATTACATTAAATACCCATTTTTTTTTCCCTCCCCATGACTCGAACCCTAGTGGTGCTCTAACCACTTGAGCTATCCAACTTCGTCACTTTTGTGGCTCAAAGTGGTGGATTAAGTGAAAGTAGAGAAGTCAGCAGTATATTTTTTAAAAGCAATTATGTGAATGAATATTAAAAATAACAATAATAATAAATGAACAATTATTATAAATTTAACAGTAATAATCTAAGTTATTGTGTTATTAAAAAAAATAGAATTTTTAAACTAATAAATAAATGTAAAAATTATTTTAAAAAACCGTATAATTAAACGTTATTTTTTTAATTAATTTTAAATTAAATGATTTATTGATATTATAATGATATACTTAACTATTAATATTAAAAGATTTGAATAGATATGTACCATATATTTTTGTCCGCAATTTTAGTTATCAATATAAGATCATGTTAACGATTTCGAGATCTCCATTTATTTTTTAATAGGTATGTACCATTTAATCCAAATAAGTATAGAACAGAGAAAATTATTGTTTGCATCCCATAACTTTTACATTTCTTAAAAAATGTTTTAAAAATTAATTTATACTCTGTATCTCATAATTACGTAAATTGCATAATTTATATCTCAAAAAAGATAAAAATTAATTTACACGATTGTTCAGGTGTCACCGCAAAAAAATTAGACTTAAATTAAGTAATTTATAAACATATAGGACTTAAATTAATTTATAGGGAACGTTTAAAAATTTTATTTTTTACTTTTTAGAGTACGTTTAAAAGAAAAATGAAGGTTTTGCAACATCAGTCGGGTGAATTCCAAAATAAACATACATTAAAGTTATTTTGGGTTCAAATAAACTAATTGGACTTAATTAAACAAATGTTAGAAAAATGAAACAAGCATTTGTTTTTCAATTAATAATTAATTTTATGAATATTAATCACCATCCATCCATACTGAAAACCCGTGTAACCCACCCTCACCACAAAGATAATGCATAAGTCAAAACAATTATTTTTTAATTTTATTTTTTAAAATATACTGTATATAAAAAAACAAAAAAAAACCCAAAAAATGGCTGAAGATCCGTTGCGGCATGTAAGCCACCTGTGAGACACCTGTGAGACGATGCTTGCATCAGTCCAAATTCTCCTAAATGCATGAAAGTGAAATGCATCCCAAATGCATGAAAGTGAAATGCATTCGAAATGCATGAAGGCATGTGGGACGACAGTCCAAATGCTCCCAATTCCCAAATGCATGTGAAGGCCAGCTGTGGTCCAAATGCGCATATGAAGGTCAAACGCAGCCCGTCTTTAGGAAGATGCTTGCAGTGCATCAGTCCAAGCATCAGCCGCATGAAGCTCAAATGCATGAAGGGCATCTGTAGCCTGCATCAGAAGGCCATCTGTGCGCATGAAGGTCAAATGAGTCATGTATCTGGCATGGCATCAGTGAAGCATCTTGCATCAGTCCAAATGCATGAAGGCCAGGATCAGTAAAAAAAACAATTATTTTTTAATTTTATTTTTTAAAATATAAAAAAAAAGATCGATGAAAAATGAAACAAGCATTTATTTTTCAATTAATAATTAATTTTATGAACATTAATCACGATCCTGAAAACCCGTGTAACTTATCACTCCAACCACAAAGATAATGCATCAGTTCAAAACAATTATTTTTTAATTTAATTTTTTAAAATATATATTAAAAAAAACCCAAAAAAATTCTGGATGGATTTCCGCCCTTGAATGATTGATAGAAAAAAAAAAAAGCATGCATCATTAATAGAAAAAAAAGCAGGCATGAATGACATGCATGAATGAAGGCCACTTGCGGACGATGCGTAACTCAACACACGTACACAACTGTGAACTGATGACCTCCACCGTTTAATTTCAACCCATCATCTATATCGTTAACTTCTTCCACTTCCTCTTCTTTTCCCTTCCACAACCATTCAACAATCATTTTTTATTATTTTTACAATTCAATTATTCTTGTAATGTACTGTTTCGTACATTAGATCCAATAATTAAAAGGGTAGAGTTACAATTTAACAAAGATTATATTTTTTGGGAAAAAATGTCACTATACTTTATCACTTTTTATATTTGTTTAAATTGGTCACCTGCTTGTTAATCAATCGACTAACAGATAGAAGGTGGTTAGGTTGAAAATTATTCAGATTTTTTTGTACTATGTTTTTCAAACTTTTTTAAATAATATTTTTATAATGATTGTGAATAAAAATTTATTTTAAAGTAGTTAATTATTAGAATTCATTTCTTCATTTATAATTATTGGGACACGATCATCTACTAATATTTGTGGTGAAGATTAATTGTAGGGAACTCTCTAAAATTATCAATTCATATTAAGAATATATTAGAAACTTATTTTTCTTATTTATTTTCTATTGGTAAAGTCTAGTATGCACTCGAGTGCATGTTATGGTACATGTTGCACTTTTCAATTTTACTGACTTACACTTTTTGATAAATGGTGTTACACTTTTCAATTATTATTAAAAATATTATTATACAGTTTAATAATTGAAAAGTGCAACACCATTTATCAAAAAAGTGTAAGTCAGTAAAATTGAAAAGTGCAACATGGACTAGGGTGCATAACATGCACTCGAGTTCATAGCAGACCAACCCTTTTCTATTCTATAGATATTTTTCTGTTACCATTATTGCAGATTTTCGTACATACTCAACATCATCATTATCTTCGTACATACTCAACATCATCATTATATTTGTGGATTTTGTATTTCTTAACCACACCTGTAATATTAATGAAGATAAATTCAGTAAAAAATGAAACGTAATATTAATGGAATATAAATTCAGTAAAAATTGAAAATAATATTAATGGAATATAAATTCAGTAAAAATTAAAACGTAATATTAATGGAATATAAATTCAGTAAAAATTGAAAAAAAAAATTGAGTTTGGAGGTTTAGGATTTAGAAATTAAAATAGGGAACGATGTAAAAAAAAATTAGCAGGGTCAATGACCATCAAAAATTGTTGATAGAAAAGAATAATTGGGTGACCATGATAATGATTAGATGGGGATCAGAAAAGAAAAGTGGTAAAATTCAGTAATTTTTTTTTTATATATAAGGAATGATTAATTAACCTTAAAAAAAACAACATTTCACTACAAAAACGCTCGTTTTTGCCGACGGACGTATACCGACGGATTACCTTTCCGACGGCTGTACCGACGGATTACCGACGGAATTCAAAGTCAGAAGACTCTGCTGACGGAATTCAATTTCCGTCGGCTTTCCGGACGGAATGCCGACGGATATGCCGACGGACACTCAGAACTCTCTACACGGTGTCGTTTTTGGGTCACCGGCCGACGGATTTTTCAGTCGGTATTGTAAATTTCCGTCGGTAACCGCACCATATTATTGGGCCCTCACGTGATAATTTTAAACGGGCGCGGATATATTTGAATTAGCCCTTACCGACGGATATTTCCGTCGCTAACCGACCCGCATTAACTAACCGCCTCTTGATCGACTTCCAAAATTAAATGTGGTCATTACCGACGGAAATTTCCGTCGGTAACCGACCCGCATTAACTAACCGCCTCTTGATCGACTCCCAAAATTAAATCTGGTCATTACCGACGGAAATTTCCGTCGGTAAAGGCAATTTTTTTTTGTATATAAACTGAAGAACAGATTACTTCTGTCTCTTTCGAGAGAAAGAAAGTCGATCCCCCCTGCCTCCTCCCTCCTCGATCCCTCCTCCCTGTTTCTATCTCCCGTCTTCATCGCGCGAAGAAGAGGCTCTGTCGAGGTGTTCTCTCAACTCGATTAGAAAATCTATACGGTACGCTTTCTTAATTTGTTAGTAATTAATTTTTAAGTTATATTGTATTGCCTATAATTATGAATTAAATTGCATGTGTTAATTTAATTTGTTATATAGATTAATATGAAATTGTTTGTAGTTGATGTATATAGTTAATTATTTTGAATGTATGTAGTTGATATATCTAATTAATTAGTTGATATTGTAAGTGTATAATTGCCTATATATAGCTAGTTGATGTATATAGTTATTTATAATAAATTGATGTGATTTGTTAAGATCGATATTGCATGTTTTGCATAATTGATGTTATATATATAGTTGATATTATTGTTTAATTTGCATATACGTTGGAGTGGAGTTAATTACATAATTAAATTATGATATTGTATGTTATAATTAGCTAGGTTAATATTGTTGATTTACTAATTATGAAATTATTGATTAAATTAGGGGCTTTGTTAATTATATTAGGAAATTGTTATTTTAAAGTTAGAAAAAATTGTTATTAAATTTATTAGGTTATAGATTGTTAATTAAAATAGAAAATTGTTAATTAAAATTGGAAATTATTGAATAAATTAGTTATTGTTGAATAAAATAGGAAATTAGTTATTGTTGAATAAAATAGGAAATTATTTATTAAAATAAGTTATTATTGATTAAATTAGGTATTGTTGATTGAATAAAAAATTATTTATTAAAATAGGTTATTATTGATTAAAATAGGTTATTATTTAGGGATTAAATTTTAATTTATTAGATTATTGTTTTTTATTAAATTAAGAAATTTATTATTAATTAATTAGTATTATATATATTATTTATTAATTTAAATGTTTAAATTAAATAGATGAATGAAAATGGTGTTGGTGCCTCTGGTGGCTCGGGATCTCACGGGGCCTCCGGGTCACGTAGCCGATCGAGGAAGAGTCGATCGAAACTTAGACCCGAGGCGCCGGCGCCTACACTGCAACAAACACCATTATCGTCGCCTCCGCCACCCATTCCACACCCGTCGCCTGATCAGCCGTCGTCTCATTCGTCTTTCCGGGACCATCCTGTTGTTTCTGCTCGGGATGGCCGGGAGCGCATTTGGGTTACAGGTGGAGGAGTGTAAGTAATTAAATACTTTTATTGTTTAATAATTAATAATTAATTAATTTCGCATTCGTTTTAATTTATAATGTGTTTTGTTTGTTAATTAATGTCACAAATTGTTACCTGGTAACGAGGTCTCCAGGGCATGCACGATTGCTTTTGGTTCTTTACCGATCTCTGCGGGTGCAATTACCTGGTCGAAGGTCCCAAAACAAAAAAAGTTGGCGTACTTCGAGAAATTTCAGGTAGTAATTAATTACTTAATTATTTAATTAATGTTTGTTAATTTGTTCAATAATAAACAATTTATTATATGTGCAGAAACAAACCACTTGGGATCGGAATATGTACCCAGACCAGGCTAATGTTCAAGTATTTCTGTAAATCGGCGCAAGAGCGGTATAAGGATTTAATGTACGAATGGAGAATGGCATGGCGGAGCGATGGGACGACGCAGAGCTTGGGTAAGGATGATAATGATGTTGTGTTGTGGGATTCATTGACGAGGGAGTGGCTGGATCCTGCGTACATCAGGAAGTGTGATATTGCTAAGGCCAACCGGAGATCCGACGTTGGGGTGGGATGTCCAGGCATCGGACTGGAGCCCGGTCCATCCTTGAGCAGTCGATGGTCATTGTAAGTGTTTATTAATTTTTTAATTAATTTCAATAAATTTAATTATATATTTAATATATATAATACATAAATTTAATTATTAGGAACGGGATACGGGGCGTGTACCCACTCACTTGGACCGGATGAGCATTGCTCATCCGTTTAATGCTGATACACAGCAATCCACATACGGGCGCACAACTAACCTCCACGTAAGTAATAAAATTGTTTAATTAAATACATTTTTTATAATTTATTCTATTAATTTAAAATTATTAATTATGTAGTTGGAGATGAACCGGAGGATGGCCGAGATCGGAACTCAAGTCGACCCTACTCAAGCCGGAACCAGCAGTGCCCCTACAGTCGAGGAGGTGGACCGGGCTTATTTGGAAGTTGCCCCCACCACCCGCGGACGAGTTCTGGGCCTTGGTCGTATGAGCGCTGATGTCAGGTCCGGCGCTGGTCCGTCCCAGACGGCATCGCAGGGTTCCGTATCTTCCACCCCAACTCCTGATGTGACGATGGCACAATTCAACCATTTCATGCATGTGATGCATGTGAATATGGGTCGAGAGATGGGGTGGTCGGACGAGAGGATCGAGGAGGTTTATCAGAGAACCATGCAAGCTCCTCTACCGACGGCGTCTGTTCCCCAGGCGCCCCCCCAACCTCCTCAGCCTATGTCCCGACCATGCAGCAGGATGATGACATCATGTGTCAGCAGTTCGTTGGCAACGAAGACCTTGATTTGTGGAACTTTGGTCCATGAGTGTCTCTGAACAATTTATTTTTTATTTCTGTTGAACAATTTTATTTTTATGTCTCGTAGAACTATTTACTTTTATGTCTCGTAGAACTATTTATGTCTATATGCATTATTGTTGAACTATTTACTTTTATGTTTAAGTATTAGTTGTTTAATTTTAGTTATGTGTGTTTTATGTGTTAAGAATGTGTATATTAATTTTAGTTATGTTTTATGTGTGATTTTGGATGTTATCTGTATTGGATCTTCATTTATGTTTGAATGTACTCTGTTTTTTCATGTTTGTGTTTATGTGAATGTGATGGGAGACTCTATGTGATAGATAAACAACATTTTCATTGAAAATTGCCTTGAAGAAAGGCTGTTGTTGTGGTTACATTACATGCATACACTTAGCATTACATAAACTTAGCAATACATATTAGAGGCATAAATTTAGCAATACATATTAGAGACATAAACTTAGGATTACATCCAGCCTATAAATTTGAACATATAGGGTAGAACACATAATATTAGAGACATAAACTTAGGATTACATCAAAACACGCGAAAATTTTGGAGTGGAGCAAAAAATTAAGGGAAAAATTTGGATTGGAGCGAAAATTTAAGGTATGTTTTTCTATTAATTAAGTGTACATAGTTTAATTTTCAGTGTGTAATTTTAATTTGGTGTTTAATTTTTTAGTGTGTAATTTTACTACATAGTTTTTACTTTTAGTGTTTAATTTTTAGTGTGTAATTTTAATTTGGTCAAATTGTTTAACAGATGGATTTGCCGGATCGTCGGTGGATTTGCCGGATCGTCGGTGGATGTATTGTTATCCAGTGAAAACCGTAATGTTGTTCAAGTGCCATTGGTTTGACACATCCCCTTTAGGAACCAAAATTCATCCGGAGTACAAGCTTGTGGATGTTAATTCGAAAAGGAAGTATAGCGGGGATGATCCGTTTGTATTTGCCTCTCAGGTATCTCAAGTCTACTACTGCACGTATCCAGGAGCTGGAAAACGTAATAGAGAATGGCACGCTGTTTGCAAAGTGAAGGCAAGGTCAATGGTGGAGGTCCCCCAAAAGGAAAACAACGATGAAGATGAACCTCCGTTTCAAATGAAGATGAACCTCCGTCGCCATTTCCGTCGCTAAAGGCACCGACCCAAAGCCGACTGAACGAATCCGTCGCCATTTCCGTCGCTAACGGCACCGACCCCAAAGCCGACCGAAATATCCGTCGCCATTTCCGTCGGCATTTCTGAATATAATTGTAACTTTCTCTCATTTCACGCGTATTTTCCTCCCTCCCTCTCTCTATGTCTCTCCCTCTCCCTCTCCCCCACTCCACCTCCTTTCCGAATATAAAGCCGATCGTCTCCGGCCACCTCCTTTCCGAATATAAATGCCCCTTGCCCACGTTCGCAGCGGCGCCACCTCCTTCTCAGGCCGTTCGTGCTCCTTCTCGCTGCGACCGTTCGCACACCCTCCTCCATACCAACAGTTTCCGCCCATCCCCTCCTTGCCGTGGCCGCGGCCGCCGCCCATCCTCCCTACCTGCAGTCGTCGCCCATCCTCTCTCCAAGAAAGCCGTCGCCCACCGCCTCCTCTGCCGTCGCCGTCTTCGTTTGAAAGGTACGTTTTTTTTTTGTTTGTTAAATTTGGTCTGAATTGTTGAGGAGTGTTTTCTCATCATAAAGAATAACAGCAGTTGATTTGGATGTATTTAATTAAATAAATCTTTATTCGCAACAATTTTAAATGTTCTTGAACGGATTGATGTAGTAATTTAGAAAATGGATGTGGATGTGCAGTTCGATTTTTCCTATTTTAGAGTTGTTTGTGATGACATAAATGCTTGGGAGTGTAGAAAAAAAACTCAATTCACAACTTAGAAGCACTCCCTCTCAGAAGCTAAAATTGTGAGGGTGTGTTTTCAATTACTACTATGAAACAATTATAATCACTTTTGAAAAGAAAAAGCTTTGAGGGAACGACTTAAAAAAAAAAAATATTATATCCCTTGCAAACACAAATTAAAAAGAAAAAAAGAAAAGCCTTAACAAATTTGAATTATTGATTTATTTATTGTACTCTAAATCTCTTATCTTTGAACTACCAGCATGACCGAAACTATGCGAGCCTAATGAAGTTACTTGATCTCTGTTGAGGTATGTTCAATTTTTATGATAATTTAATTTATGTTTAAATATATAAAATGACAATTGAATCTTGATTCTTTGGAATTGATTTTGAAATGGCAGGGATGGAGTCGAATCAGCGAAGGACAATTTAATATACTCCACGGTACGTATTAATATACTCACATTCTTGTTAAATTATTTCTCATATAAGTTTTTCTTCATCAGGCAATTCTGCAGCAAAATTCTTCAATTCAGTCACCTCAGACACTACTTCTATTTGCTTCTTACTTGATCGATCCTCTGCCAAAGGATGGAGAGAAAGAAAATGACTTTTTTTAAAGACTGGCAGTATTTTTTTTTTGAAAAAGGCTGGCATGTAATATTAAACTATTCATAAGGCAAAAGCAAAATGAAACTAATGAAACTACATCAAGTTTTTGTTGTTTGCTCAAGCAAAGGACGACGATTTTGTTTATTCTGTTGGATCTAATGTAGATTTGTGTATTGAATTATTTAAGCAATTTTGATCGGGTCGGATCCCGATCGCAAATAATTTTTTTTTTTTAAATTTTTGGTACTTACCGACGGACTATTCCGTCGGTTTAGCGTCGGTAATACCGACGGGCGAGCCGACGGAATATCATTTTTTTAAAAAAAATTTTGATACTTACCGACGGAAAATTCCGTCGGTAAATTAAAATAATAAAATTTAAGTCCAAAATATATACCGACGGATCTACCGACGAAAACTTGATTTGGGATCCGTCGGTACAGGCGACCCGGTTTGAAAACTTGGTTTGAAAACGGGTTGGCTTGACTGCCGACGGAATTGAATCCGTCGGTACAGGCGACCCAGTTTGAAAACGGGTTGGTTTGAATCTGTCGGCATATACCGACGGATGCATATTTTCCGTCGGTAACCACTACCGACCAATTCATTGACGACGGATGAAATCCGTCGGTAAGAGCAAATACCGACTGAATATCCGTCGGCATAACCGTCGGTAAAACACCTCTTTTTTGTAGTGTTTCAATATATAACTCTCTCTTTTTATTGGATGTTCCAAAATAATTTTTTTACATTTGTATAACGTCTATTATTCTACTATACTTAATTTCATACTCATTATTATTTTTTCTCTTCCAATCATATCACTATTACTACATTATAATTCATTCATTAAATGTAGCTAGTCTCAATGGAGTGGAGCACATGTTTTAAGAAAAATGTTGATAAAAAAAAGGGTATTGTAGGGCATTGTAGAGTGCATCGCAAATAAAATGATTGTTTGTAAATGAAATTGATGACAATTTAAGTAATTAAGTGATTACTGAAAGATGATTATTTCTATAAAATGTAATGAAACTACATTTTTTTAAAGAATAATAAAAGATAAATGAGACTCCATGCATTTTGTGGATTAATATAGTATATTTTTAATCAAAACTTTTAAAAAATTGGATATAGTGAAGCGGATGGAGTACTATATATAATTTTGTTCACTTCTGCATGAAACACATGACTTACCTAGCTAAGACGTAACTCATGCAAAAATATATATATATATATTATTCAAGCTTTGAATAATCTGAAAAGGTGGAAGGGGGGTTTAGGGTTTAGTTGCACGTGTGATGAAATACCAGATGAAACACCAATCGTAACATGAATACCGGTCGGCAGCATAAAATCTTGTAAAATGAGGCAGTAGTGTATCATCGATAATGACGAATAAAATAAAAGCAAGGTAAGGGGGGTGGGCATTTGATTAAAGAGAGAGATTAAATAAATGAGTCGGGGGGCCCACTGAATTGCCTACCTCTGAATCTAAATCAATTAAGAGAGACACCGTCGCAATTCGCAAATATCTATTATGTAGTAGGAGTAGTTGTATTCTTTATTTCTCACATTCTGCCAAAAGCTGACTAATTCTATAATATATAGTTCCGTTGCAACAATTTTCTTTATAGTTTGCTCAAAAAAAAAAACAATTTTCTTTGTAGTAGTATTTATCTTCAATAAAATTAATAATCTTTTTTATTAGTACCATTTATTTATATGTTTTGTATTCGTTTTCTATTATATATATGCTTTCGATACTTAAATCATTTTAGAAACAATTGACAAACTTTTATAAAGGGGTATATGCTGCAAACACTACACACATGAAACATATCTAATAAAAATATTTCAAAAAAAATTTGTGAGTCAATAATTCGATTTCAGATTGCACAAAAAATTCGCAAATCGAAACTATGTGGTTTACTATATGACTAATATATTGTTACTATAAGACCAAAATATTATCACTACAAGACTAAAAATGTACTACTAAATGTTAAAAAAATATTATAGAGAATTTTCCAAAAAAATAAGTATTTTTTATCACTAGTATACTTTTGACCTTATTGTGACAATACTTTGATCATGTAAAACAATACTAGAAATCGAAAAATATATTTTAATTAAATTTGACATGTGCTGACTCGGCGTTGAGCCGAATTAGATCCACAATTATTTATTTCAAATTTACCTTAATTATCTATATTTCATATATAGAATATTTTATAGTATAAATTTTTGTGTAACGGGAGTGTGTGGCCTAATTTTATTGATAAGTTATGTTTCTTAAAAATGTTTTAAAGATATTTTAATTCCTCGCATTTTCTTTCTATCAAAATTTACGAATAATTCAAAAGCAATATGATTCGACTATTTTTGGGGAAAAAAAAGGGTATTATGTTGTTAATCAACAACAATAAAATTGTAAGAAAACGCAGAAAAAATTTGGTGGGTGGTTTAAGAATGGCAATTGGCAATGCCCACTTGTTAGCTGTTTTGAGTACCAGACATATATCTCATTCAAAATAATTGAAATGGGCTTTAATAGCATCATAGAACTCTGGGCCTTGCTTTTATAACAACTAAGGCGTGGGTTATTTGCCTACTTTTTTACACATTTATTAATGGGGCCTGACTACTTACACTTCCATTTCGATTTAGAACACTCTCCCTTTCAGTTTAATAATACTATTATAAACATTTTAGATGTCATTTGTTTATTTCATTCTATTTCTTCTCAATTCATCCTATTTCAAATAATCTAATATACTCACATTTTTTACATATTATTTTATTAAATAAAAATATAGAACATACAATTATGTTGAACTAATTAGATTTTGTAAAATAATCTAATATACTCTTGTATATAGAGATAGAGTTGGTCTGCTGTGGATTCGAGTGCATGTTGTGCACCCTAGTCCCTGTTGCACTTTTCAGTTTTACTGACTTACACTTTTTGGTAAATGGTGTTGCACTTTTCAATTATTAAACTGTATAATAATATTTTTAGTCATAGTGACTTACACTTTTTAATAATATTGTGTTGTACTTTTCAGTTTAATAACATACATTTTTCTTTAGACTAGAGTGCACAACATGCACTCGAGTGCATACTAGACTTTACCATAGAGATAATATCAAAGATATGCTAAGTTGAAACTTTTATTAAAATATATTGAAAACTAATTTTATTTCATTTTTATTAATACTTTCCCAATTCCATATTTATATATGACGTATCATTGTTACAGATACAAAATATCACTATTACGAGTACTCCAATTCTCTTATACGAGGTATTATTGTTACGAATATGAAGTATTAATCTTACGAGTACTCTAGCTATCGTATACGAGGTATTACTGTTCTGAATACAAAATACCATTGTTACGAGTACTCTAAATCTCGTATACGGGGCATCACTGTTTCAAATAGGTAGTATCACTATTAAAGGTACTCCGACTCTTGTATACGAGGTATCACTGTTACAGATACGAAGTATCAATATTCTGAATACTCCGACTCTTGTATAAAAAATATCACTGTTAAGAATAATCTGAATCTTGTACACAATGTATCATTGTTTACGAGTACATCATATACGAGGTAGCATTGTTACGAGTAATCCAACTCTCGTATACAAAATATCGCTTTTACGAGTAATTCGACTCTCGTATACGATGTGTCACTTTTACCAGTACTCTAACTATTGCATATGAGGTAGGTATCTTTGATACGAATACAAAGTATCACTATTATGAGTATTCCGACTCTCTTATACGAGGTATTACTATTACAAAAGACTTCGTTGACGAAGTTGGATAGCTCAAGTGATTAGAGCACCACTACCTAGGCTCTAGCACCACTACTATTACAATATTTAATGTAATTCAAAAAAAAAAATTACAAAAGACTTCGACTCTCGTATACGAAATATCATTGTTACAGATATAAGGTATTATTGTTATAAGTATTTCAACTCTTGTATACGAGATATTGTTGTTACAAGTATTTGGAAAAATTGCTTAAAAAATTGTTAAATTCAGAAAAGTGTCTAATGAATTTAAAATGATGAAATAAGCAATTCAAATTTCACAAACTTAAAAAAATTCCAATTCAAAGTGATTCATCATTTTAATTTTACTAAACATTGTTAATAATTTAACTTTTTTAATTTAAAGTGATTCATTGATAATAATTAAGATTATGATAATAATAATATTATTATAATAATATTATTATTATATATACAAAAAAATATTTTCAAAATTTAATTCAAATTGATAGACGGTAAATAATTTTACTTGTAATAATTATTAAGATTATGATAGTATTAATAATAATATGTTTAAATATATACAAACATTTTTTTCTTTTAAATTCATTATATCTAACAATAAAAATTAAATATACTCCTACATTAGTACCCACACATTGACCAGATTTATAACTGGTATTTTTGGGAAAATATCAATTTTGGTCACCCAGTTTTACCTATTTTCATATTTGGTCACCCACATTTAGTCACTATCAAAATTAGTCACTCACTTATTATATTCTATCAAAATTGATAATTCCGTTAGTCAATTTGTCATTGACTAACGGAGAACATTGACTAACGGAGAAAGAGTTTTGAGCTCAAAATTTTCAAAACGTTAAAAACTTCTGATGCATCTTCTAGAAAATGAAACAAACGCAGTAGCAAATGTGGAACCTACATTGAAGAATCTTAGTCAATCACAAAAATTATACATTATTTCTTATTTCAATTTAAGTTTTAAGTTTTTTTATGACAAAATTATTTTATTATATTTATCTTATAGATCAGAAGGAATTCTCATTATATTTATCCGATAGGTCAAAAGGAATTCTCATGCATCGTTTTAGAAGGAATTTTCATTATATTTATCATTGATCAGAAAGAATTCTCATACATCAAAATTCAATCAACTGGATTCATTTGTTGTTGGTTTACTTTCTAGAACGTGATTCAATGTCAATGACAGATTGACCAACAGAGTGATCAATTTTGATAGAAAATAATAACTGGGTGACCAAATAGTGACTAAATGTGAGTGATCAAATATGAAAAGAGGTAAAATTGAGTGCCCAAAATTGATATTTTCCCGGTATTTTTCTTTAAAACTTACCCACACATTGACCAGATTTATAACTGGTATTTTTCTTTAAAACTTCAGTTTTTTATTTTATTTTATTAAAATTAAAAGCATTATAATAATTTACTGTCAAAATTAAAATTTATAATTGAAAAGCATATGATTTTGTGAAGAAGAACAACTTACCAATTAGATTAACTCTTTATAAGAAGTTGAAAGTTGTTTTCGAAAAGAAAAAAAAAATGCAGAGAAATGAATGGAGTTGGGTGAGTGAGGGGCTGAGGGGTGGGGGAAGGGGAGGGGTCGTGTAGTGGGAGAGAATCAAGAGATGGGCGTTAGTCACGTGAGGGTAGAGTGAGTGGGAGAGATGAGGTCATTTACTCAGTATTCATTAAATTAAGCTCAATTTTGTTAAGTAATTACATAAAAAAATTTAAAATAAATTAAATCTGAAATTATACGAATGATGTGATGTGCGAAAGGTCATTTGTAGAAGCAACACGTAGAAGTAATACGTAGAATGTGCTGTGAACGGGCGGTGGGAAAGGCCATATGTAGAACCAACACGTAGAATGATGGGCGGTGTGAAAGGTCATCTGTAGATGCAACACGTAAAATGATGTGTTGTAAACGGGCGGTGTGAAAGGCCATACCAACACGCACATAAAACGATGGTGTGCTGTGAACGGGCGGAACGGGCGGTGCGAAAGGCCATCTGTAGCAACACGTACAATGATGCGTTGTGAAAGGGCGGTGTGAAAGGTCATCTGTGGAAGAACACGTGATGTGCAACACGTGAACTGTGTACACACGGAATGATGTGTTGTGAATGGGCGAATGAGCGGTGTGAAAAGTCATCTGTAGAAGCAACACGTGAACGGGCGGTGGGTGGAAGGTGTGAACTGATTGCATCCACCGCTTAATTTCAACACACCATCTCTATACTGTCTTTAACTTCTTTCACCACGACAATTCAACAATCATTTTTATTTTGTTTTTTTATTCTTATAATTACGATCTAATTTTTATCCAATAATTAAAAGATATAGTTACAATTTAACAAATAATTTTTTTTTTTTGGGAAAATATTATTTTTGGTAATTAAGCGCTTTTACTGGTCACTCAATTATTTTTTTCTAGTCAATTTTTTTCTATCAATTTTGATGTTGTTGTTAGTCAGTTTTTAATTAACTAATGGATAAAAATGTTTCGAGTCAATTTTTTTCTATCAATTGTGATGCCGTTGAATACTCATTGAGAAAAAAGTTTTGAATAGCAAAAAAAATTTCACTTCATTTTCCTCTTTTAATTCCTAAACTCTAAATTTCAAACCCCAAGTTCTTTTCAATTTTTATTGAATTTGAAATAACTTTTTAATTCTTAAACCTTAAATCCCAAATCCCAAATTTTTATTGAATTTGAAATAAAAGCAAGTTTTTATAATTATGTTGTGTTTTTGTATTCTATTTTCAGACTTTTTTGAAAAATATTTCAATTTTTTTTTCATATTGAATTTGTATAATGATTGTAAATAGAAACTTATATCAAAAGTTAATTATTAGAATTCATTTTTTCATTTATAATCATTTTTTCATTTATAATTATAATTATTCGGCATGATCATCTACTAACAACATTTGGACGAAGTGGGATAGCTCAAGTGGTTAGAGCACCACTACCTAGGCCACAGGTCCTGGGTTCGAGTCATGGGAGGGGAAAAAAGGGATGGTCATGGGGAGGGGAAAAAAGGGATGGGGTATTTAACTTGTAATCAAAAAAAAAAAAAATCTACTAACAACATTTGTGGTGAAGATTAATGGTAAGAAACTCTCTAAAATTATCAATTCAAATTAAGAATATTTCAAAAACATTTTTTTTTTTTTTTTTCTAGATATTATTGCATATTTAAGAGGAAAATTAAATCAAAAAAATGTTCATTGATAGAAAATACTCTCCCCGTCTCGTGATTACTTGCACACTTTCTTTTTGGGACGTCCCAAAATTACTTGCACACTCTTAGTATGGAAATACCCCACAAAATTAATAATCTCACAACATCATTTTATTTTCAAATTTGTCACTCCTTTTTTCCATACATTTCACTTTACACATCATCAAATTACCTAAAATACCCCTCCTTTATCTTACATCATCAACTTTTCTTAAACAAATCCACTTTACACATCATCAAATTACCTAAAATACCCCTCCTTTATCTTACATCATCAACCACTAAATCCACTTTTCTTAAACAACGTGTCGGTCAAACCGTGCAAGTAATCTTGAGACGGAGGGAGTAATAATTGACTGACCAATTTTGATAGTGATTATATGTGGATGACCAATGGTATAAAGTTGAGTGACTATTTTTTTTTTTTTTTAAGAATGGAGGTGCATATAGTCAAACCCGTGGGTTATTTGCCTACATTCTTACACATTTATTAATGGGGCCTATCTATTAGTATTTAAACCTCCATTTCGGTTTAGAACACTCTCCCTCTCCCTCTCCCTGCCAGTTTAATAATACTATTGATAAACATTTTATATATCATTTATTTATTTCATTCTATCTCTTCTCAATTAATTCTATTTCAAAATATTTTTTATTTATTAATCATCATTTTTTAATCTCATCTTATATTTTTGAATATTAAAATTTAAATAAAATATAATTTCTACTATGCGAAGGATTTTAAAAAAAATACAATTTTGAATATTCAAATTTATATTATCATTAATTTCATTGTTATCCTACTTCTTCCATTGCACATCTCATTTCAAATTCTTTTTATTGAAATGCTTAAAAATTTCAAAAAAATCATTCTCGAGAAAACAAATTTCAAATATCATTCTCTATAAAATATTTTTATTGTTATCAGATTTGTCGTGAGATTGCTCGAATTTGTGGATAAATTGTGCTTTAAATATCAAGTTATTCTTGCAAGAATCGTGTGATTATAGGTTAATTCTAGAAATTTTGATACACGAACATTCTTGATTTCTAGGTAAAACGAGGAGTTTCGAAGCAAACTACGAAAAATTCAGCCGTTGGATCAATCTAAAGATTCAACCCCATGAAAGGCATCGAGGAGAGGGTCGAAACAAGATAAGAATCGAGCCGATCGGACATTCAGAGTAAAAGTTACGCAAAGAAACATGAAGAAGGAGTCTACTCGACCGAGTGTACAGACTCAGCCGAGTCAAGAGGAGGACCAGAGGCTACTGGATTTTACTGAGCACTCGGCCAAGTGGAATAACTCGGCCGAGTCGAGCCCAAAATGCCAAAGTTTCTGGAATTCGAAGACCACTCGGCCGAGTCATGGAGGCAACCTGCAACTTTGTGTTTTTACTGAGCACTCGGCTGAGTGGCATGACTCGGCCTGCGATTTTTTGGCCTTCTTCCAAATTTGACCTAGGGACACGTGTCAAACTTGATTGGAAGGGTATAAAAGGCCACAAATTCGTTTTTCACAAGGAGGCAGTCTTTGGAAGAGTTCTCAAGCTCCCCAAATCCAAATTTCACCATCATTAGCTCATTTTTCTTAGTTTTAGCCATAGAATTTAGTAGATTTCCATAGATAGTTTATATTTGAGGTTGTAATTTCATTTCAAGCAAGATATTGAAGATTGTGTTAAAGATTTTAAGATTTAAAAAAAAAAAAAAACAATCCCACCAAATTTAATGTGTTGCTCATGTACCATATATTTTTATCCGTATTTTTAGTTATCATGTTAACGATTCGATTTAACAGTAGTGTGCAGAGTCGGTCCTGAGATTTTGTAGGCCTGGGGCGAACAAGAAAAATGGCCCCTTCTTTAAACAAAATCAAATAAAATAAGTGAAATATGTGCACATATTAAAAATGAATAAACGTTTAAAAATAAATCATTTAAAATGGCTTCTTCTAGCATTTTGAGAAGCAAATTCATAAGTAATGTCTTCATAGTTA
This sequence comes from Galeopsis tetrahit, assembly GCA_963675135.1. NCBI lineage: Eukaryota > Viridiplantae > Streptophyta > Magnoliopsida > Lamiales > Lamiaceae > Galeopsis > Galeopsis tetrahit. The sequence goes on along the minus strand of OY776129.1, from coordinate 66,701,567 downwards.
ATTTGTTCTAGCATATCTTTTTCAATACATAAAGTTGTTAGTCCATTTAATATTTAATTTAGAAAAACTTTTTTCAGTTGATGCCAGGTCACATGAATAGTCAATAATATTCTATAAGCAATTAACAACCCCAAACATTTACAAATTCAAGAATCTCAATAGCAATTTTTTTTTTCTGTTTCTCGCAACACTTTTAGTTCAGAAAATAAATCATTTGAATCAATATCTTTCGATTGTCCTAAATTTTTTGGAAAGAATTTATCCAATGCTCCTTTTTGTGATAAAATTAGTTGTTCAGATTTTTTTTTTTTTTCCTTTTCTCACTACTCAGATTCATGTTTTTAGAAAACATATTTATATTTAAAAAGTAAAAATTGATAACTAAATACTCCAATAAACAATAAAACAATAAAGTAAATATACAGATAAAAGAAACTAAAAGAAAAAAAAAAGAATAATATAACCGATATTCGATGTCAAGATGAGATATAACCACTTGAATGCAACAGGTATTTTGGAATGGAAATTAAAAATATGGAATACAAGCACTCTGGATAATTTATAGCCCGTGTGTACCTAAATCTAAACAATTAGATCGTTTTAGCCTATGTACCATTGAATTTTAAATATCCAACTAGAATAGAGAAAAATATTGTTTGCGTTTCATAACTTTCACGTTTTTTTAAAAAATGTTCCAAAAATTTAATTTATGTCTCATAATTTCGTAAATTGCTTAATTTATATCTCAAAAAATATAAAAAATTAATTTACGTCTCATAATCGAGGTATGTGACTAATAATTATTTTTTATCCACATGATGTTTTTTCCAAGCTATACAAGTCGAGTTTGACCACGTTACAACTTCTGTCGATTTCCCATAATTTTTATGTGTACTTGATAAAAGCGCGGGTAAAAAAAAAAAACTTAAATTAAGTAATTTATAAACTTATAGGACGTAAATTATTTTTTATTTTGTAGGGAACGTTTAAAAAAATGAAGGTTTTGGAACATGAATCATTTTTTTTTTCATTAGAACAAAACGAAATACGTAACATCACGAAAGATGTAACATCACAAGAGACGTGTAACATCTTGTGTCCGGTCGTGAATTCCAAAACAGACATAAATTAAAGTTATTTTGAGTTCAAATACTAATTGGGCTTAAACAAGGGTTTGACTATATGCACCTCATTTCGGAGAGATGCACTCCCCCTATTTATCCACTCCACCTAAAATCAGCCACACCCTTTCCAAATTGTCTTAAATGCCCTTCTCTTCAAAAATTCTTATTACTACTCACACACACCCCCTCAAAACCTACTCCACACAAAACCCTAATTTCCCCTTCCATCTCATTTCATTTCCCAACCAAAATCGCCGCCACCGCCGCAGCTGCCGTCCCCGGCCTACGCCGCCGCCTCCCTCTCCACCACCCCCATCATTTAAATTTTCTGCAAGTTTTTCCCCATCCCCTCCCCCGTCCGGCCGCCCCCTTTGCACACGATGCCGCGGACGCCCGTCGCGGCCCCATTTCCCCCCTTTTTTTTTCGTCCCAACCGCCCCCTCCCCTGCCACCCCCATCCACCGTACCCACCGCCGTTGCCCCAGCACCCGCCTCCGCGGCCTCCGCCCACGCACGGGTAAGTTTTTTCTCTTTTTTCCTTAATTTTCTTCTGCAAGTTTTTTTTTTTTTTTTAAATTCGACCCTGTGTTATCGACTGTATACACTCCCGTCGACAACAGGTTGTTGACGGGAGTGTATATGGTCGACATTACAGTGTCGATCGACCTTTGTTGGTCGACCATATATCCTTCCGTCGATAAAATGTTGTCGACGGGAGGATATATGGTCGGCCCTGGTTTGACGAAATTTTTAAAAAAAAAATGTTAGTTTTTCTAAGGTTAAACATGGTATTTGTTAATGGGTTTGATAATGGTGTTTTATGGATGAATATGGTTGATTTGTTGAAATTTTTTAATTTTTTTGATTTCTTGCTAACGGAAAAAATGGTGACGGTGGCCGGAAGTTTGGTTTAGGAGTAAGGTGAAATAAATGATAATAGGAGGGTGCTTTAGGGGGAGTGCATCTAGTATGCTATATTTTAATGAAGGGTATTTTTTATTTTTTACCCTATTATTTTATTAATAAATTGAAAGGGAGTGCATCCCTCCGAAACGGAGGTGCATATAGTCAAACCCCTTAAACAAATGTTAGAAAAATGTTTTGGGTTCAAATAAACTAAATGGGCTTAAACAAATGTTTTGGGTTCAAATAAACTAAATGGGCTTAAACTAATGTTAGAAAAATCAAATAAACTAATTGGGCTTAAACAAATGCATTTGTTTTTCAATTAATAATTAATTTTATGAATATTAATCAAGATCCATCAATACTATTCAACAAAGAAACGTGTAACTTACCCCCTCCAACCACACAAAGATAATGCATACGTCCAAAACAATTATTTTTAAATTTTATTTTTCAAAATGTATAAAAAAAAATCCAAAATGCTGGATAGTCACCGCCATGATGATTGATAGAAGAAAGCATGTGTGAGCACTGAGCAGGCATGAAAGCCACTTGTGGAACGTGGGACCATGCGTAGAAGAAAGCATTCATGAAGGGACCATGCGTAAGAAAACATTCATAAAGGCCACTTGTGAAACGATGCATAGAAGAAAGCATGCATGAAGGTACTTGTGGAACGTAGCCGGACGATGCGTAGAAGAAAGCATTCATGAAGACCACTTGTGAAACGATGCATAGAAGAAAGCATAAGATAATGGAACGTAGCCGGACGATGCGTAGGAGAAAGCATGCATGAAGACCACTTGTGTAACGATGCATAACGATGCATAGAAGAAAGCATGCATGAAGACCACTTGTGTAACGATGCATAGAAGAAAGCATGCATGAAGGCACTTGTGAACGATGCGTAACACAACATATGCATAGAAGAAAGCATGCATGAAGGCCACTTGTGAATGAAGGCCACTTGTGAAACGATGCTTAAACATGCATGAAGGCACTTGTGGAATGATGCTTAAACATGCATGAAGGCACTTGTGGAATGATGCGTAACACAACATATGCATAGAAGAAAGCATGCATGAAGGCCACTTGTGTAACGATGCACAGAAGCATGATGCATAAGACAACATATGCATAGAAGAAAGTATGCATGAAGGCACTTGTGGAACGATGCGTAACACAACATAACACGTACGCGAACTATTGTGAACAATACACAAATGTGAACTGGCATCCACCGCTTAATTTCAACCCACCATCTCCATACTATCTTTAACTTCTTCCACGTACTTCATCTTCTTTGTTCCCCTCCACGACAATTCAACAATCATTTTTTATTATTTTTTTATTCTTACAATTCAGATTATTCTTGTAATGTACTGTTCCGTACATTACATCCAATAATTAAAAAGTTATTATGTTGTTAATCAACAACAGTAAAATTATAAGGAAACGTAGAAAAAAGTCGGTGGGTGGTTAAGAATGGCAATTACCACTTGTTAGTTGTTTTGAGTACCAGACATATATCTCATTCAAAATAATTGAAATGGGCTTTAATCGCATCATAGAACTCTGGGCCTTGCTTTTATAACAACTAGGGCGCATTTATAGACACACACCAACCTATTGAGGACACACACCAAATTTTTTTTTTTATCTTAAAGGTCACGTGAAATGTCACATATACCCTTCGTATGATATTTTATAAAAAAACGAAGATGAGTATACCCACATATTTCATTTCATGTCAAAATCATCCCCACCATCACCAACTTCATCAAAACAGCCACATTCTTCAATTAAAAAATAAAAAAATTTAAGACATGTATTTCGAGATTTTTTTTCGGACAAATCAACATTGTTCGAAAAAAAAAAAAAGTTTTTCGAGATTTTTTTTTTCCGGACAAATCAATAATGTTCGAAAATTTTAGGTGAACATAATTAAGATGTCCGAAAAAAATTCACAAACAAACTCAATTTGTGCGAAAAAAAATCTCGAACATCATTTGTCCAAAAAAAAAACAACGAAAAAAAAATTGAATGGGCATATCGAAGAGCAAGAAATTTGTTCCAAATCGAAATTTTTTTGGGAACCTACCAGTCCCAGGTCTGTAAAAAAAAATTGTCCAAATGTTTCAAATTTTTTTGATTTGCCTCTCGTCACAAAAATTCCCAAAATTTGTAAAGTTTGACTAGGAGGAAAACAAAAACCTATCAGATCTGTAAAATTTGAAACCTCCTTCGAGAGGCATGGCAGTGGGCGGCGACGGCCTTCTTACAGATCCGACGACGAGTTTCTCTTCTTCAAACCGCGGTGGCGGTGGCGAGGCTTGGGTGATGAGGGGTGCGAACAGACGGCGCCTTCTTCTTCAAACCGCGGACGGCGGTGGCGCCGGCGTGGCGATGGAGGAGGAATGACGTCGTCGACGCCTTCTTCTTGAAACAGCGGCGACGACGCGAGGGAAGAGAGGCGACGGAGGCGTAGTCTAAAGGAAGGAGGCAAGGCGCCGACGCGAGGGAGGAGGCACGGCGGTTGGACGGCGAGGCGGCGTGGATGAAGGGAAGAGGGAGTAGGCGGTGAAGAAGAGAGAAGGAGAGGAAGAAGTTGAGTGGGTGTACGCAAAAGAAAAAGGAAAGAGAAATTAGGATTAAGAAAGAAGGAGGAGAAAAGGGGTATTTTTGTATTTTCTACATGGGTGTCCTCATCTCACGGTGTGTACTCAACCAGTGGGTGTCCTCAATAGATCAGTGGGTGTGTATAACCGCGCCCTAACAACTAAGGCGTGGGTTATTTGCCTACTTTTTTACACATTTATTAATGGGGCCTGACTACTTACACTTCCATTTCGATTTAAAACACTCTCCCTGTCAGTTTAATAATACAATTGATAAACATTTTAGATGTCATTTGTTTATTTCATTCTATTTCTTCTCAATTCATCCTATTTCAAATAATCTAATATACTCACATTTTTTACATATTATTTTATTAAATAAAAATATAGTACATACAATTATGTTGAACTAATTAGATTTTGTAAAATAATCTACTCTTTTATATATATATATATATATATATATATATATATATATATATATATATATATATAGACAATATCAAAGCTATGCTAAGTTGAAATTTTTATTAAAATATATTGAAAACTAATTTTATTCCATTTTTATTAATACTTTCCCAATTCCATATTTATATATGACGTATCATTGTTACAGATACAAAATATCACTATTACGAGTACTCTAATTTTCTTATACGAGGTATTATTGTTACGAATATGAAGTATTAATCTTACGAGTACTCTAGCTATCGTATACGAGGTATTACTGTTCTGAATACAAAATACCATTGTTACGAGTACTCTAAATCTCGTATACGGGGCATCACTGTTTCAAATAGGTAGTATCACTATTAAAGGTACTCCGACTCTTGTATACGAGGTATCACTGTTACAGATACGAAGTATCAATATTATGAGTACTCCGACTCTTGTATAAAAAATATCACTGTTAAGAATAATCTGAATCTCGTACACGATGTATCATTGTTTACGAGTACATGATATACGAGGTAGCATTGTTACGAGTAATCCAACTCTCATATACAAAATATCGTTTTTACGAGTACTTCGACTCTCGTATACGATGTGTCACTTTTACGAGTACTCTAACTATTGCATATGTGGTAGGTATCTTTGATACGAATACAAAGTATCACTATTATGAGTATTCCGACTCTCTTATACGAGGTATCACTATTACAAAGACTTCGACTCTCTTATACGAAATATCATTGTTACAGATATAAAGGGGGTGTTTTGAAACTCTACAAACTGTTTTCAGAATCACTTTTTTTAAAGTTGTCATCTCAAAGCTTTTACTTTTGGGTTGGTCTGCTATGGACTCGAGTGCATGTTATGCACCCTAATCCATGTTGCACTTTTCAGTTTTACTAACTTACACTTTTTGGTAAATGGGGTTGCACTTTTCAATTATTAAACTGTATAATAATATTTTTAGTAATAATCATTACCAAAAAGTGTTAAGTCAGTAAAACTGAAAAGTGCAACATGGACTAGGGTGCATAACATGCATTCGAGTGCATACTAGACTTTACCTTTACTTTTAAGAAGTGTTTTTAAGCTGTTTATGGAGTTTGCAAACACCCCCAAAGTATCATTGTTATAAGTACTTCAACTCTTGTATACGAGATATTGTTGTTACGAGTATTCAGAAAAATTGCTTAAAAAATGTTAAATTCAGAAAAATGTCTAATGAATTTAAAATGTTGAAATAAGCAATTCAAATTTCACAAACTTAAAAAAATTCCAATTCAAATATACAATCTGAATTTTTTTATTAGACAATTTTCTTATTTCACAATTTTAATTTTACTAATCATTGTTAATAATTTAACTTTTTTAATTTAAAGTGATTCGTTGATAATAATTAAGATTATGATAATAATAATATTATAATATTATTTTTAATAATAATATTTAGATATATACAAAAAAATATTTTTTAAATTTAATTCAAATTGATAGACGGTAAATAATTTTACTTGTAATAATTATTAAGATTATGATAGTATTAATAATAATATGTTTAAATATATACAAACATTTTTTTTCTTTAAATTCATTATACCTAACAATAAAAATTAAATATACTCCTACATTAATACCCACCCATTGACCAGATTTATAACTGGTATTTTTCTCTAAAACTTCAGTTTTTTATTTTATTTTATTAAAATTAAAGGCATTATAATAATTTACAGTCAAAATTAAAAATTTTAATTGAAAAGCATATGATTTTAATTGAACAACTCTTTATAAGAAGTTGAAAGTTGTTTTCGAAAAGAAAAAAAAAATTGCGTGAGGGTAGAGTGAGTGGGAGAGATGGGGTCATTTACTCAGTATTCATTAAATTAACCTCAATTTTGTTAATTAATTACATAAAAAAAATTTAAAATAAATTAAATCTGAAATTATACGAATGATGTGCTGTGTTGTGTGAAAGATCATTTGTAGAAGCGTAGAATGATGTGCTGTGAACGGCGGTGGGAAAGGTCATCTGTAGAACCAACACGTAAAATAATGGGCGGTGTGAAAGGTTATCTTTAGAAGCAACACGTATTATCTTTAGAAGCAACGCGTAGAATGATGGGCGATGTGTGAAAGTCCATTTGTATTTGTAGAAGCAACACGTAGAATGATGTGCTGACGTAGATTAATGTAGATTAATGTGTTGTGAACGGACGGTGGGAAAAGTCATCTATAGAACCAACACACGATATGAAAAGTCATGTAGATTAATTGAAATGGGCTTTAATCGCATCCTAAAACTCTGGGCCTTGCTTTTAACAACTAAGGCGTGGGTTATTTGGCTACTTTATTACACATTTATTAATGGGACCTCACTATTTACACCTCCATTTCGGTTTAAAACACCCTCCCTAATAATACTATTGGTAACATTTTATATGCCATTTGTTTATTTCATTTATCTCTTCTAAATTTATTCTATTTCAAAATCTTTTTTTTTTCTTATTAATTTTACCTTTATTAATTTTTTATTAATTTTCATTTTTTAATCTCATCTTATACTTTTTTTTAATATTAAAATTTAAATAAAATATAATAATTTCTATATATGCGAAGGATTTAAAAAAAATACAATTTTGAATATTAAATTTATAATTATCATTAATTTCATTGTCATCCTACTTCTTCCACCGCTCATCTCATTTCAAATAATGCTTAAAATTTTCAAATTGTTATCCTACTTCTTCACCGCTCATCTCATTTTGACGTGGCTTTTTAAAATTAAAAGTTGGGAAAATATCAATTTTGGTCACCCAATTTTACCTCTTTTCATATTTGATCATCCACATTTAGTCACTATCAAAATTGGTCACCCAGTTATTATATTCTATCAAAATTGATTACTCTGTTAGTCAATCTGTCATTGACTAACGGAGAAAGAGTTTTGAGCCGTGAAATTTCTCAAAACCAGTTAAAAAATTATCATGCATCTTCTAGAACTAATGAAACAAATGCAAAAGCAAGAATGAAACATGTGCAAAAATTACCAATATTTACATTATATTTATAACAGGTTAGAAGGAGTTCTGATGCATCTTCTAGAACGTGATTCAATCCATTATACTTTTTATTTTATAGATAATGAGAATTCTTTCTCATGCAATTGTTGGGTAGTTAGAAAATTACAGTAAGTTTTTAATAATTATTTAACTCAATTATGAATTTATTTTTGTTGATTTACCTTTTATTTTAGAAAATGAGAAACTCAATAGATAGAATGCAATTTTGTACTCTGTTTTTTTTTTTTAAACAATTGTACTCTGTTTTCCAATTCTTGGTTTCATATTCAATTTATATAATAATTGGAGATATAAACTTATTCAATTCATCATAATTTGTGGTGAAGATTAATTGTAAAGAATTTTCTAAAATTATTCATTCAAGAAAATTTCATAAATTTATTTTTCATTCTAAATATTTTTCTATTATTAAGATCATTATTGCAGATTTCTTGAAATGTTAATCAAACAATTGGACATTTGAAATTAATTGAAATAAATTTCTATCTCCTGAGTTTCTCATTTTCTAATTATCTATAAAATAAAAATAAAAAGTAAACCAACGAATCACGTTCTACAAGATGCATCAGAATTCCTTCTGATCTATTATATCATGTTCTACGCATCAGAATTCTGACCTATTATAAATATAATTTAAATATTGGTAATTTTTGTCCATGTTTCATTCTTGTTCTGCGTTTGTTTCATTAGTTTCTGGAAGATCCATGAAATTTTTTAACCTTTGAGAAATTTCACGGCAGAGTAATCAATTTTGATAGAATATAATAAGTGGATGACCAATTTTGATAGTGACTTAATGTGGGTGACCAAATATGAAAAGAGGTAAAACTGAGTGACCAAAATTGATATTTTCCCTTAAAAGTTTCTAAACTTTTAAAAAAAAAAAAAAAAACTAAAAAAAAAAATTGTATAATTTTGATTTTTAATTTTTTTTTAAAATCATCCTCTTTCCTCTTTATTCTCTCTCTTTACTAATCGTACTAGTACAAGACCCGTGAATTTCGCGGGATGATAAAATAAATAGTAATATTTAGTAAATAAAATGAAAAAACGATGAAAAGAAAAATTAAAAATACTTTAAAAAATGCATAATTAAAAATTTTAATTAGAAAACTTAAATATGAAGAAGAAGTGAAGAAGAGAGAGAATGGATCGAAAAATAATTTCGAACCTATGACCTCATACTTGTCTTGGGTTGTTGTAACCTATAGACCAACATTTACCTTATTGTTAATTTTTGTTTTTCTTTGTTCATAACATGTTGATCTGTGCATTAGTGTGCACGTGCACACTATGCACAGGAGACCAACTCTAAAATTTATAGTTGGAGAAGAAAGAAAGATATGAGAAAGAAACGGTTAAACGAAATAAAATAGAAAAATAAAAAAAAATCAAAAATTCTATAAAATTAGGAAAACAGAAAAGGAGGAGAATTGGAATGACACGTAAGAAAGAAAAGATTCAGAATTAGTATATAAGATTATATTTTCTAACTTTAATTAAATTTATAATTTTATACTGTATGATTTAAATGATGAGTAGTGATATAAAAACCTTCTGGTTTTTTATGGAACGGTGAGGTATTATTACACGTGATCATCCGCATAATTCTTATTAATATATTTTAAATATAATTTAAAATAAATATTATCCATTAAAATATATTTTAATTTTTTAATATCTAATTTTCCACTTAACCCGTTAGTAAAAACCAAAAAATATGAAGCAAATCAAATCTTTTATCTACACCATCAACTATTTATTTTTTCTGATTTACGATTTATTTTTACAGGAAAAATCAGGAAAAGCAGAAAACTATCACTCAAGCATTTCCACATAACAAGTTCTCAAAAGATTAAATGGAGACACCCATGAATTTGAATAAAAATGGAGACAAAAATGGGGTGAGGTGGTAAAAGTTCTCAAAAATCAGGTAAATGTAGTCGATGGGTTCCGATCAACGATCAAAAAGTGCTCATGCTTTTTTCAAAAGTACATCTCAAGTCAAAACTCAGTGGATTTTATTACTCGATTTAATAGTGCTCTTAGAAACCAACGGCATAATGAGTAGCTGATCATGTTGACATAAATGAACGACAAAAAATGTAAGTCAATGTGGTCAACAGAAAGGCCATTAGAAAGGAAATGCATATTATATTAATATTGAGTCTTCAAGAAAATGAGATTTACGTTGTTCGAAGGCTCACGTACATAGAAGTGATTTTGTCTTTGTGAGCTATGTATACGTTACGATATCATGTCTTTGTGTCTTTGTGTGAATCTTTGTGAATGCTTTGTGTGAGGTGGAGCTTGTCTTTGTGTTTCTCCTTGTGATTGCTCCAAATGAGGTGGAGCACTGTGTGTTTTCTTTGTGGACTAACTTCTATGTACGTAGACAATCATTGTGTTTTCTTTGTGTGTTGTCTTTTGCAGGTACGTGGAAGTGGGTTGGGCAATGATGACAAAATTGTTTGTGGATTGTGAATTGTAGTTGGGGATGGCCAAAAAGGTGGAGAATGTTGAGATTTAGCCCAAGTGTGGTTTTGGACATTGGGCCTACACACAAGGGCACAACTTATTGTTGCCCTAATTCTATTATTGGCAGCCTTCCCATATATTGAGTCACCCTCTCCATTGACAATGACACGACAAACGCCGTGAGATTGGAGAGTGGAGAACAGTAAAAGTGAAGTGCTACCCATCTTGGTGTTTGGTTATCTCCACTATATCCCGACACGTGCTTGAGCCCGTTCGTGTAACCCGAGTACGAGTGGCGGTCGGCGGCACCGAAACCCAACAGAAACCAACGACATAATGAGTAGTTGATCATGTTGACATAAATGAACGACAAAAAATGTAAGTCAATATGGTCAAGAGAAAGACCATTAGAAAGGAAATGCATATTATATTAATCTTGAGTCTTCAAGAAAATGAGATTTACGTTGTTCGAGGGCTCACGTACATACTGAAGAAAGCAGACATTGAATTCTTTTATACAACAAGCAAAGTCTTGGAAAAGTGAAGTGGAAGAGATTGGTTGGTAAGATATACAACAAGCAAGCAAAGGTCTTGGAGTGGAAGAGTTGCACAAATTTGATAGTAGTGTATGGTTCTATATATGTCTCATATTTTTTCAACATACTTGTATGAATAATTTTGACTCAATATGATCCATTTTTTTTAGTTAAAGTTTTTATGGTTTGCAGATCGAAAGTTAATGTTTTTAAAATCAAGTTTGTTCAACAACTTAATAGTATTAAAATTAACATGGCCTAAACGACTATGCCACAATTCAAAAGAGACACGTGTACGACGATTCCATAAAGCTGCCACCAAAGCCGCATGACCACGCTCCAAAATATATAATCCATTTTCACGTCTGCCTCGTGCCAAAGGAATCCATGTTACCCGATTCTGAATTTCAAAACAGTCGTTAGAAAAAACAACATTCACCGGATTATCACTCGTAAGTTTGCTAACAGAAAGAAGGTTCTTCGTGATATGAGGAACCACGAGGACATTCAGTAGAGATAAATCACGAGATAAAGTATGAGAGCCAGTATGAGAAATAGAAAGAGTGTTACCATTTCCCACAACAACCCTATCAGAACCAGAGTAGTTCGATGTGGAGTCCAACCCATCAGTAGAATTAGCCATGTGTGATGAGGCACCCGTGTCGACATACCAATCAGGAGAGTTCTGATTTATCGAACAACTGTTTTGAAAGGCATGAGCAAGATTGGCTTGTTGCGGAGGAGAAGAGTAACGTTCTGGGCACACTCGAGCATAATGTTCACCACGACAGATTTGGCAATTAGGGGGATAGCGACCACCGGAACGACCACCACGGCCAGGATTACCGCCACGATTAGAATTAAAATTATATCCCCCACGGCCAGATTGATGGAACGAACCAGACTGGTAAAAATTACCAGATTTCTTATTTGATCGCTGCTGAGCAAGGAAAGCCGGTGACTGAGAGGAGGCAGAAGCGGAGTCGAGCGATTTTGTAAACAGATCGTGCGACTCGGCTTTGGACAATAACTCAGGGAAGGAGGGCAGAGGCGTGAGATTAATTTGAGAAGTAGAAAAGCCATGAAAATCCGTACCTAATCCGCGAAGGAACCAATGGGATTTGTCAGTATCATCGATCGAACAACCCATGGCAAGAAGTTGATCACACAGATTCTTGAACGTGGCACCATACTCCGTGACAGAACGGGAGCCTTTCTTGATAAGTTGCAATTCGTCCTTGAGACGAAGCTCTCTAGCCTTGGATGGCCGATTGAAAGCAGTAGCCAAGGTAGACCACATAGCAGCGGACGTTGAGCATCCAACAACAACAGCCATGGCATCTTCAGTTAGGGTTGAGGAGAGAAAAACTCTAACTATTTGATCTTTGCCAAGCCACTCATCGTAGGCAGGATTAGAGGAATCACCAGAATCAGTGGGGATCATGGTAGATGGAGCGGGCAGCGAGCCATCAACGTAGGGAAGAAATTTCTGAGTGGCAAGAAGATGATAGATTTGACCATACCACATGAGATAGTTTGTGGGTTTGAGTTTAATGGTGACTAGGTGAGTCATAGCATGTAGAGTAAGAGTCGAATAAAAAACGGAGGTGGAAGAAGAAGGTGTATCACCGGCCATGATGAAGAGAATTTCGGTAAAAAAAGACTAGGGTTTCTCAGCCTTGTTAGGCTGATACCATGAAAGAATAAGATAAAATATATTTTACCTCAATTGAGAATTTTGATTTAGTCTATTCAATATATATAGATTACAATTAGGATTTACAGAGTAACCTACAAGTAATTACAGATATGGAAAATATATACAAATCTCTAAAGATCTTTGACTAAATCAATTATGGACTAAATCATTATTCCTATTAGTTTTTATAGTTTGAATGGTGCAGATCAATTTTGATTCAATATTATCATTTTTTTTTATCATTTTATTGTTAAATTATAAATTATGTCATCTATCACCCCTATTTGTTATTTGTTTGTGTTAGTAAATTGAAAAAATTAAATCATGGAACTTGTCCATTTTATATAAGTTATTTGTTTGTGTTAGTAAATTGAAAAAAAAAATTATAGAACTTGTTCATTTTATACAAGTGAATTTTCTAATCTATTATACATCAAATCTTTCTAAAACATGTGACATTTTTTTTGCTGAGAAAATAAGTAATTTTTTCCTAAGAAAATAAGTAATAATTGTAGAAAACTTGATTTGCTTCGTTCCGAAGAAAAATAAATCTGTAAATCAGAAAAAATAAATCAGTTGGTGGTGCAGATGGAAGATTTGATTTGCTTCGGAGATGTTTTCTGGTTTTTACTAACGGTAATAAGTAATAATTGTAGAAAACTTGATTTGCTTCGTGGAGAAAGATGATTTTTCCAGTAAAAATAAATCGTAAATTAGAAAAAATAAATAGTTGGGGGTGTAGATGAAAGATTTGATTTGCTACAGAGATGTTTTCTGGTTTTTACTAACGGGTTAAGTGGGAAATTAGATATTAAAAAAAATTAAAATATATTTTAATGGATAATATTTGTTTTAAAATATATTAACATGACACATCAGAAATCTGGTTCCATAAAAAAATCCAAAGGTTGGTCACTACTCTTTAAATGATATCGAATACATATTGTCACGGTCAATTAAAAATTAATAGTATGAATTAAAATAAATGAACAATTATTATAAATTTATCAGTAATAATCTAAGTTATTGTGTTATTTTAAAAAATTAATAGAATTTTTAAACTAATAAATAAATGTAAAATTTATTTTAAAAAATATTATAATTAAACGTTGTTTTTTTATTAGTTTTAAATTAAATGATTTATTAATATTATAATTATATACTTAACCATTAATATTAAGTCAGTCTTCATATCTTCCTTCAGTTATTCAACATAGTAAAATACTCTTCTCCATATTTACTCTTCTCATGTACTCTGCTCAAGTATTTTAGAATACTTCTGAGTTCTACTCTTCTTAACTTGTAGTCTTGTGCTTCCGAGTAGTCTAGTATTCTGATCGTGACTAGTGTTCTCATATCTAACTTTTGTTGATTACAATACAATACAAACTTACAAATATAAATCTTATCAATACTTCAACTGAACTATATACAGTAGAGTATTTCTAAACCTATACTATAAGACGTCTATACAATTCATTCATTCAGCTTAATTCCTAACCGTTATAATATTTTCACTTCATATAACATATAAGATCAGTAAACTTAGTTATTATGATCTCTCAAGATCACTTAGTTAAGATGATTTCTTCTACATATCTTATTAACTTTAAGTTGCTTTTTGGCCATCAAAACTTAATCTCATCAACTAGAACTTTGTTTCTAGGATTTATATCCCAACATATACCAAAGGAGAGGGGGGGCAATACACAAAAAAACAGAGCATCTGGGAAAATCTTCTTCCCCTCCACACTTTCACTCAATAAATTAGTTTAGTCTCTATAATGTCATGACAACGCATAGTTTTAGGGCTTGAGAATTAAAAGCAAGAATATGATGAATGAGTTCAAGAGAAAAAGATAAATTGAGAAGCCCAATATATCAGACGGTCCTATTTAATTAAATGCATGTCAAATGATGTCCCATTTTGATGGCTGTGACTCCAAAGACAAAAAGGTAAACATGGGCCCTTTTATTGTGCAATTGAAGACTGGTCCATGAATCAAGAGATGAAAAGGAAAAGGCCACGATAAATGCCCCCTATTTATTATTCAGATGACTTCACATCCAAAATATGAGTTCACCGTCCATGAAATACCACATATAACCTTTTCCCCTTCATTCACAATTAATATACAATACAAAATGTTTTGAGTTCACCCACAATTCAAAAACACCTCTCTTGGAGCAAAATCGTGCAATTTCCGTTGTCTGCGTCGACCGCCGCCGCCGCTTGCAGCTCCACCACCATGCCGTCCGCCGCCTACAGCCCCAACGCCTTGCTCTTCCATGGACAAAGGTAAGTTAGGGTTTATGATAGTTTTTTTCGAATTGCTACATTCTAAAATTTGATTTTCATATATAAATTAGTTTTTGTTGCTTAATAGTTGTTATTGAGAATGATTTATATTTTTAGTTGTTAAAGAAACTTGGTTTTTGCACAAAATGGGGCATTAGGAGATGAAACGTCGAAAATTGATTTTTTATTCCTTCTCGAGTCTGGTTCGTCAAGTTAGGTGACAAAACTCGGCCAAGACTTCCACATTTTTGCATAAAACTCGGTGACAGACTTCCACATTGTTGCACAAAACTCGGTGACAAACTTCCACATTTTTGCACAAAACTCGGTGACAAACTCCACATTTTCACACAAAACTCGGTGACAAACTTCCACATTTGCTACTGTTTGAAAAAAAAAAAAAGTGAGACATAATGTGGAACTATTTTTCGAAAATTGATACATAATGTGAAACTATTTTCCGAAAATTGAAACATAACGAACACTTCATTTTTCAATCATTATTATCAAGTTGGCTTCATAGATTAAGATTAAAAGATATCATTTTTTTTTACAGGGAGGGACGATAGTTTTGGGAGGAAGGGAGGATTGCAAAGCCTTTTTTATTTAAAGTGGGGTGAACTCAACACCTATGGGGTAGAATGGTCATTTTAACTATTAGTTCAAAAACTAAATTTGAGTGGAGGGTTAACACATAAGAAATGAGGGGCATTTATCCGTGGCCCTAGGCCAAAGGGAAAGCAAGTAGGAGGCCCACATATATATACCAAAGGAGAGGGGGCCAATACACAAAAAAAATAGAGCAGCTGGGGGAAATCTTCTTACTTTCACTCAATAAATTAGTTTAGCCTCTATAATGTCATGACAACGTATAATTTTGGGGCTCCACGCTCTCATAGGTCCTAGGTCGATACTACTTGGTCATATACTTGCAATACTATAACGAACTCATACGCTTTTGGGTAAGTTATTTTTGTACTTTAAAATTCGTAAAAATACGAAAAAGTCAGCCCTCCGCAACTATGCACGTTGTCTCTTCCCCTCCCAAGCTACGCACGTCGTCTCTTCCCTTTTTAAGCCACGCATGTCCGCCTCTCCCCCTCCGCAGACGACCCCTACCTTCTCATTTCAATCTTATAATTTTTTGTAAGGTTTTTGTAATTTAAAAAACAAATTTATAGGTTTTCTGTAATTTTATGTGTTTGAGTTGAAGATACATGCATTTTCTATAACCAAACATTTTTTTTTCGAAACTTTTTTTGAACTGTTTGTTATTTTTCGAAAAATTTGTCCGAAATTCTTGTATTTTTTTTAATTTATTTTTTGAGATTTAGTATTGTTTTCGAATATTTTTCTAAAATTATTGTTCTTTTCAATATTGGTTGATCGAAGATTTTTTTTTAAATAAAGAAATTTGAATTTTTTTTTTTTTTTGGATGTGGTTGTTATCTATATTTTGGAATGATGTATTTTGGTATTTTGTTATTAGTTTTTGTTTAATGTTGGTATTTTTTAAAAAAATTGTTCATGATAGAATGAGATTCTTTATTTTGAAAAATTTTGGTTTTGGATTACACAGCGAGGGACTATAGATTATATACAATTAGAGTCACTTTCTAAGACTTTACTTCAAATAGGGACAAACATTCTCAACATTACAATCAGGGACAAATTACTACTTAAAAAACCGATTATGCCCTTTATGGGTGTGTTTTGAAACACAACTAACTGCTTCTATAATCACTTATTTTTAAATCTCCCTCTCACAACTTTTAAAAAAAAGTGATTGTAGAAGCAGTTAGTTGTGTTTCAAAACACACCCTATATCTATTATCTCAATTCTCTATTATCTCAATTCTCATTTCCAACTATTTTCTGACGCATGAACCCTAACCTCACTGTGTGCGAATTACACACAGTGAGGGTGAAACCATTTACACACACTCTGTAATTCATCGCCACCGGCACGATCTAATCCGTCAGTTCCGCGAAAAGCGCGTTGAATCTCAACAAAAATGGCTCTACAGGTTGTGCGTTCAAGGCAAAGTACCAGATCCCCTTTCTCGAGTTCTCGTTTGATTTATTGCGCGTCAATGTCTCGGATACAGGTTAATCGGACGGTGGGGATGGAGGAGAAGATTTCGGAGAGGCGAGAGAGGGAGTAGGTAACGGCGGGGATGCGACATCGAAGGATGGTGAAGAGGATGACTGAATCCATGAGTGTTCGGATTGTGCAGACAAAGAGGATACCGCCTTCAGGGCAAACTACCAGATCCCCTTTCTCGAGTTCTCGTTTGATTTTATGCGCGTCGACGTCTCGGATCCGGGTTAATCGGACTGTGGGGATGGGGGAGAGGATTTCGGAGAGGCGGGAGAGGGAGTAGGTAACGGTGGAGAGGATCACTAGATCCATGAGTGTTCGGTATGTGCAGACGAAGAGGACGCCGGAGGTGGTGGAGGAGGAGGGCGGCGGAGGTGTGCCTTTGGCGACGATTTTACCGCCGAGGAGTGGGGCGACGTAGCGTATGGTCCACACGGGAACCATTAATCTGGCAGTGATTCGGATGATGACTAGTATGATTCTGATGGGGGTCTATAGGAGGATTAGCAGGGCGGTGGCCGGCGTCGGACGCTTGGCTAGGCGGCCGGCGTGGAAGATCACCGGTAATGGGTGGAGGATGTTGTGGTCGTCGTCGCATTTTCTGGTGTTGCCGTATGGCGGGTGCAATTGTTCCTGTTTTAATATTTAATTGTATGTCACTAAGAATATGCAACAATTTTTTCTATATGTGTCACTAAGAATATGCAACAAATTTTTTTTTGGGGGTTGTTGGTGAGCAGTCCAGAAGCAAAAGGATAGCAGTGTAGGTAGTACTTCTGAAACTCCAACGACTACTCCATTTCATCCTTCTGACATGGTAGAGTCAACTCCAGCTTGGGCAAGAGCGTGTGCCTCTTTCAGTTCATTTCGGGGGCAATATTTGAATTCGCACACTACAAATTCATTAATAATGTCAAAGATTTCCCGAATGACACATTTTTCCGGCCCTTGCACATTAACTCGCTGGGAACATAGTGATACTGCTTTTTGGGAGTCAGTTCTTATTTCCACCTGATCCCAGTTCCATAATCTTGCCTTCTTTAGCCCTTTGAGAATCGCCATAAGCTCTGCTCCTAAAGGACTTCTTTGGGGTCTAATTCTTTCCGAGAAAGTAGCTACTTTCCTCCCATCATCCTTTCGGAGCACTCCTCCTATCCCATACCGTCTATCTTCCATTTTAAATGCTCCATCCACTTCAATAATAGTGGTCCTGTGCTTCTGAATGTCAGATTGGTGGTTCGTGCCCTTATTTCTGTTTATCCGTCCTTTTGTATCCATATTTTGAGTCTGAAAGGCGTCCAGATAAGAAAGGACCCGACTACCCGTCCTACTATCGATCTCCCTAGTTATATTCTTCGTAGAATGCAAGATTGTACACCTCTCTCTCCAGATTCCCCAAGCAGTCATAATAATTTTCTCAAAATCCGTATTTTTTGATTGACCAAAAACATGATTCAGAAAATTCAATGTGTCCATGCCTTTACCTTTTTTGATAATCTGTTTAAAGCCTGACCAAGCCCACACTTTTTTTGCGCAGGGACAAAGAATATGCAACAATTATGTCACTAAAAATATGCAACACGACTGCATCTCTTTAAGCATATGCAATTAAATATCAAAATATTTGCATATATGGTATTTATATGCAACTGAACCTCACAATAGTTGCATATGATTCATTAATAACGTTTTATACCTAAACTCATTACTATATATAATTACAAATCCAAATCAGCATAATTCAATTCACTATATATATAAATATTATTTTTATATTAAATTAAATATAGTAATATAATTGAATTTAATTATATTATTTATTTTCTTATTTATTTTTTCAAATCCACAAAAAAAAAATTGTTTGGAATTAAAAACGTTTATTGGGTGTGTTTGGTTTGGGATTGGCCCATCCGGATTTGGATGGGTCATCCCCCATCTCATCCCTCTTCATCCAAATACATATTCATTCCTATAATACACCTACAAACCTATTTTTATACAATCACATCATTTTTTTTTCTTTTAATCACTCATTTTCTCTCCTACTTTTTCTTCCACACATTTATTCTCTCTCCTACTTTTTCTTCCACACATTTATTCTCTCTCCTACTTTTCTTACACACATTTATTCTTTCTCATACTTGATTTGATATAAAGTTCTCAATCCACACCTATTTTTCAAGTTATATCTAAAACAAAATTATTATTCAATTACTATTCATGGATTACCCTCATTCATATTTTTTCAATCCCCATCTCATCCACCTAGGACTGTCAAAATCAGCCCGGCCCACCCGACTAACAGACCAGGTTGGGCTGTATTTATAGAGGCCCGAAAAAATCGGGCCGATTTGGCCCGGTCCAGATGGCCCACCGGGCTCAGGCCGGGCTAAGCCCGATTTTTCGGACTGGCTCGGTTCCCAGTTTAAAAAATGAAATAAATTAATTCTTTCAATACAGAAAGTCAGAAGAATATAAACATTACGCGTTTTCTATCCCATTTTCCCCAAATTGAAAACCCTATTACACCACCACACACAAGCATCCTGCCTCCTCCATAAATACGTCGACGACAGACTCCCATCTCCAGACACGACTCACGAGCAGCAGGTAGCAGTGCAACACTTCCTGTCCAAGAGCGGCGCACGGGCGGCACACCTCCGGGCAGGCCGTTGTGGGCACAAGATTTGTCATCTGCCGCTCACGCCCACCTCCAGTACTCCACGCGGCCAACCTCCAAGGCTCCAACCTTAAGTATTTATACAAGAGATTTGAGAGGGATTTAAAAAGGAAAGGGAAGAAAGATTTGAGAGGGATTATTACCGAGAAAGAAAGATTCATTCTTTTTCTAGAACAGAAGAGAGATTGTTGTAATGTCTTTTGCAATACCTTTTTTCTTTGGATTTGAATGCGCAAATTGAAATTGGGAACTTTTCTTGTTCAGATTTGTTTTGATTGTGCATATTTGGTTTTGGCGGGGCATAATGATTACGTGGGTCGGCGGTTGTGGGTTACAGTTAGCCCTTAATTTTATATTATTCAAATAAATTTGAGATTTTTTTAATG
This sequence comes from Galeopsis tetrahit, assembly GCA_963675135.1. NCBI lineage: Eukaryota > Viridiplantae > Streptophyta > Magnoliopsida > Lamiales > Lamiaceae > Galeopsis > Galeopsis tetrahit. The sequence goes on along the minus strand of OY776129.1, from coordinate 66,681,210 downwards.
TATAATTAAAATAAAATATGGGTTATTTTGGCCCGATGGCCTGACTAGGGCCAGACTGGGACTCATACATCTAGGCCTGGTAGCAATCGAGCCAGCCCGGCCCGACAAAAACATGTGGCCCGATACCGGCCCATTTGACAGTCCTACATCCACCACAATCCCTAACCAAACAACACCTTAATTAGTGCAAATTTCGAGGCTAGACTCTTTCAGATTTTATATTTTGTTTAGTTGACTATTTAATAATACTAATATAATTAAAAATTCAAATTAAAAATTCGAATATATTTAAGTGAAAGGTATAAGTGTACAATTATATGCAATTGTGTACTTATGAAGAGGGTAGGTGTACTTATGAAGAGAGTTTTAGTCAAGGGTAGAACTGACATTTTATGCCTCATTAATTTGTAAAAAAAGAATGATGGGTATACTCAACAAAGCAGTATGTGCGTATAACCGTGGCCATAGTAACCAATTTCCCCTATGTGCTCGAATGCACCACAAAATTCTGGACCTTGCTTTTAAATATCAAATTCACGAATGAAGTGCATATCGTGCGTGTATATATATATATATATATATAACATTTTGGGAATGTTTGTTTTGGGATTTTGAGAATTTTGAAATTTGAATTTCAAAATTTAGTGGATTTTAAAATTCGTTTTTTATGTTTTGTGTTTGTTTAGAATTTATGTAGGTAAAATTTAACTTTATAGTATAGGATTATAGGTGAGTGAAGTTTCGAAATCTCAAATCCGGATTTCTCATCCCAAAACAAACATCGCCTTTATGATCCTTAAAAAAAAAAAACAATACATCAAATAGATTATCTAGCCAAAGAAAAACCGTTCTCTAACCAAATAATTGAACAAAAAATTGAGAAAGGAAAAATGTGTTAATCATCTCAATCCAAGTTAAAATAACACCACTCTTCAAAAAATAAAAAATAAAAGTTAAAATAACACCATATGAATCAACACTAATTTATTTCCCTCCAATAAACTTGCACCACCAACAAGAATAAGATTTATAACGATAATAATTTTCACATTTTCCTTTTTTAACAAGAAACGATTTCAGAACTCTTACAAATTTGACATATTCTCATGGAACTTAAATTTCTCCCAAGGAATTGCATGAACATAAATTAACAAATAACAAAAATAAATAGGGAAAAAATGAAGAAAAAACATGAGGGCGAGAAAAAATACACGATTAATGTGCATATATTCTTGTCACACCAAATGAACAGTAAAATGAAAAGGCTCTATACCCATGAATCAACTACCCGTTGCAACCATCAGCAAATCGAGAGGATATATATATTTGATAACCACATTTTACTTTCTAGGATAAAACTAAGCATATAGTATAATTAAAAAGAGGAATATATATTTTTATATATCCTTCAACACACTCTTTTATTTCTTATTTCCCCATATTCATTTTTTTAGTTAGTGTATTCAAAGTGAAGTTTGAACACAGGGATTTGTTGAAAGTGATGAACCATTTAATGGATTAATGGTAAAGAGTTGTCCTCTCTAAATTTGGATAAAATATGAGTTTCAATAGGTTTAATTGGATATAAGTTTATTCTTTTTTCAAAACCAAAAAAGGCCTATTAGCACTCAACAGTAACTTATACTGTTTAATTACTTGGTTTTTTTTTTTTTTTTTTTTTTCTTTTTGAAAAAAATTGTGTTTTTTTTTTCAAATAAACAATAGTAAATATAAGGGAAAATATCATTTTTGGTCACTGAACTTTACCACTTTTCACATTTGGTCACCCACATTTCATCACTATCAAAATTGGTCACTCACTTATTCTTTTCTATCAATTTTGATGCTGCTGTTAGAGAATCCGTCATTTACTAGCGGAGAAAAGGTTTTGAGCGCCAACTTTTATTTTCCCTCTTTTAATTCCTTAACCCTAAACCCCAAATCTTTTTTTTTTTTTTTTAATTTTACTGAATTTATCTTCAATTAATATTCTTGGTGTGTGGATAATTATAAATGGGAAAATGAATTCTAATAATTAACTATTTTTGAAATAAGTTTATATTCTCAATCATTATACAAATTTAATATGAAAATCAATAATTAAAATATTATTCAAAAAAGTCTGAAAAACAGAGTACAAAAGCAAATCTGAATAATTTAATAATTATAAACCATCTAATTACGCACCATAATTATAAAAACAGAGTATATAACTAGTACATGACCACCACAATTTGACTAATTTGGCTTGCCATTCCTCTCACTTGTTTTTCCTTTGATACTTTCCTTGGTCATTTTGATGAACCACTTCCACTCTTTCCCATGTAAGTAGCTAGATTTGACATAGTGATGTAATTCACTCCTCTTTTCACAATAATTGGATTGTGTACTCTTGATTGCACAACCTATAAAATAAAAAATTAGTAAGCCAAGACACACTCAAAGCCAAGACACACTCACATTTGCTTCATTGTGATTTTTTCTTTTCCTACCACCTCCTGAGTTTCTCATTTCCTGGTTACCCTGTAAAATGATGTAAAATGAAAAGTAAACCAACAACAACATTGAGATGATAATAAATTATAATTGAGTTATATGATTATTAATAACTTACTGATAATTCTTGGCTACTCTGGAAAGGGTTGGTTGATGAATCACCGAATGTTCTAAAAGATGTATGAGAATTCCTTCTGACCTATTACAACAGATAAATATAATAACATAATTTAGTGATACAAAAAACTTAAATATTAAATTGAAATAAGAAATACATATGGTACATGCCCGGTAATTTTTGTTTCTTTACTTGAGTATTGATTGCTGGAGTATTTTCCACAGTGATTGACTGAGATTCTCCAATGGGTATTTCTTCGGGCTCTGCAAGTTCCACATGCTCCATTCTTACTTCTACGTTTTCATTTTTTCTTTCAGGACAAGTTCTTACATTGTGTCCTAACACACCACATTTGCCACATTTCGAAGGTCTTTGATTTTTTTTTAACCTATGTGGATAAGTTGGTTGTGTAGGGGGTGGGGGTTCATTATGACCCCTTCTTCTCAATTTTTTAGGTCTGCCGGCCCTTTTTTCATACTTAGGAGGCAAAGGTGCTATCAAATCACATTTTGGCCAAAAATCTGAACTCATGATCCCTAAAATAGAATGTGCATATGCTTCCTTAAATGTCTCTACACTGTAAAAAGGGTGTACATAAGACTCTGGTGGCTCATCTCTACACCAGATGGCTGAAATAACATGTTTACAGGGGATCCCTGTTAAATCCCATCTTCTACAACTGCATGATTTTTGTGATATGTCTACAGTGTGTTGGTCGAATGGTCCCATGATTTGAAAATGGCAATCATCTGATTTCATAGGAATGCATTCAGCTGCTTCCTTCATATTTTTTTGTAGTGTCAATTTGATTCTAGGGCATATTGCATCATCCCATTTTTCTGCAGCATCTCTATTCACTTGTAGTCTCACCATGATAATGTTTCTAATTGTTTCAAGCATGGTGATGATTGGTTTGTCTCTTGCAGGAAGAATGAGTGAGTTGAAGCTCTCACACATGTTATTGGTCAAGATATCACACTTTGGAAAAACATTGAAGTATGCTCTGGACCATTGGGAAGGATTTCTCTTTACAAGCCAGTCATATGCTTTTTCATCTAAGTCCTTCATTGCTTCCATTCTAGCATTGAAGCTTTGAATTCTAGTTGCTCTAGCAGCTGCCCACAATGCCTTCTTAACTGCAAGCCCTGAAAAACCATCTTTTTTCATGTTACTGTGAAGTGAAGGTGTTGGACACAAAATCTGTTATCTACGTCAGGAAATAGACTCTCAAATGCTGGGATCAACCATTTTTGCTTGTCACTCATGAAAGTCCAAGCATACTGATTATCAAACCAATATCATTATCCAACAATGTTAGAAACCACTCCCAAGTATCTTTGGTTTCACTCTCCATTACTGCATATGCAATTGGGAACAAATTGTTGTTGGGATCTATCCCAACTGCAGTTAAAAGCTAACCACCATAATGCCCTTTTAGAAAACAACCATCAACCCCAATAACCTTCCTACAAGCTTTAAAACCTTGTTTGCAGGCCTCAAAACATATATACAACCTCTGAAATTGAGATGCACTACCTTCACCATCAGTCAATTTAACACCACAGATGACCCAGGATTAGTCCTTAACAACTCTTCACAATAATCCCTGATTTTACCAAATTGCTCTTTCATTGTACCCTCTATTAGCTCCAATGCCTTCTTCCTTGCTCTATAGGCTTGTTGCATTGAGATATTGACTTTCAGTTTGGTGCATACCTCAACTCTAAACTCATTTGTTTTTAACTTGGGATTATTTTTTAACTTCTTCACATAATGCTTCCCAACCCAATTTGACTTAATACTTTCATTCTTGTAATTCCAAGAGCATTTTGTGTGTTGTGGATTGTAAGCTTTAATCTGCCATGATCCGTTATTATGCATGGGAGATACCCACACATACCACTCACATTCCTCTTTTCTACATACACCCTGTAGTCTTTTTTTGTCATTATGCTTAAACCTGAAACTCATTCCCCTTTTAATACAAAAAGTGGTAATGGCTTCCTTAGCTTCTTTTTTTGATGAAAAGATAAGTCCAACTTTCAACTCAGGCTTTCTAGATTTTAGGGACTGTAGTATGTGTTAAGATTCATTAAAATAAAGTATTGATCGTGTTTTTCTATTAGCATGATTATATAAAAATATAAATGTTGTTTTTCGGATCAGAGAAAACAGCAATTGAAAAAATGCACAAATGATCCATGATACAGAGCTCAGTGACATTCTATATTTGCATCGTAAGAAGACAGCTATAGCCCATAAACTAGCCAAATATGCTATTAACTCTCCTATTACTTGAGCTTCCGAGTGGGTCAAAGAGGAGGCTCGAGAATTATATTTGAATCATTGATGTAAAACCTACTTTCTTGTAAAAAAAATAAATATATATAATTATATATATATCACAAAATTTATTGACAAGGGCTTATATTCTTGATTGGCCCAAGCCCACTTCACAATATTGTGGATTCCAGAACCATCTAAAATAAAAAAGACTTGGTCCGCTCCCACTTCTCTTTATAAATCCATTTTTGTTTAAACCCTAGCCTATTTCTTCTTCAATCGATCGAGTTTTTATCTCTCAAAACCCTACAACCTCTCTCTAAACCCTGCTCACCAGTTTTCACATTCATTTACAATGGAGTTTTGGGGTAAGTCTCTCTTTTCATTTTTGTTGTTGCTGTACGCATGTCTTAGACAACATTTCTGAAAATTGTACATTTTTTCTCAAATAGATTCGTTGATTTATCATCGGAATATGAATGCAATTTTGCGATTCTTCAAAATATGCTGGATTACTTTTTAAAACCCCTATACGTTCATCGTCTTTACCTTTTAAATATGCTACTGTAAGATTAGCCTTAATCGTCATCCTCTCGTTGTCTAATTTTCTTGAACCTCTATTTTTGAGTTCTTTATATGTGATAAAGTCCGGTGTTAATTGTTCTATGAAATGTTCTATATGCACAGCAGCCTCTCGTTGTCTAATTGTCTTGAACCTCTACTTTTGAGTTCTTATTATGTGACAAAGTCCGTTGTTAATTGTTCTATGAAATGTTCTATATACAGCAGCCTATCGTTGTATAATTGTCTTGAACCTCTACTTTTGGGTTCTTATTATGTGATAAAGTCCGTTGTTAAGTTCTATGAAATGTTCTATATACAGCGGCATCCCGTTGTCTCTTTGTCTTGAACCTCTATTTTTGAGTTATTATGTGATATAGTCCGTTGTTAATTGTTCTATTTTCCCAGGTGTTGAGGTTAAAGCTGGAGTACCACTTAAGGTTACCCCTGGTGACGACATGGTTTTGCATCTTTCACAGGTTCGGTTGAAATCTGATTTTATAAATCTTTCATTTATACATAATTTTTTCAGTATTGTGAAGTGCCACTCTTCTGCAGGCTTGTCTTGGCGAGCAGAAGAAGGAGAAAAGCGAAACGGTCTGCTTGTTTGTGACTGTAGGAGGAAAGAAGCTTGTTCTTGGAACACTATTCACTGATAAGTTGCCTCAACAACAGTTTGATTTGGTGTTTGACAGTGACTTTGAGCTGTCACACAACTGGAAAAGTGGAATTGTCTATTTCTATGGTTACAGGGCCAGTAACCCTTATGAGGATGAATATCCTTTAAAATTTCTTACTTTTATTGACATTTCTTTGTATTGATAGTGAAGTCTATTTATTCTTGTGCGATATGTTGTTCCTTGACTCGTAATCTTTTCTTTAATTGCCACGGAGATTCAAGAGGGGGGATCTGGTATGAATTCTGTCCATATTTTTTTTCCATTAAATCATTCTGACCCAGTGTAATTGTTTGTTTTCCCTATGTTCTACACTTTCTTATATGCATATATTTTTTCAGATGAATCTGAGTCTGAAGAGGACATCCCGCTTACAATTGCAAACAACGGTACTGCATTTATCATTTTTTCTTGTCGACTTAGATTATGGGTTCATTAGGACTATGTTAAAGTTTGTATGGGACTCAACTCTGCAGGGAAACCTGAAGTAAAGGCTAAGAAAGAGAAACCTGCGGAAGTCGAGAAAGTCAAAGCCTCCAAGGGTAAGGAGTCTGATGCTGGTAAGCAGAAGGTGAAGATTGTTGAGCCAACCAAAGAGGATGAGGAGAGCAGTGATGACTTGATGTCTGACGATGACGATGATGACTCGGTATGCTTAACCTTTTATGGATCCTTATGTTTATTCAGTTATTCAATATTCTTAAATTGTTGCAATATGTTTGTTTTGATTCCAAACAATTGTGGTCAAATTCAATCATCTAGTTTTTAAATGCTTGTGCTGTATTGATTCCGAATAAATCCTGTGAATTTATTGTGATAGCACGTTTGTCTGTATTTATGGGCTATATTTTAGTAAAAGTTGTGTCTGATGCTGTAATTTCAACGATATTTCATGTTTTTGTGAAACTACAGGACGAGGATGACTCTGATGATGAATCTGGTGAGAGTGACGAAGAGACACCAAAGAAGGTATGTAGAAGGCAAATATGATTATCTTTTTTTTGCTATATGGTAATAGGACCGTAATTTAACTCTTCATAACTTTAGGCTGAGACAAGTAAGAAGCGAGCCCCAGATTCTGCTATCAAGACTCCCGTGCAGGACAAAAGGGCAAAAGTAACCCCTCAGAAAACTGGTAATTTTCCCGTCTGTCCTTGTATGTAATCTTATGGTATAGCCATTTGTATATGTATATTTATTTTTAGATATTCATATATTCTTTTGATTTTTAGATGGCAAAAAAGTTAGCGGTCATGTTGCTACCCCTTACCCATCCAAGCAGGGTAAGACACCTGCTAACAAGCCTCAGCTGCAGACACCAAAATCAGGAGGATCTCTTTCCTGCAAGGATTGCAGCAAGTATGTTTATCATTATAAAATGAATCTAGATTGAAAATGACATGATTGCCAATATCATGTGTATTTTTAACATATTGCAAATGAAATGAAATTAACTGAGCTCATTTTCTGCAGGACTTTTGGTTCTGAGGGTGCCTTGGATTCCCACAAAAAAGCCAAGCATTCAAGCAAAAAGTAATCTGGATTTCGTCCTGCAATTTTCTGGACATCATCAATTCAGGTGTTCTACGTTTCGATTTGTAAAGGCTTTTGGGGTAGGTAATGAAGTTCAGTGGAACCATTTTGGGTTATCAGAAGCTATGTAGTAGGAGGATGTTTTTATGCTTTTATGAATTTTGAATATCTACATGCGAAGTGATTTGATTGGAATTTTATGTTCACTGGTTTCACAGTTTCAGTTATAACTCTTCCCATTTATGAAATTCTGTGTTCTATAATGTTTAAAATGCAAGTGTGTGGGCTAAGTCGTCTGTTTTTCGTGTCCTAATAAGTGTGAGACTTTAACAACATGTTAACGTTTGTTATGTACAATTATTTTAACAAATGGGTAAACCATTGTATATAGGAGGGAGTGCAACTATTGAACCCTCATTTATTGTTGTTATGTTTGCCAAAGCTTTTAGGCGATTTGATTTACTTTTTATATGATTTTTTTTCAAGTTTTTTAATTACAATATTCTACTTTTATTATTCACATTGAACCGTCGGCAAGAGGGGATACGTTTATTTTTGGTCGGTAGGAGGGTATACATGCGTTTTATTCTTGCTATTTTTTTAAAAATATATGGTATATCCGTTGTATACCATACATGCAAGCACTTCTAATTTGCAAATTTTGCCGGCTAGAATTATATTTTGAAGTGTGGTTAAAATAAAGTAGTTAAAAGCAAAAAATTAAAGCGCGTTTTACTGAAGTGATTCACACTATTTTATATATATTTTATACATATTAAACATAGTAAAACACATAGGACAAAGTGATAAATATTGAAGTTTGTCATTAGATATTTTATAATTTAAAACAGTCTACACAGTATTAGGTTTTTAATTCCAGCAAAAAAGGTGAATTAGTGCCAATATAATCTGATATAGGGCTGTAAAGCCTATCTCCAATCCCTTGACTCAAATTGTCTCCAAAATCATCAATTTACCATAAAATTTGAGTCAAACAGTAAAATCATCTTCAATCATTAAACTCAAATTTTAATGTTATCTTATTTATTTATGTTTTATTAAATATTTATTTATCATTATATATATATAATTTTATATTTATATTTAAATTAAATTAATTAAGCAAAAAAAGTGATATATTTAATATAAAAATATATTAAAAAAAATCAATGAAACAAAACACCAAATTCAACTGCATAAAATATAAATTACAACAAATTGTAATACTTTAAAATTATAAATTACATATTTCTAGCCATTAACTTTCAAAATTAGAAAATTCTTCCCAAACATGTTCAATCAATGCATTTCGAAGTTTGAAATGAGCATCTGTATCTCTGATTTTTTTTTTATGTCGACGAAGAAAATCTTGAAGTTTCATTACTTGTCATTACTTTTAGAGTTGACACTTCTCTCGCTTCTACAATCGGAGCACTGAAATCACGTTCGTCCTCAATAATCATATTGTGCATATACAGTCATTATTTATTGCAAATCACTTCTCATAAAAAAAATGAGCAGAATTTTATAATTTAAATTTATAATATGTATTTTTGTTTTCTATAATTTAAATTATTAACGTTGTCTTACAATTAAATTATATGCTTTCAATTTTTAAGTATTTCATAATTATTAATCATAAAATTTAAAATTGTTTCATGAAAAAATATAAATAAGAGGGGAAATTCTCAAATGCACCATGTGCACCAAAACAAGTTTGGTGCACATGCTTTTGTCCTTATCCTCTCCCACTCTAACTTATTATCCCATTTTCTCTACTTAGTGTTATAATTTCATTTTTTTCTATTTATTAATTAATTAATTTATAATCCATTACTTTATTAATTAATTAATTTACCATTATTAATTAATTACAGTTCTTATTTTTATCGACCAATATTTACAATTATTAATTAATTTACAATTCTCATCACTTAATTAATTAATTTACAATTCTCATAAGCATGAGGTGTTCAAATCCTTTCAAACTTTTTTTTTTTTTTTTTTTTTTTTTTTTTTTTTTTTTTCCGTTACTCATTTCCATTTTTCAGTAATAATAGTCGCTACTTTTCATTAATGAAATTTTCACTTTTTACTAATAACAGTTACCACTATTCAATAACAAAATTTCCACTTTTCAATAATAATAATTACCACTTTTCAGTAACAAAATTACCACTTTTCACTAATAATAGTTACCACTTTTCAGTAACAAAATTACCACTTTTCACTAATAATAGTTACCACTTTTCAGTAACAAAATTTCCACTTTTCAATAATAATAATTACCACTTTTCAGTAACAAAATTTCCACTTTTCAATAATAAGAATTACACTTTTGAGTTAAAATATCTACCACTTTTCAATAATAAAAATTACATTTTTCAGTTAAAATATCTACCACTTTTCAGTAACAAAATTTCCACTTTTCAATAATAAAAATTACACTTTTCAGTTAAAATATCTATCACTTTTCAATAATAAAAATTACATTTTTAAGTTAAAATATCTACCACTTTTCAATAATAAGAATTACACTTTTCAGTTAAAATATCTACCATTTTTTAATAATAAGAATTACACTTTTCAGTTAAAATATCTACCACTTTCAATAATAAAAACTACATTTTTCAGTTAAAATATCTACCACTTTTCAATACGAATAATTACATTTTTCAATAATAAGAATAACATTTTTTCAATTTTAATAATAATTTTAACGGTACAATTTATAATTAAATATACCCGTTTTAATTAATTAAATTAACAATAATAGCAATAAGCAAAATAAAAATGAAAATTATAGATTAATTAATAATTGTAAATTAATTAATTAAGTGATGAGAATTGTAAGTTAATTAATAATTGTAAATATTGGTCGATAAAAATGAGAACTGTAATTAATTAATAATGGTAAATTAATTAATTAATAAATTAATGAAAAGTGGTAGATTTTGTTATTGAAAAATGTAATTATTATTGTTGAAAAGCGGTAGATAACAATAATAGCAATAAGCAAAATAAAAATGAAAATTATAGATAGATTAATTAATTAATAATTGTAAATTAATTAATTAATTAATTAAGTGATGAGAATTGTAAGTTAATTAATAATTGTAAATATTGATCGATAAAAATGAGAACTGTAATTAATTAATAATGGTAAATTAATTAATTAATTAATTAATTAATAAATTAATGAAAAGTGGTAGATTTTGTTATTGAAAAATGTAATTATTATTATTGAAAAGTGGTAGATATTTTAACTGAAAAATGTAGTTTTTATTATTGAAAGTGGTAGATATTTTAACTAAAAATTGTAATTCTTATTATTGAAAAGTGGTAGTTATTTTAATTGAAAAGTGTAATTCTTATTATTGAAAAGTAGAAATTTTGTTACTGAAAAGTGGTAACTATTATTATTGAAAAGTGGAAATTTTGTTACTGAAAAGTGGTAACTATTATTATTGAAAAGTGGAAATTTTGTTACTGAAAAGTGGTAACTAGTATATGTGAAAAAAATTGTACTTTTTTTTTATATATATAAAATTAGTATTTAAAAATTATTTTTAAAATGTTGTGAAAAGTGGTAATAATTATAGTATTAAAATTATTTTAATTAAAAAATAAATTGATGTCATAGGTATTTTTAAAAATAAAGTGAGGTCATAGGTTTCGAACCTACAAACCTCACACCAAGATTAAACTAATGCAACCGCCCTGCCATAGGATACTTTGTTTGAAAGCTCCGTTTTTTTAATTAATAACAATTGATTTATCAGCATAGTGTGCACGTGCACACTGTGCACCAGAGACCAACTCAAATAAGAGGGCAAATTAATAACAAAAAGCAATTAATAAATTAAGTAAATAAAAAAAAAATTGAGTTGGTGGCAAATTTGCCACCAAAAATGGAATTGTGGCAAATTGCCACCAACTTTGCGGCCCCATTGGAGATTGAATTTGGAGGCAATTAGAGTAAGGGAGCGGCTAAAGGCACCCGGGTTTCCTATGAGTACACTCAGGGGATGAGAACACACACAAATTGGATGAGGACACCCATCTGGAAAACCCAAAATTACCCCTTTCTCCATTAAAACCCTAAACTCAATTCTTTCTCTTCTCATTCAACAGGACACCCACCTTCCACCTCCCACCTCCATTTTCGCCACCTCCGGCGCGACCCACCTCCATTTTGGCCACCCCGTCGCGCCGCTGCCCTCCCCATCTCCACCGCCCCTCGTTTGCGGCCGCTGCCCTCCCTCCTCCCCACACACGCGGTTGCCGCCCTCCCTAGATTAGACTGCAGTTAACGCAAAGGCCGTGATTTTAGCCACAATTAAGCCCATTCATGTAATATCTTCAACAAACTCAATGAAGTAAGTCATCTATTTGATTAAAAAAAAGGGTTCACAAATCACACAGAAGCTCATCCTCACACACACACGCGGCCGCCGCCCTCCCTTCTCCCCACACACGCGGCCGCCGCCAACCCCCTTCGCCGCGGCCTTAGTGCTCCTCGCCGCCGCCGCCGCTAAAAGGTAAGTTTAGGTCTGAAAAAAAAAATTAGGATTTTTTTTTAAGTTTGGGAATTATTTTCGAACATAGTGCATTTGTTTTTGAAAAAATTTCGAACAACTTGAGTTTGTTTTGGAAAAAATTTCGAACAAGATGTTAGATTTTTTTTTTCGGACAAATTTAAGTTCTTTTGAATTTTTTTTCGAACATATTGTGTTTGTTTTGAAAATAATTTCGAACAACTTGAGTTTGTTTTGGAAAAAATTTCGAACAAGATGTTCGATATTTTTTTTCGAACAAATTTGAGTTGTTTTGGAATTTTTTTCAAACATATTGAATTTGTTTTGAAATTTTTTTCGAACATGTTGAGTTTGTTTTGTAAAAAATTTTGAACATGTTAAGATTTTATTTTTGTTGTTGAAATTTAGAATTTTTAGAATTTTTGATGTTTTGGTGTTGATGGTGGGAATTTGGAATGATTCGGATGTGAAATGATGAATCGCGTATGAACCGGAATAGATGGGTGTACTCACCAGGCGATTTTTTTTTAAAACTACAGGAGGGGTAAAAACGTCTTTTCGAACCACCCTTGGGACAAAAAAAAATCTCCGCGGGTGTACTCATAGGAAATCCGGGTGCCTTTAGCCGCGCCCTTAGAGTAATTGCAGCACCGTTGGAGATGCCCTAAGAACGGATGGGCTTCTAATGGGCTAATTACTTAACATTAGGTTTTAAAAAAAAAAATTACAGTCCCACCCTAATTTCAATCAAAGGTAAATAACAACCGCTTTCTTTCCAGAAAACAAAGCAAAAAGTGGCTCAAAGCGATTACTTGATTGAAATCGCCCCTGCCTCGCTTTGAACGCTTAAGCGACAAAGCAAGCGGACGCTTTTAACTACCTTGGTCAAAATATTAAAGTAAAATCTTGTCTAATACATTGTCTTACACAAGAGTTTGCCTCTTATCTATGTTGAGCATCTAAGAAAGCAATATGTTTGGTGTCACAATGTTTCAGCTTTTGAAGCATTGCAATCTCATTCTTTTAGTGACATTTTGTCCAACATTTGTGCAACTCGTATAAACTTTTCTCTTTTCATCTGAAAATATTGATTCAATGACCAATAATTTGCATATTCAACCGCATCCGGATACAAAGGAGTCATATACATGATGCTTAATTTTTCTGTCAAAGTGAATACTATTCATATCACATTCCGAATGAAACAATACACATAGATAAAGCCTGAGACACGAGCATGAATAATTAGTGAAACATTCCTTGGCAGAAGTCCGGAGTAGGCATGCTCAAAAAAACAAAACCGCTGCCAGTTCGACGCTTCGGTAACAGGTGGTTTTCGATTACAAACTGAACTGAAACCATATGTATGATTATGATTTGTCTTGTTTAGTTATAACTTTCGGTTTGGCCTCTATTTTTTTTTTATCAAAAAAATTTAAAATTGACAATTGATACTCCTGATTATTTGCACACTTTCCTTATTGGGACGTCCCAAAATTATTTGCACAAAATTAATAATCTCACAACATCATTTTATTTTCAAAATTTCCACTCCTTTTTTCCATACATTTCACTTTACAATTCATCAAATCCACTTTACATCTCATCAAATAACCAAAAATACTCTTCACTTATCTTAAATCATCAACCACTAAATCTCATTTTCTTAAAAATCGTGCCGATCAAACTATGTAAAAAACCTTCACTTATCTTAAATCATCAACCACTAAATCTCATTTTCTTAAAAATCGTGCCGATCAAACTATGTAAAAAACCCTTCACTTATCTTAAATCATCAACCACTAAATCTCATTTTCTTAAAAATCGTACCGATTAGACTATGTAAAAAATCCTGGGACGGAGGGAGTAATAAATTTTAAAAATTAAAGTGTCTACACAAGGTGAACTCATTTGTTTGTTGACATTATAATAATGTCAAAGTTCGTGTTTAAATTAATAATGAAATATACATCATACATTAGTGTATGTGCAACTTCCTTTGAATTTATAATGCCTGATCCATACACTACAAAATGATGCGTAAGGTAGCATTTTTACAGTTTTATTTACCTACATACGAACTAGTGATTTAATCCATATTATTACAAAAGCAAATAGAAGTAGAACATTAAAATCTGACATTCAATTCTTCTATATTAATGCAAATTTATAATTATTTTAAAATTAAATAAATTCTCTAGAAAAAGTAACTCAAATGTTGGTTGCCGATGTCTAGTTAAACCCTATATATTGAGAGATAAATGCACAAAAGCTTAGTAAAAGTACGTCATAATTTAGAGAAACATCCTGCTCATACATACCACACCAGGCCCAGCCCATCCAAAAAAAATCTTTAAGAGGATAAAAGTATTAAAGAATTCAAACATATATTCCGACTTCTAGGGTTTGATAATCTCCAAGACCAACATGAACTACTAAATAAATACTCCAACACGTGAGGGAATAAACATGAGATCTCACTCAAGCATGTGAGTACCACTCCACTTTATCTTAACACAGCGAAATAGCAAAAAACTGCAGTGATGTATTTCACTCTCACAAAAGAAGCAAAACATTCTGTTTGACACCCAATTTTAGTTTAACAGTAACTGTAAAAAATACAGGCACATCAATAACTTCTGATATTGCATTAAATTCTGCATAAAAAACTGCTAATAACACTCTGAAGAAAGAGAAACACAACAGTTCCCAAGTTACAGGGGAATTCGAAAGGAACAACAAAACAAGGGGATAAAGAAACACAAAGACATAATCTGCTAAGGGCGGACGTCATTAACACTAGTATGAGCTGATGGGATTCTGAAGCCCAACATATGGTTGCTTTGATGAGGCCACTTTTGCATTGAAACGAATATCAGACATACTGGATGCAAGTGCAATCTTTTCTGCAGACAAAACTGGCCAACCTGTATACAAATATCAACATAAGCTGCAACCTAAAAAAAGCATGCCCCAGCAGGAGTACCTGACCTGCACAGCTTGGAAAAACCGTATTAAATGATCAAATAACATATAGACCTAAACTTATTAGAATGTTAATTAGCTCAACACTGGTAGGCTGTGTAGAAGAAGAACCTTACCTGTTCAAAATATTATTATGTGAGGAGTTTGTTTCGAGGGAATTAGAATAGTTCTTGTTTTAGGGGAAATTATAGGTAATGAGAAACATTTTTTTAGTTTTTAAGTAAAAAAAAAAAGGCAAATGCTTCCCATGTGAATATACTATAAGCAAGGAAATAGTTAAAAAAATCAGCCAAAGCAAATGAGATGAATTACAGGGATATAAATGTAGGAGCAGGTTTGAACAATCAAATTCTGTAATCAACTATTTTTCCGGTTAGTTAACAGTAAATTCTGGGGTTTTAGGTCAGCAAAATAAATTTTGAATAATGTGCATGAAATCTCATAAATACGAGTTATTTATTTGAAGGGTGGGAAGGGTGAAAATTAGGAAATGGTGAATATTTCCACCTGAACAGCGGAGAATGGCAGTAAGCCTTTTCACATAGGCAAAAACAGGTCATGGATAAATCAAGGGCAGAACAATCTACAACAACATCGTTTTTCCTAGGACTTCCATAAATTCATGAATGAAATCATTTGTTAAATATTTGGTGTTCCAACTTTTGTTCTATAGTGTTGGATGAATGACATGTGAAGGGTGAAAGAAAAAAAATCAATGTATTGTTTACACCACACCGACATGTGAAAAATGGAACAGGTGAATTGAACTGATAAATTCACCAATCAGATTCCTGCAATCAATTGTCTTTCCTACAGGTCAACAGTTTTTTTTTTTTTTTTTGGTGGGGGGGGGGGGGGGGTGGGTTAGGGTTTGTGAGAAAATATTTTGGATCATGTGCTTGTATCGTTTGGTATGCCTCCTAAAACTGAGCTATTTCATTGGAAGGAGGAAAGGGAGAAAATGGTGAATCATCCCCACCTGCACAGTGGAAAATAGGCAGTAAGCCTTTTCTCACGTGAGGAGAAGGACTAACAAAAATAAAAAAAATACAATAAACGCTAATAATCAAACAAAGAAATGAAACAAACCAAGAAATCTTCTTCGGCTTTAGTAGTCATATTTTCCATTTCCTTCCTCAGATGGATGTGAATTATCTTCATGGGGCCGGGCCTGTTCATCATTATGTTCACCATTGCTTTTATCATCAGCATTACTAGTATGATCTCTTCCAGAGTCAACATCCTCTCTTTCCCTATTCCACTGCTCAATTTTTGCCCTTCTCTCAACACTGCTTTCTCTTGTGTTTCTCCTTCCCCCCGCCCCCCCAGGACTTCTGCTACGTCCACTTCTCCTACCACCAGGACTTCTGCTTCGAGGCCTTCTGCCTCTATCATGGTGACGGTTGTCCCCACGTCTCCCTGAACCATGACGCTCACGCTCATCATGGTTCCGAGGACGAGGGCTGCGGCTTCTGCTTCTACTACGATCACCCCTTCGTCTACCCCTTCGGAACAGTTGTTGCCTCAGCTCTCTTCAGACAAATTATATGCATCAATAACAGATAAAATGGTATTGAAGTTCAAAAGGAACAAAAAAAAAAAACTAAAACAGACCTGCTTATCTTCTTCAGATGCATGAAGTTGCAATATCCACCTCGATTGCATACATTTTCTTCGTACTGCCTACAAGTTGCCTCACGGAAGTCCGTCACAGGGGAGAAGTCAGCAATGATGGGCCGCCCTAATTAATTTAATATAGGCATTTATCAGGATATAATCAATGATAAAATTTGAAGCTGGAGACTCATTATTAAATCTAAACTTCGGTAGATTAAACGGATTAAGGATATTCCCTGAGAAATAAATGAGATATAACCTTTTACTACCACTAGATTTTTTTAATTTTAAAGCAGACACATTTCCAAAACTGGTCAGGATTTCAGATCCATTCATCTAAATGCTGTTGCACATATGGCGTTGAAATTGGCTGGTGAGTCTATTACTAGACAAGAAACATTAAAAGAACTTGAGGACAACTGTGTCTAGCTTCCGCAGATCATAATTGCCTATTATATATTCCACATACTGCTTATGCAAACCACCAAAACCCCAAGAATGACAGATCCAAAAGAACAAGTTCTATATCCGTTTAAAATAGCAAGTGGATTAGTTTGGCCTAATTGTTATCCCCAAAATAACAGAGAAAACTAAAACTTAAACTATCAAATTGCCTTCCAAATGAGTTAAAAACATGTCCTAAAATCAAAGTGACTGCACTGCGCCTCACTAATATATCTCTTGAGACATAATACAGCAAAAAATACAAAGAGAAACAACCTTCGTAAGACCTTCCCACAAGATTCTGAAGAGCATTTTGTGCTTGGTCTTCCTCCCTAAACTGTACGTACACATTACCAACCATGTGGTCGGCCAAGTTATCACATATATTGAGGCTCTGAAGATCACCATATTTGCTGAGCTCCTGAAACAAATCTTCATAGAAATCCTATTGATAACAAAGAAAACTTTTAATTAGCTGAAATCCATGCTTCCGGCGCTGATTTACAGGTTGAAAATAACACAGAAACCAGCTACTTTTAACAGTACTGACAAGGCATAATGCTCAAAGGAAGATTTTGAATTAACTAATCAGATCTAAATTCGATGCTTCAACCCTAAAATATACTTAACATAAGGATTCCATTTGTTCAAATAAATCAAAACAAAAAATATGACACATATAAGAAAATCAAGCCTAGCCGACAATTTTTTCACACAACAGCATCCATCCAAGTGAATTGAAACAAATATACATCTAAATTTCTAACATTAGGAGTTGGAAGGTAGAATTAACCTCGAAATGAGATTGGATCTTTTTGGGGTCGAGGGGTTGACCCTGAGGGTCAACACCGGGGGTGATCATATCGGGGCGTTGGTACATGTTGGAGAGCAGGAGTGTGGGGCTGATGCTGGGCTTTGTATGGAGACGCGAGCACCGGTCACCGTGCCTACACGCGCCGATCTTGAAGTAGAAAGGGCAGTTCACCCTATCCTTCTCGGTTCCGAATATCGATGCCAAGTGCTCCGCCATTTTTCTCTCCTCGAATTCTCTATCTGTGTCTACACAAGGGTTTCTTCAAATTCGATTGAAGACAGACAAGACTTCTTTCTAGGGTTTGCTATTAAACAGAAATACTATAAGAGAGCCTATGTTTTAGGTTACATTAAATACAGGCGAAAATCTAACAACAAGCTGGTTTGCCCGAGAGGTTAAGGGGGCAGACTTAAGATCTGCTGCACATAAGTGCGCATGGGTTCGGACCCCATAGCCAGCATTTTTTATTTTTTAAACCTTTTTTACTCATCTCGCCAAATAAATAATGAGCATAAGTTTGGTCACATTATTTGCTCATATTTTTTAACCCATTGCGAAATACATAATGAACATAAATTTCTCGTCACATTTTTTACCAATCTTGCCAAATACTTAATGAACGTTGGTTTCATCACATTTTATACCCATCTTTCCAATCACATAATGACCATGGTTTTGATCACATTTTTCATATTCGTAAAACAAACAAAATCAGATAAGACACATATTATATCACATAGACATGAAAGACGTGATCACCAAAAAAATGTAATTTTCATAATTATGAACCCTTCACTCATCAAATATTATATCTATCATACGTAAAAAAAAGTAAATGAATCAGCACATAATGAGCATGGTTTTGATCACATTTTTCATATTCGTAAAACAAACAAAATCAGATAAGACACATATTATATCACATAGACATGAAAGACGTGATCACCAAAAAAATGTAATTTTCATAATTATGAACCCTTCACTTATCAAATATTATATCTATCATGCCTAAAAAAGTAAATGAATCAGATCTATATATTTCATATATAATTAAGATAACAATGTTATTTATTGTCAAAAAAAAAAACAGTGTTATTTATTAATATATATTATACTTTGTTAAGTAGTTTATCACATAAGCTTGATGGTTATTAATTAGACTTCTTTAATTTTCGACACTTATTAAATATTCATAGACACTTATTAAATATTCATCAAATCTTATACTTTATTTATTTTTTTTATTATGTTCTAGGAGTGCTCCCGCATCAGAATGATTGTCCGTATTCCTGAAAATCAATTTTTTATAAAACAAATAACATTGTTAATATAATTGGAAAAAACTCTTAAATCATTTATTCTTTTATTTATATTTAATTTTGGGACGGGGTGTAACACCCCGATTTTTCAAAAGTGCAATTTTGCCACTTTCGAAAAATCGATTGTTACTTAATTACTAAAATTATGGATTGAATTTTTTTAAATTTAAAGCGAGGTAATTATTTCACATAGCACAACAGAAATCTCAAGCAATTAACATTTAAATTAGAGCGTAGCGAGCGGTCCTTTTAAAATATGCATAACAGACATGCAATAAGATCTTTAAGCTTAAAGTTTTACAAAGCTTTTCATGTATGATACACGTTCTCAAGTAGCTATGAAAAAATGTTCGCTACTTGACAGTATATTGTGTTATATGCAAGTGTTATATGTGTCAACCATGCTTGATTATAAAATATTTAGTGAGAATGTGAATAAATATAAAACAATTCTGCTAGTTAATGAGAGCAAAAGATGATTAATGGCACTACTTCCTCCCCTCATTCTTATTATTGAAGAATTTGAAACAATAGTCACATAACTTACATCTTTAATTAGAATATCTATATTCAGTACACATAGTACTATATTTTCACACAAATATACGTTTATAAACTTGTATTCAATCTCTGACTTTGACTTGCGCACTAGGACAATTCAAGACATTTCTTACTATTTGCTCGTGCTGCACGTCTAACTCTACAACAAACCAAAGATACTTGCATTTTTTTTTAAGGCTTCATTGAATTGAATGTCAGGATATAATCTTGTTTTTTTTTCCTGGAAAATTCCCTTCCAAGTAGAGTTTCACATAGTTATACAAACCTCTCCAATGTGAGAAAATGGTAAAGATATAAAAAGTGATGAAGATTTGATATTGTCTAAAGAGGTAGAATTTATTAACTAGCCTGAAATAAAATTCAATTCAAATTAGAGAATACATGAAAATAACAAGTAACAAAAGATTTGCCAAAACTGATACCATAAAGACGGTTTATAACTCTATCCATACTTAATGTGCATTCTCATCAGACCAACAGATACCAGACAACATGCGACACATCATAGGGAGCTCAAGTTCAACATCAGAAATAAAACATAACAAAAAGATGCATAGGATTAATAAAACTAACAAAAACTGGCATATTCCCAAACTCCTGAAAAGAGATCTTAAAATGAGATTTTACATGCTCAGCCTGTTAAAAAGTTCTGCCTCAGGACGCACTAAAGGGACAAAAAACATTTTGCTTTTAAATTACTTAAAACAGTTCTCAATCATCAGAAATACTATTATTCAGTCATACTGAGACTCCATTCCATCATCTCCAACTGTGAACTTCAATGTTTAGTAGGGCTCAACGGGTGCACGGAAGCTGGCTCCAGCGTACACGGCTTCTGAACCGAGTTCCTCCTCAATCCTTAGCAGCTGCAACCAAGATACACTCGTGTTAATTTTGTCAGGCAAAAAACAAAAACTGTAAAATTGGATCAAAAGAAATGAAGAAAGATTAGATCCTTGCCTGGTTGTACTTTGCAAGACGTTCTGATCTGCAAGGAGCACCGGTCTTGATTTGGCCCTAACAAATGAAACCAATAGATAACAGTCAAAGGCTGAGCATTATGGTGAATATAACAGGTAGAATTCAATAAATTAGAAGAAAATTACCGTAGATAATCCAACAGCAAGATCAGCAATGAAAGTGTCCTCTGTCTCACCACTGCGTTGAGAAAAACATTTTTTTATTATTGTACAGTATATATACAAAATCAAATAGACGATAAAAGGTTGGGACTTATCATACCTGCGGTGACTGGTCATTACACCCCAACCCGCTTTCTTGGACATTCTTACAGCTTCAATACTCTCGGTAACGGATCCAATTTGGTTAACCTGGTATTCAAACAAAGGCATAGTTGTACTGTTAGGGACCGCAAAAGCTAGTGCATAACAATAACAGCATGATTGCAAGCAGAGCAATACCTTGAGAAGAAGGGCGTTGCAAGACTTCTCCTTGATTGCCTTCTCAACTCTCTGCATACATAAATAACCAAAAAAGTAAAGAAAAGAGGTTAATTCTGGGAGGAAATGATCAAACTAAAAAGTTAACTCTCAGCTCACAACAGCAATCACCTTGGGGTTGGTAACGAGAAGATCATCTCCGACAATCTGTACTTGAGTACCAATTTCCCCAGTCATCTTAGCATAGTGCTCCCAGTCATCTTGGTCAAATGGGTCTTCAATCGATACAATTGGGTACTCAGAGACGAATGACTTGTAGAGGTCCTTGAGTTGCTCACCAGAGATCTTTGCTTTCCCATCATTGCTCTGCAAAGATAAAGCAGTGAATGGGTAAAGATAAAGTCTAAACAATTATTTGATAAATGCATTATATTTTCACAATTACAACTTGCCTCTTCCTTGAAGTTCAAATCATAAGTCTTATCGGATCCATAAAATTCAGAGGCAGCAACATCCATTCCAATAACGACCTTTCCAGTATAACCAGCCTTCTCAATAGCTGTCTTGAGCAGTTCAAGACCTTCTTTGTTCTCCTGAATGTTGGGTGCAAAGCCGCCCTCATCTCCAACATTGGTGGCATCTTGGCCATATTTCTTCTTAATAACAGACTGAAATGAAAGCAGAACAAACAAATTAAGAACAAAATAAATCCTCAATCTCTAAAGCTCCAAGGAAGTTGTGGAACATCATTGGAAAATTCAACAGGGACATCAGGTTATAACATTCATAACTTTTTTATTAGGCACTAGGGCACCCCCACAACAGCACAAATTAAGCAAGCAAATCCGGGCAAATATGATTATTAACCTTAAACTACAAGAAATCGACATTAAACTACAAGGGATGACATGCCTTCAAATGGTGATATACTTCCACCCCCATCTTCATGGCCTCCTTGAAAGAAGCAGCTCCAACAGGAAGAATCATGAACTCCTGCAAAGAAAATTGTGTGTTAATTAAGATGGTACAACAATCATTAATGAACATATAATAAGAGACGTGCCTGCATGGCCAGTTTGTTTCCGGCGTGTGATCCACCATTGATGACATTGAAGGCAGGAACAGGGAGCACTAGCTTCTTGTTACCAGCAAGGTTGGCAATGTGCTAAATTCATAAAGAGCAAATCAATTATGTTAAAACAATTTACATAAAAGTAGTAACAATAATTTAATTAAAACAACCCATTAAATATTAGTGTTGGAATGTTTAGAAGCATCTAATTGAAAGGCATACCCCAACCAACTAATATGGGACTATCATTATTCTCAACAACTTCAAAGAAAAACGATGAGGATAAATGACCGTCTGTTTACCTTGTACAAAGGGATGTCTAGGACAGCAGCTCCAGCTTTGCAGACAGCAAGGGACACAGCAAGAATGGCGTTTGCACCGAGCTTAAAAACACAGTTTCATATATAAGTTAACGTACGACCATATTAGAGATGAAACAATGAACAAATTAATATACTACAATACCTTTTGCTTGCACCAACCCCACTCATTCTGAGTTCCATCAAGTTGTTGAACCATGAAATTATCAAGACCAGTCTGATCTGTTGGGTCCTGTAGAAGAAATCACAACTGGCTCAGTTGGGAAGACAGATTAATTATCTTCTTCATTACTATTGGGAGTCTAGTAAATGGCGAACAGATCTGAGTTGTTTTATCAGCAATTAAACCATGTTTAATAAAATCACAAGATGTATTAATTCTGTTCTTCCTACTATTAGTAATCTTGAATAATGAATGGCAAACAATTCAGAACCATACCTTTCCAACAAGAGCAGGTCCGATGATAGAGTTGACGTTGTTAACAGCCTGGATAACACACCAAAAATATAACATCAGGAGATAAATAAATTGCAATATGCTTTCTGATGGAAAAGCTATATATGATCAATGGCACTGACCTTAGAGACACCCTTGCCAAGGTACTCTGATCCTCCGTCCCTCAATTCAAGAGCCTCATAAACACCTAAAATAAGGGAAGAAGATAAATGCACTACTAACTATGAATGAATCATAAACACATTTGAAAATACTAAAACAAAGGATCAAATAGTGTAAATCATGTCAAAGATTCTGATTAACTTGGTGTTACGCATAATCTGAACTCTAAAATACAGTGGAGGTCATTGAATGATGAAATCAACCATTTTAATACCACACAAACTAGTATCGCCACATAAACAAAAAAAGTGATAAATTCTAGTTCAGAAAAATAATGAAAAAAAAAAAAGAAAAATGTGTGTGTTTGTAGATCTTACCAGTGGATGCACCGCTAGGAACAGCAGCCCTGGCCATGATTCCATTCGATAGATGCACATCAACCTACAGTTATATAACACAATCAAACAGAATAGAGAAAACAACCCAGGAGCTATTGGCATTTTCTGAGGATTAACCCGAAAATAAGCATTTCTAGTACTACATCAACGCTATCACGAAAAGTACCATACTCGAACAAAGCTTAAACAAGTCAAATTTAAAGTACGATTACTTCCGCAGAAAAAAAAAACAGATCGCTAGATTAACAATCAAAAATTTGCGAAGGAAAGACAGTCGATCACGTACCTCGACCGTAGGGTTGCCACGGCTGTCGAAGATCTGACGGGCCTTGACGCTCTTGATAGATGCCATTTCAAATAGAAATTGCAAGATCTAGAAAGAGAGATGAAGGGTGATGAGAGTGAGGATAAAGAGTTGGTGTGTAGTGAGAAAAAGGGTTAGGTGTTTCTTGGCAAATTGGAAGGGGTAGTGAGGAAATTGGCCTTGTATTTGTAGAATGATTAAGTTGATCAGAGCCGTTGATTTGTGAAATTAACGTTGATTGGGCAACAAGAAACTGATCTGTGGCTTAATTTGTAATCTGTGTGCTGGGAGTAGACGACCTCGGTTGTGTCGAAATCTGGGAAAATACAAATATATCACTAGACAATAAATAAATAAATAAATAAAACAAAATATATGACTAATTATGATCAATGAACTTTAATTATGGATATTACAAAAAAGGAGAATTTAAAAAGAATGATGTTTACCTATATTAATGTATTGTTATAAACTTGTTCTATCAATATAATGTATAGCAAAATATTTGGCTAATTATGATTAATTGGCTTTAATTATGGATAATAAAAAAGAGAACTAAAAGAAAATGATGATTAATGTATTGTTTTAATTTTGAAATAAGTTGAGAAAAAAAATTATTAATTGAAAAATACTGAAATGTTCAAATATAAGTGACTCTGGTTGGTGGGATAATTAATTAAAATGAGAAAATAATTAATTTATTTAGGGTATGCTTACTTTTGGTTTTAAAAACCAGGTTTTGGATTTCAAGATCCAAAACCCGTTTTACTTCGGGATTTAAAAACCGATTTTTAAAATCCACTCAAAACCACCCCTATCAAACATATTGATTTTACATAATTATATCTATATAATATTACTCTAATCATTATATTCTTTCTCAACAATAATATAATAATACTATAATAATATAATAATACAATAATATAATACATTTAATCATTACACACTTAACTAATCATTACAATCTCATCAAACAATAATATAATAATACAAACTCATTCAATCTTACAACTTGATTTGACATAAAGTTAAATTCTTCACTATTCCAAAACCCAAAAGAAACACTCATATTACTATTTATCGGGATTTCAAAAACCAGAATTTCAAAAATCTGGTTTTTAAAACCACCCAAAGCCCAAAAGAAACACCCCCTTAAAGTCTTGTTACTTGCTTGCACGTGTAACTTTTGAAGTTGAGATTGACTTGATAGTTTTTAGGATCGGTTGAGAAATGGGCATTATTGTGAACAAATGAAGATAATTTTTTTTTGTCATTTTTATAGCACCTTAGACAAATAAAAATTACAAGTTTAAATAGTTTCAATTAAGTTTAAAATGGGAGCTAAAAAACTCTTTCTACTCCTATATAAATACAACTACCCTCCCACAAAATTCATTATCTCATTTCATCTTATTTTTCAATTTCAACAAAACCCTATTTCTTGCAAAATCGAAGCAGTCCCCTCTTTCCACGGCCGTCGCCGCCCAAACTCAAACGAAGCAGCCCCTTGGCCGCGCGCCATTGGCCAAGAATAAACCCTTACAGGATGGTTATCGTATTGCGGCTTGTGAATCTTTGCACTTTTCTACACTGTTAATCCAGTACCCAATGCATATGCTTTGTGGTTGATTTCTGTAATTTGCGAGATTTGGTTTGCTTTCTCATGGATTTTGGATCAATTTTCAAAATGTGATATGCAAAAATAGTGCATAACATTATGCATAAAATAGTGCAAAAATTGGATTATGTGATTAATGTGATATGCAAAATAGTCATCATACTTCAATCGAATGCATTATGCATAACGTGATATGCAACATAATAATCATATTTTGAATTATGCATAACGTTATATGTAAAATAATCATCATATTTTAATCAAATTGTAAGAAATGATTTCAATTTTGGAAAGTTAATTAAATGATAAATAACATGTTAGATAAATTTGAATAATATAATGATTTAATTGGAAGACCGCAAATTTCGAGAATCTGCATTTATAAGATGATTAGATGTTAATGTTGACTAAAATATATGAATTCGAAAATTTTCAAATTAAAAAATGACAGATTTGTCTTATTAAGTCCAATTTGAACCTATTAGAAACAAAAAAATAAGCTAGTTTCTATTTGTAAAAAGTATGAGTGAAATCAACCTAATAACAATTTTCCCTATTATAGTCATTTCTACAGCACCTTAAACAAATAGAAACAAGTTTAAATAGTTTCAATTAGGTTCAAAATGGGTGCTAAAAAAATCATTTTTACCCCTATATAAATACAACTACCCTCCCATAAAATTCATTTATTCTCTCATTTCATCTTATTTTCCAATTTCAACAAAACCCTATTCCACTCCTATTTCTTGCAAAATCGAAGCAGTCCCCTCTCCCCACGACCGTCGCCGCCCCCAGACAAAGCAGCCCCTTGGCCGCGCGCCATCGGCGTCGAAGAAACCCGTCGGCCGCCGTCGCCCTCTCTTCAACCGACCCCCCGTCTCCTATTTTTTGCAAAATCGAAGTAGTCTCCTTCCTAGGTCTGTCGCCGCCCAAACCCAGACGAAGCAGCCCATTGGCCGCGTGCCGCCGGCGTCGAAGAAACCCACCATCGCCATGGCAGATCTTTTTTTTTTCTTACTCCATTGTCGAAAAATCGAACCAGTGGTTACGAGTCAGCGGCAGCGTGCCCAGGACGACGAGACCCTTCGTCTTCACACAAGGCGCGACGGGTAGGCGACCGGAAGAGGAGGATTTTCAGATCGGCCGAGGGATTTGCAGATCGTAGCCGACGAATTTGCAAATCGCGGCCGAGGGAGTTATAGGCGGCGGCTGACGGAGTTGTAGATCGCTACATGCGACGCTCACTCATACTTCTTTTCCTATTCCTTTTTTTGTTTTTTTATGTTGCTGGTCTTGCTATCATGATCGACAATGGAGATCGTATTTATGACTAGGTAATATTGAGTTTTTTTTTTTTTTTTTTTTTTCTGGTTGGAATATACCAATTTAAAAATGCCCCATTCTCTTTTCTCTTGTCAATCTGCCTAATTCTCTTTGTGGTGCAGGAATGATGAAGCTCGACAACCCTTGTCAAGGAAGGTATCTGTTCCATCATCAAGAATAAACCCTTACATGATGGTTATCGTATTGCGGCTTGTGATTCTTTGCATTTTTCTACACTGTTAATCCAGTACCCAATGCATATGCTTTGTGGTTGATTTATGTGATTTGCGAGATCTGGTTTTGCTTTCTCATGGATTCTGGATCAGTTCTCAAAATGTGATATGCAAAAATATTGCATAACATTATGCATAAAATAGTTCAAAAATTGGATTATGTGATTAATGTGATATGCAAAATAGTCATCATATTTCAATCGAGTGTATTAGGCATAACGTGATATGCAACATAATAATTATATTTTGAATTATGCATAACGTTATATGCAAAATAATCATCATATTTTAATCAAATGGTAAGAAATGATTTGAATTTTGGAAAGTTAATTAAATGATAAATAACCTGTTAAATAAATTTGAAAATCTAATTAATTAAAAAAAATTCAAATTATAAAATAATATTAATTAACGTGATTTTTATAATATAATGATTTAATTGGAAGACCGCAAATTTCGAGAATCTGCATTTATAAGATGATTAGATGTTAATGTTGACTAAAATATATGAATTCAAAAATTTTCAAATTAAAAAAGGATAGATTTATCTTATTAAGTCCAATTTGAACCTATTAGAAACAAAAAAATAAAATAATTTCTATTTGTAAAATGTAGAAGTGAAATGAACCTAATAACAATTTCCCACCAATGAAACACTTTCTCTTTTAACGAGTACTGGAGTGGAGGTGATCCATTGTTAATTTGAAAGTTTAAATCTTGAGCTTAAAATTGTATTATTAATTTGTATTGGTTTTAGTAGTACTATTTTGTTTCATATGAATAGAAACAATTAAGACTTCTGTTAAAACATGAGAGAAATTATTTTGTTTCTTTTTTATTTGAACATATTAAAAAAGGAAATTTATTTTCATATGGTTAGTCCAGTCACTAAACATATTAAAAAATAATGATATTTTATTTTTAAAAAAAATATATAAAATAATTATAAATATTGTGAAGATAAAATTAAAAAAAAAATCATTTATTGAGTATGTAAATTATTTCAAACAAAAAACTAAAAGTAAGTAGGAGATGTAAGAGATGGAGTAAAATTTAAAGGGTATAACATAACCCATAGTTGTAAACCGTATGATATTACAGTACTCCCTTCGTCCCTGAAAAGTTTTCATACTTTCCTTTTTTGTTTGTTCCTGAAAAATTTGCATACCCCAAAATAGAAATAATCATCACAATCATCACCCTCACAATATACACATATTTACCCTTTATGCCATTACTTTTGGGACCCATCATACACTCAACCCATCAACTTTATTTACTTTATATATAAAAATTTACAAAATTACCCCTCAACACTTTCATCATTACACTTTTTTCTTAAATCATGTGTCCAAGATTCCCCGCAAACTTTTCGGGGACGGAGGGAGTACGTACTAGTACGAAACTCATTCAAAACAGTGTGCTAATCATGCGAATCAACTCCTTGCTCATTGCTCAAGGTGCTTTGCAGAACTTTTCAGAAAAAAATTGCAAGTTAAAGGTTGTTTTGTCAACGCGGAAAAATGACGAATGATGTTTTGTATGTAGTCCTTATAATTTATTTTTAGTAATTTCTTAAAATAAATTAATGTTTTCAAATTTACTTTCCTTTTAAAAAAGAGCTTTAAAAAAATATTAAGACATTTATTTGGTTGGAATACATCATGGGCACTTTTACTTTTCTTGTGTAACTGTGTAGGGCTAGTTTTGGGTGAGACCGTCTCACACAATGAGATCCGTGAGACTGCTCTCATATATAAAAAGTGATAATGTTTAAGTAAAAAGTGATAGTGTTTAAGTAAAAAGTGACAATCACTTTTGTTACCAATATTATCACTTTTTATTTAAACATTATCACTTTTTTACAAACTAAAATTTGGAAAATAATATGGTTTATCCTACCCAAATTTTAAAATATGTGTTAAAAGAGATCCGTCTCACAGAAAAAGATCCGTGAGACGGTCTCACACAAGTTTTTGCCAATTGTGTAAGATCAAATGTTTTAAAATTATGTGTGACAAATTAATAATTTTATGCGTTTTCAGTGTAAATATCATGAGCATATATAAGCTTTTTATGTTACATTCACATGAAATACAGAAAACATTTTTCTTTGTTATAAATTTCCACTTTATAAATTGACTTTTAGGTTGTGTTTGGATGGAAGGATTTGATTTGAGAAGGTATTTGAAATGAATGTATTTAGAAATACATGGATTTCAAATGACATGGTTTTAGTGAGAATTTTAAATCCTTTCAATTCTAACTATGCTAAATATTTCAAATCCATTCACTTAATTTTTTAATCCAAATAAGTGGAGTGGATTTGGATTGTGGATTTGAAATTCCTAGATCAAATCCCTCCATCCAAATGGAGCCTTAAATAAATGATAAGTATTCTCCAAAATTCGGTCAAAATTTAATTACGAGAATATAATCTTTTTACAATTTTATTTTTTTAGGGAATTACTACTGCGCACTATTTGGAATGCACAATTACTAAACTACCCCTTCTACTATTTATATACTCCACAACTTAAATTTAAATCTCAATTTTTTCTCTCACCTTATGTTCGGATCCACTATATTGTTGTATCCTTACATTTTTTTTTTTTTTTGAAAGAAATCATGTAAAAACATGAGTAGATTTAAAAATCCAGCCCTAATATTGTATGTACTAGTAATATATATTTAGGCTTGTAACTAATAATAAAGACACTTCAAATGTTGTACCCAACAGGAATAAAGCACGGTTGTGGATTGTGAGGGTAGGCTGAAATTTTTTGATAGCCTAAATTCTACAGTAAATTTCTAATTCGAATTATTCTCAAGAATATTCCTATTAGGAAAATAAGAGTGACACACAGCAATCAGCATATATCAATTGGGCTTATAACGTTTTACTAATAATAATGTTGATACTTTGTACGCAACTACCCTTGGTAGCTAAATAAACAGAGAGATATAAAGGACAAAGACATAAAAGACAAAACAATTTTTTATTAACTAATTACATAATACGTGCATTTTATAAGTGAATGATACTGTACAAGTACAGAGTGATACTATAACTGCAATAAAATACACATTCAAAATACAATATTTGAATTTATAACTTATTTTACTAAATTATTTGCGAGTAAAGTCACGCGTGGCAATGTTCATGGCTCGTGAGTCATGAGTCATGACAGGGTTGATAATTCATAAAAATGTATTTTAATTCAATTTCAGAATAATTTAGTTGATTTATTTTATCTAAGTACAGTAATAGGGTCTTACGCATGATGTCGTGTGTCACAAAATAGAAAAAGAAAAAAAAGGTCAACAACGAAAATTTAATTAAGCAGACAACTGAAAGTCTGAAATATTAGCTGGGGCCTTTCAAAAAAGTAAAATAAAATTAGTTGGTGGATTTAAAAAAAGCATGACCAAAAAGAAAAAGAATATGCACTTTAAAAGCAGAAAAAGGAAAATTTGTTCACGTGTTTGTTGCCAAAATGACCAAACTGACCACGCAATGTTTCTTTCAGCAGGTGGGTTTCTCGAACCCCTGCCTTTTTCTTCCCCGTCTCCCTCCTAATTTTGTCTCTTCAGGCGTATTGGAAAAATATATAGAAAAGGGAATGTCTTGTATGCACAATTGCACACTGTGCACGAAACATATTTGGTGCACTCTATTTTAACGATTTTTTTTCTTTTCCTTTCTTCTCTTCATTTCTTCTTTCTTACCCTTTCTTCTTTCTTACCCTCGGCTGACGTGAAGGGCCTCCGATTCGATGGTCAATTCATCGTTAAATCGTTCACAGTACGGTGTTCGCGGACTCTGGAACTCCTCCGCCGACTAAATTGACGTTCGCTTCTGCCACTGTGTACCTTCCGACGAATTTCACGATCCTCGCTCACCACACGTGGTACACGCTCACGCTGGGCCTCGGGACGAAGAAATCGAAGGTAGTGGTGTTCGTTTTCGAGTCGAAGAGTATGAAGGTGGTGGTGAAACGGCTGTGATCGCCATAGATTTTCATGGACGAACAAGAACCAATGGTTGTACCCTAGAGTACCACTGTTCCATGGCTGCTTTGTCATCTTCCGAGAGGAGAAGAAGAAGAAATGCATACTGATCGATTTCATTTTTCGTTATTTAAAAGTGGTAACTATTATTATTGAAAAATGGTTATTTTGTTACTGAAAAGTGGTAAGTAATATTATTGAAAAGTGGTAATTTTGTAAGTGAAAAATGATAACTATTATAATTGAAAAGTGGTAACTCTTATTGTTGAAAAATGATAATTTTGTTACTGAAAAATGGTTATTATTATTATTGAAAAGTATTAATTTTGTTACTGAAAAAAATAGTTGAGACCTTCTACGTGTAGTCAGAGTGTCGTATGGTGTCGTATGACTACCGTAGTCAATTTAATCTGAACCATTAAAAATCAAATCTAAAGGCTTAAATCTGATGACCTGTTACCTTTTATACTTTGTGTTGAAAATATTCAACGTGTGTGTTGAATATGGTGTCATATTTATAATTAATTTAATTAATTAAAATATATAATTTTGAATTTACAGTTTCATCCTTAATTTAATAAAAAGATTTATTATATTAATTAATTTACTTAAAATATATAATGGTAAAACTACTAATTTACCCTTATATTATTATTAAAATTAATAAAAAAAAAACAAATTAAATTAAATAAAAGAAGTTATAATCTAGAACATAATACGTAGGTTTTAACACGCACTCCACTTCAGCCCCAAGCCACTGCCCTTCCGCCACCGACGAGCAGCTGCCCTTCCGCGGTCGACGCGCCGCTTCCCTGCTGCCGCCGACGATCATCTCCTCCCCCCTTAGTTTTCTTAATTTGTAAGTTTAATATTATTGTGGGGTAGGTGAATTACCACCACTGAACGTTGCTTATGTATATCTTCATATTTTTTCTTACTTCCGTCATTTGTTATGAGTATTTGAATTAATTGTGAAATTGTTAAAATTGTGGTTGAGTTGTTGAGTAGCAATTGTTTTTTAAATTGCCTCAAATCAAATAGAAACATAACTGCCCAACAAGTGTTTGACAAAATGCTTCAAAGAAAATTTGAAACAGAATTTAGCAAAGGAAGTGGCTATTGAATGCACATTCCTAACCATATTCGTTGTTTGAATCCTCTAGCTAAAAGGACATAATGTAGAGTTAAATCATCATGTAAAGTTTTGAATTTTATATTTAATATAATGTTTAAATTGAATTTTATGTTTATAACCACATGGTATTCCTCGATTTTATGTTAGAAGCACATGTTGTTAGTTGTCGTAAATGACATTAAAATAGGTGATTGAAATATATAATATGAAGATGTTGCATAACATTGGAAAATGTAGTAAAATTGGAAGATGCCGCATAACATGTCTTTTAATGTGTTTCTGTTGCAGTTTGTATGTACAACTACGTTCTACAATGTTCTCAGACGTT
Organism: Galeopsis tetrahit; assembly: GCA_963675135.1. Taxonomy (NCBI): domain Eukaryota; kingdom Viridiplantae; phylum Streptophyta; class Magnoliopsida; order Lamiales; family Lamiaceae; genus Galeopsis; species Galeopsis tetrahit. Next base: position 66,648,560 of record OY776129.1, on the reverse strand, counting down.
AGATATGAAGATATCAAAGTGGATGATGAATCACACGAGGAGCACATGAGTTCCGAAGAGGGGTCAGATGAGGATTTTGGGTATGCCAATTTAAAAAATGCTCCCATAGACGACAATACAATTTTGAGCATGACTTTCGCTTCGACGGAAGAAGCTAATGCATTTTATAAGATATACACAAGACGAAAGGGATTTATAAGCCGAAAATGCCACACTGGTCGGAGAAATAACATTATCAAAAATATGGCGTGGGACTGTTCCCGGTCTGGATTTTCTAAAGCTACTATAAGTGTACGGAACAACATTCGTAAGTAAAAAACTGATACTAAATGTGGATGCAAAGCTTATTTTCGTATTGCTCTTCATTTCGGAATCTACAAGGTCACCAAATTTGTATCCGAATACAATCACGACCTAGAGTAAGCAGTCACAAAACTATGGTGTAGGTGATCCGACAAAGAGTAAGCCTCGAGAAGCACCTCGAAATAAAAAGCAGAAATGTGGATCTTGTGGGTATGTCATTTTAATTAATTTTGCGACAAAGTGGGATAGCTCAAGTGGTTAGAGCACCACTACCTAGGCCTTAGATCCTGGGTTCGAGTCATGGGGAGGGGAAAAAAGGGATGGGTATTTAATGTAATTCATTTTAATTAATTTTGCATGTTTAATAATCGTTTATGAAATTATGTTTTTTTTAACACTCAATAACTTAATAATTTTTCTTTACCAGACATCCAGGACATAAAATTGGGTGATGTCCAAATAAGAAGAGCAACATTGATCGAGAGAATGATGAAGATCTCAACAAAGACAGTGATTCTAAAAACGTTAATTAATGTTGATCCTACCAAAACAATTAGTGTTAGATTTTTTTTATGAATATTGATCATATGTATTTCAGAAATTTTATTGAATTGCTGGTTTTTTATTTAAATATTAATTTAATATTTCTTCTGTGGTTTAATCCACGTCATAAGATACGTTTATGCTAAAATTAAGTGTGAACAATAATCATATTGAATTGAGATGAAATATGCATTTTATACGAATATGAGAAAGATGCTTGTGTGTCTGCATTTCTACTCTATTTGAGGCTCGAGCACATGAACAAGAAAAAAAATAAAATTTTGGTTTTCAAGGTTTACTCAACATCGATATCGACCGTGCAACCAGGCATGGCTGTTGGACCGTGAAAGTGAGCACCTACAACACATTTTTTGAATTGCACGGTTTACTGAGTATCGACCGTGCAACTGTGCACGGTTGTTGGACCGTGCAACTGAGAATTCTTCCAGGACATATTTCTCTTTACCCGGGTGACTGAGTATCGACCGTGCAACTGTGCACGGTTGTTGGACCGTGCAACTGAGAATTCATTTCTATTTACCCGGGTGACTGAGTATCGACCGCGAACAACAACCGTGCAACTGAGAATTCTTCCAGGACATGTTTCTATTTACCCGGGTGACTGAGTATCGACCGTGCAACTGAGAACCCTAACACGTCTTCGATGGAATTGGGGAAGAAAAACATACTACTAAGTACTTTTAATTTAATTACTTTATTATTTAATTATTTTTGTATTAGTTAATTTATATATATATATATATATATATATATAATTGTGCTTAATATATAAAAGAAGGGTAGAATAGTAATTGTGCTTAATATATATATATATATATATATTTTTTAAAAATTATATTTATAAAAAGGGTATTATAGTAAATAACAAAATACAATTTAAAAAATAATTTAATTAATTAAAACCTGTATAACAGATAACAGGTTCATACGACGCATACGCCGCCACGTGGCACAATTCGACGCGCTAACTATATAGTCACTTTGTACTATTTGACTACACTAAGAAAAACCCAAAATAGTTTTAGGAGATGAAGTGGTAATCTTTCATAAATCTGTTTTTCATTGTTAACTAGTAATTTTATTAGTGAAAAATGGTTGTTTCATAATACAGAAAAATTGTTGTTTTTAATTTTGAAAAGTGATAACTATTATTAGTGAAAAATGTGGTTTTATAATAAAGTGGTAACTATTATTAGTGAAAAGTGGTAAGTAGTAGTATAAGTGAAAAAATTGTATATACTCCCTCCGGCCAATTTCATTATTCCCACTTTCCTTTTTTGGTTGTCCAATTTTATTATACCCATACCCTTTTTGGAAACAATACTATTCATACTACTTTATCTACACCCTCCTACCATCACTTATTTACCTACTTTGCCATTCACTTTATTCATAACACAATCATTTATTTATAAATGGTCCCCACAATACTCCATCATACCCTCAACTTATCTACTTTATGAATAAACTAATCAATATTCATTAAAACTCGTGCCCAGAGAAGTGGGCATAATAAAATTGGACGGAAGGAGTATATTTTTTTATTAAATTTGTATTTAAAAATTGTAAAAAGTGGTAATATTTAGTAATGAAAAGTGGAATTTTTAATTATTGTAAAGTGGTATTTTTTTAAAATAAATATTATTTAAAAAAATCGTGTGGTAATATTTATTATTGAAAAATTGCATTTTTATTTATTGTAAAGTGGTATATTTTTTAAATAAAAATTATTTTAAAAAAGTTGTGAAAAGTGGTAGTAATAATTATTGTGTTAAATTATTTTTAAATTGTATTTTTTTTGTTTTATAAAAATTGTAAAAAGTGGTAATATTTAGTAATGAAAAGTGATTTTTTTTTTTTATTATTGTAAAGTGGTATTTATTTTAAATAAAAATTATTTTAAAAACTTGTGAAAAGTGATAATAATTATAGTGTTAAAATTATTTTAATTAAAAAACAAATTGAGGTCACACGATCCTGCGAGCCCATACCCAGCTTAAAATGTTGTAACTGCCTTTTTAGCGGTTACTTTGGGTGTGTTTGCAAACAATAGTAGTTGATTCAAAGTGATTAAAGTTGATTTTTATAGTAAAATTGAAAGTAGATGGTGTTTTAAAAATAAACACTTCTAATCAATTTTTTTAAATGTTGTGGTGTATGCCATACAAATCATTTTTTTTATAATTTTACAAAAAACACTCTTATTACATTTGAATAAATAATGGGTAAAAATAAAATATTATTTAAATTGTGAGGGCAAAATTGTAAAATTAGTGAGTGTAATGATTAGAAGCACTTAGAAGTTGTTAGAAGCATGGGGAGGGGTGCTTGACCAAAAATGCTTTTAAGTAATTAATTTAATCACTTACTTGTGTTTACAAACACTTCAAAAGTGATTCTATTTAAAAAGGAAGTGATTTTAAGCACATAATTTTGTTTGCAAACACCCAATTTGTTTAGAATTTCCGCTTTTTTAATTGATAACAGTCAATAGATGATTGGTCATCATAGTGTGCACGGTGCAGACTATGCACCAAAGATCAACTCAGAAAATAAGGCTCCATTTGAATGAATTTTACAATTTAAATTCACCTAACTTGTTTAGATTAAAAAATAAATGAATAAATTTTAAATACTTATATTTGAGCTTTTTATTTAAATTAAAATAAAAAATTAAATCTTTTACTAAAATCATGTAATTCAAAATTCATTATATTTTTAAATATTTTAATTTAAAATATTTTCTCAAATCAAATCCTCATCCAAACGCAACTTAAAGATTTTATAAATGAACGGTATATTTACTTGTGAGATTGAAGTGAATTTTAAGTTCAATTGATTGTATAATTTGTATTGGATGAATATTAGTTTTTGAAATTTTAAATATAAAGTTGTCACGTGATTTTTTTAATGCAGGTAAAGTAGGAGAAATAGTGCGTAATATAAAAGGGTTAAATGAAGAATAAAGAGGGTTGAGCGATAATACCCCCACCCGTTGCAATTGAGTCAATCTCATATGCGTAAGTTGCACAATGTAACTAAACACACAGTGAAATATAACACTAATTTTAATTGAAAAGAAAGAGTGCATAAGTAAAAAATTAGTGTACATTATAAGTATTGTAGTGTACATTATACTCGTCTATTATTTTTTCCTCTCAATTAATCACATAACTTGTACTACATTTATTATTTTATCATATTCCTTAATCAAAACATTCAAAAGAAAAAAAAAATTTATAATGAAACGAAGGGAGTACTTCATAAATTAATAAACTTAATTTTGTTCGATTTCGACCTAGAGTCGAAAATCGAAATTGGTGAATTCAACACTTTCAATGTAAACTTATGATATATTATTTCTCTAGAGAACACAATATGACTTAAGCGTCAGAGATACGTCACTAGAACCTCCACTGACGGCTTCTTTTGTAGAGCTAGAACTCGCGTGAAACAAATAGATCCACCCGATTCCAAGCATCTTTGAAGAATATGATCCAATATGAATATTCGTTCATATTCAATTCATACTGAAAATAAATTCATAATATACTTCCAATATAGCAAATGTTATTATGTTAGCCTTGGGGAGATTAGTGAATTTTATGGGGAAAATTGCACTTTTAGTCCTGTAGGAATTTTTCAAAATCACTTTCAGTCTTGAGGTTTATAAATGGTCCTGTTTATTGCGGATTTGGTCCTGTAAGATAGTTTTTGAATGAAAACCTTTAGTTTTTTTTTTTTTATAGAAACCGTTAGTTGACCAAAAAATATTCCTAAAAAAGTAATTATAATTAAAAAATAAAAAAATATTTTTAAAACTAATAATAAATTATACTTATAGAATTAAAAAAATAAATAAATTCAATACAATTTATAATATTAATTTATTTTCTAGAAGAAGTCTCACTAAGTTATAAAATTTGGATTTTTTTTATAGAATCTAATTTTTTTTAATTCAAGAATTTTAATATAATTAAAAATCACTAAAAATATAATGTAATTTAAATAAATTTTGAAAAAATTTCTTGTATTAAAACTAAAAAATAAAAAAAAATACAAATTTAAAAGTAAATTTTGAAAGTAATTGAATCTACAAAAAAATCAAATTGAAAAATTAATAAATAAAGTATGTTCAAATATAATCTCCAAATTTAAATTAACTTTTAACTCCATATAATTTTGATATAATTTGAAAAAAAAAATTCAAATCAAGCTAAATACTTTTTTTTTTTGCATTGATTTGAGACATTGTTTCAGATTTAATTGAATAATTTAATTTAATATTATATATAATTGATTGAATTTTTAGATCATAAAATTATTTTAAGTGAATTTATCGATTTTAAATAATTATTTAAATTAATGGTTAAAATACATTTGATAGTTTTATAATTTTAGTGACATTTGTGTTTTAAGAGATGTGTGACTTTCACTCAATTTTTATCCGTTAAAACAAACATAAATTTATTACGAGACTGAAAGTGTGAAAAAAGATAAACACTCAATTTTTATCCGTTTAAAGAAACATAAATTTATTACGAGACTAAAAGTGTGAAAAAAGATAAAAAGTGATTTAATCTCATTCTTACAGGACCAAAAGTGTATGAAAAAGGACCGAAAGTGATTTAACCTTATTCTTACAGGACCAAAAGTGCAATTTTCCCGAATTTTATGTTAAAAGTAAAAAAGAAAGAGACAAAGACAGGAGAGTTGGGCCATCTCCAAGGGAGAGGCTAAGTCCATCTCCAACCCGGTGGCAAGTTTGCCACTAAAACTCCCAATTTGCCACCAAATTTGAGTCAAACAACTTAAAGTTTAACTCAATGGAAATATTCTCTTAGAATATTCTTAATTTTATCTTTTTTATACTCCATTTTATCAAATATTTATTTATAATCAAATATTGAATTTTATTACGATTAAATTTAAATTAAATAAATTAAGCAACAAAATGATTCATTCCATACAAAATAAAAAACATAAATTGATTTCACACACAAACACCCAATGATTCGTAGTATTTATATTTAATTTGTATTTCCTTTGTTTAGTTATATTTATGCTCGTTGTGTTAAATTTAGCGTGCTTGTTGTGTTTTCGTTAATTTTCTATTGCATTTTGTAATTTAAATTTGTAGTATGTATGTTTTATTTTGTATTGTAATTTAAATTCGTAGTATTTATGTTTTATTTCGTATTGTATTTTTGTAATTTAAATTATTAATGTTGTCTTAAAATTAAATTGTATACTTTTAACTTTAAAATTTTAATAATTATTAATTAAAATTAAAATCAAAATAATAAACTAAAAAAAAAAAACATTTGCCACGTGAATAGTGTTGTGGCAAATTTGCCACACACTATTCATCAATGCAAAGAATACAAAATAAAGTGATATAATTTGTAAAGTTATTTCACATGCTTACTTATTGAGTTTGAATTGTATTAAAATGAAAGTTTGATTGTTTGTGTAGTTATAAAATTGTTCTCTTATTCTTACTTTCTCTTCATGTTGCCTATATTTTTCACTATAGCCCTGGTCTGGTGTTGTATGTTATATAAATTTCAGGTCGCGGAATTGAATTCAGCAAACAACAACAATTTTTTTTATTAATTAATACTAAGATAATTTTATGTCCCTTAGCAATCTCTAATTTTGTTAGATAGTGTAATTTTTTTTTTTTTTTTTGTATTCTTTGCATTGTGTACACTTTATTTGGTAAAAAGAAATATGTTTACTTTAAATGTTTGTATTTAAAGTTTTTTATTTCCTAACTCACATATTGTTTTAAACAAGAATTTTCTTAATTGATACAAACTAATGTAAACAACGAGAATACTTTAGAATAATGAGAATAGATGAACATATGATTAATTTCAAATAGAAATGTTTTTCTTTAGTATGAGAGATGGTGTACCTGCTTCTTTAAATTTTAGCTTAGTATACGTTATTTTTTACTTTACATTTTATATTTGTTCGGTGTAATCCAAAATAAAATTTCAAAAGAGGAGCAACACAAAAGTGTATATGAAACTAATAGTGAACTTAAATGTCACACTACTTTTGCCTAAACATAAAAGAGTTTGACACAAACTTTCAAAATGTTAAAATCATGATTGAACCAACTATTTTTAACGGAAATGACACTATCTTTTAAACTCAGGTGACTTTACTACTTATATAAGTTGTCTGTTTAAAGTTTTACAATTTTTTTTTTCATTATAACTTCTAAACCTCATATTTTATGTCAATCCAACACTCAATACTTATATCATCTGTTTTTATTTTTCATTAATGAAATTTGCAACACATTCTATGTCTCAAATTTTACACCTTCTTACGTACAATCTTTCTGCATCATGATTGTACCTATTTAAGCACTTTATCTTTCACCATATTTTTTGTTTTGCATCCATTAGACTCAATGAATTTAGTTTTATAATTTCTTTTATATATTATTGTGTTCATTAATAATTTCTTAGTGACTACATGCATTATTTTTCTTCACGAATACTTCGTTGATGGTGGAGTTGGATGTGAAATAGATTAATGGGATGTTAATTTATTTGAATATCAATGTAAAAAATAAATAAAAATATTATATGTAGTTGTACATATATATATATAATAGTAAATATTTTTTAAAGACGGAAGGAGTGATTATTTTCAAATCCAGCGTACTACGCGGGTCGTGCACTAGTTTTTTCTTAATAACAAACATGTGTAGAACTTCATAAACATGTCTCAGTTTTGTGCTGCTTTTGACAGTTGGTAAATAAATCCAGAAAATACAAGTTTCTTTTCTCTCACAATTTACAGGAATGGGCTTATGGTGATATCAAACACAAGCATTTCCCAACAAACTATAAGGACACAGTTATTGATACTCAAATTTTTGCTGAATACACTCATATGTACAACACATTTTAACACCATCAACTGTAGTTGTAAGGTGAGTGTATTCCGCACAAATCCTGTATCAATAGCCATGCCCTATCTGTAAACATCAACTCAACAATACATACCAAGCAACATTGTGTATCTACAACCCTTATCAATAATCACTACCATCATTTGCCTTTCACAAGTGAAGCTGAAAGATTCTTAATTCCTTATCCAAGCTCAATTCATCAAGATCGTAACAATGACTATACAACTTCAAATATGTTAAACTGAAACCTATAAAAGAATTGTACAAAAAAAAACCTATAAAAGAATATCTCCTATTCTCTAATGTACATTTTATATTAAGTTAAGAAGAACTCACAAACCCATCTGAAAAATCGAGCAAGCTTCCGCTCCTATATGGTGATCTCTCGACTTTTCTTTTCCCTGATTTTCCCACACAGCAAACATGTTTCAACGTACGCCAAAAGATCAACATATTTGCTATCCATTTAGCCGATATCCCCACACTACAACGCAGGAGAAGCTGAAAGATCCTCAAGCAAGCTCAATTCACCAATTCCCTTAATTACACTCATCTCAGAGACAATGATCTCCGCCTCGTTGAAACTTCCTTCCTCTCTAAGGCCGGAAAGAAGCTCATTACAAACAGACATACATGGAAGAAACCCATTCTTCAACATTTTTCTGTACCATCTATAAGCCCCATCAAAATCCTTTAATCTGCAATGCCCTTGAATTAGTGTGTTATAAGTCATATCATTGGGGGCCAGTTTTTTTGCAATCATTTCATCAAAAAGATCCCTTGCACCCTCCAGATTCCCCTCTTTTAAACATCCAGTAATCAAGCTATTATATGTCATCTTATCAGGATGAAATCCCTTATTTAACATATCTGTGAGCAAAAAACGTGATCTCTCAACATCCCCATGTCGTACAAAGCACTGAATAAGCTCATTATACAAAACTCGATCAGGAATCAGGTTCATCTGAAACATTTCTTCAACACTTTTTTCAACAAGATCCAATCTCTCCTTTCCAAATATGCTTATCAAAGGATGATATGTATTTAAGGTAGGCTTGATGCCCGACCTTTTCATCTTCTTGTACAGTTCCAAACACTTCTCTATGTTGCCTGCATTTGAGAACCCGTTGATTAAGCAATTGTATGTGATGACATCAGGACTTAAACCTTTATTTGTGATGCTAAAAGCTAATTCCTCAGCTTCTGCAACCTTTCCCTTTCTGCAAAGCCCATTTACAAGTGCATTATATGTCACAATTGTTGGAGATACACCATTCTTTGACATCTCATCAAAAACTTTAAATGCATTCTCCATATTTACACAGATGCAATGCCCGTCTATAAGCATGTTGTATATCTGAACATTAGGCAGCACACTTCTGTTCAACATGTCTTTAAACATGACTTCAGCTTCAAGAAGGCGCCCCTTCTTGCAAAAACCATTTATCAGAGATCCGTATGTCACAACTGTAGGCTTTAACGCATTATTTTCCATTTCCTCAAGAATCTCTAAGCACTTTCTGAACTGGCAAGTCTTACCATAGCCACCTATTAAGATATTATAGGTCTGTACACTCGGAGAAAGCCCCTTCACCTTCATCTTTCTTAACCACTCGTTCACATTATCCATCTGGCCCAATTCACAGAAATTGCTAATCACCGTATTATACGTGATGCAGCTAGGTTTCACCCCTTCATTTTCCATTTCATCAATAACCAGAAGTGCCCTATCAAGATGTCCCGATTTGAAATAACCTTTTACCATGGTATTCAGTATCACCTCTGTCAAAACAACTCCTTGTTCCTTTATCTTCATCAAGAATTCTTCTGCTTTATCCATTTTGCCTTCCTTGCACAATCCATTCATCAAAATGCTACACGGGTATGCATCAATTTTCACCCCTTTCTTGATTGCATCTTCGTACAATGTCATTGAAGCCTGAACATTCCCACTCCTTGAGTGCCCATCAAAAAGAATACTGTAAGTAAATCCATCAGGCACAACCCCAAACACACTCATCTCCTCCAAAATCTTCCCAGCTTCTCCAAATCTCCCCACTTTACAAAGTCCACCAAGCAGTGTGCTATAAGTCACTACATTTGGCTCTACATTATCAATTTTCATCTTTTCTCTAATACTGAACGCCCCCTCTATATTCCCCAGTTTACAATATCCGTCAATCAAACTATTGTACGTCACTCTATTAGGAGCCACGTTCGTCTTTAGCATTTCATCAAACAGCTTCTGGGCATCATCCACACTCCTCTCCTTACACAACCCACCTATTAAAACATTGTACACAAACCCATTTGGCCGCACTCCGCACTTAATCATCCGATTCAACAAGCCAAAACCTGTACTCAAATCCCTCAACTTCACCGCGGATTGTACTGCTTTCCCATAACTGAACTCATCCACACAAACACCAGAATGCACAGCATCAGAAAATATCTTCAGAGTCTCATCGAATTTGTTCGAATTCACCAAAGATTCAAGAAACAGATTAAAAACCGTAATCGAAGGGAAATTACCTTCACCTCTAACCAAGCTGTACAATTCGGCGGCCTCATTGTGGAACTTGGACTCCGCATAAACTGCAAGAAGAGTATCTACAAATACTTCTTTAGTATCCAGCGAAGGCGAAGCATGCGATAGTACAGTGTAGAGCTGCGAAACTGAGTGCATAGAAATGAGGCTTTGAAGATGTCTTTTCACCGTTTCCGTTCGGCTGTGTTGAATCTTTTGGAGGTCTTGTATGAGGCGGGTTTGGGTTGTATAGGAGGAATTGCAGAAGGAGTTAGAGGGAGGAGCAGAGCGGAATACCGGAGGAAATCGCCAGAGGAAGCGTCTCGCCATTGAACTGAACTGGATTTCTTGGAAGAACTACTCGAGAAAAAAATTATTTACGTCAAGTGATTTTTACTTTTTTTGAAAAACTTTTCAAAAAATAGTTAAAATTTTAGGTATGCGATCACCGTGTTAATGAGGTGATAGGAATGATTCACTATTTATAAAAGTATTTATAAAGAGATAATTAAAGTAAGAAATAATTAAAGTAAATACAATAACCATATATACAAAGATATGGACTAAATTAAAATATATTATTCCTATATTATTATTTCCTATTATATACTATTACCCCCGTCAAGCAATGCTGTGGATGCAATCGAACACATAGCTTGGAACGTAACAACTCGAAACTGGAGCGAGGAAGACTCTTGGTGAAGACGTCGGCGACCTGAAGAGTAGATGGGACGAACTTGGTGATGAGGCGACCAAATGAGACCAATTCGCGAACAAAATGGCAGTCAATGTCGATGTGTTTTGCTCGTTTATGAGCAACAGGGTTTTGACTCCAAAACAAGGCACTCTTGTTATCACAAAGTAGAGTTGGAGCTGAGGAAGGAAGCTGACCAAGCTCCCGAAGAAGTTGAGTAACCCAAATCATTTCTTGGGCTGTGCTCGCGAGTGTCCTATACTCGGATTCACAGCTCGAGCGAGTAACAGTGGGTTGTTTCTTCGCACTCCAAGAGATTAAGTTTCCACCTAAGAAAATCGAGTAACCATAAGTGGAGCGACGAGTTTCAGTGCAACGCGCCCAATCCGCATCCGAATAACCAGCGAGCGAGTAGTCACCAATCCGACCAAAGGAGAGTCCATAATTGATAGTGCCCTTAACATATCTGAGGATCCTTTTGACCGCGAGGAAGTGGTCGGTGGTCGGCGAGTGTAGAAACTGACTAACATGATTCACAACATATGAAAGATCAGGATGAGTGATCGTCAGATACTGTAGCGCGCCGACGAGCGAGCGATATAGAGTGTGGTCGGTAAAAGATTCTCCAGAGCTCACCAAAGATTCCCCAGCTGCGAGGGGAGTGGAGACAGACTTTGAGTCGAGCAACTCCGCTCGGGAGAGGACATCGCGAGCATACTTTGCTTGGCTGAGAAAGAGACCAGTTGACGAGTGGATGACCTCAAGGCCAAGGAAGTAGCTAAGGCGACCAAGATCCTTGATTGTAAATTCCTTGTTGACACGGCGAATAAATCGCCGAATAGCATGTTGGTCGCTCCCTGTAATAATAATGTCATCCACATAAAGCAAGAGGTAAAGAGTGACTGTACCACGTTTGAAGTAGAAGAGCGAGGGATCTGCTCGGCTGCATAGAAAACCCAAAGTTTTCAGAAAGTCACTGAAGCGAACAAACCAAGCGAGAGGATCTTGCCGAAGACCATATAATGCCTTCTTGAGGTGACAAACATGGTCGGGAAAGCGAGGATCAACAAATCCAGGAGGTTGAGCCATGTAAACAGTGTTCATCAACTTTCCATGGAGAAAGACATTGTTTACATCGAGTTGGTGCATGTGCCACTGATTCCGAACAGCCAGACACAAGATGATGCGAACAGTAGCGGCCTTGACAACTGGACTGAAGGTGTGCGAGAAGTCAATGCCTGGAACCTGGGAGAAGCCCTAGGCGACTAGGCGAGCTTTGTAGCGATCAACAGTACCATCCGCATGAAATTTGGTGCGAAAGACTCATTTCGAACCAACAATGTTTGTGGAGGAAGGACGAGGAACGAGCTCCCAAGTTTGATTAGCATGCAGGGCATCGAGCTCAGATTGCATTGCAGCTAACCAGTGTGGATGCTTAAGTGCCGATTTGAAGCCCTTAGGCTCATCAGAGACCGAGAGGGCGGACAAGAGACCGGTGGTCGCAATGTCGGCAATGTGACGAGGCTTGAATATCCCAGATTTGGCACGAGTAACCATGGGGTGAGTCGAGATAGGAAGTGGGCGAGCAGGGGGCTGCTGAACTGCAGGGCGAGCAGGAGGCTGCGGAGCTGCTGGGCGAGCAAGGGGAATGATCATGTCTGGTGGGTCAGGGCAGAGACCACAAGGATAATGGCGAGCAGCAGCCGATGGTTCCACGAATGAGCTGATCTCAAGGGAGTCAACTGACGAGGATGGAACATGAGAAGCCGAGAACGGGAACACAGATTCATCAAACTGAGCATGACGAGTAGTGTAGAAGCGGGAAGCGATCGGATCGTAACACCGAAACCCCTTATGAGAGGAACTGTAACCCATAAAGATGCATGGAGCACTGCGAGGAGCAAGCTTGTGGAGAGCATAGTCACGAAGGTATGGAAATACCCGACAGCCAAAGGTCCTGAAGTTGGCAAAGTTCGGAGCAGAGCCGAATAAAACTTTAAAGGGCGACATGTCCCCAAGAACAGGCATGGGCAGTTTGTTGATAATGTAGACAATCGTGGAAAAGGTATCAACCCAGAAGTGGGCAGGCATGCTCGCCTGAAATAATAGAGATAGCCCAGTTTCAGTGACATGGCGATGTTTGCGTTCAGCGCGACCATTCTGCTGAGGAGTGTAAGGACATGAGATGCGATGGTGGATGCCATGGTCGGCAAGAAATCCGCGAACACGACCATTAACAAACTCAGTGCCACCATCACTCTGGAAAGCCTTAAGATAATTGGAAAACTGATTGCAAACAAAGGTGTGAAACCGAACAAACACATCGTAAAAATCAGACTTGGCGTGCAGAGGATAAAGCCAAGTGAATCTGGAGAGATCATCCACAAATATGACATAGTATTTAAAACCATCATTCGAAGCAACAGGGCAGGTCCCCAAAGATCACAATGAATTAAATCCAACACACGAGATGGTCGCTTCTCATTTATTGCAAACGATAAGTGTTTACTCTTAGCCAACTGACATGGAGTGCATAAGCCCGGTTTGGGCAAAACAGAAGTAAGAGACAACAAACCCATTTTATTCAACAAATTAATTAGAGAAATAGGAACATGACCTAATCTACGATGCCAACAAAGAAGCCTTCAGCGACGAGCTCCGTAAAGCAGCGACCAAGGCTGGAGTACCCTGCTCCAGGGCATAGAGTCCTCGACTATGCCGACCCCTCTCCAAGGGTTGCTTGGTCGCCCGATTCCGAATGACAAACGAGTCATTAGTAAACAAAACATCAACAGGAAAATCTGAAGTAAGCTTACTGATGGGTAACAGTTTCTTAGTAAGATGTGGAATGACGAGCACATCTAACAAACGAACATCCTTATTAACCGAACACGACCCAACATGAGTGATGGAATAGTAGAACCATTAGCAACAATAACATTGTCGTTACCAGAATACGGGTGATGATTATCCAGATCACCAGAGCGAGGAGTCATGTGAGCAAACGCACCGCTATCAAGGAACCAATCAGAGGCCGGAGGCTGCGAGATGTGACACTGAGAGTCAAGAGCATGGGCAAGGTTGGCCGCTGAGGGGGCAGGGCGAGCATAGCGGTCTGGGCAGTGGTTGGCATAATGGCCTTGTTGTCGGCATATCTGGCAGGTAGGAGGACGGCGAACAGAAGCCGAGCCACCAACCGAGGATCTAGTGGTCGCCTGGCCACCAGAATTCCGAGGGGAGAAGTTACGGGATTTGAGGCCAAGGCGAGAAGGTTTACCCGAGCGAGCAGAAACAGAGAATGCTGGAACGGGCGAGGACGAGGAGTCCATCGAACGAGTAAACTGGTCATAGTTTAAGGCTTGATAGATCAGATCCCGAAAAGCAGGCATGGGCGACATAGCCATGCGAGTGTCAGAGAAGCCAGCGAACTGGGGGCCAAGACCGGTAAGAAACCAATGACACTTGTCGTCATCATCAACAAGCTTACCAATGGAGGCGAGTTGATCGCAAAGAGCACGAAACTTCTTGCTGAAGTCGTCGACGTAAGTGGATCCACGACGAAGGGAGAGGAGCTGATTCCGCTGTTGAGTAATATGGGAGACCGAGGTGTGACTGTAGGCAGCCTCGAGGGCGGCCCAAACGGAGCGCGAGGTGGCACAACCGATGACCTCGGCCATGGCTTCTTCAGAAAGGGAGGAAAGAAGAAGACTAAGGATCTTCTGATCCTTCTCAAACCAAGCGATGTAGGCTGGGTTTGGAGCCGATTCACCAGATGTGGTGATCGATTTCGCCGGAGCGGGTGTCGTACCATGAACGTGAGAGATAAGATCATAACTTGACAGGACCGGGACCACCTGATTACGCCAGAGCAGGTAGTTGGAGGATGACAACTTGATTGTCAAATTAAAATATATTATTCCTGTATTAATATTTCCTATTATATATTATTCCTATATTATTATTCCCATTTGTGGATTTATTTAAAATATTAAAATAATTGTTAAGTTTTAATTAATATGAATTTTTGACAATTTTAATAAAAAAACGTATTTGAGATTTTTATTATTTTAAAGATAAAATTTATATTTATTTGAGTATGTTAATTGATTTTTTAAATTAATTTTTAATTAGGTTAATTGAATTTTTAAATAATTAATTAGGTAAGTTAATTGATTTTTCTAGTAATTAATTGATTTAGGAATAAATCTTGATTTTTTTTTTCATATTAATTTTTTTTTTGATATTATGATAAATTATTTTCTTATTTGAATATTATTCTAAATTTATTTTCATATATTTTAAAACATTATTTATTATTTTAATTAATATTCATAATTTATTTTATAATATTTACACTGCCATTATAATTTTTTTATAATTAGGTAATTAATAATTTTTCTAATAATGAATTAGGCAAGTTAATTGATTTTTATAATAATTAATTAGTTAATTTATGAATTATTTTTTATTTGATTGTATAACATAAACTAAATTAATTTTATAGTGAATTATACATATTTGTTGAATATTTTTATCTTTTTCGCATAACGTCTCATTTTAATTAAAAATTTAATTTACGTCTCATAACTTCTTTAATTGCTCAATTTACGTCTCATTTACATAATTTTGGGGATTTTCAGTGAAAATTGGACGTAAATTAAGCAATTGAAAAAATTATGAGACGTAAATTAAAATTTTAACTATTTTGGGACGTTTTTCAAAAAAATTAAAAGTTACTAGAGGTAAATAATTTTTTTCTAACCATGTTCAAACTTTCTTCAATTTTTGTTGATCACTTAATATGTAGTTCAATTTTTCAATAAGGCATAGGGTGGGACTATTTACACCTCCATTTCGGTTTAGAACACTCCCCCAATCAGTTTAATAATATAATAATAATGTAAAAAGTCAAAAATACCCTTTGAATTATATTACACTACTAAATGCACCCCTCTCTCACATTTAAACCCTAAACCTAATTTTACCCAGCCACCACCATCGCCGCCGTCACCACCACCACCGCCGCCGGAAAACACCAAACACCAAAACAAAATTTCACCACAATCAAAACAAAACTCAGCAACTAAGAAAATTTTTAAAAAAATCAGCAACTAAGAAAAATTTTAAAAAACTCAGCAACTTAGAAAATTTTCAATTATTTTTTTTAGTTTTCGACAAACCAGTGTCGACCATATACGTTCTCGTCGACAACAATTTGTCGACTGTTGTCGACGAGAACGTATATGGTCGACACTGGTTTGTAGATTTTTTTTTTTTTAAAAAACCTTTAAAAAATCGACAATGAAATGTCGTCATATATATTCTCGTCGACACCCTATTGTCGACGAGAGTAAATATAGTCGACATTTCATTGTCGAGAAAAAAATAAAATAAAAATTCAACCATTTTAGGTCGACCAAATACATTCTCGTCGGCAACAATGCATCGACGAGAATGTATAGGGGCTGACCCTGATTTGTCGAAGAAAAGAAAAAAAAAATACTTTGCTGCTGTTAGTTGGAGAGGGCGACGGAAATTGGGGGGAGGGGTGGGGGTGGGGTAAGGATAGATAGTTTTTTTTTTTTTTCTTTTCTTTTCTGCTACTGTTACGGGAGGGGGAGGGTTAGGGGAGGGGGGAGAGGCGATGGGGTGGTGGAGGGGGGGTTAGGGGAGGGGGATTGGCGATGGGGTGGTGGAGGGGGAGGGGGAGAGGCGATGGGGGGGGGGGGGTTGGGGTGGGGTGGTGGCCGGCAATGGAGGTCGGGATGGAGAAAGAAACGGGATGGAGGTGGGGGAGGGGAAAGGAGAAAAGAGAAAAGAAGGAGGAAGAGAGAGAGACAGGTGGAAAATTAGGGTTTTTGGGGTAGGGTGTGTTTAGTAGATAGTTTTTTGGGACAAAAGGGTATTTAGGATAATTTAAGTGGGGGTGCATCCATTTTGACAAATTTTAGGGGGAGTGCATCAATCGGGGGGAGTGTTCTAAACTGAAATGGAGGTGTAAATAGTCAGACCCTAAGGCATATTTACCCTATTTGGGCCTAAACAATGGGGTTTACGGTCCGGCCCATAATGCTAGTCCATCCACAAAATTTTTGCTTAGGATCTGACTATTTACACCTCCATTTCGATTCCCCATTCAGTTTAATAATATAAAAAATAAAAAATACCCTTTAAATCATATAACACTACTAAATGCACCCCATTACTAACTGTACCCCTACTTCACCTTTAAATTGGTGGAGTATATCTATATGATTAAAGTAAAATTATTTCTCGATACATTTCATCGTATCAAAACTCGTACTATAGTATGGGGTAAAATTGACTCGAGTTTCGAACTACTGAAATAGCTATTGAGTTCGAGTTCACAAATTCTCATCTCGAAAGGCGAGTCTAATCGAGCTTGTATAATATTTACTATTTTATTATTAATTGTATAATTTATATTTGTACACATGTAATTGAGTTGAGTTGAACTCAAAATTTTCGAGTTTCTTATCAAGTCGAGTCGAACTTAAAATATTTAGACTCGATCGAATTTGAGTTGAGTTTCGAACTCACTACTACTCAGCTCATTTACACCTCCTATGTTCGACAACTCTTTTGATTTTATTTTAAAGTAACTATCGGACATATCTGATGAGTGTCTTAAATTCATACCATGTTGAGTAATACTATGACCAATTGGTTCTCATATATGGTTAAGCTGCATTATTTCAACTAATCACCTACTTATGTTTAGGTTAAAGGAAGTGCTATCATGTCTAACCAATTTGGACAGTGACAGTAGAATACATTATCCATCTACTTAAGAACTTTTAGCACCCAAGCCTTCCATTAATTTTATACATTACATGGCTAATGACGTTTCAATCTTGATGTGTAAAATGAAATATAATATTAAAATAAATAAGAAATAGAAAATTCAAACTCCCTGTAGATAAAACACGTAAAAAAACCAAATTTACTCCACAAGTGACTTTATATTTCTTAATATGTCAACTCATAAAGATTATACATTTCATTTATGCTCGTTTTCTCCTATTTTTCAATCTTGAAAATGAAATAATTTTTTTTAGATTCGATACCACTTTATTGTTTCGAAAATTAAAAGAAAAAATGACTTAATTAATTAAAGATATAGCCATTAGAGAGTATAAGAACATTTTTTAGCATCAAATTCATTAGATGGTTACTTTTGACTTTTTAAAACAGATTTAATCAAGTTGTGGGTGTATTTAATAATTTTTAAGTGCAAATATCCTCATAGGAAAACTAATAAGTTTCTGTGTGCACGTAAATATGAATAAAAATCATTGAAGAAATGGCAACGTAATGATAGATACCCGAAGTAGCATGTGCAATCTGCTCTGCATCATAACCAGTCTTTTCATCAAATATATGCAATGAAACTCAGAAAATAACTGGCACATATTCATGCATTAAATGATTGATTCCTTGTGTTCAATAATGAAAATGTAGTTGGGTCAAAAATCCCCAATTAATCCCAGTTGGTGAATGCAATAAATATATTTATTTATTATTTTATTCCTAAGTTTTTAGGGGGAAAAATGAAGAAGATGGGACTTTGGTGGTTCAGTGAAATAGTGTTGGCCTCATTACTACATCATCTGTCAGTAGTTGAGTGTTGTTCTGTTTCATACCCTGCTAGCTGTCTATTTCGGACAACCAAACAAGCCATAAATATTGTGCCAATTCATCATACGATTTCTGTCTGGTAATGAAAAGTGAAAATCTGGTCCCAGATGAAATTATTATCATTTTATCATTTAGATGAAATTTCCCATCTACGTTTCATCTTTTAAGTGTATAAAATGTGTCATCAACCACGTACATAAATACGTATAACACACACGTCTTATACGCGAATACAAACACGTGCTACGATTCAGAAAAATAGAATAGACGAATTAAATCAAAGTAACTCTTCATTGTTTTCTGTGATCACTTTCAAATATACATAAGAAAAAAACATAGTACATTGAAGTCTTAGCTCCAACTCTTATGCTCAAACCTAAAAGAATACAATCTTTCTTTCTACATGTAAGAAAACAGTATAGAACAAGTAAAATAAACAAAAAAGAAAGCCAGCAAGAGCATCAAAGGCAAGATATGCGGCTTCCATATGTTGCAGAAGGTTATTAATAAAACACGAGACAAAAAACGAGCAGTTGATCGTATAAATCATGCTAAAGAGGGGACAAATGTGCCAACATAGCCGAATCCCATGATGAAGAAGGCCATCGCCTGAACGAAGAGGTAGATGAAATAATGGTTTTTACCGAATGCAATGTCGTAACAACCACAGAAGAAGAGGTAAATCCCGGTTGAAAGCTCTAACAAATGAACTCTGTTGCAAGATTTCAAAAAAAAGAAAGGAATCAGATTACTAATCACAAAGTATTTGAATCTATATATAATAATGATAGTAATAATATACCTATCTCCAATTCTAAACCGAGGCTTTTTGAAAGCTTTGGGTGCTGATTTCATCTTCATAGCATCACCGAGTTTCTCAGTAACAATCCACTCGTTCACTCTCCCCGCCTCCAACAAGCCAATGAAGGTAGCTTTAGTGCGGTGTAGCGACATCACATTCTCGAAAAGGATCCAAAAAACGATCAAATGGAGCGACCTGAAAACGATTCAACTAAGAATATCAAAATTGGGACTGAAAACGACATGCTTTATATTGATCATATCAGACACATTAAGTAGACCTTGGAGTTCCAACTGCATTAAGGATGGTGATTATTGAAGGTATGTAAACGGCTCCCCATGTCGGAATCTCAACTTCGGGCACCAACACCGTAGCAGGAAGTATAACACAATAGAACCCAAATGTGACAATGTGTGCTACAATCTTCCTTATGAAGAAGAAACTGTATATTGTGTGGATTTTCTTCCACAGTGATACTTTCTGCAAGTAATTAAACACATTAAAAAAACCACTTTTAATTAATCCACATTCCGAATGGATTGAGGAACTAACCTTGTTTCTCATAATTTCAACCACCATTTTTCTAAACAGATTAGCAGGGCCACACGACCAACGATGTTGTTGGTATCTATACGCCTTAAACGTGCTCGGTAATTCATTTTTTACCTGAGTAAGAAAATGTGCATTCAGTAACTAAGATTAATACATTTTGGTTTGATTTTAATTTTATTCACCTTAAGATCACCAAGGTACAGGAATTTCCATCCTTTAAGACTAGCGCGAACGGCCAAGTCCATATCCTCGACTGTCGTACGATCCTTCCACCCTCCAGCTTCTTCAATGGCTGCGATTCTCCATACACCAGCAGTTCCTGTATTTTCATAAACACACAATACTTTTAGTTTTCCAAATGTAATTATTCCTACATAATGTACTAGCTTATAGCCTATCAAAATAATAACAGTTGGCGCTACAAATAATTGATGCAAGAAAATAATATGAGACAAGTTATTAATTACCATTGAAGCCAAAGAAAGCATATGTGGATGAGCCAACTTCTTGCTCAACGGTGAAATGATAATCGAGAGACATTTCCTGCATTCGTGTCATCAAGCATTCATCCGCATTCACTGAAAATCAATCAATCAATTAAATTATCACCTAATCCTAATCAATAAACATTAACATGAATAAATATTAAGATTTTTTTTTTCTTTTACAAAAAAAGTGCCACAGATATAAATGAACACTGGTGTCGGTAATTGAAGGGCTGAGGTCCACCACTCATACCAAGCTTCAGCACATGGAATTGTTGGCTTTGCAAAGGTAGGGGCAAAGGACAAAACTGCCCCTTGTATCAATAAATAACTAGATAAAGAAGCCCCTCTCCCTTTGGAGAATGAAAGAATTTCTGCCTTGTATGGCCCCATATCTACACCACACTTCATATGTGCACCGTGACAAAAAAGATTGCAGCTTTCCCCCGCAAAAAAAAAAAAAAGGCAGCAAAGGATAAAAAAGTCATGAAGTGCCCATGAAGTAAACCAACACTCTTTGAATCAGCTTCCAACATCCTTTATTCCAAGAAATATTTCATCTCATATTCTGATATACGTACTCGTCTCATGTACAAACAATATCGTAAATCCCGTATAAACCACAACACTCCAGGTGTGCTTCCATTACAACATAGAGTCAAATCAACTTTTCATCAAAAGGAACCTAGAATTTCTCATTTTATTCATGGCTAAAATAGTCAAATCCAATGGCCTTCTTTCTTTAAACCTTTTGAAAATTCAAGTCCCACAAAATTATAATGACATAACAATCCACACCTACATCTTTCCAAACCTACATTGAATTGGTGGTGGATACACAGTCCTTTTCACTTATACTAAATGTTCTCACCGACACTCCATAATATGAATTCCAAAACACAATTAACATGAAAATTGCATACTTTATGCTTAAAGGGACATCAAAAGTTAGGTGCTAAGTGTCAAAATCATATAACTCAATCAAACTCATTAGTTAAATTAAATTGGAGCTTGATCACACAAGTTTGTATGAAGAATGAATGTATACCGAATTTCCAACGGGCTTGAACGAGGCCGATTTGAGGGTTGTGAACTAGATACGGAATTGTTCGCCATAGAAAATCGGGTTCTGGTTGAAAATCTGCATCAAATATTGCTACATAATCACATTGTTTAACATAGGAATGCTTTAATCCCTCCTTTAAGGCCCCTGCTTTGTATCCATTTCTGTTATCACGAATTTCGTACTTAATGTTTATTCCTTTGCTTGCCCATCTTTGGCACTCCATTTCCACCATATTCTGTCCATTTCAAACCAAATATAACAAAAACAGATTATTAATGACCTATTTACACATTTTTTATAGTTAGGAAAAAAAAGGAAACCTTGATCATAGGGTCTGTTGAATCATCAAGAACTTGAACTATAATTCGATCAGATGGCCAAGATAGGCCACATGCAGCCCCAATTGAGAGCTGATAAACCTGTGTAAAATGTAGCAACAATGAAACTCTTGTACTAACATAACATAATCAAGAAAAGTTAATTTTTGGTGCAAAGATAAAGAACGGACCTCTCTTTCATTGTACATAGGAATTTGGACAAGAACCATGGGGTAAGCTGAATTTCCGAGCTCTAAATCATCTTTCAATGGCTCCCATTTGTATCTTTTATCAGCCTTTCTACCAAACAGTTTCACAAGAGTAATAACAACGGCCATGTACACCCTCTCGATGAACAACATAACCGACATTGCCAAACACACAAAAACAGCAATTTTAAGAAGAGGGACGATCAATGGCGCTTTGATCTGATCCCATATTAACAGAATTTGCTGTGTAATGTCGTCCCCGGTTCCGGAAAATTTGTTGGGAAGAACCGTTTCGGACGAAAGTGTGTCCATTTTGTGGAGACAGGATCCTCTGTTTTTCTTGCAGAAAAAAAAAGGGGTCTGCAAGAAAATCAAGATCTGTTGAAGGGTTTATATAGGCCTTGTTGTTTCTCCTTTGCGAAAAGTGCAAGAATATTTTTTTTGATTTTGCTTCTGTGGGACGCAAAACAGAGGTGGAATGTCAGAAATCACTTGCTCAAAATCTTCCACTCTACCAAAAAGGAAACCCCTTTCAAAACAAAGATGACACAGAAGCAAAATGCAGCCCTTCAACTCTCAATGTAGCTCAACAACACGTTCATTTCTCTCTCTTTTTTATTCCTTTTTTTTTAAGCCAGAAAACAGGCTTTCTGGCTTTTCTTTTCTTCTTTTTTTTTTTTTTTTTTTTTTTTTTGCAGAAGCAGAGAAATGGTGGGAAAAGTAATGGAGAAAGAAAAAAAAACTAAACAGAGGAAATGAAGATTGAGAAAGAGAGGGAAAGATGGAGGAGTGGTGAGGGAGGGAGAGAGAGAGAAACCTCTTTATAGAAGCTCTATTTTGGCTGGTTCTATTTTATTTTTATTTTTAAATTATTTAATTCCACCTCCTACTAAAAAAAAGGGTTCGGTTTAGACACAAACATGAAACTAACCCTTCACCTACAAAGCGCGGGCATTCGCCGCCGGCGATTTTCCGGCGAAATAAATATTTGTCGGTACACAAAGCAATTTACATAAAACTCCTTTGATTAGTCAATGCCAGTAGTTTCCCTAAAAAGGGTATTTTAAATGTTACAACGGTCGATTAAACTTTAATTAATTGATTTCCTATCTTGTGCAAACAACATACACTAATATGTTCAATGAAAACCATTAATATTATTCACTGTAACTAGCTAATATTAATAGCCAAAAAAAAAAAACAATTAATAATGTTCTTGTTCAGTGAAACTAGTAGTCTTAAAAAGAACTATTCATTCATTGTAACTAGCTAATATTATTCGCTAAAAACAATTAATATTGTTCTTGATTAGTGAAACTAATAGTATTAAAATTAACAAATTATAATGTGTTTGTTTTGTTTTATCAAAAAAATTAAAAAATATTATTTGTTTATGAGATAAAGTAAAAATTAAATTTAGATAAAAGATAAATTAAGTGTGATATGATATACTCCCTCCGGATTACTTTCATAACGTAGATGGACATGCATTAAAAAAGTGTAATAATGAGAGTAGTTTTGAGGGGTAATTTTATAAAATTTTATCTATAAAATAAATAAATTAGTTGATTTTTGTGTATTTGTGAAGAAAAAATAATAACATTTGTGTAAAATTGAGGATATTGCGAGAGTGAAGTTTATAAGAGGTTTTTTCATTTTAAAGGTGTCAAAGTTATTATGGAACGTTCCTAAAAAATAATATGTGTAAAAGTAATTGCGAAAAATAATTTTTATAATAAAAAATAAATACACTTTATGTGAATTAAAAAATATAAATATATTTTATGTGCATGTATTATTTAATGAAAACATTAGTAATAGTGTTACATAAAAATCGGCACATGCCAAATTAGTAATTTTCAAATTCATTTGAATGATATCTTTGTTGAAGTCTTTTTTAGGATTTGAATGAAATAAATGTGTAATTTATTAAAAAAAAAAAAAAAAGGAAGAAGAAGAAATAAATGAGTTGACAGAACTGCCCTCGTGTGTTGTCTTGTCTTCCTCTCAGACGGTCAGACTCAAGTCCGACTGCTTAGATATATATTAGTGCTAAATTAAGGTTGATTAAGAAACTTAGAATCTAATTGTTTATTAATATCGACATTCTAATGTCCCATAAAATAATCCATGTCCGAACTAGAAGTTGATGACAAATAAAGTTAAAAATATAATAGGAATTAAAAAAAGGATAATCTGAGAAATGATAGGGACGACTTACTGTTCAATGTTATAGGAAAAGAAGGAAAAAGAAAATAGAGAGACGAAAATAATCTATTTTATCTTTTAGATGTTTTATGGTAAGTTCAAAAAGATGGAGGATGTATATTTTTTAAATATTTTAAAATTTTAAATTAAAATAAAATAAATTTTTCGTGCATAAATTAATTTAAATATTTTTTCGGAAGAACAGCCACTCAGAAACTAGTAAACTACCCTTAATAGTTAATTTTGTTACATTCTTATAAGAAGAAATGCAACATTTTTTAATCTAATTGAGATGATATTTATATTCAATCATTTCCTAGACTTAATTATTCAAAATCATATAATTTTTTTGATAAAATATAATTTATATAAGAAGTCCAGAGACCCTCATTTAACCGGTGTGGGTGTATCACAACGACAACCACCGGAGACCGATAGTCCGACATACCGCTCCGTTCATGGTTGATTCTTCGTCGTCATTTGTCAATGAAATGCGCCTTGTTGCCTCGTACACATGACGATGAGGTGATGTCTTTAATCCATGATGATTTTTTGTGCGGTCCTCATTTTTGGTGTGCTTACGTTTGGTTTGTTATTGTGCTCTTTTTAATTTGGTCTAGTGGTGTATACCTTTTTTCCTTGCTTCGGGTTTTACCTTTAAGATGGATTTTTTCGAACAAAATTTTATTGGCGACCCGACCTTTAGTTCGACTTGTGAACTTATAACTCTATTTTTTTTTATTCTTAATATTTATATATATAATAAAAAAAACTCATACCATGATTTTTGTATGTGCTTTCGCGGTTAGGTGATCATTATTCAGAAATTAAATTAAAATTCCCACGGGTTAAAAGCAAGATAATAAATATAAATGGGCCGTTGTGGACATCGAAATGACGTTCTAGCTAATTTGTTCCCCAAGTTCTTCTCGAAAATGTTATGACTGCATTGAAATATATTTTGCCCTCCACCCATATAAAATACGTATCTGTTTATAAATAAATACACAATTCTCTTTTAAGAATACAGCAAATACTAATTTATTATGACTGATTGGTATAAACAAGGCCATGTATCTAAGTATTTCATCCAATCGGAAATTGAAATAATTAGCTTTAAGCTATATATATCACTGCCAAGAGTAGCAAAACTTGATTTTTTGGTCCCAAAAAAGATTTGAGAGTATTATACTTTTATGTTGACTAAGTGTGTATATTAATCGATGGCCAATGAATCTAGCTAATTTAATTGCTTCATAAAAAAACATAAGTTATTGGTGGAGAGGTGCTTTAGCAACATCTAGATTATCTATCAGAAAAAGATACAGCTCCAACCTATTTCAGTTTCCATTAATTTATTAATTTATGTACAATTAAATATACTTCTGTTAAAAATTTCCTCCTGTTTTTGTCAATCATACCGACAATAAGCAGTTGGCAGAATTGCCATTTGATTATATTTTTGTAGGGCTGATGATAACCTCAAACTGGAACATTTTTTTAAAAATAGAAGTGATATATTAAAAATAGAAGTGATATATCAATCCCTCTTTCCTGGTAAAGATTGATGATACACTTAAGGCCACCCTTTTCAGCTGAATTTATAACATGCAAATGTTTAATGTCGGATCATGTGTTACTTCATCAAGAACTAATTATTTAATTGGGATACAAAATTCATGCAATTTACAATTTTTTTGTTCAGTCAAGTTACTTAATTTTTATACAGTAGGGTAATTTTAATTCAAATATTTTTAACCAAACTATTATTTTTTGCTTTACCGATTTATATACTGAAAATTACTTCAATATACAATTTATTTTATTTATATAAATGAATATTTGTATCCTTATAAATTAATAAATTTTACTCTTAATTAATTATCTCTTAAATTATTTCTCCACATTTCCCCCAAATTTACCCTCGCCTGTATTTTTAAAAGATCTCTCTCTCTCTTTTTAAATTAAAGATATGTTTAAATTTTATACAAGATTGATTGTAAAAATGCATCGAACAAAATTTTATGTTTATTAATTTGATACCTTTTTTTTTTATAATAAAATTACATTTATTATGAAATTGAGGGAGAGTTGTTATTTTGACACAATTTACTTGAAGTTCAAAATTTGAATATTTATAAAATGAACAAATTATAATATTTTCATTTAAAATGTTTAAAATATTTTTGACAAATAAATAAACATCAAAATTAATTAAAGGTTAAATAGTTATTAATATCCAAAATACAACCATCTCTTATATATCCTTGAAGACGGAAATGATATAGAGCCCACCAATTGTGCCCACCAGTTTTGCCCACCGCCTATGTGGCATTCCACGTCAATAAATTCTTATTTATATTTAATTTAAACTTAATCTAATATCAATATTTTATTTTTTTATCCATATCAATATTTTAAAAAATCTTTTTTTATATTTAATTTAATATTATCTCTATCAAATTACGCTAACTAACGCCATAAATCTTTTCTCAAATCTTTCCATCACCATTAATTTTTTCTCAAATCTTATATGTGGCATGAGTTTAATGTAATATTAATATATTATCAAATCTTAATTGAATCTTAGGGTTTACGGTTTTAGGGTTTAGGATTTTAGGGGTTTAGGGTTTAGGGGGTTTAGGGTTTAGGGTTTTAGGGGTTTAGGGTTTAGGGGTTTTAGGGTTTAGGGTTTTAGGGTTTATGAGTTTAGAGGTTTAGAGTTATGTAAATTAATGTAGTCATTTTTACGGAAATGATATAGATATAAGATGGTGATAGAAAAGATTTAAGAAAAGATTAATGGGTTAGTTACGCATAAAATAAAATATTGATATAAGATTTGAGAAAAAATTAATGGTGATGGAAAGATTTGAGAAAAGATTTATGGCGTTAGTTACGCATAAAATAAAATATTGATATAAGATTTGAGAAAAAATTAATGGTGATGGAAAGATTTGAGAAAAGATTTATGGCGTTAGTTAGCGTAATTTGATAGAGATAATATTAAATTAAATATAAAAAAAGATTTTTTAAAATATTGATATGGATAAAAAAATAAAATATTGATATTAGATTAAGTTTAAATTAAATATAAATAAGAATTTATTGACGTGGTAATGCCACATAGGCGGTGGGCAAAACTGGTGGGCACAATTGGTGGGCTCTATATCATTTCCGTCCTTGAAGATATATAAATCCTACACTTGTTTAAAAAAAAGAAAAAAAAACTGCAAATTAAAAGAGTGATAAACGTGACACGTGTCTAGATTAATAATTAGAAAATTTTAACATCGTGATACCCCTTCCCCTTTATTTCAAGCACCCCTGGTCCTGAGGTAAATGTAAGCAATTATTACATTTAGGTTTCCACTATATTAATCTTTTAACTTTAGCAAACAAAAATTTAAAGGCAAGTTCACCCAAGTACTCAAACAAACGTAGAATTTGTTTCAGAGAAGCTGAATATAGATATAGATTTAGTTATGATGATGAAGAAGAGGGTATGGAGAAAAACGCAGTATATATGCCAATGCCATACCATTCTATTGCTAGTTGGTTAAATTATGAACCAAGACAAGCCAAAGTGCACGTGGGTGGGTTAGCTTATATATTCAAAAGTTTATCGCATATTCCACGAAATTCACATCATGTCTTTATTCAATTTGAGCAAATTGTGACAGGATTAGAGTAATTTTTACATGAAACGGTTGCATGCATAAGACAATGTTCAACTTAAATATATATTCTGAATTCTATGATTGATTGAAAACTTATGTATAAACGTATGATCAGTTATATACGTAGTATATAATAATATAGTCTAGTAAATTAGATTCAAAATATTCAGATGAATAAATTTGTATTCATGAAACTCCTAATTAGGAACAATGTGTTTAGGGTAACCAACGACTCAACGAGTGAGTATTATTTATAATTAGCTATTACATATTTTCGCATATTACGCATGTTTTAGATTTTTTATATAGATCGTCAAGATTTAAGATGTAATTTCAAATTGTTCTTGTTTTCGGTTTGTTTTGGATCAATTTGTTATTTCAAGTTATTCTCGTTTTAATTTAGTTTAAAAGGGTGTACATTTTTTCTTCACCTCAAGTTTCATCCTTAGAAAGGTTTTTTCAAATAAAATTTTACTTTTTTTAATACACAACTTCGTTTGCCAAAAGACGTCAAATTGGGCAAAAAGTAATTCAATTACTTTCCTATTAGAAAATTTCTAACACAAATTTGAAAACTAAAAAAAAAAAAAAAACTCCCTCCTTAAATAAATGGCTTTTTAAAATCATATACACTACAAAAAACCAGCCATATGGAGAGGGTTTTGACGAGGGAAAAGCCCTATTTAAGGGATTTGGCGACAGCAGAGGCGAGGGGCAGTCGCCGTCGCCTAAGTGCTCCTCGCTAACTTATTGGCGAGGGCACCCTCGCAAATTCCCGAGGGCAGAATTGCAAACAGACCTGGGTCTCTAAGGCCACTTTTCTTACCTCTCACCACCAGGCCACCATTAATTCCGTTTATTCACACCTGGGCGCGCGCATGGGGGGTCGAACTCGCGACCTCCCGAATTGTGAAGAGTTTATGCGCCCCCGTGTGCCAATTAGGCTAGGAGCTTTAGTCGTGATATTTTTAATGCATTATATATTTATCCCTTTTAATTTCTGTTTTTATTCTTTAACTCAATTAATTTAATAAATTACCAACTATATGTTATTAAGTAAATTAATTATATTAGCTCAATACTTAATTAATTTCACAAGTCCCTCGTTACTAAATTTAATAACTTATACTTATATATGTATTAATTAACTCAATTTATTTAACAAATCCCTTCATTAATACTAAATTTAATAATTTATATTTATGTATGTATTAACTCAATTTTATTCTTTTATTATTAATTAAGTCAATTAATTGAATAGATTACTAACTCAATTAATTTATATATTACCTCAATACTTAATTAATTTAACAAAAACCATTCATTAGTAAATTTAATAACTTATTAACT
Source organism: Galeopsis tetrahit (assembly GCA_963675135.1). Taxonomy (NCBI): domain Eukaryota; kingdom Viridiplantae; phylum Streptophyta; class Magnoliopsida; order Lamiales; family Lamiaceae; genus Galeopsis; species Galeopsis tetrahit. The sequence continues at coordinate 66,619,210 of OY776129.1, read as the reverse complement.
CAATTACCAACTATATGTTATTAACTCAATTTATTTAATAAATTACCAACTATATGCTATTAACTCAATTCATTTATATATTAGATCAATACTTAATTAATCACACACAAGCAATATGAATTAAAACCATTACAATAAAACATTGTCTCGTACGTTCACTTCAATTCAAGTACACAACATAAAAAAAAAATCTCAAACAACTTCATCAATTTTTTAAAATCTAACAAGACAACATAACTTAAAATGTATCAATCATCGACCATCCTCAGCAACGTCATCATTACCATCATCATCATCCCCGTTCCCGTTACCCGACCCCCTTCTGAACCGTCTCATCATTGATGCCATTTGTTCTGCCATCTGAGCAGCAAACTCTTGACGTAAGCGCTCCTCCGTCTGAGTGACTGATTGCTGGAATTCTTCACGTATGAGACGCTCTCTCTCTTCACTAGCCCTCCGCTCTTCCAAAAGAGCATTATCGATGTCGGCCTGGCTAAATCGTCCAAACGCCGTACCGGAAGATGTCTCACCAGGACCAGAAGTGACACGTCTGTTCTTTCCTAGTTGCCCAAGACCCTTCACGCGACCGTGAGATCTTCCAACTTTCTTCACGTACAACTTAGACATTTCCGGCAAGGGTGGGGTCTGGCTACTGGAACCATCATCTGAAGGATCATGATCAGATGACGGCTGGGTGAGATGTGACAATTCCTCTTGCACCTGATCCTATATATGTGCATATGTAAAATTTGGTTAATATACATGTCAATACAATTAAATATTATATTTAATATAATATATGTATACACTTACCAGAATATCACCCATATGGCTGTATGTGTACGTTCCGTTAGTGTAACGGTGGATATATTCGATAATATTCGTAAGCTGGTCGTCCCGTCTTCTCCTCCTATATTTTGAAGAACATAAAATTAAATTAATTAAAATGAAATCAAATTACTTATATAATTGAACATAAATACTTACAATCCGTCTGGCCACCTCGGCTGCCCCACGAGATCCCCCTTTATGTCTAGCAAAATTGGTACCCGGGCCTCCAGGCTCTGATAGTCGGTTCTTCCGACACTGCTCGCTCTTCTTAATTGTGTCCGGTTGATTCCAGTGGCGAACCAAGGCCTCCCAGACATCGTTGTCCCACGTCAGCCTCTGGTGCTTCGTCTCCCACAATCCCTTGTAGTGGTTCAACATGTCACTGTATCGATTGGCTGCTCTCTCAAGAAAGAGCCTGTACACTAATGCAGTGTCAACAGTCTCTGGATCCCACATAACCTCATTCTGCCAAAAAAAATTGATTAATTATAACAAAATGTGAATGAATAGATATGTTACACATCATTAAATTATATTATACCTCGAATGTATCCCACCACCGTTGAAGCCTAGCTGGGGATATCAAGGCGAATGTGTGTGCGCCAACCTCCATATTCCGGTACATGATATGTCGGATGGTGGTCGAGATTAGACCCGAAGGCATCATCCTGTTGTTACACATAATTAATTTGAAAATGAATAATTATGTAATTCATTATAATGAAAATTATAAGATATGTAATACTTACGCTCCACGATAGATCGTAAGACGAATACGACTCTCGTGTGCGTCTGTCGCCTGGCTGGCCGCTGTCTCGACAGACGCACGTCCGACTGGGTCCGGTAACGGTGGATCCTCCTGCGCTGGATACATGGGGGGCATCTGGGGAACCTGTGTGTAGTACGGATAGGGGGTCGATCCCTGCATCTGGGGCATCTGGATGATCTCAGTCATATCCGGCAAATAGAAACCCGGATGATGTGGTATAGGTACAGGCGGCGTCTCACCTCTACCTCTACCTCTACCTCTACCAGTACCAGAACCCTGACCACCAGAACCATGTCCACCAGAACGCTGTCCATGACCCCATATCCACTCATCTGTAAAAATAAATATTAAAATATAACAATTAATAAATTAACATTCTTGATATAATTACTCAAGTCGGAACGCACAATCTACAACAAACAAACAACTCATCCCGGCCTCCAACATCGATTTAATTTCACTTATTTCCAACAATTAATTATAAAATTAATTCTCCCAATTAACACATTCATGCATAACAATTAACACACCAATTAATAATTAACACATATATATACATGCATATATAAAACATAACAATAATTATATTAACACATTCATAACAATTAACAATTTTTATAACTTTCATCAATTAACAATCTTAATTAATCCTAATTAACAATATACATATTTTTCTAACATAATTACAATCCTAACATTACACAACAAAACTATATACATGCATATATATATATATACATATATGATATAATATAAACATATATATACAACTTTTAATTTAATCAATAAAAACACATAAATTTACCGTAGAAATGAACCCCTCGAAGTGTAGAATAGAAATATCCAAAAATTAGTCTCGATCGGTAGCTCCGGCAGCGGCGGTGGCGCGGTGGACGAAAGCAGCGGTTGTGTGTTTATTTTTGGGGGTGAAGGAGGCTGTACGAGTTTGGGGAAGAAGGAGAGGGTTTTAATTGGGAAATAGGCGAGGGCATTTACGAGGGCCCCACCCCTCTCGCCAATTAGCGAGTGGGGGACCGTCGCCAGTTTCCGAGGGCCACAATGCACTCGCCAATGAGCGAGTGCAAAACACGCCGTCGCCAAATCCCTCGCCAATTGGCGAGGGCATCTTTTTCACTCGCTAAATAGCGAGTGTGATTCCGCCCCTCGTCAATTCCCTCTTTATTTGTGCCCCTCTTTAAAACCCTCGCCAAATAGCAAGGGTGAAATACCCCTCGCCAATTTCCCTCGTTATTTGAGCAATTTTTTGTAGTGATATTTGTACACAACTAAATGGTGTTTTAACCCCCTCCCCCCTTTTTTCATTCTCTCTCCCAATTTTACCCTTCTTTTAACTTTAAAAAAATACTATAATTTAATTTCTAACTTACATTTGTTAATTAATGGGTTAATTAGCAAGGGTGAATTTATTTAAAATTAACCTTAATTAATCCCTTCTCACCTGTTAAGTATTCCCCCTCGATCTCATTCTTACTTTAGACAATACTCATAAAATCATTTGGTAAAAGAATTATTCATTAATTAATGACAAACACAAATATATAACAAATTGGAAATGAGAGAATCAACTATGTATCATCAAACTATATATATAGTGTGTAGTTATCATTTTTATTTAAATAGTTATGAATCAAATAGTAAAAGCAAGAAGAACCCTTTCAATTATATAAAATGAAGAACAGACGTTAATTTAATTTCTATATAAGTAACTCAAGTATAAATAATAAATAATACGGAGTACAATATATTCTGCACTATAGTATAAATTGGAGTACCTAAAGGGCATTTTGCCATTAAAAACCAGAAAGGCGTTAACGATGATTAAAACATCATAAACCAACGGTGACAAAATTAAATTCAAAAGTTTTAGGTTTGTGCTGTAGTCCACTTTTAAATTAATTTTTTTTTTTAAAAAGTCAAATTACTACTCCAACTTTCTTGATTGATATACATTTATAATAATTATAATAAAAATATAATAATATGGTAAGAGTGGGACCTAAGCGGCAGAAAGATGAACTACATCTGCACCATGTGAAAATGTTCAACCTTCCATCCAACTTTCACTATCTTCGTTTCATTTCAAGGCTGAATCTGAATCCCCACTATGTGAAGCTTTTCGCCCATTCTGTAATTCATTTTTCTCTCGTCTTATTTTTTAATATATTGAGACTTAATTTCTTCATTCTGCTATAAAATTTTCTTTTACTTTTTACACAAAAAGTAAAAAATACAATATAAAATATGTAAGGGTAATTGAAAGTATACAAAGGCATGAAGAAGAAAATGTAGGAAAAAGAAAATGTAGAAAGAAGTTGAAATAAAAAAAATAAAAAATTATCATTTAAAAAATTGAAATAACATCCAAAATAGATAAGTGAAAACTTACTGTGAAAAACTAAATATTATTTATACTATTTTATCTTTACTTTTTAAATACTATTTATTTACTTCAAATTTTCATTCAGTTTATTACAAACAACTTATTTATTCAAAAGAAACTCCATAATACCTCATAACATCTCTAAATTATTTATTTTATACATAAATTATATGATACAAAACAAACATTAAATTTTCAAAAACTGCCTCATAACATTAATGTGTGTGATCAAAACAAACACGAATTAAAATTCATTGATTCAAAGAATACTCGAATATTGAATAAACGAAGAACACATCTTCAATAACATTAAATTTTTAAAAAACTGCCTCTACAATGTTTGGAAAGAGATTAAAAATGAAAAAATCGAGTGTGCGAAAATAGGAAATTATATATAAAAAAACCTAAATAATTGAAAATTGCAAAAATAACACCCAAAAAACAATAAAATGCGTTTTTGACTCCTCAGACGATGTAATTTAACCAAAAAACATAAAATATCACGGCGAATCCGTGAGTTTGGCTCGTAGCATCGTTTCCACCCAAAAAAGTGTGTTCGTTTACTAAAATTGGATTTCGACTCTCAAAACTTTAAAAATTGCAATGTCAATCATGCATCACTAATTCATAATTAAAATAAATAAAGAATCATAATGAATTTCTACGGTAATTATTATTATAGGTCCACCATCCTTGGAGGATTGTGATGTATGTACTTGTTTGTCTTTCACCAACCACATTCTAATCGTAAATTAAAGCTTAAGCTTCCCTATTCCACACATACTCTATTTATATTGGTTGTACCTCGTAATAATATTTTTTTATGTGTAAACATAAATTTCGTGAATTAAATATTATAACGTAAAATATGATGGAGTACAATTTATTTTTTTCGAATCAGACCATTTATCTCCTCCAATTCTCTTTTCGTGACTTCACTTAATCTTTTTTAAATTTTTTTGACAGTCAAAGCTCACAACTCATTTTGATTGAACTGATCATGATTTATTTATATTAAAAAATAAAGTTCAATTTGCTCGATTAGATACATTTACATAGGAATGTTATTTTCATGTACATGCATGATATATGCATCATCGACAATACTCAAAATATTAGTATTAAAACTTAAATATGTTATGATGTTTCTCTTAATTGTGCATTACCCTCCAAATTGTATGAGTTTTTTTTATGTTGTTCCGAATATATATGTGTAGTCATGCGTGGCTTGTGCAATTTTAGGCAAAAAATTTTAGCAACTTAGGAACAACTGCCAACGTTGTTGTTCATGAAGATTAGACCAAGTTACAACTTACAAGTGTGCTAGTTTTCCCTTTCTTCCTTATTCTGACACGTTTTTGTGAATTAACTCCGATATAAAGAAAAAACAAGTCCTAAGATCCTCCCGGCCCAACCTCACACTCTAATAGGAATAATGATTTAATCCATAATTGATTTAGTCAAAGATCTTTAGAGATTTGTATATATTTTCTATATTTGTAATTACTTGTAGGTTACTCTATAAACCCTAATTGTAATCTTTATATATATTGAATAGACTAAATCAAAATCCTCAATTGAGGTAAAATATATTTTCTCTTATTCTTTCATGGTATCAGCCTAACAAGGCTGAGAAACCCTAGTCTTTTTTTTACCGAAATTCTCTTCATCATGGTCGGTGATACACCTTCTTCCACCTCCATTTTTGATTCGACTCTTACTCTACATGTTATGACTCACCTAGTCACCATTAAACTCAAACCCACAAACTATCTCATGTAGTATGGTCAAATCTATCCTCTTCTTGCCACTCAGAAATTTCTTCCCTACGTTGATGGCTCGCTGCCCGCTCCATCTACCAAGATCCCCACTGATTCTGGTGATTCCTCTAATCCTGCCTACGATGAGTGGCTTGGCAAAGATCAAATAGTTAGAGTTTTTCTCTCGTCAACCCTAACTGAAGATGCCATGGCTGTTGTTGTTGGATGCTCAACGTCCGCTGCTATGTGGTCTACTTTGGCTACTGCTTTCAATCGGCCATCCAAGGCTAGAGAGCTTCGTCTCAAGGACGAATTGCAACTTATCAAGAAAGGCTCCCGTTCTGTCACGGAGTATGGTGCCACGTTCAAAAATATGTGTGATCAACTTCTTGCCATGGGTGGTTCTGATAGGGTTGTTGTGGGAAATGGTAACACTCTTTCTATTTCTCACACTGGCTCTCATACTTTATCTCGTGATTTATCTCTACTGAATGTCCTCGTGGTTCCTCATATAACGAAGAACCTTCTTTCTGTTAGCAAACTTACGAGTGATAATCCGGTGAATGTTGTTTTTTCTAACGACTGTTTTGAAATTCAGAATCGGGTAACAGGGATTCCTTTGGCACGAGGCAGACGTGAAAATGGATTATATATTTTGGAGCGTGGTCATGCGGCTTTGGTGGCAGCTTTATGGAATCGTCGTACACGTGCCTCTTTTGAATTGTGGCATAGTCGTTTAGGCCATGTTAATTTTGATACTATTAAGTTGTTGAACAACCTTGGTTTTTTGTCAGTTACTTCTGTTTTACCTAGGCCTCTTGCTTGTTCTTCTTGTCAGTTGGTTAAAAGTAAAAGACTTCCTTTTATCAATAATGAAAAACGCGCTTTGCGTTTGTTGGATGTTATTCATTGTGATTTGTGGGGTCCGTCTCCTGTGAAATCTTGTGATGGTTTTCTCTACTATGTGGTCTTCGTTGATGACTTCTCTCGTTTTACGTGGTTTTATCCGCTTCGTTTGAAATCAGACTTTTATGATACGTTTGTTAAGTTCAAAACTTTGGTCGAAAATCAATTTTCCACAACTATCAAACGTTTTCAATCTGATGGGGGTACCGAGTTCACAAATAACAAATTGCAAGACCTTTTCAGAAATTGTGGCATTCTACATACCATGTTTTGTCCATACACCCCTGCTCAAAATGGCCGTGCAGAAAGAAAACATAGACATATTACAGAAACAGGGTTATCTATGTTGTTTCATTCATCTGTCCCTATGGAATATTGGGTTGAAGCTTTTGGTGCTGCGGTTTATGTGATTAATCGTTTACCCTCTTCTGTGTTATCCGATAAATCACCGTTTCAATTGGTATTTTCCTCTCCTTCAAATTATGATAATCTTCATGCGTTTAGATGTAGAGTTTATCCATGTTTACGAGATTATGCTGCTAACAAGTTTTCTCCTCGCATCATTCCTTGTGTTTTCGTGGGTTACAGTTCCAGGCATAAGGGTTTTTGCTGTCTCGATACAACATCGTCTCGTTTGTACATTAGCAGGCATGCTCGGTTTGATGAGGAATATTTTCCCTTTGCACCTTCCACACGATCCTCTTCAACCGACTCGTTGGATTTTTCGGCTTATAGGGATCTTGGTTCAGCTCCCATTTTTCCTTCGCTTTCGAGTCCAGCAGTGGTTCCGATGGATTTGGCTGCTTCGACTCCCTGTTCAGCATGTCCGGATCTCACGTCTATGGCATCTCCGGCGCGCCTGGCCTCTCCGCCACCTTCACCACCGGTCTCGCCTCCGCCTTCGCCATTGGCCCCTTTGCCGCCACCTGCTTCGGTATATCAACTCATCCTATGCGAACACGTGCCAAGGATGGCATTTTCAAGCCAAAGTATCCTCCTTCAACTTCTTACTTGGCTCATAGTGGTTTTCTTTCCACTCTACACTCTTCTAAGGAGCCCAAGAGTTTCAAATCAGCTGCAAAATCACCTCACTGGATTTCTGCAATGGACGACGAGCTTAAGGCTCTTCATGCCAACAACACTTGGACTTTGGTCCCTCGTCCTGCTACTGAAAATGTTATTGGTTCTAAATGGGTCTTTCGTACCAAGTATTTGGCGAATGGTTCTATTGATCGCTATAAAGCTCGCTTAGTTGCTCAAGGGTTTTCTCAGCTTCCTGGTTTCAACTACGATCATACTTTCAGTCCTGTAGTCAAAGCTTCCACTGTTCGTATCATACTCTCTTTGGCGGTTATTAATAATTGGCCATTACGTCAATTGGATGTAAACAATGCTTTTCTGCATGGTGTTCTTCAAAAGCCTGTTTACATGGAGCAACCACCGGGCTACATTGATTCTTTTCGTCCTTCCTTTGTTTGCAAGCTAAATAAGGCAATTTATGGTTTGAAGCAGGCTCCTCGGGCGTGGTTTCAACGCTTTTGTGCCTTCTTGGTAAGTCTTGGTTTTCTTGAAAGCAAATCTGACACCTCTTTGTTTGTCTTTCGCCAAGATCGATTTTTACTTTATTTACTTGTCTACGTGGATGACATTATTATCACTGGGAGTGACCAGTCGCTTGTTGATCGTATTATTCTTCGAATTCGCCGTGAATTTGCGATTAAAGACCTAGGGCGGCTGAATTATTTCCTCGGCTTGGAGGTAACTTATACGAAATCTGGTATCTTCTTGGGTCAATCCAAGTATGCGCGAGACATCCTTCTTCGATCTGCTCTTCTCGATGCCAAGCCAGTGTCTACTCCACTTCCCTCATCAGAAATTCTTACAGTTGATGGTGATCCTCACTCCGATCCTACTGAGTTTCGTTCTTTGGTGGGTGCGTTGCAATATCTCACTATAACTAGGCCGGATTTATCATATGCTGTGAACACTGTAAGTCAGTTTCAATCGAAACCCACTGTTGCTCATTTTCAGACTGTCAAGCGCATTCTTCGTTATGTCAAGGGCACACTTACATTTGGTCTGGATTTCACTCGTGGACCTCTCAATCTTTTGGGTTACTCTGATGTTGATTGGGCTCGTTGCCTTGACACTCGCCGCTCCACTTATGGTTATTCCATATTTTTGGGTCCGAATCTTGTTTCTTGGAGTGCTAAGAAACAACCCACTGTCTCTCGTTCCAGCTGTGAGTCTGAGTATAGGGCTTTGGCTAATGCTGCTTCTGAAGTTATTTGGGTCACGTTACTCTTGCGTGAACTTCATGTCATGCCTTCATCTTCACCAAAGCTCATGTGTGATAATAAGTCTGCGCTCTTTCTTAGCCAAAATCCGGTGGCTCATAAGCGTGCAAAACACATTGATATTGATTATCATTTTGTTCGGGAAAAGGTTGCTTCGGGTCGTCTATCTACCCATTTTGTCCCCTCAAATCTTCAACTTGTTGATATATTCACCAAGAGTCTTCCGCGACCGCTATTTGAATTCTTTCGGTCCAAGCTTCGCGTATCTCCACATCCGCTTTGCTTGAGGGGGGTAATAGGAATAATGATTTAGTCCATAATTGATTTAGTCAAAGATCTTTAGAGATCTGTATATATTTTCCATATCTGTAATTACTTGTAGGTTACTCTGTAAACCCTAAGGGGTGTTTCTTTTGGGCTTTGGGTGGTTTTAAAAACCAAAATTTTGAAATCCTGGTTTTTGAAATCCCGATGAATAGTAATATGCGTGTTTCTTTTGGGTTTTGGAATAGTGAATGATTTAACTTTATGTCAAATCAAGTTATAAAATTGAATGAATTTGTATTATTATATTATTGTTTGATGAGATTGTAATGATTGATTAAGTGTGTAATGATTAAATGTATTATATTATTATAGTATTATTATATTATTGTTGAGAAAGAATATAATGATTGAAGTAATATTATATAGATATAACTTTATGTCAAATCAATATGTTTGATAGGGGTGGTTTTTAGTGGATTTTGAAAACCGGTTTTTAAATCCCGAAGTAACACGGGTTCAAGATCCAAAACCTGGTTTTTAAAACCAAAAGTAAACATGCCCTAATTGTAATCTTTATATATATTGAATAGACTAAATCAAAATCCTCAATTGAGGTAAAATATATTTTCAGTTCTTTCACACCCTAAGATCATTTTTTAAATACGCTCCTATCCCAATTAGATTCGGGCATACTATACTTTTTAGTTATTAGGAGAACTTAAGTACTCTCCTTCAGAAACATTTCACAAAAATCTTTTTTAGAGTTGTCGGTGGCATTTAGTTTGGTTAAAATCCAAATAAAAATAAGGAGGATTGAGACATATAAGGTCATTCACTCTGTTTTTGTTAGATTTAACAAAGTAGGGGACTTTTGATGACTGAAGAAGATTTTGTCCTTATGAGTATTGAGCTGTAAGGTAGAGGAAGAGAATTAATGTCTTCATGTACAACCTGAGAAAGCTCTTGCTAAAATTAAAAGATTTTTCGTTAAATTAGTGCTAAGCTGTGAAACACTGGAATGGAGCTTGTGTCTTGATTGATGGTAGTCGAAAAGAAAGAATGGCCATATGGATCTAGTTTCAATTTTTACACGTTTCTATGCAACATATGAAGTTTATATAAATAATAATGTAAAATGTCTAGTTTCCATGCCACGTCAGCAAACAATGTGGCATTATGGCGGTAGGACGCCTCTCGCTATATTTTTTTATGCAAGATGTTTTTAAATGTAACTATGTAAGTTGTAAGGTCGAGGCAGAAACAATACGACATTCTTTATTTGAATGTCCAAATGTCTATAGGGAGTGGATGACTATACTCAAATGGATGGGCACGACATCACAGTTGCATTCGAATCCGTTAATAAGCCTACAACAATTCAGTGGCTTAATGATAGGAAAGAACAGGAAAAGAATTGCTTCATGTATTTGGGAGTGCACAATTTGGCTCCTGTGGAAGGCGAGAAATAAGATGGTTTTCCAGAAACAAGGTGGCCTAGAGACACTACTCGAAGACGTCAAAAGGTATGTGTGGAACTGGGGCAGAGATCGAACACTTTTTCACAATAATGCTACTTTCGAAAGTTGGAATGCTAATCCATACTATGCAATTGTTGCCAATTGATTGTGATGAACTATGAGACTCATGATTGATACTCTGTAATATGGTGTAGGGTATTACTTGTACCCAACATTATTTTTAATAAAAGTTTTTTCTTACTGATCAAAAAAAAAAAGTATGAATTGCGGGAAAAAAAAAATACTCAGTATGTACTCCAATTTTATATAAAGTTAAAAATATGAGCTAAAATTAATGATTTAACTATTTTTTTATACACGACTCCAAATATAGATGTAGGCCAAATATGTTTATATTAATCCCTAATACATGCATGTTTTCACATCGAATTAGAGCTCACGACATTAACATTTCAAATTTCAATGTGACATTAAATTAGCAAAAGTTCAAACATGTTAATCTAGATCTAGATGTCTACCGTATGAATCATTTTACACTCATTTCACAAATGGAACAAAATTCCATCAAATTGACAAATGCATGTTTAAAATTTTAAATTAATAATTAGATACTAAGTATTCCTGCAAATTGAATTTCTCTCTCTCCAGACCTTTATTTTATAGCTCACAAAATCGCCTAAAAAAAAACATACCATAATATGTTACTGTCTAACTAGAAAACCATTGATTGTCTAAAAAAACAATGGGGAGCATCAAATGTTGGTGCATGTGGTGTGGCTTCAGAAAAACATGAAAATAAGCCCTACAAAAAAAAAAAGTAGCAATAAAGGAGAGTTGGACACAAATAATTGTTTTAGTGTTGGCAATTCGAATGTTTGTTCTGTTATGAAAAATAATTGTTTGACAGAACAAAATATCTGAATATTACATTTACGACCCAATGGAGATCAAACAGGATTAATGTTTCTCTGCTCCATATGTCTCTAGTTTCTCAATTCTCACCATATATATTTAAATTGTTTGGATGAAAGATGATCACTTGTCCATCCCCATGCACGTTTGTTTGTTTATTTTGCTCTATTTATATAAATTTATTATTGATGCCTGAAATTACTTTCCAGGGCCAGTTATCATTTGGTAGGTATAAATATCTACTAACTCTTTCAATTTAAAATACAACAACTCAAATGTTAAATCCAGTATATATTTCTCTCGTTACAAATTTTATTCTTACTAATTATTCTGTTGATGGTGAATTTAATAAAATTGAAATAAACAGTATATATTTTTTTGGGAGCATGTCACTTTCATATTAACTTGAACAGTTCCTATATTGGCTCTAATTAGTCCAAAATAAGAGGTACTTGTGCTATGGAGAAAAAAAGACAAATATATTATCATATGCGTGCAAATTAAAAGAAGGCAAATAAATAATGTAAAGTGCATTTTAAGTGGAAATGTGTTTATCTTTATTCATTGAGAATCTTGAATTCAATCCAAATCTAGATTTAAAGTAGCATGTGATTTAAGTGACGAATTATTGAACTTTAGAAATATTTTAATGTATACCACATTTAGATTTTGTGTAGTATATTAGGACCCTGTATAATTATTAATTTTGTCTCAATAACTATTTGTTTGATTAAACGATTTTTTCCTCCAATATATAAAAAAAATAATATCTAGATTGATGCTTATATATATTCTCTCGCGGGTCCATCTCTAGTTAAAAAGGTTTTTCCGATACAAAAAGAACTAGAACTTTTTTTTTTTTTTTTGACAAAAAAAGAACTCGAACTTGACAATAATAAAAAAATGGACAAACTTTTATATCAGGTGTCTATAGGTCCAATAGTGTCTGTGTCAAATGTTGATCAAATAGTAAAGCTTTTTTATACGAGGCAACGCTTATTTCTCTTAATTTAAGAATTACATTTTTTTTTCTTCAATTATATACTTCTCATTTTTTGATAGGGTGGGGCTTTTAACACCCCATATGATGTTATACATACTCCAAGGCACTATCTGCTTTTTTTTTTTTTTTTTTTTTGAAGGCACTATCTGCTTGACTGTTTCACATAATATTTTAGGGCCTTATTGGGCCAAGGTTGAACTTAGTTGGGTCATTATTTATTTTCGAAGCCCAACGACGAATAAGAAAGGGCCATTATTGTCACAGAAGGGTCCGACTATTTACACCTCCATTTGCGTTGAGAACACTCCCCCTCTGGACGCCCCCCCCAAATCTGATGCACCCCCTCAAATTGTCATAAATGCCCTTCTCTTATATAATTCCAATTACTACTCACACCCCCCCTAAACCCTACTTTCTCCCCCAAATCCTCCATCTTCTTCCTCCTCCATTTCTTCCTCCTCCACCAATTCTTCTTTCATCTTCTCCCCCACCCCTCACCACCACCGCCGGCGACCTGCTCCTCCACCACCCGTCGCCGGCGACGCCACCCCCTCCCTCCCACGCCGAATCCGTCGCCCCCCCCCCCCCTAAAAAAAAAAAAAACGTCCATCGGCCGCCGCGGCCGTCCCCTCCCTCCCCCCTCCTCCTCCCTCCCCCCTCCTTCTCCCATCTCAATTTGTAAAAAAAAAAAAAAATTACAGTAATGCCGCCGCCGCCCCCGACCCCGCCCAACGGCCGCCGCCCCCGCTCAACGGCCCTCGCCCCCGCTCCCGTCCATCGGCCAAAAATCCAGGTTTGCTTTTTTTTTTTGTTTTTTTTTTTCCTTCTTTTTCTTACCTTTCGACCACTTTAGGTCGATCCAAATACACTCCGTCGACAACAGGGTGTCGACGAGTGTATTTTTGGTCGACCTAAAGTTGTCGACGAGTTTTTAAATTTTTTTTTTTTCCGATCAACAAATATCGAGCATATACAATCTTGTCGACAAACCAGTGTCGACGGGAGTGAATATGGTCAACACTGGTTTGTCGAAATCTTAAAAAAAAAGTTGAAATTTTTTAAGTTGAATTTTTTTTGTTTGGGGAGAAATTTTGTTGTTTGGGGATAAATTTTGGTGTTTGGTGGTGGCGGCGGCGGCGGCGGTGGCGGATAAAACTTAGGTTTAAAGGTGGGGGTGCATTTAGTAGTTTAATATGACTTAAAGGGTATTTTTGGTTTTTTACTTCATTATTTTATTATTAAATTCATAGGGGGAGTGTTCTCAACGCAAATGGAGGTGTAAATAGTCGGACCCGTCACAGAAACCAAGCCTGCGTGTCCAATACAATTGGGAACGGTTATCTACACCTCGTGACTTAAATAGTGTCAAAATCTTGTAAAAAATTTGCTAAGTTGAAGTAGGGGTGAGGGTAGTTGGATTTCCAAATTTGTAAAGAAATTGAAAATTAATTCTTGTAATCGACTAGAAACGCAATTGTGCATATTTAAAATAATGCAATACAATACATATTCTAATTTGTCATTATTTTATAGTAATTTATTAAATTCAGCTACATATAGTAAATAGTGTAGCTCTTCAGAGCACCAGTATTGTATTTTTTTTTAGGGGATGAGGGGCTAGAGATCCGAATACAAAGGCTAATCGAATATAATTCCAACGATCTCGATAGAAACCCCTAAAATCTACTCCATTTCACTTTGAAGAAACGGTAGAGTGGACCGCACTTTGCGCCAAACTGTGCGCTCGTCGATTTAAGCTTCGTGGAAAGTGATTGAATTTGCACACTACAAATTCTTTTGAAAGCTTGATAATTCGTTCCACGATGCCACATTCCGGTCCTCTTCCTATTGTGCCCTTTTGGCACATTCGTATTGCCTGGGCCGAATCCGATCTGACTTCCATTGATATGAAATTTTCTGTCTTTGCCTTGCGTAATCCATTTTCAATTGCTTTTAGTTCAGTCCCAAGTGATGATTGTTGCGGTAAGATTCTTTCGGCGAAGCATATTTTAATTTGCCCATCTCTTGTACTCACGGAACCCCCAACACCAAACTTCAATTCGTCCGGATTATGCGCCCCGTCAACTTCAAGAATATAAGATGTAGCCTCCACACTGTTCTCCTCATCATTACTGGGTTTAAAGAACCTTCCCTCTTCATGTACCTCCCCTCGGGTAGCTCTCCTAAAAGCATCCAGATATGCCATTACTCTTTCTCCCGTGGTTTCCCGTATCTTGTGTGGGCCAGGCTCATCCAAGTGTAATCTTGTATGCATCATTGAGCATCTTTCTCTCCACACTCCCCATGCAATCATGATAACTTCTTCAAACAAAGATGTTGTCAAGGAATTTTGAATACCTTGAAGCAAGTCAATGATGTTGGAGAATTTTCCATTTTTAATTACCTCCCAAATTCCAAACAATTTCCACACTTTTTTAACTCCTGGACATGTAAAGATTACATGCGTTGTGCTTGGTGAAAAGGTGCCGCAAAGACCACAATTTGGATTAACTGGGATATGCCTTCGACTCAAGTTTCCTTCTGTAGCTACAAACTCCATGCATAATTTCCAACCAAAAATTTTAATTTTTGGAGGAATTTTTAAATTCCAGATCTTATTCCACCAACTTTGCAAGGCTGCCGAATTTGAGGTTGTAGGTATCTCATCACTTCCTTTATTGCCTTCGCACGCCACTCGATATCCAGACTTTACGGTGTATCGGCCATGGGATTCCATCGGCCAAAATCTTGTGTCCTCCTCATCGGCCTCACCAATTGTTGTTCTAAGAATGCCATCCACTTCAAATGGTAGAAAGCCAATATTCAACAACTCTTTATCCCACTCCCTTCTTTCATTAAGAAATCTTGTTACGTTGATGCCTGTTGCAATAGATGATTCGATTTTTCCTTCATTTAGGCCCAAAACCCATGCATCTCTATGTAGTCTAATCGTGTTCCCGTTTCCTAGCATCCATCGTAATCCTTTTTGTAATATTTCCCGACTAGCACATAACGATCTCCATGTGAACGAGGGGTTACTCCCCACTTCAGCTTCCATAATATCTCCATGCTTAAAATACCTGGCTTTAAAGATTCTTCCCACAAGAGAGGTTGGTTGTTCAATCATACGCCAAACCTGCTTAGCCAGAAGTGCTTGATTGAATTGAGTCATTTTTCGAAAACCCAAACCTCCTTGTCCTTTTGGTTTGCAAAGGTTCTCCCATTTTGTCCAGTGTATTTTGTTATGCTCAGTATTCTTTCCCCACCAAAAATTCGCAATGAGAGCCTCCAACTGGTCACAAATTCCTTTTGGAATTTTGAAGCACATCATAACATATGTTGGAATTGCTTGAAGTACAGCTTTGATTAAAACTTCTTTTCCACCTTCCGAAAATTCATTATTCTTCCAGTTTGTAATCCTTTCCCTCATTCTATCAACCAAATATGCAAATTGAATCCTCTTTCCTCTCAAAGAAAAAGTCGGGAGCCCCAGATAAATCTGATGCCCCTGAGACATCCTAACATGCAAGACCTCTTTAACCATCTCTTTATTAGTTCCCTCTGTGTTTGGGCTGAAAAGAATAGATGATTTATCAAAATTCACCTTCTGTCCCGAGGCCTCCTCATATTGTTTGAGAATTTTTTGAATTATTTCAGCATTCTCCTTAGCAGCTTTAAAGAACACCACACTATCATCTGCAAAAAGAAGATGTGTGATCATAGGTGCTCCTCTAGCAACTCTGATTCCTTCAAGATTTCCATTGTCCGCTTGTTTTGTAAAACAAGAAGATAATCCTTGTGCGCAGAGAACAAAAAGAAAAGGTGACAGAGGATCTCCTTGCCTGAGCCCTCTCGAAGGCCGAACTTTGCCAATAACAGAACCATTTACTCTAAAAACATAACTAACTGTAGTAACACATCGCATAATAAGGCTGGTCACCTTCTCAGAAAAACCCATCTTCAACATTTGAGATTTCAGAAACATCCATTCAATTCGATCATAAGTTTTGCTCATGTCAAGTTTCAACGCCGCATACCCCTGCTTGCTCTTATTATGTCTCAACCAATGCATGCATTCGAAACTAATCAGTATATTATCACCAATTTGCCTATCTTGCACAAAAGCACTTTGATTTTCATCAATCACATGTGGAAAAATCTTTTTCAACCTGTTAGCAATGGTTTTTGCAATGATTCGGTAACATACATTGCTTAGACTAATGGGACGAAAGTCTTTCAAAGTTTCTGGTTGCTTTACCTTGGGAATGAGTGATATAATGGTTTCGTTCCATCCACTGATGTCTTCTTTGTCATTAAGAACTTTAAGGGCCTCCTGTGTAATTTTTTGTCCCACAATGTCCCACATCTCTTGATAGAAACGTGCGTTGAAACCATCAGGGCCAGGGGCCTTATTTGGATGCATATCAAACAGAGCCACACGTACCTCTTCCTTTGTAAAAGGGATATCCAATAAGGAATTCATTTGGGAGTTCACTACAGGCATAATATTTCCTGTAATATTCTCAATTTGAGCCTCCGTAGGCTGTGTTGATGAAAAGAGATCCCCATAATAAGATTCAAGTAAGTTGGTAATATCTTCCTTTGTTGATCTCCACCTGCCATTCTCATCTTTGATCCTAGAAATTTTATTTCTCGACCTTCTCTCCGACGCTCTCCTATGAAAATATGTGGTATTACGGTCTCCACATTTCATCCAATTTACTCGTGATCTTTGTTGCCAATATTCCTCTTGTTGAGTAAATAAAGCTTCAAGCTCACTTTCTAATTTTTGATTTTTCTCCTCCTGATCTTCACTCATATCATTACTTTCCAAGAGCTGCATCTCTTTGGTAATTGATTGAATTCTTCTGTCAATATTTCCAATGGAACTAGCTGCCCATTTTCGAAGGTCATTTCCACACTGCTGTAACCGAGCCTTGAGTAGTGATTCCTTTTCACTTCTTCCCCAAATTGAATGAAAATCTTTCATAAAATTCTTTTCCAACAGCCATGCATTTTCAAAGAGGAATTGTTTCTCTTTGTCCCGAGGCCATTGGTAAACGTGTCTTCGCACCGCGAGCGAAATTGCTCGGTGATCCGAGCCAAACCAGAAACCATTCTTTACTGAAGCTAAATCAAAGAACTCGATCCAATTTTTTGTTGCAAGAAAACGATCAAGCCTTTCTTGAATCAGCCGATTTCCTTTTCTTTTATTTGTCCACGTGAATTTTGGGCCTTTGAAACCAAGATCTTGGAGTGCCAAGTTGTTAAGAGTATTATTAAATCTGTTCATATTCTGCATCGTTCTTCCATCCAAATTACCTCCTCTTTTTTCATGAGTGTACATCAAATCATTGAAATCTCCCCCCACAACCCAAGGTGACATTGGGTGGTGAAGAGATCGAATCTTTGAGAGTAAATTAAGAGAGTGTTGTCTTTGTTTTTGATCTGGACTTCCATGAAATCCCGTAAAATGCCAACTGAAATCTTCATGTGAAATCAAAACATCAATATGCGCAAAGGAGTAAGAGCTCAAACTTACTTGCACTTCATTGTTTTTTGCAAATAGGAGCAGACCCCCTCTTGTGCCGATCGGTTCAACAGCAAAACATACATCAAACTGTAACAAAGTCCTCCATGTTTGAGCTATTCTAGAGGACAATCTAGACTCGATAACAAAAAGCATAGAAGGGTTATTTAACACGACTAAACGTCTAAGTTTATGGAATGCATTCGGCCCCCTCAACCCTCGAGCATTCCAGCAAACAATATTCATAGAGCTTCGCGGGCTGAGAGTATATAAATTGATTAGGAAAAAGATTGATCCCCCTACTATTTAAAGGGAATGGACCATATCCCAAGCCCATAAGGTCCACATTCTTAAATCCATGTCCATGATTTTTACTCCATATTCATCTCTCTTAATTTAATTAATCTCACTCTTCCCAGTAAAATGTATACAGTATGGCTCAACCTTGAGAAGTCACTCCACTTTCTGTACTAAAGAGAGAAACCATGCAACCCCATTTCTTGACAACTACAATCGATTGCTTCTTCGATTCTTGAAAATTATTTGACATAATTAGTGCCAACCACCTTAAGTACCAACCCAACCTACGCCACCCAATTATCCACACCAAAGACTTTATGTTTACAGGTTTTAGTCATTTTAGATTCTCAGATTCTTCATCACCAGCTCAAAAATTGGAAAGTCACAACAACCACTAGAAAGAAAGCTGGGATTAAATCCAAAACAAACCCCTCTCACCTCGGCGTCATTCTGCTGCTCTGGCGACATTCTGCTGCTCCGGCGACGATACTAATCGATAGCGATCAAACACTTGTCTCCTCCGTCGGCGGTAATATAAGGCGGATGTACAAGATCAAAAAAACCAGAAATAAGAGAGCAAAATCAAGATGTTCAATTGTCGCGAGCTTGCAGTAAAATGAATTCGAAGTTTTAAAAGATCTGTGATAACCCTCAAAACAGTACACTGAGACAGAAATCAGGGGTTCCAAAGCTCTGTCGTCGCATATCGTGTCTCAATAACGACATTGATAGAAAGCTCTTGGTGAGAGGAACAAAAGCCCTCAATTAATTTAATGATCGAGCCGACAATTTTCCGGTGTAAGAAGTCGTGAATCGTCAATAGAAAGCTTGTGAAAGGGGAGAGAGAAGCTAGGTGTGAATTGCACCTTTTCAAAGTAGAAAGATCGTACCTACAAGTGGTGGAATCGCCCACACCACGGTAATACAGCCAAAATTCCGGCGGAAGAAGCGGCAAGCTTGAATCGGAAAAAATGGTAAGGAGAGAGAGACTATGTGTGAATCGCACTTTCTCGATGTGCCAATTCGCACCTACTGAATGTGTAATCACCACACTACATGTTTTATTTAGCGTGAAAACACACACACTAAAGCACACACTGAATCGCACCACCATCACACACACTTGAGATTGTGCAACAGAGCACCAGTATTGTAGTTACAACTAATATTGTTCAACATACATTACTATTTAAAACTTAACTAAGTAACAAATAACTAGGGGTGGGAATGGGTCAGATCTTGATAGACTTTAATAAAAAAAGTTTGATCTGTTATATATTTCTTAGACTCGAGTGGCTTATGACCTGTCACAGGCTTTTTTTTAAAGGCTCAAGTCTGACCTTTTTAATAAATGATCTACCTGAAAGCCTTCTAAAGATCTCTTAATTTTATTAGCGTATTTTTTTAAAAAAAAAATCTATAGTATTATTATTGCCGTAGGCCCCTGTCGAGTAGTTTGGTCCATTCCCACCCCTACAAATAACCTATAAAACACATTAAAATAAAAACATTAGATTAGATAAAATATAAGTAAATTAGAAGTTTAAATTACAACATTTTGCATCCCCACGTACACAAAAGAGTAGGACACAAATTAAGGTCAAAGTGTTAGAAATTAATATACAAGAATTAATTCCCCACCCCTCTACAAGTTCGGACTTTTAGATGAGACGGAATTCTTTCATAGTATCAGAGCAAACCGGGCAAAACGACCTGGGCCTCCTCCCCAAAAAGGGTAAGAGGTTCGGACTTTTAGATGAGACGGAATTCTTTCACGAAGCACACGGTATTCACTTTTTTTTAATTAAGGTTCAAGTGAGGATCAATTTCAATACGCGCCACCCCTTCCTTGGCCGTCTTTGCCACCTCCACCTCTCCCACCACCAGCTCACTCCGTTCTGCCTCCTCCGGATAATTCGGATCCTTCTCGTCCAAGGCCGCGGGTTCTGCAGCCTCCTCAAAGTCCTTGAGCGGGCCTTCCCACGTGTACTTGCCACCGTGCCCCTTCTTTGGATCGTGCTTCAACGGCAGCCCGTCGGCGGGGTGGCGCTCCAACCTGCCGACGCCCTTGTCCACAAGCTTTCTCTCGATTGTTTTGACGTCATGAGGTTTCTTCTCTAGATGCTTCCGCCCTTCATCTGCTCCTTGAATCCTCACTTGCTCGTTTTTCTTGTCGATTACTGAATTCATCTCTTCTTATAGTAGTTAGCTGATCGAATATATTAATCGAGAACAAGTTTTTCTGCTTTGCGTTGCGTATAAATGCTAATGGAGAATGGTGGTTATATAGTTTAGGGAATTGGAGTTTCGAAGGGGCTCGAAAAGTGTGGCCTAATCCAGCAGCTACCGATCGAGCTAGGCTATACTAGAAGCTTCGTAAAATATTAATTTAATTGGACTTTTTTTAACAAGAAGAATTCGATTGAAATTTTAACTCAGGAATTTGTAGTTTGATACCACGTGGCATGATATAATAAAAATCTGGAAGAATGGAAATTCGAATAAATTTGAAATGAAACCACCAAGAACACAAGTTCGATCAAAACAATCAATGAATTACAGAGTCACCTATTTATTTATAATTTCGCGCAAAACTTGACAAACTGTGGCAATATGGGCAAAGAATAACATAAATCATCAATATACTTATTCTATATTAACCTGTGATTTACTTCTATAACGCATATTATAGTATAGTATACACACACATAACATGTATCAGGTGTATTGTAAAATCAAAGTTGACATTAGTGTAAAATTAACTAAGAATAAAAAGAAAATCAATGTATGAGAAAAGGAAAAAAGATACTAGGTGATTCTAGAAACCTGCCTACTATTGGAGTCTGGATACACCGACGATAATAAGGACGAAAAACTAAACAAGATAAAGATGAGTTGTCTAAAAGGGAACTAGATCCTCTCCTATCACAGTTCATTGTGAACCATTGTGAACCAGGTGCAAAAGAGATACTGTAATAGAGTTGTGTTTTCATGTCTATGTCAGCCTATTTAAGTCCCTCACCTAAGTAAATATTACACGACACTCCTACATATTTTTGTGATGCTTTAAATACTTTCAAAATTAGAGCATCACAAAAATAGGCAAGAGTAGAACGTTTCATATAAAATCAATGTTTCAGTTTCAGGTTGAATGTGATTAACATCTAAAACTTTTTAACTCCAAAGAATGTGGTAGCCTCTAATGGTGGTCAAGGGGTATAGAGATGTTCATATCTGGAGATGGTCTGTGATCAGAAGTGGGCCCCGAATCATTCCAATCCGAGGATGCAGAATTGGGTACTTGAAATTGGATTGCTGGTAGTGCTTGTGATATTGGTACGGCTGCTGTGACCGTAGCTGGAGGAAACTGGGATGATGATGTTCGTCTGGCTTCATTATTCTGTTTCTTTTTGTGTGTTTTGAACCCGTTTGGTTCAAAACTTCCAACTACAATCTGTCAATTGCCAAACAAACATATAAGACGCTGAGCATTTATGAATGATGGATAAAATGAGATTAGGGATTGTGACCTGGATTGGGGTAGCAGCCATGAGGAAACCAGCTACACCACCACCTATTACACGCCCATCCGAGCTGGCCAACGAAACGCTTAATCCACCGCTACGACTTCTAAGCCCACCCTCATCACTAACTGTGTACGATCCCATTAAACTTAAAATCTCAAAATGCCCCTAAAACACAACAATTGCCAAAACAAATTATGATCACAAACAGCTCAGAATTCAAATGCATTTTCTAAATTAATGAGGCAAGAGAAGAATGTTGTGTTTGCCATCATTCACATCCGTAAAACTAGGATATACAGTGAGTATGGGGGTGTTTGCAAACTTTATAAACAGCTTAAAAGCACTTCTCAAAAGTAAAAGTTGTGAGAGGACAACTTTAAAAAAAAAGTGATTCTAGAAGCAGTTTGTAGAGTTTGAAAACACCTCCTGTATGTTTCACAAATCCTTCCAATAATATGCCAAGCCAATCGAAGCATTCAACTCCATATCATTATATCATGAATACATGAGAGCATGATGTATATCAAGTTTGCAATAAAAACCAACATCTAAAGATAACCAACTATTCAACAAGATTGAAAGTCAAGATTCATGTAGATTAAATAAAAGAGCATGCCTCGTATGTCATTAGACCCCCAGAGGAACCAGGCTGGCGAATCGTAACATTCGACACAGATCCATTTGCAGATAGAACGCACACCCCTCGGCTACCCTTCTGAGCAAATTGAAGGATCTTTCCTGCAATATCCTGCAAATTTACTTTAATTCAACCATACACCACATCCAACTGTGAAAAAATCCTTTTAGAGCAAACAAAGTGATAAGAATGTAAATGTAGCTACCTCCCCTGTATATACTGTAACCACATGTGGTGTAAAATCTCCTCCTGCTGACTGTAAGAGCGATTCACCTGCACACACACTAATTTTCAGAAGAAAAAAACAGAGCAAACTTCCAACAAATGAAAACATTCATCTCTCTCTTAAGCTACAAGTTTCTCCATTTCCTGCTATAATTATCCAAATAAAACTTACATAGTTCCATAAATCTTAACTTCCCCAGAACAGTTTAAGGAATTGATATAAAATTTATACAAGAAGAACAAAAAAAAGGGGGATCTCGACGAAAGATCCCAATTGTTTAGGGCTTAAATCTGAAATAGCACTAATTTGCAAGCATGATATTGTAAACAACTTACCCATTGAAGCAAGATTTTTGCAGCTGCCAGAACCAGAAGACCTACCACGCCCTCTTTTTGCGCCAGCCGTATATCCATACGACGGCGGCGTTGAAAGCGTGAAGCAGGGTTGCGCCGCTGCAGCGGGCGGTGATTTCACGTACCCCGGTGTAATGTTCCCAGCTGAGTCATACTTTCTCGGTCTTCCTCTCTTCTTTTTCTCCTTTATTAACTCAATACTTGCGGTACCTCCACCACCGGCGCTAATGGCTCCGCCGCTACCGATGATTCCGCCGCCCATCGTCTGGCCGTTATCAATGATTCCACCACTCACTTCAACTGCCGCTGAGATCGTCACTCCTGCATTTTGCTCCGAATTGATGGTTCCCGGAACCGCCGCGCCACCAGCGGCGCCGGCGTGGTCGACAACATAAGCACCGGCGTTTTCGCTTGACGGTGGTGAGTCAAACTCCGAGTTACCACCCGAAGAAGCCGATTCCGTGCTCTCCTTGTCTTCCATTTCCATGATGATTCCTTCTTGCAACATATGGTAATTATGAATTGAACAAATTAATTAATTTATCCCGGAATAAAGATGAACAGAAATTTTGAAAATTTGGTAGGTGAAACAAATGGCGCCAGAAGTTTCAGTGGATTACGGTAGATTTAGGGCGCAATTAAGCTGTTGCTTTGATTTTTCTTAGCTGTACCTATTTTCTTTTCTTTTTTGTGAAAGTTAGTAAAGTTGAATTTCCGCCATTAAAATACTTATGTATGAAAAGGAAAAACTAGAACGAGAAATATAAAAAAGGAAAAAGATTAAACACCTAATTTAAAAAATACAACTAGATAACACTTTCGATGCATAAACACGAGCAAAACTTAAATAATTTCTCGGTAACAATAACGTTTTCAGAACTTTTTAGTTTTTTAGTTTTTTTTTTAAATAAATATCCTCCACCGAGAATAGGAATTTACTGTAAATTACATTTAGCTAATAATGTTTGTTGACCAAAAATGAGAGCAATGATAAATGTAAGGTAGTATAATAATAAAAATTAAAATGGTGGACAATTTAATTTTAGGGCGACAAAAGTTAGAACTATCATTATTTCAAGAGAGCGATTTTCTAGGTTGATGAATTATTACGTAAAATAATTTATACAATACTCCATAACATAAAATAAGTGTCAATTTAAACCAAAGCATGTATATTAGGGGTGTATTGGTTATGAATGCTGTAACATTTTTTTTTGGATTTTCAAAATTTTGGAGTATTCAATTCGGATTTTTAAAAGTTTTTAAAAATTTTGAGATATTCAATTCGAATTTTAAAAAGTCTTTAAAATTCTTTAGGTACGGATGACAATATTGACCCGATCCGCGGATACCCATCCCACCCCGCGAACTTTGTGTCAGGTCAGATCCGCCTCGTATTGAGTATGAGTCGGATCTGGGTCTTATGTCCGACCCACTCTGAATTAATATATATATATATATATATAGGCCGGTCGCGCCCCTCCTCCCTCGCATGAACCCTAAACGAAACACAAGTTTGTTTGTATTTTTTTTTCTTTAATTTTCGACAATAAACACTATCATCGACAGATTGTTGTCGAGGATAGTATTTATTTTCAAGGATTTTTTGGCCTTTTTTTTTGGATTTTCAAAGTGTCAATTTAAACCAAAGCATGTATATTAGGGGTGTATTGGTTATGAATGCTGTAACATTTTTTTTTGGATTTTCAAAGTTTTGGAGTATTCAATTCGGATTTTTAAAAGTTTTTAAAAAATTTGAGATATTCAATTCGAATTTTAAAAAGTCTTTAAAATTCTTTAGGTACGGATGACAATATTGACCCGATCCGCGGATACCCATCCCACCCCGCGAACTTTGTGTCAGGTCAGATCCGCCTCGTATTGAGTATGAGTCGGATCTGGGTCTTATGTCCGACCCACTCTGAATTAATATATATATATAGGCCGGTCGCGCCCCTCCTCCCTCGCATGAACCCTAAACGAAACACAAGTTTGTTTGTATTTTTTTTTCTTTAATTTTCGACAATAAACACTATCATCGACAGATTGTTGTCGAGGATAGTATTTATTTTCAAGGATTTTTTGGCCTTTTTTTTTTATAAATTTTGATTAATTGTTGTTGACTGGGGTGTTTTTTGTCGACAATCCATAGTCGAAAATATACCATATGGTCGACAAACCAGTGTCGATCGACACTGGTTAATTGTAATTTTTTTTAAAAAAAATCTTTATTTGTTTTGATGTTCGGCCGCTGCTGGAGGTGGGATGAAGACTGTCTGCGGCGATTGTCAGGTGCAATTACAGTTAGAGTTAAATTTATTTTTTTAGGTAGAGTTAGAGTTAAATTTAAGGAGTGTATTTATTCTAACATATTATACTAGAAGGATAAATTTAACATTTTACATGGTTATTAAATTAATAAATTGGGAAGGAGAGTAAACTTAACAAAGCTAGAAGGGTATATAGCAGACCCAAAAAAAAAATTCTAATACGTAATTCTTAAGAAAGAAAATCATTCAGCTGGTTTTAGATGTGGGCCTAGGCCCACTTATAGCTTGGCTTCAGGTTTTGTGGGCGCGGCTAAAGGCACCCGGATTTCCTATGAGGACACCCACCAAACATTTTTTTAATCTTTCAGGACCTGTGAAATGTCCAATATACCCCTAGGTTAAAATTTATGAAATAAAACAAGGATGAGTACACCCACCCATTCTATTTCACCACCACCACCACCTCTCCTCAACCACCACCACCATCATTCAACCAAAAAAACTCCAAAATTGCAACAAAAATTAATCCAAAACAACAAATGTTCGAAAAAAAATTCCAAAACAAACATGTTCGAAAATTTTTTCAAACAAACTCAACATATTGGAAATTTTTTTCAAAACAAACTCAATATGTTCGAAAAAAATTCCAAAAAAACTCAAATTTGTTCGAAAAAAAAGATCGAACATCTTGTTCGAAATTTTTTCCAAAACAAACTCAAGTTGTTCGAAATTGTTTCCAAAACAAACACGATATGTTCGAAATTTTTTCCAAAACAAACTCAATATGTTCGAAAATAATTCCCGAACTACTAAAAACCCTAATTTTACAAAATTTTCTAAAATTTTCAAAACCCTAATTTCTGTAAAAAAAAAATTAAAATAAAAACTTACCTTGCGTGGGTGCCGGCGACGGGCGTGGGTGCGATGAAGGGGAGGGGGAGAGGCTGCCGCCGCGAAGGGGAGAGGTAGACGGTCGCGACGGCCCAAGGCAGTGGTTGGGCCGCCGCGGCGAGGGCGGGGCCAACGAGAGGGAGGGGGCGGCCAGACGGGGTTGCGGGGAGGGGGCGCGTCGGCTGAGTTGCGGGGAGGGGGCGTTGGCAGCGGCGGCCGGCGGCTGGTGTTGCGGCTGGGAGAGGGCGGCGGTGGGGTCGCGTCGGCTGGGGCTGCATCGCGTGGGTGGTAGGGAAAAGGGGGAAGAGGGAGGCGGCGGTGGCTACGGCCGCGAACGGGGAGGGCCTCGGCGGCGATTTGAAAGAGAGGGTGACTGAATTTTTTTTTTTTTACGGAGAAGAAGAAGTGGGTGTCTGAATTGAGAAAAAAGAGAGAATGAGGATTTAATTGAGATTGAGGGTAAATTTGGGTTTTTCAGGTGGGTGTTCTCATCCGATTTGTGGGTGTTCTCATCCCCCGGGTGTACTCATAGGAAACTGGGGTGCCTTTAGCCGCGCCCTTTCCTTTCTTTACCAACTTTTGCTTTGATTTAGGCTACTACTACCTTACAGGGGCCTTTGTCGAATAATTTAGATCACTAGTTTTGGATCTCTCTCTCTCTCTCTCATTTAAAGACATTGTTTTCTCTTTTTTTTTATTAATGAAAAAAATTAAGCAATATGACCCCAATGGTGGCCGCATAAATATTGAAATTAAACATTTGTTACATAAACTACTACTCAGGTACAATCTCATGGATAACACGTGTTTCATTTACTATATTATATGATTCATTAATTTATGAAATACGGTTTAACAGTGACGGAGGGACGTTGGGCCCTAAGGATTGATGACTCCAGAATGGGTTTGACTATATGCACCTCCATTTCGGAGAGATGCACTCCCCATTTCAGTATATTAATAAAATAATAGGGTAAAAAACTGAAAATACCCTTCATTAAAATACAACATACTAGATGCACCCCCTACTGAACACACTCCTCTACTGTCATTTCTTTCACCTTTCACCTTTCACCTTTCACCTTCCACCTAAACCACTACTTCCGACCGCCGCCGACACCATTTCTGACGACTATCAAACCAAAAAAATAAAATCCAAAATATACTTAAAAAAATCACTTTTTTTTTTTATAAATTTCGACCAACCAATGTCGACCATATTCACTCCCGTCGACACATCGTTGTCGACAGGAGTGTATATGGTCGATTTTTTTTTTTAAATTCGACCATGTAATGTCAAAAAAATATACTCTCGTCGACAAATTATTGTCGACGAGGGTGTATTTTGTCGACATCACATAGTCGAAAAAAGGGGTTTCTGCAAAAGCAGAAAACCCTAAAACGGGGCGGACAAACCTGGGGTGTGGGCTGGCGCCGTCGACGACGAATCGGGAGAGAAGAGAGAGGGAGGGGCGGCCGTTGTAATTTTTTTTTTTTTTACAGAAGCGGGGTGGGGGCAGGGGCGCCATGGCAGAGGGTTGGGGGGAGAGAAGAGAGAGGGAGAGGGCGGCCACACGACCGCTGTAATATATATATATATATATATTTTACAGAATCGGGGCGCGGCGGGGGCGCCATGGCAGAGGGTGGGGGAAAAATGGAGGGGAGGCGTCGCGCCGGTGAACTCGAGGGAGAGGCAGGAGAGGCTGTCGGCGAGTGGTGGTGTGCTTGGCGGGTGAAATGGGAAGGAAGAAGAAGAAGAAGGGTGAGGGATATGAATTAGAGTGTGTGTAGTAAATGTGTATTTTATAGATAAAAGAGAGAAAATTGTATTTTTGACAATTTAAGAGGAAGGTGCATTTATTTTAACAAAAAAATTTTTGGGAGGGTGTGCATCTATCAGGGCGTGCATCTCTCCGAAATGGAGGTGCATATAGTCAAACCCCCAAGAATATCTAAATTTTTAATTATACATGTTGCATTACAAATCTTAATACTCTATATTTGTGAGAATATAATGGGACACGTGTCACAATTCTATCCCTCTACACAATCTCTCTCTTCTCCAAAATCGTCTATTTCAAAATCCCTGCATTCTCAACCATTCTGATTAAAAAAATCTATTTTTTCTATTTTAATTTCAAAATAATAATTTACATATTATCAAAAAAAAAATCATTTTCCCTATTTTAATTTTAAAATAATAATTTACATATTATCTACTCATAATTATTATTATTTTTTTCTAAAATAATTATAATTTATAAATTTACCAATAATATTAATAAAATTAAATGTCACGATTTAAACAATCACATGACAATTTTATCTCCTTTAATTATTATTTTTTTAACTTTAATCACATGACAATTTTTTTTTTTTTAACTTTAATCACAACACAATTTATTATTTTTAAATGTAAGTCACAAAGTCACAATCATTGAGTAGACGAATAAATACAAAATCTTCAATAAATTATTTATAATCAATAGATGACATAAAAAGTAAATTGAGAATGAATGAGAAATTAGGGATTTTGAGAAGAGATGAGGGATATATAAAGAAAATAAGATTAAGAATATAGAGTCAAATTTAAGTTTTAAAATGAATGGATGAGATTAAAAGAAAAGTGTAGAATGAATGAGAATTCAGATATTTTGAAATAGAGTGATTTGAGAAGAGAGAGATTCTTCACTAAAATCGTCAATTTCAAAATCCTGCATTCTCATTCTCAGCCATTTTGATTAAAAAAAATCTATTTTTCCTAATTTAATTTCAAAAAAATAATTTACGTATTATCAAAAAAAATCCATTTTCCCTATTTTAATTTTAAAATAATAATTTACATATTATCTACTCATAATTATTATTATTAACATTTTTTCTAAAATAATTATAATTTATAAATTTTCCAATAATATTAATAAAATTAAATGTCACGATTTAAATAATCACATGACAATTTTATCTCTTTTAATTATTATTTTTAATTTATTTTTTAAACTTTATTCACAACACAATTTATTTTTTTAAATGTAATCATCGTATTATATTTTTAATACAGATTATTTATTCATAATATTAATTTTTATAATTTATAAAATTTATAAATTTACCAATAATATTAATAAAATTAAATGTCACGGTTTAAACAATCACATAACAATTTTATCTCTTTTAATTATTTAAAATTTAAATAATTACATGATTTTCTCAACTAAATTAGATCTCTAATCTTTTTATACCCAACTCATTATCTTATCTCGGTCACCCTCTCCGGTACAGAAAAACAACGTTTCGATCACTCTCTTGGTACAAAAATATATATGTAATCTTATATCTTCATTCTACGCATTGCCTTTCATCATAGGGTATTTGTAAGTATATTTCATGGTTTTCATTTTCATCCTCAAGTTTTCTTGTATAAATGTCAGTCTTACGTCACTCTCACAAAATAATTTTAAATTTTATATTGCTAACCTTTATTATTTTTAGTTCATTGTTTTCTCTCCTTCTTGACTACCATCCTCTTTTTTTTTTCTTTGTTCAGATTTTCATGGATTTAAATCCATTATCGTGTTAAGGTATTATAGATTCTCTCATTTGATTATTTTATTTAGTTTTTATAAATTTTGAATCCATGTTTTTAATTTTATAATTTTTTTAATTTGATTTGATTTATTTAGTAGTTTTTCGATTTTATTTAGATTTAGTTGATTTTTATTTTTTAAATGAATATTTTTAAATTTGATTTTATTTAATAGTTTTTTAATTTTATTTAGATTTAGTTAATTTTTATTTTTTTTCAAATGAATATTTTAAATTTAATTATTTTAAAATTTTAGTGGATTGTTGAACGTTATATATATTTTTAATTGTTTTTTTTTCGTTAAAATATATTTATATATTTTTTAATGCTTTTGTTGATTTTTTAAAAATATTTAATGGAAATCTTAGTTATAGTTCATATTATATACCAAATAAGAATTAAAACATCTTATTATCTAACATTTTAGAGTGCAATTGAAACATCTTATATTAGGTGGTGGTTGGTTTGAGATTGATTTGGATTGTGGTGGATTGGATTGAGATTTGGGTAATCCATGAATAGTAATTGTGTGTAAGTTAGTGTTTAGTTAAGGATTGAGAAGTACTTTATGTCACATAATATTTTATTATTGTTAGTAGTGAAAGAGAAGAAAATAGGAGAGAGAATGAGTGTGAAAGAAAAATAAAAGAGAGAAGAAAGTAGGAGAGATAATGAGTGATTTGATTGTATAAAAATAGGTGTATAGGTGTATTATATAGGGGTGAATTGGTATTTGAATTTGTATTTGGATTGCGAGAGATTGAATTGGGATTGGGTCCAATCGCATTGGCCAATCCCAAAACAAACCCCGTCTTAAACAGGCAACTGCTCTGGATTTTATGGAACGATTCATTTAAGAAAATATGAATCATTTAAAAAATAAAAATTTATAAAGGTAAAATATATATATATATATATATATAATTTTTTTGAGATATAGGTTTTGAATGTATTTTAAAATAAATTTAAAAACTTTGTAAGATGTATATAGTATTGTGGAAAATTTTAGAGAATGTTTAGTAATTGTCAATAAAAAAAAAATCATGTGAGTGTATTTTAGAATAATTTAAGAAACTTTATTTAGAAAAGTTTTAGTAATTGTTAATAAAAAAAGTTAAAATCTTTCAACTAAGTTTGATTAGTTAATTGAATTGTCTAATAAGTAATAAATATGAATAGTGATTGCCCTAAAAAAAAATGCAATTATTTGTTATAATATAATCGTTTTTAATAATTTATTTATATTTTATAAATTTGTTTATATTTTATATTTTATTATTGTTTATATAATATTAATTTATTATATTTAAAGATGTCATTGTATTTGTGGTAATTGGTTTTATCAAGTCTAAAAAAAAAAAAATTAACACACATTTTAATTATGTTATTACTAATTTGTGTTATGAAAATAGGTTACTAAACAGATGTCACGGTTCTTTGAGGGGATGTTTATTCTGGGATAGAAAATTCGGATTTTAGATTTTAAAATTCCACTCATATTCTACTTTAGAATTTAGATTTAGAATTTTAAAATCTTATCCTACAAACTCATATAAACCCTACAAAAGTTAACCCTATAAATATCTACAAACTCTATAAAATATCTACAAACTCTATATAGATACCTATATAAATACATATAATTATATACTATAAAGTTAAATCATATCCTACTTAAATTCTAAAACATACAAATCATTAAAA
Organism: Galeopsis tetrahit; assembly: GCA_963675135.1. Classification (NCBI taxonomy): domain Eukaryota; kingdom Viridiplantae; phylum Streptophyta; class Magnoliopsida; order Lamiales; family Lamiaceae; genus Galeopsis; species Galeopsis tetrahit. Next base: position 66,587,559 of record OY776129.1, on the reverse strand, counting down.
TTTCAAAATCCAGATTTCTAAATCATCTTCTATTTTATTGCATACTACAAACTTTGTAAAGTTTTTAGAAATTTGTAATCTTATATATATTTTTTATTATAAATACAATAATATAGGTTCAAATTTGTAGATATATATATATTATAAATATATTAGAATACAAAAAAGTTTAACTCACTTAACAGTGAAAAAAATATACAAATTAATATAATATTTAAAGATATAAAAATTAATATAATATTTAAAGTTACTATTATTTTAATAAATCGATCCGACGCGGGTTTAGGGCTAGTTCTAAATAATATTGGCCGAGTGTCGGCCTGCCAAAATATTTCCCTCTTGACAGTGTTAATTCCTCCCAAATAATAATTATTAATTTATTTTTTAGTTTTAAATACCATTTTCAATTAAAACATCAATGTTATTCTTGCATAGAAAAAATAATAATTATTAATTTATTTTTTAGTTTTTTATGATAGTAATATTTTAGCAATTTTTATATTGATTGATCTCTTCTAAATTGAAACAATCAAATGTTCTTTCGAAACATAATAAAAGTCAATTTATTTAATTTAAATTAATAGAATGAGATTATTGACAATTTTACAATGAAATTATTTGATAAGTATAATATTATTACGTTGAGTAATACTTGTGTAAATTTGAAACTTTTGTCGGTTACATTTTTATAATAATGTTAATCGGAGCCACAAAACCAAATTTTTTGGTTACGTCAAATCATGTTTTAAAGAGAAGTACGATTCCAGTAACATGCAAGGTGAAATTTCATATTAATGTTTAAACCTTTCTCACATGGAACTTGTTCAAATTTGTAGACTATGTTCAAGAAATTTTCATCCAACACCCACATTTTAAAACATTCTAAACAAAAGAACCATAAGCATCCCAATGAATTGATGAATTGTCCAAATGACAGACCAGGTAGGAATAATATATTATTTGTTAGTACTTGTTTTTTTCAGAGTGACAACCTCATACATTGAGTCAAAACTTCATTTTTATATTTGAATTATATTTTTCTTTAAAACATTGTTTAATGAGAATTCGCCCAATTAATAAAATCAGACCATCTCATGCAAACTTTTATCATTTTAAAAAATTCCTTGCATTTTAATTTTGAAGTTTTATCTCTTATACTTTTATTTATTTTAGTTAAATTTAGTTACCATCAACTAAAAAGTTAAAAACAAAAAAATAATCAATTTTTTTTTAATCAAACACCTTGTTGACTCGTCCCAATTAACAAGCTTTGTTTAGAACGTCTCTGCCAAATTTCCAACTTCTTTCTCTAAATCAACGCGGCAAATCAGCATTCATATTGCAACAAAAGATGCTCAAGATTGTGGTTTTTCATCTTGTCTATAACTATTTAATTAAATGGGATTAATGTGACTGCATGTTTCTCTTGGACAAATTGCACCCAAGAAAACTGTGAATAACTCTTTATTTCCTTTTCATTGCATATTTAATAAATTTTAATTTAAAAATGAAAATATCTTAAAAACCTGTAAAAATATAGGTGTTGATGTATGAAAACAAGTTTTTGTGTACAATGAAGGTGAGGATGGAGTATATGACAAGAACTTATAAGGAATAGGAGTTATACGATGGCGAGTTTTTACTAACATCGATAATATCTTAGTTTATTGTAATGAATTATGCTTAATTAGGGGCATATACGATCCTCAATTACAATGCTGGAAATTCTCATTTTTATTTAACTTACTAGTGTCGTAAACTATGTAGAAACCTAGCATATTCCACAAACCAAATTCCATGTTGCTAGAAATAAGTCGAGGTACTGTAGATGACAAAAGAGCCTAACCCACCTCGACGAAGTCGAGCTTTTGTCGCCTCGCTCTGCTCAAAACAGTCTCACCTAAACGACGTCGCCGGCAGGCACCGAACCAGATGCTATATATGGATGCGTAATTTGCATTCTCTCACTCCTCTCTCTCTCTCTTCATTGTTTGGATGTAAAGGTGAAATCAAGTCTCAAGTCAAATGTGTTGAGCTTGACTCTAATCCCACTTTGACTCGAGAGAGTGAGGAGTGACGCTAACCAGAGATTAGAGTGGCTCGAAATTGAGAGGACGCCTAAAGCCAACAAAATGGAATCTGCGGTAAGTTTTTTTTTTGAATAGGGTGAGATTTTTAGTTTATTGTTTCTCATTTGCTGTATTTTTGTATTTCGGCTATGTTTTTGAGAAATGTCTTGATATTAATCCTTGTGAATTTGGGTTTCTATAGGTGCATTGTTTGTTTAATTAGGGGAAAACATACTTGTAGGTAGAGACCAATTTCTCCGATCAAAAAACATACGAATTTGTTCGTGATTATTATTGCACAACTGGAAAAAGATAATTTGTGATTTTGCTAATGAAATTTAATTAATTATATACGTGACGCTGTTAATCCTGTTGTTAAAGTTTGATGATTAGTGTTTGTGTGTGTAATTTTACATGTTTGAATTTTGATTTAGGTTGTTTCATCAATTCTTAAGTAGCGGTTTGACAGTGGTGAAGAATGGTTGGGCTTCTAACAGAGAGATGGTTAGGCAACATATGGAAGAGTGGTACTTCTCGTAAGAGAAATACGTCTATAGAGGCTGCAGAGAAACAAGTGATCGGCATTTTAGCATTCGAAGTCTCGAGGCTGATGTCAAAGGTAGTTAATTTGTGGCTCTATCTCTCGGATAGACACATGTCTGAACTGAGACAAGAGATGGCCAACTCAATTGGTATCCAGACACTAGTTTCCGAAGATGAGGACTATCTAATGGATCTTGCCGTTGCTGAGATAATCGACAACTTGATACGCGCGGGGAAGTTCGTTGCCACGCTTGGCAAGAAATGTGTAGACCCTGTATACCATGATCTTGACTCCATTTTTGATGATCCAAGTGAGACTGATCCCAAATGGGAGGGATGGCGTTATAGATTGAAGAAAATGGAAAAAAGAGTGAAGAAAATGGAGAGGTTTGTAGCAGCAACCGAACAGCTCCACTCAGAGATGGAGTCGTTGGAAGAGCTCGAGGAGAGTATGAGGCAAGCGCGAGGTGTAGCGAGAGTGAGGGGGCTCGAGTTTCAACAGAGGGTGTTTTATCAACGACAAGAGGTTAAGAATCTCCGGGAAATGTCGCCTTGGATTAGAACGTACGATTACATAGTTCGACTTCTTTTGAGATCTTTGTTCACCATAATTGAAAGGATCAAGTTCGTTTATGGTGGAAGAAATGATTTGCGTCGTTACGTTGCGCGTTGTAATTCAATGCCAGGTGGCGTGCAAACATCGGGTTATACGTCGGATAATAATGCATCTAGAGGGCTAGTGGGGCGATCATTGTCTAATTTATCCCCGTCGTCCATTCTTTGTGGGGAACAAATAAGACGATTTGCTCCTCTTGGCTTGCCAAGATGCATAAGGGCAGGAAGTGATTCTTCTGCTGCTGAGGTTTTCACGTCGTCCTGCGGTAGCTCGTTTAGATCAAACGGTGCCATTTCTCAAAGGGATACTAATGAAATAGATGAAGTATCCACAATTCCCATTACATATGAGCAGGTAGATTCTTTGTTTAACTCAAAGAGGAAGCTGTTGAATGAGAGTGAATCTTCGCTCGGTTATGCTGCTTTAGCTCTTCATTACGCGAAGATCATCTTATTGATTGAAAAGTTAGCTTCGTCTCCGTATTTGATCAGCCTTGATGCAAGAGAAGATCTATACAATATGTTGCCGTCAACTATTAGAAGGTGTATGAGAGAAAAGGTAATGAGTGAGTATAATTCTGCATTTGCAGAAGAGTGGAGTTTAGCCCTTGTAAGAATATTGGGATGGCTGTCTCCGCTTGCTCATAACATGATGAGATGGCAATCGGAGCGGAGTTTTGAGAGGCAGAGACTGATTTTCGGGACTAATGTACTTCTCGTGCAGACACTTCACTTTGCGGATCAAAAAGAGACGGAGGCTGCGATTGTGGAACTTCTGTTGGCACTAAATTACCTCTCTAGAAGCGTTCGACAATCGTCGTGCAGTTATGAAAATGTAAGAGATGTCATACACTTTCGAACATGAATTGTTCCTTAAAGGTGTATATATGTATGTATATTCGGTTTATATGATGAACAAAACTGAAACTTTGTACAGTATCTGTTTTCATAAGAATTGATGCAGAACATAAATCAATGCTACATTTGGGAGTTCTTGATTAGTAATATTATTTGCACATTTTTTCTTCAATGTAGATTATTAAACACACAACTAAATAAGTGAATAACACATTTTTTTATTTTTGTTGTTTTTGACATAAGTGACTACGCATACATAGATGACACAACGTATTAATACAAAATGCATAATAGCTATTTAGTGAATGATGTTAGCTCCTTGCAGCGATAATTGCATAATTAAATGGTTGTAATTTCAGTGAGCTAGATTATTAATGATAACAATATAAGCACTTTCATTCATTCATCTCTGAGTAATTAGTTTTTTATTTAGTCCATACATTATATATATTACTCAGAAAATATTTAAGCGTTTCTTGGGAATGACAAATAGCGGATTCTTCTTTTGCACGGTGAGTCCGAACCTCTCCACTACATCGATATCTTCAGGCTTCACCCCGGTTCCGAGATCCCAGTCAAATGAATGCACCAAAGTCCCTATGGCCATAGGAACCACTCGGTGCGCCCATGGGAGCCCTGGACAAATCCTCCGCCCTGCCCCGAATGGAAGGAAATTGAAGTGTTGCCCTTTATACTCCACACTGGAACCCAAGAACCTGTCGGGTTTGAAGGTGAGCGGATCCTCCCATGAATCCGAGTCACGAGCGATTGCCCACACGTTGACCAACACTTGTGTCCCCTTTGGAATAGTATATCCAAGGTACTTAGTGTCTTCCTTAGCTTTTCGGGGCAGTAATAGAGGCACCACCGGGTGCAATCTCATAGATTCTTTTACGACGGCTTGTAAGTAAGGGAGATTCTCAATGTCTTTCTCCTCTACTCGACGGTTCAGTCCCACGACTTGGTCCAATTCTTCTCGAAGCTTCCTGAACGTTTGTGGATTGCGCAGAAGCTCTGTAAATGCCCACTCGGTGGTCACACTGGTTGTTTCGGACCCAGCAAAGAACATTTCCTTGACACATATATAAAAAAACAAATGAATATTATATTAGAGCTGGAAAATTAAAATATCATTCTTGGTAATACTATAGGTAGGTAATTAATAAATTATAAGTTGTTACGGTGATATGAAGGTTGATGTCCTTGTGGGTGATCCTATCAGGTCCTCCGTCTTTGCCATCTCCTCCTCGGTAATTCAACAACAAATCAAGATAATCTTTATTCTCCTGCTGATCCCTTATAACTTTTTCATCAATTAATCTTTCCTGCATAAAATTGTTAACAATGTTTAAGGCTACACGCATGTCCTTTTCCATTTTCCGTCTAAGTCCAGCAGGGTCCAGCCACTTCAACCATGGCAAAGAATCCGAAATATTCGCCTTTCCCGGAAGCTGCATCGCCGTATTCATGCTCTCAAAAAACTCCCGCGCCTCGGGATTTTTCGGGTTTAGCAAATCCTTTGAAAACATCAAGTTTCCCACCGAATTAAATGCCATGAGGAACAAGTAATGACCCACCCGCACTGCTCCGTTGCCGCCCTCTGCCCGCGACTGATCGGATGCTTCCACTAGCCACTCCTCCAAGTTGTTCCTAATCCGCTGGCGCAACTCCACCGTCTCATTGATTCTCCTGTTCACGAACATCTCCTTGGAGCTGAGGCGACGGAGCACCCGCCAGTGGCCGCCGATGTCGAGCAGGGCCATCGTTCCCTGGTGGAAATCGAATACGGTGAGCACGTCGTTGGCCATCCGACCGGCGAAGGGAAGGTCGTGTTTCTTGAAGAGGTCAGTGGCGGCGGCGGCGCTCTGAACCACCATGGTGTTGACGGAGCCGATTTTGAGCCAGATAACAGGGCCGTATTTTTTGCGCCAAGTGTGCATGGTTTGATGAGGGAGATCACCCAGTTGAAGAAGGTTTCCAAGAATTGGAATGCCTTTGGGGCCCGGTGGGGTGTTGGGGGATTTTTTTAGGATAAAAAACAAGAGTATCACAACAACTCCTCCCATGGTGAGTAGTACTGACAACTCCATTTTTAAGAAGTTGTTTAGATAGCTCGGAATATTAATTCAAGTTTTACCACCAATCCAATATATATACTACAACAAAAGGCAGGCAATTATGCCCATATACTGTACTATCAACCGGACCCAATTTGTTGCTGTTGCCCATTGAACTTGTTTACAACATAATTGGTAGGTGATTAAAACCCATCATCCTTTTTTGATAAAACATTATCTCCCCAACTTATAATTCAGATAATCTAAAAGGAGTAGTTTTATTATATACTAATCTAAAGGGAAGGAGTATTCAATCAATTGAATAAATTATGGAACAATAAAATATTTATAATAATTAATAAAAGGGTTTAAAGATAAACATTTAAAATATTTATTTTGCTTTATGTATTTATGCCCCCGTTGATGACTGAAATTACTTTCCTGGGTCAGTTATCATTTCGTAGGTATAAATCTCTTTTCAATTTTGTAAGAATTTAGTCTCATTTAAAAGTTCGAGAATTGACAATTTAAATGGGTAGAGTTTCTTTCAACAAAAATCAAACTCAGAACGTATGGACATAAGTTTGAAGTTATGATATCATGAAAAATAGTTACACTCTTGTGTACCAATTACATGCATGTAATTTGAATCCATTTAAAATATGGATCCTCTCAAAGTATGAATAAATTAATTGCGAAATTTTTAGCCTGTAATATTTGTAGCATGTTGGTCAAGTCTATGTCACTACTTGCTAATTTCGGGAGTTTGATTACCGCACACGCAAAAATCTTTCATTTTTTTAATATTTTTTTTTTACCTTTGGGTCTTGAATTTTCGCAGCACAAAATTTTCATTTTACCTCAATTAAATACAGTATTATATATTTTTCATTCAGATATCTTAAAATTTTCTTCATTCTACCCCAATTAATTATTTTTTCGACTGCACCTTTCAAAATTTTACTTCGTTTCATCTCATTTAATTATTTTTTCATCTAGAACTCCATTTTAAAAAAAAAAATTATTCACGGACTTTTTTTTTCTTTTATATTTGCATTTTGCTCATTCTTTCAACATAAACTGAAATTGATGGGCAATTTTTTTTATTGCTCTCCTTATTTCTATTTTTTCAATCTTTATTTTTGTGATAAAAATTTGCATGAGATCAAATTTTCTTACTTATTTTTAATCATTTAGACCCATTTCTACTCACTACAAAAAACGCGCGCTTTTGGGACGGACAAATACTGACGGATTTTAGTCCGTCAGCATTTCCGACGGATATGCTGACGGAATGCTGACGGATTGAAAAGTCAACATCAATGCTGACGGATTTCCGTTCCGTCAGCATTTGCCGAGGGAAATGCTGACGGATTTCCGTTCCGTCAGCATTTACCGAGGGAAAATGCTGACGGGTTTTTTTAAATTTGTATACTGACGGAATTGCTGACGGATAATCCGTCAGCAAATGGCATGTTGATTTCGCGCCGCCTCGTTTTCCAATAAGGTAACCGTTGGCTTTAAAGTCGGCGGTTACCGAGGGAAAATGCTGACGGAATATCCGTCGGTATTTTTTTTTTTTTTTTTTAATATATAAGGGCCTCAAACCTCAAATCAATCATATACTGTTTTAGAGAAAAAAAAAGGGGCGTGCGTGAGGATTCGGTTTAGAAGACGAAGACGAGAACTTGGCCATTGAAGCAAATTTCTTCGATTACATTGATACGGTACGTTTTCTTAATTAGTTCTATTACTTAGTTTTAATACTTATATATGTTTATGCATGGATATATGTAAATATGAATAATTTAATGTTGATTTGCATGTTATATTGATTTAGTTAGTTGTTAAAATATTATGATCATGTTAGTATGTACGTTAGTTAATTTAATTTGTTGATTAAGAATAATTTTGATAGATCGAGTAGTTTTTTAAGGTTAATTAATTAATTAATTGTTATATGTATACATTAATTAATTGTTATATAGTTAATTACTAGTTTAATTTAATTGTGTAATTTTGATATAGAATATTTTTAATGTAGGTAGTGCATGTTTGAATCAATTGTTTAAATTAGTTTAGATATAGTGGTTGGACCGTTGGATCACGTTGTAATTAGGAATATGTTGATTAAATTAGGAATACGCCTATATTAGTACAAATTTTAAATTAGGAATATGTTCATTAAATTGATAATTATTGACCCAATTAGAAAATTATTATTTTAATTAGTTTTAGGTTTGTTAATTTAGGAATATATATGTTCAATTTTTTATTATTGATTAAGTTAGGTAGAAAAATAATAATTAAATTAGGAATATGTTGATTAATTAAATTAGGAATATGCTGTATTAGTAAAAAAATTAAATTAGGAATATGTTCATTAAATTGATAATTAGAAAACTCCAATTAGAAAAATATTATTTTAATTATGTTTAGATTTGTTAATTTAGGAATATGTTAATTTAGAAATATTTTTAATGTAGGTGATGCATGTTTCAATCAATTGTTTAAATTATTAGTTAATTAGATGGTTCGACGGTGGTATCACGTTGTAATTAGGTTATATATATATTGTTTTGATTTAAATTAGGAATATGTTGATTAAATTAGGAATATTTTATATTAGTAAAATTTTTAAATTAGCAATATGTTCATTAAATTAATAATTAGTAAAATTATGTATTTTTTATTGATTGAAACAGATGAGTGAACAAGTACCGAAATGAGGGTTCGGGTTCACGTCGTAGGTTGTCATTTTGGTCACGTTCAAGGAGGTCTCGGAATGAAGAAGTTCCTGTGACGGCTCCTCCTCCTCCTCCTCATGTGGCAGTGTCGCTGCCGCCGCCGCCGACGACTACGATGTCGGTTGGTTCGTCATCCTCTTCTCGTCAGCATCCTGTTCGAGACAAAAGGAAACCCATTGACATCGTTTCAGGAGCGTAAGTCAATAATTCTAATGTTTGATGAGATTCAATAATGATTAACTTTATTTATTTATTTATAATGTGTTAGTTTATAAATTTGTTAATAATTTTACAGGTTGGTGCCCGGTAATGAGGTGTCCAGGATGTGCACAAAATCCTTTAAGGATTGCAAGATTGCTAAGGGTGCTACCACTTGGTCGAAGGTGCCACAATCTAAAAAGGATGAATATTTCGACGAGTTCCAGGTATATAATTACAATATTTAAAGTTTATTAAATAACTAATTATTCATATTATTTGATAAATATGTTGAATATTTATTTGTATAGAAAAAGGCCCGTTGGGATACGACGATCTACTCGGACGCCGCTATTTACGAGAAGTGGTACGGTCTTTGTTCTACTCGGTACACGAACATGATGTACGACTGGAGAAAGGCCTGGCGTACGAAAGGCGAAAATCTTGTTCTGGGGAAAGACGAGGATGATGTTGACCTGTGGGAGTCGTTGGTTGAGAAGTGGATGGAAGAGGCTTACCAAAAGAAGTGTGACAAAGCTCGGGCCAACCGTAGAACCGACGTTGGAGGCGGGATGGCAGTGCATCGGGGGGGAGCTCGGTCCGTCCTCGAACAATCACTTGCTATCGTAAGTTTTCATTAATTTTTAAAAATTAAATAATTATAGTTAATTATTTTATATTAGTTATCTAAATTAATTTGTATATGTTTATTTGATACGTAATAGGAGCGGGAGACTGGACGTCCACACACCCACTTGGATCGGATGAGTCTTCTTCATCCGTTTAATACCGATACACAGACGTCCACCTACGGGCGCACTACTGACCTCCACGTAAGTTTAATTAAATTTATGTATTAATTACATTATATATATATATATATATATATATATATATATAGATAATTAAATTAATTTTAATTTTTTAATTATGTAGTTGAGCGTCCGACAGAGGATTGAAGAGGCCGAGACGCAAGCCACCGCCACGACTACTGCTGAATCCGGAAGCAGCGGTACCCCTCCGGCTGTTGACGTGGACCAGTGTTACCTTGACGTTGCCCCGACCTCCAAGGGAAGGGTCCTTGGCCTTGGTGGGATGAGCAGCGCCGTGAGGACACCAAGTGGTCGGTCGACCCGGAGTGCATCGCAGCCGTCCGTATCCTCCACTGCCGTCCCGGATCCGAACTTCATGGCACAGTTCCATAACTACTTCCGTACCTGGAGTGCCAATGCGGGTCGGACGTTGGGGATGTCTGATGAGCAGATCGAGGCCGTCTATCAACAGACGATGGGGCAACCACCGCCAGCTCCAGCTCCAGCTCCAGATCAAGCTGCAGGTCAAGATGCAGGTCAGGCCGACGGTGGCGACGTCAACTTGAATGAGGATGTGGTGGAACAATTTTTTAACTTTTCGGGCACTGGCAACTATCCTGACAACTATCCTGGCAACTATCCTGGCAACTATCCTGGTTGAACAATTTGAACAATTTAATTTTGTGTTGAACTAATTTATTTTTTTGTTGAACTTATTTAATTTTCTGTTGAACTTATTTAATTTTCTGTTGAACTTATTTATCTTTATGTATATATTTATGTTTATGTTGAAAAATATGTTGAACTATATATTGCAGTTTATTTGTGTAGTTTATTGGTGTATAGATGAAAATAGGGTGCATTCATTTGTTTCATTGAGTACAAAATAATCTCATTTAGAGTGCATTCTAGATATAGATTTAAACCACTTGAAGAGTGCATTTTAGTACAAATTAAAATAGCCTCATATAGAGTGCATTATACATATATTTAACCAAACCACTTGAAGGTGGTATATGCAACCATGAGAACTAGCACAATCAAAATGATTTTGTTCACTTTGATTAAATCCTTGATTTCTTCAGCCAAATTCTTGATTTCTGTAACCAATTTCTTCATCTCTTGAGTCATTTTCTTCATGTCTTCAGTTTCTTGGGCACTTTGATTAGATCCTTGATTCTTGTCAACACCATAGTTTTCTAGAGTATCAGCCCATACAAAGAAACCACATCCACCACCACAACCATCACTTAGGGAGTCAGGACAATTATGAAATATCCTCCCTTTACTTCTAGGTTGTTTAGAAGCATATGTACGACATGCCTTACCACAATAACAAACAAGGCCTTGCTGAAATCGAATAGAAGATGAAGAAGACATGATATTTCTTTGCAAAATAGAAAAAAACGAATATGGTGTGTGTGAGCTTTGTGTTGCTATATATACAAAAAATTGAATTAATTAAAAAAAAAAAAATAATAACACGCCAAATGCCGACGGAATTAAGTTTCCGTCGGAATTCACCATTTGATAAATGCCGACGGATAATCCGTCGGCATTTATCTTTACTGACGGAAATTTGGGCGGTGAAATGCCGACGGAATTAAGTTTCCGTTGGAATTCACCATTTGATAAATGCCGACGGATAATCCGTCGGCATTTATCAGGACTGACGGAAATTTTGGGCGGTGAAATGCCGACGGAAATATAAGTCCGTCGGCATTTCCGTCGGGAAATGTTTCCCTAAAACTTTCTTTTTTTCCACTTCACTTTCGTATTGCAAATTTACACCAAAACTTTCTACTGCCTAATTTTTTTATGCTCATGCTCGGGTATTCAGAAACATCAAATTACGGTACATTTCTACCATTTTTAATTTACTCTATATATAAAATTCAATATAATGTAATTACATGTTTTATATATATCATAAGTTTTGTTTGAATTTATTATAAGTTTAGTTTAGTAATGTGTTGCTCCACTTAAATGTTTAGCAGATGGATTTGCCTGACCGTCGTTGGATGTATTGTACTCCTAGAATGATTAGAGGAAATGTGAATGTGGAATTTTATAATGAACTCGTGTTATTTGTTGAATTTGCAAAAAGCCAGCCACATTACATGAGTGGAAATTGCATTAGGTGTCCGTGTAATGCTAAGAAATGTCAGAATAAGCAATATAAAGAGATTGATGAGGTCCTAGTGCATATTGTGAAGAATGGTTTCGTTGATAATTATTATAATTGGACTAGTCATGGCGAAACACGTTGGCCTTATAGATTTGATGAAGTGTTTTACTATTACACTGCTGGAATCTATCAACTTGAAGCAAATTTCGATCATGTTGGCACTAGTAACGAGGTAGAACAAGGGTTTGGGGACGAAGAACAACAGTTTGGGGACGAAGAACAACAGTTTGGGGACGAAGAACAACAGTTTGGGGACGAAGAACCGAATATGTATCAAACAATGATCAGGGAAGCTGGTTTTTCAAACATGGAAGAGGAGCCGACGAATGAGGCATTTCGGTTTTATGAGATGCTCAAATTAGTCGAAGAAGATTTATATCTGGGTTGTGAATCTCACTCACAGTTGTCATTTAATGCACGACTCATGAACATTAAGACCGAGAACAAGCTTTCTAACAGGGCATATGAGCAAGTGACACAGTTATGCAGTGAAATTTGTCCTCAAAATAATAAGGTGCCTACGACGTTTCATCAAAGCAAACAAATGTTGAAGAATGTTGGTTTGCCGGTTGAGAAGATTGATTGTTGTGTGAAGGGTTGCATGTTATATTGGGGTGACGAAGATAGCAGTCTGAACATGTGTAGATTGTGTGGCCATCCCCGGTACAAAGAGGCACGTCGAAAGGGACTTGGTGGTCAATCGAAGAAGACAAAGAAGAAAGTGCCATATAAGAAGATGTACTACCTTCCTATCATTCCTCGTTTGATGAGATTATATCAATCAAGTGCCACTGCACAACACATGACGTGGCATGCTACAGATTCCTCTTCGGCTAAGTCGAGGGAGATGCGACATCCGGCAGACTCAGAGGCCTGGAAACATCTTGACAACGTGTTTCCAGATTTTGCTTGTGAACCGAGGAATGTGAGATTAGGTTTGTGTACTGATGGTTTTGCACCGTTTGGGATGCATGGGAAGCAGTATTCTTTGTGGCCGGTGATACTGACTCCGTATAATCTTCCTCCGTGGATGTGCATGAAACCTCAAACAATGTTTCTGACTGTATTGGTGCCTGGACCAACGAATCCAAAGGACAAACTGGATGTTTATCTCCAACCTCTTATAAAAGACTTGATCTTCTTATGGGAGAATGGAGTCCAAACGTACGATGTTTTTAGAAAGCAGAACTTCACGATGCGTGCTGCTCTTTTATGGACCATTAGCGACTTTCCTGCATATGGTATGTTGTCCGGGTGGAGTACGGCCGGAAAGAAAGCATGTCCGTATTGTATGGAGAATTCTGAAGCTTTCAGTCTCCCGGTGAGTAGAAAAGTTTCATGGTTCGATAATCACCGTAGGTTCTTACCTCAAGGTCACCCGTTTCGAAGAAATAAGAAGAACTTCGTAAAGAACAGAGCAGTCACAAACAATCGACCTCCACTTCGAGATGGTATTTTATACATTTATTTAATGAGTATTTAACGTATATTTATCTATTGCTTTTAGTGTCACTTATAATTTACTTTCCGTACAGGACGTAGGTTGTTATATGAGATTCAGTGGACGGGGTTGAAAAAAAGTACTGAGGAAAATGCAGCGGAACACAACAGAGGAATTGAGGGTGGTTGGAACAAAAGGAGTATTTTTTGGGACTTACCATACTGGAGTTCACTATTGATACGGCACAATTTGGATGTGATGCACATTGAAAAGAATGTGTTTGACAATGTGTTCCACACAATCATGAACACCGAAGGCAAGACGAAAGACACTCCAAAGTCTCGGGAGGATTTGGACACTCTTTGTCGCCGTCCAGAGTTGAAAAAGGATGAGCGTACAGGTAAATTTCCAAAGGCTAGCTACACACTGGATAAGCCACAAAAACAAAGATTGTGTAGGTGGATAAAGGAGTTGAACTTTCCGGACGACTACGTGTCGAACTTGAGTCGATGCGTAGACACAACAACGGGTAAGGTTGCAAGGATGAAGAGTCATGATTGTCATGTATTTATGCAACGCTTGATACCGATTGCGTTCAAGGAACTTCTTCCTAACAATGTGTGGAGGGCTATCACTGAATTAAGTCTATTTTTTAGAGATTTAACGGCTACAACGATCACGATCGATGATATGATTCGTTTAGATGAAGACATTCCAGTGATTTTGTGTAAGTTGGAACAAAATTTTCCACCTAGCTTCTTTAACTCGATGGAACACTTACCCGTTCACTTAGCGTATGAAGCGAGAATTTGTGGTCCGGTGCAATACAGGTGGATGTACCCATTTGAAAGGTAAAATCTTACTTTTTTTTTATTTCATTACAATTACACATGCATTCTTAATTATAAGTTATATATATATATATGTGTGTGTGTATATCAGGTATCTCCACAACTTGAAACGTAATGCTAAACAAAAGGCAAACGTTGAAGCATCGATTGTGAATGCTTATTTGAATGAAGAGGTTGGCATGTTTTGTACTTATTACTTTGAAGACCACGTCAACACAAAGTTAAGAAGTGCTCCACGTAACTTCGGTGGTACATCCGCTGACGATATCAGTGAAGAGGTCGATGGAATGCTCTCCATATTCAAGTCTAAGGGACGGCCAATAGGAAAACCCACTGAACGATATTGGGAGACGAACTCGGAGGCGGAAATAACACAAACGTATGTGTTATTGAATTGTGATGAAGTTCAGCCATACATTGAGTAAGTATTTCATATATAAATCGTCTATTTAAATACCACTTCATTTATGTCATTTAATATTAACCAAGTTTTTGAATGTTGTGAATTAGGATGTACGCTCAAGAACTACGACGAGCAGAACCAAACATCTCAGATGCATATATAGATGCTCGTATTCAACGTGAATTTTCCCAATGGTTCGAACGTTATGTGAGTACCATTTAATTAATTATGTTTTACGTAAATTAATAAATTAATATTTATTTTAATTAATTTTAAATTGAGCCGTATAGGGACGGGATAACGCTCTAGACAGTCCATTCTTACGAGATCTCAGCAAGGGACCACTACGTCGTGTAAAGACTTACAACGGTTATATTGTGAAGGGCTACAGATTTCATACGTCTGGGTATGCATCGACAAAGGGGACTACCAACAGTGGCGTCTGCGTTAGCAGTGCGAATTACAATGCAGATGCAAGTGATTACTTTGGGGTGTTACGGGAAGTCGTCGAAGTAGAATATCCAGGATATCCAGCAAAGACTGTAGTGTTGTTCAAGTGTCATTGGTTTGATTCAGGCCATCTAGGAACAAGAATTCACCCGGAGTACAAGCTCGTTGATGTTAGTTCGAAAAGGACGTATGTTGCGGATGATCCATTTGTATTTGCCCATCAAGTATCTCAAGTATACTACTGCACATATCCGGGAGCTCCACGTGGTTATGAATGGCACGCTGTTTGCAAAGTAAAGGCAAGGTCAATGGTAGAAGTCCCTAAAAAGGACAGAAATACTGAAGATGAATCTCCATTTCAAACAGAACAAATAGAGACTCCAACTGAAGTCTTTACGGGAAATTTCAATCTTTCTGTACCCTTGACGGCTGCAAATCCCCAATTAATCGAAATTGAAGGTGAAGAGGAGGGGGATGAAGAAGAGGATGAAGAGGAGAATGAAGATGAGGATGAAGAGGAGAATGAAGAAGATGAGGATGAGGAGGAGGATGAGGATGAGGATGAGGAAGATGATGATGAGGAGGAAGATGATGAGGAGGAGGAGGATGAAGACAATGAAGATGAATATTAATTCAATTAATGTAATGTATTTATTTCTTATTTTATAAAAGTTAATTAATTATTTATCATTTAGGTACAAATTATAAAAATTAAATTTACTATAAATATAAGCCACAACCAATATATTTATTAATATATGTGGAAGAAATGAATTTCGTGATTTTTAAAAAAAATATTTTGGTAATTTAGTATATCGAAAAAATTGAATTATTTAAAAAAAAAATAAAAAAAATCGCCAAAATGCTGACGGAATTCACCTTCCGTCGGTATTTACTTTTTGAAAAATACCGACGGATTATCCGTCGGTATTTACCCTTATATAAAACCTAAACCTAGGGTTTTCTTTCAGAAATTTCGCCCTTTAATTTCCACCTCCCTCCACCACCTCGCCTCCCTCCACCACCCTTGCCCCACCGCAATCTCCCTTCCTCCGCCACCATGGGGAAAGGCGGAGCTCTCTCCCTTCCCCATCTCCCTCACCATGATTCACAAGGCCTTCTGCTCCTCCCTCGCCTTCGCCGCCGTCCGCATCTTCAAACTCGTGGAGCCCGCCGCCCTGACCCGCCGCGTCTACCTCTCCTCCGTCGTCCCAATCGGCGCCCTCTACTCCCTCACCCTCTGGCTCTCCAATTCCGCCTACATCTACCTCTCCGTCTCCTTCATCCAAATGTTCAAAGCCCTAATGCCCGTCGCCGTTTACTCAATCGGAATTCTGCTAAAAAAGGACGGTTACAAAACCTCCACCATGTCCAATATGCTCGCGATTTCCGTGGGAGTCTTGATTTTAATCAAAAGGTACTTGAATTTCCTGTGTTTTTTAATTATTTATTTTCAATAAATAAGAAGTTAGATTTATGGTTTTATTACTCTGCAATTTAATTAATTGTTTAAAATTGGTTTTCATAATGGTAGGATAATCTTGGGGAGTGTGACAAATTACGTGATGAGTACTGCAACGTGCCCAGTTACCATAGTGAAGGATCCTGACTTTCACAAGAATTAACTGATTTGGGCCCCTTTCAATAAATTGTACTCCCATCTCTTACAATTTTACTTTATTATGTTTTTAAATTTGTTCTTGTATTATTGTGTTTTGAGCTTATAAACTCTGTTCGATACCTTGAGTTCTTAATTCTGGTGTTATATATTTCCAATTTCTCAACTCTATATGATTGTGTTAGAGGTTTTCGAGTGCAATGTCGTAGTTGTGTTAATGATATATTTCAGTATAGGTTTAGTTTTTGGTGGTCTTGATTAAGCATATTTCAATGTGGTTGTGATATTATGTTTGGCAATATTATAAATCTGAATGATGATTAGGTCCAAGTAGATTTTTCTTTCAAAATAATGTATACTTTTGTTGTAGTTTTTAATTCGGAAGTAGTTTTAATTTCGACAAACCAATTAATTCATTAATTGTGGTCGGGGCCTCCCCGGCCACCCATATTTTTTTTATTAATATTTTATTTTACTGACGGATATTCCGTTGGTAAAATGCCAACGGATATTCCGTCGGTCAAATGCCGACGGATATTCCGACGATATGTGAATTTCGAAAATCATATTTTTTTTATTCATTTTTTTGTTTTACTGACGGATTTGACCGACAGAAATTCCGTCGGCATGTGAATTTCGAAATCAATATTTATTCAAAAATTAATTTCTTTTATAATTATTTTAATTCATTCTAATTTATTTTATAATTATTTTAATTCATTCTTTCCGACGGAATTACCGACGGAATGTTGACCCGGTTTGTTAAACGGGTTGTCCGAAATACCGACGGAATATCCCTCGGTATATCCGTCGGCAATTCCGACGGAAAATCCGTCAGCAAATCCGTCGGAAATTCCGACGGAAATCAAAAATCCGTCGGTAAAAAATACTGACGCCGAAAAAAGGGACGGCCGACTTTCCGTCGGCAAATCCGTCGGTAACATCGGCGGCCGACGGAAAATCCGTCGGTAAATCCGTCTCTAAAACGCGTTTTTTTTGTAGTGACTTCGTTTGTTATGAACTTTAACTTTAGTTTAAAAATGTTATGGTTTAATATTAGTTGAAAATTGTGTAGTAGTAGTTCTTATATAGTATGGTATTAGTCCGTATAGAATATAATATTTATTCATATGCATGTATAAACTTCGTTCATATACATATATAAGCTCTAATGTCTTTCAGTTTTAAAGTATACAACACAAACACAATAAGGACATAATGGTACACAACAATAATTTGTTTGTCTGTGAACGAACACTATACTGTATATGAACTAATATTATATTGTGTGTGAATTAATACTGTACTGTATATAAACTAATAATATATTGTATGTGAACTAATAATATATTGTTGGGCCCTAATACCAAAATAATATAAATAGTAATTACTAATATACTTGAACGGACTAGACAAAGTCAAACTATACAACATATGAATTAATACTACACTTTTTTTTTGAACTAATACCAACAACTATATTTACATGTTGTGCCCACGAAAGAATCGGGCCACATTTTCTTCCTACAAAATTTACAATAAGAGAGAAGACAAAAATCTGTTCATTACTTTATATCGAAAAACAAACATTATAAAGTAGTGAATCAAGATGTATTAATTAAAACTATAAATATGGTACAAATACTAAGTTAGATGATTGAAATTGATGACTCTAGAAACCAAATACTTAACGACCAATCTAGTAGTGCATGGATCAATTCATGATAATTTATTAATTAGCTTGTTGGTATAGTATAATACCAAATATTATTAATTAAAAAAAAAACCATGCCAAATCTATATTAAACATTAGCAACTGGAGTAATACACATTAGATTTGTGGTATAAACAACTCAACTCCATAAAAATAATAAGATGCTTAAGTGCAATTAATATAACATTGACATCATTTATTACCTCTTTTTTTTTTTCTTTTTTTATGTGATTTAACTATTAAGCATAACTTATGTCGTAAAAGGCAACAACAAGTATGATATATATCACAGAGGAGTGACATAAAATCTAGAGTATGATATAAACAATACAAATAAAATTTCATTAAAACAATATTCTATATGAGCATCCTTTTAATTTATCCAAAAAAGTTGATTTTCATAACACAAAAAATTGATCGAGTAACCATAATTGTGCACAATCCAAAAGAATAATGGAGCGATTAGGAGTGAAAATGGAGCGATTTGAGAGAGAGAAACGATTTATAGTGAACAAATTCGAAACAAACAAAGAAAAGACAAAAAAATACTCGTGACTCGATGGTGGGTGTACAATTAGAATTTTAATAAGTTTCATTTTAATTTAATTGATAAAAGGGTACTATAATTTTTTTTATAAGTAATTTTTCTTTTAAAAAAAATTGAAGGTGAACTCATAAAAAATGAGTGTAAATAACGGTAACTTATTTGAAAACTTAAAAAAAATTGGGGTGAACTCATACAAATGGAGATTAATAACTGTAACTGATTTGAAAACCCAGCCCATAGACCATATGTATCATTCAACCCATTTAAAAATGGGTGAGACTATTTACACCTCCATTTCGGTTTAGAACACTCCCCTTGTAAGTTTAATAATATAATAATAGTGTAAAAATCCCAAAATACCCTTTGAATAATATTACACTACTAAATGCACCCCTATTACTAGTTACACCCCACTCAACCTTTGAACCTTAAACTTAAAATTTGCAGCAAAAGAAATTGGTACATACAAATATTTGTCCATGAAAAAATTCAGTCTCACCTAAAAAGAAATTGCAACAACTCAAGTCTCAAATGTTAAATCCAGTATTTATTTCTCTCATTACATATTTTATTCTTACTAATTATTCGATATGTTGAATCGTTGATTGTTGAATTTAATAAAATAATGCGTCCTTGAAATAAACCGCATAAATTAAATAAAACAATCAAACAAATTAATATATTATTCCTAATTAGTTAAAACATATAGTTAGGTTCTCTTTTTTAATTTGGGAGCATGTCACTTTCATATTAACTTGAACATATCCTATATTTAGTCCAAAATAGGACAACAGGGCAATTGCGGGAGGTACTTGTGCTATGGGCAAAAAAGGACAAATATATTATGTATGCAAATTAAAACAAGGCAAATGTTAAAGTAAAGTGCATTTTAAGTGGAAATATGTTTATCTTTTATTCATTGAGAATATTCTTGAATTCAATCCAAACCTAGATTTAAAGTAGCATGTGATTTAATTATTGAACTTTAGAAATATTTTAATGTATACCAAAGTTAGATTTTGTGTAGTATATTAGGACCCTCTATAAATAATAATTTTGTCTCAATAACTATTTGTTTGACTAAACGATTTTTTCCCCTCAAATATGAATAAATAAATACGTGTAGTATATTAGGAGTTTAGGACCCTCTATAAATAATAATTTTGTCTCAATAACTATTAGTTTGACTAAAAGATTTTTTCCCTCAAATATGAATAAATAAATACAAGATTAATTCTAAATTAATATACCACCATTAGTCTCATTATCAATTTAATCACAACCTTCAAAATTATTATAAAAAATCTCAATCTTTCATCGTGTTGCAATTTAATATACATTTTTATTTTCAGGCCAACAATCGATGACGTGGCTTGCCAGAGCTCGTCACGTCAGATTACACATATATATATATTTTATTTTCCACATCACTTTATATGAATAACACTTTATAAAAATAAAACTAGTGCTTCTTTTCCACGGCTCCTTCTCCACTAAACTAAAACCTAAAAACTAAAAAGCCCCAAAAATTTAATTTGTCCAATTATACGTAAAATACCCCAAATCACCTAAGGGAAAGAACCCTATACACTCCAAGCTTATGTGATCGGAGCTTTTCCAGCATATGCACATAACACCGATCAATCATTTCCTTGGACGATTCTCTCCCAAACCATCGACTCAGTAGCACATATTAGCTACTTTGGATTTCTTTTCATTTATCAAGAATATTAGGGAAAAATAAGTGACATAGGGGGGTCAGAGCTTCTGAGTTCTGGGGACAAGATATTGCAAAGCTGACCCTTTATTCTAGTTAAGTTCCACACAAAGCTTATGTGATTTGGAATAAGGTTCTTTCTCTGAAGTGATTTGGGACTTTTTATGTGTAAATGAGCAAATTGAATTTTTGGGTTTTTTTTTAGTTTTTAGACTTGAGTTTAAGTTGGAAGGCCAGTTTTATTTTTATTTTCATACACACAAATTCTAGCATGCCCGTCCATAAAAAGAATCCTGCACCTATGAAAAGTTTTATTATACACAAATTAGTGTTCGTCACCATTATCATCATTTTTCAGGGTAAGGTTGCCCAAAATTCACGGACACAAAACAAAAGCCATATTATAAATTGCTGAGCACGAATCGGAAATAAACCAACACCAGTCAATTAAACGGCGACACCAAAGTCGAGGTAATTTGATAGATTTTGTGTAAGGAAAATGAATAATGGGGTTTGATTATTAACGTCCTTATAAAAACAGACATTTAGAATTAGAGGTTGAGGCATTATTGTCACGTGGGCCTAATTCCATTTAAGGAAATACAACTTTAGGAGGAGTCACCTCCAATTGAAAAAAATGGGTCATCACACTATCGATGAGAATGATTATTATTATTATTATCCCCTTATATACTATTGGGTTATTTTATGATGAGAATGATTATTATTATTATTATCCCCTTATATACTATTGGGTTATTTTATGGTTAATTTTACTTATGTTTCATTTTGTGTTAATTGACTATGGAACTGGTGAGTAATGACAACTGTATTTTTTTTTTTTCCAGTTTAGATAGATAGAATTAATTCAAGTTTTACCTCCCGAGTACCACCAATATATATACTACAACAAAAGGCAATTATGCCCATATGTATCTACTATCAATATGTGTTAATTGGTTGAGGTAATTTGATTGATAGATTGTGTGTGTGTTTTTTTTTTCTAAAGTAAAGAATGATATATATTATGTCTTAGGAAAAATTAAAATTGGAAATATATATTGATTAATTGAGTCAGTATATCTTATTCTATTTTTGTGTTGCATCTCAGCATGTCATGTGTCAACTAATTTTACAACACATTTATTTTAAAACTAATACTTATAGTAAAATAATTTATAACTTCTAATAAAATTAACAACTAATACTATTGATTAAACTAATATTTTTTTATAAAATAACTATATATTACCATTACAAAAACACGTAATATGCAAACTAATTTTGGAGTAAATTTTATATCTGTGATGTAATACAACATATATATATAGCGCATCTTAAAAATACACAAATTAAATAATAAAATATAATCGTACAGTACAAATTAGTGCAACAAATAATTTAGTTATATCTGTGGATTTTGAATTTTTAATCATTTGGGGGCGTGGGGCCGATGTAAACGAGTGACGGAATGGAACCAATAATTGCTGGTACTCCCTCATTTTTTTTAATAAATGGAGTTGATTTTTTTCTCTAGTACAAAATTAAAAGATATTTTAGAATTTTTTACATTATTTGTTACAATTATGCTTTTCTTTTAATTTTATAAAATCTCTTAATTTTTAATTTACTTTTATTAACTAATTTTCTTAAGGTAAAATAATTTGAAAATGTTTAAAATATAATGTGCACTATAGAAAATGTGCATTAAGAAATTATTGTGATTATAAATTTTATTTATTATTTAAAGGTATACTTATTAATATATATATTTTTTAATTTCAATAAATTTCATAAAAACATGGTCTAGGTAGTAGTGCTCTAACCATTTGAGCTATCCCACTTTGTCAAGGTAAAATAAGTAGTAGTATCTCATTAAATGTCATAAAAACTTCACTTATTAAAAATGGAAGGAAGTAACTATTTAGTAATAAATATTCTCTCCTATTTAAAATATACGTCATTCTAAATTTATGCACACGTATTAAGAAAACAATTGATTACTCATTTTATCCATTAATCAATGCTTGTAATTTTCATTAAAAAAAAATACATGTAAATATTTATTGATCCTAAGAGTAAATTTGGAATAAATGTAATTAATTTGCATTGAAAAGCGTAAAACGATTTACTATATTTTACAAAGAAAACGAAAGATCAAAACGACTCTGGAGGGAGTAAAATCGAATGAGAATTTAATGTTAATTGAATGGTGGAGATCATTTCTCAGGTCATAAACACAAAATGAGCAAAGTTATAGATATATAGGAGTGTATTATTGTAGGCTGTACCACCGTATGCGTCCATTTGTAGCTGTCATATCTATATATTAATATATACTGTATATATTTTAATATAAATTATATTAATTATGAAGTCATACAAATATCCTTAGATTTTATTTTTCCAAAATTACAGTAGGGCAATTTTTTTTTTCTTTTTTTCTTTTTCTTTTTCTGATTCTCTAAACAATTCAGAAATTTAAAAAAAAAATGTTAACTAGAGAATCCAGTGGAAAAATACTAGAACTCGTAAATTCGAAAAAATATATTTCAGAAAGATTGAATTAAGGACTTAGACGCAGTAAAAAAATCAGCAAGTTTTGTTGCAGATTTTTGCTTGATATTAGAGTTTATTTCTTCTTCAATTGAGTGTACGTAGGCCTTAAAGCATGAACAATCTTTAAGGTGCAATATATGCGAAAAAAGATAAATGAGATCTAAATAATTGATAGGTAATTAATTTTATGTTCGGCAATTTCAGTGTCAACGTGTTAATTTAAACAAAGTACAGAGAAATATAAGAACCTAAATAATTTCTAAATGAATGTTATCACCGTATATTCTTCTACAATAAATAAATTTTCATTTTTTTTTTGTTGGAATTAAGAAGGAATATGTTTTGATAAATTTTCCCTAAATTAATAAATGAAATCTAATCACATTCTCTAATTTTAATTGGGTTGGTATCAAATAGACATGAGTTCTTATACAAACTCGAGTGACCTTTGACTTTTTTTTTTGTAATTTAATAAAAAAGGTAAGTTATTATAATTAAAAAGTAAAACACAATATTTATTAAAAAGTATAACTTGAAAAGTGCAACACAATATTAATGAAAAGTGTAAGTTATTAACTGAAAATTGCAACACAATATTATTAAAAAATACAAGACAGTATTACAATTTTTAATGGAAAGTGTAAGTTATTATAAGTAAAAAATGTAACACAATATTACTAAAAAGTGTAAGTCACTTTAAATGAAAAACATTATTATAAAGTGTAATACACTACAATTGAAAAGTACAACATCATATAACTAAAATGTGCAATATAACATTATCAAAAAAAGTGTAAGTAAATATAACTACAAATATTATTAAAAAGTGTAAAAACTAAAATTAAAAATTCAAAAAAAAAAAAAGTCAACGATCAACTTAAGTTCTTATATGAACGTGAGTCTATACATGACTCACTTCTATACCATGTGAGTATATATTAATTAATAAAAATGAGTAAGTAATTAAGAGTGAAATTTTATTAAATTTTGAACGTATCTAATATTATGTAAATCCTAGTTTTGGAGATAAAAATATAAAATAGGGAAATTATTTCCAGCAACCCTTTTCACTTTAAATTTTATTTAAATGGCCTTTGACTAATATTAATCAGAAACCCCCCTAAATTCCCCTCACAAGACAACGTAAAAACAGTCAATTATTTAAAAAGAGGGTCATTTAAATAAAAAATTAAGAAGAAAGACCTTTTAAATGAGGTTGTATGTTGACTAGGCCCATTAAATAAAGATCCATATAAAATAATATCTCCAAAATTGAGGAATTATCTCTTTCCTTATTTTTAGGATTTTTGAATATGTCTTTCTTGCTCTCTAAGTCGTTTATCTCTTATAAATAAGAGAGTGAAAATAGAATTTAAGCAAGGTCAGATGGAATAAGTCACAAACGACTCCATCAACTCCCTACTACCAAATTGTAGGTTAAATTCAAAATCCGGAACACGTCGCTGAGACCCCGGTATCACATATGTTTAGAGAGAGAAATCAAGAGATCAACGAGAGTTGTACCCCACGTTTATAATAAAAACATGTTTCCTTATTTTTATCACCTTCCTTTTATGTGCACATTTGCAGGTGTTTAAATTTATTGGTTAACAACAGGTTAAAACATCAATTATTATAAATCGGAGTGAGTATACTAGTGTTTGTTATGAAATCCACTCCATACATAAAAAAAATTGTACATGTTAAAATGTACACGTGATTTCTGAAGCATGTGAGTTCTATAAGAAATCCACTATGGGGTTAAATATTACTCTCTCCGTCCAATTTTATTATTCGCACTTTTCTTTTTTGGTTGTCCAATTTTATTATACTCATTCCCTTTTTGAAAATAATACTATTCACACTACTTTATCTCCGCCCTTCAACCGTCACTTATTTACTCAAATTGCCACTAATTTTATTCATAACAATCACTTTACCTATAAATGGACCCCACAACATCCCATCATACCTCCAACTTATCTACTTTATACATAAACTAATCAATATTCATTAAAGGCAATTACTTATGTGTACCAGTTACATGTATCTAACTGGCTATTTACACTCTTTTTTTAATAAGTCCACACTTCCTTCTTTTATGCACTTATGTGTACAAGTTACATACATGTAACTAAATCCAATTTTTTACATATGGGTTATTAGTTATATACCTTCTTTTTTATTAATTTCACCCTTAAATTTTTTAAAAGAAAAATACATGTAAAATAATATATTACCATTTTATCAATTAAATTAAAATACAACTCATTAAAATTATAATTATACACCGAATATCGATTCACCGATGAATCACACGAAGTCAAATATTATTCTATTTTTTTAACTTTTAAAAAATAAATATAAAAACATAACGAATATTAAAAAAAATATGAAACTCAAAAATAAAATTTCTAGTTTTTTTTTTCAAAAAATGACTAAAATTTAGGAAAAAAATACAAAAAAAATCGAAAAAAAAAAAACTAAACTAAAAAAAATCAATTTTTTTCTAATTTGAGTATAAATGTATGAATATGACATGCTCACTTTCTAGCTTTAATCTGATTTATAATAACTAAGATTATTTTGTTATGTCTTCATTATTTCTAAAATTATATCTGGTTTGTTACATGTTTTTTAAGGTTGTAGATTATTTTTTAAAACTAATTAATAATATAATCTAATTGAAAAATAAAATTTATATTTAGAAACTTAAATGAGTGGAGAATTGGGGAAAAAACCAACATAATATTGCATCAACTTTAGTATTTTCTTTGGGGTCATCGCCATGTTGATGCATTCATATGTTTATTGAGTGTGATCGTATCTATTAATTGAATTGTGTGTTCAGTGTGATTCATTCTCACTTTTGTTCTTCTTACTAGTTAGTTAATATCAATTTTTTAATATTGATGTATTATTTTGCATGGTATGACTAGAATGATAAATGTGTTAAATTATGTATTTTTTGTTAAATCTAAATATTAGTTTAAATACGATATAATATTAGTACACCTATGGTATAGTGCTAGTTAATATATTGTATAGTACTAGAGATTAATGTGGGTATACAAATATTTTTTAATATATGAACTAATACTATACAATATTTGAATTTATATTATACTATATTTGAACTAGTACCATAGAGTATGTGAACTAATACTATACAATATATGAACTAATACTATACTATATTTGAACTATTACCATAAAGTATGTGAACTCGAAACTCGAAAAAATAAGAACTTGTATCAGTATAAACTAATATTATATTATATATGAACTAATACGTACAATATTGCATATTAATTAATAATATATCATAATATTTATCAACTGTTATCATAACACTTATAAACTAAAAATTATATTCATAAAAAAATAAAATAAAGTGATTAAAAAATGAAAGTTCAAATAAAAATAATAATTAAACAATGTAAAACGAAGTGAAATTTGTAAGGAATGAAGTAAAATTTTGAAAGAATAAGGTGAAAATTATACACCAATTAATTATTAAAGTAAAATAGTACCAATAAAATTGAACACTTGCCTAAGAGAGGTGAGTTTTATTTTTTTAAAATAAATTATTATTATACTATATTTAATACTTAAAAAAACAATTAATATTATTTTTAAAATTTTCTAATTAGACTTTAAAATTTTAGAATAATTATTTACGACATAAAAAGAAAGTACGTTAAAAAAATTATAATTTGAAACACAAATGATAAATAGGAAAAAAAATAAATTAAAAAAATAATATTAAAAAGATAAATATAAATATCAATTGAGTAAAATAAAATTTTAAAAAATTAATGGAGTATTATTTTTTAATGTTAAAAAAAAAATTGAAGTAAAATAAAGGCCCATGAAAAAATTTATGTGTTAAATTGATATATTAAATGGATCATGTGTTATTTGTAATGAGTTATTTGATTGGATATAGTAAATGGGTCATGTGTTATTTGTAATGGGTTATTGGATTGGATATAGTAGTTACATATATTGGATTGGATATAGTAGTTACATACATGTAACTGGTACACAGGAGTACAACTCTTCATTAAAACCCGTGTCCGAAGAAGTGGACATAATAAAATTGGACGGAGGGAGTATTACCCAATATTTTGAAACCCACCATCGTTGTATATATTTTGATAAAACATTATTTCCCAAAATTAGAATTCAGATAATCTAAAAGAAGTAGTTTTATTATACACAAATTCCTACATGCCTTATAGACAAAATATTTCGGAATAGTATCTAAAAGGAGAAGTTTTATCATACACAAAGTTCAGCATGCCCGTCCATAAAAGAAATCCTGCACATGTGAGAAGTTTTATCATATCATACACAAATTAGTGCCCTTCACCATCATATCATTTTTCAGGGTAAAGTTGTCCAAAAAATTCATCAACACAACACAGAAGCCATATTATTATTAGTTCTGAGCACGAATCGGAAATAAACCAACACCAGTCAATTAAACGACGACACCAAAAGAAATCATCTTTGGCGAAATCAATAAAAAAAAAAAACTCGATTTTTGAGAAATTGGTATAAATATAAATGAATTGATTTTACGTCTTAATTTTTACGTGATCAATTTGATTACTCTGCTGAATTTTTACCATGTGTCAATCATTCATATTGTGTAATAAAACGTGGAACAACTGGAGTAGACAATTTTTTTATTCCAATTAATTACAAATTCAAGAAGACGAAATTTTATAAGGGCGCGGCTAAAGGCACCCAAGGATCCTATGAGGACACCCACCTGAACTTTTTTTTTATCACAAGGGGTATGCAAAATAACGTTTATACCCCTCCTGCACTTTTTTTTAAAAAGGACGGATGAGTACACCCATCCATTCCATTTCACACCCGATTCATCATTTCATACCCGAATCATCCGGATCCCCACCATCACCACCAAAACAACAAAAATCCTAAAAATTCAAAATTTCAACAACAAAAATAAAATCTTAATATGTTCGAAAATTTTACCAAAAAAAAGTTGAGATGTCCGAAAATTTTACCAAAACAAACTCAATATGTTCGAATTTTTTTTCAAAACAACTTAAATTTGTCCGAAAAAAAAGACCGAACATGTTGTTCGAATTTTTTTCCAAAACAAACTCAAGTTATTCGAATTTTTTTCCAAAACAAACACAATATGTTCGAATTTTTTTCCAAAACAAACTCAATATGTTCGAAAATAATTCTCGAACTACTAAAAACCCTAATTTTCCTAAATTTTCTAAAATTTTCAAAACCCTAATTTTTTTATCTGTAAAAATTGTAAAAAAAAAAACTTACCTTCAGACGACGTGCGTGGGTGCGAAGGGGGAGGGGGGAGAGGCTGCGGCTGCGAACGGCTGCGAAGGGGAGGGGGAGAGGTTGCGGCCGCGAAGGGGGGAGGAGAGTTATGCGCAGTGGGTGGGCCTCCGCGACGAGGTGGGCAGCGTAGACCGTCGCGACGAAGTGGAGAGGTAGGCGGCGCCGCTCCGCGCCGACGTGAAGAGCGAAATGGAGGTGGAAGGTGGGTGTCTGAATTGAGAAAGAGAGAATGAAAGTTTTAATTGAGAAGAGGGTAATTTTGGAATTTTCACGTGGGTGTCCTTATCCATTTTGTACGTGTCCTCATCGCGTGCGTGTCCTCATGGGATCTGTGTGTGCCTTTAGCCGCGCCCATTTTATAAAGGTCAGTAATGAAGATGCCACAGTCGACTGCGGGGCCTACTGGGCTGCTATGAATTGTTTCTTCTTGGGCTTGCTTCCATTTATTTTTAGGCGTTAGGTATATACCCCTCCAGCTTTGTTAGATACACTCCCCCTTCCATTTATTAATTATAAAATATATGTAAAATACCACATTTGCCCTTTAACTAAAATGGTATAGATACATACACTCTCCTCTAAAATCCTAAAACTAATTTTTCTTCTTCTTTTTCTTTTTTAAAATATTTTTCGAACATTCTAATCGATAATTTGTTGTCGATGAGGGTAATTATGGTCGAACCTTTATTGTCGAAAATTTCATTTTTTTTTAATAAAAAAAATTTCGACAATGTGTTACTGATGGGAATATTTTTGGTCGACAAACCAGAGTCGGCGGGAATGTGTTTGGACGACAAATCAGTGTCAACGAGAGTGTTTTTGGTCGACTCTGGTTTGTCGAAAATACGTTTTTTTTTGGATGAATTTATTAGTTTTTGGTTTAGAGTTTAGGGTTTGTTGTTGAGTTTTGTTAAGTTTTGTTAAGTTTGGGGACCAGTGGGAGTTAATTTCTAAGTTTTGTTGTATTTTGTTGTTGAATTTCTCATTTTTTAAAAAAAAAACTTTTCTGGCTATCGGAGAAGGTGTTTGTGGCTGTCGGAGGTGATGGAGGAGGAGCGGCGACTGGCTGCCGAGGAGTGGGCTGCAAAATTAGGGTTAATCTATTAGGGTTAGGATTTTAAGTGGGGAGTGTATGTATTTATAATATTTTATTAAAAAGGTAAATATGATATTTTACCTACATATTTAATTAATAAATGGAAGGGGGAGTGCATTAAACAAAGAGAGGTATATACCCCACGCCTTATTTTTATAAAATAATACATGTATGTAAATATTTATTAATTTAAAAAATTATAAATATTAGTTAAAATACTAAAACAATATTTTAAAATATAAATTATGAATAATATTTAAATCTGAAAATTTATAATATGGAAAACATAATAAACCAAATAAATTTATTCATAAGTTAATTAATTATTATAAAAATCAATTAACTTACCTAATTAATTATTAGAAAAATCATTGATAACTTACCTAATTTTTTTTTTCGACACCAAAGCAATTTAATTTTATGCAATGGCACGTTATTCCAAGGAGCCCGACCACAAAGGTTGGTGGGTCGTCCTAACAAAAAGAGATCCCATAAGATCGAGATGCTCTAGCAATTTCATGAGCCAAAGAATTGACGTTTCTTTTCACGAACCTAACTGTAACATTATTGAAGGTTCTCAAAATATTTTGGCAAGCTCTAATAAAATCACCAAATTCCGAAGTATGTGTGCATGGCGAGTTGATGGCGTCGATAACCCATTTTTCATCTTCTTCGATTACCATATCATCCCAGTCAAGTTCTTTCGTCCAGGACAGGGCTTCCAGCATGCCCATTTTGCCACCTCCATTACGCTTGAGACCACCACTGATTTTGCTTTGATGAAATTGCCGCCCGCCTCCCTTGCAATTAAACCAACACCTGTTTGCATCGTGTCATTAAAGAAAGCTGCATCCACGTTGATTTTAGTCATTCCATGTATCGGCGGGTGCCAACCGTTGCACTGGTCAACGTAATTGTCCGCCACGGGTGCACTTTGGGGTTTTCTAAGAGTTGTTGCCTTGCTCCATTCAATCCAGTAGGCGGCCGACGTGTGAACTGCTACTGTTGGGGGGTTACATGAATTGTTCCAATATTTTCCATTTATTTCCTTCCAAAGTTGCCACACGATCATGGCGACATTGGCCGCTACAGACTCGATAGGACTTTGCAGCAAGAAAAACAGGAGCTCCCGCACATTATTCGTTTGACTCATTCCGTCCACTATATTGGTCCATAGCCCTGTTATTTCCCAACATCTCCTGGCATATTCGCATTCAAAGAATAAGTGCCCATTATTTTCACCTTCATTGCCGCAAAGAACACATTCATCACTGTCGATCACATGCCTCCGCATCAAGTTTGCTCTTGTCGGGAGAACATCCCGTCCTACCCTCCATAATAGGTCCTTGACTCTAGGTGGTATTTTCAGACCCCAGATTAGGTGCCATTCTCCTTCACAAGTGAGGGTTGGATTCGTTTCTCTGCTCACCGACAATTTGTATGCGGATTTCACTGTGTAGAGGCCGCTTCGATCAAAATGCCAGATCATGTTGTCCGTGGCCCCTAGCGGAGGAATCGTGGTGTTGATCACCCTCTCGACATCGTCTGGAATTAGTTCTTCGAGTAACGCCTGGTCCCATGTCGAGGTCTCAGGATTTATGAAGGCTGAGACATGCATGTTTTCGAGGCCTTCTATCACCGGTGAATTAACGTAGAAGTTCTGCTCATCTCGAATCCACGGATTGTTCCACACTTGAATACTCTCCCCAGACCCAATTTTCCACCTGCTTCCCCATTTTATAAGATTCTGAGAGGCAAATATACTGGACCAGGTATAGCTTGGGTTCCATCCTGCTGCAGCCGACAGAAAGTCTCCATTAGGGAAGTATCGTGCCTTCAAAACCTTGCACACCAAAGAATCGGGGTCATTTATTAGGTGCCATCCCATTTTGCCTAGGAGTGCAACGTTGAACTGATGTAGGTTCCGAAAACCTCTACCCCCAGCCTCTTTAGATAAGCATAATTTGTCCCATTTCATCCAATTCACCCCTTTTGATGCGTCTCTTTTTCCACCCCACCAAAATTTATTAAGCATTACATGGAGTTCTTCAATGAAGGTAGTTGGTAGTAGAAAGGTTGACATACAATAGGAAGGGATTGCTTGTGCCTCTGATTTGATGAGGACCTCTTTCCCGGCTTTGGATATGTTTCTTTTCCGCCACCCTTGCAATTTAGCCCATAGTTTATCCTTAATGTATTGAAATATTTCCTTCTTTTTCCAACCGATGAGAGACGGGAGACCCAGATATTTTCCGAAGTTAATAGGATTGTGAACTCCAAGCACTCCTCGAATCTGCAAACGTCTGGATTCTTGGATATTTTTGCTAAAGAATATTCCAGATTTATTATAGTTCACATCTTGCCCTGAAATCCCTTCAAATTCATTCAAAATGTTTTTGAGCCGTTCAGCCTCCTCAACCGTGGTTCTGCAAAAAAGCAGGCTATCGTCTGCGAACAATAGATGTGATATAGCTGGGGCCACTGTTTTTAAAACCGGACCGGACCGGCCGGTTCAACCGTGAACCGGTAACGACTCCGGTCCGGAAAATGGTCAAAAACCGTTTTCAAGGTTGGACCGGATCAAACCGGCCCAAAACCGGGAAATCGGCCCAAAATCGGTTGAACCGGTCCAGATTTTATTTTTTAAAATTTTGAACTTATTTTTAAAATATTCACATCCAACCCTTTATATTGGAAAAAGACACAAATCTCTTTTACTCATATTCAATGTGGAACATAAATCTCACATCAAATGTCCCCTTATATAGGAGAAATACATAAATTTCTTTTACTCATATTCAATGTGGGATATAAAATCTCACATCATATGTTCTCCTTATATTGGAGAAAATATGTCCCCCTTATATTCAGTGACGGACACACGTTGTGCCCCCCACTCAATTTCTTAAATTTTCTTATATATATTGTTATTCTCCCGCTGTTAAACATGTATTGTACTAGCCCATTGGTTTTTCTATTTAAAACAAATTTATTTTTTTAGTTTTTTCATATATTCAATTCAACTATTTTATTTACATTTTATTTACTTTATATATAAACGTTTATAAAACAAATTTATTATTTTCTTTTGTTTTGTTTGCTCTCTTAAATATATTTTTTTACCCCTCAACACTCTTATCATTGCATAGTAACAAATTTATTGTTTTCTTTTGTTTGCTCTCTTAAATAATTTTTTTTAAATTTTTCTCTCAAAAGTTTACATATTTGGGATCCACCACATACTTAATTCTTGCATTTTTCCTTAAACCCTGGGTTCAAAGAGCACCACCCTATAATACTTGCACACTCCCAAAATGAAAATAATCTAAAAATTAATATACTTATAATATCATTTTATTTTAGACATTGTCACTTATTTTGGGCCCCCCTATACAAAATTTCTGGGTCCGTCACTGCTTATATTGGAGAAAGAAATAAATCTCTTTTACTCATATTCGATGTGGGATATGTCTCCCTGTATTGGAGAAACACATAAATCTATTTTTACTCATATTCGATGTGGGATATGTCCCCCTATATTGGAGAAACACATAAATCTCTTTTACTCATATTCGATGTGGGACATAGATTTCACATATTTGTTTATTACTAACACTCCTACCTTTATATTATTCATATATGTGTGTTTATTACTAACCCTCTTACATTTATATGTATTGTAGATGTTGTTAACTCTTAAATGCTTTAACATTATCAACAACATCTTAATTTGACCTTCCTTGATTTATTCTAAGTCATTTCTGAAATGTTACATTAAATGTTGTACTAAATGCTCTAACATTCAGGAACGATTCTAGAAGCTTCTACAAGAGTCTGGAACCTGGAAGATTCCAGAAGGTTGGAGAACGTGATAGAAGAGTTTAGAGCATTGTAGAACGACCTGGAAGATGGCAGAAGGATCTAGAAAGATCATGGAGGTTGAGGTCCTAAAAAATAGGATCTCATAATGGAAGGATCTAGAAGCTGTGTATTTCTCTATAAATACCGCTGGAGCCTCTCATTTCAAAGTATGCACTATTCGAGTAACACCTTCTTGAGAGTTCAACCCTAGTTCGGAGTTATGGTCAGTAGTTGTATCTTTTAACGTACGCCGAGGGATACCACACCTTCCAGTGTACTTAGTTCTAGTCTTGTATCGAGTGAGAGTGAATCATAGATCAGATTAGTTCTTTAGACAGTGTTTTTACACTTAATTCTATTTGCGGATTCAGGCACCTGCCTCGATCGTAGTTTCTGTTTGTGGAATGTTGAAGTAATTGCTGAGACATTTCACACGACATTTTTTGTGTATAACTTAGGAACTAAGTTATTGTTTCGCCGTAAGGCTTAGCATAGGTTTTGTTATTAATAAAATCTATGTTAAAAATTATTCCATTGTGTTCGTATTGTGTTTTAGTGTTTTAGACTTCCGCTGTGTACTGTGTTTACTTTTTATATTCTGTTAGAGTTAATGCTACACTAATTGTCACAACATTCAGTGTAACATTGTTCTGTTTTTTACTTAAACACTAGATACTACCCCACGCACACTTTCAGTTGGTATCAGAGCCGATACCTGACGACACTAGGTTTAGATCCTTGCTTAAAGTGTGTTTTAGTTTATGTTAGCAATGGAAACACATAACATATCCACAGCACTTAGGCCACCCGTTTTAGATGGTTCAAATTATGCTTATTGGAAGCCTAAGATGCGTATGTACATCAAGTCAATTGATGAACGTGCTTGGAGGACTGTTCTTACAGGTTGGGACGTACCAAAGAATCCAGCGGATGCCGATGGTGAAATTCAACTCAAGAAAGAAGTTGATTGGACGGCCGATGAGATAACAACAGCAGGATATAATTCTAAAGCCTTAAATGCTATTTTTACCTCTGTTGATACCTCTATGTTTAAAATTATATCTAACTGTTCTACTTCTAAAGATGCATGTAACAGGTTACAAGAGCATTGTGAAGGTTCCGATAGTGTTCGAAGGACAAAGCTTCGAATGTTGGGGACAAAGTTTGAGAATCTCCGAATGAGGGAAGATGAAACAATTTCATGCTACAACGAAAGGTTAAGTGAGATTATTAATGAATCACATTCTCTTGGTGACCCTATTTCTAATGTTAGAGTAGTACATAAGATATTAAGGTCTGTTCCTAAAAGATTTGATGCTAAAATTTGTGCTATTGAAGAGGCAAAAGATACTGATAAGTTGAGTCAAAATGAATTAGTGAGTATTCTTAGAACCTATGAAATAAACACTAATCAAACTGATGAAGCTAAAGATGATAAGAAAATTGTTGTTTTTAAAGGAGAGACATCAAACAAATCTGAGATTCAGCCTATCATTACTGAGGTTGATTCGGATGAAGAATTGATTGATGAATGCCTTAGCAATCCTGACAACATTGCCCTTCTTACGAAGCATTTTAATAAATTTCTTAAGAAGTCTATGCATAAATCTAAAGGAAACATTCAGCCTAAGATCCAAATCAACACATCAACACCACAACCAGAAAGGAGGAAGAGTCAATTCACACCAAGACCATCAAAGAGTGAAGGTAAACCAAGGTATGATCCTGAATTTAGAAAATCAGTTCAATGCAATGCATGTTCTGGTTATGGACACTATGCAAATGAGTGTGCCAATACCAGACTGAAGCAAAAACTGAATTTTAGTGCTACCTTGAGTGATGAATCTGATAATGATGATCTTGATGAGTTTAATGAAAATGAATATGCTCATTTTACCAGAATTGATTATAATGATTCCTCAGATGATGATCTGGATGATACAGATTCTGATGTTGCACCTGATGTCTTCACATCTACAGTAACATCAAAACAGAGTCACCCAAATTTGAACTGTTTTAATGGTTTTGTTGATGATGCAGGAAAAAGGATTGATGATGAGACATATCAGAAATTGTTAGATGATTGGAACTCTCAGAAACGCTCTCTGAATTCTTTGAATAAAGAGAATGAGGATCTGAAAGACACAATCACTAAGCTAGAAGTCTTACTTACCAGAAGAGATCTTGAAGTTTGTAAACTGAAGGAGAAATTGATCAACTCTACCTTAAGTTTCAAAAAGTTTTCCAAGAGTGCTTCTAAAGTGAATGATGCTATAGCTACTGGTAAATCTAGTAATTATGGTTTAGGTTATGATGGTGAAACTGCTTCTATTTCTGAAAATTTTAGAAAACCTGTGAAATTTGTGAAGGCAAATGCTAGCACATCTGGTGTAACATCTGCACAAACAGATTCTCACAAGGTTGAAAGGAAGTATATTTGTCATTATTGCTTTAAATATGTTCATATTCGTCCTTTCTTCTTGAAAATGTTTAAGGATTTGAGAACTGAGTTTATGCCATCCAGAATGTCTTCACATCCTAGGAAACATTCTGTGAAATCTGCATGGAAACCAAAAGTTACCTGTAATTAGGGCTGTTACACGAACCGAGCCGCTTGTGAGCTCGGCTCGGCTCGACTCGATAAGGCTCGAGTTCGGCTCGGCTTGTTCGCTAAATGAGCCGAGCTCGAGCTCGTTAGATACTCAATTTACTAGCGAGCCGGCTCGAGCTAGATTTGTTAGGCTTGCTATCTAATTTTTTTCTTTAAATTCCATTAGGCTCGTTAGGCTCGGCTCGGCTCGATAGGCTCGTTAGACCCTTTAGCGAGTCGAGCCGAGCTCGTTTCTTAGCTCGTCAATGTTATCGAGCCGAGTCGAGCTCGGCTCGATAAGAGCTCGAGTCGAGCTCGGCTCGATAAGAGCTCGAGTCGAGCTCGAACCTCAAATACTCGGCTCGGCTCGAATAACAACCCTACCTGTAATGTTGTTCACACATCCCTGAAAGCATGTTTACCTGGTCTATGGTATTTTGATAGTGGTTGTTCTAGACATATGACAGGACAAATAGACTACTTATCTGATTATGTGACCTTGAATGGTGGTAATGTTACATATGGTGGTGGATCAAAGGGAAAGATAATTGGAAAAGGAACTTTGAATGTTAAAGGTTTTCCTAAGCTTAAAAATGTTTTGCATGTTGATGGCTTACTTGCTAATCTGATTAGTATTAGTCAACTTTGTGATGATAATTTGCATGTAAAATTTGACAAAGAGTCTTGCTATGTTCTTAATGAAGATGATGATTGTTTAATGACTGGTACTAGGTCTGCAGATAACTGTTATCTTATTGGAACTAATGTATGCAATTTGACAAAACATGATGAGAATGTCTTATGGCACCAAAGATTAGGACATGTAAATTACAGGGCAATGAAGAAACTAATCATATCAGATGCAATCAAAGGAATACCTAAACTGAGCTTCCTGAATACCACTGTATGTGGATCATGCCAGAAAGGTAAACATGTAAGAGTGCCGCATAGAATGCTGTCACATTGTTCTACACATCGATGTTTTGAATTGTTGCACATGGATTTGATGGGTCCTATGGAAACTGAAAGCATTGGAGGTAAGAGATATTCCTTAGTTGTGGTAGATGATTTTTCTAGATATACTTGGATTGAGTTTTTAAGAGATAAATCTGAAACATTTGCTGCTTTTAAAGTTCTCTATAAAAGGTTCAAAAATGTGTTTAACTTGAAAGTTGGCCGTATTAGAACTGATCATGGTAGGGAATTTGAGAATAGCATGTTTAATGATTTCTGTGATAAGAAAGGTATCTTGCAAGAATATTCATCTCCTAAAACTCCACAACAAAATGGAATTGTTGAAAGAAAGAATAGAACTCTACAAGAAATGGCAAGAGTCATGCTTTTATCTAAAAGTCTTTCTAAAAGATTTTGGGCTGAAGCATTGAATACAGCATGTCATATTATTAATAGAGTTTATATTCGATCTGGTACTAATCAAACACCTTATGAGATTCTGAATGTTAGAAAACCAAGTGTGAAATATTTTCATGTATTTGGTTTTGTGTGTTATATTCTGAATGATAGGGATCAACTTCACAAGTTTGATTCTAAAAGTGATAAAGGTTTCTTTTTAGGCTATTCTAGAAATAGTAAAGCTTATAGAGTTTATAACCTTAGGACTAACACTGTTCAAGAATCTGTTAATGTTGTGTTTGATGATGATAAAGGTCTTACAGATGATAAAGATGAAGAAGATAATTCACAAGTCACTGACAATTCTGAGAATACACTAAAGTCTGATAATGCTGCACCAAATGCTAACACATCTGGAGCAACATCTACAGAACAGTCAGTTGTAATTCCACAGAATGATCAGTATGTTCCGAAAACGAATCCTTCTTCAAGAATGGGGAAAAGTCATCCTTCTGACCAGATCATAGGTGATGCTACAGTTGGAGTGCAAACAAGAGGAAGAATAAGATCGAATAAGGTAGATGTGGTAAGAACAATATGCATGTCTTCTATTTGCAATGTTGTGAATGCTGAGTGTTACTATTCTGAAATTGAACCTAAAAGTGTGAATGAAGCATTAACTGATGAATATTGGATAAATGCTATGCATGAGGAACTTAATCAGTTTGAAAGAAATGAAGTTTGGACACTTGTTCCAAGACCTAGTCATACTAATGTCATTGGAACAAAGTGGATTTATAAGAATAAAACTGATGAGTCTGGAAACATTGTTAGGAACAAAGCTAGGTTAGTTGCACAAGGTTACACCCAAGTTGAAGGTGTTGATTTTGATGAAACTTTTGCACCCGTTGCTAGGATAGAATCTATTAGATTATTACTAGCAATTACATGTTTTATTGACATTAAACTACATCAAATGGATGTAAAAGCTGCATTCTTAAATGGCATATTGAATGAAGAAGCATATGTAGAACAGCCTAAAGGGTTTGAAGATGCACAATACCCGGATCATGTGTAGAAACTAAAGAAAGCATTGTATGGTCTAAAACATTGGTATGGTAGGCTTACGGACTTTATTTTAGAGTATGGATTTATTAGAGGAGAAGCCGATAGGACTTTGTTTATTAAGCACACTGGAGAAGGTTTACTAATTGCTCAAATATATGTTGATGACATTGTGTTTGGTTCAACCTGTGATAAAATGCTGAACAGATTTGTTGAAGCAATGACAGCAACATTTGAGATGAGTATGGTTGGGGACTTGAATTATTTTTTAGGTCTTCAAATCAAGCAATGTAAGGATGGTATTTTCTTCTCTCAAGGTAAGTATGCTAAAAACTTGGTCAAACGGTTTGGTCTTGAAACTTGGTCAAAAGTAATGAGAACACCTATGGGTTCTACTTTGAAACTTTGCAAAGACAATGGTGGAAAGGATGTTGATCCAACATTGTATAGATCCATGATAGGTAGTTTACTTTATCTAACCTCTACTAGACCTGACATTATGTATAGTGTGTGTGTTTGTGCTAGGTACCAAGCTAATCCAAATGAATCTCACCTGAATGCAGTGAAAAGAATCATCAAATATGTTTCAGGTACAAGTGAACTAGGGATATGGTACACTAAGGACACCAACAACACATTGATTGGATACAGTGATGCGGATTGGGCTGGAGATATAGATGACAGAAAGAGTACGAGTGAAGGATGTTTCTACATAGGAAACAATCTTGTGTCTTGGCATAGCAAGAAACAAAATTGTGTTTCTCAATCCACTGCTGAATATGAATACATAGCTGCAGGAAGTTGTTGCACACATCTATTGTGGTTAAGTAAGATGTTTCATGACTATGGAATTGAAAACAATATCCTCACAATTTTCTGTGATAACACAAGTGCTATTAACATATCTAAAAATCCGGTACAACACTCACTCACTAAGCACATTAGCATTAGACATCATTTTATGAGAGATTTAGTGGAGAAGAACATAGTTAAGTTGGAATATGTGCCTACTGAAAATCAAAATGCTGATATATTTACTAAGGCTCTTGACCATGAGAGATTCTCATTTTTGAGGAAATCTCTTGGTATGTGCAATATCTGAATAATTCTTGAGAGGATGTTGTCACAAATGCGGTAGCATTTGGGACAACAGCTTAAGGTGGTATAGTTATTATAAATTTGATTTATTTCTTATTTTCGTTGAATAATTCCTTTGTAAAATATTCTTGAATCTGAAATTTGTTTGTGCAAAAATAGGCATGTACTACACCTCTCAAAAGCCTGAAAAATTGAGAATGTTACAACATACTAAAAGATGTACCAATTCACTGAGTAACTATGGAGCACGGAGTTCGCTACTACGATGCCTTCTTTTCAAAAGGTGAATTTGGTAAAAACATCAAGAGATTCGTAATCCATTAAGTAAGTATGGGGCACGGAGTTCGCTACTACGATGTACTCTACAGGAACAATGGATCAATACGAATTAGATGCTGTAGCACAAAAAAAAGAAATGCAATGAAAAGAAAAAAATGCTGAAAAAATTGGCTACATTGGATAGGTAAAACCTGTGAAAAACCAATGTTGAGGTGTATGTCAAATCCTTGAGCACAACATTAAATGATTCAATTATATTTTTATAAGTTGTAATTATTTAATTAATTGTGGAAATTTATTTTATTTATTTATAATTATACTAACCACGTTCCTTTTATTATTCCAAATTATACACATTTTTTATTTTAATTAATTCTAGAATATTCTCAATTTAATTAATTTATTACTTAAGATTTTACCCCACTAACTCACCCTTGATTTACTTGTGGCTGAATTTGTGGAGCATTATCCTTTCAATCTAGAATTTTCTTTAAGTCAAGCCTTAATCACACGTACATTATTCCAACTACTAAGCTCTCTCTATATAAATACTCCCATTTCATATTTTTTCTAAGCTTTGTAATTAATTGAGTAAGCTGAGTATTAAGTTTTGCAGATTTTGTTATAAGTTATTTTGTGTTTATCTCGATTCTTGTGTAGTACTTTTCGAATTCTTGGTTTAAATGGCAGGAAACAAGAAATTAAACTCACAGAAACCAAAATCTCCCAACTCACAACCGTCATCTTCATTGAAAGTGTGCGTGTTAAGTAAAACAAGACTGATGCTACACTCAATGTTAGAACACTGAATGTAACACTGACTCGATTACAGAATATCAGAATACGAATAGCGGAAGACTTGAAAGTATGAAAACACAAAGACACAAAATTAACTTTTTAACATAGATTTTAATTTAAAATCTATGCGAGCCTTATGGCGAAACTTTCACTAATAATTATGTGAATACAAATGGTGTGTGAACAAATATTCACAACGGAAATAAGACTTGATAACCTATCGAGTCTAAAGATGGCTTAAGTGTAAAAATTACACTACCAAAAACTAATCTAACTCTATGATCTATCTATCAAAGATGTGTAGAGAAGTTTATGTTGTACAGGAAGTTTGGACTCTTCGGCACAACGACAAGAACATGCCAATGACAATTAATTCCTAACAGGATGAACACTAGTTTAGTAATTAAAGAATGGCACTTCGATTGATGGATGATGATCACGGCTCTGCTGTATTTATAGGCGTGAATATGCATTCTAGAACCTTCATCCATGATCTCCTAAAATGTAGGATCTTATCCTTTCTTCTCTCCCAACTGCCTTCTAGGATCTTCCAGCCAGTTCTGGACGTTTCTCAAGGGCAACCGCATGATCTACACACTTCTGCAAGCTTCCAGATCCTTCCAGTCTGGAACGTTGTAGAATGTTCTAGATCTTCAACCTGTGATGTTACAACATCCAAAGCAGCATTAGCCAGAAAACAGAATTTAGACTTAGGAAAAATAAGAAAGGTCGAATTATGATGTTGCAGCCTTGTGTGATAACATCTTCGATAACATCACCAAGTCTTTAACATCAACAATCTCCCCCAATTTGACCTTTCTGCTATAGCACACCTGATGTACACATGTAAACATATATAAACCAGTTTTATGTACATGCTAGAGTATTACCATCATATCCATGTACTCGTCAAGTCAACACCTGTTGTAGCGTATGATCAAATAGTGAAAGAAACAAGAAAATATACAAGACTAAGTGGTGTTAGTACTCTGAATACTAAGTAGAACACTTGTCTTAGTAATATCTTCCAACAATAAAATGAGTAAGTAGAATACTCATTTAACACAACCTGTTTTAAAGAGAAATAATCAGAACTAAATGGAAAAAAAACTGAAACAAGTCATAATCTGAGTAGTGTGAACAAAATAAAACAAAGTCCTATCAACTAATATAATATCAGAGCTCAAAACAAAACATATCAGAGCTTCAATAGAGTACTAAGTTCAAACTAAACTATAAACTACTAAGTTTGTAAAACTTAACACAAAACAGTTAAATCAGTGTATCAGCCTGTAGGATCATAAGTTAAAATAAAACAGTAAGATAGAAACTGAATAAGATGCATCATTTGCTATAACAACAGCTGCAGCAACAGAAATCTGCACATTGCATCCTTTAAGATTCAGCCTCCCCCTGTCTTCAAGCATTTCCAGCAGCAAGGTCTGGAAGATCAGCAAAAACCTGTTCATCTTCATCAGGTTGTTCAATCACCATTGTTGCAAGGTGTGCAACAACATTTGGATCAGCATCAACATCAAGTTCTTCAATTCGAACTCCCCCATACTCAGTGACTCCTCTAACATCAGGGAATGGTGCAGCAGCAGCAGCAGGTACTCCCCCTGGTGTAGCAGAAAGTTTCTTCATCCAGTAATCCTTCATGAACTGTAGTTCATTGATGGTATCCTACAAGTGAGTTAACTGAACAAGTATGAAGTCTCTGGAAATTGGAATGTGGCTTGTGGTGTTTGGGACATTGGGAGCAGCATTTGGAACTTCAAGTTCAGCTCTTTCAGCACCTTGGATAGGGAGATCAACAACTCTATCTCCAATCATCAGCTTACGAGACACTGTAATTTGAGGAACTCTCCCCCTCAACATATCATGTCTATCCCGTTCATAGTTGTTATGTCTCAAATAACCATAGATGAGAGCCGGATAAGGCAGATTGCCTTTATCAGTTACTGTCCCAGAAAATTTCATCATATGATTGAAAATAGTCAATCCAAGATTGAAATTTCTCATTACCACAATTCTGTAAAGAAGTATTCCTTGACTCACAGTGACCTTTGTTGAGTTCGTGGATGGAATCCAATTATACACAATCAACTTATGCAAAATTGAATATAGAGAGGTAAGATTACATGCAAGCATAACTTTCTTCCATCTCATCATCCTACCACCTGTAATTGCCTGAGCAATTATATCCATTGAAGGTTCTTCAACTTCCTCAACAGATTCAAGGTGTAAAAAGTCGTTAATCAATTCGGGTGTAAAGGGAAGATCTCTATCTCTAAATCTTACAATTCCATACCATTGAGAAGTTCTTCTACCAATGCTCTTTCTTAAACAGGAGTAAAATTCATAGACCCATGTTGCAACAAATGATTCACCAAACGTAACAGCATGCAATAAATTTCTATCCTCAAGAAATCTAATCAAACCCTTAGAATTAAAGTCAGGTACACATATCCTACGTTCAATTAACAGTTTTCTCCTTGACAGATTGGCTAACCTATCCTCAGAGGTTTCCATTTCTACATCAGTTTCGGAAGTGGGTGTACCTTCATCACCATTAGAGGTGTGTTCAGGTTCAGAATTAGGTTGATCGGATTCAGTAGAGCTGTTATCATGAGGACTTTCATCAGGAACAGAGGTTGCAACCGGTGCTGGAGCAATGGGAGTAGCATCCTTCCTTTGCTTTGATTTCTTTCCTATCTTTTTGCACAGTAACATAAGAGGAACATTCTCTTCGTCAGAGCTTTCTTTCTCAGCAGCTTTTGTATGAGCAATTTCACCATCCGAGCTATCCTTTTCAGAATCTGTAAAGACCTGAATTGGAGCAGTAGCTACATCACCTGCCATGGACTTCTTCTTTCGTGAACTCTCAGAATAGTTCACCCTCGAAAACACTCTGTTGGACCTCCTCTTTGGTTTCTTTGGACTCCTCTTTCGTTTTCCTTTGATCAAGGATGATTTCAGAGACATAGGCTCTGACTCAGTCGATTCCGAAAGAGAGGAACTGGTGTGGGCAGAGTCCTCTGCTCTTTCAAGCTCGGCTTCAGCCATGGGAGTGTCATTTCCCTCGGTTGCTTCGGTTGTTTCAACAACAGGAGCAGCAATTGGAGCAATTTCAGTAGGAATGGTGATTTTAGTGGTTTCGGGCTCAGTAGGGTTTGCAATTTGGGGATTTTGCAGAGTAGGAGTAGTGGTTTGAATCGGATTAGGAGTTTGAGTAGGGATATTCAATGGAACGTCTCCAACATAAATTTGAGGCATAGGAACCAAATTTAAGAGGTTGGTAGAAATAGTTTGAATTACCCGGGTAAACTTCTCGATTGTTGCATTTTGGGGAATGGTAATGGTGGTCGGAGAAGTCAGTGACGGTGGCAGTGGTGATCGGAGTTGTGTTTCCGGCGGATTGGTTGGAAGCCATTGTTGCGAGAAGATGCAGTGGAGTCGAAGATGAGGGCGATGGATTCTTATCAGCTGGAGAAGATGAAGTGAGTCCCATCTTTTTCATACTTAAATCCCTTCAAAGACTTAATGCTCAAGAAAGTAGACACGCAATACGAAACACACAATTGCAA
The DNA here is from genome assembly GCA_963675135.1 of Galeopsis tetrahit. Classification (NCBI taxonomy): domain Eukaryota; kingdom Viridiplantae; phylum Streptophyta; class Magnoliopsida; order Lamiales; family Lamiaceae; genus Galeopsis; species Galeopsis tetrahit. Next base: position 66,543,102 of record OY776129.1, on the reverse strand, counting down.
TTTATATTTCTGGAAAAATTTCAGCTTACACACTTTAGCTTACACTTATGAATTAAGCACACACACGAGAGGATTTTATAGAGTATAGAATGGAAGTTATAAAAAAAATGTCCCACCACTTTTAGAAACTTCTGGAATGAAATCGCATGACCAAATTGTGATATCTTGATTTTCGGTCAAGAAGAGCAAAATGGGTATCCCATATTGGATCATGGTGTTAGTGGCTAAAATTGCAGATTAATTAGATAATTAATAAATTGGCTCAAAATAAACAAAACTTTGCATGACCTGGAAAAACAAAACGTGAGTTAGTATCTTCCATTTAATGAAATAAATTCCAGAAAATTAATTAAATAATTACTACTAATAAAAATAAATTCAAATCTTTTAATGTTGTACTCAAGACATTTTTAAATACACCTCAACACGGTTTTTACATGAATTTGCTTCATTTGTGTTGCACCTTATTTTTTTTTCTTTTGTGTTGTAGCATCTAGTTCATATTGATCCATTTTTCTAGAAGAGTGCATCGTAGTAGCGAACTCCGTGCCCCATAATTACTCAATGGATTATGAACATATTGATGTATTTGTTTAATCACCTTTTGAAAAGAAGGCATCGTAGTAGTGAACTCCGTGCTCCATAGTTACTCAGTGATAAACTACATCTTTTAGTATGCTAACACCATTCTTTTTATATGCATTTGAGAGGTGTAAATCATGTCTGTTGGTCTTGAAAGGAGTATATAACAAGTGTATGGGGGGGGGGGGAAATACACTTGTATGCAATTCTTTTCAACTTTGATCAAACCAGAGCTCAGCAAGGTTGTCTTGGACAACTCTGCTGAAGATAATTAACTCTTCTAAGATAATCAATCTACTAAGTACTATTGAGTACTTAGTTGAATAACTATCTAAAGGAGTTATATGTGCGGAATAGTGGTTGGCCCTTTAAGTTTAGACTCCTTAAGATTCTGAAATCACTTTGTCAATCCAAAACAGTCCAGTTAAGCTTCAGGGAACTTGTCCAAATCAGTTTTGCACAGTCTTTGAATAGATATCTTTGAAAGATCAGTTTTGTGTGCAGTGTTGAATGAATGTAAGTACTTGTAAGGTAAATCAACACAGGAGATTTATAGTGGTTCAGAGACTCAAGCTCCTACATCCACTTTCCCTGATTTAACAGGATAATTCCTTCTCTCTTGGAATTAACTTGTTTTATAGTGCCAAGGTGCACTTGATCAAGAACACCACTCCTTGGTGAATTGATCCCTAGGATGTCTAGAGTCCTAGTACCCTCTTCTCAACTCAGAACTGAACTGTTCTTCTCTCAACAGTCAGCTCCTACCACTTCTACTACAACAACCTTCTCACTTTCTCACTTGAAAGGGGTAAGGATTGAAGTAAGGTTCCAACTAATGAGATATCCTTTACAATGAAGATCAAGGTATAAGGATAGGATATCTCTCTAAGCTTTGTATGGATATACAGTGATGTACAGCTTAGAAGAAGTGTATGAAGACTAAGATAGTCTTTGAAAGCTTTTTAAAAGTTCTATGAGCTTCAGAATACTTGAGTAGTTGGATTCTGTTGAGGTGCTTTCAAATGGTCTTCACACTTCTGTATTTATAGACAAAATGGAGGATTTGCCCGTTGGAGAGGCAGCCCCAAATTGCTATAAATGTCTTCCTTGAGTTCTTCAAACTGGAAGACAGATTCTTGATAGTGACATGTCCTCATTTGGGTAATAAACGGCTTGTAAGACTTTGTCTTCATTCTCCAGCACTTTTCCCAATGTTTGACTTCTTGTTAGGACTTGGACATGGCTTCTGAAGGTTGATCCAATGATAGGACAACATTCCTTATCAAGTGGACAACTCTTCTTATCACTATCAGCAGTCTTGCTTATCAGCAAGGTTGGCTTGCTCTTCTTCAGATGACTTGGCTCTTTCCCTTTATTTCACTTCACAGTGATCTTAGCATGTTGCATTGCATTTCTTTAGGGTATGGTTGTCTCTAAATCTTAAGCATAGTTGACCTTCAACCTTTAGAGCATCTGTTCTGATTCACTCATGCTGAGATAACTTTTCTGGACAACTCTTCTGATCAGCATATTTGGTCTTTTAGCATCAGAGCACTTATCACATAGATTTGGCTTCTCTGGACAACTCTCCTGATCAGAGCATCTTATTGGACTTGTCCTTTTGAGCTTTACAATCTTGTTTTTGCATAAGGACATCTTCTCTGGACAACTCTCCTGATCAGAGCATTTGATGTTTCATAGAGTGTCCTTGATCATAAGTGATAGTTCCAGAATTTGAGCCTTGAGGGGACTTGATCTTGGTCATCTTCAAAGCATAGGTTCCCCCTCAAATTGTGCATCTAATTGTTTAAGAGCTGCCTAACATTTCAGCTTCTCATCTAGCCTTATGCTATGTGTTCTAACATTTTTAGAACACTATCAATTTGACTTAGGCATGTCTCAGGGGGTTTTGGTATTTAATCAAAACATGTATCATTTTATTCCCAACAATTTCCCCCTTTTTGATGATGCCAAAACCTACATATTCTATGCAAAAGTGACTTGTCTACACCTATTACATATGTCTTCAGTAGATATGACTAAGGTCAATATTCCTGAAAAGATAATATATTAGTGTATTCACTGTTTTTTTTTTTTTTTTTTTTTTTTGTTGCAAGTAGGTTTCACAGATAGGCATAGAGAGATTTCTTGTTAAAAATGTATCTTGATTCAAAAGTGGTTCAACTATCATTCATAAATAAAATCATTACAAGCATGTTGATAGTTGAAGATAACTTATCAGAGCATGGAATCATTACAAATCAAGATATACATACTAAACATAAGATCAGAGCAAAATAGACTATTTCAGGTATCAGAGCTTTAACACCTAGAGCTAACTAATACAAGATATTCCAGATATTAAAGTAGAATGCATCAATTCTTGTATCAGATCATTCTAAACCATATCAGAGCAAACAGCATGTCAATGCACATATCAGCAGGCTTGTCCAATTTCAGCAGATTTGACCACATAGCAAAAATATCTTCAGATAAGATAATTTTTCACCCAGAAAAAAAAAAGTCAGAAGACTTAGCCATTCAAAGATCATCCTCAGGAGGTGGCAGCATCCCATATTGTGCCCACACTCTCCTCTTGAGTGCCATGGCTTCCTGGTTGGTTCCTTTAGGTCCAAGGGTCATCTTGTTCAGCTTCAGAATTTCTGTGAACTCCCTTAGGATCCTTGCTTGGTCAATCCATCCTTCAAGCTTTGGAGGCATATAGATGATAGGCTTGGGAGCATTGAGTTCAATTCTTGCAATGTCAGCAGCTGCAAGTAGTTGTTGATACAATTCTCTGTAGTATTCTAGCATGAACTCAGTGAAGGCAGAGTTTGCATCTCCTCCATTCCATCTGTCAATGACATAATAGTCATAGACAAACTCCCTTTTAGCCTCTTCCCATGTATCATTCAGTTGAATTGGCACCCATTTATCCAAGTGTGGATATTTGGTGTCCATTGGGATTAGAAGCTGAGGCTTCATCTTGCTGTAAATTGCTCTCCTCCTTCTTGGTTTCTGAAAGTTTGCTCTTCTCTCATCTCTTGCTCTGTTAGCTTCTTCCATCAAGTCCATTTTCTCTTGAGCCCTCATCATGGCCAGTTTCTGTTGTGTTTCAGGGTCTTTGCCATACCCTTCATGAAACAGCTTTGATGGATCATGGGCTAGGACAGTTGTCTTCTTTTTGGGTTCAGGTCCAAATCCTTCAGCAAATAACTCTTCAATATCTTCAGTGGACTTGGGACCTTCAGCACTTTTGTCAGATTCAGAAGACTTGTCCTTTTCAGCAGCTTTGGGCTCTTCAGCAGTTTTGGCTTTCTTGGATGTAGGCTCATCCTCATCAATTCTGAATTCAGGTGGGAGATCAAGGCTGCTAGGAAAGTCAGTGAATGTTTCAACTTGTCTTTTCTTTCCTTTTGCCCTCTTGATCTTTCCTCTAGTTTGGACACCTTCATCACCTTTGTCCATACCAGACACTTCACCACCTGGTCTCTGCTGTAACCTCATCCTTTCTTCTTGAGCTGAGGCCATAGAGTTCTTTAATGCAAGTGCTAATTGCTCTTCTTCATCCAATTCTTCCAAGTTTAGCACTTCAGGCTCTTTTCCTTTTCCTTCAGCAGCTTTGTCTTTTCCTTTGACTGGGCTTCCAATCACCAAGGCACCTTTTGCTCTAGCTCTTTCCCTTTCCCCCTTTTTGGCAGCATCAAAACACTGGGGCTTGAGGTCACTCATTGCTGAGGCCATCAGGGATTGGGCCTGGTTTAGGGACTTCATCTCTTCCAACAAATATACATTTTCATCATGTATATCTTGCATTCTATCACTGCTCAAGCTAAGAAAAGCTAGAACATGCTTCATCTTTTGTTGGACAACCTCCTCCAAGGTTGCTTTCAGAGATGCATCCAGTTGGGCTTTAAGAAGCTCAGTGAGGTTGGCCACTGCACCTTCAGCAATGTTGGCCAATACCTCTTGAGAAAACTTTTCAGAGGCTGCTTTTACCATAGCTACCCTTTGCTCTTCAGCTCTTTTCTTTTGTAGTGCTGTCTTCTTTCCAAGAGCTTGCTTGACAGTGAGCCTGAGAGCTTTGACATTGGCATTGTGATTGTCTCTCAGCAGCTTTTGCTCTTTCTTGACCTCCTCTGAGATGGCTTCCATGGTTGATTTGGCATTTTGAACTTCAATGGAAATGGTTTGGAGACCAGATTCCACACCACTGATCCTTGCTTCAAGGGTTGGTAGCACAACATCTTCAGAGCCAGTGAGCCCCATCTCCACAGATGCTAGAGTCCTGCCTTGCTCATTCAATGCTCCTGAAGTTTCACTCTCAAAGGATACTATGGGCTCAAAATGAAGGTTGTTTCTGTTGCTTAGGTAGCCAAAATCAAGGTCTAGAGCCTTGTTGGAGAAATCAACAAGCATCTCTGGTTTAACTTTGGGGGCCATTGAAATTTGCAGAGAAAGCTTTGAGAGAGTTTGAAGAAAATTTGAGCTAGGGTTTCGAATACTTGGGGAAGAAGTGTTTGTGGGGATCTTAAGACTTGTGAATATTCTAAAAAGAATGTTTGTCAAAGAGTTGGTAAGGTCTTGATGCAATTCAAAGGTGAGCAAAAATGGAAATCCAAAATGGACGGCTAGGATTGATTTCAGGGGAGTTGTCCATTTTTGATCCAATGGTCAAAAACCAATGTAACAGTGAAAGAACTGTTTTATTCAAAACGTGGGTGGTTTTTTAATGTTGTTTAAGGCTGGGGGTTTTTCGAGATAGATCATGTCTCAAAAAGTTTAATGCAAACAAGAGTTAAATCTTAGCATTTAATGCATGGAAAGTGACCTTTTGAGTGGGAGACAAATTAAATCCCAGAAAGGTGAAAACTGTATTTCAATGGGACAGATTTCGAAATAGGCATTGATCACCAAAAATAGGTGCTTATCATACCAAAATTTGGTTTGATAGTTAGGACAACTTATCTGATCCTACATGGACAAGTGTCCTGAAAGGCTGTGGACAAGTGTCCTGAATTTCAAGGGACAAGTGTCCTGAAGAGGTAATGTCATCTTTTCTGAGTTTCAGTAGACTTGACCAAGTCTGCTGAAGTTTGAGTTTATTTCCCCCTTAGTCAATGAACTTCTTTGGACTCATTTGTCCAACTTCCCTGGATCAAGAAGACCCAACTCTGCTGATAATTCCAGGAACCTTGCCTCTGCAAGTGGTTTAGTTAGTATATCAGCTTTTTGATGGTCTGTGTGAATTTTCACCAACTTGATATCCTTCTTCTCCACATGATATCTAATGAAGTGATGCTTGATGTCCACATGTTTGCATCTTGTGTGCAAGACAGGATTTTGTGATATAGCAATGGCACTATTGTTATCACAGAAAATTTGCACTTCAGTAGAGTTGACTTTGTAGTCTCTGAGTTGTTGTCTTAGCCAAAGAATTTGAGCACAACAACTTCCAGCAGCAACATATTCAGCTTCAGTGGTGGAGGTGGCCACTGTATTCTGTTTCTTGGAGAACCAAGATATGAGTTTGTTGCCCAAGAATTGACAAGTCCCTGAGGTGGACTTTCTGTCAATCCTACATCCTCCATAATCAGCATCTGAGTAGCCAGTTAGCTCAATGTTGTCATCAGCAGGGTACCAAAGGCCTAGATTCTCAGTGCCTTTAAGATACCTCAAGATCCTCTTTGCAGCCTCAAGGTGGCTTTTCTTAGGATTTGCTTGAAACCTTGCACAAACACCTACTGCAAAGGTGATGTCAGGTCTGCTGGCAGTGAGATAGAGGAGTGATCCAATGATTCCTCTATACTCAGTGGAGTTGGTTGGAACACCACTTTCATCAGGATCCATCTTCCAATTAGCATTCATTGGAATCCTTACTGGCTTGCTTGATGTACACCCAAATTTCTTGATCATTTCTCTGGTGTACTTAGCTTGGTTGATGAAGATTCCTTCTTTTGTTTGCTTGACTTGTAGACCTAAAAAGAAGTTCATCAACCCCATCATGGACATCTCAAACTTGCTTTGCATGAGCTTGGAGAATTTCTCACACAGCTTCTCATTAGGGGATCCAAAAATTATGTCATCTACATAAATTTGGACAAGCAAGATGTCCTCTCCTTCAGAGATTCTGAAGAGAGTTCTGTCCACAGTTCCCTTGGTGAATCCATGATCCAAGAGGAATTGTGACAGTGTGTCATACCAAGCTCTAGGGGCTTGCTTGAGTCCATATAGAGCTTTCTTCAGTCTGTAAACTTGGTTTCCAACTTCAAAACCTGGTGGTTGCTCCACATAAACTTCTTCTTTCAAGACTCCATTTAGAAAGGCACTCTTGACATCCATTTGGTACACTTTGAACCTCTTGTGGGCTGCATAGGCTAGGAAGAGTCTTATTGCTTCCAGCCTTGCCACAGGTGCAAATGTCTCATCATAGTCAATGCCTTCATGTTGGCAGTAGCCTTTTGCCACTAGTCTTGCTTTGTTTCTGACAATCACATCATTCTCATTCTTTTTGTTCTTGAATACCCACTTGGTTCCAATAACATCTTGATGTGAAGGTCTATCAACCAGCTCCCATACTTCATTTCTGGTGAATTGGTTGAGTTCTTCCTGCATGGCTGTGATCCAATTTGCATCTTGAAGAGCTTCCTCAATGTCACTTGGTTCTTGTTCTGATAAGAAACAACAGAATAGAGCACTTTCACCATGAAATCTTCTAGTTTTGACTCCAATACTTGGATCACCAAGTATTAGATCAGCAGGATGGTCAGATAACCAAGTCCTTCTTTTTCTGATCTCTTCAGTAGAGTTGTCCTCTACTGAAGGTGAGTCATTTTGATCATAGAATTCAGGATAATTTAATGCAGGATCTAATTCAGGATCATAATCAGGGGTGTTGTCCTCAATGTCAGGGACATTGGCATTTTCAACATTTTGAGTTCCCCCTTGATTATTTGACCCATTAACTACCTCAGCAGGAACTGCTTCTTCATTGGTAGTTGTTACCTGGATGTGAACTGGGATTGGATCATTCAGTTCACCATTTCCATCAGTGAGGTTTGTCTCAGGAAGGTTGCCTTCAGGGTTGTTGTCCAATGTGAGCTTTTCAGGTAAGTTTGCTTGAACAACATCTATGAATTCAGTGTCTTTGTCTTTTAGGCTTAATCTGGTTGTCCTCTGTGTGATTTCTTCAGGTTCCAAGTGATCATTCCTGATCTCAAATATAGATTCATCAAACACAACATGAGGGGTTTCTTCCACAATAAGGGTTTTCTTGTTGTAGACTCTGAAAGCTCTACTGATTTGAGAGTATCCAAGGAATACTCCCTCATCAGCTTTGCTGTCAAAAGCTTTCAATTGTTCTTTCCCATTATTGTGAATGAAACATTTACAACCAAATATACGAAAATATGACACTTTAGGCATTCTTCCTTTCCAGAGTTCATAGGGGGTTTTGCCTTGCCCCTTTGTAATCAAACATCTATTCTGAGTATGGCATGCAGTATTTATAGCTTCAGCCCAAAACCTCTTAGGTAGGTTTGAATCAGCAATTAAGGTTCTAGCAGCTTCTTTTAAGGTCCTATTCCTTCTTTCTGCAACTCCATTTTGTTGAGGAGTTCTAGCTGCTGAGGTTTCATGAGCTATCCCATTTGACGAGCAGTTCTCATTGATGTATGAATTTATGAACTCAGTGCCTTTATCAGATCTTATCTTGATAATATTAAGGCTTTTCTCATTTGACAATCTCTTAAGAAGTTCAGGTAGCTTGACTTGTGTTTCCTTCTTATTAAGGAGAAATACTACCCATGTGAACCTAGAGAAGTCATCTACTACCACCAATGTGTATTTTCTACCATTTATGCTTGAAGGGGTAATTGGTCCAAACAAATCCATATGTAGAAGTTCAAGTACCCTTTCAGTGGAGATGACTGGTTTACCTTTGAATGAGGCTTTAATCTGTTTTCCTTCTTGACATGGCTTACACACATGTTCTTTAATGAAAACCTCATTAGGCAGTCCTTTAACTAATGCATTTCTAGCCAGTTTATTCATAGATTTGAAGTTCAGGTGGTTTAGCCTCTTGTGCCATAACCAACTTTGTTCACTAGAACTTTTAGCAATAAAACATGCAGCATCAGTAGACTTGTCCCAGTCTGCAAAATACACATTTCCTTTCCTAGTTCCAGTCAATAGAATTTGTTGAGTCTTATCTTTGATTAGACATTTTCCACTTGAGAACTCAACATTAAAATCTTTATCACAGAATTGACTGATACTTAGGAGATTATATTTGAGACCAGCTACATAAGATACATTGGTTACTTTGATGTTACCAATCATCAAAGTACCATAACCTTTTGTTGTTGCTTGTGAGCTGTCTCCAAAGGTGACATTTGGGCCTTCTTTTTCAATGAAGTCAGTGAGGAGTTCCTTATTTCCAGTCATGTGCCTTGAGCATCCACTGTCAAGGTACCATGCTGTCTTTTTGTTCATGCTCCTCTTCTTGTGGCCCAATGGTACCTGCATTTAGATAGGTTTAGGTACCCTTTGAGTTTTGGGTCCTGAGAGGTTAGCTGTACCTTTGGGAACCCAAACTTGCCTAATAACCCTGATTGATTCAAGGTGGCTAAGTTGATTTCCTTGTGCATCAACATACACTGTCTTTCCCTTAAATGCCTTTGGGAAAGTATGTGTGAATGTGTTAACTCTGTAAGTTTCAGGGGAGTTGTCAATTCTCCTGAACTTATGAGTTCTTTGTGCAACTTGATGAAATCTTTGAGGAAAGGCCTTTTTATGACCATTACCCTTTGGCATGAAGGGTTTTGGTTGTCTCATTTTATTCTGCCTTTGAGGATAGTTGTCCTTAGGTCTATTCAGCTGAGGCTTTCTCAGATGAGTTGGCCTAGGCTGATTATACCTTGGATAACTCCTCTGAACATTGTTCAGGAGAGTTGCCCTTCCATTGGGTCTACTCTGCTGACCAACATTCCTCTTGTGTTCAGGAGCCTTGACCTTTTCCAAGGGTTTGGGTCTAGTCTCCTGAAGCACTTGAGTAGGCATTTCATTCAATTTGCCCTTTCCTTTGTTCAGTGGCTGAATTATTTCATTTTCAGCTTGTTGTGCCACTGATTTAACAAAGATTTTCTTAGTGTTACTTGTAGAAGCAACACTAAGACAAGGTGAAGATTCAAATGGATCAAAACCCAATCCACTTCTTTGAGCCATAGGTCTTTGATAACTTTGAATTTCCTCTATTGCTCTAGAGGATTTGTTCAAAGCAGACATCTTTAATTTCAGGCTCTCTTCACTTGATTTAAGAATATCATATTCATGTGAGAGGTTTTCAAATTTGGCATTCAGAATTTTTAGTTCAAAATCTTTTCTTTTCTGAGAAAGGAGTTGATTATCAATCTCCTTTTGTTGGTCAACTATCCTGAGATTTGCTTCCTCAAGCTCTCTCAAGACTTGTTGATACAACTCAGTAGACTTGACATCAACAGCTACCTCAGAGTTCTTGGTAAGTTCAGTAGCCAATCTTTCATTTTCTCTCACACAATTGTCATGAAATTCTTGTAATCTAGTGAAATCTTCCATCAACTTTCCTAAGTAAAGTTTCAGGTTAACCTCACTAGTGTTTTGTGAGATGAATGATGGTGAACTAGAAGTAGAGGATACCTCATCATCCTCAAGAGCCATGTTGCAAACATCATCATCGTCTTCACTGTTGGAGAATAGTCCATCAGAAGAGTTGAAGCTCTCAGCACTATCAGATTCTTCACCAGCCATCATGGCCTTTCTATTGGTGAACTTTCTGTCTCTTTTAGCTTGCCTTTCTCTTCTTTCTTTAGAGCTCAATTCAGGGCAGTCATACTGAAAGTGCCCTTTCTTTTTGCAATTATAGCACAGGTCTTCATCATCATCCTTCTTGGATTCTTCTCTTCTCTTAGATGAAGAAGGATCAGCTCTACTGGATCTTCTCCTATCAGAGGACTTGTCCTCTGATCTTTTCTCTTCAGGCTTTTTGTCCTCAGCCTGATCTTCAGGGGAGTTGTATCTTCTCCTGAATTTGTTGTCTTGGTAGAATTTCTTGTATCTACCAAACCTTGTGTTGAGCTTGTCAAACCTTCTAGCCATCAAGACTAGTTCTTCCTTCATTTCAGTCTTAGAGACTGTCTTTGATGATCTGGGAGTGGGTTGCATTTCAGGTTCAGCAACTTTGGCTTTGAATGCCACTCCCTTAGTAGGATTTGAAGATTCCTCAACAGGTTTTCTTCTATTGAGGTCAAACTCATAGGCTTTGAGTTCTGAGAATATTTGTTGCATGGGCATGGTGGAGAAATCTTTGGTATTCTGCATCATTACAGCATAGACATCCCACTTTTGAGTGAGACTTCTCAGGATTTTCAATCCAACCTCTCTCTTGGTGTAGACCTTGCCCAATGAGTTAATCTCATTCATCACATCAGTGAATCTACCAGCAAATTTGTCAATGGTCTCATCAGACTCCATTGAAAATTGTTCAAACTTCTGCACAGCAACTTGGAGCTTGTTCTCCTTGATCTTTTCAGTGCCCTCACACATTTCAGCAAGGGTATCCCAAATTTCTTTGGCTGTGGTGCAGTGGTAGACTCTACCCATAACTGCATCTGGAATTGTTTGATAGAGGGTGTTCATGGCAAGATAATTCAAATTATCTTTCCTCTTTTCATCAGCAGTGAAGTCATCCTCATCTTTGGGAATCAATTCCCTTATATCTGCTCTTTGCTCATCTGTCAATCTGGGGTTAGTTTGAGTAAACACAAAAGGTCCTCTTGTGATTACTCTAAGCATATCAGTGTGAAGAGATGCAAGATGAGCCCTCATTCTAATTTTCCAGAAATCATAATTGTCTATGGAAAACATGGGCAGTTTGTGATGAGAAATGTGGTTGACTGGATTTGTGGCCATATTGTCCAATCCTTGAACAGCAGGTGGAGGAACAGCATTGTTGTTGGCCATATTTCAATAATAATCAGTCAGTCAATAAGTGATGGATTTCAGATAGAGATCAGTTCAGTGACCACACCAAATATGTGAGTTTTGAAAATCAAGATGGATTTTCAGAAGCAGTGGTCTTTGAACCCCTGCTCTGATACCACTTGTTGGTCCTGAAAGGAGTATATAACAAGTGTATGGGGGGGGGGGGGAATACACTTGTATGCAATTCTTTTCAACTTTGATCAAACCAGAGCTCAGCAAGGTTGTCTTGGACAACTCTGCTGAAGATAATTAACTCTTCTAAGATAATCAATCTACTAAGTACTATTGAGTACTTAGTTGAATAACTATCTAAAGGAGTTATATGTGCGGAATAGTGGTTGGCCCTTTAAGTTTAGACTCCTTAAGATTCTGAAATCACTTTGTCAATCCAAAACAGTCCAGTTAAGCTTCAGGGAACTTGTCCAAATCAGTTTTGCACAGTCTTTGAATAGATATCTTTGAAAGATCAGTTTTGTGTGCAGTGTTGAATGAATGTAAGTACTTGTAAGGTAAATCAACACAGGAGATTTATAGTGGTTCAGAGACTCAAGCTCCTACATCCACTTTCCCTGATTTAACAGGATAATTCCTTCTCTCTTGGAATTAACTTGTTTTATAGTGCCAAGGTGCACTTGATCAAGAACACCACTCCTTGGTGAATTGATCCCTAGGATGTCTAGAGTCCTAGTACCCTCTTCTCAACTCAGAACTGAACTGTTCTTCTCTCAACAGTCAGCTCCTACCACTTCTACTACAACAACCTTCTCACTTTCTCACTTGAAAGGGGTAAGGATTGAAGTAAGGTTCCAACTAATGAGATATCCTTTACAATGAAGATCAAGGTATAAGGATAGGATATCTCTCTAAGCTTTGTATGGATATACAGTGATGTACAGCTTAGAAGAAGTGTATGAAGACTAAGATAGTCTTTGAAAGCTTTTTAAAAGTTCTATGAGCTTCAGAATACTTGAGTAGTTGGATTCTGTTGAGGTGCTTTCAAATGGTCTTCACACTTCTGTATTTATAGACAAAATGGAGGATTTGCCCGTTGGAGAGGCAGCCCCAAATTGCTATAAATGTCTTCCTTGAGTTCTTCAAACTGGAAGACAGATTCTTGATAGTGACATGTCCTCATTTGGGTAATAAACGGCTTGTAAGACTTTGTCTTCATTCTCCAGCACTTTTCCCAATGTTTGACTTCTTGTTAGGACTTGGACATGGCTTCTGAAGGTTGATCCAATGATAGGACAACATTCCTTATCAAGTGGACAACTCTTCTTATCACTATCAGCAGTCTTGCTTATCAGCAAGGTTGGCTTGCTCTTCTTCAGATGACTTGGCTCTTTCCCTTTATTTCACTTCACAGTGATCTTAGCATGTTGCATTGCATTTCTTTAGGGTATGGTTGTCTCTAAATCTTCAGCATAGTTGACCTTCAACCTTTAGAGCATCTGTTCTGATTCACTCATGCTGAGATAACTTTTCTGGACAACTCTTCTGATCAGCATATTTGGTCTTTTAGCATCAGAGCACTTATCACATAGATTTGGCTTCTCTGGACAACTCTCCTGATCAGAGCATCTTATTGGACTTGTCCTTTTGAGCTTTACAATCTTGTTTTTGCATAAGGACATCTTCTCTGGACAACTCTCCTGATCAGAGCATTTGATGTTTCATAGAGTGTCCTTGATCATAAGTGATAGTTCCAGAATTTGAGCCTTGAGGGGACTTGATATTGGTCATCTTCAAAGCATAGGTTCCCCCTCAAATTGTGCATCTAATTGTTTAAGAGCTGCCTAACATTTCAGCTTCTCATCTAGCCTTATGCTATGTGTTCTAACATTTTTAGAACACTATCAATTTGACTTAGGCATGTCTCAGGGGGTTTTGGTATTTAATCAAAACATGTATCATTTTATTCCCAACAATGTCTATTTTTGTACCACAAATTTCAGATTCAAAGATATTTTACAAAGGAATTATTTAACGAATCATGGAATGAATTAAATCAATCAGGATTACACTTACCCTTGATGTTGTTCCAAATGCTACCGCATTTGTAACAACATCCATCTTGGATTTTCAGGTTGTGCACATGCCAAGAGATTTCCTCAAAAATGAGAATCTCTCATGGTCAAGAGCCTTAGTGAATATATCTGCAAATTGATTTTCAGTGGGAACATATTCTAACTTCACAATACTTTTCTCTACTAAATCTCTTATGAAATGATGCCTAATGCTTATGTGTTTAGTCAAAGAGTGTTGTACTGGATTTTTAGAAATGTTGATTGCACTTGTGTTATCACAAAAAACAGTTAATGTGTCACTTTCTAAGCTATAATCATTGAACATCTTACTCAACCATAGGAGTTGTGTACAACAACTGCCTGCAGCAATGTATTCGGATTCGGCCGTAGATTGTGAGACACAATTTTGCTTCTTGCTATGCCATGACACAAGATTGTTTCCCATGTAGAAACATCCTCCACTCGTGCTTTTCCTATCATCTATATCTCCTGCCCAGTCTGCATCACTATATCCAACTAGTGTACTACTTGTATCCTTTGTGTACCAAATCTCAAGTTCACTTGTACCTGCAATATATCTTATGATTCTCTTTACTGCATTCAGGTGAGATTCCTTAGGGTTCGATTGGTACCTTGCACAAACACAAACACTGTACATAATATCTGGTCGACTAGAGGTTAAGTAAAGCAAACTTCCTATCATAGATCTATACAATGTTGGATCAACATCTTTTCCAGCATTGTCTTTACATAGTTTTAAAGTAGATCCCATAGGAGTTTTCATGCTTTTTGAATTTTCAAGACCAAACCTTTTAACCAAGTTCTTAGCGTACTTACCTTGTGAGAAGAATATTCCATCCTTGCACTGCTTGATTTGTAGACCTAGAAAATAATTCAAGTCTCCAACCATACTCATTTCAAATGTTGCAGTCATTGCTTTAACAAATTGGTTTAACATATTATCACAAGTTGAACCAAAAACAATGTCATCAACATAGATTTGTGCAATTAACATATCTTCTCCAGATTGCTTAATGAACAAAGTTCTATCGGCTTCTCCTCTAATAAAACCAAATTCCAAAAGAAAGTCAGTAAGCCTACCATACCATGCTCTAGGAGCTTGTTTAAGACCATACAATGCTTTCTTAAGTTTATATACATGATCAGGGTATTGTGGATTTTCAAATCCTTTAGGCTGTTCAACATATGCTTCTTCATTCAATATTCCATTAAGAAATGCAGCTTTTACATCCATTTGATGAAGTTTAATATCAATAAAACTTGCAATTGCTAGCAATAATCTAATAGACTCAATCCTAGCAACAGGTGCAAAAGTTTCATCAAAATCAATACCTTCAACTTGTGTGTAACCTTGTGCAACTAATCTTGCTTTGTTCCTAACAATGTTACCAGACTCATCAGTTTTATTCTTATAAATCCACTTAGTTCCAATGACATTAGTGTTGTCAGGCCTTGGAACTAGTGTCCAGACTTCATTTCTTTCAAACTGATTAAGTTCTTCATGCATAGCATTAATCCAATTTTCATCAGTTAAAGCTTCATTAACATTTTTAGGTTCAATTTCAGAATAATAGCACTCTGCATTCACTACATTACATATAGAAGACATGCATAATGTTCTTACCACATCTACCTTATTGGCTCTTACTTTGCCTCTTGTCTGCACTCCAACTGTAGCATCACCTATGATCTGGTTCGATGGATGACTTTTATCAATCCTTGAAGAAATATTCCTTTTGGGAACATACTGATTATTCTGTGTAGGTTCTGTTGAACTTTCTGTCGATGTTGTTCCAGATGTTGTAACATTCGGAGCAACATTTTCAGTTTTCAGTGAATCTCCAGATTTTTCAGTAACCTCTGAAACATCTTCTTCTTCATTTCCATCTGTAAGACCTTTATCATCATCAAACACAACATTAACAGATTCTTGAACAGTGTTAGTCCTAAGGTTATAGATTCTATAAGCTTTACTATTTCTAGAATAGCCTAAGAAGAAACCTTTATCACTTTTAGAATCAAACTTATGGAGTTGATCCCTATCATTCAGAATATAACACACACAACCAAATACATGAAAGTACTTCAAATTTGGTTTTCTGTTGTTCAAAATCTCATAAGGTGTTTGCTTAAAACCAGATCGAATATAAACCCTATTAGTGATATGACATGCTGTATTCAATGCTTCAGCCCAAAATCTTTTAGCAAGACTTTTGGAAGTAAGCATGACTCTTGACATTTCCTGTAGAGTTCTATTCTTTCTTTCAGCAATTCCATTTTGTTGTGGAGTTTTAGGAGATGAAAATTCTTGCATTATACCTTTCTTTTCACAAAAATCTGTAAACATGCTATTTTCAAATTCTCTACCATGATTAGTTCTAATCTTGCTAACTTTCAAGTTAAACACATTTTTGAACCTTTTGTAAAGAACTTTAAAAGCATTAAATGTTTCAGATTTGTCTCTTAAGAATTCTATCCAAGTAAACCTAGAGTAATCATCTATCACAACAAGTGAATACCTTTTTCCTCCAATGCTTTCAGTTTCCATAGGACCCATTAAATCCATGTGCAGCAACTCAAAACAACGATGTGTCAAACAATGTGACAACATTTTGTGCGACACTCTTACCTGCTTACCTTTCTGGCATGGTTCACATATAGTGATTTCATTAAACTTCAAGTTTGGTAATCCATTCACAGCTTCAGCATTGACTAGCTTCTTCAATGATCTATAATTTGCATGACCCAATCTTTGATGCCATAAGATATTTTCATTATGTTTTGACAGATTACACACATTGTTTGTTCCAATAAGATAACAATTATCAGCTGACCTAGTACCAGTCATTAAACATTCATCATCTTTATCAAGAACATAACATGAATCTTTGTCAAATTTCACATGCAAATTATCATCACACAATTGACTTATACTAATCAGATTAGCAAGCAAGCCATCAACATGCAAGACATTCTTAAGCTTAGGAAAACCTTTAACATTTAAAGTTCCTTTTCCAATGATTTTTCCTTTTGAACCTCCACCATATGTAACATATCCACCATTTACAGTAGCATAATCAGATAAGTAGTCAATTTGTCCTGTCATATGTCTAGAACAACCACTATCAAAATACCATAGACCAGGTAAAGATGCTTTCAAAGAAGTGTGGACTACATTACATGTAACATCAGGTTTCTTTTTCCAAGTAGATTTTGAGAAATGTTTCTTCGAATGTGATAACTTTTTAGGTAACAATTTCTCATCAGCAAAGTCTTTCTTCATTTTCAAACAGTAAGGACGAATATGACCTAATTTAGAACAATAATGGCAAACAAATAACTTTTTAAAAGTTTTAGCCTTGTGAGGTTTTGTTTGTGCTGATGCTTCAACATATGTTTTAGCATTAGCCTTCACAAACTTCACTGGATTTGCAAAACTTTTAGAAATAGATGCAGTTTCACCATCATAACCTAAACCATGATTGTTAGATTTACCAAATACCAAAACATCATTCATATCAGAAGCACTCTTTTCATATTTTCTGAAACTTAAGGTAGAACTTTTCAATTCTTCCTTTAATTTGTAGAGTTCTAAATCTCTTCTGGTAAGGATAACTTCTAGTTTGGTGATTGTTCCTTTCAGATCCTCATTCTCTTTATTCAAAGAATCAAGAGTGAGTTTCTGAGAGTTCAAATCTTCCAATAACTTCTGGTATTTCGAATCTTCTGTCCTTATTCCTGTATCATCAACAAAACCATTAAAACAGTTCAAATCTGGGTGATTTTGACTTGATGTTGCTTCTGATGTTGTAACATCCAATTCAACATCAGAGTCTGTTTCATCTAGATCATCATCTAAAGAGTCATCATAATCAACCTGAGTATGAAAAGAAAATTCAATTTCTTTTAATTTAACTTTTTCATCATCTGATTCATCACTTAAGGTAGCACTAAAATTCAGTTTTTGCTTGAGTCTAGTATTGGCACATTCATTTGCATAATGGCCATAACCAGAACATGCATTGCATTGAACTGATTTTCTATATTCAGGATCATACCTTGGTTTACCTTCACTTTGTGATAATCTTGGTGGAAATTGACTCCTTCTCTTCTCTGGTTGTGGTGTTGATGTATTGATCTGGATCTTTGGCTGAATATTCCCTTTGGACCTGTTCATTGTTTTCTTCAAAAACTTGTTAAAATGCTTAGTGAGAAAGGCCATGTGGTCTGGATTGTCATAACATAGGTCCATCACATCATCATCTGAATCGACTTCAGTGATAATAGGCTGTATTTCAGCACCTTGTGATGTCTCTCCTTTAAAAAAAACCACCTTTTTATCATCTTTATTTTCATCAAATTGAGTAGTGTTCATCTCATAAATTTTAAGAATACTTACTAGCTCATTTTGACTCAATTTATCAGTATCTTTAGCCTCTTCTATAGCACATATTTTTGCATCAAATTTTTTAGGAACTGAACGCAAAATTTTATGAACTACTCTCACATTTGAAATAGGATCACCAAGAGAATGTGATTCATTGACAATCTCACTTAAACGTTCATTATAAGATGATATGGTCTCATCTTCCCTCATTCGGAGATTCTCAAATTTAGTCCCTAGCATTCGAAGTTTTGTTCTTCGAACACTATCCGAACCTTCACAATGCTCTTGTAATCTATCCCAAGCTTCTTTAGAAGTTAAACAATTAGAAATAATTTTGAACATAGAACCATCAACAGAAGTAAAAATAACATTTAAAGCTTTAGAATTAAACCCCGCTGTTGTTATCTCGTCAGCCGTCCAATCAACTTCCTTCTTGAGTTGAACTTCATTGTCTTCATCTACTGGAGTTTTTGGTGCATCCCAACCTGTAAGTACTGTCCTCCATGCACGTTCATCAATAGACTTGATATACATGCGCATCTTAGGTTTCCAATATGCATAGTTTGTACCATCTAAAACTGGTGGCCTAAGTGCTGTAGAGATGTGATGTGTTTCCATTTTTGCAAAGACACAATAAATACTAAAACACACTAATTAAAAACAAGGATCTAAACCTAGTGTCGTCAGGTATCGGCTCTGATACCAACTGAAAGTGTGCGTGTTAAGTAAAACAAGACTGATGCTACACTCAATGTTAGAACACTCAATGTAACACTGACTCGATTACAGAATATCAGAATATGAATAGCGGAAGACTTGAAAGTATGAAAACACAAAGACACAAAATTAACTTTTTAACATAGATTTTAATTTAAAATCTATGCGAGCCTTATGGCGAAACTTTCACTAATAATTATGTGAATACAAATGGTGTGTGAACAAATATTCACAACGGAAATAAGACTTGATAACCTATCGAGTCTAAAGATGGCTTAAGTGTAAAAATTACACTACCAAAAACCAATCTAACTCTATGATCTATCTATCAAAGATGTGTAGAGAAGTTTATGTTGTACAGGAAGTTTGGACTCTTCGGCACAACGACAAGAACATGCCAATGACAATTAATTCCTAACAGGATGAACACTAGTTTAGTAATTAAAGAATGGCACTTCGATTGATGGATGATGATCACGGCTCTATTGTATTTATAGGCGTGAATATGCATTCTAGAACCTTCATCCATGATCTCCTAAAATGTAGGATCTTATCCTTTCTTCTCTCCCAACTGCCTTCTAGGATCTTCCAGCCAGTTCTGGACGTTTCTCAAGGGCAACCGCATGATCTACACACTTCTGCAAGCTTCCAGATCCTTCCAGTCTGGAACGTTGTAGAATGTTCTAGATCTTCAACCTGCGATGTTACAACATCCAAAGCAGCATTAGCCAGAAAACAGAATTTAGACTTAGGAAAAATAAGAAAGGTCGAATTATGATGTTGCAGCCTTGTGTGATAACATCTTCGATAACATCACCAAGTCTTTAACATCAACATTCATCCCTCTCGAATCTTCACACTCTAGCTTCCATGGCTGCTTCACACGAAAATTCACCCCCAACTGCCGCAACCGTCGCACCCACACCAGCTACTCCGACAACCATCCACATATCAAACCAAGCCACACTCTCCGAGCTTAACCAGGCGGTTGAGAATTTTTCTCAATCGATGAGATCATCTACTCCACCCATCCTCACGATCGGTGATATTCCTATTGACATCTCTCACTACTTGCGCACCCAAGAAGTGATCACTACTGCACCTTCTTCATCCACAGCCAAAAAGCCCAAAATTCCGAGCCCTAAAGCTGAAACAGAGGCCCCGACTGCTGCCTCTATGGGGGAGAACGAGAAGGAGATTGAAGAATCCCCTATTGCTGAGTCAAAGGAGCCGTCGAATGCGGAGACATCCGACAATGAGGACGCTCAGATGGAGGATGCTGAAGCGCTCGAAAATTCCGACAAAACTGACTCTGATATCTCAAAGTCGGACTCTGAAATAATTCCTTTCAAGAGGAATGTTTAGAAAGGGAAGAGAAAGAGGAGCCCAGTGCCAAGGAGACGATCAAACCGAGTTTTTACTCGAGTTGATTATTCTGACTCTTTGAGGAAGAAGAAGAAGCTAGGTGGTGATGTTGTTGAACCAATTCAGGTATTTTCTGAATCTGATGAAGAAGTGGTGATTGAGAAGCCAACTAAGAAGAAAGCTGATTCTAAGGGGAAGGGAAAGGCAAAGATTGATGCTGTTCGACCTGAAGAACCAGAACCTGATTCTGAAATGGAGGTTTGTCTCAGGGATATGCAGCAAGCCCTGAAGAAGAATGCTGCCTCACATGCTGAATCCAGTGCTCCAGCACCAGAACCTGATGATGGAGGTGATTCAAGCAGTGCAGCTTCAGACAAAAGCTCTGAAAAAGAAGCTGATTCCAGTTCTGGGGAGGAGAAAGAACCAACCTCAAAGGAAAGTACTTCTGAGGAAGGTAATTCTGAAACTGAAGTAGAATCTGATATTGATGGATTGGTTGATAAGATAACTAGGTTGTCTAGGAGGAAATTGTTGATGGAAAGGAGAATTCATATTTCTGATTTTCAGAGTAAGAATTTGATTCAATTCTTAGAGGATAGAAAATTGATGAAAGCTCTAAACTTGTGTGACACCTTTGTTTCTGATTGGGTGTATGAATTTTATGCATGTTTGAGGAAGAGTAATGGTAGGAGGAGTTCCCGTTGGTATGGGAATGTACAGTTTAGGGGGAGTATAGTTCCATTTACACCAGAGTTGATTAATGATTTCTTAGGCATAGAACCAGTACTTGATGATGATGAACCTGATTTGGATGTTGTTACTGCTTCTATGACTGGTGGTTTGTTGACTAGATGGAGGAATGGAATGTTGGCCAAGGACCTTACTTCTCTTTATTCTGTGTTGCACAAATTGATTGTTTATAATTGGATACCCTCTACCAACTCTACCAAAGTGACAAAGGATCAAGCAATCTTGCTTTATAGGATAGTGGTTTTAAAGAAGTTTAATTTGGGATTGACCATTTTCCACCACATGATGAAGTTTAGTGGTGATATTTCTGATAAAGGAAACCTTCCATACCCTGTGCTTATTTGCTCTTATCTGAAGATGCATGGTTTTAGCCCTAAGAAGACTGAAGTTCTTAGAGGTAAGGTTCCTTTATACACCATTTCACCTGCTTTGCTCATTGGTGAAAGAGTGAAAGATCTGCCCTTGCACAATCCTGGAAGTTTTTCTCAAAGACCAGCTCCTGCTCAACCTCAACCTCAACCCTCACCAGCACAGAGACCTGAACAGAACACAGCTGCACTAGATGCTGAGAACATTGGTGGTAACACTGACACCACATTTTCTGTTCCCAGATCTTTTATATTACTGCAGTTACAGCACTTACAGGACCAGATTGATGAGCTCCAGTTCATCAAAGACAAGTGGACCAGGCTACTTTCCACTACAACAGGGGGAGTACCACCTTCCACTTCAGCTAGAGCTTCTGGAGTTGTTATTGAAGAGCTGAATCCTGAAGATGTTGGAGGTGTACCTGATGCTGCTGCTGCTACAGAGAATGGAGGAACTGCTGCTGCTAACAATGTTGTTGCACTCTTTGCATCAACTTGTTTCATTGAGGAACCAAAGGAGGCTGATGAAGACAAGTTTGCAGATGCTGCTGAAGATGATGAGGATATGGAAATCCTCTATGCTGATATCTAGAACAGATGATACAAGACAGGGGGAGTACTGAAGTACAGATGGCACATGTGCAGGACCTTGATGCTGCTGCTATTGTTATAGCAATTCATGCCATTTTCAGTTCTACTTTTGTTTTTGTTATTCTGTTATGTTTAAGTTAAATTCTGTTTATTCTGATACAATATTTACTATTTCTAGTTGATAGGATGTCTATATTTATCTTGCTTAAATTAGTTTGCACTAATGATATTTGATTACTGATTACTGCTTATTGCTTAATTTGTTTTCTGATCATTATTTGCCTACTGCATGATGAATATGCCTTGTTTAGTCTGTTTTTTTTTTTTTTTATTGCTCTGATTATTTGTTTTTGAGTCTTACTTAAGTCTTAGAACTAATCCAGTGTATACCCTTATATGCTCTGATTTAATCTTTGATTTTTGTAAATGTTATATTTTTTTTTTTGTAAACAAGTGTACTGTTTATACTTGTTTTGGTTTTGAATAAGATTACTTTGATCTTATGGCACGGATCTTAGTAAAATTATTCTTGATCTTCTTTTGATTTGATCTAACGGTTACAACAGGTATTGTCTTGACTAGTATTTAGACTTGATGTTCAACTCACCTAAATACATAATACTGAGTATGTATAGAAATATATGTGCATCAGGTGTGTTGTAGTCGAAAGGTCAAATCGGGGGAGATTGTAGATGTTGTTAACTCTTAAATGCTTTAACATTATCAACAACATCTTAATTTGACCTTCCTTGATTTATTCTAAGTCATTTCTGAAATGTTACATTAAATGTTGTACTAAATGCTCTCACATTCAGGAACGATTCTAGAAGCTTCTACAAGAGTCTAGAACCTGGAATATTCCAGAAGGTTGGAGAAAGTGCTAGAAGAGTTTAGAGCATTGTAGAACGACCTGGAAGATGGCTGAAGGATCTAGAAAGATCTTGGAGGTTGAGGTCCTAAAAAATAGGATCTCATAATGGAAGGATCTAGAACCTGTGTATTTCTCTATAAATACCGCTGGAGCCTCTTGTTGGGATATAAATCCTAGACAAGTCCTAAATGATGATTGAAAGATGAAGTTTTGATAAGCCAAAAGTAGTCTGAATATTTTCTAAGTGTTGACTAATCTAGTCTAGTTGAGTTAAGTCATCTTGTACCAGACCAGTAGAGTTCACATGGAAGATAAGTACAGTTTATAAGTACTTCATATGTGTTTACATTAATTGTTAGTTTGTTACTGAGCTATTTGAAATGTATAGAGCTCATGTTTTATTGTAATAGATTAGTTTGATTGTATAGATAATAAGTTGACTAAGCTTGTATTATGAAAGCTTAAAGTAATGTAATAGTCTTGATAGTTTAGTATAGTCTACTGATTTTACACGTAAAGATCAGTCAAGAAGACTTGAAGTCTACTACTTGAGAAGACTGATGGACTACAAGATGAAGACAAGTACATACAAGTCTACACAAGACAAGTCAACGTGAAGTTAGTTAGTTCGAAGCGCGTGTAAAGATAAGGATAGAAGTTAGTTATGGAATAACTAATTCGTAACAGAAACGCGTGTATGGATAAGAAGATTCAGTTGAAGGTAGTTTTCAAGAAAAGTTGGTTACAACTAACTAAGTTCTTGATGTTTGAAGTCTATAAATACTTCATGATGATGATCATTTGAAGACTACTGAAACTCGATATACTGAAGCGTATTAAAGCTATATACTGAAGATTACTCTCAGAGATTGAAGATTCAGAAAGAAGCCAGAAAGACAAGTGAAGAAATCAAAAGGCTACTACTGAATAAGTGTTTAGTTTTTGTTTGTTGTTTTATCAAGGTGCTAGATACTTGTAAAATTTCTAGTTAGATCATAGACATATCTGGAGGTATAGTCTTTGAAGATCTAAGTCTTCTTCTTGAGACTTTAAAAGACATGAATATACACTTGTACTCGATTGGAAGAGTTTAGTGGAAACATCACAACTAGGTTGTGAGAGTGGATGTAGACAAGTTGTCGAACCACTATAAATTGTTTGTGTTGTTTACTTTACTGTTTGGTTTATTGTTTTAATTGCTTAACTGTTTTAACTACATAACTAAACTAGACAAGTTGAGTATTCATAAGAACAGAGTTCTCGAATTAAGAAGTTGAGTATAAACTTGAATTGGGCTCATTATTAATTTCGTATTCCGCATATTGTATTCTGATATTTCGATAGAATTTTGAAAAGTCTATTCACCCCCCTCTAGACATTTTCACTAGCTTACTCGTTATTAACTCAACTTTGGGGACCTTCAAGTGGTATCAGAGCAGTAGTTTACGAACTGCTGTTTCTTGATAACCGACTTAAGACTTAGGGTGAAGTCTTGGTCCTTGATTGTTCTTGTTTACGTGTTCTTGATCAAATACTCTTGTTATATCTGTTTCGTGCTCCCTGTTCTTGACTTATTTGTTTTTCTTGATCATAACTCTACTTAGCACTTATTTCTTGAAATCATGTCTCTTGAGATCAGCGCTAACAAGTTACCCAAGTTCCAGGTTCAGGACTATGACTACTGGAAGCTGCGAATGGAAGCCATTTTCAGTTCCACGCACGACCTAATGATCTCTGTCATCACAGAAGGACCCATTGTTACGATGATTCCAAATACTGCTGTTCTTGACCCAAGCAAACCAATTGGTACTCTCGTCAAGAAACCGAGGTCAGATCTAACCTCAGAAGAAATGCGTCAAAATAATTTGGATAGTTTGGCAAAGAATTACATTTTACACACCCTTCCTAACGAGTATCTAGGAAAAGTGTTAAAATGTAAGACTGCCAAAGAGATGTGGGACAGACTAGCTATCCTTTGTGAAGGGACTTCCCTAATCAAAGAGAGCAAACACTCCACAGCTGTCCAAAGATTTGAATCATTTCGGATGAAAGCTGGCGAAACTATCGACCAGCTGGATACTCGTTTTACTAAGATCATGAATGATTTGGAAGTACTTGGTAAATCTTATACTGCTCGTGAGATCAATCTTAGGATTTTGAAGAGTCTTGATAGTCGTTGGAAAATGGTAAAGATGCTTGTTAAGAACACTCAAGATATTGATACATGGACTGCTGAAACCATGTTTCAAACTCTTAAAGCCCATGAGTTTGATTTAGACGAAGATGAACCACTAGCCAGTAGTGATAGAGAACATGCTGTATCTAAGAACGTTGCCTTTAAGTCTAGCTCTTCTAAGTCCTCTAAGGTAGACAGGTCCAAGTCTAGAACTAAGTCTGCCTCTGTGAAAGATGAGTTAGATACTGATCTTAGTTTAAAGGATCAGATGAGTCTCATGGTTAGAAAGTTTGATAGGCTCAATAAACGCTTCGGAAGATACAAGAAGTTCTATAGGGATCATAGAGCATCTACTTCTAAGAACTCGTCTGAGACCAGACGAGACCGAAACTCGTCCGAAAGGAGAGACGAAGTCTCGAAAGGTAATAGACGAGATAGAGAGTCTGACGATAGGAAGATTCAACGTTCCGATAGACGTGATAAACGTAGGGACAAATCTCCTATTAAAAAGGCTACTAATGATCTCTTGTGCTATAATTGTGAAAAGCCAGGTCATTACATTTACGAATGCCCAGACCTGAGCACTGACGATCGAGAAGAACGTAAAGCTAGAAGGGAAAGAAGATATAATCGTGGCAATAAGGCAATGATGGTCAATAATGACTCTGATTCGGATTCAAACGAGTTGCCATCGTCCGTATCTAGTCACTCAACTGATCAAGATCACGACGAAGCATTCATAGTAGATGATGGCCTATGCTGCATGGCTAAAATCGACCAAGAGGTATCATCTGCTACATCTTTTCAATCTTGTGATGATTCAGAAACTGATGAAAGTGACACTGCTAGTAGTGAAGTAGGAAGTAGTCTTCAGCACTCGACTAGTGCAGTCGAAGATGACCTTCTACTTGCTAACCAAGCATTCATCGAAGTCAGTGATGAAAACATTGCATTAAAACAAGAAATCATTGATCTTAAGGAAGCTCAGTCAAAAGTAGATCCAAATATAACAGTCCTAAATGAACGCTTGACTGAAGAGTTGAGTCAACTCAAAGAAAAGTGTGCGTTGACAGACAGGTTATATCAAGACCTACTTAAGACACATGCAACTGAGAGAAATGAATTCAATGTTTTAAAGAACAAGTGCAATAGACTTGAAGAACGTAATAAGTTCTTAGAGACCGAGGTTGTCACACTTGATCTCAAACTTACTGACCTGGTTAACTCGTCAAAGATTAACCTTGAATTGTCAGATAGGTATAGAGACCCAGGTGACAAGACAGGTATAGGTGCTGAGTCATCTAGCTCGTCTACTCGAGTCATTAAGAACCCTACTACTATTAAAGCAAAACTTTTGCCAAATGATAAAGGAAAAGGACCAATGTTATACGATATTGGAACTCCTTCTAAAGGTACTGTACCTAAACAAGCTCGAGTTAACATTCCGATTACCAAGGGAGGTAAAAAGAATGGTAACAACAAGCCGGTTCAACCTAGAACTAATCTTCAAAGGACCACTAATCGTGGACGACCCAACCAGGTCAGATACGAGGACTGGTATCCTGAGGAGATGAGTAATAGACAGGTACAGACTAGACGACAAGAGTCTAGACCTCCATTTATAAGGCAGTCTCAACTCTACTCGTCTAGACCTAGACAGGTAGCTCCAAAATATCGTACACAAGCTGTTCTATATCCTCCACCTCTATCATACGATATTTTAAGTGAGGAAAGACCCAAACGCGTCTATAAACCGTATGGACCTAATGCATTCAAACCCTACTCTGACTATCGTAGACAAGTGCCTGCTCAAGTAGAGATTAAGTCGAAAGGCTATCTCCAAAGAGTAGACCCGAACTCGACTGATAGGCCAGTTAAGGACAACAAGGTCTTATTTTGTAACAAATATGGGCGAAAGCTTAAAAGATCGAACTTGTCCAAGACTCCAATGTATATTTGGATTCCTCTGAACATGACTAACCCCCAAGGACCCCAATAAACAAATGGGTACCTAAATTATTGAATATCTTCATTGCAGGGTCGACTTGACTTGTATAAGAAGGGTGGCTCAGTAGGAGAAACCTGGTACATAGATAGTGGTTGTTCGCACCACATGACTGGTACCAAGGCTCTCTTATCAAGCTATCATGAGCAAGAAGGACCAAAAGTGATATTTGGTGATAGCTCCACTGCTGTCACTAAAGGATTTGGTTACATCCGGAATGGAGACGTTGAGATTCAAGATGTCTCATATGTTGAAGGTTTGAAATATAATTTACTCTCTGTCTCTCAGTTCTGTGATCGTGGTTACAAGGTGCAGTTCAAGAGCCGCAAATGCGAAATCATTGACAAAAGGACGCACACAGTCCTACTAGTCGGCGTAAGACAAGGAAGTGTGTACATAGTGAACTGGAACAGTTGTCCGAGGGACACCTGTCTACTTACTAAGAATCCTAAAGAGCTTGGGTGGCTCTGGCACAGACGCCTTTGTCATCTAAACTTTAAGGTTCTTAATAAGATAGCCAGAGATTACCTTGTTGAAGGTATTCCCAATGAAGTTTACTACAAGTCACATGTATGCACGACTTGTCAACAGGGTAAACAGGTTAAAGGTTCTTTTAAGTCAATTCCTACTCTCTCAACTAGTAAAGTCCTAGAACTCTTACATATGGATCTCCATGGTCCAATAACTCCTCCAACATTGAATGGTAGAAGGTACACACTTGTTGTTGTAGAAGACTATTCTAAGTTCACTTGGGTAGTCTTTCTACACAAGAAGAGTGATACACAAACACTTCTGCCTGAACTGTTGAAGAAGATACAAGTTGAGAAGAACCAGTCTATTGTCAAAATTCGAAGTGACAAGGGAACTGAGTTCATTAATTGCTATATCAAAGATTTTTGTGCTAATCGTGGTATCCAGCATCTCACTAGTGCAGCTAGGACACCACAACAGAACGGTGTAGCAGAAAGAAGGAATCGAACCCTTAAAGAAGCCTGTAGGACCATGTTAGCTGAGTTCAACACGCCTCAAAAGTTTTGGGCTGAAGCTATCAACACCGCATGCCACTCACAAAACAGAAGCGCGATCAATAAAGCTCTAGGCAAGACACCTTATGAGGTTTGGAAAGGTAGAAAACCCAGAGTTTCATATTTCCATATATTTGGTTGTAAGTGTTTCATTCACAACAGTGGAAAGAGCAAGTTGAATGCTTTCGATGCTAAAGCAGACGAGGGGATATTTTTAGGATACTCCTCGACTAGCAAAGCATTTAGGGTATTCAACTACTCAACTCTTTGTGTGGAAGAAACACCACATGTGGTTTTCGATGAATCTCAACAGGACTCGTCTGCCGACAAGATCAGTAAGAAGGTAACTGATCTATCAATCGAATCTGACAAAGATTCAGAGATATATGAATCCGTTCAAACCTACAACCCATTCCTAAAAGCTCTCGATTCTGATGACAAGGAGAAAGTAAGTGCTCAAGGTAAGTCCTCTAGACCAGTTGACATGCCTGCTCTAGTTGACTCATCTACTCCTGGTAAATCTGTTGATGATACAAATGATGTTGACATGCATGATGCTGTACATGATATAGATGATGATAGTATTCCTGTTAAGAATAGGAAAACATGGAAATCTGCGCATGATACTGAAAATATCATTGGTGACTCTACTATTGGTGTGAAGACTAGACGACAACTCTTTGAGTCGCAAGAACAGTCTAGTCCAACTATGTTTTGCTGGTGTTGTTTCCTCTCTGCTATTGAGCCTACCACTGTTAAAGAGGCATTGGCTGATAGTAATTGGATCATCGCTATGCAAGACGAGTTGAACCAGTTTGTTCGAAACGACGTCTGGGAACTTGTCGATAGGCCGAAACATCATAATGTAGTTGGCACTCGATGGATCTTCAAAAATAAGAAAGATGAGAATGATTTAGTCGTTAGGAATAAGGCTAGATTAGTCGCCCAAGGCTACTCACAAGCTGAAGGCATAGACTATGATGAAACTTATGCTCCTGTTGCTAGACTAGAAGCCATTCGATTGTTCCTTGCATATGCTGCTCACATGAAGTTTACTGTATATCAAATGGATGTCAAAAGTGCATTTCTTAACGGTATTCTTGCGGAAGAAGTGTATGTTGAACAACCTCCAGGTTTCGAAGTCAAAGGCAACCAGGTGTACAGATTGAAGAAAGCCTTATACGGATTAAAGCAAGCTCCAAGAGCATTGTATGACACTCTATCTCTCTTTCTATTAGAAAATGGTTTTACTAAGGGCAAGGTCGATCGAACCCTGTTCAGAAGACAAGAAGGGAAGGACATCTTACTCGTCCAAATTTACGTAGATGACATCATTTTTGGGTCACCTAACAAAAAGCTGAGTGAAAGTTTTTCAACACTCATGCAAAGTAAATTTGAGATGTCTATGATGGGTGAAATGAACTACTTTCTTGGACTTCAAGTAAAACAAACTCCAGAAGGTATTTTCATAAATCAGGCGAAGTACACTAGAAACCTTCTAGACAAGTACGGGATCAAAACATGTAAGTCCACTGGCGTACCAATGCAACCAACTTACAGAATGGATCCAGATGAGAACGGTAAATGTGCTGACCAATCTTATTATCGTGGCTTAATTGGTTCTTTACTGTATCTAACTGCTAGTAGACCAGACATTGCATTCTCTGTTGGTGTTTCTGCTCGATTCCAAGCCAATCCAAAAGAAAGTCACATGGAAACCACCAAAAGGATCTTGAAATATTTGAAAGGGACCATCAATCGTGGTGTATGGTATCCCTCAAATGATGATCTATCCTTAAGTGGGTATTCAGACTCAGACTTTGGAGGCTGTAGAATAGACAGGAAATCTACTTCTGGTTCTTGTCAATTTCTAGGCACAAAACTCATATCTTGGTTTTCTAAAAAACAGACTAGTGTTGCAACTTCAACTACCGAAGCCGAGTACATGGCTGCTGGTAGCTGTTGTAGTCAACTACTCTGGCTCATGCAACAGCTTCGTGATTACAATATACATGAATCAAATGTTCCTATTTTCTGTGATAGTAATAGTGCAATTGCCATTACACAAAATCCTGTTTTACACACACGATGTAAGCATGTTGATGTGAAGCATCATTTCATACGTGATCATGTAGAAAAGAAGGATATTCGCATGGAAAAGATTCATACTGATTTTCAAAGAGCTGACATCTTTACAAAACCATTAGCTGAGGCACGATTTCGTGAGTTATGCATTAGTCTAGGACTAATTGATTTAGATCCTACTTGCCTATAGCTATGTACTAAAAAGACAGGTACATCAATAAGAGGAGACAAGATCACTAGACCAGAGCACTCGACTACTCATCCAACAGACAGGTATACAAGGCTAGACTAGATGACCAAACAACCCGATGAGGAAGCCGGTAAAGCTGAGGGTAATACTAAGGGAATAAACATTTAAGGGGGAATCTCTGATTTCTTAAATATCCTTATGTTGACTCTTATGTTTGTTATAAGTCATCTGGATCGAAACCTTGACCATTGCATTAAACTGATATACGCTTTATTTATAATCTACCTGTACCTACAATTATACCTTGCACATGCTAAAGATAGGTACATGAAGACGTTCGACTATTGGAATGAACAAGCATAGTCGAAGGGGGAACTCGACTGGTGTTCATAAGTCTACTCGTCTTGTGAAGTTCAAGTCTACTCGTCTGTTCTGGATAGACTCGAACAGACTAGCTAAGTGTATCTCTTAATTGAAATATGCTAAGTGTTTTGTCAATTGAATTAAGGCTATTATTGTAATTAGATAATGACAAAAATTGAAAACCCTAGAATTGGTTTTATACACTCCCAGTTTAATGAGGTGTATACACCCAGTTCGAACTCGATTACATTAGGACAGATGAGTTCACTCCCCTGTCCTAAGAAAGAAGAGCCGGATTTCAAATCTTACAATATCAAATCACATAATATTCTCGATTCCGTAACCGAATTCCAAAAGACCCAACCGTTGGATCTAATCCTTCGATCTTGACCGTTGGATCTAAAATTCAATTTCGAACAAAACCCAAACACTCCCACACGTCTTGCCCCACATTTCTTAACTTCTCTATTTTGAAACACTTGATTTCTTGTTTTGTTTTTTCAAGTTATCTGCTTATACTCATAACACATTATGTCTACTCGACCAATTCTCGATCTGAGAACCAACATGCAGGTCACTTTTGACCTAGGCCGGTATATCTCCGATAATAAGGTGAATGTTGAACCATCCGTTTTCTTCAAAGGCCAGCACTCAGATGAAAGCACAGAAATTCTGACAAAATGCACCCGATGTGGACTAAAGCCTTATTTAGAAGCTTTTCCTCAAGTCGTCTTGGAGGAAGAAGTGCTAGAATTTTATGCCAATGTCACCAGACGAGGTGATATTATCGAGTCGTTTATTGGTGAAGATCGTGTGCAAATCACTCGAGAGGCGATGTTCAAACTTCTGAAGCTGCCCACTGGAACAATTAATGTTGAGAATTATGCCCTAGGACAAGAGATTCGATATCTGAGTATTTTCTGTGGAAGGAAGCTGAAACCAAAACCTGATGGAAAGTATGCTGCTGTCAAGAAGGGAGATCTTCTAGACAAGTATCGCACATTATTGGATATTACCAGCAAGATTTTACTGAGTTCTACTGGTTCGCATGATTCTGTAACTTTTGCAAAAGCAAGGGTTATGGCCGCAATTTATGATGGTATAACTGAAGGAGATTGGTTCAAGTTGATTGCTGATCGAATCATGTATTTTGAGAAAAGTGTTCGAGTAGATGACCACACTCGCAATTGGGTGGTGTCTACGGCTGTTGGATATGGTAACAAGTTAAGTATCTTATTCCCTCTTCTACTACCAAACAAGTCGAGTTGAAGTAAAGGAAAGCCATTCCATCCGTTGAAATTTTATTTGAAGAAGGAGGCCGTGAGGAAGCAAGGTGCTGCCAGGCCAGCTGCACCTAGGCAAGCTCGGATTGACCCTATGGACGCCTTACCATATGCAGGTGCGTCTGGTTCTTCAGAAGGTGAGTCTACTGAAGAGGAGTCGCCGGAAGCTGCACAAGACTCGTCTAGTGCAGATGATTCTGAGAAGACTCGGTCTGAAGAAGAAAAAGATACAAGTTCTCAAGTTCCAGAGATGTATACACTGGTGAGAATCGGAACACCTCCTCCACCAGACGAGTTGAGTCACCAGGTTGGTTCCTCTTCTCATGATTTATCGATTCCTCTCTCTCTCTCTTCTGTTCGAACCAAGGCAAGATCTCATCGATCTAGGCCAAGACCTATTACCTCAACTTCACAAGTGCTGCCAGCATATCCGCTGAGAGCAAGCCTACCCGAAAACACTCCTACAATGGATATAACTGATACTCCTACAGTTATCACACCAAACCAAGACACATCGAAGCCCCAAGAAACCACAGACCAAATTCTTTCCTTACCCTCAACAGAAAATGTTGAACCCATTATCCCATCTACTTCAGATACTACACCAGTTGCCACTGCAACAACTGAGATAGAGACCCCATCTACTCAGACCCCATCTGAAGTCAGATTCGAATCCTTGGTATACTATCCCATGAGTCTGAGAGAGAAGAGAATCCGTTCGAAGATGAGCAAGAATTTGAAGAAACAGCTCTCATCTGTCGAAGTCGACTACTCTTCAGAACAGTTTGAGAAACTGGTTAGAATATGCACTTGGGTGGCCTTGAAGAAGTCGAGTACAGATGATCTCTTCGAAGTCATCTTAGGGAAAGGTGGTATTTCTAACTTCATGGATTGGGAAATGGAGCAGAAGGAGAATAGTGGTGTTCGTGACCACTCAGAGCTTTTTCCGAATTATGCTATCACTGCTCTTGCCAAGAGATTACTAGGTATCTCTGATGACCTGATGTGTTCAGAATCCCAGTTCGATGTTGGTGTTCAGGTCTCAGAATCTGACTTTGTACAAGACTTGGAGATGATCGACGCTGGACAAGATGAGTTGATCCAGTCTACTGATCCAGTCATAGAGCTAGACAATGTCTCAGACCAGTTGAGAGGCATTGTGTTCAAATTTCAAATGGATCATGCTGACAGTCCAAGGTCAGATTTTAAGTTTATTAATCGATACATTGATTCATTGCTTCCCCTCGAATTTTGTGGATATATGGGGAAACTGCACGCCTTATTAAAGAAAGATCTTGCTGATGCTGAAAGACGGACTAAGGAAGCTAAGCTAGCTATGGTGCCTTATTGTCCTATGCCCAACTTAAAGGCGATTGCAGGAAGTGTATTTATTGCTGAAGTAGTAGAAGACGAGGTCTTAGCTACTGCTCCAGAAGGCCAGTTGATTGAAGTTGTCTCTTTTGCTGCTGAAGATGAGGTCATGATAGATGCTACTCATGTTGAGGTTGGACAGTCGTCTCGAGCTATCCCAGCCGCCTCAATAGTCGAGTTGAAAGAAGATTTGAAAGCTGTCATCAAGTCATCTATCGATGAGTTCCTCAAGTCCGAGCTTAAGAAAACTCTTGTTGAACAGAATAGTGTCCTTGTGACAAGTTCAAAAGAGATGATTATGAATGAGGTCAACCAGATGGACAATGATTTCAGACAAGAGATGTTCAATCAAATAGAAGGATTTCTCCAGAATCAAGTTGAATATTCGGAGAAGAGTTCAGTCGATTTTGCTCGTGTTCTAGCTACTGAATCCAGGAAGATGGAAAGAGTCTATAGAGCTAAAATTGAAGTAGCTGACGTCCAAAGAAAAGAAGCTTTTGATCAGTTAGCTCAAGCTAGAGAAATCATATCTGCTATGACTGAAGAGAACAGGAAGCTGCGTCTGACTGCAACCCATTTCAAGAATGAGTTGAACTTATCTACTCAAAAGCTGGAGTTAGTGGCGACCAAGCTAGACAAGTTAAGTCAGAATGGCTCTCATGAAAGGCAGATTGAGAAGGCTACAAACCTTATGAAGCAAGCAATGTTCGAAGAAATGACTCGGTTCACATCTCTTTTCTATCTCAAGGCATCTGATGAAGCCAAAAAGGGGGAAGAGACGAGTCAAATTGAAGTTATTGCTGAAGGTGAAAAAGGTAAGTCCAGTGCTGAACCAGAAGCCAAGGAAGCTGCTGAAGCTATGCAAGATCTTAGAAGGCCTAAGAGAGGCAAAGGCAAGTTGGTTAAAACTACAGATCTTGAGCAAGCTAAGGCTGAAGCAGTTGAGTTGAAAAAGAAGGAGAAGGGCAAAGCGGTTGCATCTCCTGAAGCTGAGGTTCAGACAAGGCAAGTATCAAAAAGGAAGTCTATTGTTATAGAAGAGCCTACTCCTGAAGCAACAGTCTTGAAGAAGCAAAAGGTTGTTGATCCAAGTGATGAAACTCGCTATGCTAATCAGAAGAAACTTGGAAAGCACATAGAAAAGTTGCTGAGTTTGAAGTCTGATGAAGAGCTTATGGAAGACAAGACCATTGACCATTTCATTGACAAGGAACATCGTCAAGAATGGATGAAAGTAAAAAGGCAATGGGAACTAGATCATTGGATTATCAGGAAGTTTGGAGATTCTGATAACTCTGAGGAACTATACTCAGTTTTTGACAAGTTCATGGAAGGACAGCATAGGATGCTATGGAATCTGATTATTAGAATATCTGCAGGTGCAAATTTTAACATTCTTGTTCCTAGTTTTCCAAAATGGAAGTGTCCTATGACTAGTTCTGGAAAAAGAGTTGATATAAATCAAATCAAGAAGTTCGAAGAAGAGCTACTAGAGAAGGAGAAGATTGATGATGAAGAACACACCAGTATAATTCACAGAAGACTCCTTGATGCATTTCAAGTTCCAAATCCAGACGGAGGTACTCTTTCAGATTAGTTGATTTTCTGGTTTATTTGATAGTTTTTTTTGCTCTGATTATATTTTGAAGTAAGTGTAATCTACTGATCTATTTTGAATGAATGAAAAGATAAGTACTATTTGATGTTAAAGACAAGATAACTACTTAACTAGTCTACTTATGAGAAAAGATTCAAGTAGTTTTGGCTTCATCAAAAAGGGGGAAATTGTTGGGATATAAATCCTAGACAAGTCCTAAATGATGATTGAAAGATGAAGTTTTGATAAGCCAAAAGTAGTCTGAATATTTTCTAAGTGTTGACTAATCTAGTCTAGTTGAGTTAAGTCATCTTGTACCAGACCAGTAGAGTTCACATGGAAGATAAGTACAGTTTATAAGTACTTCATATGTCTTTACATTAATTGTTAGTTTGTTACTGAGCTATTTGAAATGTATAGAGCTCATGTTTTATTGTAATAGATTAGTTTGATTGTATAGATAATAAGTTGACTAAGCTTGTATTATGAAAGCTTAAAGTAATGTAATAGTCTTGATAGTTTAGTATAGTTTACTGATTTTACACGTAAAGATCAGTCAAGAAGACTTGAAGTCTACTACTTGAGAAGACTGATGGACTACAAGATGAAGACAAGTACATACAAGTCTACACAAGACAAGTCAACGTGAAGTTAGTTAGTTCGAAGCGCGTGTAAAGATAAGGATAGAAGTTAGTTATGGAATAACTAATTCGTAACAGAAACGCGTGTATGGATAAGAAGATTCAGTTGAAGGTAGTTTTCAAGAAAAGTTGGTTACAACTAACTAAGTTCTTGATGTTTGAAGTCTATAAATACTTCATGATGATGATCATTTGAAGACTACTGAAACTCGATATACTGAAGCGTATTAAAGCTATATACTGAAGATTACTCTCAGAGATTGAAGATTCAGAAAGAAGCCAGAAAGACAAGTGAAGAAATCAAAAGGCTACTACTGAATAAGTGTTTAGTTTTTGTTTGTTGTTTTATCAAGGTGCTAGATACTTGTAAAATTTCTAGTTAGATCATAGACATATCTGGAGGTATAGTCTTTGAAGATCTAAGTCTTCTTCTTGAGACTTTAAAAGACAGGAATATACACTTGTACTCGATTGGAAGAGTTTAGTGGAAACATCACAACTAGGTTGTGAGAGTGGATGTAGACAAGTTGTCGAACCACTATAAATTGTTTGTGTTGTTTACTTTACTGTTTGGTTTATTGTTTTAATTGCTTAACTGTTTTAACTACATAACTAAACTAGACAAGTTGAGTATTCATAAGAACAGAGTTCTCGAATTAAGAAGTTGAGTATAAACTTGAATTGGGCTCATTATTAATTTCGTATTCCGCATATTGTATTCTGATATTTCGATAGAATTTTGAAAAGTCTATTCACCCCCCTCTAGACATTTTCACTAGCTTACTCGTTATTAACTCAACTTTGGGGACCTTCACCTCTCATTTCAAAGTATGCACTATTCGAGTAACACCTTCTTGAGAGTTCAACCCTAGTTCGGAGTTATGGTCAGTAGTTGTATCTTTTAACGTACGCCGAGGGATACCACACCTTCCAGTGTACTTAGTTCTAGTCTTGTATCGAGTGAGAGTGAATCATAGATCAGATTAGTTCTTTAGACAGTGTTTTTACACTTAATTCTATTTGCGGATTCAGGCACCTACCTCGATCGTAGTTTTTGTTTGTGGAATGTTGAAGTAATTGCTGAGACATTTCACACAACATTTTTTGTGTATAACTTAGGAACTAAGTTATTGTTTCGCCGTAAGGCTTAACATAGGTTTTGTTATTAATAAAATCTATGTTAAAAATTATTCCATTGTGTTCGTATTGTGTTTTAGTGTTTTAGACTTCCGCTGTGTACTGTGTTTACTTTTTATATTCTGTTAGAGTTAATGCTACACTAATTGTCACAACATTCAGTGTAACATTGTTCTGTTTTTTACTTAAACACTAGATACTACCCCACGCACACTTTCATGTATTATTACTAACACTCCTAGCTTTATATTATTTTTTCTCCAATGTTTCTTCTACTCATATTTGATGTGGGACATAAATCTCACATATATGTTTCACTACAAAAAACGCCCGGTTTACCGACGGACCTACCGACGGAATTGTGGTCGGTAGGCGTGGTTTCCGACGGAACTACCGACGGAATAATTCAGTCGGCTCTAGCCTCGTCGGCCCGGTTTACAGACGGAATTTTTTTTTCCGTCGGTAGCCCCGACGGAATAAATCAGTCGAGTCTGCCGACGGATCTCATTCCGTCGGTAGGCCGAATGACCCGTTTTGAAACCGGGTCTGATTTCTGTCGGCAATTCCGTCGGTCCGTCCGTCGGTAGTACCGACGGAAATTAATTTTAGCATTTTTTTTTTAGAAAAATATACCCGTCGGCTTCGGTCGGGAATTCCGTCGGTACGTTCCGACGGAACTGCCGACGGATCTCGATTTTATATTTTTTAAATTCGGAATTATATTCAGTCGGTGTCCGTCGGTAGTACCGACGGAATTATCCGTCGGCAAGTCAACCAAAAAAAAAACTGTCGTGGATCGGACCCGACCCAAGCCCGACCCGACCCGACCCGCGATCTGTTATTAAGGCCACCATTTTTTCTGGCCTTGCTAGGAATCGAACCCGGGTGTGTGGGCGCCTAGTGAGGGGCGCCTACCACTCAGACAGATGTGTTACTTGTTCGTAATTGTAATATTAATTGTATATGTACTCATTTTCGACCCATTTTTTTTTTTTAAATTCACAAAATTAATTTCTTTCATATATATCAAATAATTAAATTTGAAATCTATAATTTATATTTTTATAATTTATATATTTTAAAATACTAAAATATTCATATTTTAACTAAAATACTAATATTTTTTTAGTAAAAAATTCATTTTTTTGCTAATTATTTTTAAAAAAATTTCATAAAATTAATTTCATTCACATAAATTAAATAATTAAATTTGTAATATAATTTATATATTTTTAAATACTAAAATATTCATTTTTTTTACTAAAATATTCATTTTTTTGCGAATTATATTTTAAAAAAATTCAAAAAAATAATTTCTTTTCACAATTTTTAGTTGTAACTTAATGATAAATAAATAACATTAAATTGTACATCTAATAAAATAATTAGCTTACATTATATAATTTATTCTTCATCTTCTTCCTCTTCATCTTCTTCATCTACATTTTCATTATTTGTCTCATCTTCCTCCTCTTCATCATCATCCTCCTCCTCCTCCTCCTCCTCCTCCTCTTCCTCTTCATTTTCATCATCTTCCTCATTTCCATTATCGTTTTCAATTTCGATCAATTGTGAATTTCCAGCCGTCAAGTCTACGTGGATATTCAAATCTCCCGTAAAGACTTCAGTTCTAGCCTCTATTTGTTCCGTTTGAAACGGAGAATCATCTTCATCACTCTTGTCCTTTGTAGGGACTTCTACCATTGATCTTGCATTTACTTTGCAAACAGCGTGCCATTCAATTTTACTACGTGATGATCGTACTGGATACTTGCAGTAGTATACTTGAGATACTTGATGGGCAAATACAAATGGATCATTCCCGATATAGATCCTTTTCGGATTAACATCGACGAGTTTGTACTCCGGATGAATTCTTGTTCCTGAAGGGCCTGAATCAAACCAATGACACTTGAACAACACTACAGTCTTTGCTGGATATCCCGGATATTCTACTTCAACGACTTCGTGCAACACCCCATAGTAGTCACTTGCATGTGCATTGTAGTTTGCACTGCTAATGCAAACACCACTGTTGGCAGTCGCTTTTCTTGATGCATACTCGGATGTATGAAATCTGTAGCCCTTCACAATATAACCGTTGTAAGTCTTTACACGACGTAGTGGTCCTTTGCTGAGATCCCTTAAGAATCGATTCTCAAAATCGTTTGACCGTCCCTATACAGTTCAAATAATTAACATTAATTATGAATCATATTTATTTACGTAAAATTTAAGGAAATGGTACTCACACAACGTTGGAACCATCGGGCAAAATCACGTTGAAGACGAGCATCTATATCCGTATCTGAGATGTTTTGTTTTGTTCGTCTTAGTTCTTGAGTATACATCCTAATTCACAACATCCAATCACAATTAATATTAAATTACATAAATGAAGTAATGATAAAAATATGAAATACTTACTCAATGTAAGGCTGAACTTCATCACAATTCAATAACACATACGTTTGTGCTATTTCTGCCTCTCTGTTCGACTCCCACTCTCGTTCTGTGAATTTTCCTATTGGTCGTCCCTTAGACTTGAATATAGACAGCATTCCATCGACCTCTTCACCGATATTGTCTGTATCTCTACCACCGTAGTTACGTGGTTCACTTCTCAACCGAGTGTTGACATGGTCCTCAAAATAATAAGAACAAAACATGACAACCTCTTCATTCAAATATGCATTAACAATCGATGCTTCCACATTTGCCTTTTGTTTAGCATTGCGTTTCAAGTTGTGGAGATATCTGATTTATAATAGAAAACATATATTTTAATTCAGTGAACATGCATGTAGTATATATAAAAAATGAAAAATGTAAGAGTTTACCTTTCAAATGGGTACATCCACCTGTACTGCACTGGACCACAAATTCTGGCTTCATACGCTAAATGAACGGGTAAGTGTTCCATGGAGTTGAAGAAGCTAGGTGGAAAAATTTGTTCCAACTTACAAAAAATCACTGGAATGTCTTGCTCCAAACGAATCATATCATCGATCTTGATCGTTGAAGATGTTAAATCTCTAAAAAAAAGACTTAATTCAGTGATAGCCCTCCACACATTGAGAGGAACAACGTCTCGGAACGCAATCGGTATCAAGCGCTGCATAAAAACATGACAATCGTGACTCTTCATCCCTGAAACCTTACCCCTGTTTATGTCTGCGCATCGACTCAAGTTTGACACGTAGTTGTCTGGAAAATTCAACTCGTGAATCCAACGACACAGTTGTTGTTTCTGTGGCTTGTCCAGTGTGTAGCAAGCCTTCGGATATTTACCTGTACTGGGATCCATTTCCAACTCTTGACGACGACAATAAATGTTCAGCTCTTCCCGGGACTTTGGAGTATCTTTCGTCTTGCCTTCCGTGTTCATCATTGTGTGGAACACATTATCAAACACATTCTTCTCAATGTGCATCACGTCCAAATTGTGTCGGATCAATAGTGAACTCCAGTATGGCAAATCCCAAAAAATACTCATTTTATTCCATCCACCTGGGATTCGACCGTTGTGTTCAGCTGCATTTTCCTCAGTAGATTTTTTCGAACCCGTCCACTGAATCTCATGTAACAACGTTTGTCCTGTACGGTAACATTATACTAGAAGAAATTAATAAAACATATACGTATAACATTATACTAGATCAAATAATTGTATAATTAATTAAAATACCGTTTCGAAGGGGCGGTCGATTGTTTGTAACTGTTATGTTCTTCAAGAAGTTGTTCTTATTCCTTCTAAATGGATGATCTCGAGGTAAGAACTTTCGGTGATTATCGAACCATGTAACTTTCCTACTCTTCTCAAGACTGAAAGCTTCAGAAAAATCCATACAA
The DNA here is from genome assembly GCA_963675135.1 of Galeopsis tetrahit. NCBI lineage: Eukaryota > Viridiplantae > Streptophyta > Magnoliopsida > Lamiales > Lamiaceae > Galeopsis > Galeopsis tetrahit. Next base: position 66,502,679 of record OY776129.1, on the reverse strand, counting down.
TACGGACATGCTTGAAACCCAGCCGTTTTCCACCCAGACAACATAGAATATGCAGGAAAGTCGCTAATGGTCCACAATAAAGCAGCACGCATCGTGAAATTCTGTTTTCTGAACACATCATACGTTTGGACACCACTTTCCCATAAAAAGATCAGGTCTTTTATAAGAGGCTGGAGATAAACGTCAAGTTTATCCTTTGGATTCGACGGACCTGGCACCAATACAGTTAGAAACATTGTTTGAGGTTTCAACCACATCCACGGAGGAAGATTATACGGAGTCAAAATCACCGGCCACAACGAATACTGCTTTCCAAAGCTCCCAAACGGTGCAAAACCATCAGTACACAAACCTAGCCTCACATTCCTCGGTTCAGAAGAAAAATTGGGATACACGTTGTCAAGGTGTTTCCAGGCCTCCGAGTCCGCCGGATGTCGCATCTCCCTAGACTCGGCCGAAGACGAATCTGTTGCATGCCACGTCATGTGTTGTGCTGTGGCAGTAGATTGATACAATCTCATTAAACGAGGAATGATTGGAAGATAATACATCTTCTTGTGTGCCACTTTCTTCTTCGACGGCTTCGATTGACCATCGGGCCCCTTCCGACGTGGCTCTTTGTAACGAGGATGACCACACATCCTACACATTTTCAGATTGCTATCTTCATCACCCCAATATAACATGCAACCGTTTATACAACAATCAATCTTCTCGACCGGCAATCCCATATTTTTCAGCATTTGCTTGCTTTGATGATACGTTGTAGGCACCTTATTCTCAGGAGGGCAGATCTCACTGCATAATTGTGTCATTTGCTCATATGCCCTGTTAGAAAGCTTGTTCTCGGTCTTGATAGCCATAAGTCTGGCATTAAATGACAGTTGAGAGTGTGAATCACAACCCGGATACAAATCTTGATCGAGAAATTTGAGCATTTCATAAAACCGAAATGCTTCATCCGTCGGCTCCTCTTCTACATTTGAAAAACCGGCTTCCATTATCATTGTTTGATACATATTGGGTTCTCCCTCCCCAAGTTGTTCTTCCCCACCAAACTGTTGTTCCCCACCAAACTGTTGTTCCCCACCAAACTGTTGTTCATTACTCGTGCCGGCTTGATTACCATATATTTGTCTTTCATAGATACCAGCAGTGTAATAGTATAAAACTTGATCAAAGTTATAAGGCCAACGTACTTCGCCGTGAAATGTCCAATTATAATAATTAACAGTGAAACCATTCTTCAGAACATGTACCAAAACCTCATCAATCGACTTAAATATTTTATTCTGACATTTTTTGGCATTACACGGACACTTGATACAATCCCCATGCATGTAATGTGGGTGGAGCTTTGCAAATTCAACAAATGACACAAGTTCATTGTAAAATTCACTATTCACATTTCCTAAAATGAACCTAGGAGTTTCATACATCCATCGACGATCCGGCAAATCCATCTGTTAAACATTTAACATAAAATTCTTACAAACATCTAAAAAATATTTTAAACAACTAATTAAACTACAAACAATATAATGAAAATACACAACTAAACTACAAACAATATAATTAAAATACACAACTAAACTACAAATATATAAAATGCACAACTAATTAAACTATAACCATATAAAATGCACAACTAAACTACAAAATTTAACCAAGTAAAAAAGAAAAACGTACCGAAATTTGCTTGCTCTCATACAATTTCCACAATTTTTTTCGACTGAGTGAGAAAGAAAGGGGAAAAAAGCTTCTGTAAATATTACGCGCTACCGACGGATTTTGAAATTCCGTCGGTACGTACATTTTGAATCTACCGACGGATTCTGAAATTCCGTCGGTAGCGTGCCGCCCAAAATTACGTCGGTAGAGTAGTTGGCCGACGAAATTTCCGTCGGCAGACCTTATTTCCGACGGAATTTTTATTTTCGTCGGTAATATCGGCGGAATAAAATAAAAATCGAAAAAAAAAATTAAAAAATACTTTACTTTATACCAAAATCTAACGAAAAATTATGTATTATGTATAAATTAAAAACAATAACATAAATAAACAATCCATTGACAAACAAGCATCAACCGAAATAAATATGTCCAACAGAATAATAAATAGTTCGACAGAAAATTAAATAGTTCGACAGAAAATTAAATAGTTTGACAGAAAAATAAATAGTTCGACAGAAAAATAAATAGTTCAAACATCTGGATTATACGGTGCAAAAAAGTCATCACCACCAATGAAATCCAAGCCGTCTGCAGCGGCTGCATCTTGATTTTGATCTGGAGCATTGAAAGGGGGAACTGAACCAACCGGAGCATCGAAAGGCGGAGGGGGAAATGGACCAACCGGAGCATCGAAAGGCGGAGGGGGAACGCTCATCGCCTGTGCAAAGCATGTATCTATTTGATCAGCAGACATCCCCAACGATCGACCCATAGTGTCAGTTAGCTGTCGGAAGTAGTGGTTCATCATGTGTACTACGTTCGGGTACGGAACAGCAGTGGAGGATACAGAGGCCTGCGATGCACGCTGGGACGAACTGGACGACGCAGCTCTCACTGAGCGGCTCATCCGGCCAAGGACAAGGACCCGCCCTCGATCAGCCGGGGCCTCCTCTAGGTAAATCCGGTTAAGATCAGGCGGAGGAGCGGCGCTGGGCCCGGCTTCAGCAGAAGCCTGTGTCGTCTCCTCTTGAATCCTCCGGTTCACATTCAACTACATAATTACAAAAATATTAAATTAATACATAGTTCAATACATTTAATTAATTAAATATTAAAAAACACATCACAATATAATTAAACTTACGTGAAGCTCAGTAGTGCGTCCATATGTGGACGTCTGCGCATCTCGATCAAACGGATGAAGAACGTTCAACCGATCCACGTGTGTGGGTTCACGCCCAAGATCCCGCTCCTATTTTGTACCAAATGAGCATATAAAAATTATTTTATATAATATTATAATATAAATAATTGAAATAAATTTAGTGAACACTTACTAGAGCAATTGAGTGCTCATACGCGGATCGGGCCCCCCCCCCCCCCCCGATGCCTTGACATCCCACCTCCCCCATCACTTCTACGGTTGGCTCGAGCAGTTGCACACTTCCGCACGTACTCCGGGCTACTCCAATACGTGGTCAACGTGTTCCACACGTTGACTCCATTTTCGTCCACCCCCAACGTCGTCTGCTCCACGCCACGACTACGCCAAGCAGTCCTCCAGGTGTACATTATCTCATTATACCTAGACTGACATGAAGATTGCCAGTGCCTGTGGATATCGTTGTCCGAAAAAACCTCCCTATGCCAATAAGCATGTTTCTGCACATATTCGATCAGCATATTTATCAAATAATATATATAATAAATTGTTTATTAATATTTAATTGAATGCACTCAAATACCTGGAATTCCTCCCAGTATTCATCCTTTTTCGTCTGCGGCACCTTCAGCCAAGAGTAGGCATTCGCAGCAATCTTGCACTTAGTAATCACCTCAGTGCAAATCTTCGATATCTCATTACCAGGAAGTAAGCTGTGACATTATATATTAAGAAACAAACACATTATAAATTAAAAAACGTACAAAAATTGATGCTATTAAATATTGTTAAACCTTAAAATTATTTAATTAATTACTTACTGTACATCTTCAATCCATATTCTCAGTCTGGTTTCTCGGGCCCGCGTGGGATGTCGACGAGCTGCCGACGACTCAGATGACGGCGGCGAATGCTGTGGAACGGATGACGACGACGACATCATAGGAGGCTCAACAGGCCTAAGTGAGCCTCTCCTACGTCGAGATCCTGAGGCCCCACTAGCATCTTGACTCATCTATTTTAATAAATAAAATTTAAAAGTACAATAAATTAATCAATAATTAATATAGTAATGAAATCAATAATTTCCTAATTTAATTAATAACATTTTAGCAATTTAAGTCAATAATTTCCTAATTTAATCAATAACAAAATCACGTTATTAATGAAATCAATAATTTACAAAACTAATTAATAATGACTTAATTTAAACAATAACAATAATTACTATATTAATCAAACCGTACAACAGTACCCCTACTTATAAGAATAATTACTAATTTAATGAACAATAATAATCTAGTTTAATTATCAAAACAAACTAACAAGAAAACTACACTATATATTTGAACTAACATACATTAATTAATTACAATTAATCAATAAAAAACATATAATCCACGTACTAACATATATTTGAATTAAGGGTTAATTGCAAAAAAAATCACCACCTTTTGAGTATTTATCAATTACAACATATTCTTTTTTTCTTTGCAATTCGACGCACCACCTTTTTAAATTTTGCAATTCAATGCACCGATACATTTTTCGATCAATTTTAATTTGACGTGGCTCCTAAAAATTGCAAATTCGTCATGTTTTACGCGATTATATATGTATATACACATTTTTTATTTTTTTTGTAGCATAACATAAAAAAATGTTTTATTTTTATTTTTTGTGATTAAGAAAAAACAAGTCAATATAATCAAGAAAAAATATTAAGACAAGGAATAAATATGATTTTAGTTAATGCACAACTTGTGTGATTAGAATTTTTTTTTAGCAAAACATGTTAATGGACATCATAGGAATAAATATATATAATTATAAGAATTTTTTTATTTTGCAGAATTTTTTTATTTGATTTTTTTATATATAAAATTATTTAGATATTACACTTATGTAAAAGATAAGAGAGCTTTGAAATAGAAAATATCATATCAATATTCATAATTTTAAAGCGTAAAGTTGGAGAATTTTGTCAAAAAAATATAAAAATATAAATGAATTCGGTGTGCAATTTATATAAAAAACGTTTTTTTAAATGTGCGTGTGTTTTTCATTAAAAAAAATTATTAGTGATAGTTTATGTGTTGATAACGTGGTGTGTTCGCCGTTTTTCGGCGCCAAGTTAAATTAAAATTGATTGAAAAAATATATTTATGCATCGAATTGCAAAACTTAAAAAGGTGGTGTATCAAATTGTAAAGAAAAAAAGAATATGTTGTAATTGATAAATACACTAAAGGTGGTGATTTTTTTTGCAATTAACCCTTGAATTAATTATACATATATATTCATCAACTACGTACATGAAATTTTATACGGAGTAATAATTAACATGCAATTTATAATATATAATTCAATAACAGTTTTATAATAATTAACATGCAATTTATAATAATAACAGTTTTATAATAATTAACATGCAATAACTAATACAATAGCTTAATTAAAATTAATTAAGAATTTATAAAACGTACCGTTTAAATTGAAGAAAATTGGAGTAGATAATCTTTATGCCCTTTGTCGATCAATCCACGCACCACGCACAAGAAAATCCAATCCAAGAACCGAGGAGAGAACAGGGAGACGAAGAGGGAGAGGGAGACGAAGGCCAAAATTTTTTTTCCTCAAAGAGGAACTGCCTTCGGCAGTTCTTATAAAAAAAAAATTTAAGGCTACCGACGGATATTTCCGTCGGTAGCACGCGAATATTAATGCCACGCGTCTTTTCCGTGGTATCCGAGGGGGTGAGTCAAAGCGGGTCGGCTACCGACGGATATTTTCCGTCGGCAGTCGAAATTTGAACGGCCGACGGAAATAATCCGTCGGGAAGCAAGGCTAAACGACACCGTTTGGCCGCGGAACTGAAATCCGTCGGGAAGTCCGTCGGACGGTCCCGACGGATCTTGGATTCCGTCGGGAGTCAGTCGATTCGAAAATTCCGTCGGCGATCCGTCGGAGCGGCCGACGGAATGGATTCCGTCGGCAGCCTTCCGTCGGCAAACTCCGCGTTTTTTGTAGTGTTTATTACTAACACTCCTATCTTTATATGGTTTTTCTCCGATGTATCTTTTACTCTTATTCGTCGTGGGACATAAATCTCACAAATAACAGTCTAACACTCTTACATTTTATGTTATTTTTCTCCTATGTTTATTTTACTCCTATTCAATATGTACATAAATCTTACATATGTATTATTTTAGTTTAATGTTTGTTATTTTATGATTTTACTGTATTTATTTAAATATGATTTTTATAAGTATATATATATTTTTAATATAACATAGAAAATATTAAAATAAAATACATAAATTTTATTTTACCGGTTGGACCGCCGGTTCAACCGGTCCAACCGGTTGGACCGTGAACCGGTGCCTACACCGGTTTGGTCACCGGTTCGGTTATGAAAACACTGGCTGGGGCAGTTCTATGATTACAAAATAAGCTAAGTACTACATTTGTCCATCAAAAGTTTGCTCATTTTTTTTAATACATGTTTTTAATAAAATTAAATTATATGACTGTATAAAAATAAGAGTGAAAATAAGTGAGTGGAAAATAATAGAAGATAGAATGAGTGTGTGAAAAGAAAGTAGGAGAGAGAATGAGTGATTGAAAAAGAAAATAGTAATTTGATTGTATAAAAATAGGTGTATAAGTGTATTATATGAAAAAATTTGTATTTAGATTAAGAGAAATTGAATTGAGATTGAACCAATTTAAATTCGAATTGACCAATCCCAAAACAAACACAACATAAACTATCGTACACATCAATTCGATATGACGTATGACAAGAGCATGATGTGACATGGTTTGTCTATGTGGCCAGCCCGAAAAACCGGGCTAAGCCCGGCCTGAGCCCGGTCGACCTGGTGGGCCATCTGGGCCGGGCCAAATCGGCCCGATTCTTTTTGGGCCACCAAAAATAGAGTCCAGTCTGGCCTGAAAGTCGGGTAGGCCGGGCTAGTTTTGACAGCTCTACTTCTCACATTTGATATTTGATCATATTTTACATGCTTTTTTCTAGTTAGTTTTTATCTTGGTGATTTTTACATTTAGTATTTATCGCTCACCCCATGCTCTTTCACTATAATTACATGACACACACAACATTAAGGCTATGCAAGCAAACTAGTCCCGTTGTTCGATAATTTAATCGGACACTTACTTTTACTATGAGGAACCTCTTATACTTGAGAGGTGAGTATTAATAAATATGTGTCAGAATTCTCTATCCTTCGCTAACTTCGAGTATTTTTTTTCTTCACGAAATTTTAGATATGATTTACGTGAGTAACTGAGCAAAATTGTTATTGATTGTAGTTTGTTGCGTGAACGAATCAAATTAAAATAATTGCTAGGTTACACTATACAGTCTATACGTGAAATTACGAACATAAATACTACTCCCTCCTATTCAAAATATATGTCATCCTAAAGCTCATGCACATATATTAAGAAAATAATTAACTTCTCATTTTACCCTTAATCAATGTTTGTAATTATCATTAAAAAAAATACATTTATGTAAATATTTATTGATTTTAAGGATAAATTTGAAATAAATGTAATTAATTTGCATTGAAAAGTGCAAAACGACTTATATTTTACAAAAAAAATGAAAGGTCAAAACGACTTATATTAAAAATAGGAGAGAGTAGTATACTAAATTTTTGCTCAAAGCTGACAAAGCTGGAGGGGTATATACCCCCACACCTTATTTTTATAGAGCAAAGGGCTTTATGTTGTGATGGTTAATTTTTAGTTTTTTACATTAATTAGGTGACCCAATTTGTTGTTGTTGCCATTGAACTTGTTTAGGTTTTTTTTTTTTTTTTTAGTTCTCTCCTTTTTTTTTTTTTTTTTTTTTTATAGATCTTTCAATATTTAATCTAATTTAAGGGTACAATTATTTGCACCTCCATCTTTAATTTAAGCGGTGCCATAAACTTGTTCACGTATTTTACAACTCTAAAATACACAATTGCAAATATACAATGCATATCGTAGTTTGGTAAGTATGAGTCGACCCCACAAAAAAAGTTCGATAAAAATGGTGTTTGTCGATCGAATTCTAAATAGACGTGATGGAAGAATTAAATGTTGAATTACCCACTTTTAATGTTAGATCGTCAAAAACTAACCTGATAATTCATTTAAAGCATTTGATCAAACATAAGTACATCCAATATACCCTTTACTGAAATTTTGAAAAGAAAAAAAATGATAGATAAGTACACCCACCATTCCATTTCACGGCAGAATCATCTCCACCATCACCCTCAAAACAACCCCAATTAAATCCTAATGAAACAAAATAAAATTTGAATGTTCGAAAAAAAAAAACTACAAACAGATTAAATGTTGGAAAAAAAAAATCGAACAAAAAATTTCGAACAAACACAAATATTTTAAAATAAAAAATTAATTTTAGATCTTAAACCCCTAATTAAACCCTAAACTTACCTGGAGTAGGGAGTTGCGAACGGTGGAGGAAGGGGTGCGAAGGAGGAGGGGGAGCGCCGGAGAGCAGAGGGATGGTGGGGGAGGGTGGGCGACGGAGGGGAGAGGGATGGTGGGGGAGGGCGGGCGACGGAGGGGAGAGGGAGGGTGGGCGACGGGGGAGGGTAACACCAGCAACGCAGTGGACGAGGGAGGGGTCGGGACGGCGACTGCGTCGTTTGGAGGAGGGGTAGCCGCGTCGCTTGGCCTTCACTCCAGGAGCAGCGACGACAGCGGCTTCAAACAGGGCGGCGGCGACGGCTTCAAATAGAGAGATGCGATGGTGGGCGGCGACCGCTTGGAGTGGGAGGAAGGGAGGTGGGTGTACCGTGAAAATGTGAGAGAAGAGGAGGGGATTTAATTAGAGTTTAGAATGGGAGAGGTATTTTAGATCTTTTTACGTGGGGTGTCCTCATCTCAGGATGTGTGTGTTTAGCGGTTTAGCTTTAGCCAATAGGTGTCTCGCAATAGATGTGTATAACCGTGCTCTATTTTTTATTTTTTTACATTAATTAGGTGGCCCAATTTGTTGTTGTTGCCAACTTGTTTAGGCTTGTTTTTTTTTTTTCTCCTTTTATTTTTTTTATAGACCTTTCAACATTGCATCTAATTAAAGGGTACAGTTATTTGCACCTCCATCTTTGATAGATAAATTCACCTTTTTTTTATTTTAAACAAAAAAATTATGAAATGTCTAAAATGTTATTAATAGATAACACCCCTATCTCATTAACCTTTCAGTATTATTGGAAGAATAACAATACTTGTAATAAATTTACAAAATAAATAAATTTAATTGAGGCACCGGTCACATGAATCCCCAATTCCCCATTGATCGAATGAGGTATTCAGAGTTTTACCAATCTCATTCACCTCTCAAAAGGTATCTTCAATTCTCACCCACTCTTCAATTCTTCACCATACCCTAATTAATAACACACACATTTCGCACTTGTCACATAATTTCTACGAGCGTCTGGTACAAGGCTGCAGGATCATTCAAAGATAGTCATGAATTACTGGTACCGTACACAATAAAATAATTTTATCTTATATAAAAATTCAAACTTAAAGAGAGTTTCAAAATTAATGCACAAGACTCTGATACAAATTCCGTCTCATCACAAAGCCTAGAGACCAAAATCAGTGGATCTACCGCAAAATATACTGTATAAGCTTCCAAGAGGAACAAGAATTAGGGGGTGTATTGGTTGTGGATTCTGTAGGATTTTTTTGGACTTTCAAAGTTTGAGGGTATTCAATTATGATTTTTAAAAGTCTTTAAAAATTCTGAGATGTGAGATATTCAATACGAATTTTAAAAAGTCTTTAAAAATCTTTACGTATTCAACAGTCTTGGATTTTATTGGATTCTCCTTTAAAAATATAAATAAATTTCACTATCCAAAATCTCTTCTAACAACCAGAGATTTCAACGGATTCTCTCAGATAACTCTGAAGACGAAAGATCAGAAGTATAGATGACAATATTGACCCGACCCGCGGCTACCCACCTCACCCCGCGAGCTTTGATCCGCCCCGTATTGAGTATGGGTCGGGTCTGGGTCTTATGTCCGACCTGCGGATATCCGACCCGTCCCGAATTAATATATAAACTTTATATAGTATATATATATTTTTTTTTATTGATAAAATATTTTATATATAATATTATTTTTTTTAAAAAAATACTTCACATTAAAAAAAACTTTTCACATCAATATTAGAGTTTATGAAAATTTATGTAAATCAATTAAAAAAAAAAGTATATTTCATAATCTTATCAAATTTATGAAAATTCGTATAAATCAATATAAAAAAGTTAATCAAACTCTGCATAAACTATATGATGCCTATTTATGAGCACTCGTGAATTGTTATTTCCTCGATTCAAGTTAAGAATGAGCTGAGGTAATTATATTAATAAGATGAGGATGTTGACTTCACCATAGTAGTTGGGGGTAGTTCATAGGGTGTACTTACTAAATCACAAAAATACAGATTCGTGAACTAAATAACTAGACTCCTTCCAAAAAATAAGGCCTGAGCTAAACTTTAGATATGAGTCCCAAAAAATAAATTAAGAATGGGTATATCAGGCAGGCAGGGACGATCAATATAGATAAGGCCCAGGCTATATACCCCTCCAGCTTTGTTAAATATAATCCCCCGATACATGTACCCTCTTGAAGTGATAAATGTTAGATATACTCCTTCCAAATTACCCTCTTCTCCTTAGTTGACAAATGTCACTTTTGGGGTATACCCTATGAACTACTCCAAATTACCCCTCCAGCATTTTAAATTTCGTCATTTTCGGCGAGGGATTTAGCGAGGGAAATCCCTCGGGACAATGCCGAATAAATTAACTATGAAACAGTAATTCTCGAGGGAATTGTGCTCGATATCATCGAGGGAAAGTTTGTGCTCGGTATTCTCGAGGGAATTTGTGCTTGGTATTGACGAGGGATTTTCGGATTCTCTCGGGAAACAATTGTCGAGAAACATTTTATCGAGGGACTACTTCCCTTGGGAATTCCCTCGCAAAATTCATTGGAGAGGGTTTTTCCCTTTATAATTTCTTAGGTATGAGGGCTAAATTTTATTGTGATAGACTGATTGGGTAAATTTGATACTCCTTCCGTCCAATTTTATTATGCCCACTTCTTCGGACACGGGTTTTAATAAATATTGATTAATTTATTCATAAAGTAGATAAGTTGAGGGTATGATGGGGTGTTGTGGAGTCAATTTGTAAATAAATGATTGTTTATGAATAAAGTGAATGGCAAAGTGGGTAAATAAGTGATGGTAGGAGGGTAGAGATAAAGTAGTATGAATAGTATTGTTTCCAAAAAGGGCATGTGCATAATAAAATTGGACAACCAAAAAAAGAAAGTGAGAATAATAAAATTGAATGGAGGGAGTATTTTATATGAATATAAAATTAATAAACATGGAGGGGAGTATATTTAACAAAGCTGGACGGGTATATAACATGGGCCTAGATATGTAAAAAATAAGGGCCATGTTTGGTTGAAGTCTTGATTGATAATAATAAGGCCCAGTAATAAATTGCTTGTTTGATTGAACTGCCTTATCTCGCAAACATGAAACTGAGTTTATTTATTTTAGGCCAAATATTCAATTAGGCCATCTCCAATTCTCGGACTCAAATTGTCACCAAAATCATCAATTTATCACCAAATTTGAGTCAAACAGTAAAATCATCTCCAATTATCAAACTCAAATTTTAACTAAATATGAATATTTTTAATGTTATCTTTTTTATTTATATTTTTTTAATTAAATTAATTAAACAAAAAAGTGATACAGTAAAACCTCTATAAATTAATAACCTTGGGACCATGCAAATTTATTAATTTAAAGAGGTATTAATTTATCGATAAATTAATATTTTATTAATTAAAAGAGAGACCTCTTAAATTCAACAAATTTAGTACATTTGTATTGAAAATAAATGAGTTCATATATGTTTCATTGATTATAATCATGTATCAACCAATCAATTCATTGTATACAATTAAGTATTATATTCATGTATCAATTCATTGAAATAACTTAAATATACATGTTTACTTTAATTCGTTGCACTTAAATACTCCGTAACTATTATAGCTCTTAAATATATTCATGCATGATGAATGAAACATATACTATATATATATATATATATATATATATATACCCCACACCTTATTTTTATAGAGCAAAGGGCTTTATGTTGTGATGGTTAATTTTTAGTTTTTTACATTAATTTGGTGACCCAATTTGTTGTTGTTGCCATTGAACTTGTTTAGGCTTTTTTTTTTTTTTTTTTTTTAGTTCTCTCCTTTTGTTTTTTTTTTTATAGACCTTTCAATATTGCATCTAATTTAAGGGTACAGTTATTTGCACTTCCATCTTTAATTTAAGCGGTGCCATAAATTTGTTCACGTATTTTACAACTCTAAAATAAACAACCGTAAATATACAATGCATATCGTAGTGTAGTAAATATGAGTCGATCCTACAAGAAAAGTTCGATAAAAGTACTGATGTTTGTCGATCGAATTCTAAATAGACGTGATGGAAGAATTAAATGTTGAATTACCCACTTTTAATGTTAGATCGTCAAAAACTAATTAACCTGATAATTCATTTAAAGGCATTTGATCAAACATAAAACATTAATATATTTGGAAGATTTATTGAAAAACCTCTCCCAAATTCGAAAAAAAACAACAAATTATTTTTATTAATGATAATTATTCACTCATGTGTTAGTAATTAAATAACATTTTATTTAGTACACACACATCATATTAAGTTGATTATTAAAATTCATATATATACTCTTAAATATTTAAGCGTCTTTTGGGAATGACAATGAGCTGTCAATCCTAACCTCTCTCTCTTCTTCTGTATCAATATCTTCAGGCTTCACCCCGAGTTTTCAATCTATAAATGGGAATAGCCATGAGATGGTTAGCCCTGGCAGTAATCAAACCCGAGTTTTCAGACATGTCCAAATTAGTATGCAACATTCCATTAGGAAGTTCCCAATCAAAGCAATGGAGCAATTGTGCGACAATGAACTGAACTGTCGTTAACCCCATCCGCAAGCCAGGGCAGCCTCTTCGACCCGACCCAAATGGGATGAGCTGAAAGTCGTGTCCCCGAAGATCCACATCGCTTTCAAGGAACCTTTCAGGATAAAATCTGTCGGGGTCCGACCAGGCATCCGGATCTCTCCCAATAGCCCAAACGTTCACCAAAATCCGGGTTTTATCAGGTATATGGAATCCGTTTACTTGGGAATCTCTCATAGATTCGTGGATTATCAACGAGCTGGGCGGGTGGAGCCTCATTGACTCCTTGATGACGCAATCAAGGTATTTGAGGCTGGAGAGATGCGACTCTTGTACCATTTGGTTTATTCCCACCACTTGTTCTAATTCTTTTTGGAGTTTCTTCATTGTTTCTGGATGCTTTATTGTTTCTGAGAGTGTCCATTCTATTGCTGCTGCTGAAGTGTCTATTCCAGCTAATAACATATCCTGCAGTCAGGTTTAATTAATGTGCATGTACGTGTTATATAAAACAAAATATATTATCCCTTAATTAATTAAGGGTAACTTACAATATTATAAAAACTATGGAAAATCATTTTTAGTCCAATAAGTTTTTTTTTTTTTTTTTTTTTTTTCTTTTCTTGCTTTAGTCCTATTGACAACCGTATATTTTTTTGTAGATAGTCTTTCGAGAATTTAGTTCGCCGTAAAAGGTGACCAATCAAATAATATTGCCATGTGATAATATCTGGCATGTCACTGTCAACGACCAAAATGTTGGAAAACGAAAGGAACGTCATGACTATTTTCATTAATTCATAAAATAAAATCGAAATCGAGATATTTATTATTACCAATAGCACGGCCTTGACATGACGGCGATCAAACTCGAAATCGGCTTGACCGGACTCGAGAATCTCCATCATCGTGTCTACGAAATCGGGACCTTGCTTCTCCTCCTTGTTGTTCTTCATATGATAATCAATGATCCTCTCCAAAAAACCATCAAAAATGTTTCTCAACTTCAACCTGCTGCGAGCTCCCTGAAGATTAAATCTCCTAAGATAAGGAAAATAATCATCAATATTGAAAGCTCCAACCTCCTCCATCACCTCCTTCATCACTTCCTTAAACCCTTTCTCATTCAAATCAGTAAACCTCCTACTGAACACCATAAGGCAAGTGATGTCCGAACTAAGAGACATGATTTTCACGCTCAAGTCGACGGCTTCCCCCGCTTTGGCCGCCCGTTTCAGCGAGCTCACGACGAGGCCAAGCTCCGCGTTTCTCGTCGGCTCAAACTGGCTGATTTTTTGCGTGCTGAGAAGCTCCAGCGTGATGAGTTTTCGCATGTTTCGCCAGTAAGCCCCGTATTTTCCTAGTGCAATGCCCCTCTGCTCGTAAGCCAGGTAATTCGCGGCCACGTAGCGAGGCTTGTCCGCAAAGTCGAGGTCGTGGGTCTTGAGGAAGAGCTCAGCCGCCGCGGGGGACGAGACGACCACCGTCCCAATCGACCCAAACCGTATGTACATGATGGGGCCATGTTTTTGAGCTAGGTGATGCAAATCTTGGTGGGGATTTTTACCTATAAGGTGGAAATGGCCTATAATTGGAAGTCCTTTTGGCCCTGGAGGAAGTAGTTTTTTCTTGTTTTTCAGGATTAGAATTGATTGAATAAAAATCAGTGATAAAATCCATAGGATAAAGGCCACTGCAATTGATAGTATCATTTTTTTCTTTTTTTTTTAAAAAAATATTGAGAGGGTTTTGAAGGTATAAATATAGGTTTGAGATTATAATAGTAATTGCAACACTTGTTAAATAACCTATTATTACACTTGTTAAATATCCTATATTATAAAAATCAATTAACTTACCTAATTAATTATTAGAAAAACCATTTATAACTTACCTAATTACAAAAAAAAATCTATGATTACAAAATAATCTAAGTACTACATCTGTCTCATCTTTTTTTAATACATATTTTTTTTTTAAAATTATATTTTAATCATAAAAAAGATATATGAGGTAACGAGTAGAAAATATTGTTAGTAGTTATTCAATCTTATTAATAAGGTATAATATACTTTTTATTTAACAACAAAAATGGTAGTAATATATTAATGAGTACCAAGGTACTCAACAGGCCGCGTCAATCACGCAGAGCTTCTTACAACAAAGTCAGGGTTGCAACACAAATTCTGAAATGAATAAGGGTTAAAACCACTAAAATGTAAAGAAAAAAGACTCCATACTTTAGCTCAAATCTCCTCAAAAATCTTATCCGGTGTAACTTTGGAACCTACTCCTGCAAATTTGCGAGTTTTATTATTTTAAAGATAAAGTTCATATTTATTTAAGTAAGTTAATTGATTTATATAATTATATTTTTTTTCTAATTATGTAAGTTAATTGATTTTTCTAATAATTAATTAGGTAAGTTAACTGATTTTTTAATTATATTTTTATTATTTTCTCCGTGCAAAGCACGGGTCTGTTGTAATTTTTTCTTTTTTAAATTTTAAAAAAAATAAGTGAATGTCTTAATATATATATAAAAATATAGATATATTAAAAATATATATAAAAAGAGTTTAAAACTTATTTTGCTACAGGTTTGTTTTATAGTTTATTTGAGAGAAAAATTTAACTTAGACATAATCCAGTTTATATCTTTAAGTTTTCATTTTTTTTCAATTTACGTGCTATGGTGTCCAATTTATGTATGTCATTTTCACCGAAAAATTGGAATTCTGGTACAGTAGTCCAATTTACATCCTTTAAGTTTAAAAATTTGAAATTAATAATTAAAAAATTCGGAAAAAATTTAAAAATCTCATTAAAAACTAAAAATATTATTAAAATTTATAAATTGTGTAAAATAAAAATTAAAAAATCTAAAATTCTAAAAATTTGAAACATGTGTAAATTTAAAAATATTTTTTTCTAAAAAACTCATAAAAATATAAAATTCAAAAAAAAATCTATAAATTAAAATTATAAAAATGTTTAAAATAAAATAAAAAATTACAATTCTAAAAATCTCATTAAAATGAATTTGACACGTTTCTACAATCAATCAAGGCTTGAAATACAAAAAAAAAAAAATTAGGAGTTCGACAAAAACTTTAATGGTGGATGAGTCTGAATCAAGTCTGATTTTTAATGAAATATTAATAAATTTTATTATTCTTATCGGGATTTAGAATTTGTAATATTTAATATACACATTTTTTAAAAATTAATGTGATTTTTAGAATTTTTAATGAGATTTTTGTAATTTTTAATGAGATTTTTGAATTTCTTAATTTTTAAATTAAACATTTTTTATTTTTTGAATTGTAGATTTTCTTTTTTTACACATTTTATAATTTTTAATGATATTTTTAGAAAATTTAATGAGATATTTTATTTTACAAATTTTATAGTTTTTGATTTTAATGATATTTTAGGATTTATAATAATATTTTAAATTTTTTTAGATTTTTTAACGATACTTTTAGAAAATTTATTTATTAATTAAATTTTTTGAAAATTTTCCGTAAAAATGACGCAAATTGAACTGTAAATTGAAAAAGTAAAAACTTAAAGAATATAAATTGGAATAGGTCTAAATTACGGGACGTAAAATGAAATTATCTCTTTATTTGCTTTGAATATATTATTCATACACAACTCAATAATTATAATCAAATAAATTAAATGAAAACTCAATTTATTCATTGATTATTGTTTTTTCTTTTTTCCAATTTTTTCCACCTCCCAAACAACCCCTCCCCAAAAAAATGAAATAAAATAGAACATTTCTTACTATTTACGGTATGTCTTAAGCATTAAACATGGGCTAGCCCCTCACATCTGACTGATTTTTTTTTTTTTTTAATGATTTATCCTATTGTTTTAATGCTTCGCATAAAATCAAATAATAACGAAATCGAAATATGAATTGAGATAATTAAGTAAGGTTTCACATTCTCGGGTTAGAATAACAATCTACCTGCTAAACATAATTAAAAAAACAGTAGATAAAAACAAAATCGGAACCATGGTTTTCCACCGTCTACTACCTATCTTCCGCTGCTTGATCTTCCCAGAATTCACGCCTCCTCCTTGCTTGTTCCAAAAAAATCGGCGGCTACGTGTGTTATATCCTCCAATCCAATTGAGGCTTTGTCTCTATCCCTCAAAAACCAAAAGCCCAACAGTCCAAACAAAGTCAATTATTGCTTCACAATAGATTAGGCCCAAGACTAATTCTTTATTTCTCTCTTTGCTGCATGCATCCAAATACATTTGATCACAAATGGTTGGGCCCTTCAATTGGGCTTAATCCCTTAATTAATCTGCATGGCCCAACATTGAGTCACTAGTATTAGACTTTCTCTTTTCGGCTTGTTCGGCTTCTAAATTCTAATAGACTCTCCTTATAAGTGGTCCGTCCATGTATCTTCAAAATATCTTAATTATACCTGAATTAAATAAGAAAATAAAATATGAAGATAATTGAAGGTGACATAACAAAGTTGAAAATATACATTAAAATACCAAATTAATCTATATAAAATATCCACAAAGATATACAATAACTCCGGCTCATCACTATTTCTCTTCCTTCCTTCCAGTTCGTTGCAAAAATTAAGGTTGGGGAAGTTGTAGTCATTATTAGTATTGTTGATAATACGGATATGCGATTTTCAGATTTATCTTTGAAATCCAAGTAAATCCCTACTGGGCGCGGCTGAGAAATTACAATGAACATTATATTCTTCCCAACCTTTTTTTGGTTGATTTAGCTGTTTGTTGGCCTGAGCTTTATGCATATGATATCTTTTTCAAACACCATGAGTATAATATCCTAATTTCTTTTAAAGATTTTTGATCGGATTTCTAATCGTGGAGAAAGATGAGAATCCAGGTTAAACCTTGGTGAAATTGAGGAATTTGCAAAAATTAAGGTCGGGGAAGTTGTAGTCATTATTAGCATTGAATTTCCATTTTGTGTGTATATATTTGTCTGAGTTTATAATGTTTATATGTATCTTGAAGTGGATGTAAAATTTCATGGATCTTAGATTGTGCGTGATTGATTGTTTGACTTATTTATTTGTTAGAAATCTAAACTGTGAAATTGCGAAGCTAAGATTAATTAGAGGAAGCTGTTCATTATTAGTACTGAATTTTCTTTTTAATTATTGTCTAATAATTTGTGCTTGAATTTATGATGTTCAGTAAAATAGTAATGAGAATTGATCAAAAGGGCAGTGTTTAAATGGAGGTGAAGATTCATAAGGTAGTTTCTTTATTTAGGATCCACATACATATATATATACTTGGTCCAAATTCAAGGAACGAAGCCTTAAATATTTAAGCGTTTTTTCGGAAAAAGGTAAAGGGGATTCATTTTGTGTGTGGTGAGGCCGGGCCTCTCCACTATATCAATATCCTCAGGCTTCACCTTAACTCCAAGATCCCAGTCGAAGGAATGGACCAAAGTCCCTATGACCAAGGGAATTGAATCAGTCGATTTGCGGAGGAGAGGCCAGGGCAGATCCTCCGCCCAGCCCCGAATGGAAGGAGGTTGAAGTGGTGCCCCTTATAATCCACGGTAGAACCTGAGAACCTCTCAGGTTTGAAAGCGAGGGGGTCCTCCCACGATTCGGGGTCACGAGCAATTTCCCACACGTTGACCAGCACCTGTGTTCCCTTCGGAACAGTGTATCCCATGAAATTGATGTCTTCCCTAGCTTTTCGGGGCAGTAAGAGGGGCAACACC
Source organism: Galeopsis tetrahit (assembly GCA_963675135.1). Lineage (NCBI taxonomy): Eukaryota > Viridiplantae > Streptophyta > Magnoliopsida > Lamiales > Lamiaceae > Galeopsis > Galeopsis tetrahit. The sequence continues at coordinate 66,483,976 of OY776129.1, read as the reverse complement.
GGGTGCAATCGCAACGTTTCTTTTACGACGGCCTGTAAGTAAGGCAGATTCTCCATGTCTCTCTCCTGTACTTGACGGTTTAGCCCGACGACCCGATCCAATTCTTGTCGAAGCTTGTTGAACGTGTGTGGATTGCGTAGGAGCTCCGCAAATCCCCACTCAACTGCCACGCTCGTTGTTTCGGAGCCGGCGAAGAATATTTCCTTGAGACATCATGTATTAAATATTATAATTAGCTAGTGAATTTGTTTGGTCCAAAAACTAAACATATATATAATGGTATGAAAATTGTTACGTACGGTTATATGAGTGGTTATGTTCTTGATGGTGATCGTATTGGGTTCGTCTTTACCGGGATTGCCCCGGTAATCCAATAGAACATCGAGGTAATCTTTTTTCTCCCTTCTGGTAACTTTCCCGCCCTTTCTATCCTCAATTCTTTCTTGGATAAACTTATTAACTATGCTCAACGCTACACGCATGTTCTTCTCCATTTTTCGTCTAAGTCCAGCGGCGTCCATCCACTTCAACCACGGCAAAGAATCCGAAATATTCGCCCTTCCCGGAAGCTGCGTGACCGTAGCCATGCTCTCAAAAAATCGAAGCGCATCAGGACTTTTTGGGTTGAACAAGTCCTTTGAAAACATTAAGTTCCCCGCCATGTTAAAGGCCAACAGGAACACATAATGACCCAGCCGCACTGCGCCCTCTGCTTCCACCAGCCACCGCACCAAGTTGTTCCTCATCCGGTGGCGCACCTCCTCTGTCTCATTAATTCTCCTGTTCACGAGCATCTCCATCGAGCTCAGGCGGCGGAGCATCCGCCAGTGGCCGCCGACGTCGTGGAGCCCCATCACTCCCTCGTGGAAATCTAATACGGTGAGGACGTCGTTGGCCGTCCGACCGGCGAACTGAAGGTCGTGTTTCTTGAAGAGCTCGGTTGCGGCGGCGGCGCTCTGAACCACCATGGTGTTGACGGAGCCGATCTTGAGCCAGATAACTGGGCCGTAGTGTTTGCGCCAATCGTGCATCGTTTGATGGAAGACGTCATGATCACCCAGCTGAAGAAGGTTTCCCAAAATTGGAAAGCCTTTAGGGCCTGGTGGCCGAGTGTTGGACGGTTTTTTTCGGATCAAAAAAAGTATGATCAGAACTAAGGAAATGGTCATGAGTAGTACTGACAACTCCATTTTTTATTTATTTGTTTTCCCGTCTACCACCTCTATATATACTAGCAATTATGCCCATATTTTATATATGCACCATCATCCTTGTATATATTTTGATAAAACATTATCTCCAGAAATTAAAATTCAGATAATCTAAAAGGGGTTGTATATATTTTTTGATGAAACATTATCTCCCAATATTATAATTCAGATAATCTAAAAGGAGTAATTAATTTTATTATACACAAATTCCTACATATGCGTGAGAAGTTTTATTACACAAAATATTACTAGTATCTAAAAGGTGAAGTTTTATCATACACAAATTTCAGCATGCCCGTCCATTAAAAAAATTCGTGCACATCCTTTTACTGAAATTTTGAAAAGAAAAAAAATGATAGATGAGTACACCCACCATTCCATTTCACAGCAGAATCATCTCCACCATCACCCTCAAAACAACCCCAATTAAATCCTAATGAAACAAAATAAAATCTGAATGTTCGAAAAAAAAAAACTGCAAACAGATTAAATTTAGAATTAGAGGTTGAGGCATTATTGTCACGTGGGCCTAATTCCATTTAAGGAAATTCAACTTTAGGAGGAGTCACCTCCAATTGAAAAAAATGGATCATCACACCACATCAATGAGAATTATTATTATTATTATCCCCTTTTATATATATATATATATATATATATATATATATATATATATATATTATAATAGTGAGTTTAAACTGATAATGTGTCATTTTATGATTAATTTTACTTATAGCGTGATGAGTTTTCGCATGTTTCGCCAGTAAGCCCCGTATTTTCCTAGTGCAATGCCCCTCTGCTCGTAAGCCAGGTAATTCGCGGCCACGTAGCGAGGCTTGTCCGCAAAGTCGAGGTCGTGGGTCTTGAGGAAGAGCTCAGCCGCCGCGGGGGACGAGACGACCACCGTCCCAATCGACCCAAACCGTATGTACATGATGGGGCCATGTTTTTGAGCTAGGTGATGCAAATCTTGGTGGGGATTTTTACCTATAAGGTGGAAATGGCCTATAATTGGAAGTCCTTTTGGCCCTGGAGGAAGTAGTTTTTTCTTGTTTTTCAGGATTAGAATTGATTGAATAAAAATCAGTGATAAAATCCATAGGATAAAGGCCACTGCAATTGATAGTATCATTTTTTTCTTTTTTTTTTTAAAAATATTGAGAGGGTTTTGAAGGTATAAATATAGGTTTGAGATTATAATAGTAATTGCAACACTTGTTAAATATCCTTGAGTGTTTTATTTTATGTTTGGCTATACGTAATAGTAGGCGACACTTGTTAAATATTCCCCCAGTGTAAAACATGGAAGGCAGAAATTGAATAGGTGTTTTCATTTTGTGTTTTCCAATATGTAATAATAGGTGACACTTGTTAAATATTCTATATTATAAAAATCAATTAACTTACCTAATTAATTATTAAAAAAATCATTTATAACTTACCTAATTAGAAAAAAATCCATGATTACAAAATAAGCTAAGTACTACATACATCCATCAAAAGTGTACTCATCTTTTTTTAATACATATTTTTAAAAAAATTATATTTTAATTATAAAAAAAATAACGAATGTTGATAGTTATTCAATCTTATTAATAAAATAAAAAAATATATTTTTTATTTAACAAAAAAAATTAATAGTAATATATTAACGAGTACCAAGGGTACTCAACAGGCCGTGTCAATCCCGCAGAGCTACTTACAACAAAGTATAGGGTTGCAACACAAATTCTGAAACGAATAAGGGTTAAAACCACTAAAATGTAAAGAAAAAAGACTTCATACTTTAGCTCAAATCTCCTCAAAAATCTTATCCGGTGTAACTTTGGAACCTACTCCTGCAAATTGGCGAGTTTTCTTATTTTAAAGATAAATTTCATATTTATTTAAGTAAGATAATTGATTTTATAATGATGTAGATAAATATGTCACTCTCTGAGAAGTCGACACGTGGAAACGGGATAAATTATGATAGTTGTGATTAGGTCAATACTCGAAGAAACAGGATTAATACACCCCTGGGCTTAAGTAGGGAAATTAGAGACATCAGGGTGAGTGGGCCTTTGGCCCATATTTGGAGAAGTTAATAGCCCTGGGGCCTGGAAGGATCCAGCCCAAATATGGAACGAATAGTCCGTCTTTCTTAACCAAGTCAAGAGGAACAGTTCAAACCCACTAAAATGGGAGCCGATAAGCTGAAGAACCGAGTCTTCAGGGAGATAAGCCGAGTCCTTAGGGATTTGAGGCCGGATTTCTAGGGATATGCCGAGAATACAGGGAGAATAAGTCTTCCCCTCTCCGCAGAGAGGGGCCAGGTATATAAACAAGGTTATTTCCATATTCTTAATTAAGTTCTTTAACAGATACATACTTTACATACTTTTACACGAAATATACACGGATTGGAGGAGAAACTCCACGATATTCGCCGGAATTTCCCTAAACATACAGGGGAATTCCTCATTGATTTCGCCTACGATTGAATCTGACTTGAGCGTCGGAGCTTATACGCCGGAGCCCCCCTCCGGCGTACTTTTGCAGGTTATTTTGGGATGCTCAAGGAGATTTTAGTGAGGATTACCAAGGATAAACACGTGATTCTAATCTGTGATTAGCAGTGCTCGTAAAAGAACGATTGACATCTGTAAGTGTTCTTTTTCGACGCATCAACTGGCGCCGTCTGTGGGAATTTTTCAAGCTAAGGCATGAGAAAAGTTCCGTATTTAAATGGGTGGAGGACATGATTCAACGAAGCAGACGAAGGAGAAAGGGGATTCCACTCCTTCTCCTCTTCCTCCGCCTCCTCCAGGGTTTCCCTTAAATCGAAATTTAGGGAAACGACCCGTGGATCATACACCAGAAGATATTCCCCCTCCAGGTTTTCCCTCTAATCGAAATCTAGGGAAACAGCCGGTAGATCATACGCTGGAGGATATCCCTCCTGCTCTGGAGGGAGATGCACCAGGCACCTCGGGAGCTTCCGGTAGTGGAATCAATAAGGATAATCCTAACACTCAACCGGAACTCCTGACTGTCTCTCGAGATCAGTTGGATGAAATGATCGCACAATCAGTGGAAAGAATAATTGCTGCTCGAGGACTTCGCCCTCCCGAACCTACTCATAAGGGCACACGCCCAAATCCACCAGAGCAGGTCATTGACTCAGTTCCAGTCCCCTCCAGGAACGAGGATCCCCCCCGAAACCCAGAAGAAAAGATACCTTCCCAGGCTGAAAGGAGCATCCTGGAGAGACCCCCTCGGAGGGATACGGAAAGAATCCTGGGAGACACCACCCTAGAGACAGGGATGGGAGAAAGCACGGACGACACGTATCAGGGGGCCGTCAGTGATCAGATACAGGCCTTGCGAAAGGAGATGAGGGATATGCAGAAACATATTACTGATAATGTAAGTAAACCCTCTTATACCACTGGATATCAATTTTCATCTAGTATTTTGCAAGATGAGTTGCCCTCTAATTTCAAATCTTTGAACTTTGAATATGATGGCACCACGGACCCATATGAGCACCTGATGAGGTTTGAGAATGCTGCTCTATTACATCGATATGGAGAGGGCGTTAAGTGCAGAGTGTTCCTGACCACTCTGTCTAAGGCTGCACAGCAATGGTTCACACAACTGGGACCAGACACTGTTCACTCGTGGTCTGAATTCAGCGAATTGTTCCTGCATCAATTCGCCAGCGCTAGGAGACAGCCTAGAGCTACCCTTACCTTATTTAACATGCGCTAGGGAGAGAATGAGAGCTTGAGGGCTTTCTTAAAAAGATTCAACCAAGCAGCTCTGGAAGTACCTACAGCCTCCTCAGAGGTTAAGATTAACGCCCTCACCAACGGGTTAAGAGATGGGGATCTGTTCACATCCCTAGCCAAGAAGCCAGTTCGAACTTTTGATGAATTGTTAAGGAGGGCAGAAAAATACCTCACCTTGGAAGAGGTAAGAAAAGCCAAGCGATCAGAGACCAGAGCCATAGTGGGTAATGGAGAAAGGAGGAAAGAAATTCCGCTTAGGAGGCCAAGTCCAGAGAGACATCGGAGCTCCAGGAGGTTGGAAAACGTAAGAAGAGAGGAAGCAGCACCCTGGAACCCCAGGAGAGGGGCAAAGAGATACACCCCTTTGAGGATAGAGCCAGCAGAAGTCCTAGAGGTGGCAGGGGATCATCCGGATATGAAATTCCCCTATTCAAGAAGCAGAAGTCCCCATAATCCTAAGTCAAACAAATTCTGCAGGTTCCATAACGACTATGGCCACGACACCAACCAATGTTGGCATCTGAAGGATGAGATAGAGAGAATGATTCAGGCAGGTCACCTGAAAGAGTTTATTTACAGAGATCGACAAGGCCCCAGGGGTCAAAAGAGAAAGGACCCTGAGGGGAAGCAGGAAGATGATAGAAGAGATCAGAGGAAGGGTAATGAGGAGCCGCCACCCCCTCCCCAGAAAAGGGGAACTATCCATATGATTATGGGAGGCCCTGCTGATGGAAATTCCTTCAGGCAGAGAAAGCAGAGCGTTCGGTCGCTGAAGAACGAGAGGAATGTAGAACACCATGAGGTGGGAAAGATGGCAGAAGGTCCAGAAATTCATTTCGGGCCAGAAGACGCAGGGGAACCAAGAGAGATTCATAATGACGCATTGGTCATTACTACGGATATAGCGGGATACAATGTAGCAAGAATTTTTGTAGATACTGGAAGCTCTGCCGATATCATGTTTTTGGAGTGCTTCAAGAAGATGGACCTGAATATAAAGCTCAGACCGGTGGAAACCGCTCTTTATGGATTCTCAGGGGGAGCCATTCAACCCCTGGGCTCAGTGCTACTGCAAGTAGGGCTAGGAGTTGCCCCTAACCGTCGAGTACAAGTCATAGAATTCCTGATTGTAGATGTCTCATCTTCTTATAACGTAGTAATGGGAAGGCCGAGCTTGAATATTTTTCAGGCAGTGATCTCCACCTTCCACATGAAGATGAAGTTCCCTGCCTCGGGGGGTGTGGGAGAGATATATGGCGATCAATATCAAGCAAGGAAGTGTTACGTGGAATCGGTCAAAATAGCGGACAGGGCCGTATTCAGAGGAATGGAGAGATTTAAGGGCGAAGACCCTGAGTTGAAGAGACAGAAAGTGGGTGAGCTAATGCAAGAGCAACCCAAAGCTAAAGCAGACGAAGAGTTAATGAGCATCGAGCTCTACCCAGGAAGGGAGGGATTTACAACCAGGATAGGTACGAATATGAACCCTGAGCTCCAGGGAAAGATGATACTCACCCTCCAAGAGAATGCAGACATCTTTGCATTCACGGCGACGGATATGACGGGTATCCCTCCAGAAATAGCAGTGCACCATCTGAATGTGGACCCCAAAGCTAGGCCTGTGAAACAGAAGTTGAGGAACTTCGGCAAAGAGAAGAATCTCATTGTAAAAGAGGAGATCGATAAATTGTTGAGTGCAGGGCACGTGAAGAAAGTACAGTTCCCTGAGTGGCTCTCGAATGCAGTGCTGGTGTCCAAGGGAGCCGGCAAATGGAGGATGTGCATCGACTTCAGAGACTTGAACAAAGCGTGCCCTAAGGATCACTATCCCCTGCCCAGGATCGATCAACTGGTGGATGCCACGTCCGGATTTGAATCACTTTTGGTTATGTACGTATGTCGTTCGGACTAATAAATGCAGGAGCCACCTATCAAAGGATGGTAGACTCGGTTTTCCGAGGACAGATAGGGAGAAATATGGAGGTTTATGTAGATGATATGCTAGCTAAAAGCATCAAAGCAGAGGAACACATTGATGACCTGAAAGAGATATTTCAGGTAATTAGAGAGAACGGTATCAAACTTAACCCAGCCAAATGTTCCTTTGGAGTAGGATCAGGGAAATTTCTCGGATATATGGTGACGCAAAGAGGAATAGAGGTTAACCCTGCCAAGGTGAAAGCGGTCCTGGACATGCAACCCCCTCGAAACCTGAAGGAGCTGCAGACATTGAACGGCAGAATCGCAGCCCTTAGCAGATTTATAGCAAAATCAGCGGAAAAGAGCCATCACTTCTTCAGAACACTAAGGAAGGGCTCAAGATTCGAATGGGATGAACAGTGCCAAAAGGCTTTCGAGGAACTGAAGCTCCATCTGGAACAACTCCCAAAATTGACCAAGCCCACTCAGGGAGATGTTCTACTCCTATACCTCTCAGTAGGGGAACATTCTTTGAGTACGGCCTTGATGAAAGAAGAAGGTTCCACTCAACAGCCCATATATTATGTGAGCAAGGTCATCCAAGGAGCGGAGACGAGGTATTCAGAGGTAGAGAAGGCAGCCCTGGCAGTGGTAGTTACGGCTAGGCGACTACGCCCTTACTTCCTATCTTATAAAGTGATGGTGAGGACTAACTTCCCGTTGAAGCAGACGCTAGGGAGGGCAGATTTATCAGGAAGAATGGTCCGGTGGGCAGTGGAATTGCAGGAGTATGACATTGACTATGAACCAAGGAGGGCTATCAAGGCTCAGGCGCTAGCAGACTTTATTCAAGAATCTACCAGAGTGGAGGATGAACAGGGATGGAAGGTATACGTGGATGGCTCAGCATCCGCCCTGGGATGCGGAGCAGGGATAGTGCTGATTGACCCTGAGGGCCAAGAAGTACAGGTGGCTGTTAAATTTCGGTTTTCAACCTCAAACAATGGCGCGGAGTATGAGGCCCTAATTAGAGGAGCTAGCATGGCAGCAGAGCTAGGGGCACAGAAAGTTACCCTATATTCCGATTCGCAGCTGGTAGTACAACAGGTCATGGAGGAGTACCTCGCCAAAGATGAGAAAATGATTGCTTATCTAGAGGAGGTAAAGAAATTAAAAAATAAATTTCATACTTTTGAAGTAATACAGGTACCCAGGGAGGAGAATGTGAGAGCGGATGAACTGTCTAAACTAGCCAGTTCCACTGAATTCGAGGGAGACGGAAAGGTGACCCTGCTGGTGGCTGATCAAATAGCTACGGAAACCCTGATCGGAGAGATAACAGCAGGGGATGATTGAAGGAAAGAAATATGGGAAGAATTGAACAGGGGTCCAGCAACCCCAATGTCCAGAGAGGCCAAAGCGTGGAGAAGGAAGTATTGTATCCTAGGAGGGCAATTGTACAAGAGGTCTTTCACTCAACCTTATCTGAAATGTCTCTCAAGAAGAGAAGCAGAGCTAGTGATCAAGGACATCCACGAAGGATGCGCATCCAGCCACGAGGGTTACCAAACCATGGTGAAGAAAGTATTTAGGGCAGGCTTTTATTGGCCTAACATAATCAGAGATGCTAGAGAATATGTGAAGAAGTGTGAGAAGTGTCAGAAGAATGGACCTTTGATACGAGTACCAGCGGAAGAAATGGGGGCCATGTACTCGCCCTGTCCTTTCGCCAAATGGGGAATAGATTTGGTGGGACCGTTCCCCTTAGCACAAGGGGGAAGAAAATTTCTGATCGTAGCCGTGGATTATTTCAGTAAATGGGTAGAGGCTGTGCCTTTGGCCAAAATCGAAGAGGATAATGTAATTCTTTTTCTTGCTAGACATATTTGTTGCAGGTTTGGAGTACCCAAAATCTTAGTTTCCGACAATGGAACACAATTCAATGGAGAGAAAGTAAGGAGATGGTGTGAGAGATGGAACATCACACAGAGATTCACCTCAGTAGCTCATCCACAAGCTAATGGGCAGGTGGAGGTTACCAACAGAATCTTAGTGGACGGTATTCGAACACGATTGGAAGAGGTAGGAGGAAAATGGGTGAAGGAGTTGGACAATGTCCTCTGGTCCTACAGGACTAGCCCTAAAACAGCTACGGGCGAATCTCCTTTCTACTTGGTTTATGGGGCAGCGGCAGTGATACCTCCTGAGGCCAGACTCAAATCACACCGGATCACCTACTTTGAAGAAAAAAGAAATGAAGAATTGATGAGGGAGGCACTGGACCTAGTAGATGAAGAGAGGGAGATGGCAAGATTAAAAGCAGAAAGGTACAAGAGTCGGATCAAGGCAGCATATGATCGTAGGGTAATCCCTCGTTCCTTTAAAGTTGGAGATTTAGTCCTTCGGAGAGCAGATGCCTTGAAGAACACTGGGAAGATGGAACCCAATTGGGAAGGCCCATACAGGGTGATACAGGTCCTAAAAGGCGGAGCATACAAGCTCCAAGACATGACAGGGAAAGAGATACTCAGGCCGTGGAACGTGTGCCACTTGAAGAGGTTTTATGTTTGAGGAAGGTGTTATTCCCCTACTTCCTTTCTCTTTATGAACAATTTTGAACATTTATTTCTCATTCGAATAATTGCTTCACCGGCACTCTTTTTCCCTCTACGTGGGTTTCCCTTTGGGGTTTTACCACGGAGAGGTTTTTAATGAGGCCGACATAGGTTCCCCTTATTTGCCTATGTTGATAAACAGTTTTGATCAATGGAGCATCGGTTTTGATAAAATTTCAGTATATCCCTGAATGCATGTTAATATTGTGATGAGATGACTCTTATGTGCCAATTTTATGATGAAATGTTTCTCATATGTTAATACCGTGTTAAGAATAACTGTTAAGGGCCTGCATAATGAGTGCTGAAGTAACGAACGTGTGTTGGAAACTGAAATGTAACATGATAGAGACATTGCAAGATAGAGAAATTTACACAAACTCATAAATGCCCGAATAGAGAATACTTAGGAAAAATTCCTAAAGTTTCTATTCACGACAGCCTCTAAAGCTAGGGGGAGTAGGGGATACAGCAGCGGAAAACATGATTAACTCGTCGATAAACCCTATCCCTAGCGACTCTCAAAACTCTTATGAGTATAAACAAACTCTTACGAGTATAAACTAACTCTTACGAGTATAAACAAACTCTTACGAGTATAAACAAACTCTTACGAGTATAAACTAACTCTTACGAGTATAAACAAACTCTTATGAGTATAAACTAACTCTTACGAGTATAAACCAACTCTTACGAGTATAAACAACTTAAGGGAGAGTATAATCCCTACAAATTCTAACTTTTGGGAGAGTATAAACCCTAAACATTCTAAACTTCAGGGAGAGTATAATCCCTAGGAACTCTTACGAGTATAAACTAACTCTTACGAGTATAAACCAACTCTTACGAGTATAAACTAACTCTTACGAGTATAAACCAACTCTTACGAGTATAAACCAACTCTTACGAGTATAAACCAACTCTTACGAGTATAAACTAACTCTTACGAGTATAAACTAACTCTTACGAGTATAAACTAACTCTTACGAGTATAAACCAACTCTTACGAGTATAAACCAACTCTTACGAGTATAAACTAACTCTTACGAGTATAAACTAACTCTTACGAGTATAAACTAACTCTCACGGGTATAAACAACTTGAGGGAGAGTATAATCCCTACGAACTCTGACCTAAGGGAGAGAGTAATCCCTAAAACTCTAGTGTTAAGAGGAAGACTGGAAACATTAGCAAATCACCAAGTAAGTACAGGGATATCAACCCTATCTCCTCATTAAGGTTCCTCTAGGAGCTTTAGAGCCTTTACGTGTCAAGAAAATGCTGAAAACATGCTAGATGCATAAGTAGGACGAATATTACGTTACACATCTAATAACAGAGTCAGAGATATATGTGTATATGCATGCCAAATGATAAATGTGCAGGTACGATGTTAAACGGAAGGAAAGCAGGAATATTCAAGACTTAAGGCACCATGCCTAAAGCCCTCCACAGAAAAACCCCGGAGTGTGGAGTCTCCGGAAAATACCAAAAGGGGGCCTTAAAGGCCTTAACAAAATAAAGAGTGTTTTAAAAGTACCAAAATATTATCAGGGAAATGAAAGTTATTAAGAGAGGGGAATATCATTGTTCCCCTCAGAGCCTGCTCCGGTCTCCTCCGCTCGCCCACTGGAACCGCCTCCCTCTGCCTTCTCCATCAGAGCATCCGCTGCCACAGTAGCCATTGGAGTTGGGTTTTCCACATGGATAGGGAAAGGTATATCCCTCGCTGGCGTAAGATCATCTAATTTCAGGGAAGCATCCTTCAACTCCAAGATCGCCTTCCTCATCCCAGGTAACCACCATGGAGTATTGATGTCTTCTTTAGCATCTCCAGGGAACTTGGGAGGAGTGTCCAATTCTTCTAGCCGGAGGGCACGAGTATATTGACCATTAAAGCCAGGAGCAGAATGCTCAGCCACAGCATTGGAAAATCCATGATCAATGAAGTGAGGGATGTATGCACCCATCGCCCCCAAAAAGCTGCTACTCTGAAGAAAGGCCTCCAGCCACTCCTGATGCAAAGTACCTAGAAATTGTTGACCTGCGGCAGAGGTAAACAGGGAGTCCAAGCACAAATTCATACCAGCTTGAGGAAGAGTGACTTCCAGTTGTTCCACCCGTTTACCAAACTCTTTCTTCAATGAAGAAATCTCCCCTAAAAGCGTCGTCTGGAGTACTTTACACCTTTGGTTAGCATCATGTAACTCTGCTTCGAGAATATCCCTCTTCACCCTCTCCAACTCTACCTGGCTGTGGAGGTCATCCACCAGCTGAAGGGACTGAAGGGCTCGTTCAGACACATTGGAGAACAGGAGGCCAAACTACACAATGAATTATCTAAAGAAGTAAGACAAGTACGCTCTTTCTTATTAAAACTACTTAGAAATATATTTGCATGAAGAGAATACCTGGGTAAAGCTGTGAGCAGCATGCACAACCCGCTCTCCGAAAGACAGAGCATTGAGGGCCTCAGTGGCAGGAGTCGGAGTGTAACGCTCTATGAAAGCCAAAAGATGGTCGACATTAATCTCATCCGGAGCATCGGAAGCAACATTAGGCAGAGAGGATTTGGTCTTGGACTTCTTCTTCTTGGAAGCATCGGAGACAGGAGGCAACGTAGAAACCATGGCTTTCTCGGTAGAGGAACGGGTACGCTTAGCAACAGACCCAGCAGCAGGTTTCACAGGGGAAGGAGGAATTTGAGCTTTCGAAGAACTTTCAGGGGCAGGAGACTTATTAACCATTGAGAGAGGGGCAGCATCACGCGAAATCTGAGTTAACCAACTCATAGCTGCACAAAGAAATATGAAACGACATTAAATAAACAAGACACCTCCAATTTGGAAGACACTACTCAGAAAAGGAAATGGTATTACCATCATCGGGACCTAAAGGGTAATCGGGGCGACCAAAACCAAAATGAGAGAGAGCTCTAGGATTTTTACAGATACCCATTACATCAAAAAAGCCATGAACAGAGACATGATCGTTTAAGTGGTTCATCACATCCAGGTTTAAAGAAGAACAAATTGAAAGAGGAGGACGAGGTACCCCAGGATTTTCATAAATCCATCCCTCATGAGGAAATTCCCAAGGAAGAGGATTTGTGACAAAGAAATAGTAGTCTTTCCAGTCCTGAACCCCCTCATGGAGCTTTTCCATGAACTTGCCGGTCCTGGAGGTACGACCACTAGCATAAAAGAATCCGTCTGCGAACTTGCATACGTACTGGGTAAGAAAGAGTTGAGCCGAAGGATCCCCACCATTTCCCTTCATTAGGATATAAAAACCTAACATCGCACGTATGGCATTGGGAGTAAATTGGTTCAAAGGTATACGGAGATAAGTGGAAATTTCACAAAGATAAGGGTGGATTGGGAAACGAAGACCCGCTTTTAGTTGAGCCTCCCAAAAGGCTAAGGTATTATGACCTGGAAAGTTAGGACGCTCTTTCTCATGAGCAGCCCTAACGGAATAATCGCCGGGAAAAATCCCTGAACGAATAAAAGCGGCTACGCGCTCGGGAGTGAGAATCGAAGGACCAGAATTTTTGTCCTCCAAAGCCTGATCAGTTACGGGAAATAGGGGAAGCGAATCGGAAGTAGAACTCTCCATGGAAATGGAGTCTGAAGAGGATGACATGCGGATATTGTAAATGAGAGAAGAAAGGAAGGAATAGATACCTGGAGAAAGTCGGTTTTAAGAATGGTGACGGAACGGCCGTTGAACGTGCTTAGAGGAGTTAAGTTCGCAGAAGTAGAAACGAAGATGAAGAATGGATGAGTTTGAGAGAAGGAAAAGGGGATTTTTGGTGGAAAAAAGAGGTTTTGAATGATTACGCTGGAAAGAGAAAGGAGAGGACCGAGGAGAATTAAATGCTCCCCCCCAATCGAGAGACGCGTGAAGGGAAAACGGCGGCCTGATGTTGGGTTAGGAATGGGCGCGTGACTACGGGATTCGAGGGCACGGTTGCGTGTGGAAGTGCAAAGGACCTGACACCTTCCAGAGGTAATTATTACTAGAGGGAATCAAATCAATACAAATATTTCGAAGGATATATTAAATTTTAGGAATGAAATATTCCCTTGGTATTCACCTCAATATTATTGTTTTCCTACTCTCCTAAAAATTATTCCTTTTATGAGAGTAGGGGGGAGTGGTTGATGTAGATAAATATGTCACTCTCTGAGAAGTCGACACGTGGAAACGGGATAAATTATGATAGTTGTGATTAGGTCAATACTCGAAGAAACAGGATTAATACACCCCTGGGCTTAAGTAGGGAAATTAGAGATATCAGGGTGAGTGGGCCTTTGGCCCATATTTGGAGAAGTTAATAGCCCTGGGGCCTGGAAGGATCCAGCCCAAATATGGAACGAATAGTCCGTCTTTCTTAACCAAGTCAAGAGGAACAGTTCAAACCCACTAAAATGGGAGCCGATAAGCTGAAGAACCGAGTCTTCAGGGAGATAAGCCGAGTCCTTAGGGATTTGAGGCCGGATTTCTAGGGATATGCCGAGAATACAGGGAGAATAAGTCTTCCCCTCTCCGCAGAGAGGGGCCAGGTATATAAACAAGGTTATTTCCATATTCTTAATTAAGTTCTTTAACAGATACATACTTTACATACTTTTACACGAAATATACACGGATTGGAGGAGAAACTCCACGATATTCGCCGGAATTTCCCTAAACATACAGGGGAATTCCTCATTGATTTCGCCTACGATTGAATCTGACTTGAGCGTCGGAGCTTATACGCCGGAGCCCCCCTCCGGCGTACTTTTGCAGGTTATTTTGGGATGCTCAAGGAGATTTTCGTGAGGATTACCAAGGATAAACACGTGATTCTAATCTGTGATTAGCAGTGCTCGTAAAAGAACGATTGACATCTGTAAGTGTTCTTTTTCGACGCATCATATAATTATATTTTTTTCTAATTAAGTAAGTTAATTGATTTTTTTAATAATTAATTAGATAAGTTAACTGATTTTTTAATGATATTTTTATTATTTTCCACGGTTTGCACGTGTCTGTTGTAATATTTTTTTTAATTTTTAAAATAATAAGTGAATGTCTTAATTAATATATATATATATTAAAAAAATTTATAAAAGGAGTTCAAAACTTATTTTGATACAGGTTTGTTTTATAGTTTATTTGCAAGAAAAATTTATTTTACGTCCATAACTTAGGCACAATCCAGTTTATATCCTTAAATTTTTTTTTTTTTTCAATTTACATGCTACGGTGTCGATCAAATAGTCCAATTTACGTCCTTTAAGTTTGAAAATTAGAAATTAATAATTAAAAAATTCAGAAAAAATTTAAAAATCTCATTAAAAATTAAAAATATTATTAAAATTTATAAATTATGTAAAATAAAAATAAAAAATTCTAAAAAAAATTAAAAAATCTACAATTCTAAAAATTTGAAAAATGTGTATATTTAAAAATAATTTTTTTTCTAAAAATCTCATAAAAACATAAAATTCTAAAAAAAAAAAATCTATAAATTAAAATGTTTAAAATAAAATAAAAAATTACAATTCTAAAAACCTTATTAAAATGAATTTGACACATTTCTACAATCAATCAAGGCGTGGAATACAAAAAAAAAAAAATTATGAGTTCGAGAAAAACTTTAATGGTGGATGAGTTCAAATCAAGTCTGATTTTTAATGAAATATTAATAATTTTTATTATTCTTATTGAGATTTTTGAATTTGTAATATTTAATCTACACATTTTTAAAAAAATAATGCGATTTTTAGAAATTTTAATGATATTTTTGTAATTTTTAATGAGATTTTTGAATTTCTTAATTTTTAAATTAAACAT
Source organism: Galeopsis tetrahit (assembly GCA_963675135.1). Classification (NCBI taxonomy): domain Eukaryota; kingdom Viridiplantae; phylum Streptophyta; class Magnoliopsida; order Lamiales; family Lamiaceae; genus Galeopsis; species Galeopsis tetrahit. The sequence continues at coordinate 66,468,613 of OY776129.1, read as the reverse complement.
TTTTAATTTTTTGAATTGTAGATATTTTTTTTACACATTTTATAATTTTTAATGAGATTTTTATAAAATTTAATGAGATATTTTGAATTTTATTTTACAAATCTTATAGTTTTTAATTTTAATGATATTTTCGGATTTTTAATAATATTTTAAATTTTTTTAAGAATTTTTAATGATATTTTTAGAAAATTTATTTATTAAATTTTAATTTTTAAATTTAAAGGACGTAAATTGAACTATTTGGTCGGAATTCCAATTTATTTTTCACATTCTGTGAATTTGAAAATTTTCCGGTAAAAAAGACGCAAATTGAACTAAAAATGTCGTAAATAAAAAAAAGTAAGTTTTAAATTGGATTAGATCTAAGTTACCGAACGTAAAATAAAACTATCTCTTTATTTGCTTTGAATATATTATTCATACACAACTCAATAATTGTAATCAATCAAAGTAAATGAAAACTCAATTTATTCATTGATTATTGTTTTTTCTTTTTTCCAGTATGCACTTTTTTCCACATCCCAAACACCCCTCGCATCCCAAAAAAAAATGAAATAAAATAGAACATTTCTTACTATTTATGTCTTAAGCATTGAACATGGGCTAGCCCCTCTCATATGACTGAAATATTTTTTTTCTGTACGTAATATTTTAAAAAATTAAAATAAAGTGAGGTTTAAAACTATATCATCTCGAATATAAAAATTATATAAAAATAATAGTCCCAATAACCAAATGAAAATCCAGAAGTGTCACCACTGTTATTTTCGGCCTTTCCCTTGTCTAGGCAATTCGCAATAACATACACTATTAGACATATATAAATATATTTAGAGATATTATATATATCTTGTATAATATATTTTATATATCTTGTAAATCTTTATTTTCCTTAATTATAGATTTAGAATAGATATGTTTTATATCTATAAATACTTCCTTCATGTACTCTTTATTTTCACTCAATGAAATTATAATTTCATAAATCATTGTTTCTCTATATGGTATCAGCGAGTCCTCCGGCTAACGCCTCGATCCGATACCCTCCCTCGTAGTCGTTGCTCGATACCCACCGTCGACCAAACTCCCGATTACCACCCTCCCTTGTTCGAGCTCTCTAACTCCTCCGAACAAACTCCATAACCGCCCAAGTCTCACGGTTGTAACCTCCCTCTCTCTTGAACTCTCAGTTTACGCATATAAGACATCTCCCACAAGAAGAATCATCATCTTCTGTAACCTGCATCAAAAAAAAAAAAAAAAATGTTAATTAGCCTACGCATATCTTCTGTAACCCGCATATATATATATATTAATTAGCCTACGCATATCTTGCATCCTCCATTCACAATTAACAAGTTGTTAATCCACCCTCTCCCTCACGCAAGAACCCACTTTTCTTGCTGTCCAGATGGGCCAAATCCCTCAGTCCCCTGCTCCTTACACCCCCAACTCTGATAAATACACCCCCCCGCATCTACGCACTCACTCCACTACTACATACACTCCACCTCATATGCACACCCACCCTGCTGGTATATACACCACCTCCGCCCACTCTGCTATTTCAAAGATCCCCTCCATCCCCTGGATTTTGGACTCCGGGGCCTCTCATCATATCACAACTCACTCCCATAATTTATTCGTTTCTTCTCCATATTCCGGCTCGGATGATGTCATCATCGGTGATGGTAACGGTTTGCAAATTTCGCATATTGGTTCCTTGTCGTTTCCTCATGTTAATATGCTAAAATTCTCAAACGTCCTTGTTGTCCCACAAATGGCAAAAAACCTTATCTCTGTTTCAACCTTGTGTCGAGATAATGATGTTAACATTATTTTTGGTTCTACTTATTTTCAGGTGCGGGATGGCAAAACAGGGACCATTCTCCTCACGGGGAGTCGCGTGGATAATCTCTACGTATGGCCGACTCGAGCATCTCTTAATCCCACAGCCTCCATCTCGGAAAAACAACCATCACCCATCTGGCATGCCCGTCTAGGTCATCCGTCCTCCAAAATCCTTTCTCATACCTTGTCCAAGTATAACTTACCTATCACGAACTCAAAACTGCATTATTGTGATTCTTGCAACTGTATTAAAAGTCATAAACTTCCTTTTTACGATTCAAGCATTATATCTAGTTCCCCTCTTGAGGTTCTTTTTTCTGATGTGTGGTCGTCCCCTGTCCTGTCAACTGAAGGCTTCAAATACTATGTCATTTTTGTTGATCACTTTAGCAAATACATATGGCTCTACCCCCTAAAACGTAAGTCCGATGTACTCCCCACGTTTATCTCCTTTAAAAATATAGTGGAAAACTTTTATAACACCAAAATCAAAACCCTTTATTCTGACAATGGAGGAGAGTTCATTGCTCTTCGTTCTCTCCTTCAAACTCATGGCATATCTCATCTCACAACTCCTCCCCACACCCCTGAACACAATGGCATGTCTGAACGTCGTCACAGACATGTTGTTGATACTGCCTTAGCCCTTTTACATCATGCCTCCATGCCCCTTACATATTGGCCTCATGCAGTTTGTGCTGCTACCTATATTATAAACCGTCTACCAAAACCCAATCTTAACATGTTGTCCTCGTATCAATATCTCCTAAAACAAACTCCCAACCTAGCCAAACTTAGAGTTTTTGGTTGCTTATGTTATCCTTGGCTCCGCCCCTACACTTCCCATAAATTAGACCCTAGATCCACTCCTTGTGTCTTCATTGGATACTCCCCTACCCAAGCTGCTTATCTTTGTCTTGATTTAAACACCAACAAAATATATACCTCTCGTCATGTTCAATTTGTTGAAAATGTCTTTCCTCTAGCCACTCCTAAAACTGCTCCTGATACACCCCCTGCATTAACAGATACACCCCCCAATCTGCCAGACACACCCCCTGTTTTAATTTATCCACCCCCTGCACCCACCAATACACCCCTGACCCCTTCCCCCAATCCTGCCACACCCACAAATCTTACGAATATACCCCCTCCCCAACATATACCATCTCTCGACGAGAATCCAGTCCCACCACCACCCCCGTCACCTGCACCCCCTATTGCGCTTAATACACCCCCAGCCCACCGTCCAACCCTGCTGCACCTCTCATATTACTAAGTACACCCCCATCAACTCCAAACCCCAATTCCACTATACACACCCTTGATCTCGAGTCGCCAGATGCTCCCTCACTGCCATCCCCACCTATACAACAACGAACTCGAATGGTCACTCGAGCCCAAAATAGTATTTTCAAACCAAATCCGAGGTATGGTCTATCTTCTACTTTATCTTCTGACACTGAACCTAGTTGCGTCTCTCAGGCATTAAAAGATGAACGATGGAGAGAGGCCATGTCATCTGAATTTAATGCCCTTCTCAGAAACGGTACTTGGGATTTAGTACCACCTGATGATTCTACAAACATTATTGGTTCGAAGTGGGTCTTCCGCATCAAACGAAAATCGGACGGTTCCTTAGATAAGTTCAAAGCTCGACTTGTCGCCAAAGGCTTTCACCAACGCCCTGGGGTTGACTTTTCTGAAACATTTAGTCCTGTGGTCAAACCAGCAACCATTCGAGCAGTCCTGAGTATTGCAGTCACTAAAGATTGGCCACTTCGTCAGTTCGATGTGAATAATGCTTTCCTTCACGGTTCCTTAGCCGAATCTGTATTTATGGCTCAACCACCTGGGTTTGTTGACAAAACCTTCCCTACATATGTGTGCAAGTTACATAAATCCATCTATGGCCTAAAACAGGCACCTCGAACTTGGTATTTTGCTCTTCGAACCTTCTTAGAGAGTATTGGCTTCATTCACACCAAATCTGATGAGTCTCTCTTTGTTTACAACAAATCCGGTATAACTGCATATTTTCTCGTGTATGTTGATGATCTAATCCTTACAGGAAACAACACCTCGTTCTTCACAAAAGTGGCCTCAGACCTTAGTACAAAGTTCTCTGTCAAAGACTTGGGCTCACTTTCCTATTTCCTAGGTGTGGAAGTACTCCGTACAAAGAAAACTTGCTTTCTCTCCCAACGTAAGTATATCATTGACCTACTCACCAAATATAATATGCTCACTTCCAAACCTGTCCAAACCCCTATCTCCACCTCTACTCGTTTATCTCTTTCTGATGGAACGCCGCCCACTGATATTACCCAATATCGCCAAGTTCTTGGAAGTCTCCAATACCTCCAACTTACTAGACCTGACATTGCTTTTGCTGTGCATAAATTGTCTCAATTCATGCATGCTCCCACCACAACTCATTGGGGCACTGTAAAACGCCTCCTTCGATATCTTAATGGAACTAGAGATGTTGGAATTACCCTTCGCCCCAACCCATCTGACTCACTCACTGCTTCACGGATGCTGATTGGGCCGGAAACACTGATGATCGTACGTCGACAAGTGCCTATATTGTCTTTCTTGGACCAAATCCCATCTCATGGTCTTCTAAGAAACAAAAGTCAGTTGCTCGCTCCTCCACTGAAGCAGAATATAGGGCAATTGCATCAGCAGCTTCTGAGGTACAATGGTTAAAATCTCTCTTTCAAGAACTATGCATTTCCATCAAAACTCTCCCTGCCATCTACTGCGACAATATTGGTGCGACGTATCTTTGCTCCAACCCAGTTTTTCACTCTCGGATGAAACACATTGCCATTGACTATCACTTCGTTCGGGATTTGATCAAAACAACTCAGTTACGTGTTTCACATGTGTCTTCCGAAGACCAACTAGCCGATGCTCTCACAAAGCCTCTTGCTCGTTCTCGTCTTCAAATGTTGATGATCAAGATTGGACTCTCCTACGGTACTCCATCTTGAGGGGGCGTATTAGACATATATAAATATATTAAGAGATATTATATATATCTTGTATAATATATTTTATATATCTTGTAAATCTTTATTTTCCTTAATTATAGATTTAGAATAGATATGTTTTATATCTATAAATACTTCCTTCATGTACTCTTTATTTTCACTCAATGAAATTATAATTTCATAAATCATTGTTTCTCTATATAAAGATGGAGTTAGCTAGGAATCCATTAAGCCCATCATAGCATCCAACACTTCTCAATCTAAAATAAAAATTCCAAAAATATAAAAAGTATGTAAAATCTCCATTTCAAATCTTCAGCGTATAAACCAGAAGCTAACATAAAAATACGACAATATATCGATCTTAATTATCTCTATGTCAAAGGAAAGGGTCTAATTTTGATATTAAGTAATTTAAATATGTTAACAAATTCACATGCTACTAAATTTTTAGCAATTTAGTTGATTGAGAAGACGCTAATTGATGTGAATTTTTGGTGTTCATGTCTGCTTCCCGGAGCCAAAATAATTTAGCCCGTCGTCTCCAATACATCTCCTCTTGACATGACATACGAATAAACCCAGCTCCTTACGAGCATTTTGGTAAGCTTGCCGGCCCAGTTCACTCATATTGCTTTGTAATGCGCGCAGCAATCTGGTTTTCCAGACTTTTCTTAGAGATTCTAAATTTTGAGTCCGCTTTATAATTCCCCCAAGTAGGTGTTGTGTGAAACCGATCGAGGTCCCCAAAACCCTCCCAACACTTCCTAATAACAGCCCGGAGGCAGGGGCGAACCCACAATGAGTAATTGAGGGGGCCAACAATAAAATTTTAAAGCAATTAAATTTAAATTATACACTAACAAGCTCATATATAATATAATAATTATTATATAATTTTTAAAATATAAATTAAACTTACAACCTATTAAAATTTAGAAACATCGTTCTTTCATTTCGCATAAATTATCTATAAGTGAATTTATGTTGAACTTTTTCACAATCTCTTTTTTAATATACACCAACAAACAATATGTAAGAAATTCATCTTCCATATGCAAAGAAGCATAGTTTTGGGTATGTTCATAATTGGAAAAATTAAAATCGTTTTACAGTTGTAATGAAATGAAAGACTACATTAATTTAACTCCTAACCAATAAATAGTTATATAATTCTTGTTTATTTTTTACCTACAAAACAAATTTTAAAAATACATTAAGGATTAATTTTAAATTAAAGATATAATCAAAATAATAAATTAAAAAATAATAAAATAAATGAATAATATATAAATACAAATTAAAATAACAAACAATGTTACTCTATTGCCGACAATTGTGGGTGAGTTTTAAGATTTGAAAGAATATGAAATAAAAATGAATTAGTCAATTAAAAAGTAATTTGTAAACGAAAAATAAATAAAAAATCATCCATCATTAAAATATATAGTCATCAGGAATAAAATTTGAGGGGGGCCATGGCCCTCCCCACACTATACCTACGTACGTCTCTGCCCGGAGGCCCGGTTCCTCTAGCCATCGGGTTCTCAAATCTAAAATTTCCCCTTCTCACCCGATATATAGAAGGCAAGGTATTCAGCAAGATAGGCGTGTGGTCTGAAACCGGGGCTACCAAATTCGATCAGAAGTTCCGCATTCGAGAACCGAGAGTTCCATCACGGATTCCCTATAGCTCTATCCAACCGTTCTTCAATGAGTTCAATTGCAGTTGTTGGGTCCCGTCCACGACTTCATGTAAACTGATACCCGTGGAGAGGGACATTAGTTAGCTGGCAAACTGATACTGCTTCCCGAAAACCGCGAAATAGATGCCTCAGGTGTGGGTTAGCCCCTCTCTTAACTTATTTCAGAGTTATTATTAGGTGCAAAATGGATAGTAAAATATTATTTATACCCTGTATAAAAAGCTAGTAATTATTTTCCCTTTTGTTATTTTGTGCTATAATTAAGTCTTTGTGGCGCTTTACCTTTGAAATTAGCTTCTAAATAAATAGGTATTAAAAATATCATAAAATGATCGATTCCCCTTATTTATTAAGTTCAATTGTCAAATATTGTTTTAAGGGCTTTTCTAGGGTGAGATAGGGGATTCGCCTTGTCTTATAAAAGACGTCCAATAAAATATTGACACGTCATCTATTTTCGTCATAGATGATCGCACTTCACTATCATATAAAATATTTAATTTTTATAAAAAAAAATATAAAATTACCAAAATGTCCTTTTATATTTTTTTAACAATAGTTCAATTTTGACCGGTAAATTGCTGAGATGGACTATTGGCTTCTTTTAAAATTTATAATTTTTTTAAGAAAAATAAATATAAATCAATTACTATTTCCGTTGACGTCTTCTGCCTCGAGATTTTTTGGAAAAAAAATTCCTCCCTCCCATCACCGTGACTCTGACTACCTATCTCAATCCCAACTCCGGCCCAAACGCGTCCAAGCAAAGAAGAAAATACACACCCAAATCCAAATATAAATATGCAAATTATGTTTTTATTCTAATAGAGTATTCTACAATTATACTTATATGACTTCGTTTGAAAACATGGAGGGTTTCGTCGGAATTTATTATCGAAAATCAACTAACTTCCCGGCTTCCAATCGCCTAATTTCTTGAGGGATTTTTCTCTCCTCGTCAAGTGCTTTAAAACGGTGTAAATGTTGATGCCCATCGTTCGCCGAAATGATGACGGTGAAAGGGACATGTGCCTGTGATTCAGTCACGACAACTTAGTCGTCGCGCATTGGGGTCGGATATATCTCAAGAGTTACGACGACTCCGACCGTGGTCTTGGTTGGTTCACCGGAGTTACCGTCGCGGTCTTGGATGGTTGAAGCCGCCTGAATTTTTTGCAGAAAAACTGCATAAAGAAGAAGACTTTTTTTTTAATCTTAATTTGGATTTATTTGAAAAGTGGTTTATTTTATGTTTTCGATATTTCAATCTAATGATAAAATGTTATTATGATTATTTATTTTATAATTAAATAGGATTTTTTTTAAAAAAAATTAAAAAGATAATTTTGTCATTTTATATATATTTATTTAATTTATTAATATGGTGATGCACTGCGATTGCATATTGCATAGACACTACAAAAAAACTGCGAAATACCGACGGAATTTTACCGACGGATTGCAAAAGTCAACCGATTTACCGACGGAAATTGTTTTCCGTCGGTATTACGGACGGAATTTATTTTCCGTCGGTAATTACCGACGGATATTCCGTCGGCAATCACAAAAAAAAAAAAAGATTACCGACGGAAATTTCCGTCTCTAACCACAAAATTAAAAAAAAAATATTAAAAAAATTAAAAAAATATTAAAAAATTAAAAAAATTATGATTACCGACGGAAATTTCCGTCTCTAACCACAAAATTAAAAAAAAATATATTAAAAAAATATATTAACAATATTAAAAAAAATATTGAAAATATTAAAAAATTTGTGCAAAAATTAAATTATTAATTAAAGAAGAAAATTTTTTAGTTAGAAATTTATGATTGATTAAAATATAAAATTTGTTGATTAAATTTGAAACATGTCTATTAAATTATTAAATTGTTGATTAAGTTAATTAAGAAATTATTGATTAAATTATAAAATTTTATATTAAATTAAGAAAATTATTGATTAAATTAGGAAATTTTATATTAAATTAAGAAATTATTGATTAAATTAGAAAATTTTATATTAAATTAGAAAATTATTGATTAAATTAGAAATTTTTATGTTATATTGTTTGGACATAATTTCTTTAGTGTTTATATCCATTTAGTTTATATGATAATTAAGTCTTTGTGTCAATTAATAAATAAAATAATTATAAAAAATAAAAAAATAAAACTACATTTACAATTTATAAATTTAAAAATAATTACAATAATTACAAGCCACAAATTTAGTAATTAATATCAGTGTAATCATATTTAATCAAAAAAAAAAAAAATTATACATGTGAATTTTAGAATTTTAATTAAAACCAAAAAATTACATTTATAATTTATAAATTAAAAAGTTAATATTACAATAATTATAAGTCACAAATTTAGTGATTAATATAAGTGAAAGAATGTTAATTATTAAAGGAATTTGTTGTTTAACTTGTTTTGAATAAAAATATGATGCATGCATACATTAAATTATTAATATACTATTTGAAAATAAGATTCACGCATATACAATAGTTATATAGTTATAAGTCACAAATATAGTGATTAATATAAGTAAAAGAATGTTCAATTATTAAATGAATTTGTTTTAAAAAAAAAGTAAAACATGTATAATAATATGAACTATTTAGAATTTTAATCAAAACACAAAAAATAAACAAATTAGATTTACTATATATAAATTAAAAAAAATTAAATTTAAATTAGTTTTAAATCACAAATTTAGTTATATATAGTAATATAGAAAGAAATTAATTTTGTGAATTGTTTAAAAAAAATTGGATCGAAAATGAGTACATATACAATTAATATTACAATTATTAACGAAAAACAGACTTGTCCGAGTGGCGGGTGCTCCTCACTATGCGCCCACACACCCGGGTTTGAGTCCCATGCATGCCGCATAAAATCTGCAATTAAATTCGGGCCCTCGCGGGCCTTGTTGGGTGTGGGCCGGGCTGGGCCAGCCCGTTGGCCTGGGCCCAGGTTAAATTTTTTTTTTTATTTTGTTTTACCGACGGAATATTCCGTCGGTAATTAAAAAATAAAAAAAAATTTAAAAAAAAAATTCCGTCGGTAATTCCGTCGGTAATTAAAAAAAATTAAAAAAAAAAGAAAAAAAAATTTCGTCGGTAATTCCGTCGGTAAGACTTACCGACGAGGTTGGCACCGACGGAATTTTTCCGTCGGTATTTCCGTCGGAAAACACTGTTACCGACCGAATTTTCGTCTCTATTTCCGTCGGTAAAACAGCTCTTTTTTGTAGTGAGAGCAAATGCATTAATACAAAGTACAATCATATGAAATAAATTTCATACGTCAGATTGATCAACAATCTAACGGTATTTAAAGTATTGTCTTTTATAAGATAGGGCGAAGCCTGTCTTTCCATAGAAAGACCCTTGTTTTGAAAAAAATATTTTATTTTTCCTTATCTATAAAAGTTCACTAGTTTCTTCATAATAAATTTAATGAACTCATCCTATATCTTTTTATGGGCATACCCAAACCTTTTAATGCTATTGATTCTCAAAAACTAACCTGATTCATTTAAAGCATTAAATCGAACAAAAACAATTATTATATTTAGAATATATATACTGTATTAATAAAAAAACATCTAGCAATTCCAAAAACAACAATAATTTTCTTTTAATGATAAACACTTTCATTCATCCATCCATCCATCTCTTAGTAGTTAACTTCTTTTTATTTAGTCCACATACTTAGAAAAATTCAAATAACCCTTAAATATTTAAGCATTTTTTTAAGGATGACATAGAGTGGATTCTTGTGTGTTGTCAGTCCCGACCTCTCCAGTATATCAATATCTTGAGGCTTGACCCCGGCTCCAAGATTCCAATCGAATGAATGGACCAAAGTCTCTATCACCAAGGGTCACGAGCAATGCCCACACGTTCACCAACACCTGTGTTCCCTTTAGAATAGTGTATGAAAGATGTGTGATAAAATGTTTTTTTTCTTATAGTGAATAAAATACAAATGTCATGTGCACATTTTGTGCACGATTTGTACGTGCACATTTTGTACATGATCCGTACTGTGCACGATTTGTACGTGCAAATTTTGTGTATGATATGTATATGCATGTTTCATGCACAATCCATATGTACACATTTCATACTTATTTTAAAAGTTTTTTTTTACCCTTAGATGTTTATAAACCTCCCTTTTTACATTCTAGTACTAACTTATTTCAGAGTTACTATTAGATGCAAAATAGGTGGTAAAATATTATTTATACCCAATATAAAAAGTAATTTTTCTCCCTCACCTATCATCATTATTGCAAAAACTCATTTACTCTCAAAATTCTAGAAGAAGGGGCTCATTTTTCTTGTTCTCCCAGGCCTACAAAATCTCAGGACCGGCTCTGTCCACGTTAGAATCTAAGAACCTCCCAGGTTTGAACGCGAGCGGGTCACGAGTAATGCCCACACGTTCACCAACACCTGTGTTCCCTTTAGAATAGTGTATGAAATATATGTGATGAAAGATGTGTGACAAAATGTTTTTTTTCTTATAATGAATAAAATACAAATGTCATGTGCACATTTCATGCACATTTTGTGCATGATTTGTACGTGCAAATTTTGTGTATGATATGTATATGCATGTTTCATGCACGATCCATATGTACACATTTCATACTTACTTTAAGAGTTTTTTTTTTTTTACCCTTAGATGTTTTTAAACCTCCCTTTTTACATTCTAGTACTAACTTATTTCAGAGTTACTATTAAGAACAAAATGGAGTTTAAGTACGTGTAAATTTTGTGCACAAAATGTGCACGTACAAATCGTGCACAAAATGTGCACATGACATTTGTATTTTATTCACTATAAGAAAAAACACATTTTGTCACACATCTTTCATCCCACTATAAAATGTGTCACATCTTTCATCACACTATAAATATATAAATTTGAATTACAACTAATTTTCATTGTACTTATGTTGACAGGATAGCTCATCGTGCATGGTTTGATGGAAGATGTCATGATCGCCCAGTACCAGCAGCTGAAGAAGGTTTCCCAGAATTGGAACGCCTTTAGGGCCTGGTGGCCGAGTGTTGGACGGTTTTTTTGGAATAAAAAAAAGTATGATCAGAACAACAACTCCCATGGTGGCTAACGAAATGGTCATGAGTAGTACTGACAACTCCATTTTTAATTAATTTGTTGTTTAGAATTTTGATGTTTTAGCTCCCTCGTCTACCACCTCTATATATACTACTACAACAAAACGCAATTATGCATCCTTGAAATAAACCGCATAAATTAAATAAACAATCAAACAAATATATTATTCCTAATTAGTTAAAACATATCGTTAGGTTCTCTTTTTTAATTTGGGAGCATGTCACTTTCATATTAACTTGAACAGTTCCTAGCTATATTGAGCTCTAATTAGTCCAAAATAGGACAACAGGGCAATTGCGGGAGGTACTTGTGCTATGGAGAAAAAAGGACAAATATATTATGTGTGCAAATTAAAACAAGGCAAATAATAAAGTAAAGTGCATTTTAAGTGGAAATATGTTTATCTTTTTTTTTTTTTTTTTTTTTTTGGTGGAAGTTAAATATCCATCCATTTTTCCTCTCCCCATGACTCGAACTCAGGACCTAAGACCTAGGTAGTGATGCTCTAACCACTTGAGCTATCCCACTTTGTCAATATGTTTATCTTTTATTCAATGAGAATATTCTTGAATTCAATCCAAACCTAAATTTAAAGTAGCATGTGATTTAATTATTGAACTTTAGAAATATTTTAATGTGTACCAAAGTTAGATTTTGTGTAGTATATTAGGACCCTCTATAAATAATAATTTTGGCTCAATAACTATTTGTTTGATTAAACGATTTTTCCCCCTCAAATATAAATAAATAAATAAAAGATTAATTCTAAATGAATACACTGCCATTAACCTCATTATCAATTTAATCACACCTTCAAAATTATTATAAAAAATTTCAATCTTTCATCGTGTTGCAATTTAATACATATTTTTATTTTCAGGCCAGCAATCGATAATGTGGCTTATCAGAGCTTTCCACGTCAGATTACACGTATTTTTTTTAATTTTCCCCATCACTTTATATGAATAACACTTTATAAAAATAAAACTATAAAAATAAAAATAAAACCAACGCTACTTTTCCACGACCTTTTCCCCACTTCTCAAACTCAAGCCTAAAAACTAAAAAGCCCAAAAAATTCAATTTGTCCAATTACACGTAAAATACTCCAAATCACCTAAGGGAAAGAACCTTATACACACCAAGCTTATGTGATCGGAGCTTTTCCAGCATATGCACATAACACCGATCAATAATTTCCTTGGACGCTTCTCTCCCAAATCATCGACTCAGTAGCACATATTAGCTACTTTGGATTTCTTTTCATTTATCAACAATATCATCGACTCAGTAGCACATATTAGCTACGATTTCTACGTGCACATTCCGTGCACATTTCGTGCACGATCCGTACGTGCACATTTCGTGCACGATTTGTACGTGCAAATTTTGTGTATGATATGTATATGCATGTTTTATGCACGATCCATATGTACACATTTCATACTTATTTTAAAAGTTTTTTTTTTACCTTTAGATGTTTTTAAATCGCCTTTTTTACATTCTAGTACAAACTTATTTCAGAATTATTATTAGGTGCAAAATAGGTAGTAAAATATTATTTATACCCTATATAAAAAGTAATTTTTCTCCCTTTTGTTATTTTATGCTTTAATTAAGCCTTTGTGGCGCTTTACCTTTGAAATTAGCTTCTAAATAAATAGGTATTAAAAATATCATAAAATGATTGATTCCCCTTATTTATTAAGTTCAATTGTCAAATATTGTTTAAAAAAGGTTCAATCTTTTAAATATTTTATTTTTTCTTATCTATAAAACTTCACTAGTTTCTTCATAATAGCTCTAATTAACTCATCCTATATCTTCTTATGGGCATACCCAACCTTTTAATGCTATTGATTCTCAAAAACTAACCAGATTCATTTAAAGCATTAAATCGAACAAAAACAATTATTATATTTAAAATATATATATTAATAAAAAAATATCTAGCAATTCCAAAAACAAAAATAATTTTTTTTTAATGATAAACACTCTCATCCATCCATCCATCCATCCATCCATCTCTTAGTAGTTAACTTCTTTTTAATTATTTAGTCCACACACTCTTTCTTTATTTAGTCCACGTACTTAGAAAAATTCAACGAACCCTTAAATATTTAAGCCTTTTTTTAGGGATGACATAGTGTGGATTCTTCTTGTGTGTTGGCAGTCCCGGCCTCTCCAGTATATCAATATCTCGAGGCTTGACCCCGGCTCCAAGATTCCAATCTAACGAATGGACCAAAGTCCCTATCACCAAGGGTCACGAGCAATGCCCACACGCTCACCAACACCTGTGTTCCCTTTAGAATAGTGTATGAAAGATGTGTGACAAAATGTTTTTTTTCTTATAGTAAATAAAATACAAATGTCACGTGCACATTTTGTGCACGATCCGTACGTGCACATTTTATGCACGATTTGTACGTGCAAATTTTGTGTATGATATGTATATGCATGTTTCATGCACAATCCATATGTACACATTTCATACTTATTTTAAAAGTTTTTTTTACCCTTAGATGTTTTTAAACCTCCCTTTTTACATTCCAGTACTAACTTATTTCAAAGTTACTATTAGGTTCAAAATGGGTGGTAAAATATTATTTATACCCAATATAAAATGTAATTTTTCTCCCTCACCTATCACCATTATGCAAAAACTCATTTACTCTCAAAATTCTAGAAGAAGGGATTCATTTTTCTTATTCGTCCAGGCCTACAAAATCTCAGGACCGGCTCTGTCCACGTTAGAATCTTAGAACCTCCCAGGTTTGAACGCGAGCGGGTCACGAGCAATGCCCACACGTTCACCAACACATGTGTTCCCTTTAGAATAGTGTATGAAATATGTGTGATGAAAGATGTGTGACAAAAGTTTTTTTTCTTATAGTGAATAAAATACAAATGTCATGTGCACATTTTTTGCACGATTTATACGTGCATATTTTGTGCATGATTTGTACGTGCAAATTTTGTGTATGATATGTATATGCATGTTTCATGCACGATCCATATGTACACATTTCATACTTACTTTAAGAGTTTTTTTTTACCCTTAAATGTTTTTAAACCTCCCTTTTTACATTCTAGTACTAACTTATTTCAGAGTTACTATTAAGTGCAAAATGGGGTTTAAGTACGTGTAAATTTTGTGTATGAAATGTGCACGTAAAAATCGTGCACAAAATGTGCACATGACATTTGTATTTTATTCACTATAAGAAAAAAAAAACATTTTGTTACACGTCTTTCATCACACTATAAATATATAAATTTGAATTACAACTAATTTTCATTGTACTTATGTTGACAGGATAGCTCATCGTGCATGGTTTGATGGAAGATGTCATGATCGCCCAGTACCAGCAGCTGAAGAAGGTTTCCCAGAATTGGAACGCCTTTAGGGCCTGGTGGCCGAGTGTTGGGCATTTTTTTTGGGATCAAAAAGAGTAGTATCATAACAACAACTCCGGTGGCTATGGAAATCGTGAGTAGTGACAACTCCATTTTTAGTTTCTAGCACTTTAGCTAGAATATTCATAAATTGATGTTTTAAGCTCCCGTGTACCACCAATATATATACTACAACGTGCCCATGTGTATCTACTAGAGTATCAAAATAAGTGTTAATTTTTGGTATTTTGTTAATTTGAATTTGGAAAATAAGTGTTAATTTTCAGTATTTTGTTAATTTGAATTTGGAAAATAAGTGTTAATTTTCGGTATTACAGACCTCATAGAAATATTGTTAATTTGAATTTGGAAAATAAGTAATTTTCGATATTACAGACCTTATAGAAATATTGTTAATTTGAATTTGGAAAATAAGTGTTAATTTTCTGTATTACGGACCTCATAGAAATATTGTTAATTTGAATTTGGAAGGGTTCAAATTAGAACAACTCCGGTGGCTATGGAAATGGTGAATAGTACTGCAGACAAATACTCCATTTTTATGTTAAAGAAAGCTGGATTCTTCACACTGGTTTAATTTCTGTAAATTTATTTATGATGGAAAACATAAAGGAGTACAATGGTTATTTATAGAAGAAGGAACACGCAACAAACTAATTGGTTATCTAGCTATACACAAATTCCTACATATATGCGTGAGACGTTTTGTTATACACAAAATATTACTAGTATCTAAAAGGAGAAGTTTTATATACACAAATTAATTTGAGCATGCATGCTCGTCCCTAAAAAAAATCATGCACATGCATGTGAAAAGTTTTATTATACACAAATTATTAATGCCCATCGCCATCATTTTTCAGGGTAAGGTTGCCCAAAATTCGTGGAAACAAACCAAAAGCCATATTTATAATTGTTGAGCTAGCACGAATCGGGAAAATTTTAATGTCGACACGTACCAAAGTCGTTGAGAGGTAATTTTTTATTTCTAAACTCCTTTCCATAACTACAATCCATGTTCATGATCTAATTATATATGATCGATCAAAACAATGGTAATGGTTTGTAAATACCTTAAGTTAATTAGGTGTCTCTACTTGTTTGAATATATTATTTTAGTTAATTACATCTAAATTAATTATATATATTACAAAATCATCTAAACTATGCTTAAGATGGAGATTAATTTTTATTTTATTTTTTTAGAAAGATAAAATTTATACCCAAATCAGTCACGCCTCACAACTCATTTTGATTGGACTACTGATCAGTGAACAATAAAATAAATTTATATAAAAAATAAAGTTCGATTAGATTCATTTACATAGGATTTTTTTTTGTACATTCAAGATATATATATGCATCGTCGATAATATTTACTCAAAATATTAGTATTAAAACTTAAATATGTTATGATGTTTCTCTTAATTAATTGTACATTACCCTCCTAATTGTATGATTTTTTTATTTTTTTTTTATGTTGTTTCGAATATGTGCAGGCATGTGTGTCTTGTGCAATTTCGAATAGTATATATATAAAAATGAGTTTGACGAAAGATGTGACACATTTTATAGTGTTATGAAAGATGTGTGATAAAATGTTTTTTTTATAATGAATAAAATACAAATGTGATGTGCACATTTTGTGCACGATCTGTACGTGCACATTTCGTGCACAATTTGTGCATGATCCGTAAGTGCACATTTCGTGCACATTTTGTGCACGATTTATACGTGTAAATTTTGTGTATGATATGTATATGCATGTTTCATGCACGATCCATATGTACACATTTCATACTTATTTTAAGAGTTTTTTTTTACCCTTAGATGTTTTTAAACCTCCCTTTTTTACATTCTAGTACTAACTTATTTCAGAGTTACTATTAGGTGCAAAATGGGAGGTAAAATATTATTTACTAGTGCAAAACCCACAAATTTTGTGGGGATTGTAAGAAAATTATAAAAGAGGATTATAAAAAAATTATAAAAAGAATCCAAAAAAAAAAGAGAGAGAGAAATCTGTATAAAAAAATTTTAGGAGATCGAGAGAAAAGGAAGAGAGGGGAGAGAGAAAAATTGAAAAAAACTGTATTGAAAAAAAAAAAGTAAAAGAAAATATTGAGAAGACTATAAAAGGGGGAGAGAGAGGAGAGAGGAGAGATGAAAGAGAAGAATTGAAAAAAAACTGTAAAATAAAATAATTGTAAATTGTGAGAAAATTAGAAAATTAGAATTTGAGAAAAGTGAGATGACACGTAAGAGGAAGAGGATTCAGAAATAGTATATAAGGTAAATACCCTATATAAAAAGTAATTTTTCTCCCTCACCTATCACCATTATGCAAAAACTCATTTACTCTCAAAATACTAGAAGCAGGGGCTCATTTTTCTTGTTCGCTCAGGCCTACAAAATCTCAAGACCGGCTCTGTCCACATTAGAATCTAAGAACCTCCCAGATTTGAACGCGAGTGGGTCACGAGCAATGCCCACACGTTCACCAACACCTGTGTTCCCTTTAGAATAGTGTATGAAAGATGTGTGACAAAATGTTTTTTTTCTTATAGTGAATAAAATACAAATGTCATGTGCACATTTTGTGCACGATTTGTACGTTCACATTTTGTGCACGATTTGTACATGATCCGTACGTGCACATTTCATGCACATTTTGTGCACGATTTGTACGAGCAAATTTTGTGTATGATATGTATATGCATGTTTCATGCACGATCCATATGTACACATTTCATACTTATTTTAAGAGTTTTTTTTTACTCTTAGATGTTTTTAAACCTCCCCTTTTACATTCTAGTACTAACTTATTTCAGAGTTACTATTAAGTACAAAATGAAGTTTAAGTACGTGTAAATTTTGTGTATGAAATGTGCACGTACGGATCATGCACAAAATGTGCACGTACAAATCGTGCACAAAATGTGCACATGAAATTTATATTTTATTCACTATAAGAAAAAAAACATTTTGTCACACATCTTTCATCACACTGTAAATATATAAATTTGAATTACAACTAATTTTCATTGTACTTATGTTGACAGGATAGCTCATCGTGCATGGTTTGATGGAAGATGGTTTGATGGAAGATGTCATGATCGCCTAGTACCAGCAGCTAAAGAAGGTTTTCCAGAATTGGAACGCCTTTCGGGCCTGGTGGCCCAGTGTTGGACAGTTTTTTTGGGATCAAAAAAAGTATGATCAGAACAACAACTCCCATGGTGGCTAACGAAATCGTCATGAGTAGTACTGACAACTTCATTTTTTATTTGTTGTTTAGAATACAAGTTTTAGCTCTCGTCCCGTCTACCACCTCTATATATACTACAAACAAAATGCAATTATGCGTCCTTGAAATAAACCGCATAAATTAAATAAACAATCAAACAAATATATTATTCCTAATTAGTTAAAACATATCGTTAGGTTCTCTTTCATATTAACTTGAACAGTTCCTAGCTATATTGAGCTCTAATTAGTCCAAAATAGGACAACAGGGCAATTGCGGGAGGTATTGTGCTATGGAGAAAAAAGGACAAATATATTATGTGTGCAAATTAAAACAAGGCAAATAATAAAGTAAAGTGCATTTTAAGTGGAAATATGTTTATCTTTTATTCATTGAGAATATTCTTGAATTCAATCCAAACCTAAATTTAAAGTAGCATGTGATTTAATTATTGAACTTTAGAAATATTTTAATGTGTACCAAAGTTAGATTTTGTGTAGTATATTAGGACCCTATATAAATAATAATTTTGGCTCAATAACTATTTGTTTGATTAAACGATTTTTCCCCCTCAAATATAAATAAATAAATAAAAGATTAATTCTAAATGAATACACTGTCATTAACCTCATTATCAATTTAATCACACCTTTAAAATTATTATAAAGAAATTCAATCTTTCATCGTGTTGCAATTTAATACATATTTTTATTTTCAGGCAAGCAATCGATAATGTGGTTTGTCAGAGCTCTCCACGTCAGATTACACATATTTTTTTTAATTTTCCCCATCACTTTATATGAATAACATTTTATAAAAATAAAACTATAAAAATAAAAATAAAACCAACGCTTCTTTTCCACGACTTTTTCCCCACTTCTCAAACTCAAGCCTAAAAACTAAAAAGCCCCAAAAATTCAATTTGTCCAATTACACGTAAAATACCTCAAATCACCTAAGGGAAAGAACCCTATACACACCAAGCTTATGTGATCAAAGCTTTTCCAGCATATGCACATAACACCGATCAATCATTTCCTTGGACGCTTCTCTCCCAAATCATGGACTCAGTAGCACATATTAGCTACTTTGGATTTCTTTTCATTTATCAACAATATCATCGACTCAGTAGCACATATTAGCTATGATTTGTACGTGCACATTCCGTGCACATTTCGTGCACGATCCGTAGGTGCACATTAGTTAGCCCCTTGAGCTTAATTCCTCATTTTCTTGGCAAACTACAATGTTAACCACTTAGCCTTTTTTAGCCTTTGATACCTATATCTAGTGGGGGATAAAAGACAAAGTGGTAAAACATGTGCTTGAATGAATATCTTTGGTGAAAGGAGAAAGTGGAAAAGTTGAAAGAAAAAGAGAAAGATGAAAAGAAAATCAAGGGAAAAGAAAAGAGGGACAAAGAGCCCCAAAAGCTTGAAAAGAAAAATGGTTCAAAAGATGAGGTGATGAATGTTTGAAAAAGAAAGAAAAAAGAAAAGTGAGGATGAAGTTTGTAAGCTTTAAAAGTGAAAGCACACATTGTAAAACAACAAGTTTTGTCATCCACTAGAAGAGTCACAATTCCCAAATTCATCCTACCTTGTCCAAAGAGCCAATGTTACATCCTTGATTAAGTCCTATTGATCACATTGTTGAGCATTTGAGTGTTGTGAAAAGTAGAAGTTGGGCAAGCATATGGTGATTGCATAGCATAACTTGGTTGATGAGTGCATTAATATCCTCAATTTGTTTGTGTGTTTGAGAGAAACACTTTGTCATGTGAGTAGAGGACTTGAACATTTGGATTATGTTTCCCATTCACAATGTGTTGTGTGTTTGTGCATTCTTTGATCCATGAGTGTGAATTGCAATAATGAGCATATGACCTTCATTGAGAAATGCACTTTGAGAAAGAGATATCATTACATCTTACTTTGCATGTGTGAATTACATTGAATATTCCATTGTGATCATTCCACCCTCATTGCTTTAAGTGCTTAGTTGTTTGAGGACAAACAACATTTTAAGTTTGGGGGGGGTTTGATTCGGGTGGAATTTACACGTTTTAGGAGCACATGTGAAGCGTGTTTTGATGTGGATTTCATTGAATTATGCATTGAATATGATGGTTTAAGCCGAAATGAGAGAAAGGTTGTGTTTTGTCGATTTTGTAGGAAATACGATGAAATTTGGAGCAAAACACTAACCATACCTCACTGTATCAAGAAGAGGAGTGCACGGTTGGATTCGTCTCGAAAAACGGAGTGGATTAGCCAAAATAATTGAGTCAATCCGACACCCGAGTCGAAAGATATGCACGAAACGAGAAAGGGCCGAAATCGACCGAACAAGGCACGGCCGTGCACCATGCTCGAGCAAGTGCATCAAGAGACTGAGGCATTTTGGCCAAGTAAGGGCACGGCCGAGCACCCCTCTCGGTCGAGCTAGGGTAGAGCCAATCCGAAAGCCACGGCCGTGCATCGTGCTCGAAGAGTTGCACCAAGAAACTGAGCCATTTTTAGGCTAAGAGAGGGCACGGCCGAGCACCCTTCTCGGCCGAGCTCGAGCCAAGAAGAAATCCGAAGGGCACGGCCGAGCACCACGCCAAGGCCACGGCCGAGCGCCCTGCTCGAGCGGCTGCACCTCGAAACAGAAGGAATTTGGCCATGACACGCCTCGAGCGAGCACGGCCGAGCACCATTCTCGGCCGAGCATCCCAGCTCCCCTGCTCCACATCGCCACGGCCGAGCACCCCCGATCCCCTGTCCGCCGAGCACGGCTGAGCCGCCTGCTCGACCGAGCTCCACCCAAGCCAAAACCCATTTTCGGTGCATTTTTCACATTTTGGCCATTTTTTAGGGACCAACTTGCAAATTGTCCATCCAAACCCTACCCAAACACTATATAAACCCTCTTTATTGAAATTCAATCCATTCTCCCCCAATTCCCCAATTCCCACACATAGTTACACACACTCCAAGGTGATTTGGCCATATCTCTCTCATTTCTCCATCAATTCAAGCAAGAGAGGATGCAATAGCTTGCAAATTCCATTTCCTACCACATTCTAGACTAAGCTTCCCTGTTCTCTTTATTTTTATTTAATTAATTTCATTTGGATTTTGTGATTTCATTATGCTAGTTGTTGGCTAAACATTTGTGGTTCTAAGGCATTGTAAATACTTGGATTGAAGTTTATGATTAATTTCTTGCTTTAATTGGTGTTTGTCTCTTATTTGAATGCTTAATTATTCCTTGGAAGCATGTTGTTATTGGTCATGATGATTTGCTTAATTCATTGTTAATTGGGATAATATTGAAAGATTTATTCCATTTAATCGTATGCAAGCATGCAACCCGATATTATTATGATCTCGAGAGAGGATTAGTTATCGGGAAGGGAAGTGAATGATCTTAGGAGCTATTTTAGGCGATGTGACGTTTGTGATGTAGAAATACGAACCTATTGTTGCATGCTCCTTTGGATTAGTTGTATCGAGAGATCGATTAATTCTTCTTGTGTGATCACCCTATATGAAGACAACCTTAATGGCCATTTGAACGAGTTGCAATTCATAAACGGATATCTAAGTGTTACAATTGTCTTGGAACCCACTTTCTCTCTTTGAGTTTTCATTCGTTTTACTTTTGTTTCTTGATTTGCATGATAGTTGATCGATTTATATTACTCTTGTAGTTGTTTACTAGTGACAGTTTGGTAGGCATACTTAGGGGTAATTCACTATTCACTTTATCGATCGCGTCTAAATAGAATTCCGTTAACAAACTACATTTTTACGCTATACCTCCCTGTGGGATCGACCTCGTGCTTATGACGCTACGATAGACGCCGTACACTTGCGGTTGTTTATTTTAGTGTTGCATAACACGTGAATCAATATCGTAGTGTGGTAAGTATGAGTCGATTCCACAAGAAAAGGAAGTGTAAAAGTGGTGTTTGTCGATCGAATTCTAAATAGAGGTGATGGAAGAATTAAATGTTGAGTTACCCACTTTTAATGTTAGATTGTCAAAAACTAACCTGATAATTCATTTAAAGCATTTGATGAAACATAAAACATTAATATATTTGGACGATTTATTGGAAAACCTCTCCCAAATTCCAAGATCCCAGTCAATCCTAGTCAAAGTCAAATGAATGAATCAAAGTCCCTATGACCAGGGGAACCATCCGATGCGCCCACGGTAGCCCGGGGCAAATCCTCCGTCCTGCCCCGAATGGAAGAAGATTGAAGTGTTGCCCTTTATACTCCACCACATTGGAATTTAAGAACCTCTCGGGTTTGAATGTGAGCGGGTCCTCCCACGATTCCGAGTCACGAGCGATTGACCACACATTCACTAGCACCCGTGTACCCTTTGGAATATTGTATCCAAGGTATGTGGTGTCTTCCGTTGCTTTTCGGGGTAGTAAAAATGGCACTGGCGGGTGTAATCGCAACGTTTCTTTGACGACGGCTTGTAAGTAGGGTAGATTTTCAATATCTCTTTCCTCTACTTGACGGTTAAGCCCCAAGATCCGATCCAATTCTTCTCGGAGCTTACTGAATGTGTGTGGACTGCGCAAAAGCTCCGTCAATCCCCACTCAATGGTCACACTCGTAGTTTCTGATCCAGCTAAGAACATTTCCTTCACACACATATATAAATGTTAGTACTAGTTTTAAACAAAATGAATATTATTTAAAATTAATAAATTAGTTAAGTTGTTACGGTGATATGAAGGTTGATGTTCTTGTCGGTGATCCTATCAGGTCCTCCGTCTTTGCCATCTCCTCCTCGGTAATTCAACAACAAATCAAGATAATCTTTATTCTCCTGATCCCTTATAACGGCCTTTCTTTCTTGGATAAATTTGTCAACAATGCTCAAGGCTACACGCATGTTCTTCTCCATTTTCCGTCTAAGTCCAGCGGCGTCCATCCACTTCAACCACGGCAATGAATCTGAAATATTCGCCTTTCCCGGAAGCTGTATCACCGTATTCATGCACTCATAAAACTCACTCGCCTCCGGATTTTCGGGGTTCAACAAATCCCTTGAAAACATCAAGTTCCCCACCGAATTAAAGGCCATGAGGAACAAATAATGACCCACCCGCACCGCGCCGTTACCGCCCTCTGCCCGCGACCGATCGGAAGCTTCCACCAGCCACCCCTCCAAGTTGTTCCTAATCCGGTGGCGCACCTCCACCGTCTCATTAATTCTCCTGTTCACGAACATCTCCTTCGAGCTGAGGCGGCGGAGCACCCGCCAGTGGCTGTCGACGTCGCTAAAGCTCATCGTTCCCTGGTTGAAATCGAATACGGTGAGCACGTCGTTCACCATTCGACCGGCGAAGGGAAGGTCGTGTTTCTTGAAGAGCTCTGTGGCGGCGGCGGCGCTCTGAACCACCAGGGTGTTGACAGAGCCGATGTTGAGCCAGATGACGGGGCCGTAGTCTTTGCGCCAATTGTGCATAGTTTGATGGTAGAGATCACCCAGCTGAAGAAGGTTTCCCAAAATTGGAATGCCTTTAGGGCCTGGTGGCCGAGTGTTGGATGTTTTTTTTCGGATCAAAAAAAGTATGATCAGAACTAAGGAAATGGTCATGAGTAGTACTGACAACTCCATTTTTTATTTATTTGTTTTCCCGTCTACCACCTCTATATATACTAGCAATTATGCCCATATTTTATATATGCACCATCATCCTTGTATATATTTTGATAAAACATTATCTCCAGAAATTAAAATTCAGATAATCTAAAAGGGGTTGTATATATTTTTTGATGAAACATTATCTCCCAATATTAGAATTCAGATAATCTAAAAGGAGTAATTTTATTATACACAAATTCCTACATGCGTGAGAAGGTTTATTAGTTATTACACAAAATATTACTAGCTAGTATCTAAAAGGTGATGTTTTATCATACACAAATTTCAGCATGCCCGTCTATAAAAATAATTCGTGCACATTTGAGAAGTTTTATTATACACGAATTAGTGCCCATCATCATCATCATCATTTTCCAGGGTAAGGTTGCCCAAAATTCATCAACACAGCACAAAAGCCATATTAGTTGCTGAGCATGAATCGGAAATAAACCAACACCAACCAATTAAACGGCGACACCGAAAGAAATCATCTTTGGCCAAATCGATAAAAAAAAAATTACTCGGTTTTAGAGAAAATGGTATAAATATAAATGAATTGATTCTATATCTGATCAATTTGATTCTTCAATTTCACATTTTTAGGTTTCACTCTACTGAATTTTTAACAGTTTATTTGTTGATTATTTTTTAATATAACACATGTCAACTATCTGAACATTTTTTTTTTATTCCAATCAATTAATTACAAATTAAAGAAGACAAAATTTTAAAAAGGTCAGTAATGAAGATGCCACAGTCGACTGCGTGGCCTACTGGGCTGCTATGAATTGTTACTTCTTGGGCTTGCTTCCGCACTTATTTTTATAGAGCAAATGGCTTTGGGTTGCAATGGTTTATTTTTAATTTTTTACATAAATTAGGTGGACCAATTTGTTGTTAGTTGCCATTAAACTTGTTTAGGCTTGTTTTGTTCTCTCCTTTTTTTTTTTTATAGACCTTTCAATATTGCATCTAATTAAAGGGTACAGTTAATAGATACATTCACCTTGTTTTTTTTTTTTTTAAATGTCTAAACTGTTATTAATAGATAACACCCCTATCTCATTAACTTTTCAGTAGATACACCCCTTATTCTACTTCATCTGTCCCTTACTTAATGAAACATTTTATCATATTTGGTGTTCCTTACATAATAACTCATACGGAGTACTTTTTTTTTTAAAACGGCAAAATTGTAGTAAAAGAGCATTTTAATTATCCCCTCAAAATATTTCAATATTCCATCAAATATCATCACTTTATTCACACTAAAAAAATATTTTTACTATTAATAAAGTTGAAAAGTATTTACTACCCTCACTTTTATCTTCTATAATACTAATAAACAATTCATATATATTAAAACTAGTGCCCAAAAGTTATGGATCTTTAAGTAAGGGATGAAAAGAGTTTTTTTTTTTTTTCGTCCCCCTCTCCTCTTGCCACCGCTGCTCCTTGCTCCGCCACGACGACACTGCCCTCCATGCTCGATCGAGTTGTATAAAAAATATTTAGAAAAGCTACAAAAATTACCACTTGTTAAAAAAAATTACTCCCTCCTTCCAATTTCATTATTACCACTTTTCTTTTTTGGTTGTCCAATTTTATTATGCCCATACTTTTTTTGGAAACAATACTATTCATACTACTTGATCTTCACCCTCCTACCATCACTTATTTACTCACTTTGTCATTCATTTTATTCATAAATAATCATTTATTTATAAATGGACTCCACAATACTTCATCATACCCTCAACTTATCTATTTTATGAATAAACTAATCAATATTCATTAAAACTCGTGCCCGAAAAAGTGGGCATAATAAAATTGGATGGAGGGAGTATTACTGAAAAGAAGAATACGATTCAATTTAAAATATACTCCATTCGTTCCAGAATTACTTCCATATGTAGATGGACACGTATATTAAGAAAGTGTAATAATGAGTAGATTTTTAGGGGTAATTTTGTAAAATTTTATATATAAAATAAAGAAATGAGTTGACTTTTGTGTATATATGTGAAGAAAAAGTAATGACATTTGTGTAAAATTGAGAATATTGTAAAAATAGAATTTATAAAGGGTTTTTCATTTTAAGGGTGTACAAATTATTGTACGTTCCAAAAAAGAAAGTAAGAAAGTAGAGGGAGTACAATTTTTCGGTAGTTTTGCAAATTGAGTTACTTTTCGACAAAAAATGTCAAAATCAATGTTATTTTTGCAATTTTTGGAAAAAAATAAGAATCTAAAAAATTGACTTTTTTTTCTCTAAAAAATACAATATTTCTGAAGAAAAAAAAAGGTAAAAAACTTCAATATCTTTCAAAAAAATTGGTAAAAAAAAAAAATTCACTACTTTTTCAACACTGATTAATCGAAAATATAAAAAATACAAAAAATTGTGGTGTCGTCATTGGGGTAGGAAAGAGCAGCGTACATTACTACTAAACCTGTAATAAAATCCAAAATTTATCATAAAACAGTAAAAACTGCGACGTTGGGTGTGGAAAAGGGAGCGCGTCAACATCGTGGGAAATAATTCTTTTACGTTCCATAATTTTACAATTTTTTCAAAAACGTCCCAAAAAAGTTAAGTTTTTCAATTACGTCCCAAATTTTAGCTAACTTTTTCAATTACGTCCTAAAGTCGCCGGAAACATCAAAACGACGTCGTATTACGTCATGGTTACGACGTCGTTTTGATTTTCCGGCGACTTTGGGACATAATTGAAAAAGTTAGCTAAAATTTGGGACGTAATTGAAAAACTTAAATTTTTGGGACGTTTTTTAAAAAATAGAATAGTTATGGACCTAAAAATATATTTTATTGAAATTGTTTGATTAATTGATTGTATATGTTTATATATTTTTTTTAAAATTTATATACTTGATATTTATATACTTTTTTTTTAAATTTTCTTTTTAATGTAAATCTAAACAAATAAATTTACTTATATTTTATTATTGGTATATCCTCGTCGCCATAAAGGTATATAATCGATATATATATATATATTATTTATATAAATAAATTAGTAATTATAGTTTTTGAATAATATTAAATAGTACGTTATCACATTTATTTATTTTATAATAATTTTAGCCTTTATTTCATTCAATTTTAGAACATAAAATTATACTGAATAGAATTACATGATATTTTGTTAACATATTATATTTATGCTCATTAATATTAGCATAATTTCTTATGGTAATTATTAATTATTAATATTTTTATTTTTTAAATTTAAATTTAAATCAATTCACAATTCTTAATTAATAGGGATATATGAAATTTTATTATCTGTTTATTTATTTATTATTACTCATTATTTTTAAAGTAAATAATTTTAATATTACACTACAAAAAAGAGGTGTTTTACCGACGGTTATACCGACGGATATTCAGTCGGTATTGGCTATTGCCGACGGATTTACCGACGGATTTCATCCGTCGTCAATGATTTGGTCGGTATTGGTTACCGACGGAAAATATGCGTCCGTCGGTATATACCGACGGATTCCCGACGGATTCAAACCAACCCGTTTTCAAACCGGGTCACCCGTACCGACGAATTCAATTCCGTCGGCAATCAAGCCAACCCGTTTTCAAACCGGGTCAAGTTTCCGTCGGTAGATCCGTCGGTATATTTTGGACTTAAATTTTATTATTTTAATTTACCGACGGAATTTTCCGTCGGTAAGTATCAAATTTTTTTAAAAAAATGATATTCCGTCGGCCCGCCCGTCGGTATTACCGACGCTAAACCGACGGAATTTCCGTCGGTAAGTACCAAACATTTTTAAAAAAAATTATATTTCGTCGGCCTGTCCGTCGGCATTGCCGATGCTAAACCGACGGAATAGTCCGTCGGTAAGTACCAAAAATTTTTTAAAAAAATTTATTTGTGATCGGGATCCGACCCGATCAAAATTGCTTAAATAATTCAATACACAAATCTACATAGATCCAACAGAATAAACAAAATCGAACTCAGTTGGGTGAAATAAACAAAATCGTCGTCCTTTGCAGCAACTTGTTGGTTGATTTTTGAAACATTACTTTCAATATCATCGTTTTGAATTTAGGTGTTGCTTCAGATTTTATTTAGTAGGAGATCAGACAGTTGTTGATTAAATTGTCCTTCGCTGACTCCATCCCTGCCATTTCAAAATCAATTACAAAGAATCAAGATTTAATTGTCATTTTATATATTTAAACATAAATTAAATTATCATAAAAATTGAACATACCTCAACAGAGATTAAGTAACTTCATTAGGCTCGCATAGTTTCGGTCGGTCTCAGCAAATATTCGATATGCTGGTAGTTCAAAGATAAGAGATTCAGAGTATAAAACACAGTTAAAAACTACATATTCTTAAACGAAAATCAGAAAAAGTACAATACAAAACCTAAAGTACAACATAAAACAAACGTATTCAGAAATTCGAAAAGCCTTCGTTCAAGTCCCAGACTATACACTTACGAACAAGCCATACAAATTTAAACAAAGCCCACATACATAATAGGATTTTCCCTTATTTACAAATCAAAATTTGATAACTTACTGAATTTCCAGTGTTTACAAAGGCATAGAGAGATACTAAGATCAAACAACTAAACAATAAACATTAACATACCTAGAATTACACAAACCTAATTCTGTGAAAAAAAAATAAAGTACATCAACCCAAAAAGAAAAGTAATTTGATAAATTAAAAAATAAAAAATAAAAAACAGATTTAGTGCAAATATCCTCATAGGAAAATCCAAAACCCTAATTTTTTTTAGATATGTAAAAACGTACCTTTCAAACGAAGACGGCGACGGCAGAGGAGGCGGTGGGCGACGACTGCAGGTAGGGAGGATGGGCGGCGGCCGCGGCCACGGCAAGGAGGGGATGGGCGGTCGTAGCGAGAGAAGGAGCACGAACGGCCGGAGAAGGGGGTGGCGCCGCTGCGAACGTGGGCAAGGGGCAGCATGTGGTGAAGAAAATAGAGAGACGGTCGGAAAATACGTGGAGTGGGCAAGGAGGAGACGGTCGGAAAATACGTGGAGTGGGGGAGAGGGAGAGACATAGAGAGAGGGAGGGAAAGAAATTAAATACGCGTGAAATGAGAGAAAGTTACATTTATATTCGGAAATGGCGACGGATATATCGGTCGGCTGTGGCTCGTTGCCGTTAGCGACGGAAATGGCGACTGATATTTCGGTCGACTTTGGCTCGTTGCCGTTAGCGACAGAAATGGCGACGGATATTTCGGTCGGCTTTGGCTCGTTGCCGTTAGCGACGGAAATGGCGACGGATATGTTCCGTCGCCATTGGATTTTTATTACCAAATGATAAATAATTAAATTATAAGTTAATAAGTTATTTGTTCAATAACAACATTACCAAATGATAAATAATTAAATTATAAGTTAATAACATAACCAAATGATAAATAATGAAATCTTATAAATTGTACAAAATAAAATAGTTAGGTTACATTAATTTAATATTCATCTTCATCTTCGTCTTCATTTTCATTATTTGCCACATCTTCCTCCTCATCTTCTTCATCCTCCCTCTCGTCATGTTCATCCTCCTCCTCATGTCCACTATCGTTTTCAATAACAATCAATTGTGGATTTGCAGCCGTCAAGTCTACCGAAAGATTAAAATCTCCCGCAAACACTTCAGTTTGATTCTCTATTTGTTCCATTTGAAACGGAGGTTCATCTTCATCGTTGTTTTTCTTTTGGGGGACCTCCACCATTGACCTTGCCTTCACTTTGCAAACAGCGTGCCATTCTCTATTACGTTTTCCAGCTCCTGGATACGTGCAGTAGTAGACTTGAGATACCTGAGAGGAAAATACAAACGGATCATCCCCGCTATACTTCCTTTTCGAATTAACATCCACAAGCTTGTACTCCGGATGAATTTTAGTTCCTAAAGGGGATGTGTCAAACCAATGGCACTTGAACAACATTACGGTTTTCACTGGATATCCCGGATATTCAATTTCAACGACTTCGTGCAACACCCCAAAGTAATCACTTGCATCTACATTGTAATTCGCACCCCTAAGACAAACACCACTATTGTTAGTCGTTCTTGTTGATGCATACTCTGATGTATGAAACCTGTAGCCTTTCACAATATAGCCGTTGTAAGTCCTCACACGCCGTAGTGGTCCTTGGCTGAGATCCTGTAAGAACCGGCTCTGAAAATCGTGCGATTGTCCCTATACGTACAGTTAAAATTAACATTAATCAAAACAATTATTTGTTCACGTAAAATTCAATTAATGATACTCACATAACGTTGGAACCATCGGGCAAATTGACGTTGAAGACTAGTATCTATGTCTCTATCTGAGATGTTTTGATCTGCATGTCGTAGTTCTTGTGTATACATCCTAATAATTCACAACACAATTAGATGATAAATGACGCACGTTTAGTGCTATTTAATTAGATGATAAATATATGAAATACTTACTCAATGTAAGGCTGAACTTCATCACAATTCAATAACACGTACGTACGTTTGTGCTATTTCAGCCTCTGTGTTTGTTGACCAATATCGTTCAGTGGCTTTTCCTATAGGTCGCCCCTTAGACTTGAATACAGAGAGCATGCCATCGACTTCTTGTTGCGTACCTCTACCATCGAAGTTACGCGGTTCATTCCTGATCCTCGTGTTGACATGGTCTTCAAAATAATATGAACAAAACATGCCAACCTCTTCATTCAAATACGCATTAACAATTGATGCTTCGACGTTTGCCTTTTGTTTAGCATTGCGCTTCAAGTTGTGGAGATACCTAAAATTATAATAGTTAACAAATTAAAATAAGGCTTCTTATACTAAAAACTAATTAAATGAGAGAAATAGAATTGTTCACCTCTCAAATGGGTACATCCACCTGTACTGCACTGGACCACAAATCCTAGCTTCATACGCTAAGTGAACAGATAAGTGTTCCGTCGAGTCAAAGAAGCTAGGTGGGAAAAAACGTTCCAACTTACACAAAATAACTGGAATGTCTCGTTCCAAACGATTCATATCATCAACCTTGATTGTTGTAGACGTTAAATCTCTAAAAAAGAGACTTAATTCAGTGACAGCCCTCCACACATTCAGAGGAAGAAATTCTCGAAACACAATAGGTATCAAGCGTTGCATAAAAACATGACAATCATGACTCTTCATCCCTGCAACTTTGCCTTTTGTTGTGTCTACGCATCGACTCATGTTTGACACGTAGCCGTCTGGAAATATTAACTCTTTAATCCACCTACACAATTCCTGTTTTTGTGCCTTATCTAGTGTGTAGCAAGCCTTTGGATATTTACCTGTACGGGTATCCTGTTCCAACTCATCACGGCGACAGATAGTGTTCAACTCTTCCCTGGACTTTGGAGTATCTTTCGTCTTGCCTTCTGTGTTCATGATTGTGTGAAACACATTGTCAAACACATTCTTCTCAATGTGCATGACATCCAAATTGTGTCGGAGCAATAGTGAACTCCAATATGGCAAGTCCCAAAAAATAACCTTTTTCTTCCAGTTACCTTGGATTCCTTTGTTGTGTTCTTCTGCATTTTCCTCTGTAGTTTTTTTCAAACCCGTCCACTCAATCTCATGTAACAGACTTTGTCCTGTACAATTAATAAATGTTAGAATAAATGTAACCCAAAAAAACATGTTAAAATAAATGTATAAAATACAATTTCGAAGGGGCGGTCGATTGTTTGTGACTGTTCTATTCTTCGTGAAGTCCACCTTATTCCTTCGAAATGGATGATCTCGAGGTAAAAACCTTCGGTGATTATCGAACCATGAAACTTTTCTACTCTTCGGGAGACTGAAAGCTTCAGAATATTCCATACAATACGGACAAGCTTGCTTTCCGGCTGTACTCCACCCGGACAACATAGCATATGCAGGAAAGTCGCTAATGGTCCACAATAAAGCAGCACACATCGTGAAGTTATGTTTCCTAGAAACATCATACGTTTGGACTCCGTTATCCCATAGGAAGATCAAGTCTTTAATAAGAGGCTGGAGATAAACATCAAGTTTATGCTTTGGATTCGACGGACCAGGCACCAATACAGTCAGAAACATTGTTTGAGGTTTCATGCACATCCATGGAGGTAGATTATACGGAGTCAGTATCACCGGCCACAAAGAATACTTCTTTCCATAACTCCCAAACGGTGCAAAACCATCAGTACTCAAGCATAATCTCACATTCCTCGGTTCACAAGCAAATCCTGGAAACACGTTATCAAGGTGTTTCCAGGCTTCAGAGTCGGGCGGATGTCTCATATCCCCAGACTCAGTATCTTCAGAATTTCTTGCATGCCACGTCATGTGTTGAGCTGTAGCACTAGATTGAAACAATCTCATTAAACGAGGAATGATAGGAAGATAATACATCCTCTTATGTGGCACTTTCTTTTTTGTCTTGCTCGATTGACCACCTGGTCCCTTCCGTCGTGGCTCTTTGTACCGGGAATGGCCACACATTCTACACATAAGAAGATCGCTATCGTCATCACCCCAGTATAACATGCAACCATTCACACAACAATCAATCTTCTCAACCGGCAAACCCATATTCTTCATCAGTTGTTTGCTCTGATGAAACGTTGTAGGTACTTTATTATCGACAGGACAAATCTCACTGCATAATTGTGTCATTTGCTCATATGCTCTGTTAGATAGCTTGTTCTCCGTCTTGATAGCCATAAGTCGAGCATTAAATGACAACTGAGAATGAGAATCACACCCTGGGTACAAATCTTGATCGACTAATTTGAGCATCTCATAAAACTGAAATGCTTCATCCGTTGGTTCCTCCTCTATATTTGACATACCGGCTTCCATCACCATTGTTTGATACATATCGGGTTCTTCCACCCCAAACTCTTGATCGTTACTGGTGCCGACATGCTCAACGTGTACTGGTTGTTCATAAATTGCAGTAGTGTAATAGTACAAGACTTGATCAAAATTATAAGGCCACCGTTGTTCGCCATGACTTGTCCAATTATAGTAATTATCAACGAACCCATTCATAACAACGTGGCATAAGACTTCATCAATGCTTTTAAATGATATATTCTTACATTTCTTAGCATTACACGGACACCTAATACAATCCTCAGACATGTAATGTGGGTGTAGCTTTGCAAATTCAACAAATGACACGAGTTTATCATAAAATTCAACATTCACATTTCCTAAAACGAGCCTAGGAGTACAATACATCCACCGACGATCCGGCAATTCCATCTGTTAAACAATTTGACCAAATTAAAATTACACACTAAAAATTAAACACTAAAAGTAAAAACTATGTAGTAAAATTACACACTAAAAAATTAAACACCAAATTAAAATTACACACTGAAAATTAAACTATGTACACTTAATTAATAGAAAAACATACCTTAAATTTTCGCTCCAATCCAAATTTTTCCCTTAATTTTTTGCTCCACTCCAAAATTTTCGCGTGTTTTGAGGTTTTGGATCATTTTTCAATACTACATGCCGACGGAAATGTCAGTCCGTCGGTATATCGCGCGCCTAAATTCCGTCGGTATTGTCAATACCGACGGATAATTTCAGTCGGTACCAACGATTTCAAATGCATGTCAAATCAGTCAGATTCCGTTGAACAAATTTCAGTCGGTATTTACATTGCCGACGGAAATTATCCGTCGGCATTGAACATGTGTCTATACCGACGGAATACCTTTCCGTCGGTAAAAGACACGTATAAAAAAAATAAAAATTACAGAAGAAAAATATATACACACTCAAAACAACCTACTTCTTAACAAACATCAAAAAACAAAAAAAATACAGAAACTCATGTCTTCATCTTCCACATTCATGAAAATTGTGGTATGCCATTGTGGAAAAGAAGCTCGTGTGTGCATTTCGAAGCAAGAAAAAAGCAGAGGTGGACTATTTTATACTTGCCCAGATTCACTAAGTGGTCTTGGATGCTCCTTTTTTGTTTGGGCCGATGAACACGAAATCCACGGACAAGGAACGTGTTCACACGGAATGTTTCCGGGCATGGTGAGGAGAATTGACTCACTTTTGCTTGAAAATCAAGAGCTCAACAACAAGCTGAATAATGCAAAAGTAGTTGGTGAAATCTATAAGGATTCATCTGATCACCTAACATCAGAAGTAGAATTTCAAGCTGGACAAGTTCAAGAGCTAAAGAAGCAGAGGAACTTTCTTATCATGGCCATAATATTATGTGTTCTACCCTATATGTTCAAATTTATAGGCTGGATGTAATCATAAGTTTATGTCTCTAATATGTATTGCTAAATTTATGCCTCTAATATGTATTGCTAAGTTTATGTAATGCTAAGTGTATGCATGTAATGTAACCACAACAACAGTCTTTCTTCAAGGCAATTTTCAATGAAAATGTTGTTTATCTATCACATAGAGTCTCCCATCACATTCAGATTCACATAAACACAAACATGAAAAAACAGAGTACATTCAAACATAAATGAAGATCCAATACAGATCACATCCAAAATCACACATAAAACATAACTAAAATTAATATACACATTCTTAACACATAAAACACACATAACTAAAATTAAACAACTAATACTTAAACATAAAAGTAAATAGTTCAACAATAATGCAGATAAAAATAAATAGTTCTACAAGACATAAAAGTAAATAGTTCTACGAGACATAAAAATAAAATTGTTCAACAGAAATAAAAAATAAAATTGTTCAAAGACACTCATGGACCAAAGTTCCACAAATCAATGTCTTCGTTGCCAACGAACTGCTGACCCATGATGTCATCATCCTGCTGCATGGTCGGGACATAGGCTGAGGAGGCTGGGGGGGCGCCTGGGGGAACAGACGTCGTCGGTAGAGGAGCTTGCATGGTTCTCTGATAAACCTCCTCGATCCTCTCGTCCGACCACCCCATCTCTCGACCCATATTCACATGCATCACATGCATGAAATGGTTGAATTGTGCCATCGTCACATCAGGAGTTGGGGTGGAAGATACGGAACCCTGCGATGCCGTCTGGGACGGACCAGCGCCGGACCTGACATCAGCGCTCATACTTCCAAATAAGCCCGGTCCACCTCCTCGACTGTAGGGGCACTGCTGGTTCCGGCTTGAGTAGGGTCGACTTGAGTTCCGATCTCGGCCATCCTCCGGTTCATCTTCAACTACATAATTAATAATTTTAAATTAATAGAATAAATTATAAAAAATGTATTTAATTAAACAATTTTATTACTTACGTGGAGGTTAGTTGTGCGCCCGTATGTGGATTGCTGTGTATCAGCATTAAACGGATGAGCAATGCTCATCCGGTCCAAGTGAGTGGGTACACGCCCCGTATCCCGTTCCTAATAATTAAATTTATGTATTATATATATTAAATATATAATTAAATTTATTGAAATTAATTAAAAAATTAATAAACACTTACAATGACCATCGAATGCTCAAGGATTGACCGGGCTCCAGTCCGATGCCTGGACATCCCACCCCCAACGTCGGATCTCCGGTTGGCCTTAGCAATCTCACACTTCCTGATGTACGCAGGATCCAGCCACTCCCTCGTCAATGAATCCCACAACACAACATCATTATCATCCTTACCCAAGCTCTGCGTCGTCCCATCGCTCCGCCATGCCATTCTCCATTCGTACATTAAATCCTTATACCGCTCTTGCGCCGATTTACAGAAATACTTGAACATAGCCTGGTCTGAGTACATATTCCGATCCCAAGTGGTTTGTTTCTACACATATAATAAATTGTTTATTATTGAACAAATTAACAAACATTAATTAAATAATTAAGTAATTAATTACTACCTGAAATTCCTCGAAGTACGCCAACTTTTTTTGTTTTGGGACCTTCGACCAGGTAATTGCACCCGCAGAGCTCGGTAAAGAGCCAAAAGCAATCGTGCATGCCCTGGAGACCTCGTTACCAGGTAACAATTTGTGACATTAATTAACAAACAAAACACATTATAAATTAAAACGAATGCGAAATTAATTAATTATTAATTATTAAACAATAAAAGTATTTAATTACTTACACTCCTCCACCTATAACCCAAATGCGCTCCTGGCCATCCCGAGCAGGAACAACGGGATGGTCCCGGACAGACGAATGAGACGACGGCTGATCAGGCGACGGGTGTGGAATGGGTGGCGGAGGCGACGATAATGGTGTTTGTGGCAGTGTAGGCGCCGGCGCCTCGGGTCTAAGTTTCGATCGACTCTTCCTCGATCGGCTACGTGACCCGGAGGCCCCGTGAGATCCCGAGCCACCAGAGGCACCAGCACCATTTCCAGTCATCTATTTAATTTAAACATTTAAATTAATAAATTATATATATAATACTAATTAATTAATAATAAATTTTTTAATTTAATAAAAAACAATAATCTAATAAATTAAAATTTAATCCCTAAATAATAACCTATTTTAATCGATAATAACCTATTTTAATAAATAATTTTTTATTCAATCAACAATACCTAATTTAATCAATAATAACTTATTTTAATAAATAATTTCCTATTTTATTCAACAATAACTAATTTCCTATTTTATTCAACAATAACTAATTTATTCAATAATTTCCAATTTTAATTAACAATTTTCTATTTTAATTAACAATCTTTAACCTAATAAATTTAGTAACAATTTTTTCTAACTTTAAAATAAAAATTTCCTAATATAATTAACAAAGCCCCTAATTTAATCAATAATTTCATAATTAGTAAATCAACAATATTAACCTAGCTAATTATAACGTACAATATCATAATTTAATTATGTAATTAACTCCACTCCAACGTATATGCAAATTAAACAATAATATCAACTATATATATAACATCAATTATGCAAAACATGCAATATCGATCTTAACAAATCACATCAATTTATTATAAATAACTATATACATCAACTAGCTATATATAGGCAATTATACACTTACAATATCAACTAATTAATTAGATATATCAACTACATACATTCAAAATAATTAACTATATACATCAACTACAAACAATTTCATATTAATCTATATAACAAATTAAATTAACACATGCAATTTAATTCATAATCATAGACAATACAATATAACTTAAAAATTAATTACTAACAAATTAAGAAAGCGTACCGTATAGATTTTCTAATCGAGTTGAGAGAACACCTCGGTAGAGCCTCTTCTTCGCGCGATGAAGACGGGAGATAGAAACAGGGAGGAGGGATCGAGGAGGGAGGAGGCAGGGGGGATCGACTTTCTTTCTCTCGAAAGAGAAAGAAGTAATCTGTTCTTCAGTTTATATACAAAAAAAAATTGCCTTTACCGACGGAAATTTCCGTCGGTAATGACCAGATTTAATTTTGGGAGTCGATCAAGAGGCGGTTAGTTAATGCGGGTCGGTTACCGACGGAAATTTCCGTCGGTAATGACCACATTTAATTTTGGGAGTCGATCAAGAGGCGGTTAGTTAATGCGGGTCGGTTAGCGACGGAAATATCCGTCAGTAAGGGCTAATTCAAATATATTCGCGCCCGTTTAAAATTATCACGTGAGGGCCCAATAATATGGCAAGGTTACCGACGGAAATTTACAATACCGACTGAAAAATTCGTCGGCCGGTGACCCAAAAACGACACCGTGTAGAGAGTTCTGAGTGTCCGTCGGCATATCCGTCGGCATTCCGTTCGGAAAGCCGACGGAAATTGAATTCCGTCAGCAGAGTCTTCTGACTTTGAATTCCGTCGGTAATCCGTCGGTACAGCCGTCGAAAAGGTAATCCGTCGGTATACGCCCGTCGGCAAAAACGAGCGTTTTTGTAGTGTTAATTTATCTTATA
The DNA here is from genome assembly GCA_963675135.1 of Galeopsis tetrahit. NCBI lineage: Eukaryota > Viridiplantae > Streptophyta > Magnoliopsida > Lamiales > Lamiaceae > Galeopsis > Galeopsis tetrahit. Next base: position 66,430,639 of record OY776129.1, on the reverse strand, counting down.
CAATTAAAAAAATTAGCCTTTATTTCGTTCAATTTTAGAATATAAAATTATACTGAACAGAATTACATGATATTTTGTTAAATATTATATTTATGGTCATTAATATTAGCATAATTTCTTATGGTAATTATTAATTTTTATATTTAATTTTTAAAATTTTTTAAAGTTAAATCGATTCATAATTTTAAAGTTCAATCGTTTCATAATTTTTAATTAATACGGAGTATATGAAATTTTATTATCAATCTATTTATTTATTTATTATTATTAATTATTTTTAAAGTAGATGATTATAATTTTAATATTAATTTATCTTATACCATTCAAAATTTTAATATTAGTGTACATTTTAATATATTATATGTGTATATAATAATTCAATGAAATATTATATGGAGTATATAATATTGTCATGTTTATTAATGTTAAAATTTTATTAGTTACATATTTTTTTAATTTTTTCAAAAATGTCCCAAAAAAGTTAAGTTTTCCAATTTCGTTCCAAATTTTAGCTAACTTTTTCAATTACGTCCCAAAGTCGCCGGAAAATCAAAACGACGTCGTAACCATGACGTAATACGACGTCGTTTTGATGTTTCCGACGACTTTGGGACGTACTTGAAAAAGTTAGCTACAATTTGGGACGTAATTGGAAAACTTAACTTTTTTGGGACGTTTTTAGAAAAGTTATAAAGTTATGGGACGTAAAAAAATTATTTCCCTCAACATCGTAGTGGAATAGGGACAGCGTCGAGGGATGGGGGTGGGACTGGGGACAAAAAAAAAAAAGGAGATAGAAGGTGTATCAACTAAAAGGGTTAATGAAATAGGGGTGTATCTATTAAAATCATTTTAGACATTTTATAATTATTTTGAAATAAAACAATGATGCGAGTGTATATCAAAACTGGAGGGGTGCAAATAACCATACCCCTAAGTAAATGTGTATTAACTATTAAGAAATAACATAAAATCATCGATTCACCCTTATTAAAGTTCAAACTTCAATGTTTTTTTTTTTTTTTTAAATTCAAACTTTATTTTTTTAACCCAATCTAACTTAATTTTCACTATTGCATTGAACAAGTTTTATAAGTCAACTCAACAAAAAGAGCTCTCAAAGTCACGGAAAACTCTAGTAAATTCGTGTGGCATAGAAATAGTATCTCTTTTGAGTCTTGACCGAAAAAGTAGTAATATTGGAGAAACTAGACAAGAGTAAAAAGCCTTCACATAATCCCAGGCCACAAAATTGTTTGGCCTTGGGGGAAATTGATAGCATTCACAACAAGTTTTGCATCACCATATAATGATATTATCAAAACTCCATCCCTTTGACCCACGAAAACACCTCCATAAAACATATGGCGTCCCCTTTCTCCACTTCCATGAGTCTCGAACAGAGTCAACAGACGTAGGTTTTGCTCTTCAAGAACTTCTCATGCATCCTCATCTGAAGAACCATTGTGATCCTCGTTTGTAGCAACTTCCAAAAAAAAATGCCAATGTTAACCTTGCAGCAGCTCGGGGTGGACTATGCCACACAACAAAAGCATCCGATCAAACATAAAACATTTATATATTATTAAGATTAATGAAAAACCTCTCCCAAATTCTAAAAGATACAATAAATTTTAAGACAAATTATTTTTTATTCAATACAAACAACATATTTAGCTAAAATCTTAAATATTTAAGCGTTTTTTAGGAATGACTAAGAGCGGATTCTTCATTTTTCCTGTGAGTCCCAACGTCTCCACTATATTGATATCTTCAGGCTTCACCCCGGCTCCAAGATCCCAGTCGAATGAATGGACCAAAGTTCCTATAGCCAGTGGAACCACCCGATGCGCCCATGGGAGTCCGGGGCAGATCCTCCGTCCTGCCCCGAATGGAAGGAGACTGAAGTGTTGCCCTTTATACTCCACATTGGAATCTAAGAACCTCTCGGGCTTGAACGCAAGTGGGTCCTCCCACGATTCCGAGTCACGAGCGATTGACCACACGTTCACTAACACCTGTGTTCCCTTCGGAATAGTGTATCCAAGGTACATGGTGTCTTGCCTAGCTTTTCGGGGCAGTAACAGTGGCACCGCCGGGTGTAATCGCATAGTTTCTTTTGCGACGGCTTGTAAGTAAGGCAAATTCTCAATATCTCTTTCCTCTACTTGACGGTTGAGCCCCACGACCCGGTCCAATTCTTCTCGGAGCTTCTTGAACGTGTGAGGGTTGCGTAGAAGCTCCGTAAATCCCCACTCAGTGGTCACACTAGTTGTTTCGGACCCAGCGAAGAACATTTCCTTTCACACATACATATATATAATTGTTAGTTTTAATAAGAATTTGTTTGGCCCAAAAACTAAACAAAATAATACTACAATATATATATAGGTAATTAAGAAATTAATTATATTACGGTGATATGATGGTTGATGTTCGTTTGGGTGATCCTATCAGGTTCATCTTTGCCGTTGCCTTGGTAATCCAACAACACATCAAGATAATCTTTATTCTCCCTTATAACTTTCACACCGGCGGCCTTTCTTTCATCAATTCTTTCCTGGATAAACCTGTTAACAATGCTCAAAGCTATACCCATGCTCTTCTTCATTTCCCGTTTAAGTCCAGCGGCGTCCATCCACTTCAACCACGGCAATGAATCCGAAATATTCGCCTTTCCCGGAAGCTGTATCGACGTATTCATGCACTCATAAAACTCACTTGCCTCCGGATTTTTTGGGTTCAGCAAATCCCTTGAAAACATCAAGTTTCCCACCGAATTAAAGGCCATGAGGAACAAATAATGACCCACCCGCACTGCGCCGTTGCCGCCCTCTGCCCGCGACCGATCGGATGCTTCCACGAGCCACCCCTCCAAGTTATTCCTAATCCGGTGGCGCACCTCCGCCGTCTCATTAATTCTCCGGTTGACGAACATCTCCTTGGAGCTGAGGCGGCGGAGCACCCGCCAGTAGCTGTCGACGTCGCCAAAGCTCATCGTTCTCTGGTGGAAATCGAATACGGTGAGGACGTCGTTAGACGTCCGACCGGCGAAGGGAAGGTCGTGTTTCTTGAAGAGCTCTGTGGCGGCGGCAGCGCTCTGAACCACCATGGTGTTGACAGAGCCGATTTTGAGCCAGATAACAGGGCCGTATTTTTTGCGCCAATTGTGCATGGTTTGATGAGGGAGATCACCCAGCTGAAGAAGATTTCCCAGAATTGGGATGCCTTTAGGGCCCGGTGGGGTGTTGGGGGATTTTTTGAGGACCAAAAAGAGTATCACAATAACAACTCCGGTGGCTATGGAAATATTGGTGACTGAACTTAGTAGGGACAACTCCATTTTTAATTATTTCTACTTTTGAATTGAAGTTTCAACTTTCATGAACTCCCGTGTACCACAAATATATATAGTGCAGCAAAAGATATTTTATGTATCAATCAGTTATTCAGTGTTGATTGGTTTACGTAATTTGATAGACTATATATGTACGTGTTATGAAAAATAATTAAAATTGGAAAAATACATGATGCATGATTGATTGAGTCCGTACGTATTTTATTACTACATCTTAACATGTCATATGCCATGTAATTAATCTACCATATATGGATATATTTTATCACTACTACCTTATTTTAATTAAAACAACTACTCCTACTATCTATCTAAAAAAAGATTGTTCATTTTTTCTTTTTCACATGAACCAATATATGCAAACATTTTTTTGCATATAAAATTTATTTTTACATTCTTGTTATCTCCTTATTTAATGTTAATGAACATTATTATTAACTAATTCTAAAAATTGAATAAAGATATTTTAGAAAAAAATATTGAAATAAAAGAAAAGTGAACTATAATTTGAGATAAACAAAAAAGGAATAGTGGATTATCTTTTTTAGATCTGGGGTAATAATTTTTAATTAAACAACTTATATCATTAAATAACAAAATATATATAATACTCCCTCCGTTCCATAATAATTTTTCATAGGTAGATAAACATGTATATTCAGGGACGGACCCAGAATTTTAACTTGAGGGGCCAATAGAAACGATTTAAATACTAATATATGTACGACATAATTTTTAGATAATATATTTTTGTATTAAATACAGTATATAACATTTAGGGGGTGTATTCAATTCAGATTGTGTTGGATTTTTTTGGATTTTAAAAAGTCAGTGGATTTAGAAAATCCATAGACTCTATGTAGAGTTTGACTTACTTTTTTATTGATTTATATGGATTTTGATAGATTTGACAGGATTCTGAAATACACATTTTTTTATTGATATACATGGATTTCCATAAATTACGCCCCTAAAACTATTGATGCAAACGTATATCGAACACACTTGTATATAAAAAAAATTATCTAAATTATTTAGAAAAAATATCAAAAATATATTAGTTCAAAAAAAAATACTATATATTATTCATCATTATTATTGTCATCTTCATTTCCACGCCTCATGTAATCCATTTACGGAGGTGGGTTTTGAAAATTGTGAATAACGATTTGAAAATACAAAAAAATCTCTCAATCACATTTCTTAATGATGCATGGCGACCTTGACCACCAAAATCTTTTAGATGATATCGAACACCACGTGATCTCAAGAACATTGATTATTGTTAACCTAACAGTGTCAACTGTGCCGATATACTATAATCTTTAAAGAGAGAACATAATTTTAAAATACTGTAATTTTTTTCACGACAATAATGGTGGTGAAGAATCTGTGATGCTATCGAGACTAATGCATAGGTTAGTAGTTGAAATTTTGTTAGAAGAACAACAATGTTTTTTTTTTCTTCTCTTCGAGAGTCTTCTGAGAGAATCCGTTGAAATCTCTAGTTTTTAGAAGAGATTTTGAATAGTGAAATTTATTTATATTTTTTAAGGAGAATCCAACGAAATCTATAGAGTATTTAAATCCATAAATTATTGAATACCTAAAGATTTCTAAAGACTTTTTAAAATCCGTATTGAATACCTCAAAATTTTGAAAGACTTTTGAAAATCCGAATTGAATACCCCCAGATTTTAAAAGTCCAAAAAAATTCAACAGAATCTCAATTGAATACACCCCTCTTATTGTTAAATATCTCAAAATAAATAATATTTTCTTTGTTCAATAATAACTTTCACACATTATTTTTCACAACCTCTCATAATAACGTTTACACTCTTAAAATTGAAAATCTTTTATAGACTTCACCCTCATAATATCCATAATTTTACACAAAATGTCACCCCTTTTAGACTTATTGACTTACACATACACACAAGTTAACTTATTTTATTTTTTAACTTTATACATAAAAAATGATAAAATTACCCTTCAAAACTTACTCATTATAATTATACTTTTTTAATATGTGTATTCACCCATATATAAAAGTTAGTATATGTTATTAATACTTACTCATTATAATTATACTTTTTTAATATGTGTATTCACCCATATATAAAAGTTAGTATATGTTATTAATATATTAAATTTTAAAATGCCCCGCTCGCACACTGTAAAAATCATCTACCATCCCTTTTTTCCCCTCCCCATGACTCGAACCCAGGACCCAAGGCCTAGGTAGTGGTGCTCTAACCACTTGAGCTATCCCACTTTGTCAAAAATCATCTACTATTGAGTGAATAGATTAAATCCATTGAAAAATAATCATCTTAACTCTTTATTTTTATTATATTTAATTATTTGTGCTATTAAAAAAACATATATTTAAATAATTAAATCTACTTTCACTACTTTGTTATAGAAAGTGAGAAGAATTTGAGAAGTCCGACTCAAATGGAAAAAAGAAATGTTATTGGGCTTTTGGGCAATTAGCTAGGCTGAATTGCAGAATGATAATTAACGCATGAAAATTTATGTATTTGAATTTGCGTATATAAAATAGTAAAAGAAAATTGAGAGGGCCGATGCCCCTTATATTAAGAAAGTGTAATAATGAGTGGAGTTTTGAAGAGCAATTTTATAAATTGTTATGTATACAAAATAAATAAATGAGTTGACTTCTGAGTTGACTTCTGTGTATATGTGTAGAAAAAATAATGACATTTGTGTAAAATTGAGAATATTGTGAGGGTAGAGTTTATAAAAAAAAATTCATTTTAAGGATGTAAAAGTTATTGTGAAACGTTTTAAAAAAGGAAGTGTAATAATTATTGTGGAATGGAGGGAGTAAAAATGTATGTAGCGATTAATTTAGTTATCTATGGATTTTGATCACGTGGGGCCGATGTGGTAGCTGGTAGGTAGACTTTAATTAAATTCATTATTTCAATTTTAGCAGCTTGGATACACTATTCCTATTCCACACTTTGATGTTTGATCAATTCACGCCATCTGTTTTTTTTTTCCTCCTTACAAATTCAGACTATTCAGTGACGGGTGTTATCAACTGGGTTCAATTGTCAACAATTGAAAGATAATAATTGAAACATTGTTCGCGGAACATACTTCGCTTTGAAAACCATCATTTTTAATTTGGCAGATTTTTTTTAAATATTACTCCCTCCGTTCCACAAGTGTTTGCACCACAAGATGGACACACTTTTTAAAAAAAAAGTGTAATGAGTGGAGTGTTGAGGGATAATTTTGTAAAGGTATATGGATAAAGTAAAAAGGTGATTGGAAAAAGAGTAAAAGTAATGATATTTTATATAAATATGTGAATATTGTGAGGGTGGAGTTTATGAGTAAGTTTCCTTTTATATTTTATGGGTGTGCAAACAATTATAAAATGAACAAATAAGATAAGTGTGCAAACGGTTGTGGAATGGAGGGAGTACTACATTTTTAAAAGGGAAAATATCAATTTTGATCATCCAGTTTTACCTCTTTTCATATTTGGTCACCCACATTTAGTCACTATCAAAATTGGTCACCCACTTATTATATTCTATCAAAATTGATCACTCTGTTAGTTAATCTGTCATTGACTAACGGAGAAAGAGTTTTGTGCCGTGAAATTTCTTAAAACCGGGTTAAAAAATTCTCATGCATCTTCCAGAAACAAACGCAGAAGCAAGAATGCATCTTCTAACATGTGCAAAAATTATCAATATTTACATTATATTTATAATAGGTCAGAAGGAATGCATCTTCTAGAACTTCAATCATGTTGTTGGTTTACTTTTTATTTTATAGATAATGAGAATTTTTCTCAAGCATCCTGTAGAACGTGATTCAATCAACTTCCTGTAAAAAAAATCAGTAAGTTTTTAATACTTATTTAACTCGATTATGAATTCATTTTTGTTGGTTTATTTTTTATTTTACAAGAAAATGAGAAACTCAATAGATAGAATGAAACTTTGTACTCTGATTTTTTTTTTAACAGTTGTACTCTGTTTTCCAATTCTTGGTTTCATATTGAATTTGTATAATAATTGGAGATATAAACTTATTTCAATTCATTTCCCTATTTATAATTATTGGAGCATAATTTGTGGTGAAGATTAATTGTAAAGAATTTTCTAAAATTATCCATTTAAGAAAATTTCATAAACTTATTTTTCATTCTAAATATTTTTTCTATTAAAATCATTATGCAGATTTCTTGAAATGTTAGTCAAACAATTGGGTACTTGAAATTAATTGAAATAAATTTTATCTACCAACAACATGGTTGATTGAATCACGTTGTAGATTGATTGAATCACGTTCTAGAAGTTACATCAGAATTCCTTTTGACCTATTATAAATATAATGTAAATATTGGTAATTTTTGCACATGTTTCATTCTTGCTTCTGCGTTTCGTTTGTTTTATTAGTTCTGGGGGATGCATGAGAATTTTTTAACGGTTTTAAGAAATTTCACGGCTCAAAACTCTTTCTCCGTTAGACAATGACAGATTGACTAACATAGTGATCAATTTTATTAGAATATAATAACTGGGTGACCAATTTTGATAGTGACTAAATGTGGGTGACCAAATAAAAAAGGAGGTAAAATTGGTTGACCAAAATTGATATTTCCCCTTTTTAAAATAAAATATTAAAAATGTAATTAACATGTGAGGTTTTAAGAAAATAATCAAAGGCGCATGTGTAGCCCGGACTTTGACCAAATCTGACAAGTTATTTCTCACTCCTTATTTTGTGTCGAGAAAAAAGTCGTTTTGGTCCCACCTGCCACGCACCCTCGTTTTTTTAGTTCCATGACTTTCACATTTAGTCCCGGTTAAATTTTATCACATTGAGTCCCCGTATTGTGCAAATTTTGAAATTTCGTCCCAGCCCCGTTAAGTTTTAACGGACGGACTCACGTGCCCATCACGTGGCCGTCAGTCAGTTACTTTTCACTCTCCCCAACGTTAACACTTAACAAAATCTCCCAAATCGTGCCAGAACCCTAAATCGTGCCAAAAATCCCCAAAGTCAAAAACTCAAAATCCCCAAATTCCAAACAACGATTTCGTGTGAAATCGACGCGAAATGTTTGCGACAAAGGCGTAAGTTGAAGAAAGGTGTACCCCCATATTGTAAGTTTCGATTTAACTTCCACCATTCTTATTCTTACAAACAATTGTTTCGTTTTTTTGCTCAAAAATGAAGTTTACGGGTCGATTTTTGGAGAAAATGGTAGTATGTTCTTGCGAATGAACTAAATGTGGTTTTTTTGGGTCGATTTTAGATGGGTTTTCACTGTAACTAAATGTGAACGAATGTTGTTGTTTTCAGTCGATTTTAGATTTTTCAAATTTCTTCATTTTTTAAAATGTGAATTCCTTGTAACTCGTAACTTGTTGATTTAGTTTAAAAAATATCACTAGTGTTTTGGGTTTTATATGGTCGAATTCACATGCATGTTTGTTTATGTTAGTGAAAATTCTTGTTTAAATGTTTATAGGTGCCATTGTAATGAGGAAATATTATACAATGTTATTGCAACATGGGGGAACTGTTAGTGCAGATGATAATGGAGGTTTAGTATATAATGGTGGGTCAATGAGTGTTTTTGATTTTGTGGATAGAACTAGGGCAGATATTGGCTATATAGGTAAGTTATGTGAGCAACTAGGCTATATTGGGGATAAGCAGTACTATTGGAAGAACAAAGAGGGAAAGTTAGAGGAGGTCCAAGGTATGTCTGACATACAGAAGTTACTTAACCTAGGCATAGAAACTAGGGTGTTCAAAGTGTACTTGGTTGGCATAAAAACAAATATACCAGATGAATGTGATGATTATTTAGGGGAGGCAGAGTTCTTCACTGAAGGTGATGTTGTAGAGAATGAGGTGTTCAAGTTGTTTGAGGTTCAGATTGAGGTGCAGAATGAATACAAAGAGAAAGAAACTGAGGTGCAGATTGAGGTGCATAATGAAGAAAGAGTGACAGAAATTGAGGTTCATAATGAAGTCAGAGAGAAAGATATTGAGGGTCAGATTGAGGTGCAAATTGAGGGTCAGAATGAGGTGCAGATTGAGGGTCAGATTGAAGACAGAGAGGAAGAGATTGAGGGTCAGAATGAGGTGCAGATTGAGGGACAGATTGAAGACAAAGAGGAAGAGATTGAGGGTCAGAATGAGATGCAAATTGAGGGTCAGATTGAGGGGCAGATTGAAGACAGGGAGAAAGAAATTGAGAAGGAGATTGAGGTGCAGAATGAGGATAGAGGGAAAGAGTGGGGTAATTTTGACTGGGGTAATTTTGACCAAAATGAAGACATCTTTGATGATGAAGCTCAAACTCAACACATTTTGGAGGTGAAGAAGGAGCTATGTAGTGATGAGGAAATGATAGATGATATGCATACCTCAGATTCTAATGAAGATTCTGATTTCATTGGTAGAGAGGAAAGTGATGAGGAAATGATAGATGATATTATCTATAAGAAGAATGTTGACAGTGGAGTTGAGTGGGGTGGTATTGATGACCACCATTCTAAGTCTGATTCATCCAGTGAGGGGGAAGAAATTGACCAAGACAATGAATCTGATTTTCAGAGTCTTGGGGAATCTGAAGCTGATGAAGATGGTGATAGGTCAGATCTTGTTTTTAGGAGATCTCAAGTTGCAAACCCTTGTTTCTTCCTTGAGCAAATATTTGCCTCAAAAAAGCTATTCAAAGATGCAATTACCTACCACAGTGTGAAAACAGGGAGAAGTTTGGCAATAACAAAGAATGATGGGAGGAGAGTCTATGCAAGATGCAAGGCAGAAGGATGTGATTGGCACATTAATGCACTAAAGATGGCAGGTGAGGAACAATTTCAAATCAGACAATACAATCCAGATCACACTTGTGCTAGGACTTACCATGTTAAGAATGTGAAATCTGGATGGTTGGCCAAGATTTATGAGGAAGATTTGAGGGTAGAACCAAACAAAGAAGTCAGTGGCTTAAAAAACCAAGCAATGAAGAAACTTGGATGTTTCATCTCTCACAATCAAGCATACAGGGCAAAAAAGAAGGCAATGATGGCAATTGAGGGTGAAATCACAGATCAATACACCAAATTGTGGGACTACTGCAACACCTTAAGGGAGAAGAATCCTGGTTCAACAGTCATATTGAAATTGGATCAAACACCCACTGGTAACAGATTCTCAAAGTTGTATGTGTGCTTGAATGCATTGAAGATGGGTTTCAAAGCTGGATGCAGACCATGGATTGGTGTTGATGGATGTCACCTAAAGGGGCTTGCTCAAGGTGTGCTGCTTACTGCAGTTGGCATTGATCCAAACAATGAACCCCTTTTATTGGCATATGCAGTAGTTGGATCAGAAACTAAGGAAGCATGGGAATGGTTCTTGACCTTATTGAAAGAAGACTTCATTGAAGGAAGGGAAGATGGATACATTTTTATGTCAGACAAGCAAAAAGGGTTGATCCCAGCCTTTGAGAAGGTGTTGCCTTGTGTGGAAAATAGATTTTGTGTTAGGCACTTGCATGGCAATATGAAGAAGGCAGGATTCAAAGGCGATGCATTCAAGAAGGCTTTGTGGTTTGCTGCCAAGGCAACAACAATCCCATATTTTGATAGATGTATGAAAAAATTGAAAGACATAGATGTTAGATGCTTTCAGTGGCTTCAACAGAAACCAGCTTCTCAATGGTCAAGGTCACATTTCTCCACCTTTGCAAAATGTGATACTTTGGTGAACAATATGTGTGAGATACTTAACTCTGTGATCTTAGAAGCAAGAAGTAAGCCAATATTGACTATGTTAGAATGGATCAGAGGATACATGATGACAAAGCTTCAGAAGAATAGAGATAAATGTGAGAGAAAATGGGAAGGCAAAAAAACTTGTGGAAGGATTACTGCTCTCATTTACAAAGAAATGGATGCTTCAAAGGATTGTATCCCAGTGAAGTCAAATGATTTCAACTATGAGATTTCTGTTTTTGATGGTTCAAGATATGCAGTGTATTTGAGGGCTCATACTTGTGATTGCAGAAGATGGGAGTTGTCTGGTATACCTTGCAAGCATGTTGTAAGTGCAATCCTTGCTCAGAACCATGACATTGAGGATTATGTAAACCATTGTTATTCTGTTGAGGCATATCAAGCTGTGTATCAGTTTTCAATTAGTCCAATGAATGGAGAAGAGCTTTGGCAGAAAACAGGGTACATACCACCCCTGCCTCCACACTTTGGTAAGAAAAAGCGTGGTAGGCCTTCCATGAAAAGAAGAATGTCAGCAGATGAAGGTGGAAATGGAAAAAAGAGAAAGGGTGTGCATGTAATGCCAAGGCAGAAGAGGCAGAAGAAACAAAGTCAAGGTGGGCAAGGGCAAGGTGAAAGTGGTCAAGGTCAAGACTTACCAAAACAGAAGAGAAAGGTTGTTTGCAAGTTTTGTAAGGATGAGGGTCACATGGAAAAAACTTGTGAGTGGAAGAAGCTTGCTGTAGATTTTATGGCAGAGGTTGATGAAGAAGATAGGGCATTGGGTGCTTCAACAAGTATGGCACAAGAAGAGAGGTCCATTACTGAGGTACATGAAGACAGGGCACCTCCTGAAGTACCTGAAGAGATGACACAAACACAAGATATTCCTCCAATTGACACACAAGAAGACCACCAAGATACTGTAAGCACCTCTTCTTTTTTAATACTGTCCTTTGTTGTGGAATTTTTATACATTTTATTTTACAAAATGCAGAGCATGGTGCCTGGAGAGAGTGGTGATGAGATAAGGCCTATTAGACCAAGCACTAGGGCAGCGAGAAAAATCATGGTAAATTTTAATTTATTGATATACATGGTTTAATGAATTTGACTCAAATATGTATCTCATTATGATGTTTTGTTAATTATCTAGATGAAAAGAAAAAATGCATCATCAATGTCTTCAAAGGGCAAGGTTGGCAAGGTATTATTCTAAATGAAATTATAATTTGGTCATGTGTGATTTTATTTGGTTTTGTGTGATTTAAACATGATCCATAATTTGAATTTGCAGAAAACATTGAGTGGGGAAAATGTTGATTCAAGCACTGCAAGGGGTGTTAAAATCAGTACACCTACACCTGCATCAATGGGTTTTCATCCCCAAAATTTTATTGGTGACGGATTGGTGTCTTCTGGAGGCACAAGTAAGCAACCTTCACCATCCAACAAAATGGCTTTTAGTCCAAATACATTTATTGGATGTAATGTGAATGTGGGGGGCAGTGTGGTTCAACAACCAACAAGGATGGAATGAGGGTGACAATTTCAGGAGGTAAAAAGTTTGTTGCAATGTCTAGCTTATTGGAGGTTGCTAATCAGAAAAAGACCAAAGGTAAGGGGGAGGGAAATAAGAGTTAGTTAGATGGAAACTTTGGTTTATGGCTTTTGTTTATGAGACTCTATTTTATTGATGAAACTTTGGTATGACTTTTGTTTATGAGACTCTGTTTTATTTGGAATTTGTGTGGGATTTGTATTTGGAATTTGTGGGAATGCAGACACTGTTTTTTACTTGAATTGTTATTTGAATGTTTGTTCATGCTTATGTGAATGTGTTGTGTGTCTCTGTTTGATAGATAAACAACAATTTCATTGAAAAGTGCCTTGAAGTAAGGCTGTTGTTGTGGTTACATTACATGCATAGAAGCTGAAATTTAGGAATACATATTAGAATCATAAACTTAGGATTACATTCATCCTATGAACTTGAACATATAGGGTACAACACAGAATATTATTGCCATGATAAGAAAGTTTCTCTGCTTCTTTAGCTCTTCAACTTTTCCATCTTGAAAGTTTACCTCTGTTGTTAGTTGGTCAGATAAGTCCTTATAAATTTCCTCAGCTAGTTTTGCATTCTTCAGTTGGTTGGTGAGGTCTTGATTTTCAAGCAATAGTGAGTCAATTCTCCTTACCATGCCCGGAAACATTCCTTGTTCGGCGATTTCGAGTTCATCGGCCCAAACAAAAAACGAGCATCCAACACCACTTAGTGAATCGGAACAGGTATAAAACAGCCTACCTTTGCTTTTTTCTTGCTTGGAAATGCACGTACGAGCCTCTATTCCACAATGGCATACCACATTTTTCGGCTTGGATGTGGAGGATGTGGACATGATTTTTTGGATTTTTTGTTTTTGTGTGGTTTGGGTGTAGATGCAGCAACAATAATGAGGTTTGAGAGTGTATATATAGATGTAGATAATTTTCCCTCCTTTTTTGCACCAATTTTCCCTCCAATTGTCTTAGTATCCAATGCTGGCGCCAATTTTCCCTCCAAAATGGAAGAAATATTAACGGGACCAAAAACGCTAACAACTGACTGACGGTTGACTTAACGGTGGGACTCAATGTGATAAAATTTAACCTATTGGGACTAAATGTGAAAGTCATGGGACCAAAAAAACGAGGGTGCGTGGCAGGTGGGACCAAAACGCCCATTTCCTCATTTTGTGTCCTATTGTTCATTTTTTTTCTCTTTCTTTATTCAGTTTTTTGCAATTTCCCCACTTTCACTTTCTCATAGATTTAATTAGTTTTAGTTAATTATAAAATTTATAATGCGCGTATTTACTATACATAATCTGAATATTCTTTTAAGTGAAATACTCCCTTGTCTCATTTTAAATATATTTTTAATTAAGAAATGTTGACTAGGTTTGGTGACTTAACACTATTTTTTATTGAATCGTTAACCATACATAATGTATTTTAAAAGTCACCAAGCATTTGTTTTGTTGATATTACATAATGTATTTTAAATATATTTTTAATTAAAAAATTCATTTTAATTTACATTTTTAATATTACATTGATCGCCCTTGACCTTGCTGACTAGGCTTGGTGACTTTGACTATTCTTCAATGAATCGTTGACTGGTCAATAAAATAAATGCTGACTTGTTTACCGTACATAATGTATATAACAGGGAATAAGAACTTGATCAATGTTCTTTAATTTTTTTTTATAATCTTATTTTAATAAAAATATCTAAACTATCATTATTAAATAAATATACATACGGTGATTAGCTTAGTAATGAGAAATAAAAATTATGGTCCAACAAAGGGTATGTATAATATCACTCATAAATAAATTACTAGGAAAACAAAAAAATATTTATATTATTAAGTAAATAAGATACTCCATTTATTTTATAATAAATAATGTTTTTTTAAATAAAAAATGAATATATTTACCTTTAATTAATGAATAATTTTAAATTACTATAATACTAAGTTAAAAACTAATTAAAAGAAAGTTAAATTAGTACAGAAAAAAAAAAGGGTAAAACACGCTGGGTATAAAAATAAAATGCATTAATACTCGTATCTTTTACTCCCAAATATATATATTCGGCCAAAGTCAGCCTAATAATAATGCTACTTACAGTCAAGCACGTGGTCGCAATAACTTTTGACCATGGACTGAAGAACACGTGACTAAAGAATTAGCGCCCAAATTCTAAAATACTTCCTACATTTCAAGATTTTGTGCATGGTTTTATAGTCACGAAAATTAAGAAAAATTGAATATAGTGATATGTATGGTAGAATAAAGAAATGATATTATTGGTAATTCATTCACTAAAGTGGGTGGAGATTTGACTAAAGTTATAAATTGAGTTAAAATAAAAGAGGGGTAATATTGGTAAAAATTATGTTAGTTATTTTCTTTTTTTAGAATGTGTAAAAAATGTTGGGACACCCGTTAAAAAAACATGTGTAAATAATCACGGAACGGAGGGAGTAATTTACCTTTAGTATATTTTTTAATTGAACTGAAATCATTAAAATTCTAAAAAAAAAAAAAAATGAAATCAAACCTATATAAAATTCAATTTAAATCTATTTTTTTTATAAAATATTATTTTTCACCAATTAAACATTTTTAAAGAATTTTTACACTAAAAAATAATTCAAATTACAAGCTCAAATCACAAACCATACAAATCTAAAAAAAAAAAAATTCAATTGTAATTTAATCTAAATATTTAACTAATTACAAATAAATCATCAACATTAAATATTATTGCAAAATAGATGTTGTATTCAATCTGAAAAAGTGAAAGAAAAAATAAGCTCAATCTGAAAAAAAAAAATTATTAAATTAAAAAAATAAAAATTATTAAAGCTAAATAAAATTTAAAAATATTAAAAAATAAATAAACTTTCAAAAATAATTAATTTTTAGCTTTATTTAGTTTTTGAAGATTTTTGTGATTTTTTTATAGGTTTTATTTATATTTTTTATTTTAATTTTGAATTCTTACTTTTTTTTTATTTAATTATTTTTAACAATTTATTAAATTAATTAAATACTTTTAAAATTTTATTTAATTTTAATTGATTTTTAATTTTATTACGGTGGGTTTACCATTTGGAGTGTGTATAATATTTTAAATACTGTACATTGTAACAGGTAATTGAACTAAAATCAAAAAATATTAAAATTTAATAGACTAAATAAAAAAGGTTTTGACTAATATGGAGTGCCACACGTTTTTTTTTTTTTAGTTTTTTAAATTTCTTTTTTTTTTTATTGATTAATTAAAAATAATCGCTTACCTCCATTGAATTATTTATGTCGTGTCTTTTTTTTTTCTTTAATTTTTTTTGTAATTTTTTTAATTAAAAAAATGGATAGAAAGAAGGTATGAACTATGTACCTTAAACTTACCTTAAACTTATAATATTTTTTTTAAGTATTTTTTTTAAAGTGTAAGTCACTATACTAAAAAGTGTAATACATTTTTTATTAAAAAACGTAATTCATTATAACTAAAAAAAAATGCAACACAAGTGCAATACATATTAATGAAAAAGAAAAGTATAGGTTAATACAACTGAAAAGTGTATCACCAAAAAGTTTAGAAAAATAGATGCTAAAAATAAAAAATAAGTGCAAATTTTGTTGAAGGCAGGATTCGAAACATTGTACAAAAGTAAATAAGATACTATCACTAGGCTATAATTGAATACCTTTAATTATGCGTGAATTGTTTAATATGTTCACAATTAATATGGTTAAAATTCTAGTGTACAAGGTGCACTGCAGCCTGACCCAATAAAAAAAATGTGGTAAGTTAATGAATAAAAAAAAATTAATATCTTATATATCCTCTCACTATAGAATATATATTGAATTAGATCTAAATTATAGGGCTTAAATGATGTAAATTAAAAAAGTGAAAATTTAAAAGATATAAAATGAATTGGGTTAAAGTTATAGCACATAAAGTAAAAAAAAAAAAAAAAAATCATATTTCAAAAAAAAAAAAAAAAATTTTTGGAAATAACTATACCCTTGTTAAAATTTTAAAATTAATTTGGGCATCTGGGATTCTAACATACTTCCCACACGTAAGCCCTCACCACTCCTATCCAGCCAAGACAAATCTTGGAGGGAATTGATACTGACCCAATAAAAAAAATGTGGTAAGTTAATGAATAAAAAAAAATTAATATCTTATATATCCTCTCACTATAGAATATATATTGAATTAGATCTAAATTATAGGGCTTAAATGATGTAAATTAAAAAAGTGAAAATTTAAAAGATATAAAATGAATTGGGTTAAAGTTATAGCACATAAAGTAAAAAAAAAAAAAAAAAATCATATTTCAAAAAAAAAAAAAAAAATTTTTGGAAATAACTATACCCTTGTTAAAATTTTAAAATTAATTTGGGCATCTGGGATTCTAACATACTTCCCACACGTAAGCCCTCACCACTCCTATCCAGCCAAGACAAATCTTGGAGGGAAAATATCAATTTTAGTTTTGTAATTTTGACTAAGTCCAATTTTGATTCTATTAGTTAACATTTTTTCAATGATAGTTCTGAATGTATCAATTTTAATTTGTAACTTACACTTTCTTAATTTTAATTCTACATGTATTAATTTCAGGAGAAAACAATTTATTTATGATGGGTAACTTTCACCATTTTTAAAAACATCCCAAAAAATGCAAAAAAATGATTTACGTTCCATAATTTTGTAAATTTGATTAATTCACGTTCAATTTTTATTGATGACACTTAAACGATATCATATCACTCACACTTTTGTTACATGCAACATAAAAATTATGAATAATCAACATAAATTGAAACATTATCGATCTTGACTTGTATAACGTAGAAAAACAATGAACATGTGGATTAAAACAACTTTCGCTCCGTTTGCGGGGTGTGAGGATTCGAACTCGCAACCTTAAATTGTTGTTTTGTATTAAATGATATCACACGCATACCATATTACCATGTATGAATGATGCAATTGTGCAAATAACATTATTTCTCGCTCTTTGAAAAATTTAAGGTATGTACGTTAATGCAATTTAGGTGAATGAATGAAAGAGTCAATTTTGTCAATCCTTAATTTTGAGATATCGAGATTCGAGAGAGATAAAAAAATTCTTAGGGCACCTCCGGTGGAAAAATATCACTGGGAATGGTGACATAAGACTATGTTTATTCATAACCTACCACAATCCACTCTCTTAATAAATGCTCCTTCCTTTAGGCATCTATAAATTTTTCATTTTAATTCATCCGTTTATAAGCTTTTTATTTTATTTTTATATTTTATTTTTTCTCTATATCCCCCTCTCTCTCTCTCGTTATATTTCTCAATCACACCACTTATATTATATTTATTATTTAATCACTTTTTTTAATTCGTATTCAAAAGTAATGAGAAAAATTTCTCTCATACACAACCTATTTTTTTTCATATTGTAGATACCTAAATTTTATTGGTCCCTCCAATTGATTTGAGCCTCTAAAGCCCAATAAATTAATTTAAAATTTAAGACGGGCCTCTGAAGTCCAATAAATCAAGACGGGCCTCTAAAGTCCAATAAATCAAGACAGACCTCTAAAGCCCAACAAACCAAATTGAGCCCAGATAGGGTATTCTTAGCCCATCATGTAATTCAAATTTTGAATTAAGCCTTAACCACTTGCACAAATATCTCCTTGGCCCATAAAAAAAACCCTAGGTTCTACACCTATAAATAGAGGCCTCATTTCATTCATTTCATAATCAAGAAATCAGAAGCATTCAAGGCTCAAAAATTCTCTGCAGAGATTTTAGAGTGTTCTTCAGCAATTGGAGTAGCTTCAAAGGCGTTCTTCGTGCAAAGCAGCAAGAAGCAGTGTTCGAGTGGAGATCAAGGTGCTAAGCCTCTTCGATTCGGCGTTTCTTCAAGGCGTTCTTCGTGCAAAGCAGCAAGAAGCAGTGTTCGAGTGGAGATCAAGGTGCTAAGCCTCTTCGATTCGGCGTTTCTTCAAGGCGTTCTTTGTGCAAAGCAGCAAGAAGCAGTGTTCGAGTGGAGATCAAGGTGCTAAGCCTCTTCGATTCGACGTTTCTTCAAAGTTCTTCGTAGATCTTCAACGGAAAAGTCCCAACAAGTCCCGAAAAAGTCCCGAAAAGTCCCGAAAATCAACGTTTAATCCAAAATACGGCGTCAAGCCCTTGGATTAACGTTACAAAGTCCCAAGTTCAAGAACGATCTTCAACGACGTTCATCACAAAAGTCCATAAATTCAACGTTTAATCAAAAATATGGTGCTAAGCCTTTTGATTAACGTTATAAAAGCCTCAAATACAAGATCGGAAAGGATTCGGCTGCGGATCCAGCTCCAAAAGCTCAAGAAGTTCAAGAAGAGAGAATCAGAGGAGAAATTAGAGATTGTAACCCGCAATATTCATCGGTTTAATCCGAAATTAAATAAAACTGTTCGCATTTTCGCGTTTTTATATTTAATTCACGAATTTGTGTTTACAAATTGGCACGCCCAGTGGGACAATCTCTACCTCTCATCTCTACTCTTCAAGTAAATCAAGTCTCGACGATGACACCAATCAAGATTAAGATCAAGAGAGGTGTTGCATCCGGATCAGCTGGTCTTGACTTTGAAGACGTGAACGTAGTCACGAGGAGTATGTCAAGAAGCTCGAAGTCATCGTCTTCTTCAGAGAAGGCTACTGCAGAGGGTCCACCACCCAACACTGTGAATGAGGAGAACAATCCAGCATGTTCCCCTACTCGTTCCACATCGAGCTCATCAGATTCAAGTACAGCCTCAGCAATGGCGACATGCACTACGACTGTTGAGGAGCAACTGGCAAGCTTAACTCGAGCCATAGAAGGACTCACAAAACATGTCCAAGAACAGGATGCCCAGATTGCTAAGCTGATAAGCAATGCGGACAAAGGAAAGTAAGTAGAAGGGCATGATGCTGAGACGTCTGGTGAACGCCAGCCAATGGAAGTTGACCAAACTCTTAAGGATTTACAAGTTTCTCCTGATGGTTTGGTGCCCGTTGACCGACTGAAAGAAATCATACTTGGGGCAATCAAAGATAAATTGGAGGAAAATCCCAAGTCTTCATTTACCTACAGCAAGCCTTACACGAAGAGGATTGACGGTTTGAAGATGCCAGCTGGTTATCAACCTCCAAAGTTGCAGCAGTTCGATGGAAAGGGTAATCCAAAGCAGCATATTGCTCACTTCGTAGAGACTTGCAACAATGCTGGCACTTACGGAGATCACTTGGTAAAGCAATTTGTACGCTCTTTAAAGGGCAATGCATTTGATTGGTATACCGATTTGGAAGCTAGCTCGATTGATAGTTGGGAGCAAATGGAGCAGGAATTTCTCAACCGGTTTTACAGCACTCGTAGAACGGTGAGCATGATTGAATTGACGAACACTCGTCAATCAAAGGAGGAATCGGTGATAAATTACATAAATCGATGGAGAAATCTAAGTCTAAATTGCAAAGATAGATTGAAGCTTCAGCCATCGAGATGTGCATCCAAGGAATGCAGTGGGGTCTTCGATATATCCTTCAAGCAATTCGACCAAAATCATTTGAGGATTTGGCTACTAAGGCTCATGACATGGAGTTGAGCATGTCTACAAGTGGATTTGAAGGGCCATCATCTCAAGAGTGGGGGCAAAGGAAAACGAATTTGAAGGAGTTGCAACGAAAGCAATATCCATTTCTAGACTCAGATATCCCCGAAATTTTTGATGACTTGATCAAGAATGATCTCATTGAACTACCACAAATGAAACGACATGATGAGGCTGGGCGAACGGATGACCCCAAATATTGCAAGTACCATCGATTGGTAGGGCATCCAACCCAAGACTGTTTTATACTTAAAGAGAAAATTATGCGGCTAGCCAAAGAAGGGAAGATCTTTCTAGAAGAAACTGAAACAACGGCGAATCACGTCACAATTGAAGACAACCAAATTAAGGAAGTTTATGGCGCCTACAAACTGATTTCTGAAGACGGTGTATACACTTGTCCCATGAACGAAATGTTTTTGAAACGCTACTACGCGTAAAGAAAACAAGTACGCTCCATAAACGCATGAGCCTAAACTGTTTGTCGCTCCATAAACGCATGAGCCTAAACTGCTTGTCGCTCCATAGACGCATGAGCCTAAACTGCTTGTTGTTCCATAAACGCACGAGCCTAAACTGCTTGTCGCTTCATAAACGCATGAGCCTAAAACTGTTTGTCGCTCCAAGAACGCACGAGCCTAAACTGCTTGTTACTCCATTATGCACGAGACTAAACTGCTTATTACTCCTGGTCCGCATGAGTCTAAACTGTGTACGACGACCACCAAAGGTAAATACATGTGGTTAAACTGTTAACTTACTCCACTAAAGGCGTTTTAAGTGGTTAAATAATTAAATCCCTACTTTGTCAAAAGTAGTTAAAGAATAGTCACTCCTGGCCCGCATGTGGAAAATCATTTGAAAGTAATTCGCAATTCGTCCACATCAAAGTCAAACGTTCTCGTGAACGAAATGCGAGGGGGAATTTGTAGATACCTAAATTTTATTTGTCCCTCCAATTGATTTGAGCCTCTAAAGCCCAATAAATTAATTTAAAATTCAAGACGGGCCTCTGAAGTCCAATAAATCAAGACGGGCCTCTAAAGTCCAATAAATCAAGACAGACCTCTAAAGCCCAACAAACCAAATTGAGCCCAGATAGGGTATTCTTAGCCCATCATGTAATTCAAATTTTGAATTAAGCCCTAACCACTTGCACAAATATCTCTTTGGCCCATAAAAAAACTCTAGGTTCTACACCTATAAATAGAGGCCTCATTTCATTCATTTCATAATCAAGAAATCAGAAGCATTCAAGGCTCTAAAATTCTCTGCAGAGATTTTAGAGTGTTCTTCAGCAATTGGAGGAGTTTCAAAGGTGTTCTTCGTGCAAAGCAGCAAGAAGCAGTGTTCGAGTGGAGATCAAGGTGCTAAGCCTCTTCGATTCGGCGTTTCTTCAAGGCGTTCTTCGTGCAAAGCAGCAAGAAGCAGTGTTCGAGTAGAGATCAAGGTGCTAAGCCTCTTCGATTCGGCGTTTCTTCAAAGTTCTTCGTGGATCTTCAACGGAAAAGTCCCAACAAGTCCCGAAAAAGTCCCGAAAAGTCCCGAAAATCAACGTTTAATCCAAAAATACGGCGTCAAGCCCTTGGATTAACGTTACAAAGTCCCAAGTTCAAGAACGATCTTCAACGACGTTCATCACAAAAGTCCATAAATTCAACGTTTAATCCAAAATATGGTGCTAAGCCTTTGGATTAACGTTATAAAAGCCTCAAATACAAGATCGGAAAGGATTCGGCTGCGGATCCAGCTCCAAAAGCTCAAGAAGTTCAAGTGAAGTTCAAGAAGAGAGAATCAGAGGAGAAATTAGAGATTGTAACACGCAATATTCATCGGTTTAATCCGAAATTAAATAAAACTGTTCGCATTTTCGCGTTTTTATATTTAATTCACGAATTTGTGTTTACACATACATTATCAACAATTCAATACAATTTAATTTTTTTTTTTATTAATTTCATATTATCTATAATCAATGTTAAACTAGGCTCAAACGAGTTTTTACCGAATGATCTTGAATTGAGTATCAAACAACTTGTTTAGTGAATTTTTTTTTCATGTTCCTTTTTTGCTAAACCACCTTTTTAAAACCTAACTTACATATGCATTTATCATGGAATAAAACAAAATTCTAATTTAAAGTGTCAAAATTGAAAAATAGTACTCCATCCATTTAAATTCATTATGTTTATTTTTTCCAGCACAAAATTTATTAAATAGATATTAATTTATAAAAAGTAGATAGATTGAAGGATATTATATATTTTATTTATAAATAAAATGATAATTTATGAATATATTATATATTAAATTGTCAAAAAATTGTTGTCAAGAGTGTATATTTTTAACAAACTATTGTCAAAAATAAAATATAAAAATATTTTTTGAAATAGTTGGTCAAAAATATACACTCTCGTCGACTAAAATTTACCGACGAAAGTATATATACTCAACACTGATTTGTCCCAAAAAAAAAAAAATTATCTTACACACGCACTTGCATAAAAGAGGTTTGTGGGGCTGTAGACAGTAGGTGGGGTGAAGGGGAGGAGAAGGCATAAAAACTTAGGAAAAAAATACAGAAAATGAAGGGGGCATAAACAAGGGAAAGAGAGAAGGGAAAGGGAAAGGGTGGTGGCCGGTTGAGGTGGGGGAGGAGAGAAAAGAGGAAGATGAGTTTTCTAGGATTTGTATTTTTTTTTTTAAATCTTAAAAGAGATAAATTAGGGTTTAAGGGTTGTTTAGTAAAATAATTTTATAGAGATAAGAGTAATTTGGATAATTAGTGCATCTAACAATCTAATGAAAGTGTAATAGTTGTATGACTTTTTCGTATTTTTGCACAATTTAGTCACAAAAATAACTTACTCAAAAGCGTATGAGTTCGTTATAGTATTGCAAGTATACGACCAAGTAGTATCGACCTAGGACTTAGAAGAACGTGGAGCCCTAAAACTATGCGTTGTCATGGCATTATAGAAGTTAAACGGGAGAATAAAACAAATACCAATAAGAAAAAGAAACACTAAGTAAACAACTAAAACTAACTCTCAAACATGAAAGTGCAAGTGAAAGAATTACTTCGGGTGTCTTCCTTATGTGGGATCGCTAATGAATTAACGAACTAATCACAATAATTAAGCCTAATGTCTTGAATTATGTTAAAGGTTATCGCATATATGTGTAGACCAATCCCTCGTGAGGCTCAGGTGAACACGTGCACTAATTAACAATTATGAAATCTAATTAGTACCATAATTCATAATTAAGCTCCTAAAATAGTGACCCATAAATATTTTTAACACGGTTACTAATGTTTACGACTCACTCTCTCACTAATCTTTTAGACGATCTCTAATCAATTAATGTTTAATGTTGTCGATCTAAGCAATCAACCCTCTCTCGATTAAACTAATTACTATTTAACTTCAATTAATTAATCAAGGCTCACACCCACACCCCAATCATGCAAACTCAACTATTGTTGCAATTAACATAATCGAAAATGCTAGCTAATAGAATTGATCAACCAATTAAATCACACAAATCACAACAATAGAAACAATTAAACTAAGACATAGGTAAATTAAGCAATTAATTCATAAACCCACTAATTATCCACATAATTTCAACACCCAAAATAATCAAAGTGTAGCCCATAATGATTCGGGTGAAATTTACACTATTTAGATGCATATTTGAAGCTCATTTGATGTTGATTTCATAGAATTATACATTGAATATGATTGTTTAAGCCGAAATGAGAGAAAGGTTGTGTTTTGTCGATTTTGTAGGAAATACGATGGAATTTGGAGCAAAACACCAACCATACTTTACTGGATCAGGAAGAGAAATGCACGGTTGGATTCATCTCGAAAAACGGAGTGGAATGAAAAAAAGAATCGAGTCAATCGGAGGTCGGAAGCTCGAGATACGAAGAGACGAAAAAGCATACCCGGGTAGAAACGACCCGGGCGGGTCACTTCGACCCGGGCAAGGGCAGATTTTGTGGAGTTTCGAATTTTGCCCGGGTGAAACCCACCCGGCCGGGTGGTTTCGACCCGGGCAAGGCTGAAATCTCACTTGCTTCGTCTTTTGGCCGGGTGGCATGCCCGGGTGGGAGCCACCCGGCCGGGTCACATCATTTTCGGGGTTTTTGGCCCATTTTCTCCATATTTCAAGGGCCTAATTGCAAAATTAATTCAAGACTTCTACCCCAACTATAAATAGACCAAATTTGAGTTTTAAAAGGGAGTCTTACTCCTTTTACAAGAAATTCCACACACACATTCACATAAGTTGTAGGTGTTCTTCATTTTTAGTTTAGATTCTTCATTAGATTAGATAGATTAGTGGTTTTTATTTCGAATCAAGCTACGATTATCATCGGGCATCATCTATTACATCGGTTTGTAGCTAAATTCTCATGATCAAGGTGATATTATTCTATTTTGCAATTCAATTTAGTATTTTCTTAATTTCTTCAATCCTTTGCTATTTTACAATTAGTTTGATGTTATTTGTTGTTGTAGCCATGGGATTCTCTTCTAGAACCATGGGCTAAGCTCTTATTGCCTTGGGTGTGAATGTTTTGATGGGTGTTTAGTGTAATTATAGATTAATTGCATAATTAGCTTAGGAATTGGGTGCATATGTTTCTAATGTTGTAATTTCCATGATTCAATTGATTAATTCACCCTATTAGCTAGCATTGTTAGTTTTGTCGACTTCAACGACCGTATTGGGTTGCATGATTAAGAGTGTGTGTATGAGCTTGGATTAATCAATTAGAATTAACATAGTAATTAGCTACACCGACCGGGGGTTGATTGCTTAGATCGACGACACTAGACACTAGTCGATTAGAGGTCGTCTATTAGATTAGTGAGAGGGCGTCTCATAAACATTAGTAACCGTGTTGAACGTGTTTATGAGACACTATCTTAGGAGCTTATGGTATTGATTAGACTATATAATTGCTAATCGATGCACGTGTTCACTTAAGCCTCACAAGGGATTGGTCTACACACACGAGTGATAGCCTTTAGCTTATCCCATATTTATAGGTTCATTCATGCAATTGATTCGTTAACTCATTGAATTACCCACAAAACGGAAGCACCCGAGGCAATACCCTTCTCTTGCACTTTCTCTCGAAAGTTAGATAGCTTATTATTACTTTTGTCTATTTCTTGTTTATCTTAGTTAATTTAGTTTAATACTTGTGTTTTAATTCCCGAAAATCCAACAAACACGTTTAGTTACTACAATAGCATGATAACTTGCAACTTTAGGGATTCATTGACACTCAATTAAGTCCTTGGAACGAAAATATACTTGGGAAAAACTTATCCAAAAATACGAACAAGTCAATGGCGCCGCTGCCGGGGATTTAAGCGAGTGTTGTTAGTGAAACTTAGAGTTTGTTAAGTGTTATTGGTAGTAGCATTTCTTTTTATTATTTTGTTTTTGTTCATCTTTGTAGGCTTTGACACTTCTCTTTTGTAGGTGCATGATCACAAGATCACGTGGAGGAAACCTTGAACCATTAGACCTTGAGATCGAGGCACACGCAAGAAGAAGAAATCGAAGTAGAAACCGTCAAAGAGTCATAGAAGAACCACTTGAGATGGAAAACATTGAAGAGATGAATCCTCCACCAAATGGAGAAGATGAGCTTCAAAGAGAGAATCATCAAGTTGGAAATCAAGTTGGAGGAAATCCACCTCAAAACCCAAACCCACCACCAAATCCCCAATTTCCCAATCCACAATATCCACCCCAAAACCACCTTCCATATCAAGGATACAATCCTTACCCTTATCCACCTCCACAACAAGCCTACTATCCACCACCTCCACCTCATCCATATCCACTCCATCAACACCCATATCCTCCACTTTACCAATATCCTCCACCTCAACAAATCCAAGACGAATATGTTCCTCCACCTCAACATATAGAAGAACCTCAACGTGTGTACCATGGAAGGCCAATGAGGGAATATTTTGAGCCTCAACCTAGGGAGCATTACGATGGGTTGGCAAGACCAAGGGTGGAGGCAAACAACTTTGAGATTAGTGCCTCTTTATTAAGGATGTTGAGGGAGAGACAATTTGAAGGAAAGACGGAGGAAGGATTTGAGGAAGACCCGAATGAACATCTTGCTCAATTCTTGGAGATAGCCGACACTCTCAAGCAAAATGGAGTGTCGGAAGATGCTAAAAAGATGAGGCTATTTCCATTTACATTGTCGGGGAAAGCAAAAGCTTGGCTACAATCAAGCATTCCCGCCGGAGAAGTGAAGACGTGGGAAGAGTTGATGAAGAGATTTCTATTGAAGTACTACCCTCCTTCAAAGACGATGGAAGCCAAGCAAAAGATCTCTACGTTCAAACAAGGTCCAAATGAGGGAATCAAAGAAGCATGGGAAAGGTTTACGAGTCTTCTCATCACATGCCCCCATCATGGTTTCCCAATAGAACAAACAACATGTTGGTTCATTGGTGGGTTACGATTGGAAGATCAACACCACATTGATGCTTGTGCGGGGGGTTCAATTTGGATGAAATCGGTGGAAGAGATCAATGACATAATAGAGGGGATATCAAGCAATACTTTCAAGATGAGAGTAGACCGTGGAGCACAAAATCGGGTAGCCCAAGTGGATGCTAATGATAGCATAAGAGCAATGATGACTACACTCATTGAAAAGGTAAATGTTTTATCTCAAACAAGAGATAATCATTTATCCTTTGTGCAAGAAGATCCTCAAATGGGACATATGGAAGAAGTGCAATACATGGGTCAACAAGGATATCCACAAAATTTTCAAGGGAGTCGACAATATCAAGGCCAACCACCGTATCAAAATCTTGGTCAAGGATATCAAGCTCCTCCTCAAAACCGATTCCAAGGGCAATCTTCATCATCTCAAGGACAAGGGGGAACATCCCCTCAATACCAAGCCCCTCAAAACCCGAATTTTCGGAGAAATGAGAATTTGTCATATTCCAATCCTAAAGGTGCTATTCAATATCCTCCCGGATTTGATCCCGGAGCAAAACTCCCAAGTGGAGAAGGGAAATCCTCCACGGATGAGCTTCTTGCACTCCTCATGAAGAGAATGGAGGCAAGTGAGAAGAAATCCGAAGCATCCGACTCCATCCTTGCCCAACTCATGAGTAACCAAAAAGCGATGGAATTCCAATTGGGACAATTGGCAACTTCCATTGGATCTCAACATATAAAGGGTAAATTGCCCTCAAACACCGAGGTAAACCCACGTGAGCATTGTAATGCTATTACAATTTCAAGTGGTGAACATTATGGAGTTTCTTCAATTGAATTGGAAGATGGTGAAGTGTTGAAGGCAAAAGAAAAGGAGGAAGAGGAAAAGAAGAGGATAGAGAAAGTTGGAAGTGAAGAGGTTGCTCCAAGAATTCCAAAGTGGAGAATTGCAAAAGATTTGAAGAAGAAGAAGCTTGAGGTACCTTGTGATAAATGGGGGGTGCCTATTACATATGAGCCACTTCCATACCCGGGAAGATACATGAAGAAAATGGATGAGAAGTTTGGGAAGTTTTTGGATATCTTCAAGAAAATCCACATTGATCTTCCACTTTCGGATGCTTTAGAGCAAGTACCTCATTACATGAAGTTTCTAAAGGATGCAATAGCAAACAAGAAGAAACTAGTGGATGATGAGAAGATTAAGTTGACCGAAGAGTGTAGTGCTATCCTTCAACGAACTCCTCCCGAAAAGCTCAAGGATCCGGGTAGTTTCACTCTCCCATGTGAGATTGGTGATGGTCCCATGATGAAAGCTCTTTGTGATTTGGGAGCTAGCATCAATTTGATGCCACTTTCAATCTTCAAGCGTTTGGGACTTGGAGAAGTAGTGCCCACATCAATTACTCTCCAATTAGCGGATCGTTCCATCACCCATCCTAAAGGGATCATTGAAGATGTATTGGTGAAGATTGACAAGTTCATCATTCCGGCCGACTTCGTGGTGTTAGATATGAAAGAAGATGCAAATATCCCATTGATTCTTGGGAGGCCGTTTTTTGCCACGGGGGGAGCAAACATCAATTTGAGAAAAGGGGAGGTAACATTGGAGGTGAATGGAGAGAAAGTGATTTTCTCCAAGTATGGCTCAATTGAGAGTTCCCCAAGAAAGAAGGAATCCCCCTCTATCCAAGAATGTGACATTTATGGGAAAGAGTCATTACCAAAAGACCCATTGAAAGATCCGGGGGAGGGTAACAAATTGAAGCAAACTCCCAAACTTGAGCAAAACTCAAGTTTGGGGGAGTTTTATAAGGAGAAGAGTTTTGATAAGTTCCTTGAAGGTAGTGAAGATGAAGAGGGAAGAAGGAAGAGTTCAAAGGAGAGAAAGATTGAGAAGGGATTTGAAATTGGAGATACGGTGGTATGGGGCACCTTGGGAGTGATGGAAGTCCTTGGAAAGATGAAGCTCAAAGAACGAAAAATGTTGGTCATGAAGAAATTGGTCTATGGAGGAGGCATTGCGTTGGAAAGTGAGGAGGATGAAGTGTTCATCACCGATGAGCACAATGTCAAGTACTATCATCCTCCATTCAAAGAAAGAGAAGTATGAACTTGTTAAGTTCCGTCCGGCATAGGACGTTAAACCTAGCGCTAAATGGGAGGCAACCCATTTTTACTTGCTTTATTTCATTTCTTGCTAAGTTTATTTGCTTTGTTAGTTTAGTTTGATGTGTTTGCGAGTTTTGATGTAGTTGGAGAAGCTTGGATCGAATGGACAAGTGGATTGAAAGTGGAACTTTGTGCTAAGAAGAACGTGTAGCTATAGCAATCGTAAGAGGTACGCCCACCCCAATTCTTAGGAATTGCATAGCAATTACTAAGTTTGGGGGGGTAGTGGAATTTATATTCTTGTTCATGACATTGATTGCTTAGCTACTCTTAGTGTTAATTGATGGGATAGTGGCCCATGTGTGTAGATTTGTATGGTTAGCACTTGGTGGCAATATCAATGCAACACTATTTTTCCAAACTTTTAATTGCTTTGCAATGAAAAAGTTTGGGGGGGTATGTTCGTTTTTACATTTTCTATTTTCACCAATTTTCTATTGACACCAATGTGTATTCTTGTGTATGTGTGTAATTTGAACTTAAATGATCATTGAGACACATTTGATGGTGATTTGTTGTGAATTTGATTCCTTGAATGTGTACATGATTGGAATGAATCATCTTGTTTGTGTTGTTGTCATCGTTTGTGTTGTTGTCATCTTGTTGCCTATGGATGTTTTGCATGCATAATGAGTTATGTGTGGTGGTGATTGATGAATGTTTGAGTCTTGAATGAACCGGTGAGAGTTGAGCTTTGAACCGAGCATTAATCCGGTTTATTTCATTTGTGAGTGAATCAATTCATTGCTTGCTTTTCTAGAACTTGCCCAAGTTCTTGCTTGAAATCATGCTTGTGTGATACTTTGAGATATGATGTAGGCCATCTTTCGTACTACACGTCACTTAGCCAAAATTTTCCCAATAACCAAAGTAATATTCCGTAGTTAGCCCGTTTGAGCTTGATTTCCCATTTTCTTGGCAACCTACAATGTTTAACCACTTAGCCTTTTGAGCCTTTGATATCCAAATCTAGTGGAGAATAAAAAGAAAGTGGTAAAACATGTGCTTTAGTGCCTTTGGTTTGAAGAGAAAATTGGCAAAGTTGTGAAAAGAGAAAAAAAAGAGATGGAAGTGAAAAGAAAATAATTGAGAAAGAAAAGAGGGACTATGAACCCCAAGAGCTTAAAAAGAAAAGAAATTTTCTACAAAAAGATGAGGAGATGATTGCTTGTGAGAAAGTTGAATGAAAAGTGAGAATGAAGGTGTATAAACCTTATGAGCATAAGCTTGATGTGTTGAAAAACAACTTTCGTTCTCCACTAGACGAGTCACTTCCTCCATATTCATCATACCCCGTCCAAAGAGCCAACGTTACGTCCTTGGTTAAGACCTATTGATCTCATAGTTGAACATGTTTGTGGTGGAAAGATGGTAGAGCTTGGGCAAGCTTATGGCAATTGCAATGCGTGATTTGATTGATGAGTGTCTATTGTCCTTAATTTGTTTGAGTGTTTGAGAGAAACACTATATCTTGTGAGTTGAACTTGAGCATTTGGATATTGTCATCACCATCACTTGTTATTGTATGTTGAGCATGTGTGGGGTAATTAGTTTGATTTTCAATATTGAACTTGTGATCATTTTTTAGAATGTATCTTGAGGAAGAAGAATTCATTTCATGTCATTTGATACGTGGGATCTTTCATTGATCATCTAGTTGTAAATTTCACCCTCACATTGTAATTCTTTCGTTGCTCGAGGACGAGCAACACTTTAAGTTTGGGAGAGTTGATTCGGGTGGAATTTACACTATTTAGATGCATATTTGAAGCTCATTTGATGTTGATTTCATAGAATTATACATTGAATATGATTGTTTAAGCCGAAATGAGAGAAAGGTTGTGTTTTGTCGATTTTGTAGGAAATACGATGGAATTTGGAGCAAAACACCAACCATACTTTACTGGATCAGGAAGAGAAATGCACGGTTGGATTCGTCTCGAAAAACGGAGTGGAATGAAAAAAAGAATCGAGTCAATCGGAGGTCGGAAGCTCGAGATACGAAGAGACGAAAAAGCATACCCGGGTAGAAACGACCCGGACGGGTCACTTCGACCCGGGCAAGGGCAGATTTTGTGGAGGTTCGAATTTTGCCCGGGTGAAACCCACCCGGCCGGGTGGTTTCGACCCGGGCAAGGCTGAAATCTCACTTGCTTCGTCTTTTGGCCGGGTGGCATGCCCGGGTGGGAGCCACCCGGCCGGGTCACATCATTTTCGGGGTTTTTGGCCCATTTTCTCCATATTTCAAGGGCCTAATTGCAAAATTAATTCAAGACTTCTACCCCAACTATAAATAGACCAAATTTGAGTTTTAAAAGGGAGTCTTACTCCTTTTACAAGAAATTCCACACACACATTCACATAAGTTGTAGGTGTTCTTCATTTTTAGTTTAGATTCTTCATTAGATTAGATAGATTAGTGGTTTTTATTTCGAATCAAGCTACGATTATCATCGGGCATCATCTATTACATCGGTTTGTAGCTAAATTCTCATGATCAAGGTGATATTATTCTATTTTGCAATTCAATTTAGTATTTTCTTAATTTCTTCAATCCTTTGCTATTTTACAATTAGTTTGATGTTATTTGTTGTTGTAGCCATGGGATTCTCTTCTAGAACCATGGGCTAAGCTCTTATTGCCTTGGGTGTGAATGTTTTGATGGGTGTTTAGTGTAATTATAGATTAATTGCATAATTAGCTTAGGAATTGGGTGCATATGTTTCTAGTGTTGTAATTTCCATGATTCAATTGATTAATTCACCCTATTAGCTAGCATTGTTAGTTTTGTCGACTTCAACGACCGTATTGGGTTGCATGATTAAGAGTGTATGTATGAGCTTGGATTAATCAATTAGAATTAACATAGTAATTAGCTACACCGACCGGGGGTTGATTGCTTAGATCGACGACACTAGACACTAGTCGATTAGAGGTCGTCTATTAGATTAGTGAGAGGGCGTCTCATAAACATTAGTAACCGTGTTGAACGTGTTTATGAGACACTATCTTAGGAGCTTATGGTATTGATTAGACTATATAATTGCTAATCGATGCACGTGTTCACTTAAGCCTCACAAGGGATTGGTCTACACACACGAGTGATAGCCTTTAGCTTATCCCATATTTATAGGTTCATTCATGCAATTGATTCGTTAACTCATTGAATTACCCACAAAACGGAAGCACCCGAGGCAATACCCTTCTCTTGCACTTTCTCTCGAAAGTTAGATAGCTTATTATTACTTTTGTCTATTTCTTGTTTATCTTAGTTAATTTAGTTTAATACTTGTGTTTTAATTCCCGAAAATCCAACAAACACGTTTAGTTACTACAATAGCATGATAACTTGCAACTTTAGGGATTCATTGACACTCAATTAAGTCCTTGGAACGAAAATATACTTGGGAAAAACTTATCCAAAAATACGAACAAGTCACATAACTAAATTAACAAAATAAAACCAACACATAAAATATAAATAACAAAACATGAATTGAAATTGAAATCACCAAATTAAACTTACAAAAATTAAAATATATCACCCCTTCCAATCCTCCAAAATTAACAATAAAATGAAACACTAAATTAAAATCTACTCCCTCTGTCCACCAAAAGTGTGTTCTTTTTTTTTTGTTCACAAAAAATATGCTTATTATATTTAAAAGGAAACACTTTTGAATATTTTTTCTACTTTACTAGAATATCTACCAAATATATTATTTACTCATTATTCTAAATATATTCTTTATAATTAAAATATGATTTTTTTTAAAACATGTATAAAAAAAAGTGAGCACACTTTTTGTGGAGAGAGGGAGTATTTAAGAAATGAAAGAATAATTAAAATAGACTACTCCCTCCCTCCGTCCCTGAAAATTTTTCATTTGTTGGAATTGAGTTAAAGAAAAAAGTGTAATAATTAGAGTTTTTGAAGTAATTTTGTACGTAATTTTTTTTATATAAATTAAATAACGTAGTTTGATTGAGTGTATGATTGATAAAAAAAAAATATTGCATAAATGGTAAACATGTGTATATCATGAGTGTGAGTATGCAAATTTTAAAAAAACGGAGGTAATAGTATATTGAGTGGAGTGTGGGAGGAGGGGAGTCTCCCCAATGGAGTTGCCCCTGTTTCTGTGCCAATCTCCTCACGGCTTCTGTATGCTTCTCCCCCAATTACGCAATACCCCTCCCCCCAATTATGTCTTAGGCCTTCCATTATAAATGTCGTGAGCTGCCTTCTTTCAATTAAATATAATGGGCTTCTAACTAAAAATGGCGGCCATGGATAAATGACCCCCCACATATTATGTGTTCACCCCATTTCAATTTTTATTTTGAATCAATAGATAAAAATACTATACTACCCCTGTATACTGAGTTCACCTCCAACTTATAAACAAAAAAACTGTTTTTTTGCATTTTTCTCACACCCAAAACATAGTATTTCTTTGTAATTGATTATTTTTCATGTTATTATTATTTTATTTGACTGTAATATTGCATGATTGTGTAGTTGTAATGAATATATGTGTAGTGTATTTTATTTCCGATTTTTTTTTTTTACAAAAATCATGTTTTGCAAAAACTCATCACTGGTTCGCCGAATTTTTTGAGATTTTTCGAAAAAAATTTCCACGTTTTGAATCAAAACTCGGCCAACTTTTCCACGTTATGATTCAAAACTCGACCAAGTTTTCCACGTTTTGATTCAAAACTCGGCAAACTAGTGTTGCATCAAAATGTGGAAAAGTAGACCGAGTTTTAATTCAAAACGTGGAATTTTTTTCCGAAAAATCTCACAAAACTCGGCGAACCAGTGCTGAGTTTTTGCAAAACGCGATTTTTGTAAAAAAATAAAATCGGAAGCAAAATACACTACACATATATGAGTAGTGAGTGCGAAATCGAACCATGGTGAAGAGAAATCCAAAAAAGGGGTGAGGTAGGAGAAAAATTAGGGTTTATGAATAAGGGGGTAATTTTGGAAAATAAAAGGTGGGTGAACTCATATGTGAGGGGTGAAGACATCTAAGGGGTGAACACATAATAATTGGGGGTGCATTTATCCGTGGCCAAAAATGGCGTGGGCCTCTAAATTACGGAAGATGGGCCTTCCATATAAAAGGGATGGGGTATATACCCCTCCAGCTTTGATAGATGCACTCCCCCGATACAACTACTCCCCTCAAAACACATCTACGATAGATGCACTCCCCCCAAATTATCTATTATACCCTTTATCTTAAACTTCAGTGTGATAAATGCACCTTCCCTATAAAACTCTAATTTTCCTCATTTTTTCCTCAAATTGGCCCAAACCCATCTCCTTCACCTATTCTTCTTCTTCACGCCGGCACTCCCCCAACGGCAAGCTCCGCCATGCCCAGCTGTCGTTGCTGTCTCACTCCCCCTTCCTCGCCGTCGCCATCTCCCTACCTCTCCATCGACGTCGCTGTCGCACTCCCCCTCCCTTTCATTTTCTGCACTCCCTCTCCTTCCCCCTCTCGCCGTCGCGCCGTCTGCTCTTCCTCCCCCTCGCACTTCCCCTCCATCCCCGTCGCACTCCCTTTTTTTTCGTCTTTGCAACAGGCGGAGGCGCCGCCTCCTTTATCGAGCGACGTCGTCGACTCTTCCCCCCAACAAGCCACGCTCCCGCCGCCTCCCTCCCACTTCCGTCGTCGGCCGTCCGTCCAGGTTTGTTTGTTTTTTTTTTCGTTTTTTTATTTCAGCAGGTCGACCATAAACACTTTCATCGACCCTCGAGGGTCGATGAAAGTGTTTATGGTCGACCCTTTATTGTCGAAATATTTTATTTTTATTTTTTAAATTCTTTCGACGAACCAGTGTCGATGGGATGTGTTTGGTCAACAAATCAGTGTCGGCGGGGAGGTATTTGATCGACAAACCAGTGTGATTTGTGGTGAGATTGCATGAATTTATAGTGTGAATATGCTCGAATTGTCGTATTAAGATTGCAAAAGTTATGTAAAAGTAGCTTGTTTAGCGAATTATTGATACATGATTATTTTGCATGGTTTTTAGGGAAAAACGATGAGTTTTGAAGCAAATCACACGAAGGAATTGATTCGGGTGGAATTTACACGTTTTAGGGGCACATGTGAAGTGTATTTTGATGTGTATTTCATTGAATTATGCATGGATTATGATTGTTTAAGCCGAAATGAGAGAAAGGTTGTGTTTTGTCGATTTTGTAGGTAAAACGATGGAATTTGGAGTAAAACACAGACCACAAGTGATCGGACCGGAAAGAGGTGTGCACGGTTGGATTCGTCTCGAAAAACGGAGTGGAATAGCCAAAGGAATCGAGTCAATCCGACACCCGAGGCGAAAGTTATGCATGAAACGAGAAGGGGAGGAGACAACTCGGTCGAGTGAGGTTACTCGGCCGAATCTGCAACTTTGCACTTCACTGCGCACTCGGTCGAGTGAGCCAACTCGGCCGAGTAAGGTTGAATGCCGTAGCCCCTGAATTGGAAATCACTCGGCCGAGTGAGGTTACTCGGCCGAATCTGCGAGTTTCATGTTTTCTGCGCACTCGGCCGAGTAACCCTAACTCAGTCGAGTCTCGGCTGGAAGAAGTCGCAACACGCTTTTTAGGTGTTCCACTCGGCCGAGTGACCCCAACTCGGCCGAGTCACCCCATTTTCGGTGCCAAACTTGTATTTTCTCCATTTTTGAGGGATCAACTTGCAATTATGCCATTCAAACCCTACCCACACACTATATAAACCCTCTTTCTTGAATTTCAAGCCATTCTCCCCCAATCCACACATAGTTACACATACTTGGAGGTGTTTTGGCCATTTCTCTCTCAATTCTTCATCAAATCAAGGAAGAAAGGATGCAATAGCTTGCAAATTCCATTCCCTACCACATTCTAGACTAAGCTTTCTCTTTCTTTTCCTTTTTATTTAGTTATTTCATTTGGATTTTGTAATTTGATTATGTTAGTAGTTAGCTAAACACTTTGTGGTTCTAAAGCATTGTAGATACTTAGATTGAAGTTTATGAGTGATTTATTGCTTTAATTGGTGTTTATCTTTTATTTTCATATTTAATTATCCATTGTAAAGCATGTTGTTAGTGGCCATAATGATTTGCTTGATCCATTGTTAATTGGGATAAGATCGAGAGATTTATTCCGTTTAATCGTATGCAAGCATGCAACCCGGTATTATTATGATCTCGAGAGAGGATTAATTATCGGAGAGGGACTTGAATGATCTTAGGAGCTATTTTAGGCGGTGTAACGTTTGTGAGGTAGAAATACGAGCCTATGTTACATTGCGCCTTTGGTTAATTAGATCGAGAGATTAATTAATTCTTCTTGTGTGATCACCCTATATGAGATAACCTTAATGGCCATTTAAACAAGATCATAAACGGATATCTATGTGTTACAATTGCCTTGGAACCCACTTTCTTTCTTTGAGTTTTCACCCATTTTACTTTCATTTCGTGATTCGTATGCTATTTGATCGATTTCTTATTTACTCTTTCGTTGTCTATTTGTGACACATTGTTAGGCAATCTTAGGGGTAATTCAACATTAAATCTTATCGATCACGTCTAAATAGAACTCAATTAACAAACTACCCTTTTACGTTTAACCTCCTTGTGGGATCGACCTCGTGCTTATCTCGCTACAATAGACACTGTACACTTGCGGTTGTTTATTTTAGTGTTGCATAACACGTGAATCAGGAATCAATCTGAGGAAAATGTCAGATGAAAGAAGATAAAGAGAGAGTGCATATGCAAGAAGAATCGAGCCAATCGGAGCCACGGATTGGAATTGGTGCACAAAAGAAGATGGAAGAGGCAACTCGGCCGAGCTACACAATTCGGCCGAGTGAAAATTTAGTCCAGAATCTGGAATGTTGGACAACTCGGCCGAGTGGAATATTGAAGGCAGATTCTGGAAGTCCAGCAGCTCGGCCGAGCTACGCTATCCGGCCGAGTGGGAAGGTTGCACAACTCGGCCGAGCTATACAATCCGACCGAGTGCACTGAAAAATCTCAAGTATTGGTTAAGGCATGACTCGGTCGAGCTCCATAACTCGGCCGAGTGGAATTTCATTTCAGAATCTGGAATGATTGGTAACTCGGCCGAGCTACTTCATCCGGCCGAGTTGCCTGAAAATTCTACGGCCCGACTCGACCGAGCTACAGCACTCGGCCGAGCTGCTGAGTGAACAAAAATGGAAAACACGCTTTTGGAAGTGCCCGACTCGGCCGAGCTTCCCGATTCGGCCGTGTGACCTCTTATTTTCGCCTAAAATCGTGTTTCTACCTTAGGGCACATGCCAAGCACTTTTGGAAGAGTATATAAGGCCCAAAGTTCGTTTTTGAAAGGGGATTCCACACATTGAGAAGACTCTACACATAGTAACACATAGTAATAGGTTTTGAAGCATTTTTCCTTATAGTTTTCCATAGATTAGCTTAGTATTTAGTTACTTTTTCATTTCAATCAAGGATTGTAAGTGGGTTTTGCTTATTTCATCATATTGTAGCTACAAATCCATCATCAAGGTGATATCTCTCAATTTTAAGTTTCAATTTGGTAATTACTTTCTATCTTGCAATTTCTTTATCAATTAGCATGGGTTTTATGTTATTTTGTGTTGTAGCCATGAGATTCTCTTCTAGAACCATGGGCTAATCCCCAATTGCCTTGG
Source organism: Galeopsis tetrahit (assembly GCA_963675135.1). Classification (NCBI taxonomy): domain Eukaryota; kingdom Viridiplantae; phylum Streptophyta; class Magnoliopsida; order Lamiales; family Lamiaceae; genus Galeopsis; species Galeopsis tetrahit. The sequence continues at coordinate 66,392,882 of OY776129.1, read as the reverse complement.
GTGTGGATGTTTTGATGGGAATTTAGTGTAATTGTGAAGTAGTTGCATGATTCACTTAGGATTTGGGTGTAAATGTTTCTAGAGTTGTATTGTGTTTGATTCATTTGATTGATCAACCCTATTAGCTAGCATTTTCGATTGTGTTGATTGCAACGAGAGTTGAGTTTGCATGATTGGGGTGTGAGTGTGAGCTTTGGTCAATTGAATAGAAGTTAATTAGTAATTAGCTAACCGAGAGGAGGGTAATGGCTAGACCGACAACTTTAGACACTAAACGAATAGAGGTCGTCTAGGAGTTTGGTGAGAGGGCGTTTCATAAGCATTAGTAACCGTGTTGAAAGTGCTTATGAAACACTATCCTAGGAGCTTATGGTATTTGGTTAGATCCTATAAATTCTAATCAATGCACGATGTTCGCCTATGCCTTTCGAGGGGGGTTTGCACACTTATGTGATAACCTTTAGCTTAATCCGAATTCATATCTAATTCATGTAATTGGTTCACTAGTTCATTAATTCCTAACAAAACGGAAACACCCGAGGCAATACACTTCTCTTGCACTTTTCAAAAGAAAGTTAGTTAGTTCACTATTTCTAGTCACTATTACTTATTACTTTAGTTAATTTAGTTTAATATCTTTGTTCTTATTCCCGAAAATCCAAACAAACATCATTTAGTTACTACAATAGCATGATAACTTGCAACTTTAGGGACTCATTTTCACTCAATTAAGTCCTTGGAACGAAAATATACTTGGGAAAACTTATCCAAAAATACGAACAAGTCACAGTGTTGACGAGAGGGCTTTTGGTCGACACTGATTTGTCGAAAATAATTTTTTTTTTTAATTTCTAAGTTTTTTTTTTAATTTCTAAATTTGGTGGTGATGGTGGTGTTGACGACGGTCGGCTGCCGGAGTGGAGGTGTTGACGACGAACGGCGGCAGGAGGGGAGGTGTTGACGGCGGTCGGTGGCCGGAGGGGAGGTGTTGACGGCGGTCGGCGGCTGCCGGCGGCCGAAGTGGCGGCGGTGGCTGTCTGCCCTAAAATTAGGGTTAATTCAATTAAAATATGAGGGTTTTGAATAGGGGTGTATGTATCTTTAATATTTTACTAAAAGGATAAATGTGGTATTTTACATGAATATTAATTAATAAAAGTGGGAGGGGAGTGTATCTAACAAAGCTGGAAGGGTATATACCCCAACCCATAACAAAATTATTAATTCAACTTGGCCCATGTCATTTTTTACTTTTTCTCATTTATTCTCTCGATTGACTCCACATTGTAATCGAGACGTGTTTTAGTCCAAAATTCCTCATTTAACCTATAAAAATAGTAAATCACCACTACAAAAAAACTGCGAAATACCGACGAAATTTTACCGACGGATTACCAAAGTCAACCGATTTACCGACGGAATTTATTTTCCGTCGGAAATCACAAAAAAAAAAAAAAAAATAAATTACCGACGGAAATTTCCGTCTCTAACCACAAAATTAAAAAATATATATATTAAAAAATTAAAAAAAATTGTGATTACCGACGGAAATTTCCGTCTCTAACCACAAAATTAAAAAAAATATTAAAAAAATTGTGATTATCGACAGAAATTTCCGTCGCTAATCACAAAATTAAAAATTAAAAAAAATTAAAAATTTGTGCAAAAATTAAATTATTAATTAAAGAAGAAAATTTTTTAGTTAGAAATTTATGTTTGATTAAAATATAAAATTTGTTGATTAATTAAATTTGAAACATGTCGATTAAATTATAAAATTGTTGATTAAGTTAATTAGGAAATTATTGATTAAATTATAAAATTTTATATTAAATTAGGAAATTTTATATTAAATTAGGAAATTATTGATCAAATTAGAAAATTTTATATTAAATTAGAAAATTATTGATTAAATTAGAAATTTTTATGTTATATTGTTTAGACATAATTTCTTTAGTGTTTATATCCATTTAGTTTATATGATAATTAAGTCTTTGTGTGAATTAATAAATAAAATAATTATAAAAAAAAAACTACATTTACAATTTATAAATTTTAAAAAAATTACAATAATTACAAGCCACAAATTTAGTAATTAATATAAGTGGAATCATATTTAATCAAAACAAAAAAAATTATACATGTGAATTTTATAATTTTAATTAAAACAAAAAAATTACATTTACAATTTATAAATTAAAAAGTTAATATTACAATAATTATAAGTCACAAATTTAGTGATTAATATAAGTGAAAGAATGTTAATTATTAAATGAATTTGTTGTTTAACTCGTTTTGAATAAAAATATGATGCATGCATAAATTAAATTATTAATATACTATTTGAAAATAAGATTCACACATATACAATAGTTATAAGTCACAAATATAGTGATTAATATAAGTAAAAGAATGTTCAATTATTAAATGAATTTGTTTAAAAAAAGAGTAAAACATGTATAATAATATGAACTATTTAGAATTTTAATCAAAACCCAAAAAATAAACAAATTAAATTTACTATATATACATTAAAAAAATTAAATTTAAATTAGTTATAAATCACAAATTTAGTTATAGTAATATAGAAAGAAATTAATTTTGTGAATTGTTTAAAAAAAATTGGGTCGAAAATGAGTACATATATAATTAATATTACAATTATAAATAAAAAACAGACTTGTTCGAGTGGTGGGCGCTCCTCACTAGGCGCCCACACACCCGTGTTCGACTCCCATGTATGCCGCTTAAATTCCGCAATTAAATTCGGGCGCTCGCGGGCCCTTCTGGTCTGGGCGACGGAATATTCCGTCGGTAATTTAAAAAAAAGAAAAAAATTTTTTGTCGGTAATACCGTCGGAACACTGTTACCGATCGAATTTTCGTCTCTATTTCCGTCGGTAAAATAGCTCTTTTTTGTAGTGCACAATTTTTCTCTAAATTAAGTGTAATAATCAATTTATTCTCTCCCTTCTTTTTCTAGACCTTTCAATATTGCATTTAATTAAATGGTACAGTTATTAACACCTCCAGCTTTGATAGATACATTCACATAAGTGATGTATACCTTGAACTTTTGGTTGATTTTAAAAACTGATTTTGAAATCTTGAATTTTTAAAACTATGATGAATAGTACTCTCTCTATCCCAATTAGATAGACTTATTTTCTTTTTATGAATGTCCCATTTAAATAGACTTGTTTCTATATAGAGTAGTATTTTCTAATTTATTTATTAATATAACCTTATGCATTAATTACATTAGAAAGTAACATTCATTAAATAGGGTTATAATAGAAATTTAACTTGTTTAATGTGCATTTTCAACACAATTTCTTAATCTTTGTAAAAAGTCAAACAAGTTTATCTAAGTGAGACGGAGGGAGTAATATATATGTTTCTTTTGAGTTTTAAAATAGTTGAAAATTTAACTTTATGTCAAATCAATGTGTAAGATTGAATGAAATTGTATCAATATATTATTGTTGAATGAGATTTAATGATTAGTTGATTGTGTAATGATTGAATGTATTATATTATTATTAAGAAAGATTATAATGATTTGAGTGATATTATATAGATTTGATTTTATGTCTAATTAATATAGGAGTGGCAACGGGGCGGTGCGGGGCCGGTTTATGCCTCCTCTGGCCCCGGCCCCGACGGGGAATTTTTGTCCCCGAACCCGATCCGAACTCCGACGGGAAATTTTTTAAAATCCCCATCCCCGCCCTGATCGGTATCGGGTTTCCCCGAACCCGATCCGAAAACGAATTGTTTATTTAATTATTATTTTTCTATTTTAATAATTATTATACCTCCCTAAAAAAATATTATGTTATAAAATAATTTAATAAAAAATAATTTAAAAGAAAAAAAAAAATAATATTTAAATATATATAGATATATGTGCATACACAAATATAAAAAAATATGTATATGATATATATCGGGGCGGTGTATATAAATACCGTCCCCGATTTAATGTTTTTTGGTTTTCTTTGAAAACCGAACCGGACCCGATAAGGAGACTAAAAAACCGCCCCGATCGGGATGGCGGCGGGACGGATCACCACGGGTTCGGTATAAATTGCCATCCCTAAATTAATATGTTTAATAGAGATGATTTTGAGTGAATTTTGAAAATCGATTTTTAAATTTGAAGTAAAATTGGTGTAGGATCTTAAAATTTAAAATATCATTATTAAAACTAATACTCCAATAAACAGCACCCTTATATTTTTTTATTCTAAAATAATTATAAAAGGTCTAAAATGCCCTAATAGATACCACCCCACGCCATCTCATTAACTTTTAATGTTATTGATTCTAAGAAAAGCTAACCTGATTAAAAACCTGTCGCAAATAACATTAAATTAATGAAAAACCTGTCGCAAATTCCGAAAACAACAAAAAAAAAATTTGGACAAATTATTTTTATTAATGATAACAATAAGCACTTTTATTCATTCATCTCTTAGTAGTTATTCAGAAAAATTATCATACTCTTAAATATTTAAACGTCTCTTGGGAATGGCAAAGAGCGGATTTTTCTTTTGCACGGTAAGTCCCAACCTCTCCACTATATCAATATCTTCAGGCCTCACCTCGACTCCAAGGTCCCAGTCGAATGAATGGACCAAAGTCCCTATAGCCATGGGAACCACCAGATGTGCCCACGGGAGCCCGGGGCAGATCCTTCGTCCTGCCCCGAATGGAATGAGGTTGAAGTGTTGCCCCTTATACTCGACATTGGAATCTAAGAACCTCTCAGGTTTGAACGTGAGCGGGTCTTCCCATGAATCCGGGTCACGAGCGATTGCCCACACGTTCACTAACACTTGTGTCCCCTTTGGAATAGTGTATCCAAGGTACTCGGTGTCTTCCCTAGCTTTTCGGGGCAGTAGCAAAGGCACCACCGGGTGCAATCTCATTGTTTCTTTTGCGACGGCTTGTAAGTAAGGGAGATTCTCAATGTCTTTCTCCTCTACTCGACGGTTCAGTCCCACCACCTGGTCCAATTCTTCTCGAAGCTTCTTGAACGTGTGTGGATTGCGCAGAAGCTCCACAAATCCCCATTCAGTGGTGACACTCGTTGTTTCGGACCCGGCGAAGAACATTTCCTTCACACATTATGAGAAATTGTTTGGTCCAAAAACTAAACAAAATGATTATGATTAATCTTGGTGATTAATTAAGAAAATTATTACGTACGGTGATATGAAGGTTGATGTTCTTGTGGGTGATCCTATCAGGTCCATCTTTGCCGTCACCTCGATAATCCAACAACAAATCAAGATAATCTTTATTCTCCTGATCCCTTATAACTTTCCCACCGGCATTAATTCTTTCCTGCATAAACCTGTCAACAATGCTCAAGGCTACACCCATGTTCTTCTTCATGTTCCCTCTAAGTCCTGCGGGGTCCATCCACTTCAACCACGCCAAAGAATCCGAAATATTCGCCTCTCCAGGAATCTGCATGGCTTTATTCATGCTCTCAAAAAACTCCCGCGCCTCTGGATTTTTGGGGTTGAGCAAATCCTTTGAAAACATCAAGTTTCCCACTGAATTAAAGGCCATGAGGAACAAATAGTGGCCCACCCGCACTGCTCCGTTGCCGCCCTCTGCCCGCGACTGATCCGATGCTTCCACCAGCCACCCCTCAAAGTTGTTCCTAATCCGCTGGCGCACCTCCGCTGTCTCTTTGATTCTCCTGTTCACGAACATCTCTTTGGAGCTGAGGCGGCGGAGTACCCGCCAGTGGCCGCCGATGTCAAGCAGGGCCATCGCTCCCTGGTGGAAATCGAATACGGTGAGCACGTCGTTGGCCGTCCGACCGGCGAAGGAAAGGTCGTGTTTCTTGAAGAGCTCTGTGGCGGCGGCGGCGCTCTGAACCACCATGGTGTTGACGGACCCAATGTTGAGCCAGATAACGGGGCCGTATTTTTTGCGCCAATTGTGCATGGTTTGATGAGGGAGATCACCCAACTGAAGAAGGTTTCCCAAAATTGGAATGCCTTTAGGGCCCGGTGGGGTGTTGGGGGATTTTTTTAGGATAAAAAAGAAGAGTATCACAACAACAACAACTCCAGTGGCTATGGAAATATTGGTGAGTGAACTAAGTAGTGACAACTCCATTTTTTTTTTTAATTCTAGTGTAGATAGATAGAATTAATTGAAGTTTCAAGTTTCAACTCCCGTACCACAAATATATATAGTACAGCAAAAGACAAATTTGCCCATATTTTGTGTACTTCCTCTTGTTTAAAATATATGTCATTTTGGATCAATGTACATAAATTAAGAAAATATTTGATTTGTACTTCTTATTAAAAGAATAACACATTTATATAAATATTTATTGATATTAAGAATAAATTTGGAAGAAATGCAATTAATTTGTATTGAAAAATGCAAAACTTCATATTCCCTCAGTCCCACAGGAATTTGCACACTTTCTATAAATGATGTCCCATACCAATTTGTACACCCCCATAAAAGAAAATATCTTCATAACCTCCACCTTCAAAATATACTCTTATTTACATATGTCTTTACTTTTTCACATTTAATCTACTTTTTACTTTATTTTATTCATAAAATTTTATAAAACTACCCCTCAAAACATCACTCATTATACATTTTCTTACATATTTTTTAAATTGTATGTCATGCATCTCAAGTGTGCAAATTTATATGGAACAGAAGGAGTATAATTTATAAAGAAAACGAAAGGTTAAAACGGTATATATTATAAATATGACGGAATATCTTCTATCAATCAGTGATGGATGGGAAGTTTGATGCTGGCGTCTTATCCTTAGATTAAGATAATCGAGGATATTCAGGCGCTCACCAATGTGGAATCAGATGTCTCATTTTGTTTTGTCCGCCCTGAAGCCAATAGGCGGGTGACTCACACTCACCTCTTGGTCCATTTTGGCACTTCTATTGGTTTTGAGAAATTTTGGTGTTTTTACGGGAAAAATATCACTTTTGATTATAGAAGTTTACTTCTTTTAAATTTGATCTCTCACATTTAATCACTATCAAATCACCTACTTTAAAAAATTCTCAAATAAAAAATAATAAATTGCATTTCATTTTCCCTCTTTTATTTCATTTTTCTTAAACTCTAATATTTTCAATTTCTATTAAATTTATCTTCAATTAATATTATGATGCGTGACTAAAATTCACACAAATAGAGTTTTTCTTAGTGTGTACAAAGAACTGGAGTTAATGGCTAAAATAAAATGAGCAAAAATACTTACTATATGCACCCAATATGGTAAGTTCATATAATTTTTAAATTTAGGTATATGGATTAATTAATTTTATTTTAATTTATGTGGATGCCAAATATGAACCAACCATATTTTTACATTAAAAGTTTTTCATGGTGATGATAAAATGGTAATGGTCGTTATATATTATGTAAAGGAATATGTAGATTATTTTGACTATGTTAATGCTCATATGCTTGGGTTAATTGAATTACAAGATTTTGCTAATCAATTAGGATATAATGAAAAAAAATTAGTATTTTGACATCAGTTTGGGGCGAATTGCTCGAATTTGATAATGATGGTGTGGAAATGTGAATTATTTAAATAAGGAATGAGCGCCATGGGTTTATTTTCAACATTTAGATACCGAAATTGATGATGGTGATTTTGGTCTTGAAGTTGATATGTCTTTTTTAGATGATGTGATTATAAATGGTCCTGAAGTTGATATGTCTTTATAATTATGGTGTGTAGTTCGATGGTTTATAATTATTGTATTCACTGTTGTTGAAAATTATTCAGACTCTGTCTTATGTACTCTATTTTTCTGACATGGTTTTTTTTAATAATATTCTACTTCCTGTTTTTAAATTGAACTAGTCCTATGCCCACGTTTTACGCGGGTCGATTTATTAAAATAATAATTTTAAATATTATATTAATTTTTATACATTTTTTATTGTTATAGTTTGTGGAAGTTATTATTATTTTTTAAATAAATTTATAATGTATATATTGTAATATTGCTATAATAAAATTATAACAATTATGTATTGTAATATTTTTAATAATATTATAAACCCACGTATTCAAGAGTTATCACACTCGAGAATATTTGGAGAATTTTTAAAAATGTTTTTCTAATTAAATCGTGGGTTGTTATAAAAATAATTTGTTATATTGAGAAAAACATTGGTTAGTCAAAACTTATAATTAAAATAAATAAAAGAGTTAAACTTGTAGTAAAATGGTTTATTGGTTTATAAGATAATTATTTAAATTTGAATGGTTCTTTACCCTCAATATATTAAAAAAAAAATATTATAAAATTTAAGAACCAACATGTATAAGTAATTTTATAAGTAAAATGAAACACGAATATTCCCCTTATAATAAGGAATTATAAGTTCAACATTAAAAAAATTACACCTTAATCAAACATAACAAAAATAGTCCAAATCAAAAAAAAAAAAAAATAGATATTTCTTTCTCCTTCATTATCCACATATTCATTTTCATCAAGTGCTAAAATAAAGAGAAAAAATATAACAAATTATTAAAAATTATTAAACTATGAAATATTAAAACGATCTAATAATAAAGTACTAAAAAAATATAATCAATTTTTTTTTTAATTTGATACTTCTGATATTGGAGAATGAGCGTCTAGAACATTGAAAAGATAAAGATAACAAATTATTAAAAAGGGTTAATCTATAAAATAAAGATAACAAATTTTTAAAAAAAAATTAAGTGACCGAAAATGAGATTTAGTTGAGAAAATGGTAAGGTTATTCAAAATTTAAATTTAAAATTATTAAAAATTTATGAGTAAATAATAAGTAAATTATTATCAAATCATAATCACAGCCGTATTAAGATAAAATAAGATTAAAAATTTTAAATAAATAATTTAATTATGAGTAGATAATATGTAAATTATTATTTTAATATTAAAATATGTGAATTGAAAATATTTAAAATAGAAGATTTTGAAGGGAGAGATGGTAGTATATGGGTAAAATTATGTTATTATTCATTATAATCTCACAAATATATAGAGTATTAAGATTAGATTAAAATTAAAAAATAAATTATGTTGTAATTAAAGTTTAAAAAATAATTATGGATAGATTTTGAGATTATCAAATTATAACCGTTAATTTTAATATTATGAGTTAGTTATTTTAAGAAAAATAATTATTAGTAGATAATATGTAACTTATTATTTTGAGATTAAATTTAAAATATAAAATAAAAAGATTATTAAGATAAGATTTAAAAACAATAATTATGATTTAAAATTTGAAAATAATAATTATGAATAAATAATATGTAAATTATTATTTTGAAATTAAAATAGGAAAAGTGTAATTTTTTTTAATAAGAATGTCTAATAATACGAGAAGGGAGAGAGAGATTGGAATAGAAGAGTGAAATTGTGTTAAGTGTCTCATTATAATCTCACACATATACAGTATTAATATTAAGATAAGATACTGAATTTTGAAATGAAAGAATTTGAGTGAGAGATTTGAATAGAGTCAAATATAGTTTACCCTTCATTCTTCCTCATATGCAATTAAATTTTTTTTATCAAAATAAATGAATACACGTCCATGTATATTACATAAAATATATAACTGAGCAATTAAAGTGGCAATTAAAGTGGTTACGTCACTTACATTACAATACATTTATTTTTCTCAACAACTCTAATTTATATAAAAAAAAAATCGATCTTGGAAATAATTTGAGATCAAAACAATAAAAAAGACTCCTATTTTCTTTATTTATTGAGACAATAAAAAAAATTAGATGTGACCTATAAATTGATTCTAATTAAATTAAAAAAAATTGTAATTAAAAATGCAATAATAACTATGAGGAAATTCAATTCGTAAATCTATTAATTTACTGGACAGTCGAAAAAATAATTTAAAACACCGTAAATCTATAAATAAAAGAGAGGGAGAGAGGAGAGAACAACTAAGTAAAATAACGTTGGATAATAGAAAAATGATAGAACAAAAAAAATTAAAGAAAAGTTTAAAAGAAAAAATTGAAAAAAGAAAGGAAAATTTAAGGAAATTGTAAAAAAAATAAAAATTGTAGAAACTTGTAAAAAAAAATGTAAAAGAATTGAAAGAGAGAGATAAATATATGATCTAGTAAATCATATATCAGCTTAAAAAAACGAAAGAATAAGAAAGTAGAATGAGATGTGTTGAAAGGAGAAGATGACCAGGAGATGAGATTAAGAATATACGGAATTCTATTTCATTTAAATTTGAATATTAGAAGATAAGATTAAAATGATTTCAAATTTAAAAATAATAATTATGAGTAAATAATATTAAAATTATTATTTTGAGATGAAAATAGAAAAAATGGATTTTTTTAATAAGAATGCATAAGAATGCAGGGATTTTTAAACGATTTTGGTGAAGGGAGAGATTGTGATAGAGTGTTTAAATTGGAGAAAATTTCATTTTACGTCCTGTAACTTAGGCCTAATCCAATTTATATCCTTTAAGGTTTTACTTTTTCGATTTACGTCCTTTTTCGTCCAATTTACGTCCTTTCCGCTGGAAAATTTTAAAACTCACCGAAATGTGAGAAATAAATTGGGATTCCGGCCAAATAGTCCAATTTACGTCCTTTAAGTTTGAAAATTAAAATTTAGTAATTAAAATTTAAAAAAAATCCTATTAAAGATTTAAAAAATCTAAAAGTATCATTAAAAATCCAAAAATCTCTTTAAAATTAAAAAATATAAAATGTGTAAAATAAAATTCAAAATATATTACTAAAATTTTGAAAAATATCATTACAAATTATAAAATGTGTAAAATAAAAATAAAAAATTCTAAAATTTTGAAAAAATAAAAAATTCTACAATTCAAAGAATGAAAAATATGTAATTTAAAAATTAAGAAATTCAAACTCTCATTAAAAATTCTAAAAACTCTAAAAATCTCATTAATTTATTAAAAATGTGTAGATTAAAAATTACTAATTCTAAAAATCTAATACACTACAAAAAAAAAGGGCGTTTTAGAGACGGATTTACCGACGGATTTTCCGTCGGCCGCCGATGTTACTGACGGATTTGCCGACGGAAAGTCGGCCGTCCGCTTTTTCGTCGTCAGTATTTTTTACCGACGGATTTTTGAATTCCGTCGGCATTTCTGACGGATTTGCTGACGGATATTCCGTCGGAATTGCCGACGGAATTACCGAGGGATATTCCGTCGGTATTTCGGACAACCCGTTTAACAAACCGGGTCAACATTCCGTCGGTAAATCCGTCGGAAAGAATGGATTAAAATAATTATAAAATAAATTAGACTGAATTAAAATAATTATAAAAGAAATTAATTTTTGAAAAAATATTGATTTCGAAATTCACATGCCGACGGATTTTCCGTCGGCATTTGACCGACGGAATATCCGTCGGCAATTTACCGAGGGCATATCCGTCAGTAAAACAAAAAAATGAATAAAAAAAATATGATTTCGAAATTCACATATCGACGGAATATCCGTCGGCATTTGACCGACGGAATATCCGTTGGCATTTTACCGACGGAATATCCGTCAGTAAAACAAAATATTTATAAAAAAAATATGGGTGGCCGGGGAGGCCCCGACCAGAATTTCATTTTTCGACCAGAATTTCATTTTCCGACCACAATTAATTGGCATTGGTTTGTCGAAATACTTTTTAAAATTACATGTACAACTACTTCCGAATTAAAACTACAACAAAAGTATACATTATTTTGAAAGAAAAATCTACTTGGACATAATCATCATTCACTAATCAGAATCAAGACCACCAAAAACTAAACCTATACTGAAATATATCATTAACACAACTATAACAAATATTTCTCACAATGATGAATACATAAAACACCAATATCAGTCCAACAATATCTTCTCCCTAATTCCCAATAAGTAGCAAGAATTAATCAATGTAACTTGAAATTGAAAACTGTGTTAATCTAATATGAATAGATATCATTAAAATAAGATATTATGGGAGCTGTGAAAAAATAAAAATAACAAAACTAAGAATGAAACGACCTTCACCATGGAAACATCGAATTAGATGGATGACATTCACTTGGAAAACAAACTCCAATTTGGCGGAAGAAGCACCACCACGAATCGTATTCTGCCTCGCCGTACGCGGCAATCGCGACTCCCACGGAAATCGCGAGCATATTGGACATGGTGGAGGTTTTGTAACCGTCCTTTTTTAGCAGAATTCCGATTGAGTAAACGGCGACGGGCATTAGGGCTTTGAGCATTTGGATGAAGGAGACGGAGAGGGAGAGGGAGTAGAGGGCGCCGATTGGGACGACGGAGGAGAGGTCAGGGCGGCGGGTCAGGGCGGCGGGCTCCACGAGTTTGAAGATGCGGACGGCGGCGAAGGCGAGGGAGGAGCAGAAGGCCAGTTGTGGAGGGAGGCGAGGTGGGAGAGAGGCGAGTTCGGGAGAGAGTAAAATTTCGGAAATAAAACCCTAGGTTGAGGTTTTATATAAGGGTAAATACCGACGGATTATCCGTCGGTATTTTTCAAAAAGTAAATACCGACGGAAGGTGAATTCCGTCAGCAATTTGGCGATTTTTTTTTTTTTTTTTTTAATAATTCAATTTTTTCTATATATACTTACTAAATTACCAAAATATTTTTTAAAAAAATCACGAAATTCATTTCTTCCACATATATTAATAAATATATTGGTTGTGGCTTATATTTATAGTAAATTTAATTTTTATAATTTGTACCTAAATGATAAATAATTAATTAACTTTTATAAAATAAGAAATAAATACATTACATTAATTGAATTAATTTTCATCTTCATCGTCTTCATCCTCCTCTTCGTCCTTATCCTCCTCCTCCTCATCATCATCTTCTTCATTCTCCTCTTCATCCTCATCTTCATTCTCCTCTTCATCCTCTTCTTCATCCCCCTCCTCTTCACCTTCAATTTCGATTAATTGGGGATTTGCAGCCGTCAAGGGTACAGAAAGATTGAAATTTCCCGTAAAGACTTCAGTTGGAGTCTCTATTTGTTCTGTTTGAAATGGAGATTCATCTTCAGTATTTTTGTCCTTTTTAGGGACTTCTACCATTGACCTTGCCTTTACTTTGCAAACAGCGTGCCATTCATAACCACGTGGAGCTCCCGGATATGTGCAGTAGTATACTTGAGATACTTGATGGGCAAATACAAATGGATCATCCGCAACATACGTCATTTTCGAACTAACATCAACGAGCTTGTACTCCGGGTGAATTCGTGTTCCTAGATGGCCTGAATCAAACCAATGACACTTGAACAACACTACAGTCTTTGCTGGATATCCTGGATATTCTACTTCGACGACTTCCCGTAACACCCCAAAGTAATCACTTGCATCTGCATTGTAATTCGCACTGCTAACGCAGACGCCACTGTTGGTAGTCCCCTTTGTCGATGCATACCCAGACGTATGAAATCTGTAGCCCTTCACAATATAACCGTTGTAAGTCTTTACACGACGTAGTGGTCCCTTGCTGAGATCTCGTAAGAATGGACTGTCTAGACCGTTATCCCGTCCCTATACGGCTCAATTTAAAATTAATTAAAATAAATATTAATTTATTTACGTAAAACATAATTAATTAAATGGTACTCACATAACGTTCGAACCATCGGGAAAATTCACGTTGAATACGAGCATCTATATATGCATCTGAGATGTTTGGTTCTGCTCGTCGTAGTTCTTGAGTGTACATCCTAATTCACAACATTCAAAAACTTGGTTAATATTAAATGACATAAATGAAGTGGTATTTAAATAGACGATTTATATATGAAATACTTACTCAATGTATGGCTGAACTTCATCACAATTCAATAACACATACGTTTGTGCTATTTCCGCCTCCGAGTTCGTCTCCCAATATCGTTCAGTGGGCTTTCCTATTGGCCGTCCCTTAGACTTGAATATGGAGAGCATTCCATCGACCTCTTCACTGATATCGTCAGCGGATGTACCACCGAAGTTACGTGGAGCACTTCTTAACTTTGTGTTGACGTGGTCTTCAAAGTAATAAGAACAAAACATGCCAACCTCTTCATTCAAATAAGCATTCACAATCGATGCTTCAACGTTTGCCTTTTGTTTAGCATTACGTTTCAAGTTGTGGAGATACCTGATACACACACACACACATATATATATATATATAACTTATAAGAATGCATGTGTAATTGTAATGAAATAAAAAAAAAGTAAGATTTTACCTTTCAAATGGGTACATCCACCTGTATTGCACCGGACCACAAATTCTCGCTTCATACGCTAAGTGAACGGGTAAGTGTTCCATCGAGTTAAAGAAGCTAGGTGGAAAAATTTGTTCCAACTTACACAAAATAACTGGAATGTCTTCATCTAAACGAATCATATCATCGATCGTGATCGTTGTAGCCGTTAAATCTCTAAAAAATAGACTTAATTCAGTGATAGCCCTCCACACATTGTTAGGAAGAAGTTCCTTGAACGCAATCGGTATCAAGCGTTGCATAAATACATGACAATCATGACTCTTCATCCTTGCAACCTTACCCGTTGTTGTGTCTACGCATCGACTCAAGTTCGACACGTAGCCGTCCGGAAAGTTCAACTCCTCTATCCACCTACACAGTCTTTGTTTTTGTGGCTTATCCAGTGTGTAGCTAGCCTTTGGAAATTTACCTGTACGCTCATCCTTTTTCAACTCTGGACGGCGACAAAGAGTGTCCAAATCCTCCCGAGACTTTGGAGTGTCTTTCGTCTTGCCTTCGGTGTTCATGATTGTGTGGAACACATTGTCAAACACATTCTTTTCAATGTGCATCACATCCAAATTGTGTCGTATCAATAGTGAACTCCAGTATGGTAAGTCCCAAAAAATACTCCTTTTGTTCCAACCACCCTCAATTCCTCTGTTGTGTTCCGCTGCATTTTCCTCAGTACTTTTTTTCAACCCCGTCCACTGAATCTCATATAACAACCTACGTCCTGTACGGAGAGTAAATTATAAGTGACACTGAAAGCAATAGATAAATATACGTTAAATACTCATTAAATAAATGTATAAAATACCATCTCGAAGTGGAGGTCGATTGTTTGTGACTGCTCTGTTCTTTACGAAGTTCTTCTTATTTCTTCGAAACGGGTGACCTTGAGGTAAGAACCTACGGTGATTATCGAACCATGAAACTTTTCTACTCACCGGGAGACTGAAAGCTTCAGAATTCTCCATACAATACGGACATGCTTTCTTTCCGGCCGTACTCCACCCGGACAACATACCATATGCAGGAAAGTCGCTAATGGTCCATAAAAGAGCAGCACGCATCGTGAAGTTCTGCTTTCTAAAAACATCGTACGTTTGGACTCCATTCTCCCATAAGAAGATCAAGTCTTTTATAAGAGGTTGGAGATAAACATCCAGTTTGTCCTTTGGATTCGTTGGTCCAGGCACCAATACAGTCAGAAACATTGTTTGAGGTTTCATGCACATCCACGGAGGAAGATTATACGGAGTCAGTATCACCGGCCACAAAGAATACTGCTTCCCATGCATCCCAAACGGTGCAAAACCATCAGTACACAAACCTAATCTCACATTCCTCGGTTCACAAGCAAAATCTGGAAACACGTTGTCAAGATGTTTCCAGGCCTCTGAGTCTGCCGGATGTCGCATCTCCCTCGACTCAGCCGAAGAGGAATCTGTAGCATGCCACGTCATGTGTTGTGCAGTGGCACTTGATTGATATAATCTCATCAAACGAGGAATGATAGGAAGGTAGTACATCTTCTTATATGGCACTTTCTTCTTTGTCTTCTTCGATTGACCACCAGGTCCCTTTCGACGTGCCTCTTTGTACCGGGGATGGCCACACAATCTACACATGTTCAGACTGCTATCTTCGTCACCCCAATATAACATGCAACCCTTCACACAACAATCAATCTTCTCAACCGGCAAACCAACATTCTTCAACATTTGTTTGCTTTGATGAAACGTCGTAGGCACCTTATTATTTTGAGGACAAATTTCACTGCATAACTGTGTCACTTGCTCATATGCCCTGTTAGAAAGCTTGTTCTCGGTCTTAATGTTCATGAGTCGTGCATTAAATGACAACTGTGAGTGAGATTCACAACCCGGATATAAATCTTCTTCGACTAATTTGAGCATCTCATAAAACCGAAATGCCTCATTCGTCGGCTCCTCTTCCATGTTTGAAAAACCAGCTTCCCTGATCATTGTTTGATACATATTCGGTTCTTCGTCCCCAAACTGTTGTTCTTCGTCTCCAAACTGTTGTTCTTCGTCCCCAAACTGTTGTTCTTCGTCCCCAAAATGTTGTTCTTCGTCCCCAAACTGTTGTTCTTCGTCCCCAAACCGTTGTTCTACCTCGTTACTAGTGCCAACATGATCGAAATTTGCTTCAAGTTGATAGATTCCAGTAGTGTAATAGTAAAACACTTCATCAAATCTATAAGGCCAACGTGTTTCGCCATGACTAGTCCAATTATAATAATTATCAACGAAACCATTCTTCACAATATGCACTAGGACCTCATCAATCTCTTTATATTGCTTATTCTGACATTTCTTAGCATTACACGGACACCTAATGCAATTTCCACTCATGTAATGTGGCTGGCTTTTTGCAAATTCAACAAATAACACGAGTTCATTATAAAATTCCACATTCACATTTCCTCTAATCATTCTAGGAGTACAATACATCCAACGACGGTCAGGCAAATCCATCTGCTAAACATTTAAGTGGAGCAACACATTACTAAACTAAACTTATAATAAATTCAAACAAAACTTATTATATATATAACACATGTAATTACATTATATTGAATTTTATATATAGAGTAAATTAATAATGGTAGAAAATGTACCGTAATTTGATGTTTCTGAATACCCGAGCATGAGCATAAAAAAATTAGGCAGTAGAAAGTTTGAGTGTAAATTTGCAATACGAAAGTGAAGTGGAAAAAAAGAAAGTTTTAGGGAAACATTTCCCGACGGAAATGCCGACGGACTTAACTTTCCGTCGGCATTTCACCCGCCCAAATTTCCGTCGGTCAAGATAAATGCCGACGGATATTCCGTCGGCATTTATCAAATGGTGAATTCCGACGGAAACTTAATTCCGTCGGCATTTCACCGCCCAAAAATTCCGTCAGTTTAGATAAATGCCGACGGATTATCCGTCGGCATTTATCAAATGGTGAATTCCGACGGAATCTTAATTCCGTCGGCATTTGGCGTGTTATTATTATTTTTTTTTATTAATTAATTCAATTTTTTGTATATATAGCAACAACACAAAGCTCACACACACCATATTCGATTTTTTCTATTTTGCAAAGAAATATCATGTCTTCTTCATCTTCTATTCGATTTCAGCAAGGCCTTGTTTGTTATTGTGGAAAGGCATGTCGTACATATGCTTCTAAACAACCTAGAAGTAAAGGGAGGATATTTCATAATTATCCTGACTCCCTAAGTGATGGTTGTGGTGGTGGATGTGGTTTCTTTGTATGGGCTGATACTCTAGAAAACTGTGGTGTTGACAAGAATCAAGGATCTAATCAAAGTGACCAAGAAACTGAAGACATGAAGAAAATGACTCAAGAGATGAAGAAATTGGTTACAGAAATCAAGAATTTGGCTGAAGAAATCAAGGATTTAATCAAAGTGAACAAAATCATTTTGATTGTGCTAGTTCTCATGGTTGCATCTACCACCTTCAAGTGGTTTGGTTAAATATATGTATAATGCACTCTATATGAGGCTATTTTAATTTGTACTAAAATGCACTCTTCAAGTGGTTTAAATCTATATCTAGAATGCACTCTAAATGAGATTATTTTGTACTCAATGAAACAAATGAATGCACCCTATTTTCATCTATACACCAATAAACTACACAAATAAACTGCAATATATAGTTCAACATATTTTTCAACACAAACATAAATATATACATAAAGATAAATAAGTTCAACAGAAAATTAAATAAGTTCAACAGAAAATTAAATAAGTTCAACAGAAAAATAAATTAGTTCAACACAAAATTAAATTGTTCAAATTGTTCAACCATTATAGTTGCCAGGATAGTTGCCAGTGCCCGGAAAGTTAAAATATTGTTCCACATCCTCATTCAAGTTGACGTTGCCACCGTCGGCCTGACCTGCATCTTGACCTGCAGCTTGATCTGGAGCTGGACCTGGAGCTGGAGCTGGCGGTGGTTGCCCCATTGTCTGTTGATAGATGGCCTTGATCTGCTCAGCAGACATCCCCAACGTCCGACCCGCATTGGTACTCCATGTGCGGAAGTAGTTCTCGAACGTTGCCATGAAGTTCGGATCCGGGACGGGAGTGGAGTATACGGACGGCTGCGATGCACTCCGGGCCGACCGACCACTTGGTGTCCTCACGGCGCTGCTCATCCCACCAAGGCCAAGGACCCTTCCCTTCCTTGTCGGGGCAACGTCAAGGTAACACTGGTCCACGTCAACAGCCGGAGGGGTACCGCTGCTTCCGGATTCAGCAGTAGTCGTGGCGGTGGCTTGCGTCTCGGCCTCTTCAATCCTCTGTCGGACGCTCAACTACATAATTAAAAAATTAAAATTAATTTAATTATCTATATATATATATATATAATGTAATTAATACATAAATTTAATTAAACTTACGTGGAGGTCAGTAGTGCGCCCGTAGGTGGACGTCTGTGTATCGGTATTAAACGGATGAAGAAGACTCATCCGATCCAAGTGGGTGTGTGGACGTCCAGTCTCCCGCTCCTATTACGTATCAAATAAACATATGCAAATTAATTTAGATAACTAATATAAAATAATTAACTATAATTATTTAATTTTTAAAAATTAATGAAAACTTACGATAGCAAGTGATTGCTCGAGGACGGACCGAGCTCCCCCCCGATGCACTGCCATCCCGCCTCCAACGTCGGTTCTGCGGTTGGCCCGAGCTTTGTCACACTTCTCTTGGTAAGTCTGGTCCATCCACTTCTCAACCAACGACTCCCACAGGTCAACACCGTCCTCGTCTTGCCCCAGAACACGATTCACGTCACGATCACGCCAGGCCGTTCTCCAGTTGTACATCATGTTCGTGTACCGAGTAGAACAAAGATTGTACCACTTCTCGTAAATAGCGGCGTCCGAGTAGATCGCCGTATCCCAACGGGCCTTTTTCTATACAAATAAATATTCAACATATTTATCAAATAATATGAATAATTAGTTATTTAATAAACTTTAAATATTGTAATTATATACCTGGAACTCGTCGAAATATTCATCCTTTTTAGATTGTGGCACCTTCGACCAAGTGATAGCACCCTTAGAAATCTTGCAATCCTTAAAGGATTTTGTGCACATCCTGGACACCTCATTACCGGGCACCAACCTGTAAAATTATTAACAAATTTATAAACTAACACATTATAAATAAATAAATAAAGTTAATCGTTATTGAATCTCATCAAACATTAGAATTATTGACTTACGCTCCTGAAACGATGTCAATCTCTTTCCTTTTGTCTCGAACAGGATGCTGACGAGAAGAGGATGACGAACCAACCGACATCGTAGTCGTCGGCGGCGGCGGCGGCGGCGACACTGCCACAGGAGGAGGAGGAGGAGGAGGAGGAGCCGTCACAGGAACTTCTTCATTCCGAGACCTCCTTGAACGTGACCAAAATGACGACCTACGACGTGAACCCGAACCCTGATTCGGTACTTGTTCACTCATCTGTTTCAATCAATAAAAATTACATAATTTTACTAATTATCAATTTAATGAACATATTGTTAATTTAAAAATTTTACTAATATAGCATATTCCTAATTTAATCAACATATTCCTAATTTAAATCAAAACAATATATATATAACCTAATTACAACGTGATACCACCGTCGAACCATCTAATTAACTAATAATTTAAACAATTGATTGAAACATGCATCACCTACATTAAAAATATTTCTAAATTAACATATTCCTAAATTAACAAATCTAAACATAATTAAAATAATACTTTTCTAATTGGAGTTTTCTAATTATCAATTTAATGAACATATTCCTAATTTAATTTTTTTACTAATATAGCATATTCCTAATTTAATTAATCAACATATTCCTAATTTAATCAACAATAACCTAATTTAATTATTATTTTTCTACCTAACTTAATCAATAATAAAAAATTGAACATATATATTCCTAAATTAACAAACCTAAAACTAATTAAAATAATAATTTTCTAATTGGGTCAATAATTATCAATTTAATGAACATATTCCTAATTTAAAATTTGTACTAATATAGCGTATTCCTAATTTAATCAACATATTCCTAATTACAACGTGATCCAACGGTCGAACCACTATATCTAAACTAATTTAAACAATTGATTCAAACATGCACTACCTACATTAAAAATATTCTATATCAAAATTACACAATTAAATTAAACTAGTAATTAACTATATAACAATTAATTAATGTATACATATAACAATTAATTAATTAATTAACCTTAAAAAACTACTCGATCTATCAAAATTATTCTTAATCAACAAATTAAATTAACTAACGTACGTACTAACATGATCATAATATTTTAACAACTAACTAAATCAATATAACATGCAAATCAACATTAAATTATTCATATTTACATATATCCATGCATAAACATATATAAGTATTAAAACTAAGTAATAGAACTAATTAAGAAAACGTACCGTATCAATGTAATCGAAGAAATTTGCTTCAATGGCCAAGTCCTCGTCTTCGTCTTCCCCACCGAATCCTCACGCACGCCCTTTTTTTTTTCTCTAAAACGAGAATCTGATTGATTTGAGGTTTGAGGCCCTTATATATTAAAAAAAAAAAAAGAAATACCGACGGATATTCCGTCGGTATTTCCCTCGGTAACCGCCGACTTTAAAGCCAACGGTTACCTTATTGGAAAACGAGGCGGTGCGAAATCAACATGCCATTTGCTGACGGATAATCCGTCAGCATTTCCGTCAGGATACAAATTTCAAAACATCCGTCAGCATTTTCCCTCGGTAAATGCTGACGGAACGGAAATCCGTCAGCATTTCCCTCGGCAAATGCTGACGGAACGGAAATCCGTCAGCATTGATGTTGACTTTTCAATCCGTCAGCATTCCGTCAGCATATCCGTCGGAAATGCTGACGGACTAAAATCCGTCAGCATGTGTCCGTCCCAAAAGCGCGCGTTTTTTGTAGTGATAAGGATAATAAAAATTATTAACATTTCATTAAAAATCAGACTTGATTCAAACTCGTCTGCCATTAACGTTTTGCTCGAACTTCTAAAAAATTTGGGTCCCACGAGATTTTTTCCAACTCACCGTCAAGGTTGAGTGGAAGTTCCACACCTTGATCGATTTTGGAACCGTCCCACATTCATTTTTACGATATTTATAAAATTGTGAAATTTTTTATTTTAAACATTTTTAAAATATTAATTTATAGATTTTTTTTATTTTTATGAGTTTTTATAAAGAATTTTATTTTTTTTTACACATTTTCAGATTTTTTGTGTCGTAGAAATTATAGATTTTTATTTTTATGAGTTTTTAGAAAGAAAAAAAAATTAAATTTACACATTTTCAGATTTTTTGAATTGTAGAATTTATAATTTTTTTATATTTATTTTACACATTTTATAAGTTTTTAATGAGATTTTTTAATTTTTAATGATTTTTTCAAATTTTTTTAATTATTAATTTATAATTTTCAAACATAAAGGACGTAAATTGAACTATTTGACCGGATTTCCAATTTTTCGGTGGAAAGGATGTAAATTGGATCGAAAATGATGTAAATTGGACACCCTAGGACGTAAATTGAAATTGTGAAAACTTAAATGATATATTTTGGATTAGACCTAAGTTACAGGACGTAAAATGAAATTTTCTCGTTTAAATTGTGACACGTGTTCCATTATATTCTCACAAATAAAGAGTATTAAGATATTCTAAATCGAACTTCATTTTTTTAATTATAATATTAAAGAATCAAATAAAGATTAAGATTAAGATTTGAAATGGAAGAATTTGACAAATTAGAAGAATTAATTTTTTTAAATAAGAATGCTTGACAATATTAGGATTTTGAAATGGAAGAATTTGAACGGAAGAGAGATTAAAAATAATAATTATAATTTAAAATTTTGAGAATAAAATAGGAAAAATGAATTTTTTAATCAGAATGCTGAGAATGTAGGGATTTTGAAATAGACGGTTTTGGTGAAGAGAGAGATTGTGTAGAGGGATAGAATTGTGACACATGTCCCATTATATTCTCACAAATATAGAGTATTAAGATTAAGATTTGTATAAAAAAAAAAGTAAATTTTAAAAAATTGGTAGGATTGATAATAAAAATAAAATTCGCTAAAAATATGTATGATAATTTATGTAGTTAAATGATTGAGAATAGTTTTTTTTATTATGAGGTCTAGTGTTCAACTTTTACATCTAACAATTTTCACATATATTTTTTTTTAATTAAAAAAGTGCATGTTGAAAATAAGGAAAAGTGTAACATGCAATTTACAATTTTTTTAGCATGTTATTTTACAATATTTGCAATTTTAGATATATTTTGTTGCACTTTTTTGTTGTAGTGACTTACTATTTTCAACCATACTTTTTAGTTATATTGACTTACACTTTTTAGTAATGTTATTCTACACCTTTAAGTCATATTTTGTTGCACTTTTCAGTTGTAGTGACTTACAATTTCCAACAATATGTTCAGTTATAATGACTTACACGTATTAGTAATGTTATGTTACACTTTTTACTCGTATTTTGTTACACTTTTACTCGTATTTTGTTACACTTTTCATTAAAATATTGTGTTGCACTTTTCAAGTATATTGACATGCACTTTTTAATAATATTCTGTTGCACTTTCTAGTTATACTAATTTGCATTTTCTAGTTATAATGACTTATACTTTTCATTAAAAGTTGTGTTGCACTTTTCAATTATAGTGACTTACACTTTTTAGTAATATTGACTTACACTTTTCAATACACACAATTTCGAAAAAAAATTACCAA
This sequence comes from Galeopsis tetrahit, assembly GCA_963675135.1. Lineage (NCBI taxonomy): Eukaryota > Viridiplantae > Streptophyta > Magnoliopsida > Lamiales > Lamiaceae > Galeopsis > Galeopsis tetrahit. The sequence continues at coordinate 66,369,653 of OY776129.1, read as the reverse complement.
TAAATAAAATTACAAAAAAAAATAAATAAATAAAAAAATTGATCAAGTCAAAAATTTTATTCACAATATTCTTAAATATTTAGGATCCACAATATTCTTGAATATTTAGGGTTTAGTTGACCAAGTCAACTCAATTTCTTATAAGACAAATCCAAAAAAAAATATAAGAAAAAGATTTATTCAACTTGGGGCATGAGAATTACCCCATTTTACATAGCAATATGAGTAATATAAAAGTTCAGCTTACAGATGTGATTATGAATATTGCTGGACATTCGTTACAGTAGTGAAGTAGGTGAATTAATCCGGTCTGAATATTTGCCTCTTAAGTATATTTGCCTCTTAAGTCTTTCAAGAAATGGAAGATACATTGAGTAGAAATTGAAAATAGTAGGGTTTAAAGAAAGGAATTAAAAGAGGAAAAATGAGATGTCAAAATTATTTATTTATTAAAATAAAGGAATTAAAAAAGGGAATTAATAGAATATAATAGTAATTAAATGTGGATAATCAAATCTTAAAAAAAAAAAATTTAATAATCAAAAGTGATATTTTCCCGCCTTTGCCTACAAATTTTTGTGTAATGGAAATTTTCTTTCTGTCAAAAAAAAAAAAAAAATACTCCGTATTAATCAGTATTGATTTGTTTAAGTAATTTGATAGATTAGGTAAATGTTAGGAAAAAATAAAATTGGAAATATATATACGATGATTAATTGAGTCCGTATATCTTATCCCATTACTACATGTTAACACATCATATGTCAATTAATCCACCGTACATATATTTTTGTCACGGGTGACATTTAGGTGTCCACGGGTGTACCGTGTCTACATCACAAAAATAGAATATGGGTCAAGAATGAGTTAGAACCGGGTCAAAGGCCCAAATAATAATAATAATAATAAAAACAGCGCGTGAAGACTCTCAGTCACTCCATCGCCGCCAATTTCTAGCCCCATCGACGACAGATTCTCGCCGCCGCCGTCGATCCTGCTATGGCGTCGACGGTTTAAATCCCTAATTTCGCAATACACGGTTAAGAACAAATTTATACATTTTAATCCCCAATTTCCATTAGTTTCTTCTTCTTGCTCAAATTTTTATGAAATTATTCTATTGGTGTTAGGGAAATATCTTGTGATCATTTCAATAGGAAAAATACTCACAGCGAAGAAGAAGGTGATTTTTTTTCACAATTTGACAATGTTTAATTGGAGTTATTAGAATTATATATTTTTTGTATTATTAGACATGTGGTGGATATAAGCTCTGGTATTACTGAATATTTTTTTTGGTATTATACTATTATTGAATTCAGTTTCATTTATAGGTGGGAAGATATATGAAATTCAAGATGTTTCTCTTCAAGATGAAAAAGTATATGATTGTAATGAATAGTGCAGTGAGATACAAGAGCAAAACGTGAAAGAGAGTGTTGTGATATGAAGGGTCAAGAGTAGTCTCAAAAAAAAAAAAAACAATTACATCAAAATCATCACAAATGAACAAGTTTGGTTCTAAAACACCGAATCCCCAATTAATTTAGTTGATGATTGTTTTGCGTATTACATATGGTATTATTGGACATTGTTATTTTATAGCAAAAACATGAAACATCATATCAGATATTTGGTATTACAGGTTATTACACGTGGTATTACTGAATACACTTTGTGGTATTACTGGACATTGATATTGTATTAATTGTTTATTTATTTACACGATAATTTTGATTTTACTGGATATTGATTTTGTAGCGGAAACATTAAACAATGTAATTTAAAGTTTTAAACATCATATTAGACAGCTTGTATTACTGGTTATTACATGTGGTATTAGTCAATACACTGTGTAGTATTACTGGATATTAATTTTGTAGCGGAAACATTAAACACTTAAATTTAAAGTTTTAAACATCATATTAGACATCTTGTATTATTGGTTATTACATGTGGTATTGGTGAATACACTTCGTGGTATTACTGGATATTGACATTTGTATTACTTGTTTCTTTATTAACACAAATATTAAATACGGTAATTAACACCGTAATTTGACATTAAAAACTGCATTAGGCATATGATTTTAATTGATATTGATTTTGGTAGCATTAATCCCTAAACAAAAACAATGTAAAAAAAAACATCAATTCTTTACAACCAAATAACATGATCAAAGTTTCATTTTTCTTCTTCCCAAATCATCACTCATCTTTTTCAAATTCTCAGTTGCATGTCTGCATCTTTCTTCTTCTTCTCTTCAGCTTTCAAAGCATTCAATTTCTTCTCTGCAGCAATTATTTGAACTATAATTATAATTAGGAGCAAGCAAAGCAAGCATCACAACAATGGCTTAAATACTTCAATTGTAATAACATACTAACAATAATGAATAAACAGTCTTCAAAACAGAGCTGAGGAGCCGCATAATGATTCTACCCTCAAATCTGCTAATCTAGGACAATTTTATTTTATTTTCAATTTAATCCATTTGACTATACGCTTGTATCTAGGAATGAGTGCTAATGTACACCTAGTACCATGTATCTAAACATCACATTTTTTTAGTAATAAAACCATTTTTTCCCGATTAAAAAAAAAACAAAACTACAAGATAAAATCAAATATAACAAATATATTCTAATCAGTACTCATAAATTTGTAGGAGATCAACTATTTGGGCAAAATCCATCAAATATAACAAAATGCAGAGATTTGGAGAAACTTTATTTACCTTTAAACCGTGTGAAATAAAAAATCGGAGCCCTAGAAATCGCTGCCGCCGCCGGAGAAACTGAAATCACAGACGCAGCTGTCCGCCCAAATCATTGTGAAATAGCAGCACTAAAATCGTAAAATGCAAGAGGAAGGGAAAGTGAAATCGGAGCAATAAAATCGCCCAAATCGTTGTCCGTCGTAGAAGAGAAGTCGAAAATCGTAAAAGTGGAGTGAGAGAAACGAAAGAGTTGTGGGGGCACGGTACCAGCGGGTGCATACAAGAATTTGGCTTTTGTCACTACTACTAGAGATGTTTATCCGGGTCGGGCTAACCGGGCTGGCCCGTTTAACCCTGAAAAATGCAGGGTTAGGGTTCAAGAATCATAGGCCCGTTTAAATCCGGGCTTTTTTGACCCGGACCGGTTAACCCGTGGGCTAAACCGGGCCAGCCCGCAGGGCTACAGGGCTAGCCCGCTAGCCCGAGTTGTTACCTTTTTTTTTTTTTTTAATAAATAACATACGGACAAATTTTGAGTCATTTGGCCCATAGCCATAAATATAAGCATTAAGCAGTCCATTATTATTTATTAGTTATTATTACTATTTTTTTATTAGATTATGAATTTTTTTCAACTTTATTTGACCATAGGGACCAATGAGTTATAGAATTGTGTTTAAATCATACTTTTATTTTCTCATTTACCTATCATTAACTAATTATTGTAATCCTTTAGTGGCCCGTTTAGCCCGTGGCCCGCTAGAGTTAGGGTTAGATCTCAATAATTGTAGAACCGTTAAATATGAACCGGTTAAGGCCCTAACCCATTTAGCCCGTAGCCCTGTAGGGCTGGTCAGCCCGATAGACATCTCTAACTACTACCTTATTTTAAAATAACTAATAATTTTTAATTAAACAACTAATATCATTAAATAACAAAATATCTACGAATTTGTGCAACGATTGATTTAGTTATCTATGGATTTTGATCATGTGGGGCCGATGTGGTAGGTAGACCTTAGTTAAATTCATTATTTCAATTTTAGCAGCTTGGATTCCCTATTCCTATTCTACACTTTGAAGTTTGAATTCACGCCATGTGTTTTTTTCCCTCCTAACAAATTCAGTGACGGATGTTATCAATTGGGTTCAATTGTCAACAATTCAAAGATAAGATAAATATTAATATATAATTAAAACATTGTTCGCGGATTTTTCATACTTCGCTTTGAAAACCATCATTTTTAATTTGCTTATCAAACAATAAGATAATATGTAGTGAACTCTAGATAAATTTTATAAGTGAAAATGCTCTAATCATCATGTATTTGTATTTTATTAGATAAAATTAATTTTAGTAACTTCCCAGGAGATGACTTCTTGTACTCCCACATTTTATTTTATTTTTGCTTGGAGGGGACTAAGAACTTGAGCAATGTTGCGAGAGATATGTTTGGGAATATTTCACATGCAAATGTTGTAGAGCGTAGCAGGGTGGTGTCTGATGATTTGGATGATAATTGCATGATGGCTGCCACGTTTCTTATAAATGAATCTCACTTATTTTAGTTTTTTTTTTTATTACAAGTTAAATACCCCATCCCTTTTTTCCTCTCCCCATGACTCGAACCCAGGACCTGTGGCCTAGGTAGTGGTGCTCTAACCACTTGAGCTATCCCACTTTGTCTCACTTATTTTAGTCTTATCCTAATAAAAATGTCTAAACTCCCCTTGTTTTTCACCAATTAAAAGTCATTATATACACAAATTAATCCTATGAAAAGCAACTTTTTTTCTAAGTAGAAAAGTAACTTTTTTTGTGATTAACTTTAGTGTGAGAAATAAAAATTATGGTGAAAACAATAGTTTTTCAACAAAAGGTATATATAAAACTCCCTCCGTTACATAATAATTTTCATAGGAAGATAGGCATGTATATTAAGAAAGTGTAATGAATGGAGTTTTGAGAGGTAATTTTGTAAAACTTTATATATAAAGTAAATAAATGAATTGACTTTTGTGTATGTGTGGAGAAAAAGTAATGACATTTGTGTAAAATTGAGTATATTGTGAGGATGTAGTTTATTAAGAATTTTTCATTTTAAGGGTGTGAAAGTTATTGTAGAGTAGTGTACTGTGAAAGTTATTGTGGGATAGATGGAGTATCACTTATAAATAAAATATTAGGATTTTTCTTTATATTATTAAGTAAATAAGATACTCCATTTATTTTATAATAAGTGGTGTTTTTAAAAAAATTAAAAATGAATATATACGGAAAAGTTTACCCTTAAAATAATTTTAGATTACTATAAAATTAGGATTATTTTTTTAAATTAAACGAAAGGTAAAATTAGTACAAAGAGTGCAAAAGTGCTACTTACAGTCAGTCAAGCAACGTGGTCGCTCGCAACAACTTTTGACCATGGACTGAAGAACACGTGACTGAGGACTAAAGAGCATATCCAATGAAGAGGTAAAATAACAATTTGCCTCCATTTACCTCTTCAATGGCAACTCAAATTGTGTGGCAAATTGCCATAAATCAATTTTTTGTGGTAAATTTGCCACCAACCCAAATATAGTGGCAAATATATTTTACCCTTTTTTTTTTTTTTTTTACTTTATTACTCCATTATAGTCTAATTATTTTATAGATTTATTGTTTTATAAAATTTACACTCAAATGATTTAATGTTTTATGAATTTTTTTATGTAAATTAATTTTTAAATTTGTAATTAATAATTTAAATGTAAATATGAAATTATATATTTGATTATAAATAAGTATTTGATAAAATAGAAAATAAAAGAATAAGATTAAGAATATTTTAAGAGAATATTGCAATTAAGTTAAAATTTGAGTTCAATTGTTGAAGATATATTTTACTATTTAACTTAAATTTGATGGTAAATTGAAGATTTTAGTGTCAATTTGAGTTCAAGAATTAGAGATGGTCTAAAGAATTAGCGTCCAAATTCTGAAATCGGGTGAATATTCATCGGTTCAGTTTAATTTTATATGTTTTTAAAATTGAATCAAAATAATTAAAATTCTAAAAAAATGAAATCGAACCGATACAAAAGTTCAGTTGATCCAAAATTTTTTTGTATAAAATATCATATTTCAACAATTAAACATTTAAAAAAAAAAATTACACTATCAAAATTTTCAAATCACAAACCACACATATCTATTAAAAAAAACGGTTTGATTGCATTTGGCACAGTGGAATACATCTCCACGGGTATAATTATGTTTAGTTGGGCAAGAATATAACAAAGACGGACTTGAAAAATTGAAATTGAAAATTAATGAAGTAGCATACTCTTTTTTGTTAACGTATTATTTCGTATTACTTATTAATGAAATAATTTTTATAATATAAAATATTTTGATTCGATTTATACAGGTTTTGTAAAACATAAAATGAAGTGAAAATCAAATCATTAAAAAAGTTCAATCGAACCAAATAAATAAAAAAATCATTGATTCAGTTCGAAAAATCGATTTTTTCAGTTTTGTGGCCACTCCCACTACACTACCGCTGCAGATATTCAATTGTCTCGGCCCACAAAAAAAGAAAAAATTGATCACTCATTTTTCCTCGTTATTCCATCATTATAAAAATAGGCCAAAATTAAGTTGATATAGATTGCAGGATCAGAGAAGTAGAATTATTCCTCCTCATAATTTCGAAAACATGGCTGCTCTGCCTCTAACTCTGCCTAATGATATTCGATCCACTCAAGAGCTTCTGGATGCTCAATCTCACATTTGGAACCACATTTTCAGCTTCATAAACTCCATGTCTCTGAAATGCTGTGTTCAACTAGGAATTCCCGATGTCATCAAAAACCATAACACTACTATCAAACTTTCAGAACTCGCCAATGCTCTATCCATCAACCAAGAAAAGACTCCTTGTCTTGGCCGTCTCATGCGTATTCTAGTCCACTCCAACTTCTTCACCATGGACAATGATCAGGGGTATTGCCTCACGCCCGCCTCTCGCCTTCTCTGCAAAGACGAGCCATTGAGCCTCGCGCCCTATGTCATTTGCTGCCTCGATACAATAGCCACCGATCCATGGCATCGTATGGGCGAATGGTTCAGAGATGATAAGCAGACGCCCTTCGCCACAACTCATGGGATGACAATGTGGGAGCTAATGGGGGAGAATCCGAGGATGAATGAGGCCTTCAATCAGTGCATGTCTTGCGATACAGAGCTGCTCATGACTGTCATTGCTAAAGATGGTAGAAATGTTTTCGAGGGGTTGGAATCCATGGTGGATGTTGGCGGGGGTGTAGGAACCATGGCCAAAGCCATCGTTAATGCCTTCCCCGCTCTCAAATGTACCGTTCTTGATCTTCCTCACGTTCTTCACGGATTGGAAGGAACTTACAATTTGAAATTTGTGGAGGGAGACATGTTTAAGGCCATTCCGTCTGCTCAGGCTGTATCTCTCAAGGTATATACGTCCGTATTATACTTGACTACCCATTTGATCTGATTAATAATGTCTTGTTTGTTTCTATAACAGTTCATATTGCATGATTGGTCTGATCAAGAGTGCATTCAAATATTGAAGAAATGCAAAGAAGCAATTCCAAGTAGAGAAAAGGGAGGGAAAGTGATTATCATTGATATAATTGTGGGTAACCAAAAAGACAACTTTGATGCTATGGAAACTCAACTGTTCATGGATATGGTGATGATGAATTTGCTCACAGGGAAAGAAAGAACTGTAGAAGAATGGGGAGAGCTAATTCATGGGGCTGGCTTCACAAGCTATAAGGTTACTCCTATATTAGGATTGAGGTCCATAATTGAGGCGTTCCCCTAATCATGCACAATTTTAATTTATTTTGAATAATAAAAGCTTTGGTCTGACAGAGCTCATACGTAACGTACTTACTATTTTGATGAAGGTCTTTGAACTTACTTTCACAAATTGTTATGCATCTATATTTTGTTTCATGATTAAATTTTACTCTTTTTTATTAATACAACTTTATCAATATCGGTCATTTAGTACTTGACAATTTTAATCCTTTTTGCCAGAAATTTTGACTTTCCCCAAATCAAGTTGTGATTTTTATGTCCTCTGGCCAAATTGAATAGTTGTTCTTCGCTCAGAAATAAAAAAATAATTCCAAGGGTTTTGGTAATCGCATCGTGAAATTGAAGGTACCAATAGAACGGGTTAGACAATACAAATACGGGTGGGGCTATTATTGTATATACATACCTCAAATGTTAAACACACTCCCATTAAAATTTAAAAATCAAATTTTATTACTAAATATACCCCAATTCTTTTCTATTTGCTCTAACACTTAAAACAAAATACAAATTAAATAAAAACCAAAATAACATTATTAAAATTAAGTAAATCATAAAAATATATCATCCGTAAAAAAATCAAAAAATATATTCAATAATATGAAAAAAAAATGTGAATGAAAAAATCAATTAACAAATTTAAAACATTATAAAAAATCAACTAAAATTTCAAAATAATTAAATTGATTTTTTTTTAAATTAAATCTGGACAAAATTAAATAAATCAAATAAAATTTAAAAATAACTAAATTTAAAACATCAATTTAAGAAATCAAAATTTTGATAAACTAAATAAAAAAGAGAAAGAAAAATCAATTCAATCTTAAAAAATTACTAAATATAAAAAAAATCTTCAAAAATAAATTAAAGCTACAAAAAATTTAAAAATATTTAAAAATCAACTAAATTTTTAAAACTTATTTAATTAATTAATTTTTGAAGATTTAGATAATGTTTTTAAATATATTTTTTTAATTTATTTACTTTTTATATATTAATTTGAATTCTTAATTTTTTTTTAATTTTTTTTTACAATTTATCAAACTTATTAAATATTTTTACGTTTTTAGTTATCTTTAATTGATTTTTAAATTTTTTTTATTTGATTATTTTTATTTATTTATTTCTGAATATTTTCAAATTTTATTAAATCTTCTCAGACTTTTTTTTCAAAAAATTTAATTGATTTATTACTTTAAATATTTTGTTGACTTTTTAAAAATATTTTCAAATTTTAAATATATTTTTTCAGACTTTTTTAAAATTATTTTACTCCTATTTATATAAGAGGTATTAATTATTTTATCCATATCTATTTTTGTCTTTAAAATAATGGGTATGTATAACATTATATGAGGGAGAAATAGCCCCACCCTGCAAATACTCCTAGTTTGGTATATGACACAACCTTTGACTCATCTAAAAATGGCTAAAAATCAGTTAAGAAGGAGTACAATTCTGTGAATGAATAAATGTCCACTAAAAACAAAATTTGCAGGAATCAGTGGAGAAATTGAAAGTAGTATAACCTAATTAAAAAAACTTTTTATGAGGGGAGGAGGTGGTTTGATCTACAGAATACTAATAATATAATCTTAATTATAGCACCTAAAAAGTTAGCCTGATCTCAATCAATTTTAATCAATCATAACGTTCAATATATCTCGAAAGATATTTAATTACTAATGAACAAAATATGTGCTGGTTCAAAATAGATCATTAAGTGCAACTTTTATGTTAAAAACCAAAATAAAATAGACTAGACAAAGAAAATTTGGTAATCCCGTTGAAAAATTGAAGGTACCAATATATAGAACGGGATAGACAATACAAATAGTTTGGTATATGACACGACCTTTGACTCATCAGTTAAGAAGTACGTAACCTAAAAATAAAGCTTTTAATGAGGGGAGGATGTGGTTTTAATATGAATTAATATACAAGAATTAATTTCCACCCTCTCTACAAGTTCGGACTTTTAGATGAGACGGAATTCTTTCATGGTATCAGAGCCTTCAGGCAAACGGCCTGGGTTTTTAAATTGTCCACTCGACGACCTGGGTTCGATTCCTACTAATTCACACCCTCTCTATAAGTTCGAACTTTTAGATGAGACGGAATTTTTTCAGGTTTGATCTCTAATTAGCTAGCTACAGGATACTAATAATCTTGTAGCATGCACCTAAAAAGTTAGCCTGATCAAATATTGTTTTGTTCAAGGTGTAAGAGTAACTTCAATTTCATCATACGTACGTAAAATTTTGATTAAAAATAAAGAGGTAAGTTTGCAGTGTATTCTGATGGTGTTTTTTGATTCACGTGATATATAATTGTATGATTTTTGGCACATTTGAAGCTTAATTTATATAAGTTCATGCTTTTAGCTTTCGTTAATTACGGAGAGAAAGGTCATATTATATTTCTTTTTCTTTTTCTTATTTGTAATGTGATCGGTTTTGTTTTTGCATGGAATAATGTGTTGAAAAGGAAATATGAGCATGGAAATTAGATGAAGCACGTGGTCGCAAGTTTTGACAATGGATTGGAGACCAAGTAGATTACGTAGGAAATTAATTAAATTAAATGAAGCGCAACTTTTGACCGTGTGACTAAGGGTTAAAGCAAACAGGTGCCTATTTGACGTACTATCAAATCTGCAGGCTGAAATTCAATTGATACACGCTTTTTGTCTCAATCAACCGCACGGAATAACAAGCCAGCGATTTTTCTTTTGACTTGAGCAAGGAGAGCCGCAACAGAAAGACTCGATCAGTGATCTCTAGATTCACTAGCAGCCATTAGCGAATTTTCCTTTTTATTTTTTTAAGTTATCTACTTTGTATATGTAATAGAACAAATTGTTATTGTTATCTGGCTACAACTTTTTAATTAGTTCTAGAACCAAGACTGAAATAAATGTAAAATTTACGGGATCATATTATCCCTAAATTTAATTAAACAATACACTTGATATTCTATATGATTAAATTAAGACCAATATATGGAACAACAATGATATCTGGCCTCATGTATATTCTATAACATAACAAAAATCGATCATTTTTAATATATACATGGGTCATATATGTATTAAGACACTTAAACACAAATTGAAACACCAAATTAATGAATATAGATTATATATAGGCAACATTTATTCTCGCCCATATCTTTTATCTACCATAATTTCTCCCCTCCGCCTCATTTATTCTTGCTCTTATCTCTTTTATCTATCTTCATTTGTCCCTTTCATTCACTCTTTCATACCATCATTATTCTTTTTTAATATATTTTTTTCACAGCCTACGACAATCCAACCTCTCAATAAACAATTTATTTTTCTCTCTCCATATACATAACCTACTATTCCTTTTTTTTTTTTTTTCACTTTATCAACGATTCAATACTAACATAAAAATATAGTGTTATTTTTATTTATGAATTACATATTACTCCATTTATAATCAATGATGAATTAGGCTCAAATGAGCTTTTATAGAATAATTTTGAATCGAGTATCGAATAGCTTGTTTAGTGAAATCCTTTTTTTATTGTTCCTTTTTGGCTAACCACCTTTCTAAAATCTAGTTTACATATGCATTTATCATTGAATAAAACAAATTTCTAATGTCTGTGTCAAAAATTTGAAAAACATATACTTTCTACATTTAAATTCATTATGTTCATTTCTTTAGACACGAAATTTATTAAATATATTAATTAGTTTATAGATAAAATGGGAGTATGCTAGCTACATGTATAAGGAGGCGATGGTAGCAGCAACTGCAGGAGGGAGCCGTGCCGATTCCAAAAAAGAGTAGTCGGTGATTTGGTGATCGGAAGAGGGAGAAATAAAAATATTATTAAGAAAAAAAAAAATACATGTTGAACAAGAGGCTGGGAAGCCATTAAAATCGTACTCGGAAAAACCCTAAGAACAAAACTTGGATCAAGAAAAAAAGTACTCTCCTCTTTAAGTAACAATTTTATTGAAACGAAAATACTCAGTGATTGGAAGAGAAAATGGTATCGCCGCACACCTTGAAAATTAGGTTTTGGAATGTGAGTTTTCAAATTTAGTCGATAAATTGAATTCAAAAATGGTTTGGGCATTGGGCCTATATTATGATCAGAAAAGGTTTGAGGATTGGGCTTTTATTACTTCCTCCTCCCCCGTTTCACAATAACACTTTTCTTTTCAAAATGTTCCAGTATTACTTTCGCACTCTTAAAATAAGAAACATTTTATAAATCTAACCCTTACAATATCTTCAATTTTACACAAATATCATTACTTTGTATCCACACATACACACAAGTTAACTCATTTTTTTATTTTATACATAAATATTTACAAAATTACCCTCAAAACTTACATTTTTTAATATGTATGTTCATCTTCCTATAAAAGTTATTATGAGATGGAGGAAGTATTATTTATTATTATTTTAAAAAAAAGTTTGAGAATTGGACTTTTATTAGTATGATTTAGAGAAAATATTTGTGGGTGACCTTCTCTTTGTTCTTGTTCTTTCATAATTTCATTTCTGTAAAAAAAAATATATATGTTTGGGATTGGGCTTTTATTATGATGGGAAATACTTTGGGTTGGGGTATATACCCTCCAGCTTTGTTTAATACACTCCCCCTTAATTTTAAATAATTCAATATTTATATAAAATACCAATTTTGCCCTTTTACTAAATCATGTTAGATACATACACTCCCCTCTAAAACCCTAATCCTAATGCATTAACCCTAATTTTGCAGTCCAGCCTCCGGCCGCTGCCGCTCCTTCGGCAACCACCATCACCTCCGGCGGTCTAAACCAAAAACTTAAAAATTCAACCAAAACAAAAACTTATTTTCGACAAATCAGAGTCGACCAAAAATTCTCCCGTCGACAATGGTTTGTCGACCAAAAATAATTTGGTCGACTCTGGTTTATCGACCAAAAAATTTTTTAAAAAAAATTAAAATTTTCGATAATATTGAGTCGACCAAAACAATCTAGTCGACCGGATTATTTTTGGTCAACTCAATATTATCGAAAATTAAAATAAATAAAAAAAAAAAACCTGGAGTGACTGACGGAAGCGGCGGCCGGCGGCAGAAGTGGGAGGGAGGCGGCGGGAGCGTGGCTGGCTGGAGGAGGAAGATCCGGCGGTGTCGCTCGACATAGGAGGCGGCGCCGCCTGTTGCAGAGACGGAAAAAAAGGGGCGACGGAGCGACGCCGCCGAAGGGAGGGGGTGGCGACGGGAGGAGGAGGAGGAGGCAGAGAAAAAAACTGGAGGCAGGAGGCGAGACCAGCGGCGGGCAGGTGGTCGGGGGCGGCGGACAGGGGGTGGCGTGCGGTGGGCGGCGGTGGGCACAGCTATCATGATTGTTGGGGGAAGAAAAAAAAGTGAATGAGGAAGAAGAAGAAATTTGGGGAAGAAAGAGAAGAAGTTTTTGAGGAAGAAGAAGAAAATTAGGTTTAGGGCTAGGGTTAGTATTGGGGGAGTGTATGTATCTTGTATTTTATTTGAAGGACAAAATAGGTATTCTCCATAAATATTGAATTAAAAAAAAATAGAGGGGGAGTGCATTAAACAAAGCTGGAGAGGTATATACCCCAACCCAAATACTTTGCACCAAAAAACTAGGCCAAACCCGGCCCGATACCGTTCGGCCCAGTGGGTCAATTGGTCAGTCCAAGTCAGCTTGGTTTGGCGTTGGCTATATACCCCTCCAGCTCTGTTTAGTATACTCTCCCGATTAATGTACTCCCCTAAATATGGTAAATGTTAAATGTACTCTCTCCAAAATTACCCAAATTACCCTTTTCTTCAAAATGGACAAATGTTAAATATACTCCCCCATTCAAACCCCTAATATCACTTTTCCCCAATCTTTCTTCTTCCTCTTCTCTAAAAAAACAAAACCCTGGTTTTCTTTCTCCACCAACCGCCGCCGGCGACCCTGGTGCGGCCCCCGCTGCAACCGCCTCCCTGCGCGCGCCCCCCCTCCGCAGCCGCCTCCCTGCGCGCGGCCCCCGCTCCAGCCGTCGTCCCTACGCGCAGCCCCCGCCCCGACAACCATGCCCAGCCGCCGCCGTCTGCAACATAGGTAGATTTTTTTTTTTCCGGTAATAATCAATTGCCCAAAAACACTCTCGTCGATAAACCAGTGTCGACGGGAGTCTTTTTGGTCGATCCATCTTTGTCGAAAATTTCAAATTTTTTCTTTTTCTTTTTTATTTTCTTTCGACTTGATCTTACCAACGAAAGTGTGTTTGGTCGACAAACCAGTGTCGACGGAAGTGTTTTTGGTCGATCCATCTTTGTCGAAAATTTCAATTTTTTTTATTTTTTATTTTTATTTTCTTTCGACTAGATCTTACAAAACGAAAGTGTATTTGGTCGACAAACCAGTGTCGACGGAAGTTGTAGGTCCCCAAAGTTGAGTTAATAACGAGTAAGCTAGTGAAAATGTCTAGAGGGGGGTGAATAGACTTTTCAAAAATCTATCGAAATATCAGAATACAATATGCGGAATACGAAATTAACAATGAGCCCAATCTAAGTTTATACTCAACTTCAAAATTCGAGAACTCTGTTCTATACTCAACTTGTCTAGTTCAGTTATGTATGTTTAAACAATTAATCAGTTAAGCAATTAAAACAGTAAAGTAAACAACACAAACAATTTATAGTGGTTCGACAACTTGTCTACGTCCACTCTCACAAACCCAGTTGTGATGTTTCCACTAAACTCTTCCAATCGAGTACAAAGTGTATGTTCCTGTGATTTTAAGTCCCAAGAAGAAGACTTAGATCTTCTAAGACTATACCTCCAGATATGTCTATGATCTAACTAGAAATTTAACAAGTATCTAGCAACTTGATAAAAACAACAAACAAAAACTTCTCTGTTCTTCAGTAGTAGCCTCTTGGATTCTTCACTTGTCTTCTGGCTTCTTTCTGAACTTCAATAAACTCTGAGAGTAATTCTCTATATATCTTCAGTATGTAGTTTTAGTATACGTAGTTGCAGTAGTCTTCAAATGATTAACACCTTCAAGTATTTATAGACTTCAATCTCTCAAGAATTTTAGGTAGTTGTAACCAACTTTTCTTGAAAACTAACTTCAACTGAATCTTCTTATCAATCCACGCGTTTCTTGTTACGAATTAGTTATTCCATAACTAACTTCTTCATCCTTATCTTTCCACGCGTATTTGTAACTAACTTCAAGTTGTACTTGTCTTGTGTAGTCTAGTAGATGCACTTGTCTTGTAGTCCATCTGTCTTGAGTAGTAGACTTCAAATCTTCTTGTCTGATCTTCTCATGCAATCTTCAGTAGATGACTATACTAATCCTAACAAGACTATTACATTACTTTAAGCTTTTATAATACAAGCTTAGTCAACTTATAGACTATACAATGAATCTATCTATTACAATTAAAATCATGAGCTCTATACAACATTTATCATAGCTCAATAACAATCTAACATATACAAATATGAATAGCACATATGAAGTACAAACAATATACGAATTTATAAGTACTTTATCTTTTCATGTGAACTCTACTGGTCTTGTTCAAGATGACTTAACTCAACTAGACTAGATTAGTCAACACTTAGAAAATATTCAAACTACTTTTGGCTTATCAAAACTCATCTTATCTTTTCATCATTTAGGACTTGTCTTAGGATTCATATCCCAACAATTTCCCCCTTTTTGATGAAGCCAAAACTACTTGAATCTTTTCACAATAGTAGACTAGTTAAGTAGTTATCTTGTCTTAACATCAAAATTTGTTTATCTTTTCATTCATTCAAATAAGATCAGTAGATTACACTTACAAACAAAATATAATCAGAGCAAAAAAACTATCAATTAAAACATAAAATCAACTAATCTGACATAGTACCTCCGTCTGGATTTGGAACTTGAAATGCATCTAGGAGTCTTCTGTGAATAATACTGATATGATCTTCATCATCAATCTTCTCTTTCTCAAGTAACTCTTCTTCGAACTTCTTGATTTGATTCATATCAACTCGTTTTCCTGAGCTTGTCATAGGACACTTCCATCTTGGAAAGCTAGGAACGAGAATGTTAAAGTTTGCACCTGCAGATATCCTTATGATCAAATTCCATAGCATCTTATGCTGTCCTTCCATGAATTTGTCAAATACTACGTACAAATCTTCAGAGTTATCAGAATCTCCAAACTTTCTGATAATCCAGTGATCTAGTTCCCATTGCCTTTTCACCTTCACCCATTCTTGACGATGCTCTTTGTCAATGAAATGGTCAATGAACTTGTCTTCATTTAGCTCTTCATCAGACTTTAACTTCAGCAAAGTCTCTATGTGTCTTCCAATTTTCTTCTGATTAGCATAGTGAGTTTCATCACTTGGATCCACAACCTTCCGTTTCTTCATGACTGTTGTTTCAGAAGTAGGTTCTTCTATAACAATAGACTTCCTTTTCGATACCTGTCTTGTCTGAACTTCAGCTTCAGGAGATGCAATGGCTTTGCCTTTCTCCTTCTTCATCAACTCATCTGCTTCAGCCTTGGCTTGCTTAGCTTGCTCAAGTTCATCAGTTTTAACCAACCTGCCTTTGCTTCTCTTAGTCCTTCTAAGTTCTTGAATGGCTTCAGCAACATCTTTAGCTTCTGGTTCAGCACTGGACTTGTCTTTTCCATCAACTCGACTCATCTCTTCCCCCTTTTTGGCTTCATCAGATGCCTTGAGAGAGAATAGAGAAGTGAACCGAGTCATCTCTTCCAGCATAGCTTGCTTCATCAGATTTGTAGCCTTCTCAATCTGTCTTTGATGAGAACCATCTTGACTCAACTTATCTAGCTTGGTCGCCACCAACTCCAGCTTTTGAGTAGATAAGTTTAACTCATTCTTAAAATGGGTTGCAGTCAGACGTAACTTCCTGTTCTCCTCAGTCATAGCAGATATAATTTCTCTAGCTTGAGCCAACTGATCAAAGGCCTCTTTTCTCTGAACATCAGCTACTTCAATTTTAGCTCTGTAGACTCTTTCCATCTTCCTGGATTCAGTAGCTAGGACTCGAGCAAAATTAACTGAACTTTTCTCCGAATATTCCACCTGATTCTGGAGAAAACCTTCAATTTGATTGAACATCTCTTGTCTAAAATCGTTGTCCAGCTGGTTGACTTCATTCATGATCATCTCTTTTGAACTTGTCACAAGGACACTATTCTGTTCAACAAGAGTCTTCTTTAGCTCGGACATGAGAAACTCATCGATAGACGACTTGATGACAGCTTTCAAATCCTCTTTCAACTCATCTATTGAGGCGGCTGGGATAGCTTGAGACGATTGTCCAACCTCAACATGAGTAGTATCTATCATGATCTCATCTTCTGGAATTAATACAACTTCTACCAACTGATCTTCAGGAACAGTAGTTAAGACCTCGTCTTCAACTACTTCGACCTCTGGGAGTACACTTCCAGCAATAGCTTTTAGATTTAGTTGAGGAGAGTAAGGAATGATGGCTAACCTTGCTTCATGAGCCTTCTTTTCTGCAATATCAGATTCTCTTTTCACCAACTCAACTAACCTGGCAGTGTAAGCACATGTTTCTGATGGAAAGTACTTCTCAAGATGTCTTGAGATCTGTCCAACATTGCATCGTGGACCATGAGCATGTTCTACTTGAAATTTGAACACAATGCTTCTCAACTGGTCTGAGACATTGTCTAGCTCAATGACTGGATCAGTAGACTGGATCAACTCATCTTGTCCAGCGTCGATCATCTCAATGTCTTGCACAAAGTCAGATTCGGAAACCTGAACACCAACATCAAACTGGAATTCTGAACACATTAAGTCATCAGAGATACCCAGTAACCTCTTAGCAAGAGCAGTGATAGCATGATTTGGGAAAAGCTCCGAGTGGTCACGAACACCACTATTCTCCTTCTGCTCCATCTCCCAATCCATGAAGTTAGAAATACCACCTTTCCCTAAGATGACTTCGAAGAGATCGTCTGTACTTGACTTCTTCAAGGCCACCCAAGTGCATATTCTAAATAGTTTCTCAAACTGTTCAGAGGAGTAGTCGACTTCGACAGATGAGAGCTGTATCTTCAAATTCTTGCTCATCTTCGAACGGATTCGCTTCTCTCGCAGACTCATGGGGTAATATACCAAGGATTCGAATCTAACTTCAGATGGGGTCTGAGTAGATGGGGTCTCTATCTCAGTTGTTGCAGTGGCAACTGTAGTCGTATCTGAAGTAGATGGGATAATGGGTTCAACATATTCTGTTGAGGGTAAGGAAAGAATTTGGTCTGTGGTTTCTTGGGGCTTTGATGTGTCTAGGTTTGGTGTGATAACTGTAGGAGTATCAGTTATATCCATTTTAGGAGTGTTTTCAGGTAGACTGACTCTCAGCGGATGTGCTGGCAGTACTTGTGAGGTTGAGGGAATAGGTCTTGGCCTAGATCGATGAGATCTTGCCTTGGTTTGAATAGAAGGAAGAGAGAGAGGAATTGATAAATCAAGAGAAGAGGTACCAACCTGTTGACTCAACTCTTCTGGTGGAGGAGGTGTTCCAATTCTCACCAGCGTATACATTTCGGGTACTTGAGAGCTTGTATCTTTTTCCTCTTCTGACTGAGTCTTTTCAGAATCATCTGCACTAGACGAGTCTTGTGCAGCTTCCTTCGACTCTTCTTCAGTAGACTCATCTTCTGAAGAACCAGACGCACCAGCATACGGCAAGGCTTCCATGGGGTCAATCCGAGCTTGCCTAGGTGCAGCCGACCTACCAGCAACTTGCTTCCTCACAGCCTCCTTCTTCAAGTAAAATTTCAACGGATGGAATGGCTTTCCTTTACTCCAACTTGACTTGTTTGGCAATAGAAGAGGGAATAGGATACTTAACTTATTACCATATCCAACAGCCGTAGATACCACCCAATTGTGAGTGTGGTCATCTACTCGAACACTTCTTTCGAAGTACATGATTCGATCCGCAATTAACTTGAACCAATCTCCTTCAGTTATTCCATCGTAGATTGCAGCCATAACCCTTGTCTTTGCAAAGGTCACAGAGTCATGTGAACCAGTAGAACTCAGCAAAATTTTGCTGGCTATATCCAATAGCGTGCGATACTTGTCTAGAAGATCTCCCTTCTTGACTGGAGCATACTTGCCATCAGGTTTTGGTTTCAGCTTCCTGCCACAGAAAATGCTCAGAAAACGAACCTCTTGCCCTAGTCCGTAATTCTCAACATTAATCGTTCCGGTGGGCAGCTTCAGATGTTTGAACATCGATTCTCGAGTAATTTGCACACGATCTTCTCCAATGAAGGACTCGATAATATCACCTCGTCTGGTGACATTCGCATAAAACTCTAGCACCTCTTCCTCCAAGACGACTTGAGGAAATGCTTCTAAATACGGTTTTAGCCCACATCTGGTGCATTTGGTCAGGATTTCTGTATTTTCATCTGTGTGCTGTCCTTTGAAAAATACAGATGGTTCAACATTCACTTTATTATCGGAGATGTACCGGCCTAGGTCGAATGTGACCTGCATGTTGGTTCTTAGATCGAAAATTGATCGAGTAGACATAGTGTTTTACGAGTATTTGCAGATAACTTGAAGAATAACAAAGAAAATCGAATGCTTAATAGTAGAGGAGTTAAGAAATTGTGGGGCAAGACGTGTGGGAGTGTTTGAGTTTTGATCAAAAACTGAATTTTAGATCCAATGGTCAAGATCGAAGGATTAGATCCAACGGTTGAGACTTTTGGAATTCGGTTACGGAATCGAGAATATTATGTGATTTGATATTGTAAAATTTGAAATCCGGCTCTACTTAATTAGGACAGGGGAGTGAACTCATCTGACCTAATATAGTTGAGTATGAACTGGGTGTATACACCTCATTAAAATGGTAGTGTATAAATCCAATCTTAGGGTTTTCAAATTCTAGCATTATCTAATTACAATAATACCTTTAATTTGATGTGATCAAACACTTAGCATATTTCAATCAAGAGAAACACTTAGCTTGTCTGTTCGAGTCCATCCAGAACAGACGAGTAGACTTAAGCTTCGCAAGACGAGTTGGCTCAAGTACACAAGACGAGTTCCCCCTTCGCCTGTGCCTGTCTATTCTGAACATCGAACGACTGTATGTACCTATCTCATCATTTTCAATGTGTAATCGTAGGTACAGGTAGAGTAAGATAAATAAGATGAATATCAATCTAAAGCAATGATTAAGGTTTCGAACAAGATGACCTTTAACAAACATAAGAGTCAACATAAGGATATTTAAGAAATCAAGGATTCCCCCTTAAATGTTTATTCCCTTAGTATTACCCTCAGCTTTACCAGCTTCCTCATCGGGTTGTTTGGTCATCTAGTCTATCCTTGTATACCTGCCTGTTGCGTGAGAAGTCGAGTGCTCTGGTCTAGTGATCTTGTCTCCTTTTCTTGATGTACCTGTCTGATTAGTACATAGCTATAGGCAAGTAGGGTCTAAATCAATTAGCCCTAGACTAATGCATAACTCACGAAATCGTGCCTCAGCTAATGGTTTTGTAAAAATATCAGCTCTTTGAAAATCAGTATGAATCGTTTCCATGCGAATATCCTTCTTTTCTACATGATCACGTATGAAATGATGTTTCACATCAACATGCTTACAACGTGTGTGCAAAACAGGATTTTGTGTAATGGCAATTGCACTATTACTATCACAGAAAATAGGAACATTTGATTCATGTATGTTGTAATCTCTAAGCTGTTGCATGAGCCAGAGTAGTTGACTACAACAGCTACCAGCAGCCATGTACTCGGCTTCGGTAGTTGAAGTTGCAACACTAGTCTGCTTTTTAGAAAACCAAGATATGAGTTTTGTGCCTAAAAATTGACAAGAACCAGAAGTAGATTTCCTATCTATTCTACAGCCTCCAAAGTCTGAGTCTGAATAGCCACTTAAGGATAGATCATCATTTGAGGGATACCATATACCACGATTGATGGTCCCTTTCAAATATTTCAAGATCCTTTTGGTGGTTTCCATGTGACTTTATTTTGGATTGGCTTGGAATCGAGCACAAACACCAACAGAGAATGCAATGTCTGGTCTACTAGCAGTTAGATACAGTAAGGAACCAATTAAGCCACGATAATAGGATTGGTCAGCACATTTACCGTTCTCATCTGGATCCATTCTGTAAGTTGGTTGCATAGGTACGCCAGTGGACTTACATGTTTTGATCCCGTACTTGTCTAGAAGGTTTCTTGTGTACTTCACCTGATTTATGAAAATACCTTCTGGAGTTTGTTTTACTCGAAGTCCAAGAAAGTAGTTCATTTCACCCATCATAGACATCTCAAATTTACTTTGCATGAGTGTTGAAAAACTTTCACTCAGCTTTTTGTTAGGTGACCCAAAAATGATGTCATCTACGTAAATTTGGACGAGTAAAATGTCCTTCCCTTCTTGTCTTCTGAACAAGGTTCGATCGACCTTGCCCTTAGTAAAACCATTTTCCAATAGAAAGAGAGAGAGAGTGTCATACCATGCTCTTGGAGCTTGCTTTAATCCGTACAAGGCTTTCTTCAATTTGTACACCTGGTTGCCTTTGACTTCGAAACCTGGAGGTTGTTCAACATACACTTCTTCCGCAAGAATACCGTTAAGAAATGCACTTTTGACATCCATTTGATATACAGTAAACTTCATGTGAGCAGCATATGCAAGGAACAATCTAATGGCTTCTAGTCTAGCAACAGGAGCATATGTTTCATCATAGTCTATGCCTTCAGCTTGTGAATAGCCTTGGGCGACTAGTCTAGCCTTATTCCTAACGACTAAATCATTCTCATCTTTCTTATTCTTGAAAATCCATCGAGTGCCAACTACATTATGATGTTTCGGCCTATCGACAAGTTCCCAGACGTCGTTTCGAACAAACTGGTTCAACTCGTCTTGCATAGCGATGATCCAATTACTATCAGCCAATGCCTCTTTAACAGTAGTAGGCTCAATAGCAGAGAGGAAACAACACCAGCAAAACAAAGTTGGACTCGGCTGTTCTTGCGACTCAAAGAGTTGTCGTCTAGTCTTCACACCAATAGTAGAGTCACCAATGATATTTTCAGTATCATGTGCAGATTTCCATGTTTTCCTATTTTTAACAGGAATACTATCATCTATATCATGTACAGCATCATGCATGTCAACATTATTTGTATCATCAACAAATTTACCAGGAGTAGATGAGTCAACTAGAGCAGGCATGTCAACTGGTCTAGAAGACTTACCTTGAGCACT
Source organism: Galeopsis tetrahit (assembly GCA_963675135.1). Taxonomy (NCBI): domain Eukaryota; kingdom Viridiplantae; phylum Streptophyta; class Magnoliopsida; order Lamiales; family Lamiaceae; genus Galeopsis; species Galeopsis tetrahit. The sequence goes on along the minus strand of OY776129.1, from coordinate 66,347,745 downwards.
TACCTTCTCCTTATCATCAGAGTCGAGAGCTTTTAGGAATGGGTTGTAGGCTTGAACGGATTCATATATCTCTGAATCTTTGTCAGATTCGATCGATAGATCAGTTACCTTCTTACTGATCTTGTCGGCAGACGAGTCCTGTTGAGATTCATCGAAAACCACATGTGGTGTTTCTTCCACACAAAGAGTTGAGTAGTTGAATACCCTAAATGCTTTGCTAGTCGAGGAGTATCCTAAAAATATCCCCTCGTCTGCTTTAGCATCGAAAGCATTCAACTTGCTCTTTCCATTGTTGTGAATGAAACACTTACAACTTAATATATGAAAATATGAAACTCTGGGTTTTCTACCTTTCCAAACCTCATAAGGTGTCTTGCCTAGAGCTTTGTTGATCGCGCTTCTGTTTTGTGAGTGGCATGCAGTGTTGATAGCTTCAGCCCAAAACTTTTGAGGCGTGTTGTACTCAGCTATCATGGTTCTACAGGCTTCTTTGAGAGTTCGATTCCTTCTTTCTGCTACACCGTTCTGTTGTGGTGTCCTAGCTGCACTAGTAAGGTGCTGGATACCACGTTTAGTACAAAATTCTTTGATATAGCAATTAATGAACTCAGTTCCTTTGTCACTACGAATCTTGACAATGGACTGGTTCTTCTCAACTTGTCACTTCTTCAACAGATCAGGCAGAAGTGTTTGTGTATCACTCTTCTTGTGTAGGAAGACTACCCAAGTAAACTTAGAATAGTCGTCTACAACAACAAGTGTGTACCTTCTACCATTCAAGGTTGGAGGAGTTATTGGACCATGAAGATCCATATGTAGGAGTTCTAGGACTCTACTAGTTGAGAGAGTAGGAATTGACTTAAAAGAACCTTTAACCTGTTTACCCTGTTGACAGGCCGTGCATACATGTGACTTGTAGTAAACTTCATTGGGAATACCTTCAACAAGGTAATCTCTGGCTATCTTATTAAGAACCTTAAAGTTTAGATGACAAAGGCGTCTGTGCCAGAGCCACCCAAGCTCTTTAGGATTCTTGGTAAGTAGACAGGTGTCCCTCGGACAACTGTTCCAGTTCACTATGTACACACTTCCTTGTCTTACGCCGACTAGTAGGACTGTGTGCGTCCTTTTGTCAATGATTTCGCATTTGCGGCTCTTGAACTGCACCTTGTAACCACGATCACAAAACTGAGAAACAGAGAGTAAATTATATTTCAAACCTTCAACATATGAGACATCTTGAATTTCGACGTCTCCATTCCGGATGTAACCAAATCCTTTAGTGACAGCAGTGGAGCTATCACCAAATATCACTTTTGGTCCTTCTTGCTCATGGTAGCTTGATAAGAGAGCCTTGGTACCAGTCATGTGGTGCGAACAACCACTGTCTATGTACCAGGTTTCTCATACTGAGCCACCCTTCTTATACAAGTCAAGTCGACCCTGCAATAGATGATATTCAATAATTTAGGTACCCTGTTGTTTATTGGGGTCCTTGGGGGTTAGTCATGTTCAGAGGAATCCAAATATACATTGGAGTCTTGAACAAGTTCGATCTTTTAAGCTTTCGCCCATTTTTGTTACAAAATAAGACCTTGTTGTCCTTAACTGGCCTATCAGTCGAGTTCGGGTCTACTCTTTGGAGATAGCCTTTCGACTTAATCTCTACTTGAGCAGGCACTGGTCTATGATAGTCAGAGTAGGGCTTGTAAGCATTAGGTCCATACGGTTTATAGACGCGTTTGGGTCTTTCCTCACTAATAATATCATATGACAAAGGTGGAGGATATAGGACAGGTTGTGTACGATATTTCGGAGTTACCTGTCTAGGTCTAGTCGAGTAGAGCTGAGACTGCCTTATGAAAGGTGGTCTAGGCTCTTGTCGTCTAGTCTGTACCTGTCTAGTACTCGTCTCCTTAGGATACCAGTCCTCGTATCTGACCTGGTTGGGTCATCCACGATTAGTGGTCCTTTGAAGATTAGTTCTAGGTTGAACAGGTTTGCTGTTACCATTCTTTTTACCTCCCTTGGTAATCGGAATGTTAACTCGAGCTTGTTTAGGTACAGTACCTTTAGAAGGAGTTCCAATATCGTATAACATTGGTCCTTTTCCTTTATCATTTGGCAAAAGTCTTGCTTTAATAGTAGTAGGGTTCTTAATGACTCGAGTAGACGAGCTAGATGACTCAGCACCTATACCAGTCTTGTCAGCTGGATCTCTATACCTATCTGACAATTCAAGGTTAATCTTTGAAGAGTTAACCAGGTCAGTAAGTTTGAGATCAAGTGTGACAACCTCGGTCTCTAAGAACTTATTACGTTCTTCAAGTCTGTTGCACTTGTTCTTTAAAACATTGAATTCATTTTTCTCAGTTGCATGTGTCTTAAGTAGGTCTTGATATAACCTGTCTGTCAATGCACACTTTTCTTTGAGTTGTCTTAACTCTTCAGTCAAGCGTTCATTTAGGACTGTTATATTAGGATCTACTTTGGACTGAGCTTCCTTAAGATCAATGATTTCTTGTTTTAATGCAATGTTTTCATCACTGACTTCGATGAATGCTTGATTAGCAAGTAGAAGGTCGTCTTCAATAGCACTAGTCGAGTGCTGCAGACTACTTCCTACTTCACTACTAGCAGTGTCACTTTCATCAGTTTCTGAATCGTCACAAGATTGAAAAGATGTAGCAGATGATACCTCTTGATCGATTTTAGCCATGCAACATAGACCATCATCTACTATGAATGCTTCGTCGTGATCTTGATCAGTTGAGTGACTAGATGCGGACGATGGCAACTCATCTGAATCCGAATCAGAGTCATTATTGACCATCATTGCCTTATTGCCACGATTATATCTTCTTTCTCTTCGTGCTTTGCGTTCTTCACGATCATCAGTGCTCAGGTCTGGACATTCATATATGTAATGACCTGGCTTTTCACAATTATAGCACAAGAGATCATTAGTAGCCTTTTTAATAGGAGATTTGTCCCTACGTTTATCACGTCTATCAGAACGTTGAATCTTCCTATCGTCAGACTCTCTATCTCGTCTGTTACTTTTCGAGACTTCGTCTCTCCTTTCGGACGAGTTTCGGTCTCGTCTGGTCTCAGACGAGTTCTTAGACGCAGATGCTCTATGATCCCTATAGAACTTCTTGTATCTTCCGAAGCGTTTATTGAGCCTATCAAACTTTCTAACCATGAGACTCATCTGATCCTTCAAACTAAGATCAGTATCTAACTCATCTTTCACAGAGGCAGACTTAGTTCTAGACTTGGACCTGTCTACCTTAGAAGACTTAGAAGAGCTAGACTTAAAGGCAACGTTCTTAGATACAGCATGTTCTCTATCACTACTGGCTAGTGGTTCATCTTCGTCTAAATCAAACTCATGGGCTTTAAGAGTTTGAAACATGGTTTCAGCAGTCCACGTATCTATATCTTGAGTGTTCTTAACAAGCATCTTTACCATTTTCCAACGACTATCAAGACTCTTCAAAATCCTAAGATTGATCTCACGAGCAGTATAAGATTTACCAAGTACTTCCAAATCATTCATGATCTTAGTAAAACGAGTATCCAGCTGGTCGATAGTTTCACCAGCTTTCATCCGAAATGATTCAAATCTTTGGACAGCTGTGGAGAGTTTGCTCTCTTTGATTAGGGAGGTCCCTTCACAAATGATAGCTAGTCTGTCCCATATCTCCTTGGCAGTTTTACATTTTAACACTTTTCCTAGATACTCGTTAGGAAGAGTGTGTAAAATATAATTCTTTGCCAAACTATCCAAATTATTTTGACGCATTTCTTCTGAGGTTAGATCTGACCTGGTTTTCTTGACGAGAGTACCAATTGGTTTGCTTGGGTCAAGAACAGCAGTATTCGGAATCATTGTAACAATGGGTCCTTCTGTGATGACAGAGATCATTAGGTCGTGCGTGGAACTGAAAATGGCTTCCATTCGCAGCTTCCAGTAGTCATAGTCCTGAACCTGGAACTTGGGTAACTTGTTAGCGTTGATTTCAAGAGACATGATTTCAAGAAATAAGTGATAAGTGGAGTTATGATCAAGAAAAACAGATAAGTCAAGAACAGGGAGCACGAAGCAGATATAACAGGAGTATTGATCAAGAACACGTAAGCAACTACAATCAAGGACCAAGACTTCACCCTAAGTCTTAAGTCGGTTATCAAGAAACAGCAGTTCGAAAACCACTACTCTGATACCACTTGTAGGTCCCCAAAGTTGAGTTAATAACGAGTAAGCTAGTGAAAATGTCTAGAGGGGGGTGAATAGACTTTTCAAAAATCTATCGAAATATCAGAATACAATATGCGGAATACGAAATTAACAATGAGCCCAATCTAAGTTTATACTCAACTTCAAAATTCGAGAACTCTGTTCTATACTCAACTTGTCTAGTTCAGTTATGTATGTTTAAACAATTAATCAGTTAAGCAATTAAAACAGTAAAGTAAACAACACAAACAATTTATAGTGGTTCGACAACTTGTCTACGTCCACTCTCACAAACCCAGTTGTGATGTTTCCACTAAACTCTTCCAATCGAGTACAAAGTGTATGTTCCTGTGATTTTAAGTCCCAAGAAGAAGACTTAGATCTTCTAAGACTATACCTCCAGATATGTCTATGATCTAACTAGAAATTTAACAAGTATCTAGCAACTTGATAAAAACAACAAACAAAAACTTCTCTGTTCTTCAGTAGTAGCCTCTTGGATTCTTCACTTGTCTTCTGGCTTCTTTCTGAACTTCAATAAACTCTGAGAGTAATTCTCTATATATCTTCAGTATGTAGTTTTAGTATACGTAGTTGCAGTAGTCTTCAAATGATTAACACCTTCAAGTATTTATAGACTTCAATCTCTCAAGAATTTTAGGTAGTTGTAACCAACTTTTCTTGAAAACTAACTTCAACTGAATCTTCTTATCAATCCACGCGTTTCTTGTTACGAATTAGTTATTCCATAACTAACTTCTTCATCCTTATCTTTCCACGCGTATTTGTAACTAACTTCAAGTTGTACTTGTCTTGTGTAGTCTAGTAGATGCACTTGTCTTGTAGTCCATCTGTCTTGAGTAGTAGACTTCAAATCTTCTTGTCTGATCTTCTCATGCAATCTTCAGTAGATGACTATACTAATCCTAACAAGACTATTACATTACTTTAAGCTTTTATAATACAAGCTTAGTCAACTTATAGACTATACAATGAATCTATCTATTACAATTAAAATCATGAGCTCTATACAACATTTATCATAGCTCAATAACAATCTAACATATACAAATATGAATAGCACATATGAAGTACAAACAATATACGAATTTATAAGTACTTTATCTTTTCATGTGAACTCTACTGGTCTTGTTCAAGATGACTTAACTCAACTAGACTAGATTAGTCAACACTTAGAAAATATTCAAACTACTTTTGGCTTATCAAAACTCATCTTATCTTTTCATCATTTAGGACTTGTCTTAGGATTCATATCCCAACAGAAGTGTTTTTGGTCGACTCTGGTTTGTCAATTTTTTTAAAAAAAAATTTTAAGGTTTTTTTTAATTTCTAAATTTATTTGAGAGGCGACGGCCGACGGCGACGGTGGCTGACGGCGACGGCGGCAGAATTGAGGGGAGGAGGCTTCTTTTTTAGGGTTAGGGTTAGGGGGTGTATTTATCTTTTATATATTTACTAAAATGATAAATTTGGTATTTTACATTAATATTAAATTAATAAATGTAGAGGGGGAGTATACTTAACAGGGCTGGAGGGGTATATAACCAACGCCCTTGGTTTTTTTCGGGGCAGAAAGATCCAAGTCCAGTGTTCTAGTACTCGGACTTCGTCGGTCGGTCCATCGGGCCGGGCCCATATTGCCACTTATACTCCTATTTTTTTTTTTTTGACAATTATACTCCTATTAGACTTAGGGGTGTATTCAATTGAGATTCTGTTGGATTTTTTTGGACTTTAAAAAGTCAGTGGATTTAGAAAATCCATAGACTCTATGCAGAATTTGCCTGACTTTTTTATTGATTTATATGGATTTTTATAGATTTGACAGGATTCTGAAATACACATTTTTTTATTGATTTACATGGATTTCATAAACTACGCTCCAAAAACCTAGTTCAATTTTTTTTTTTATTTATCATTATTATTCTCATCTTCATTTTCATCACAGTTATACCTCGACCTCATTTTCACATAGTTAGCAATACTAGTTCTCCATGCATTTGCTTAAGTTCTTTGTTGTAGTTGTCTTTGAGAAAGCAATTCCAAATTTTCCTCTTTCATGATGTGGTGAATCTTGATCTTCTTTATATTCGACTGGAAATTCATCAGAGCGACCTTCTTTCCGAAGAAAGTTATGTAATCCAGCGAACTTGTGCACTACAAAAACGCTTGTTTTTGCCGACGGACGTATACCGACGGATTACCTTTCCGACGGCTGTACCGACGAATTACCGACGGAATTCAAAGTCAGAAGACTCTGCCGACGGAATTCAATTTCCGTCGGCTTTCCTGACGGAATGCCGACGGACACTCAGAACTCTCTACACGGTGTCGTTTTTGGGTCACCGGCCGACGGATTTTTCAGTCGGTATTGTAAATTTCCGTCGGTAACCGACCCGCATTAACTAACCGCCTCTTGATCGACTCCCAAAATTAAATGTGGTCATTACCGACGGAAATTTCCGTCGGTAACCGACCCGCATTAACTAACCGCCTCTTTATCGACTCCCAAAATTAAATCTGGTCATTACCGACGGAATTTTCCGTCGGTAAAGGCAATTTTTTTTGTATATAAACTGAAGAACAGATTACTTTCTTTCTCTTTCGAGAGAAAGAAAGCCCCCCTGCCTCCTCCCTCCTCCCTCCTCGATCCCTCCTCCCTATTTCTATCTCCTCTATTGCGCGAAGAAGAGGCTCTGTCGAGGTGTTCTCTCAACTCGATTAGAAAATCTATACGGTACGCTTTCTTAATTTGTTAGTAATTAATTTTTAAGTTATATTGTATTGCCTATAATTATGAATTAAATTGCATGTGTTAATTTAAATTGTTATATAGATTCATATGAAATTGTTTGTAGTTGATGTATATAGTTAATTATTTTGAATGTATGTAGTTGATATATCTAATTAATTAGTTGATATTGTAAGTGGATAATTGCATATATATAGCTAGTTGATGTATATAGTTATTTATAATAAATTAATGTGATTTGTTAAGATCGATATTGCATGTTTTGCATAATTGATGTTATATATATAGTTGATATTATTGTTTAATTTGCATATACGTTGGAGTGGAGTTAATTACATAATTAAATTATGATATTGTAAGTTATAATTAGCTCGATTAATATTGTTGATTTACTAATTATAAAATTATTGATTAAATTAGGGGTTTTGTTAATTATATTAGGAAATTGTTATTTTAAAGTTAGAAAAAATTGTTACTAAATTTATTAGGTTATAGATTGTTAATTAAAATTGGAAATTATTGAATAAATTAGTTATTGTTGAATAAAATAGGAAATTAGTTATTGTTGAATAAAATAGGAAATTATTTATTAAAATAAGTTATTATTGATTAAATTAGGTATTGTTGATTGAGTAAAAAAATATTTATTAAAATAGGTTATTGAATAAAAAATTATTGATTAATATTGTTGATTTACTAATTATAAAATTATTGATTAAATTAGGGGCTTTGTTAATTATATTAGGAAATTGTTATTTTAAAGTTAGAAAAAATTGTTACTAAATTTATTAGGTTATAGATTGTTAATTAAAATAGAAAATTGTTAATTAAAATTGGAAATTATTGAATAAATTAGTTATTGTTGAATAAAATAGGAAATTAGTTATTGTTGAATAAAATAGGAAATTATTTATTAAAATAAGTTATTGTTGATTGAATAAAAAATTATTTATTAAAATAGGTTATTATTGATTAAAATAGGTTATTATTTAGGGATTAAATTTTAATTTATTAGATTATTGCTTTTTTTATTAAATTAAGAAATTTATTATTAATTAATTAGTATTATATATATAATTTATTAATTTAAATGTTTAAATTAAATAGATGACTGGAAATGGTGCTGGTGCCTCTGGTGGCTCGGGATCTCACGGGGCCTCCGGGTCACGTAGCCGATCGAGGAAGAGTCGATCGAAACTTAGACCCGAGGCGCCGGCGCCTACACTGCCACAAACACCATTATCGTCGCCTCCGCCACCCATTCCACACCCGTCGCCTGATCAGCCGTCGTCTCATTCGTCTGTCCGGGACCATCCTGTTGTTCCTGCTCGGGATGGCCGGGAGCGCATTTGGGCTACAGATGGAGGAGTGTAAGTAATTAAATACTTTTATTGTTTAATAATTAATTAATTTCGCACTAGTTTTAATTTATAATGTGTTTTGTTTGTTAATTAATGTCACAGATTGTTACTTGGTAACGAGGTCTCCAGGGCATGCACGGTTGCTTTTGGCTCTTTACCGATCTCTGCGGGTGCAATTACCTGGTCGAAAGTCCCAAAACAAAAAAAGTTGGCGTACTTCGAGAAATTTCAGGTAGTAATTAATTACTTAATTATTTAATTAATGTTTTTTAATTTGTTCAATAATAAACAATTTATTATATGTGCAGAAACAAACCACTTGGGATCGAAATATGTACTCAGACCAGGCTATGTTCAAGTATTTCTGTAAATCGGCGCAAGAGCGGTATAAGGATTTAATGTACGAATGGAGAATGGCATGGCGGAGCGATGGGACGACGCAGAGCTTGGGTAAGGATGATAATGATGTTGTGTTGTGGGATTCATTGACGAGGGAGTGGCTGGATCCTGCGTACATCAGGAAGTGTGAGATTGCTAAGGCCAACCGGAGATCCGACGTTGGGGGTGGGATGTCCAGGCATCGGACTGGAGCCCGGTACATCCTTGAGCAGTCGATGGTCATTGTAAGTGTTTATTAATTTTTTAATTAATTTCAATAAATTTAATTATATATTTAATATATATAATACATAAATTTAATTATTAGGAACGGGATACGGGGCGTGTACCCACTCACTTGGACCGGATGAGCATTGCTCATCCGTTTAATGCTGATACACAACAATCCACATACGGGCGCACAACTAACCTCCACGTAAGTAATAAAATTGTTTAATTAAATACATTTTTTATAATTTATTCTATTAATTTAAAATTATTAATTATGTAGTTGGAGATGAACCGGAGGATGGCCGAGATCGGAACTCAAGTCGACCCTACTCAAGCCGGAACCAGCAGTGCCCCTACAGTCGAGGAGGTGGACCGGGCTTATTTGGAAGTTGCCCCCACCACCCGCGGACGAGTTCTGGGCCTTGGTCGTATGAGCGCTGATGTCAGGTCCGGCGCTGGTCCGTCCCAGACGGCATCGCAGGGTTCCGTATCTTCCACCCCAACTCCTGATGTGACGATGGCACAATTCAACCATTTCATGCATGTGATGCATGTGAATATGGGTCGAGAGATGGGGTGGTCGGACGAGAGGATCGAGGAGGTTTATCAGAGAACCATGCAAGCTCCTCTACCGACGGGGTATGTTCCCCCAGGCGCCCCCCCAGCCTCCTCAGCCCCCCAGCCTCCTCAGACTATGTCCCGACCATGCAGCAGGATGATGACATCGTCGATCTGGGTCAGCAGTTCGTTGGCGACCCTAATATTGATGATTTGTGGACCTTTGGTCCATGAGTGTCTTTGAACAATTTTATTTTTTATTTCTGTTGAACAATTTTATTTTTATGTCTCGTAGAACTATTTACTTTTATGTCTTGTAGAACTATTTATTTTTATCTGCATTATTGTTGAACTATTTACTTTTATGTTTAAGTATTAGTTGTTTAATTTTAGTTATGTGTGTTTTATGTGTTAAGAATGTGTATATTAATTTTAGTTATGTTTTATGTGTGATTTTGGATGTGATTTGTATTGGATCTTCATTTATGTTTGAATGTACTCTGTTTTTTCATGTTTGTGTTTATGTGAATGTGAATGTGATGGGAGACTATATGTGATAGATAAACAACATTTTCATTGAAAATTGCCTTGAAGAAAGGCTGTTGTTGTGGTTACATTACATGCATACACTTAACATTACATAAACTTAGCAATACATATTAGAGACATAAACTTAGGATTACATCCAACCTATAAACTTGAACACATAGGGTAGAACACAGAATACTATGGCCACAATAAGAAAGTTCCTCTGCTTCTTTAGCTCTTCAACTTTTCCAGCTTCAAATCCTAATTCTGAGGTTAGTTGGTCAGATGTATCCTTATACATATCCCCAACTAGTTGCGCATGATTCAACTTGTTGTTGAGCTCTTGATTTTCAAGCAAAAGTGAGTCAATTCTCCTCACCATGCCCGGAAACATTCCGTGTGAACTCGTTCCTTGTCCGTGAATTTCTATTAATTAAGTGTACATAGTTTAATTTTCAGTGTGTAATTTTAATTTGGTGTTTAATTTTTTAGTGTGTAATTTTACTACATAGTTTTTACTTTTAGTGTTTAATTTTTAGTGTGTAATTTTAATTTGGTCAAATTGTTTAACAGATGGATTTGCCGGATCTTCGGTGGATGTATTGTACTCCTAGGCTCGTTTTAGGAAATGTGAATGTTGAATTTTATGATAAACTCGTGTAATTTGTTGAATTTGCAAAGCTACACCCACATTACATGTCTGAGGATTGTATTAGGTGTCCGTGTAATGCTAAGAAATGTAAGAATAGATCATTTAAAAGCATTGATGAAGTCTTATGCCACGTTGTTATGAATGGGTTCGTTGATAATTACTATAATTGGACAAGACATGGCGAACAACGGTGGCCTTATAATTTTGATCAAGTCTTGTACTATTACACTACTGCAATTTATGAACAACCAGTACACGTTGAGCATGTCGGCACCAGTAACGATCAAGAGTTTGGGGTGGAAGAACCCGATATATATCAAACAATGGTGATGGAAGCCGGTATGTCAAATATAGAGGAGGAACCAACGGATGAAGCATTTCAGTTTTATGAGATGCTCAAATTAGTCGATCAAGATTTGTACCCAGGGTGTGATTCTCATTCTCAGTTGTCATTTAATGCTCGACTTATGGCTATCAAGACGGAGAACAAGCTATCTAACAGAGCATATGAGCAAATGACACAATTATGCAGTGAGATTTGTCCTGTCGATAATAAAGTACCTACGACGTTTCATCAGAGCAAACAACTGATGAAGAATATGGGTTTGCCGGTTGAGAAGATTGATTGTTGTGTGAATGGTTGCATGTTATACTGGGGTGATGACGATAGCGATCTTCTTATGTGTAGAATGTGTGGCCATCCCCGGTACAAAGAGCCACGACGGAAGGGACCAGGTGGTAAATCGAGCAAGACAAAAAAGAAAGTGCCACATAAGAGGATGTATTATCTTCCTATCATTCCTCGTTTAATGAGATTGTTTCAATCTAGTGCTACAGCTCAACACATGACGTGGCATGCAAGAAATTCTGAAGATACTGAGGCTGGGGATATGAGACATCCGTCCGACTCTGAAGCCTGGAAACACCTTGATAACGTGTTTCCAGGATTTGCTTGTGAACCGAGGAATGTGAGATTAGGCTTGAGTACTGATGGTTTTGCACCGTTTGGGAGTTATGGAAAGAAGTATTCTTTGTGGCCGGTGATACTGACTCCGTATAATCTACCTCCATGGATGTGCATGAAACCTCAAACAATGTTTCTGACTGTATTGGTGCCTGGTCCGTCGAATCCAAAGCATAAACTTGATGTTTATCTCCAGCCTCTTATTAAAGACTTGATCTTCCTATGGGATAACGGAGTCCAAACGTATGATGTTTCTAGGAAACAGAACTTCACGATGCGTGCTGCTTTATTGTGGACCATTAGCGACTTTCCTGCATATGCTATGTTGTCCGGGTGGAGTACAGCCGGAAAGCAAGCTTGTCCGTATTGTATGGAATATTCTGAAGCTTTCAGTCTCCCGAAGAGTAGAAAAGTTTCATGGTTCGATAATCACCGAAGGTTTTTACCTCGAGATCATCCATTTCGAAGGAATAAGGTGGACTTCACGAAGAATACAACAGTCACAAACAATCGACCGCCCCTTCGAAATGGTATTTTATACATTTATTTTAACATGTTTTTTTGGGTTACATTTATTCTAACATTTATTAATCGTACAGGACAAAGTCTGTTACATGAGATTGAGTGGACGGGTTTGAAAAAAACTACGGAGGAAAATGCACAAGAACACAACAAAGGAATCCCTGGTAACTGGAAGAAAAAGGGTATTTTTTGGGACTTGCCATATTGGAGTTCACTATTGCTCCGACACAATTTGGATGCCATGCACATTGAGAAGAATGTGTTTGACAATGTGTTTAACACAATCATGAACACAGAAGGCAAGACGAAAGATACTCCAAAGTCCAGGGAAGAGTTGAACACTATCTGTCGCTGTGATGAGTTGGAACAGGATACCCGTACTGGTAAATATCCAAAGGCTTGCTACACACTAGATAAGGCACAAAAACAGGAATTGTGTAGGTGGATTAAAGAGTTAAGATTTCCAGACGGCTACGTGTCAAACATGAGTCGATGCGTAGACACAACAAAAGGCAAAGTTGCAGGGATGAAGAGTCATGATTGTCATGTTTTTATGCAGCGCTTGATACCTATTGCGTTTCGAGAATTTCTTCCTCTGAATGTGTGGAGGGCTGTCACTGAATTAAGTCTCTTTTTTAGAGATTTAACGTCTACAACAATCAAGGTTGATGATATGAATCGTTTGGAACGAGACATTCCAGTTATTTTGTGTAAGTTGGAACGTTTTTTCCCACCTAGCTTCTTTGACTCGATGGAACACTTACCTGTTCACTTAGCGTATGAAGCTAGGATTTGTGGTCCAGTGCAGTACAGGTGGATGTACCCATTTGAGAGGTGAACAATTCTATTTCTCTCATTTAATTAGTTTTTAGTATAAGGAGCCTTATTTTAATTTGTTAACTATTATAATTTTAGGTATCTCCACAACTTGAAGCGGAATGCTAAACAGAAGGCAAACGTCGAAGCATCGATTGTTAATGCGTATTTGAATGAAGAGGTTGGCATGTTTTGTTCATATTATTTTGAAGACCATGTCAACACGAGGATCAGGAATGAACCACGTAACTTCGATGGTAGAGGTACGCAACAAGAAGTCGATGGCATGCTCTCTGTATTCAAGTCTAAGGGGCGACCTATAGGAAAAGCCACTGAACGATATTGGTCAACACACACAGAGGCTGAAATAGCACAAACGTACGTGTTATTGAATTGTGATGAAGTTCAGCCTTACATTGAGTAAATATATATTTCATATATTTATCATCTAATTAAATAGCACTAAACGTGCGTCATTTATCATCTAATTGTGTTGTGAATTATTAGGATGTATACACAAGAACTACGACATGCAGATCAAAACATCTCAGATAGAGACATAGATACTAGTTTTCAACGTCAATTTGCCCGATGGTTCCAACGTTATGTGAGTATCATTAATTGAATTTTACGTGAACAAATAATTGTTTTGATTAATGTTAATTTTAATTGTACGTATAGGGACAATCGCACGATTTTCAGAACCGGTTCTTACAGGATCTCAGCCAAGGACCATTACGGCGTGTGAGGACTTACAACGGCTATATTGTGAAAGGCTACAGGTTTCATACATCAGAGTATGCATCAACAAGAACGACTAACAACAGTGGTGTTTGTCTTAGGGGTGCGAATTACAATGCAGATGCAAGTGATTACTTTGGGGTGTTGCACGAAGTCGTTGAAATTGAATATCCGGGATATCCAGTGAAAACCGTAATGTTGTTCAAGTGCCATTGGTTTGACACATCCCCTTTAGGAACCAAAATTCATCCGGAGTACAAGCTTGTGGATGTTAATTCGAAAAGGAAGTATAGCGGGGATGATCCGTTTGTATTTGCCTCTCAGGTATCTCAAGTCTACTACTGCACGTATCCAGGAGCTGGAAAACGTAATAGATCAGAATGGCACGCTGTTTGCAAAGTGAAGGCAAGGTCAATGGTGGAGGTCCCCCAAAAGGAAAACAACGATGAAGATGAACCTCCGTTTCAAATGGAACAAATAGAGAATCAAACTGAAGTGTTTGCGGGAGATTTTAATCTTTCGGTAGACTTGACGGCTGCAAATCCACAATTGATTGTTATTGAAAACGATAGTGGACATGAGGAGGAGGATGAACATGACGAGGGGGAGGATGAAGAAGATGAGGAGGAAGAGGAAGATGTGGCAAATAATGAAAATGAAGACGAAGATGAAGATGAATATTAAATTAATGTAACCTAGCTATTTTATTTTGTACAATTTATAAGATTTCATTATTTATCATTTGGTTATAACTTATAATTTAATTATTTATCATTTGGTTATTTTATTAATTAACTTATAATTTAATTATTTATCATTTGGTTATAAAAATCCAATGATCCGTCGCCATTTCCGTCGCTAACGGCAACGAGCCAAAGCCGACCGAAATATCCGTCGCTAACGGCAACGAGCCAAAGCCGACCGAAATATCTGTCGCCATTTCAGTCGCTAACGGCAACGAGCCAAAGCCGACCGAAATATCCGTCGGCATTTCCGATTATAAATGTAACTTTCTCTCATTTCACGCGTATTTTCCCTCAATCTCTCTATGTCTCTCCCTCTCCCTCTCCCCCACTCCACCTCCTTTCCGAATATAAAGCCTCCTTGCCGTGGTCGCGGCCGCCGCCCATCCTCCCTACCTGCAGTCGTCGCCCATCCTCTCTCCAAGAAAGCCGTCGCCCACCGCCTCCTCTGCCGTCGCCCACCGCCTCCTCTGCCGTCGCCCACCGCCTCCTCTGCCGTCGCCGTCTTCGTTTGAAAGGTACGTTTTTTTTTTTTTTTTGTTAAATTTGGTCTGAATTGATGTGTATGAGTCTAAAGTGAGAGAGGTCAAGTGTATTTGGTTTCTGAAAATTCATTTACCTTACCAAAAGAATCATGTGGTTTGAATAACTACCAAAGAATCATGTGGTTTGAGCAAAAAAAATGTTTAATACTATTATATAATTTGAGGAAAATGGAGATATGTGTTAATTTTGAGTATTTAATAAGATGCAGTGAGAATCACATAGATAAGGTATGAAAATACGAATTGAAAATTAATTATAATTCTAAAAGTTTTTCACGTGCCTTAGGCCCTACAACTTGTTTGCCTCTAATTTTATGGTATATATGCTTTTCTAATATTTGTATCACATATGATACACGTACAGTCTATGTATATGTTTTAATTTATTGAATATGATTTAGTATAGGTTAGCACAAATTAATATAGAGAAATACTTGTAAAATGTGCAACTCAGTGATTTTTTTGGCATTCTGCACGTATTCATGGAGATATGTTTAAATATCCATTTTCCTTGAATTATTGATTTATTTATTGTACTCTAAATCTCTTATCTTTGAACTACCAGCATGACCGAAACTATGCGAGCCTAATGAAGTTACTTGATCTCTGTTGAGGTATGTTCAATTTTTATAATAATTTAATTTATGTTTAAATATATAAAATGACAATTGAATCTTGATTCTTTGGAATTGATTTTGAAATGGCAGGGATGCAGTCGAGTCAGCGAAGGACAATTTAATATACTCCACGGTACGTATTAATATACTCACATTCTTGTTAAATTATTTCTCATATAAGTTTTTGTTAATGTTTACTACGTTGTTTTAATATTTCACAGAGCTTTTTCAAGCATTCTAGTGAGGGGTATAGTTGTCATAATTAGCAGCAAAATTCTATTTGCTTCTTACTTGATCGATCCTCTGCCAATTTCGGAACACCATTCGATGCCTTAGCACTCTGGTCTACATCATCAAGTTTTTGTTGTTTGCTCAAGCAAAGGACGACAATTTTGTTTATTCTGTTGGATGTAATGTAGATTAGTGTATTGAATTATTTAAGCAATTTTGATCGTGTATTGAATTATTTAAGCAATTTTGATCGGGTCGGATCCCGATCGCAAATAAATTTTTTTTTAAAATTTTTGGTACTTACCGACGGACTATTCCGTCGGTTTAGCGTCGGTAATACCGACGGGCGAGCCGACGGAATATCATTTTTTTAAAAAAAATTTAATACTTACCGACGGAAAATTCCGTCGGTAAATTAAAATAATAAAATTTAAGTCCAAAATATACCGACGGATCTACCGACGAAAAATTGATTTGGGATCCGTCGGTACAGGCAACCCGGTTTGAAAACTTGGTTTGAAAACGGGTTGGCTTGACTGCCGACGGAATTGAATCCGTCGGTATAGGCGACCCGGTTTGAAAACGGGTTGGTTTGAATCCGTCGGGAATCCGTCGGCATATACCGACGGATGCATATTTTCCGTCGGTAACCACTACCGACCAATTCATTGACGACGGATAAAATCCGTCGGTAATTCCGTCGGTAAGAGCCAATACCGACTGAATATCCGTCGGCATAACCGTCGGTAAAACACCTCTTTTTTGTAGTGGTGAATTGCAATTTGAAAATACCAAAAATTCGATTGAATACTTGCATTTCTGGGTGACGACCTTGACCACCAAAATCTTTTAGATGATATCGAACACCACGTAATGGGGAATTGACGTCGATTAGATATTATTGACGGTGTCCGAAATACTATAATTTTTAAAGAAAGAACATAATTTTAAAATACAGAGATGTAATTTTTTTCACGATAATAATGGTGGTAAAGAATCTGTGATGCTTATCAAAGAACATAGTTAACACAATTTTTTTTTTCTTCTCTTTCAGAGTTTTCTAAGAGAATCCGTTGAAATCTCTACTTTTTAGAAGAGATTTTGATTAGTGAAATTTATTTATATTTTTGAAAGAGAATCCAACGAAATCCATAGAGTATTAAAATCCATAGATTGTTGAATACCTAAAGATTTCTAAAGACTTTTTAAAATCCGTATTGAATACCTCAAAATTTTGAAAGACTTTTAAAAATTCGAATTGAATACCCCAAATTTTAAAAGTTCAAAAAAATCCAACAAAATCTCAATTGAATACACCCCTTAAAGGATTTGACCAACATTAGTTCTCTAATTTGAACAAGTATAAATTGCATAATTTATGCAACATGCTATATTTAATTAAAGGATTTAAACATAACATCTAATCTATCAGGTTTTCTTTCTTTTTTTTTTTTTGAAAAACAACAGGTTTTCATATTTAAAATCCACAAAATTACAAATTTTAAATATCTTAAATAAAATAATTATGATTGAAACTGATTTATAAAAATATTCTCCTATTAAAAATGATAAATTACATCATTTAAAAAAAAAAACTCCGTACACAAATAATTTTAACTAAAACATCACATTTCAAGTCCAATAAATCACAACATATTACTATTATCACAATCATAATAAAAACATTTATTAATTTATTTAGTCACATATTAAAAGACAAACACCAAACATTGTTTTTGAGAAATTAAATTAACACAAATTCATCCTCACAAAATAAATAAATACTTAAATTTTTAGGCGCCTTTTGGGAATAACATAAAGTGAATTCTTCTTTGCGAGTGTCAATCCCAACCTCTCCTCTCTATCAATATCTTCGGCCTTCACTCCAAGTGGGAGATCCCAATCAAACGAATGGACTAAAGTCGCTATTGCTAGGTGCACCACCCGATGAGCTAATGGGAACCCGACGCAGATCCTCCGACCCGATCCGAACGGGATCAAGTTGAAGTGTTGTCCCTTGTACTCCACACTGGAATTCAAGAACCTCTCAGGTTTGAAAGTGAGCGGGTCTTCCCACGAATTCGGGTCACGACCGATTGCCCAAGCGTTCACAAACACCTGCGTTCCTTTTGGAATAGTGTAATCAAAGTACTTGGTGTCCTCCATGGTGTTTCGAGGCAGTAACAGGGGCAACACCGGGTGCAATCGGAGCACTTCTTTTACAACGGCTTGTAAGTAAGGCAAATTCTCCATGTCTTTCTCCTCTACTTGACGGTTCAATCCAACGACCCGATCCAATTCTTCACGGAGCTTGTTAAATGTGTGTGGACTGCGCAAAAGCTCCGCAAATCCCCACTCAATGCTTATGCTCGTTGTTTCCGACCCGGCAAAGAACATTTCCTGAAAATTAGCTTTAATATGATCAATTTGTTTGGTCCAAAAACATAAATAAAATGGGATGAAATATAATCGGGGCTTACAGTGATATGAATGTTAATGTTCTTGTGGGTGATGCTATCAGGGCCATCTTTACCGTCGCCTTGGTAATCCAAGAGCACATCAAGATAATCTTTCTTCTCTCTGACTTTCCCTGCTTTCCTATCATCAATTCTCTCCTGAATAAACCTTCCAGCAATTCTCATGGTTATAGTCAAATTCTTCTTCATTTTCCGCTTCATTCCCAGGGGGTCCAACCACTTCAACCACCGCAGATAATCCGCAATATTCGGGGTCCCGGAAAGCTCCAGAATCGTGTTCATACATTCAAAAAACTGGCGCGACTCGGGGTCCTTGGCGTCGAGCAGGTCTCTCGAAAGCATAAGATTTCCGACGAGATTAAACGCCATCAGGAACAAACAGTGACTGATCTGCACCTCGCCGTTGCCGCCCTTGGCACGTGACCGCTCCGATTCCTCCATTATCCACCGCTCCATGTTGTCCCTGATCCGGTGGCGGAGCTCCATGGTCTCGTTCATTCTTTTGTTGACAAGAAACTCCATGGAGCAGAGGCGGCGGAGGACACGCCAGTAGCCGCCGAAATTATTCATGCCGAGCGTTCCCTGGTCGAAATCGTAGGCGGTGAGGACGTCGGGGGCTTTGCGGTCGGCGAAGGGGAGGTCGTGCTTCTTGAAGAACTCGGAAGCAGAGTCGGCGTTCTGAACCACCATTGTGTTGACGGAGCCGAGCTTGAGCCAGAGGATGGGGCCGTATTTGGTGCGCCAGTTGTGCATGGTCTCATGGGGGAGATCGCCGAGTTGAAGGAGGTTTCCGAAGATTGGGATGGCTTTAGGGCCCGGAGGGAAGTTGCCGGATTTTTTGGGAATCAAGAAGAAGAGTATGACAAGGGCGATTCCGGTGACTATGGAAATTGTGAGTGGGTCGAGTGACCACTCCATTTTTGGCTACTTTACTTTTAGAGTGCAAGTTTTAGCTCTTGTCTTGATAATGGAACCTTTCTATTTCCTTAGCTCTGTATATATATATATATATACTACTACTCCAACAAATTGATAGATTGGGTGAATGTGGTGGCGGTAAAAAGATACAACTTCACCACATTATTTATTAAGGCTATTATTGTAAAATGGGGGAGTGTTAAAATAAAAAAATTGATATAGTAAAAGTATTAAGATTCTTTCAATTTTAAAATAAATATTTTGAAAAACTAATTGAAAAAATGAAGTTTTTGCCAAAACTTTCTTTGTGTCATTTACGTATTTCATGATTGCACCACGACAACAACATCTGTGTCTCTCTTAATTCCTAATGGGAATAAATGTCCAAAAAAAACTTTATAATACCCTCCTCATTTCATTCATATAAAGTATACTTACATTTTTTGACATAATTTTTTTTTAAAATGGAGTGTTGAAGAATTCAGAATGTATGAGCGTTAGTCTTTAAACTCTGATATTATAAAAGAATTACGTTTCATTTTAAAGTACAAACATGTAGAAGGATGGAAAATTTATTTTTCTATATTAATTTCTAATAGTAAAGATAAAAAATAAATGAACACACATTTTTAATTGACAAACGAATAAGGAGAGTGAAATATTAAAATAAATAGAATATTGTACACGATGGGCACGAGGGAAGGTGTTTTCTTCCATGCAAACAGAGTGAGTTGTGAGGATGAGATTTCTCCATCCCCATAAATCTCTTTTAATGTCAGTTTTGTCAACATGCAGCTGGGTGGGCCAGTATTAAAAAAAATACTATGTTCACTTTCTACATATATATGAATGTACGGTCCATTTAGGAACATGGGGTTTCAATATCTCATGTTACAATTTCTTTTTCATTTTTCAGGGGAAAGGAATCAATGGATATTCATGTTAAGAGTTCAATTCATGTCATACAAATGTTATGGTATGGAATGGTTGGAGAAACTATAATAATTGTATTAAAGTTCATTTTTTTAATTATTATAGTGATAGTAGAATGTTAGGCCTATTTTGATTAGGGATGATGATGGATGAGATTGAGATTGAGATTGAGGTGGATAAGTTTGTAAATAGTAATTGTGTTTAGATAAAGATGAAAAAATTTATATCAAATTAAAAGTAATATTTATCCCTCCGTTCTACAATAAGTGTTGTTTTCATGAAATTTGTTGGAATTAAGAAAGTGTATGTATTGACATGTATACCCTTAAATAATAAAGGAAGATTTTGATCACATTAATTTTTTTCAAATCTTTTCAAATTCTTTGCCCAATCTTCTTCAATTATTTCCAAGTTTATATCTCAAATAATTTTCAAATTGGAGGACATAATGGGAACAAATATTGTAAAAATTCTAAAACAACACTTATTTGTGTAAATTGATTAAAACAACACTTATTATAAAATGGAGGGAGTATTGTTTAATTAGTGTAATAATTAGTGTGAGAAATAAAAGTATAAGCTAGAATTAGTGTGTAGAAAAAAAATTTGAGAAAAAAATTAGTGGTTGAAAGGAAAAAAGATGATGTGACTTTATACAAATATGTGTGTAAGGAATAAGGAGTGAATGAGGAGGTATGAGAAAATAATTGAGATTATATATATATATTAGATACTTAAAAAAAAATTAGATACCGCTGCCCCGATCATCCACCATTGTTACTGTCTTTGTAGCTTCAATTTTTTCTTTGATTTTGTTGCTCTATCAAACAATTTGATATTTCAAATGCGTTGTTTTTACGGTGGTTTAATTGGTAAATCGATTTGTTTATCCAATTTTCTATTATATTTTTTAGGTTCTAATTTGCTATTAATTTTTTATTTTAGTTTATTTTTAACTTATTTATTTTGCTTGGTGTAGCTATTTTGGTGTTAAACAAATAGCTGCACTTATATACCTGGTGCATTATTGAACATTTGAACTGCCTTGGGCCCTTGGGCGGTGCCCTCACGAGTGGTCCAATCTCTTGACTCTTTGTCATTTATATCATTATATACATAATGCATATAACATAACGGGTTACACTATTGTGTATCAGTTACATATACATATAACTGGTTCATATTTAATATTTGAACTAATACTATATTGTACTTAAACTAATACTATATTGTATTTGAAGTAATACTATACTATATTTAAATTAATATTATATTGTATTTATCATAACTCATGAGTAAAATTCATCTATTTAGAAAATTATATTAAAAAAGAACAAGTTACATGTATGCAACTAGTACACACAAGTAATTGCCATAACATAGGGTGTTATATTGTAAAACAGTGATTTTTTTTTTCCTTTTTTGTGAGCCATATATCTAACTTAACATGTGCATTCTCACCGAGGCCCGTAATAGGTTGATTGATTCAATATAGATAGATTATCAGATTTAAGATAAATATTGATCTAATTAAATTAAAAATAAAATTCTATTTAATACGTAAAATTACAGTCGACTATATGCATCCTAAATAATCGAAAAATACATTATTTTTATTCAATTTGAATCAATTAAGATATTTTAACAATAAATATCCCAACTTATCTACCCAACTGGTGTATATCTAAAACTAGATGACTCCCCGCGTATTACGCGGTATATTGATAAAAGTTACAGAGTAATATTCAAAATATAGTATAACTCATATTTTAAAAGATACACTTATAAAATTTCATAGGTAAATTTACTTTTTATAATTTAAAATTTTATTATATAATTTTTTTTTTTGAATTTTTTTTTTTTTTTTAGGTATAATTAGTATGATAAAATTTATTTTATCAATTAATTTATAATATATATTCAATTACTGATAAAATTATATACAGATGAATTTATCTTATTAATTAATTAAATTGATATATTCTATAAAATGTATAATATCATTGACATATGTATTAACCAATAGTTTAATTACACATTAAATTTAAAAAAATCAATTTAATCTCCATGCGACACATCATCACATTTAACCATATGATGACACGTGGCAAAACTAAACTCCCTATTAGTATATAGGGGTGATGATACTCCCTCCGTCTCAAGATTTTTTACACACTTTCGTTAATGGGCGTCCCAACATTTTTTACATACTCCAAAAAAGGAAACAACTTACATAATGAATTACCAATAACACCCCTCTTTTATTTTACTTTTCCTTCCCTTTAGTCAAATCACTCCACTTTAATCAATGAATTACCAATAATACCCCTTCTTTATTTTACTTTACACATCACTTTATTCTATTTTCTTAATTTCCGTGCCGATCAAAGTGTGTAAAAAATCTTGGTACGGAGTGAGTACTATTTTATTAACTTTAAAAGTAAGGAGTATAATATACTCGATATTATATTTGCAGACTTTGAAATGCGTGAACCACATCAATGTCCTTGGAGTCACGTAACATGCAGATTTTTTATTTATTTTTGATGGTTGCACTTGCGTTTGTTTGTCAATTTATTTTCTTAAAATTGCAAATTGATTTTATTTTTAATTGAATAAATCAGCAAGTATTAATATCACTAGCCACTGGCCCACTATCTAGTAGTAGTATCTACGTAGCTAGTTTCACTAACTGTTTTGATGAAAAAAATGCAACCACTAATCCCCTCCCTATTCAAATATTGTGACACGAACCAACCAATAGCTAAAAGTGTAATTAATGTGTTGCAAAAAATTGTGCCTTATTATAAACTTAATTCAATCTCTAAAAACTAAGGCATTCCAGCAAAGCATCTCATGGGCTTCATCCAAACTTCACCAAGAATAAACCAAAATATATGAAGATAAATAATATTTGATATGTCGAAAATATAGGAAATTATCAAACGCAAAACCATCAATTTAAACACATAATTCATATACTACCACACTACTACATAAAAGCTCTCCAAGTGCAATTTAGCTTGGACAGCTCCCACTTGAAGAGCTCTTTTAAAAGCTCTCCAAGGCTAGTAGTGCCATTTTAAACTCATCATTTGGTCTAATAAAAAGAAATAAGGTTATCTTATTCTTACCTTATTAAAAATGTGAATAACAATAGTTGTCGGAGACGTACGATCACACAACACACTTTCGTGGCACAACTTTTAAGGGGTGGAGTTTTCCCACTGTAATTCCCATCCTCTCGTTCATATCGATAATATTGGGTTCGGTCTCCCACTCAAACTCATGAAGCAGCGATCCTAGCATGAAGAGCAACATTCTATGGCCCAATGCGAGGCCCGCACACATCCTACGGCCCGCACCAAACGAAATCAACTCAAAATGCTGCCCCCTATAATCAATATTATTGGTGCCTAAAAATCTTTCGGGCTTGAAAGAAAAAACATCTTCCCAGCATTCTTGATCGCGTCCAATGGCCCAAACGTTTACGAACACCTGCGTGTTCTTAGGCACTAAGTAGCCCATAAATTCTGTTTCTCGAATCGCACGACGAGGGATTAGAAAAGGGATCGGTGGATGGAAGCGAAGAGTTTCCTTGATCACCGCCTGCAAGTAAGGGAGACTGTCAATGTGGCTCTCTTGCAAATTTTGTGTTGGCCTGATAAGGCTTGAAATCTCGGCTTTGGCCTTTGACATTGTTGCTGGATTGCGAAGAAGTTCCGTCATTGCCCACTCGATGCTGTTGCTAGTAGTCTCCGTTCCGGCCAAGAACATTTCCTAAAAAAATTAGAAAAATAAATACCATGAAAGAATTGGTTTTTTACTTAAAAAATAAAATAAGTAACGAATGACATAAAGATTCAAACCGAATCTTTTGTATCCCCTGCCTAGACGATTATGTGATGTGATACACCTAAATTATGACATTCAAATTATACATTCCAAACCAAATCAATTGATGTTGTAGTGAAGTACCCATAAGTTGGTTTTACTTCCTAAAACCCTCCCCTCCCAAACCCCAACACAAATATAGTTCAAAATTAGGTTTAATTCAAAAAAGTCAAATGCTTTAATAATGGAAGATTGTGAATTGGTTACCAATATGAAGATAACAATATCAGTTTCTGATAATTTTCCAGATAAGTAATCTGTAATTCCAGAAGGTTCTTCATAATTCTCATTCATGCATATGACTCTTTGTCTTCATGAGTCAAAAATTATATCCATTGGAATATGTAATGATGGTCAATTAACTTGACCACATTAGTTATGCATTTATCATTGTATGCTTATATAAGCACTTGTAATCTTGCTGATTAAAACAATCGATCAAGAAAAACTTTTCAGAAGCTCTACTGCATAAGCTTCCTTTATATTTTCAATATTAAACAAATCTATTTTTCCAAACACTAAATCCATAAAATCCCAACAGATTTGTGGTATCAGAGCCACCCTTTGGTTCTGATTCTCCTCCAATATTTATCAATGGCATCTACAAGCAACCAAGAGCTTGCGTTCATATATTCCCAACAAGGTGTTCCTATTTTTGTTGGTCAAGATTATGAACTATGGAGTGTTCTTATGAAGACCCTGTTCGTGTCTCACGAACTTTGGGAAATTGTCGAAGAAGGGTATATTTCCCATACCCCGGAGGAGGTTGCTGCATTTTCAAATGCACAGAAAAAAGAGCATAAAGATAACAAGACAAAAGATGCAAGAGCCTTGTCCTTTATGCACCAAGGGGTGAATCGATCAATCCTTTCGCGTATTACGATTGCCAAGACTGCAAGAGAGGCATGGCAAATTCTGAAAAATCAGTTTGGAGGACATGAGAAGGTAATCACAATCAAGCTGCAAAATCTTTGGCGAGACTTCGACAATCTCTCCATGAAAGATTCCGAAAATGTACAAGAGTATCTTTCTCGAGTTTCATCCGTAGTGAATCAAATCAGGGGATACGGAGATACTCTAGAAGAGAAGAAAATCATTGAGAAAGTCCTACGATGTTTGCCGGCGAAGTTCGAGCATATTGTTGCGGCAATTGAAGAATCCAAAGATTTATCGAGATTGACTTTGGATGAACTCATGGGTTCTCTTGAAGCCCATGAAAAGAGAATGAGCAGATTCACGACTCAAGCAATGGAGCAAGCTTTTCAAGGAAAAGTGAATATCTCACAAAAACAGAAAGACGAACCGCAAGATAAAAGGAATATGTCGGCACAACCACGAGGAAGAGGACGTGGCAGACCTCAAAATTTTCGTGGCCGAGGTCGAGGAGGAAGAAGCAACTCTAACTTGAGATCTAATAATCAAAACTCAGAATCTTGTTGCCGCATTTGCCGGAAGAATACCCATGACACCAATAGTTGTTGGTATAGATGAAAAAGGTGCAGGAATGCAACTCACTCTCAAAGAGATTGCTGGTATCAAGATGATGGTGAGACAAAGGAAGCAAATTTCACGGAAAAGAATGAAGGTGATCAGGTATTTTATTCTTGTTTAAATTCTCAACAGCAATTTGAGAATATTTGGTATGTGGATAGCGGTTGCAGCAATCACATGTCAGGAAATAAAAATATGTTCGTGGATCTCGATGAATCTTTTTCATCTCAAGTGAAACTTGGAAACAACAAATCTCTCAAAATCAGTGGAAGAGGAGCCATTGCAGTCCAGACAAAAGAAGGGCAGTCCAACATCATCAAAGATGTCTTCTACGTGCCAGAATTGACTCAAAACTTGTTGAGTGTCGGCCAGCTGCTAAAGAAAAACTACAAGGTGGAATTTGATAATGATCTTTGTATCATTATTGACAAACAAAAGAAGTTGACAGTTGCAAAAATCAAGATGAGTCAGAACCAAGTCTTCCCTCTCAATCTGCCACTATCCCAGAAAGTTGCTTTGCATAACACAACAGATGGAGACCATAATCTTTGGCATTTGAGGTATGGACATTTGAGTTACAAAGGCTTAAGTTTGCTGAAGAAAAAGAACATGGTGTTCGGGCTTCCGAATTTCCCAGATCAAGATCGTCCGTGTGAAGGGTGCATTTTCGGAAAAATGCACCGCCTACCATTTCCGAAGATATCTTATAGAGCCAAAGTCCCTCTTGAGTTGGTGCACGCTGATATTTGTGGGCCGACGCAAACTCCATCTCTCAATGGTTACAGGTATTTTCTCTTGTTCGTAGACGACTACACCAGGATGATGTGGGTGTACATTCTCAATCAAAAATCAGAAGCATTTCCCAAATTTTTGGAGTTCAAGAGGCTAGTGGAAAATCAGTCGGGCAATAAAATTAAAATTCTCCGCACCGATCGTGGAGGAGAATTTATTGGAAAGGCATTCATGGATTATTGCAAAGAAAGGGGGATCCAAAGGCAGTTGACAGTTCGATACAGCCCGCAACAAAATGGTGTTGCCGAGCGAAAAAATCGCACCATTGTGGAAATGAGTCGAAGCATGATGGCTGGCAAAAGTCTCCCCAAAACATTTTGGGCAGAAGCAGTAAATGCAGCTGTGTATATTTTGAACCGGTCACCAACAAAGGCGGTTCCAAATAAGACTCCATATGAGGCGTGGCATCGACGAAAGCCTCAGGTAAATCATTTTAAAGTTTTTGGTTCCATTGCTTACTCTCATATCCCATCTCAACGGAGGGAAAAATTTGATGACAAAGGAGAAAAGCTTATCCTTGTTGGTTATAGTGATGAGTCCAAAGGATATCGATTATTGGACCCGAGGACTAATAAACTCACAATTTCTCGAGATGTTATTTTTGATGAAATGCAGTCGTGGAACTGGGGCGATGATCAAAACATTACATCTCAGCCTACACCACCACAACCGATTGATCAACCAAGTACAAGTGGTGGAGCAAGAACCTCAAGTGATGGAGATTCTGATCCGGAGTCGGAGAGTCCTGTAAGAAAGTTTCGAAGCTTAAGAGACATCTATGAGTCATCTGATGTTGCATTTTTTGCTGGTGAGCCGCAAAATTATGATGAAGCTGCAAAAGAAGAAATTTGGCAAAATGCAATGAATGAAGAAATTGCTAGCATCGAGAGAAATAATACATGGTATCTTGTAGACCATCCAGGAGAAAAAAATGTGATCGGGGTCAAATGGATCTACAAGACAAAGTATAAGGAAGATGGCTCAATTCACAAGCATAAAGCTCGCCTAGTTTCAAAAGGGTATTCTCAACAACCCGGAGTCGACTTCACGGAGACATTTGCACCGGTTGCACGAATGGAGACAATTCGCATTGTTCTAGCTGTTGCTGCACAATTGGAGCTGCCTATTTACCAGTTAGATGTTAAATCCGCTTTTCTCAATGGCGAGTTAGAGGAAGAAGTGTACGTGGAGCAGCCGACAGGCTATACTGTTCAAGGAAAAGAAGATAAAGTCTATCGCCTCAGAAAAGCATTGTACGGGCTCAAACAGGCACCTCGAGCCTGGAATAGCAAGATTGACGGTTACTTTCGATCAAAATGAGCCGTCGTTGTATGTAAAGAAAGGTGCGCAAGATCTCCTTATTGTTTGCCTTTACGTTGACGACTTGATTTACACAGGGACGAATCTAGTCATGGTGCAAGAGTTCAAAAAGGCAATGATGGCGGAATTTGAGATGACTGATTTGGGATTGATGAAATATTTTCTTGGGATTCAAGTCCGTCAATCAAAAGGAGAAATTTTAATTTCTCAAGAAAAATATCTTGAAGGAGTGTTGAAAAAATTTCAGATGCTTAATTGCAAACCTATCTCGACTCCACTTGCAGTCAATGAGAAATTGCAATTGAATGATGGTGCTGATAAAGTTGATGCAAAAATTTATCGAAGTCTTGTAGGCTCTCTGATCTACTTGACAAACACAAGGGCTGATATTATGTATCCAGTTAGCCTAATATCAAGGTTCATGCACGATCCAAGCAAGTTGCATTTTGCAGCGGCAAAGCGAATTTTGCGATACCTTCAAGGTACGAGGAAACTTGGCATTAAATATGTCAAAGAGAAAGAAAGTAAGCTTGTTGGATATACCGATAGTGATTGGGCTGGATCGTTGGATGATCGAAAAAGTACGTCAGGCTACATTTTTTGCTTGGGCTCTAAAATCATTTCTTGGGCATCGAAAAAGCAAAATACGATTGCGCTTTCTTCGACGGAGGCAGAATACATGGCTGCTACTGATGCTGCTTGTGAAGCAATTTGGTTGAGAAGAATTTTGTGTGATGTTGAGCAAAAGCAGGAGGCTCCCACAACAATTTTTTGCGACAATATTGTTATACCTAGTCAAAGAAGTCAATCTTTGACTAGTCAATCCTAGTCACCAGCTTACGTGGTGAGGACCAGTCAACAAAGTCGTGCGACGACTAGTCAACAAGACCAAGAAAATGTAATAGAATAGATGTTTTAATATATTTAAGTGCTCGCTCAAAGATGTTGACGAGCACCTATTTCAGTTAGCTGCTCGCCCAAATGTGTGGCGAGCACCTATCTATCTTAGCTAGAATAGCCAAGTACTGAAGCCTTGGGAGACAGCATGGAGCGTGGCGACCACACTCCTCGACATGGTCCTCCGGCGACCACCGTGGCTCAGCTCCTCGGCATCTCGGCGAGGACGAGCACTAAAGGCGGTTTAGCATTAAATGTGCCATCAAATCACCTTTTCGGGCAGAAGACAGGTCCAATGAGGGCGTACCACGTGTAAAGGGCGGGCAGCCCCTAGAAACCACTATATAATGCCTAAAAGAGGCTCATTTGTACACAAGTTACCCAAAGCAATAAACTCTCCCAAGCTTCTAAAGCTTTAGCTTCTCCAAGAAGCTATATCTTGTGTTCTTGTTTGTTCTTCATTAGATCATCAAGATCATTATATTAATCCGCATAAACACGCAATAAACCCCCGATAATCATATATGTTTGTTTCGTGCTAATAAACAGCCCACATCCGAGTCAACCCGACGAAAGCACGTACAACATTTGGCGCTAGAAGGAGGGGTCCTTTTACGTGTTCATCACTCTCAGTTTCGACCGATCATCGAGCGATCGGTTTGCAAACTCCGTTTTCAGGTTTTTAATCGGTAGTTCCACCGTTTAAAGCTTTATTTACATATTTTCGTGTTCTTGAATATTTGCGATATTCGAGACATTTTTTGGAGTTTGATCTCCGTGTAATCTTGTTTTTAAGCTTTAGTTGTTATTGCTTTGCTCATAAGTAGTTGTAATAGCACGTTCTTCTGCGTAAGAACTTTAATCTTTCATTTTTAAGCGTCGAAAGCTTAAGAACAGTCTTATCCTTGTAATAATCTCCAGGAGACACTCTTTAAACGATGTCTCAGCATACTCCACGTGACGGAATCTTACCCCCCGGAGGGAACGAGCACCCTCCGGCGCCGGCGGTGAATCCGTTTGCAAACGTGAATATGGGGGACATTCTGAATGATCCCCAACATCTGAAAGACCTCTGTGACTATCTCAATGAGAAGAAGAGGCAGAATGAGGAGCTGGAGAAGGCCAAAGATCAGGCCTTCGACCGAGCTCGCAAAGCCAAGGGAAACGAAGAAGATAACCGTTCCTATCACTCCAACTCTGTTCACCCCCAGGACAGAGGAAAAAACAAAGTCGACGAGCACTCCCACAATAGCCACACGGGAGACTCGCGACACCGAAATTCGGTTTTCAACCGGATGGATGACAGAGATAAGAGGGCTCCTCGCCCGGTGCATTTCAATGTGGATGGCCGACCAGGCAGAGCCGACCACCACCGAGATCACGCTGATAAGAGAGATCAGGGTGATAGAGTCTCAGCTCTTGACCGAGTGGGACCAGGGAAGGGTTCGCGAGCTCCTGCGAAGAGTTATCGCAGCCGCCAGTCTGAGAGACATTCCCCCAGGCGATCACGACATGATGATCGCCCGGCCGCATCCCAAGGGAGCCGACGCGACGAGGTCGTCGTCCCCCGAGCACAAACTGCCGAGGAGGGGCAAATCTCCCAGTTCCTCGAGACCCAAAAATTAATGAAGATAGAGATGGAAACTCTGCGAGCTGAGGTGGTCGCCTCGAAGCTAGGGACCACCCCACCAATCACTCTGCCCGCACCTCCTTTGAGCGTTGCAATCCTTACCGCCCCCATTCAAAGAAAGATTCAAATGCCCTCCATGCCGGCATACGATGGTGCATCCGACCCTAGAGTACATCTGTCCAAGTACTCCAACTATATGGCCTCAATTGGGGCAACGGACGCCACATAATGCAGGAACTTCTCCCTAACTTTGGGAGACCGGGCTCACCGATGGTACACAACGCTGAGTCCCGGATCGGTCACCTCATTCCTTGAGCTGGGACAACTATTTCTGACCTACTACGGGTCTATTGCTGCTCGCCCAGCTTCAAAGCAACGTTTGGCGAACGTTCGACAATCTATAAATGAGTCTGGCAAGGACTTCATCGAGCGCTTCGATAGGCTGGTGATCGATGGGGAGGCCGTGAACGATGAGACCAAGCTGATCTCAGCTGTTTCCGGTCTGAGGATAGGTACCAAGCTTTGGGAATCTATCCACCTTACTTTCCCCAGTTCTTATGCGGACTTCCGCACGAGGGCTGGGAACTTCATTCAGATGGAGGAAATAATGGACGCGGCCAAGGCTAACGAGCAGCCGGAGGCGTCCAAGAGGGTCTGGCCCAAAAAGAATACGAACACTGGGGAGTCGTCCCAGCCCAAGAAGGCGACCACTCAAACTGGAAGTGCTCGCCCAGCCAACTTCAGGCCTTTCGAGGAGTCTCCTGAGATCATCCAATTCAGAGAATCTCTCTCTGTGGATCCCAGGGGCATTTTCAATGCTGTTAGGGGAAAGAATATGCTCCCCCAGGCCAAGCCAATGCATGCAAGTGATGAAAAACTGGATGGTAGCAAATTCTGCGACTACCACAACTCCATTGGCCACCACACCAACGGCTGCAGGGACTTGGTGAGAAATCTATTCAAGCTATACAATGAGGGCAAGCTCGCCCAGTTCATCAAGCCTCTAGGAAATGGCGACAACAGGGGGAAGAAACGTCGCGACGACGGCGACGACCTGCGCCAACATCTGAATCGTCCCAAGCTAACTCCTCCCATGCCACAACATGCTGGCGGCGACATCGATAATGTGGGCGGAGCCTGTTTGGTGATTGAAGGCCCGTTGGGGGGAACCCAATCCGGAAAAGAGCTATCTGTTCGCCGAGCTCAGAGCGAGCAGCGAACACTGAACAATGTGCACCAGGTGTGCGTCGCTCCGACTGCCGATAAGCCTCTTTCTCATCAAATCCTTTTCTCGGACGACGACCTGAACGGCGTGGTGCACCCGAACAATGATGCTTTGGTCATCACAGGGAAGATCATGGGAACCAACGTCCATCGCATGATGGTCGACACTGGGGCATACACCAACATCCTTTTCAAGCATACTCTGGATGCTCTCGGTGATTATGCGGAATACATCGAGCCTTGCGATGATATAATCGTAGATTTTGGGGATACGCGCAATCTTCCCGTTGGGAAAATCAGACTATCCTTGGAGTTGGCATCGTCGAAAGAGCCAGAAATGCACCATGCTAGGCAGCTCGACTTCTTGATCATCGACATGCCATCGTCCTACAACGTTTTCCTCGGCCGACCTTTCTTCAACGAGTTCAAGGCGGCCGTTTCTACTTATTATTACTGTGTAAAGTTTCCGACCCCAGCGGGAGTTATAACCGTCAAGGGCGATCAGACGCGGGCGAGGGAGTGTCTCGTCCGTTTTGCAAAGCGTCATTCAAAGGAATCTACTATGATTGGCCAGTATATTGAGTGTCAAACACAAACAGAAAAAGTGAACTACTTGGAGGGTCTTCCTAGCAAGTACCGAAAGATTGAAATTGGGGAGTGCAGTCGTAGTTACGACGACCACCAAGTGGAGGCGAACGAGCACGCCTCCATGGAAGTGGACGACCACACCTCAATGGATATCGACGAGCGGACAGTCTCGGGCGACCAGCTCCCCGACGACCAGTTGCCAGAAAACATTCCAGATCTGGAGCCCAGGCTAGGTTTTGAGCCAGAGTTCGGAATCGAGGACCCTCGTTGGAAGGAGCCTAAAGAGCTGGCAACTTCAGCGGAGGACCTCGAAACCATTCATTTAAACGAAGCTCGTCCAGAACTCGAAGTATTCATTGGTTCGAATTTACCAGAAAATTTGCGGTCAGACATGGTCGCATTTTTGAAAGAAAACATCGGAGCATTCGCCTGGTCGCACAAGGATATGGTGGGCATTCCAACAAATCATGCCTGCCACAGATTGAATATTGATCCAGCAAGGAGACCTATCACCCAAAAACGAAGGAAATTTGGGCCTGATAAATATGCGGCTTTGGCAGTCGAAGTCAAGAAATTGATCGACAATAAATTAATCGAGAAAACTGGAACTGACCCCGAGTGGCTGGCCAATCCAGTGCTCGTCAAAAAGGCGACCGGGTCGTGGAGATTGTGTATAGACTTCACAGATCTAAACGACGCCTGTCCCAAAGATCACTTTCTGATGCCCCACATTGATCACCTAGTAGACAATACAGCGGGGCACGAGATGTTAACTTTCATGGATGCTTTCGCAGGCTACCATCAGATCGCGATGCATCCCGACGACCAGCGGCATACGGCTTTCATGACGGCCACCGAAATGTACAACTGGAAGAGAATGCCTTTCGGTTTGAAAAACGCGGGGGCAACATACCAAAGACTGGTAAACAAGATGTTTGAGAAACACATCGGCGAGATGGTGGAGGTCTATATCGACGACATCGTTGTCAAAAGCTTGCGAAAAGAGGATCACCTACACCACCTTGCCATGACATTCGATATACTGAAGGAATACAACATGAAGTTAAATCCGAAAAAATGCAGTTTTGGTGTTAGCTCAGGAAAATTTCTGGGGCATTTGGTTAGCTAGCGGGGCATCGAGGCGAATCCGAGCAAAATTCAAGCAGTCATTAACATGCAAAGCCCAAGGAACGTGAAAGAAGTACAAAGGTTGACAGGATGCCTTGCATCGCTGAACAGATTTATTGCACGAACGGGCGATCGCTGCAAACCTTTTTTCGATGCTTTGAAAAAAGGGAGGTTCGAATGGACCGATGAATGTGAAAAAGCTTTCGAAAAGCTAAAGGAATACCTATCGGATCCGAAGGTCCTATCTAAGCCAGTCCCCGGCGAAATTTTGTATCTATACTTGGCGGCCACTGACTGTGCGATCAGTTCAGTGCTCGTCCGAGCTGAGGGGAGCACACATCTGCCTATCTACTACGTAAGTCAAATGCTGAGAGATGCGGAGTTGAGATACACTCCTATGGAAAAATTGGCATACGCACTAGTCATGAGTGTCAGAAAATTAAGGCAGTACCTGTTCGACCACGAGGTGGTCGTCCTCACCACCTTTCCACTCCGACGAGCACTGCATCGTACGGATACCACGGGAAGACTTTTGAAATGGTCGGTGGAAATAGGGCAATTTGGGCTCACCTACGCACCTAGAACGGCAATCAAGGGACAAGTGCTGGCAGAATTTATCGTAGAGCTCACTTTCCCAGAGAAATTGGACGAGGGAATCGAACTCCCTTGGACACTGTTCGTCGATGGCTCGTCGACGAGCACCAAAGCAGGGGCAGGAATCGTCCTCACCAGCCCAACCGGACAGACGTTTGCTTCGGCGATCGAGTTCGAGTATCGGGCGACCAACAACGAAGCAGAGTACGAGGCGCTGGTTGCAGGAATCAAGATGGCTATGGCCGTGGGCGCCAGAAAACTGAAAATTTTTTCTGACTCTCAGCTGGTTGTATATCAGATTACGGGCGACTACGAGGCTCGCGGCGATCAAATGATAAAGTATCAAGAGCTAGTAAAAGGATTACTCGAGCAATTTGATCAATTCCATATCGAGCAAATCCCTAGGGAGGACAATACGCAAGCAGATGCGTTAGCTCGACTGGCCACTTCAGAGGGGGAGGCAATATTTTCAGAAGCGACCATCACTAAAATTTCTTCCCCATCGGTGAACAGAGGTCAGATTTTGCAGGTTGAAGCGACCAGCGACGAGGACTGGAGATCGCCGATCATCAAGTACATCAAGATCGCCGAGCTCCCGGGGGACAAAGTGAAAGCAACCAGATTGCAGCTCAGGTCCGCAAGGTACACTGTTGTTGGCGACCAGCTGTACAAACGGGGTTTTTCAATGCCTTTATTGAAATGCCTCGGAGAAGACGAGGCGAAGATCATCATGTACGAAATCCACGAAGGATCATGTGGAAATCATACAGGGGGGCAAGCGCTCGCTTTAAAAATCATGAGGCAAGGCTACTTTTGGCCAACACTGAAGAAGGATGCAATTCATTACGCCCAGGCGTGCAAGAGATGTCAAGCTTTTGCACCAGCTATTCACTCACCTCCAGACGAACTCATCTCCGTCTACAGCTCTTGGCCTTTCGCGAAGTGGGGCATCGACATCATCGGACCTTTCCCGCCTAGCGTCGGGGGGGTAACTTTCGTAGTCGTAGCAGTCGATTACTTCACCAAGTGGACCGAAGCGAAGGCATTAAAGACCATCACAACGGCCCAGATGATAAGCTTCATTTGGAAAAACATAATTTGCATGTTCAGCCTACCACGAGCAATAGTGACCGACAACGGGCGTCAATTCACAAGTCGAGATATGCTGGATTTCTGCTCAGAATGGAACATCAAGAAAATTTTTTCAACACCCTATCATCCACAATCAAATGGTCAAGTAGAGGCGATCAACAAAATCATCAAACACACCTTGAAAGCTAAGCTAGATGGATTGAAGGGCAAATGGGCGGACGAGCTGCACATGGTTCTGTGGGCATATCGGACGACCACGAGGAATTCTACTGGTGAAACTCCGTTCGCGCTCGCGTTCGGAACCGAAGCTGTCATACCAGCAGAGGGGCAAGTCCCAACTTTTCGAGTAGCAAATTATGACGAGCAGTTGAATAACGATGCACAGCTCTCCGATTTAGACTTCCTAGAAGAGCGAAGGCTAACAGCGGACGAGAAGAACGTGGTGTACAATCAAAGATCAGAGCGCTATTACAACACCAAAGTACGTGCTCGCCAATTCACTATCGGCCAGCTCGTACTTCGGAGGGCGACGGAGCAGTCCATTGGCATACTTGGCCCGACTTGGGAGGGTCCGTACCGAATAACGCACACACTCTTGAACGGATCGTACGAGCTAGAAGATCTAGAGGGCAAGCCGAGCAAGTACCCATGGAACGCGGTCAAGCTGAAGAAGTATTACCAGTAAGTTTTTAATTCTTTTTCATATTTATATAATTTGTATCTAATCATTTCAATACATGTCAAGTTTAAATTTCATCAAGTGTTAGATAAGTTTGAATTTTTAGACAAGGCTCTGCGTAGCCATCTAGGAAACAAAGACGAGCACTCTTTTTTAACGATGCTCGCGAGGTAGTGGCGACGATGATCACTGCCTTTCCAAACAAAAAGAGTTTCAACCGACGAATGGTTAACTCTAAATAAGACGAGCACTCTTTCTTAAAGATGCTCGCGAGGTAGAGGCGACGACGATCACTGCCTTTCCAAACAAAAAAGAGTTCAACCGACGAATGGTTAACTCTGAGAAGACGAGCACTCTTTTTAAAGTGCTCGCAAGGAAAGACGAGCACCCTTTCTTAAAGGTGCTCGCAAGAGTAGACAAGCACTCTTTCTTAAAAAGTTCTCGCAAGGAAAAACAAGTATACGAACAAAAACAAATAAAAGGCAATTTAAAAAGACAAGTATCGTAACATAAATCGAAAAGCAGTGACGAGGACGATCACTCAATATAAAGAAAATAAGCAAACACATCATGAGCAAAAAGTTCCATTCATTGAAAAGCCTTGAAGGCTAAAATTACAAAAAGGCCTTAATGGCCGAACAGTCCTAAAAAAAAAAGAAATAAAATACAAGTAAACTAAGCGGCTGGAGCATCCTGCTCGCCGGCAACTTCCTCCTCGTTCATAGCCTCCTCGGCAGGAGCTTCCTGTTCGCCTGATTGAGGTGGGGAGTCTTGTGGAGGGTTCGAGAAGAGGACCGGAACACCCAACAGTCGGGGGAACAGGAGTCCCAACTCCATCAAAGGAAGCAGAGGGAGGTCTGTTTCCGGCTGAGGATTCTCCTTCATAAGGAGGTCGTCCAAAAACCCGCCGAGCGGAGTCACATCCAGTCCCGGATGAATTTCCAGTAACCGGTGAATGAGCCCGTGGGCAGTAAGCGCCACCGATAACATGGCCACGCTCCCGGCGACCTCTATAGTCTCATCTCGCTCTTCCGTAAGCTCGACCAGCTGTTGCCGAAGAGTAGCCAACTCTTCCTCGTCAGTTGCGGATTTATTTTGAAGAGTTCTTACCTCGTCCTCGGCAGTCTGGAGGCGAGCACGGAGACGTTCGATCTCTTGGAGATCTTCCTGATCCTTCTTTCGAATCGTCTCAAGTTGGGCCTCAGAATCGGCCAACTTTGCCTCGACATCGGCCAACTGGGTCTCGAGGTCGACCGCTTTCCTCTCGACAGCAGCTTTAGCCTTGGCCATTTGGGCGAGTTTCGCACTCCTGTCCTCGCTGACTTTGCGGCTTTCGGCGATCTGGAAGGCGAGCTTCTCCATCGTATAAGACGCCCGGCTCAAGTCTATGGCGACCAATCTCGCATTCTCCAGCGAGCTATGATTGTCCACCTCGTCGACCAGTGTGGTCGTCAGCGATCGAGGCAGATTCTTCACAGCCCTTAGTGCGATCGGATTCAAGGGCTCTCTGTCGACCGGATCCCGCGACCGGTAGTAGCCGAGGAGGTTTGGGTTGAAGGGTTCGACGATCTGGCAGTCGGCAACTCTATAGGAGGAGAAGAAAATAATTTAGGAAAAGGTACTTGAAAATATTACAAAAATCTCATTGATATAAAAAATAAACTTACTTGGCAACCCTCGCGGCATCCCAGCCAAGAAGGGTATTGTCTCCCTGAGCCCTCTCCCCGGCCGACGAGCTCGCGGCGATATCTCGCGACCGAGTAGTACGGGGAGGAGGGGATACGACTTGTGTGGGGGGAGGCGAGGGAGATCTCCTCGGTGAGATCCTTTGCTCGGTAGCAGGGGGGCGAGAAGAGCCCCCTCGGGCTGGTTTAGCGATCTTCTTGGGTGGAGCCCCCGAGGTCTCCGCCCCTTTCCTCTTCTTGCCGGTGCCGTCGACTACCTTGCGCTCACGGAGCATCCTCGCCTGTTGCAGCATCCTGTTCGATAGTATACGATTTACTTCGACAGTTGGAGGAAGATAGGTGACAACCCTTTCAGGAACCACTACTAAGAAAGAAAAGCGAAGAGTTAATATTTACGAAGAGCAATTTTGAAAAAACTTAGCAAATTCACAAAACTTGGAAACATGTTGATACCTGGAGGAAATTGTCGGGTGAAGTGATGAGGAGGTACTCTGAGACCTGCTCGCTCACGCATACACTCCCTGTTCAAGAAGCGACAGGACCTCTCCAGGTACCGACGATTGAGAACGCAGCAAATGTGATACTGGAAGAGAGGTGTGAGACGGTGCTCGACAGTTTTCTTACGAGCAGTTTCACCTACAAAAACGAGGAGTTAGTCAGTATAGAAAGAGCGAGCAATAATAAAAATAACTTACCACAAATTCTTCGATATTCAGTGGGAATGAGAACGCGATCCGAGGAGCCATCCGGCCTCACCGGACTTTTCCAGTCCCCGGCTACCCACCACCAATTGGTTTTCCAATCTCTGATTTTGTTGGGAACCCCTTCAATCAACTTGAAGTTATCACGGCCCCTCACGTAAAAATATCCGTGGCCCACGTTCTCTCCGGCCTCGGCCACCTGAAGGAGATAATTAATCTCTTTCGGGCTAAGCCATGTGTTCCGACATCCATTCTCGGCCGCCACCAGGCCAAACAGTGTAAGAATGCCGATCAGGTTGGACCAACCATTCGGCAAAAGTTGAGAAGGGGCCACCCTTAAGAAATGTAAAAAGTGGGAAATACTGGGGTGCAGGGGGAATCTAAGCCCGGCCTCCATCATGCCGATATTAACGGCGACCATCCCTTCTGGCGGCTGGTCGGCCCTCTCATCCGGGCCAGGTACAAAAAAACAAACATCGGCCGACAGCTGATATTTCTTCCTGGAATTTTCTAGCTGTGCCGAGGAGACCTTGCTCGCATACTTACTTGCTTCGTATTCACTCTGAAAAGCTTCTCGATGGGGGCGAGGAACCTCTCGAGGAAGGTATTCGCAGAAATATTTGTAATAGGCCTCCCTCGAGACCTCGTCGCCATCCAAATTTTCCCTTCCACTTAAAATGTCCTTTATGCTCTCCGCATATTGAACAACCTCCTCAAAGTCCTCGCGGAGACTCCTCGTCAAGGTCTCCTCGACTTGG
The DNA here is from genome assembly GCA_963675135.1 of Galeopsis tetrahit. Classification (NCBI taxonomy): domain Eukaryota; kingdom Viridiplantae; phylum Streptophyta; class Magnoliopsida; order Lamiales; family Lamiaceae; genus Galeopsis; species Galeopsis tetrahit. The sequence goes on along the minus strand of OY776129.1, from coordinate 66,309,041 downwards.
GCAATTTCGATCTGTTCGCCCACACCTCGATCTAATCCTTGGTCGCGTAGATCGGAACTAGTCTCACTGTCTCCCTCCTCGGCATCATTGCCGGCGTCATCCCTATCACTTTCATCAAGGTCGTCGACGTCGACGACCACTGCCTTTCCCAAGTTTCGGGGTCCAACACTTATAGGGTCGGGGGAGTGAATCCTAGAATCCGAGGAGGATGCCCTCTCCAGTAAGGCCAAACGATCTCCGCCGCCGGAGTCTTCAGAGCCACCAACCAACGGCGGCGGACCACCGCCGGAACCACCACCAAAACCACCAAAATCCATTTTTTCTTCTATAGAAATGGGGGAGAAAGAGTTTTTAAAGAAGAAAACGCAAGTTGTTTACCTTGTTGACGATCGAGAACCACCACAAACTCGCCGGAAAACTTGAGAGAAAAGCTTGAAGAAATTCGAAAAATTGCAAATGGTAAAAGTGTTTTGAAAAGAAGGAAAGTCATATTTATAGGCAAAACATATGCAGGGACCCATGTGCAAAAAACGGGGTAAAATCCGTAATTTCCCCAAAAATTTGGGGCCATTTCCGAATTAGAGCTCGGCGAGTGGACCCCACGCGCGACCTTTGAGGTCGGCACGCGCCCCACGCGCCAAATTCAAAATCTCCTTGCGTCGCCCACGCGTCTGACACATCAGAACAGTCATTATTAAAAGTTGCTTCGATAATCGTGCTCGGCGCTGGAGACGAGGCGACCGCCTCCAATTTACGTCATCAAAATCTCAAAATTGATTGTGTTGTCGAGGACAATAATTACCATCTAAGAAGACGGCCATACTGCTCGCCTTACCATTCTACGAATACGAAGAAAGGCGACCAGGGGGCAAATGTTATACCTAGTCAAAGAAGTCAATCTTTGACTAGTCAATCCTAGTCACCAGCTTACGTGGTGAGGACCAGTCAACAAAGTCGTGCGACGACTAGTCAACAAGACCAAGAAAATGTAATAGAATAGATGTTTTAATATATTTAAGTGCTCGCTCAAAGATGTTGACGAGCACCTATTTCAGTTAGCTGCTCGCCCAAATGTGTGGCGAGCACCTATCTATCTTAGCTAGAATAGCCAAGTACTGAAGCCTTGGGAGACAGCATGGAGCGTGGCGACCACACTCCTCAACATGGTCCTCCGGCGACCACCGTGGCTCAGCTCCTCGGCATCTCGGCGAGGACGAGCACCAAAGGCGGTTTAGCATTAAATGCGCCATCAAATCACCTTTTCGGGCAGAAGACAGGTCCAATGAGGGCGTGCCACGTGTAAAGGGCGGGCAGCCCCTAGAAACCACTATATAATGCCTAAAAGAGGCTCATTTGTACACAAGTTACCCATTTCCTACAAATCACTCCCTACCCAAAGCAATAAACTCTCCCAAGCTTCTAAAGCTTTAGCTTCTCCAAGAAGCTATATCTTGTGTTCTTGTTTGTTCTTCATTAGATCATCAAGATCATTATATTAATCCGCATAAACACGCAATAAACCCCCGATAATCATATATGTTTGTTTCGTGCTAATAAACAGCCCACATCCGAGTCAACCCGACGAAAGCACGTACAACAAATATGTCTACTATTGCAATGACGAAAAATCCCGTCTTTCATGCAAGGTCGAAGCACATTGAACTTCGTCATCACTTCATAAGGGATCTTGTGAATGATCAAAAAGTTCAGTTGAAGTTTGTCAGCACAAATGAGCAGCTAGCTGATGGTTTCACCAAGGCCGTGAGTTCGGAAAAATTTGAGCAGCTCCGGAATCATGTTCGGATTACAAATTAAGAGGGGGTGTTGAAAAGTAATATGTAATTCCAGAAGGTTCTTCATAATTCTCATTCATGCATATGACTCTTTGTCTTCATGAGTCAAAAATTATATCCATTGGAATATGTAATGATGGTCAATTAACTTGACCACATTAGTTATGCATTTATCATTGTATGCCTATATAAGGACTTGTAATCTTGCTGATTAAAACAATCAATCAAGAAAAACTTTTCAGAAGCTCTATTGCATAAGCTTCCTTTATCTTTTCAATATTAAACAAATCTATTTTTCCAAACACTAAATCCATAAAATCCCAACAATTATGACATTCAAATTATACATTCCAAACCAAATCAATTGATGTTGTAGTGAAGTACCCATAAGTTGGTTTTACTTCCTAAAACCCTCCCCTCCCAAACCCAAAACACAAATATAGTTCAAAATTAGGTTTAATTCAAAAAAATCAAATGCTTTAATAATGGAAGATTGTGAATTGGTTACCAATATGAAGATAACAATATCAGTTTCTGATAATTTTCCAGATTCTTCTTTCGAGTCTTCAAACTCCAACAACACATCCAGAAAATCCTTATCTTTCCCCCCATCGCTACCTCTGCAAATCCTTTCCTTGACAAATCCAGAAACAATCCCAAATGCAATCCCCATATCCCGATCCGCCCTTCTCTTCAAACCCTGCAAATCCATCCATCGGATCCACGGAAACAAATCCGACACATTAGCCCGACCCGACCACTCCATCACCCTCTTCATCGCCCCGTAAAACTCCATTCCTTTATCCGATTCCGGATCCACCAAATTCCTCGACATCATCAGATTCCCCAGCATATTAAACGCCGCAAGAAATACATACTTCCCTAACAAAATACTACAATTTCCCCCACCGTCCTTTTCAATCCACTTCAACATATCTTCAACGCACTTTCTCCTGATACCCGCCGTCTCGTTGATCCGTTTCCCAGTGAACATCTCGACGGTGCATAGCCGCCGGAGCACGCGCCACCGTGAGCCGTAGGGGGCTAACGCCAGTGAGCCATTGTGGTAGCCCTTGGCCCTCATAGTTTCGACAATGCTGCGGTCGGCGAAGGAGAGGTCGTGGTTTTTGAAGAGCTCCGTGGCTGCTTTGGCTGTGAGGACGGCCATTGTGTTGACGGAGCCGAGCTTGAGCCATACGACGTCGCCGTACTTTGGTTGAAGCTCGGCTATTGTTCGGTGCGGCGCGGTGCCAAGGCTGAACATGTGCCCAAATATGGGCCATCCCGTGGGCCCGGGTGGTAATCTCTTACACTTGATTGTTCTGGATCGGAATATAATGAAGATTAAAGCTGGTAACAATATGATTAATGTGGAATAAACAAGGAATTGAATCTCCATTTTTAATCCAATTTGCTTTTTTTTCTTCTAAATACTGTAGGAAACTGGGTTATTTATTAGATAAATTTCATGCAACATATATAGATGCAGACGAGATCTCTTATTTCGATCCTTGTCTATGTATATCTACAATTTTTTTATAAACTCAAGTTCTTTCATTATCGTTAATCGTGATACAATCCCAAGAAATTGATACTGCTTTGTTGACCTTAAGATTGTGTGATGATTTGAGATATGTGGTACTTTGATAAGCGAATAATTTGATTTTTTTATGGTAAAGTCTAGTATGCACTCGAGTGCATTGTGCACCCTAGTCCATGTTGCACTTTCCAGTTACTGACTTACACTTTTTGGTAAATGGTGTTGCACTTTTCAATTATACAGTTTAATAATTGAAAAGTGCAACACCATTTACCAAAAAGTGTAAGTCAGTAACTGAAAAGTGCAACATGGACTAGGGTGCACAACATGCACTCGAGTCCATAGCAGACCAACCCTTTTTTTTATTGACAAACTAGAACAACCATCAAGGACGGAGCCACATAGGGCCCAGCGGGGGCAGTGGGCCCCCCACCAATTTTTTTTTTATTATGTATATTTCTTCCGTTTTATAATTATTTGTATACTTTTTTTTTATTTGAGACGTTTCAAAATTATTTGTACACTCATAATATGTAAATAATCTACAAAATTAATATTCTCACTACATCATTTTATTTTTAAAATTGTCACTCATTTTAATCTACATTCTTTCCTACATCTCACTAATTTTTTTTAACACCTCATTAAATTTCTTTTATACCTCACTAAATCACCAAAAATACTTCTCATTTATTTAACCCCACACCTTACTAAATTCACATTTCTTAAAAAGTGAACTTATCAACGTATTCAAGTCATTACGGGATGGAGGGAATATATTTTAAGTTATACATTTGTCTAATAATTTTAACATCATTTCACCTATTATGAGTCGAAACAATCAAAATTTATAATAAATTAAATATAATATTATTTTGTCTTTATAGTAATGTAAATCGGGCCCCCCAATCTAGAATTTCTGGCTCCGTCACTGACAACCATTGAATTTGGGCGTGGAATCGAGCTGGGTCCTAGGATTTTTGTAAGATTGTGAGATAATTTTAGAGATCCGCGTTCTCCAATTGATGCTAAATGAATTTGTGGGCTAAGACTAATTAGTACTGTACTCTTCTTTACAAATTAAAAGGTTAAAGTTACTAGTAGTATGGTAATTTAATGTTAAAAAAGAAGGTGATTGTCAAATCTTGGCAAGCAACCTGACCTCGTACGTGCCAACCGTGCAAGCCGAACAACGTCCAATCACCTTAATGCCCCCACTTGGGTTACAGGCTTACACTACCAAGCCCGGCCAAAGTTACTAGTAGTAGTAAATGGTTTTTTTTCCTTGTGGGACTAAAATTAATATCTTCAGGATTAGGATTGAGAAAATGTAAAGTTATGGAGTACCATTAAATTATACTCACCTAAATTACCAGACTAAAATCTACTCCCTCGGTCCCGGAATTACTTGCATAGTTTGACCTGCACGTTGTTTAAGAAAAGTGGATTTAGTGGTTGATGATGTAAGATAAAGGAGGGGTATTTTAGGTAATTTGATGATGTATAAAGTGGATTTGATGATGTGTAAAGTGAAATGTATGGAAAAAAAGAGTGGCAAATTTGAAAATAAAATGATGTTGTGAGGTTATTAATTTTATGGGGTATTTCCATATTAAGAGTATGCAAGTAATTTTGGAACATCCTAAGGGGATGTTTCTTTTTGGTTTTAAAAACCAGGTTTTGGATTTCAAGATCCAAAACCCGTTTTACTTCGGGATTTAAAAACCGGTTTTCAAAATCCACTTAAAACCACCCTTATCAAACATATTGATTTGACATAAAGTTATATCTATATAATATTACTCCAATCATTATATTCTTTTTCAACAATAATATAATAATAATATAATAATATAATAATACAATAATATAATACATTTAATAGCTAATCATTATAATCTCACCAAACAATAATATAATAATACAAACTCATTCAATCTTACAACTTGATTTGACATAAAGTTAAATCCTTCACTATTCCAAAACCCAAAAGAAACACCCATATTACTATTCATCGGGATTTCAAAAACCAGGATTTCAAAAATCTGGTTTTTAAAACCACCCAAAGCCCAAAAGAAACATCCCCTAATAGAAAAGTGTGCAAGTAATCAAATGACAGAGAGAGTATATTTTTTCAATTTTGTGATACTCACAATAGATTCCATAAAAAAAATACACACCATAAATTTAAATGGCCCATGGGCCGGTAGTCCGTTACGACGGCCCCACCCAAGTCACTGTACAGTCTGTACTAATATTATTTACTCTTTTTTTTTAACGCCTTAATAATATTACATGTACACTTGGAAGGAAAAATAATACATAAAATTAATACCTTTACAATATTATTTTATTTTTCTCTAAAATAAAAGGGTCACACTTGGGTGCATACCGCCTCAGCGTGCATACCATCACTTTAATAGAATATGGACCAAGGATGGATTATAACCGGGTCAAAGGCCCAAATAATTATAAAAAAAAAAACAGAGCGTGATGTTGTGAAGTCGCTCCATCGCCGCTGCTTTCGGTCGCCCATCGCTGGCGGTTTCTCACCGCCGCCGGTCCTGCTGTTGCGTCGACGGTTATGTATTTAAATCCCTAATTTTGCAATACAAGAACAAATATATAAAATTTGTGTTTTAATCCCTAAATTCCATTAGTTTTTTCTTCTTGTTCTTATTTTTATGAAATTATTCTATTGGTGATAGGGAAGTGTCATTGAAATATGCATAACAATGAAGATTGTGATAATTTCAATAGGAAAAATACTCACGACGAAGAAGAATGTGATTTTTTCACAATTTGACAGTTTTTAACACTACAACAAAATGCATTTTTTGTAACGAAAAAAATGGTTACAAAAAATCATTTATTGGTTACAAAAATCTTTTGTAACGAAATATTTTGTTACAAAAGTTGGTCTTGTAAAGCTCGTTGCAAAAAGTTCTTGTAATGAAAAAAAATCAATTTCGTTACCAATACAATTGTAACGACATCTTGTTTGGTTAAAATAATCTTACTAGTGGTAACAAAAGTTTCGTTACAAATTATTGTACATTTTATTCAAAATATCAATTTCAGTACCAATACAATTGTGACGACGTATTGTTTGGTTACAATAATCTTAGTAGTGGTAACAAAAGTGTCGTTACAAATTGTTGTACATTTTATTCAAAATATCAATTTCATTACAAATAAATTAATACATAAAATCATATATTTTGTATTAAAATATCTATTTGTTACTGATATTTTTTATTACCAACTCATTTCATTTCAAAAATAAATAATTACTAGAAATAACTCATACGATTTATTTACACATTACTTGTACTATACAAACATTCGAAAAATCTTAAAAACATAGAATCATAATGAATGATTTTATTTCAAAAATAATAGTAATTCTCAAAATGGACTCAATCAACAATGTCAACCTACTCAAGGGAAAAAAGTTATCAATGTCATTTGAAGTTGATTCAAAAACAAAATATGTATAAAAATATTCTAAACAATTATATGAAAATGTATTTGCACATTTCAAAGTATCTAATAACTTGCATGAAAAACCATATGCTTGATCGAAGTCCTTGTTAGTCTTCTTGTCTAGGATCAAAGTGAAACTTTATTGTCCTACAAAACACACAACAATAAAATATCATAAGATTAAGAATTTATTATGTAAAAATATAAGTTTACTACTTAGATTAAAAAAAATGATATTCAACTTAATTAAAATAAAATGCATCAACCCAACTACTACAACCCTTGAGTGGGCCAAAACAAGAAATATAAGTCGACAAAGGGATCACTTTGCTCCCAAACAAAAGTAAAAACTAGTCAAGACCCTCGAATGAAATCTTATTGGAACTGTCCATATCCGGTTCATCCTTCAGAACCCTATCACACCCCGAATCTGATGAAATAGGATGAATTGACACAGTATTTTGTAAATACATAATTATCTTGAATATATTAATTGCACATTAATTAATTTCTATACTCAGTATATCTAGTTCTGCAATAACAAACAACAATCTCAAACATATACAACAAATCTAAATCACCGAAAAATCACATATACCAACACTAGAACATAAGCTCAGTAAAAGTTTACTATGCAATCACGGTATCACCATACCTTTGTACTTGAACACGATCAACTACATCTACGACCTAAATGCCAGATCCGCCGATGTAACAAGGACTTTTGTTGAACTTCAAGGTGCAAACTGCACAATAAAAACTATCTCCAATGGTAAGAAAAAATAGAATTCATTAAAATATGACAAGGGATTTGAAATACCGAACAAGTTTCCCCAAAAACCATTAATTTGTTTCTTATGAGATTTCTTCTTATTCTGCGGATTAATATGGCATTTTTGCAGCAATTTATTTTCAGGAATAATAAGTATCAAGCATAAATATTTTACTAATGAACATAAATTATCTTTCATACCTGATGTATTGTATATGCGACAACTACCCTTTTAAGCACCAACTAGTGCCACTATCAAAATTTTACAAACATCTCCTGTCCATCAGGTGTGTAGCAGGCTACGTACAGTGGCTATTTCATGTAAATCATTCCAATCAACAACTTTGATCAGGAATGCTCCATATACACACCTTAGCATCTAAGGATCCACTGATGAAGTATCTACCATCAACTGAATTAAACTGATGCAGGTTGTTGTATCATGGGATATTAAGAAAAGGCATTAATAGATGATGCAAAATTTAAGAAAATACACCTCAATGTGCATTAAAACAGGTCATCAAAATAAAAACCAATCTAAATAATGTACGAGAGAAACCAAAACTCTCAAGCAATCGAAGGCAAAAATTTCCCTTGCCTTAGTTTTACTAATATCAACACTCAGTTGCAGACATTAGTATAAACTAATTAATTATAAACTAATTAGGGTAACAACTAAACAATACTCCACCCTCATTTCAGACCAGACATATGACCTCTGTTTTTTTTTTTACTGTATAAAATATGTTTTGAGTAGATTTTATGTTTTAAGCAGATTTTTGTGCTTTTACAGAAATAAATTAATAGCATATTCTTATATTCTCAGCCCAATACATCATCATTTCCTAGAAGATTAAATATATAACTATTACTTCACAGCAAGAACTAATTACTTCTCCTATAGTTTAATAGTTATTGGATTATGTATTTCAACATAAATAAGCTATCAAGCGAAAAATGATCACCTAATTTAACCTCATCCTTAAGTCAAAAAGAGAGCAAATTGATTGTTATCTATAAGCTCATCCTAAATTACATTTTCAGTAAGCTACAGAAAATACAAGGAATCAATATAACTACGTCAACTACACAATCCACAACTAATGTTATAGTTCTCTCATTCGTCTGAAACACTTTATTATAAAATATATTTGGCATACCAGAATCAACTAACCCTCCAACACCCACCACAAAAGTTGTAAAAAAAAAATGAATTGAAGGTTTCATATCAACACATCAGAAAGGAGAACTAAAAGTAAAAAAAAAAAAAATGGATAATTAATTGAAGGTTCCCATCAACACAACAGAAAGGGAAACCATCTTAAATATGAATAATGACATGTGTTTTCTACTGAAAGCATCCTCCAAAATATTAGGCTATGTAAAATTCATTATATTTTAACATATTCAGGCAGGTTCTCAAAGATTTTTTTTTCTTCAGAATATGATTTTTTGAGATAGACAGAAGCACACACATAAATATAAATGAAAAAACCATACCTGAATGAATAACAACTTCATACATAAATAAAAAAAAAATACAAACACTCACCTAGCTGCATCAAAAATATATCAATAACAAATATGAGTGACACAAATTACCATTCGGCACAACAACAAATAATTCCACAACATCATCCATGGAGGAGGAGGGAGAGAAATTTGAGTGAAGGATAATAGGGGGAGTTATATATATATATATATATACCCACGCACACATCACACGCACATATATATGCAAATATGTATATATATATATATATATATATACCCACGCAAACACATCACACACATATATACCCACACTACCAAAATATATATATATATATATATATATATATATATATATAATTACCTATGAAATAACACAATTCTGTATGAATTTCGGCGGCAGATGGTACCTAAGTGTGTGGAAGTAACAAATGATCTAAGAATTAGAATTAGGAATTCTCCGATCAAGTCATATTGTTGGGGAAGAAGAAGAAGACCAAAAAGTGTGTTGAGTTTTTCTTTTCTTTTCTGCGGGAAGATGAATCTGAGTATTGGATTGAGAATAAGAAGGCATGGACATTTCAAATTTTTATGATCTCGTATGAAAAGGAAAATTTCATATTTGAAATTAAGAATTCTAGGGCTTTTCTTTTGCTTGAGGTGAGGAGCGGGAGATAATTAAGAAAACCGCCTTATTTTACAGCTATTCAATTCCCCAAAATTTTCGATTTTTTTTACCGCCTTATTTTACAGCTATTCAATTCCCCAAAATTTTCAATCTTTTTAATAAAAAAAATCGTGAAGAAAAGAACCGCCTCCTTTTACCTTTAATATCCCAAAATTTTTAAAAATATTTGTAATAAATATTTCCATTAAAAACTATTTCCTCTTATCATATTCAATAATTTATAGATGTAGACACGTAGTTATAATATATGATATGATTTTATTTAATAACAACATTACATACATTTTTTTTAATTATAGTTATATATTTTTTAGTTAGATTGATTTTATACTTTCTCTAATATAGTTAATTAATATTTCATTATATAATGTAATATTTTTAATTGAAGTATTAAGTTATACTCGTAATTCTATAATATAATTATGTTATTGACTATGACGAATTTATCTCTGATTTGTGATTATCACTTTACAACGCGCGCACCTAAAAAATGTCTCATTCTTCAATAGCCCTCGACCTCGAGTAAATCATTATAGTGCTCCGCTTCTACTTGTCTTCATATTTAACATTGAACATTTGTACAATTAAAGTAGTAGAACTAAAGGGAAACTAGGCTACCGAAGTAGGTAGAGTAGAGATGCAATTGTCCCACTGAAAGACTTCAAGAATCGTGCGTTATACGACTTCATCCGGAATCAAAATTGTACTTTTTCTTCGACAAGCGATTTGCAAACCGAAACGATGTCTTAGGTCATATGTATATGTATGGTAAGATATATATGCCATTCATACTCTAAATTGTAGATCTCGACATTTTTTCACTTTACCCCATGTCATTGTTCACCCACCATAATCTTTATCTTTGTACTTGATACTATTGATTTTTAAAACAATTAGAATTTATGAAATTACATTTTAATCATCATTTATTTTGTAACACCGAGTTACTTATTATTGAATTGTGAGTGACATTTGGGTGAAATATTTCACTCATGAAATATCACTACAAGAAAATGGGTTTTTACTATCAATTTTTTTTTTTTTATACTAAAGATAAAATATTTGATATGAAAAGGTATTGGTATCAAGACTTCACATCGAAAAAAAAGTTCTAATATTAAAAGTTCAACCTTTTAGTAACGGAAATGTATTTAGTATAGGGTTATGGTATAACATTTTTTTGATACAACAATGTATTTATAGTATCGTAAACTTTTATCGATAGTAAACATATAATATCAATAAATATTTTCTAATACTAAAAGTTTGCCCTCTTTAGTATAAGAAAAATATTTAATATCAAATAGTGGTATTAAATTTTTTTAATACTACATTATCTTTATAATATCAATACATCTTTTTTTATACTAAAAATAATGGTATAATTAGTTTTTATTTTTTTTAAATATTATAGATCTACTGTAACAACTTTAGTTTTCCAAATATCTTTTTAAACATCATTCGGTCTAAACGCACATATACTTGAAACAAATAATAATCTCAGCAAATTAATGGTGACATGGAAGAAAATTATAAGGGTTGAATGTAAAATTTTCAAAAACTATAAATATTAAGTTTCAACTATACCAAAACCTATCTTGTCACAAGGAAAATTAAAAGATTTTCCTTTACATTCATCATAAAAACCTTTTTGAAAACCTAATTCTCCAACACAAACATTGCTTCTTCACAGTGGCTTCTCACGGTGCATTTTGATCATGACACTTGAATGTAAAAGTAGATGAATGATTAATAAACATAAAAGAATTTAGGAATAGTAAATAAATATAGTTGTTGCCAAAGACTTTGTGTACGTATAGGAGGCATAATGAATTTCAATGCAGATATGAAGTAAAATTGCAAAAGTAATCACTCTTACGCATATGTAAAGTTTTAGAGATATATAATACCAAAATAATCTTTCAAGGGGTTTCTTTAGTTAGCTCATCCAAAAACTTTCTCCAATCTTCTAAATAAAAAAAGTACTATCAATTTTGGATCTCTCGCAAGTAAGCTAATGACAACTTCCTTCAATTTCTACATTTTGGTTGTCCATGAACATTAACCTTCACTAATGTCACAGTGTTACCATACAGGTTAGCACACTTAAATTAAAATAATGTTATTAAGAAAAACAGGCCGATGATCATGAGTCCTCACTTAAATTATTACCTTGTTTGTTAGAGGACAATTCAAACTTCAAAAAATACATGGACCCAAATATAGCAAGAAACACCTAACTTTTTAATAAATCATTCCTACACAATATCAAACACGTGGTTCCTTTTTCAGAAGACTCCATTGATATTTAAAATTTACCTATTTGTATTTTACCTACTTCCTGACTGATATGTATATTCAATGAAGTAAAGAGCTGCAGACACCAGTAAAGATTGATTAGCACAAATAGAGCACAAACTTTGTGCAGTATGAGTTACAAGCTTACACATAAAAAATAATAGATTATACAATACACTAAAAATGGATTATACAATACACTAATAATGCTTCCTTTGTCATAAGTAGGACGAACAAAACCAACTCACATGAAGAAACAAGGGACCACCCTACTTACGGAATCTATTTGATTTTCCATCCATAAACACAATTTAGCAATATTTAAATAAGGGGTAATTAACACCATAATCATTTCAAAATAAAACTTTTCCATTTTCATAAACAGGGCATGAAACAGAATATCTCCTACATCCATTTTTGGCAATAGCTGGAGTTGCTGTATATTATTGATCATCTAGGACTAATAAACAATTTTATAGAACCGGAGTACTTTTCCTCACATTAAAAGTATATATGGTGTTTATTTAATATACCCATCCAGGAGAAGACATACTTGTTGTGTTTCTCAATATTAAAGATTACAAATTCTAAGCATACAAATACACTACTGACTTCTCATAAAATGTGCAATGCCCCTTCAACTCAATCTCAAGAAACTATGGAAGGGCAGATGCTTATGCTAGACATGAGTCGATGCCCATACAAATGCACATAAATACAATCAAAACAAGCCACATTAAGTATGAGCAAATCTGAACAAGATAAAATCAAGACAAAATGACAGCTTTATATCACCTTGATGAATCTCCTACTTCTATAGCTCTTGATGAATCTCATGCATAACATCAAGTTTCTGAAAGAAAAATGTGTTGGAAAAATGTAACATGTGCCGCTCCTCTGTTCTGATTTTATCTGAAAGATAGTATAGTGTATCCTCATTCGGTGCAGGATTTTCTGATTGTACGCAAGCTCCATAAACAACAGAACGACCATTAATACCAGAACATTTTTAAAATCTAAACCACTACTTTTTTTAGGGGAACTGAACAACTACTTTGAATGCAACATAATTATCAGACTTGTTCATCAATTGCATTGAACATGAAAACTTCTTCTTTAATTCAACTATTACACAGCACAAATGCAGACATTAGTATAAACTAATTAGGGTAACTAAACAATACTCCACTCTCATTTCACACTAGACATATGACCTCATTTTTCTACTGGCAGGGGTCCAATAAAATATCTTCTGAGCAGATTTTTTTTTTACAGAAATAAATTAATAGCATCTTCTTATATTGTCAGCCCATCATTTCCTATAAGATTAAATATATGACTATTACTTCAGAGAAAGAACTAATACTTCTCTTATAGTTTAATAATTATCAGATTATGTATTTCAACATAAATGAGGTATCGAGCTGAAGATCATCACTTAATTTAGCCTCATCCTATGTCAGAAAGACGGAAATTTGATTATTATCTATAAGCTCATCCTCAGTCACAATTTCAATAAGCTACAGAAAATACAAGTAAATCAGTTATACAACTGTCTCAACTAAACAATCCTCAAATAATGTTTTAGTTCTTTCCTTCATTGAAACACTTTATTATAGAATATAACTTGACATACCAGAATCAACTAACCCTCCAACTCACTTGGAAAAATGAATTGAAGGTTTCAAATCAACACACAAAAAGGAAAACCATCTTAAATATGAATAATGACATATGCTTCCTCCAAAATACTAGACTACGTAAACTTCATTATATTTCCACACATTCAGGAGGTTCTCAAAGAAAAGGAATTTTAGAATAGGTATAAATGGAAAATTTCAATTGGTAATTTCCCTGTACAAGGTACATATAGACAATAAAATATTAGGCCGGATTAGAAGGAAAGAGTAGAACAAATTTATTTGATAAACATAACTCAAATGCGCAGGTCACATAATGAAGTAGGGAAACTAATTCAATGAATTCCAAAAGATTTGATATACCCTCAATGCCACACAAATACAGAACTTCTTTAATTCAACTCAAATTTTTTGAACCTTTTGGTATCATGTTTCTATAACACGGTACAACTTTTATAAATAAGAATTACTCTGTCTACATAAACATAAATAAGCACAGGATTTAAATTTTGAATCAACAACAACATTCAATTTACTCGGCAAATTAGAGTCAACAAAAGAGAACTAAGAGAGGATTTACTTTGAGATCGCAACAACGTCGATCGTGGCTGTGAAATTGCGCTGAGAATCGTCTGAAATCAAACTTTCTTTGAAAGGGCTTCGCAGGTCATGGCAGCAATAGGGGCCGCCGACTGAGGTTGGGGCCGCCAGCAGACGGGTGGGCGTCGGTAGGAAAAAGTTGTGATAGGGCGAATTTAATCAACGCAAAACAGCAGAAAAGGATTGTGAAATTTATGTTCTGGGGCTGTAATATTTGGGGATTTAGGATTAGGGATTTATGGTTTCCCTCCAAAGTCCAAACTTACCCGCCTTTCACCAACTTTTTTTTTTAAAAATAAAGCCTAAGACCAATTAATATTTTCGTGCCATTCTCAAATCAATGAATAAAATAAAATAAAAAGTCATGTACTATTTGTAACTAAATTTTGTTATTTGTAACGACAATTACTTATTGTTATTTAAAATATGATATTTTGTAACGAAAATATAATTTCATTAGAATAAGTTAACTTTTCGTAACCATTTTAGTGTTGGTTACAAATGAATTCGTTACAAAAAATGCATTTTGTTGTAGTGTAATTTGAGTTACTAGAATTGTTATGTTTTTTGCATTATTAGACATGTGGTATTATTGGATATAAGCTCTGGTATTACTGGATATTTTTTGTGGTATTACTGAATTCAATTTCATTTATAGGTGGGAAGATATATGAAATTCAAGATGTTTCCCTTCAAAATGAAGAAGTATATGATTGTAATGAACAATGCAGTGAGATACAAGAACATAACGTGGAAGAGAATGTTGTGATATGAAGGGTCAAGATTAGTCTCCACAAAAATAAAAATAAAAAGAAGGAAATACATCAAAATCATCACAAATGAACGAGTTTGGTTCTAAAACACCGAATCCTCAGTTAATTTAGTTGATGATTGTTTTGCGTATTGTATATGGTATTATTGAACATTGCTATTTTATAGCAAAAACATGAAACGTCATATGAGATATCTGATATTACTAGTTATTACACCCGTTATTACTGAATACACTTTGTGGCATTACTGGACATCGATATTGTATTACTTGTTTATTTATTCACACTGTAATTTTGATTTTACTGGATATTGATTTTGTAGCGGAAACATTAAACAATGTAATTTAAAGTTTTAAACATCATACGGAGTATTAGATAGCTTGTATTACTGGTTATTACATGTGGTATTAGTCAATAGACTGTGTGGTATTACTGGATATTGATTTTGTAGCGGAAACATTAAACACCTAAATTTAAAGTTTTAAACATCATATTATACATCTTGTATTATTGGTTATTACATGTGGTATTAATGAATACATTGTGTGGTATTAGTGAATACACTATGTGGTATTACTGGATATTGACATTTGTATTAATTGTTTCTTTATTAACACAAATATTAAATATTGTAATTAACACCATATTTTGACATTAAAAACTGCATTACGCATATCATGTTACTTGGTATTGATTTTGGTAGCATTAATCCCTAAACAAAAACAATGTAAAAAAAAAAACAACAATTCTTTACAACAAAATAACATGATCAAAGTTTCATTTTTCTTCTTCCCAAATTATCACCCATCTTCTTCAAATTTCTAGCTGCATGTTTGCATCTTTCTTCTTCTTCTTCTTCTCTCCATCTTTCAAGGCATTCTATTTCTTCTCTCCAGCAATTCTTTGAACTATAATTATAATTAGAAGCAATCAAATCAAGCATCACAACAATAGCTTAAATACTTAAATTGTAATAACATAATAACAATAATGAATAAACAATCTTCAAAATAGAGCTGATGAGCAGCAGAATGATTCTACCCTCAAATCTGCTAATTTATGACAGCTTTGTTTTATTTTCAATTTAATCCATTTGACTGTACGCTTGTATCCAGGAATGAGTGCTAAGGTACACCTAGTATCATGTATCTCAACGTCACATTTTTAGTAATAAAACCATTTTTTCCCGATAAAAAAAAAAACTACTACAAAAAGTAATCATACTACAAGATAAAATCAAATATAACAAACACATCCTAATCAATACTCATAAATATGTAGAAGATAAACTATTTGGGCAAAATCCATCAATTATAACAAAATGCAGAGATTTGGAGAAACCTTATTTACCTTCAAACCGTGTGAAATAGAAAATTGGAGCCCTAGAAATGATATTTGCATTCATACGTTTGAACTTACATTAAACAAAAGACAATATAGACAACAATTTTAATTGAGTTCCTTCTACCTTCTACTTAACTTTCTCTTCAGATTTTTTCCCTTTCTCTAAAAAACTCAATCTAAAGATTTGAAATCCACAATATACTACTCCCTCCGTCCCAAGATTTTTTACACACTTTGACCGGTACAGAAATTAAGAAAATGGAATAAAGTGATGTGTAAAGTAAAATAAAGGAGGGGTATTATTGGTAATTCATTGATTAAAGTTGAGTGATTTGACTAAAGGGAAGGAAAAGTAAAATAAAAGAGGGGTATTATTGGTAATTCATTATGTAAGTTGTTTCCTTTTTTGGAGTGTGTAAAAAATGTTGGGACGCCCATTAACGAAAGTGTGTAAAAAATCTTGGGACGGAGGGAGTAACAGATATTGCGACCATAACAACAATAACCCACAAAATCCAAATCCATTTGGGTATCATACTATCCACAGCCCCACTCAAGTACAAGGCAAACATTCATACACAAAATAAGGACCCATAAACCCCCCTCACAATAGAGTACATAGCACAAAAAAAGAGGAGTCAAAATATCAAACACCTTAGCTGCAAATTTGACAAAATCGTGACAAAAAGAAGTACCCAAGGTGATACTTGTCGAACAGGATGCGGTGGTGGTGCATTCCACCAGTTGGGCCGCCGATTGCCGGAGGAGGCGTCGAATTTTCAGAAATCCCATGTAAGAAACGTCAAAACCACCGGTTGAGCCGCTGGTTGCCGGAGGAGGCGCGGATGCTTAATAACTGTTGCTGAAGCATCAAGGCCTTAGTGGCGCCGTTGCTGATCCGGTGCTGTCGCAGCTTCGACGCGAGAGCTGCCGCCGACTGCTTCCCCGTGTGCGGCGGCGAGTGGTCTTCCGACCAGGGAAACGAGGAGGCGGTGGATGTAGGCACGGAAAAGATCATTTGTTGGAGAAAATCGTCGTGAGCGGAGGCTGGATCGAACATCTGATGGTGGTGGATTTCCTGAAGGGATGAAATTTGATGTTGCCCTACGGAAATGGAAGAAGAAGTTGAAGGCGGAGAGACAGACATGGAAGGGAGAAGTGGAAGGAATTGATAAAATTGATTCTGAAATAGTAAGGGGCACCGTACGCTCGCGTGTACATAAGTATTTGACAAAAAAAAAAATTATTTTATTTATAAAATTTTAACTCTTTTTTTTTTTCGCATTTCTCTTTATATTTAATCAAATTAACTAAAATACCTCAATTTAACTCACACCCCCACTAAGTTCACTCCATTTAACCCACACCCCCGCTAAGTTCACTCCATTTAACCCACACCCCACTAAGTTCAAGGTGATTATTTTTTAACTGTTACCGTTCCATTCCAACTACACGGTTCAACTGTTAAAGTAGAACAACTCAACAAAGAAACAAGGTTACTTTTTCTGAGCGAAAGGAACAAAGGTTACTATGGAGAGTAAAAGTGGTAAAACATTGTACAAAATTTACAGAGCGATAACCTACGGTATATCGCCGTTAGTGCGCCTCCATCTACGGTGGCGCAAATTCCGCGGGCGAGAACACCCATTTCGTTGGGAGGAACGCCTCGGCTGCCCCTCCGCGCCTCGCCCTACAGGTCGCCTCATTTGGTTTCACGCCGTCTCATTGGGTAATTATTTTCTTCACTTTTACTGCGTAATAAAAATAATTAATAGTGAGAAATGAAAATCTAAGCTTACTTCTCTGCTAATTGAATAGGTGAAGGACTGGCAGCGATTCCTGTGATTAGGTGCTGTTTGGAGAGGAGGCCAGATGTAACTGTCTTGATGACGACTACAACCACCTCTGCATTGTAAGCACTAAGCAGTAACTTTCAAATGATTATGTAGATATATGTTTTTTAACATTTTGTTTCCATGGTAAATCTTTAGCAGGAATTGACAAGTTTTTTAAAGCATACTTTTCTGATTGGTGTTCATTTTTTATTCATGTTGCAGTGAAGTAATTAAGAACAGTCTTCCAAAAAATGTCATATACCAGGTACTAAAGATCATGATTTCTGCAACAATTATTAGTTCCTTAAAATCCAATTCAGCTCTTAATATCACATATGCAAATATATATTTTAGATGAATGAATAACTGTATCGCTGTGTTATTGTTATCCTTAAATTACATAGCTAGATTAGATATGTATTTGTTGCAGAAATACTAATATGCACATAATATTACATATGCAAATATACATTTTTGATTCACTTCTAACATTTGTGGTGTACTTAAAAGTTAAAACACACTCACTGAAATGAGAAACGATACATAAATTTTTACTCCAACACACAAAGACTAAAAAGCTTCTGTTGTAGAATGTTATTATTATTATTTACACTGGATCCTCTGTTATGTTAATGGATGGGAAGTTTCCTTGACGCTAATATTGGCATGAACCAGTTTGCTCCACTTGATATACCATCTACTATGGATGCTTTCCTTCGATATTGGAGGCCAAATATAGTCATGCTAATGGAAAGTGAATTGTGGCCAAATCTCATTATGTGTGCCGCAAGAAATGGTGTAAGCATTCCTTCTCATTATATTTATATATTCCTTTGAGCTTGTATCCAGTTGATCTCATGAGAGTATGCTGCTGCAAGTCTCTACGTACAAGTAATGTTGTATGGAGAAGCATGTTATTCTGTTATAACAAATCTTTTGAGCTATTCTTTTCTGTAATCTAACTTCTTTTTTTTCACTTTACTAGTCTTGAGGACATTTAATTTATGATTCTAACCTTTCCTGCTGGTTTTTTTGGGTAAATCCTCATTGCCACTTGTATTTACTCCTTTTTGTTTCCTGTTTAGATTGTCTTGGCATTGCTAAATGGCAGAATGTCCACAAAATCATTCCGAAATTGGTCTCATCCAGTAATTCTTCCATTAATCAAGTTAATGCTATCAAAATTTTCACTGATTATCCCATTGGTATGTGCTCATATTTTGTCTATGAAATTTCTGAATTTCTGTTGCTGTCTCTAATTGCTTCTTATCTCTTCATTACCCCAGAGCACAATCCAGGGCATTCAGTTTCAACTATTGCAAGCTCCACCCTACATCATAAACTATTCTGGAGACCTTAAGTGTGGTATAATCATTAGTCATGCGTGATTTCTATCTGGAGAAACCTTTTCATGTGTTACTGATTGATCAATGTTCATGACCAATGCCGACTAGGTTTTTCATTAGTGATATACCGTGATGAGTTTCAGCACACATCTTGAATTTCTGCATTTAAATCTTCACTGTTTATGGTTTTGATAATGTGATTATACACTTTAATGTATTCAATCATATTGACCAAAAAAGAGGGTACCCTTTTTTCAGCAGTAGCAGATTTAGGCATTTCAGAGGGAGTTGAGAAGAATCTGGAGGAGTTTCGGGTGCAGCTATCCCATAGAAAAGTATGGGTGGCCTCTTCAATTCACAAGGGCGAGGAAGAAGGTAAGCATGATATATTGGACTGCATTTGGGATTCATATAATGCATCCGTTATGATGGCCCCACAAATTAAACTTACACGTCTCTTGTTAAACTAGAGTAATTATACTGCCATTCTCATTTACCCTGTTATTTTTAAATCTGTCCTATTGGTGGTGTAGTCTGGAATGTGATATCTGTGTGTGCCTTTTGTTGTGAAGATTGGTTTAGAGGAAAGAATGGCAGCATATTGAGAAAAACACCACCTAGGAGTTCCTTAGGAGTCGTGACATGAATTTCAGGACATTAGCAGTACTTATTCTGCTCCAAATTGAGATTCTCCTGTCAACTAAATCTGTATGAAACTTTCTGCAGTATTTATCGAAGCTCATAACATACTAAAGCAAAAGCATGCTGATATAGTAACTATTATTGTGCCACGTAAGCCTCAGCATGGACAAGAAATTGCTCTGGTATGTCAATATTGCTTACTAACTTTACGCTGACGTTTATGCACATTTGTTAGTCTGGTTGAAGAAAGCATATTATTTCTCTTTCAAAATTCTAGCGACACTCTGATAATAATAATTTAATCTATTTCTTATTGGTCACTCATGAATTTATCATTCGAACCTGTTGCATCATTCAACCATCAAACAAGTTTATTTTTCCATCTATGAGATTTATATGTCCATTCAATTAGATTCTCTAACACTATATAATGTTGACTTGTCGCCAGTGTACTCCACCCCCCCGGGTACTATAGATTTCAGTATTAGGCGTGGTTGCTGTTTAATCTGTCGTATTGCCAGTGAACCTGATATTTTCTTTTGCTCTAAAACTACAGAAATTACAGGAGGAAGGAACTTTTGTGGCATTGCGGTCTCGTGGTGATAAGCTCACCCCTGAATCAAGTATATATGTGGTCGATTCATTAGGTTTATCTCTCTCTGGCTTGTTATTGTTTTTATCTTCCAGATTACCATTTATTATTTTGCTTAATTGAGATTCAGCTACAATTGAATTTTATCCTTAAAGCATATTACCCATGAATGCTATATATATTATATGCAGAGATATTCATACTGTGCCTATTGGAAATCATCTTCAGATATCCTGGCAGGGACATGAACCTGATTATTTCTATAATGTATGTACCTTGAGTTGTCGAGTCTGGTCAAATAATAAATTATCTCTATCTAAAACCATAGATTGCTTGGGCAAATATTATGATGTTTGCTATATATATTATATGCAGAGATATTCATACAGTGTAATTTTTCTCCTTCTGTGATAATCTTTTTATTCTGCTTCATAGGTGAATTGAGAGACTTCTACAGATTAACACCAATAGCAGTAGTAGGAGGTTCATTCTTAGTGGGATTAAAAGGCCACAATATATCAGAAGCTGCTGCAGCTGGCTGCGCTATATTAACTGGTAATTTTCCTTTTAGTTCCGTTTTACTTATGTAAACAACAGTCTGTTTCCTGATATCTGGTTCTATTTTCAGGCCATCACGTTGGCCACTTCTCTGCCATGGTAGCAGATATGCAAAGGGTAAATCCCCTTTCAGTTGTGCAGGTGTGTTCTCATTAGATTTATGTTCTCTTACTTTCATTCTTATAATGTATTCCTTAGCTACGTGCTTCAATAGAATCTGGTTTAGACATCTTACAGGAGTATTGAGTTATTTGGAGCAAAAATAAAGACATGACCTAATGGCTCAGCCCTCAATGCAGAAGCGGTGATTTAAAGGCATATCTGACTTTAGGAATTGAAAATAGTGGCAACTATATAAGTTTTGTGCTAGACCCAATGCTCAATACCTTAATTCAGCAGAATAATATAGTACATCTATCTGAAATAATCAATTTGGATTTCATGTCTTTAGAATTTTAGTCTCTTTGTTTTATTAGATGAAGTTGTTTCTTTGGGCATGGCTTCTAGCTTTTTAAAATTAACTTAAATAAGTTATTGGGTATAAAAACAGAATAGCATAGATATCGTGAGTTCAAGAATAACAAATAGAAAGAGAAGAAACAATAGCATATAATAAGAGCCTTGAATGTGAGAAATCCACCATCTTGAAAGCTACAGAAGAAGCCAAAAGGTTTTCTAAGTCATTGTCATCTAGTCTGACGTTTTGGAACAACAGAAATGGAACTTTTGCCTGAAGCCCCTCTTGCCCTTTTCTTTAGGAACAAATACAGGCATGTTATTCCACTAATTTCTCGATTGTCTCTATATTAAACTTGTCAGATTGGCATGTTAATTATATTAGTAATTAGTGGTTATATCATAAGTAATTCTTTTCTGTATTGAGTAGTATTATTTTTTCAGGTTTCTGGTGAAAAGCTTGTAGAAGCTGTTAATGAGCTCTTTGATAATGCCAAGATCCTCAAGGCACGCCGTGTAGCATCCAGACAAGCACACCATGCTTTGTCTAGTGGTATTGTTGAAAATATATGGGAACTGTTGGACTTCCATGTATTCATGAAATCATTGAGCAGGGATGACTCATAATGAGAGAGGCTAAATGCAAAGGTGAAATTTTGAAGTCTTCATGTTTATTTCTTTTATTAGGTAAAAATGCATCCATTTTATGTTAAGTACTCCTGTTGGCCCTCCCATTCACTTGCCTTTGATCTGTGGGACAGGGGTAATATATTGAAATGGAATTAAACTATCACCTAATTGAATCAGTATACAATTTGCTCTTTTACATGATTCCACTATATTCTTGTTCCTTTACACAATTTAGAGCTTTATCTCCATCTGGAGAATGGTTGTTGTCATAGAAATATAATCAAGATGCCTAGATAAAGTGCTGCCACTTGTTTATTTTATTCCATTTTGACCCTCATTTCTACTGTGTCTACAGTTTCTTATGCAGGATGCTCTGCTGTATCTGTGATATACTGATATGAAGGTAATTTCTTACTTCGTTCAATCTAGTCGGAGAGTTTTTTGTCATGTGGTCTCGAGAGATAGAATTCACCAGGGAATAGAAGACAAGGATATCTAATTCAAGTATTGAAATTTTTTCTCCGACTCAAGCCGTTGGAGGGTGGTCTGGTCAACAAAGTTAACTTTGGTAACAATTTTTCTTCTTTCTCCTGTTTGTCTCTGGTACTTAAATAAATTATTAAATTGATGGTCAATATATATTTCCTTGTCCCAGAAAAGGACTGCTAGACGATCGTATTTCTCCTACAATCAGGCAATCAGCTACACACGCTCTTGTAAGACCTTATATTTGCATTTTCAGTAGTGTTCTTCAACAAATTCTAATTCTCATTTTACGAGCTAAGTTGGTTTTTTTTTTAAATAGTATACGTAGATTTGGTCAAAGGGGGTTGCGTGTAGTCAGGATCTCCATTGACTTTGGTACTCATCATGGGTTAATTTGTAATTTGTAATGTTTTTCGTAATAATATTAGACATGCATGTTGAAATTACACAGGTTGACCGAAACACCTAAAAAAATATTCTGATTTAGTGGTGTGTAAGGGTAATATAAATGAGTAGTAGTTTGAGTGATTTAGTGAGATGTAAAAGAGATTTGGTAAGAAAAAAAACCGACAACTAAAATTGTACATTCATTTTCAAACTTAATATCTTTCGTACTCCAATATTTTAAATCTTGAATCCGTCACTGGATGCAATGCAGAGGAAAATGTGAGTAAAAAATGAGTGTCAATTTTAAAAATAAAATGATGTTGTGAAGATATTAATTTTGTGTGTTATTTTCATAATAGAAGTGTGCAAGTAATTTTAGGACGATCGAATAAAAAAAAATGTTCAAGTAATCACGAAACGGAGGGAGTAATATGTAGACTTTGTAATGGTTAGTAATAAAAATATACTCTCCTAAGACATGCGTGTTGAATTCGTCATTCTGCAACCTGTTCGTCTTTAATCTCATTGTCTTTAATTTTAGACATGCATGTTGAAATTCCCAAATTGTCGTACAAACACAAAGCTGTAACCTGTTCACTTTTGCCGACAAATGTGACGATGCATTCACTGTCGTTGATATGAGTATTTGAACAAAGCTTTATAACGATTTTTCACAGGTTCCCTTCCCTATGTTTCTGTCGACCTCATTAATTTACTCTTCTAACAAAGCCCTCGTTGTAGCAAAAAAAACTCTTGCCGGTTTAATTTCATTAAAAAATATATTGAATTGCTATTTATTTTTAAAAAAATCGAAAATTAAATTGTTCATGTAACTGAAAATATATGAATCTATGTGTTACAAGATTTTATGTTGAGTGATGAAAAGAAGGGCAGTGATGGTCAATCGGTCATGGATGGAATTGCATGTACTGTATTATGTCCGTGAAAAATGAAATATTCCTAGGATCGGATTTGGCAATACAACTTTGCTTCTTCATTACTTAAAGTAAGAGCCTTTCTTTGTGCAACAGATAAGATAAAGTTAAGGAAGAGAAGACTTCTACACCAACACACAGTTGAAAGTATTGATATATCACTTGCTATATTAGAATGCTTTGTCGGACTTATTGAGGTCTCTAATATTCTCACCTTACTTTTATTTAACTAACTGTTAACCAATAATTATATACAATAGGTAATAAGTATATCTTTTTGTTTAATGAAATTACAATTTTCAAGTAGTGTACGTGAGAGATCAAATGAAGTAGAGCAAGTGGTTTTTGTGTGAATTTCGAAGAATGTGCCATCGTTTACCTGAAGTTTACTACTGTATCAATCAGGCTGAGTGAAAAGCGGATAAAAGCTCTACAACCTATCCAATGTCCTTTAACACTTTTTGTAAATCAGATTCTATTAGTACATGGAAGGGAGGAGTGGAGACAGCAATCATTCACACAACCAACACCCACTTCATGCTTACCTTCACTCTTGCCCATCTTTAATCATTTCATTCTTTTATCTATTTAATTTTCTTTGTAAAAACAAAGTAAAAGTGCTTATGGAAAGGGAAAAGATGGTATCATCGAGCACAAACCCCTATTTTCAATCTCTCCACTCTCTTTACAATCATTGTCAATTCCATTTGGTAATATGCAGTCAACAGAAAGAAAAGCGGTGCCCCGGTTTTGGTAGTTATGGTTAATTCACATGATAATAAACTAAAGTGTAAATTTCTTATGTAAATTTACACCATTAAAAATAACCTAAAATAAATTAATTCAATAATAACGGTACAATCCATCTTTTTATAGAGTTAGTGAAATTAATTAATTTATATTATAGTATGGAGTATTAATTTTCCTAACACCTTCCAACATTTTCTCAAAATGGCTAAATATGAAGACCGTCAAAAAAAAAAAAAAAAAAGAAGAAGAAGAAGATATCAGGTATATATTAAAATAATTTTTCTTTAAAAAAAAAATCTACTCTTTGTAATCTACCAATGAATTTATACTGTATGCTTTATTAGTTTTCCCTCTAGTGTAGGTTTCATTATCCTCCCATGCACTCCCCGCTCTCCATGCCAACAAAAATGGACCTCCATTTCTCCTTTCTCCTCCTCCTCATCTCCACTTCACTCTTCATCCTCACCGCCGGCGCCGCCAATGACACCGCCGTCCTCTCCCTCTTCCGCTCCCAAACCGACCTCCACGGCACACTCCTCTCCAACTGGACAACCACCACCGCTTGCTCAGCCAATTGGCTCGGCATAAACTGCACCAACAACCGCGTCACCGCCATCTCCCTCCCGTCTCTGAATCTCCGCGGCCCCATCGACGCCCTCTCCTCCTTGGACCAGCTCCGCCTCCTCGACCTCCGCTCCAACCGCCTCAACGGCACCCTCACTCCCATCACCCATTGCACCAACTTAAAACTCATATACCTCTCCGACAACGACTTCTCCGGCCAACTCCCGCCCCAATTCTCCTCCATCCACCGCCTCCGCCGCCTCGACCTCTCCAACAACAACCTCCGCGGCCCCATCCCTACACAATTCTCCAATCTTTCACACATACTCACTCTCCACCTTCAGAACAACGACCTCTCCGGCACAATCCCACAATTCCTCAATTCACTCCCTCATCTCAAAGAATTAAACTTATCAAACAACGAACTGTACGGCGTAGTACCGAAGAGTTTACTATCCAAATACGGCGGAGATAGCTTCTCCGGCAATGAAGGCCTCTGCGGCACCACCCCTTTTCCCAAATGTTCCTACACCGGCGACCCTTCCGAGACCGTACCCTCTAACCCTAGCTCCCTCCCTTCATCATCATCAACACCCGCCACTGATGAATTACCATCATCATCAAGTAAGCATCACAGAAAAGTAGGCAATGGAGCAATGGTGGCTATAGTAGTGGCAACCTCTGTTCTGTTTTTAGTGATTGCCTCATTCGCATTGGCTTACGGTTGTCGAAAGTACTCGAAGGAAACGAGCTCAACCGGGAGTGATTTAGGGAAGAGGAGCAGTTACTCGAGTGAGAAGAGAGTGTATGCAAACAATGGAGGTGCGGATAGTGACGGGACTAATGCTAGTGATAAGAGTAAGTTAGTGTTTTTTGATAGGAAAAAACAGTTTGAGCTGGAGGATTTGCTCCGAGCGTCGGCGGAGATGCTGGGGAAAGGGAGTTTAGGGACTGTTTACAAGGCTGTTCTTGATGATGGATCCACTGTGGCTGTAAAAAGGCTCAAGGATGCGAACCCTTGTGGTAGGAAAGAGTTTGAGCAGTATATGGATGTGATTGGGAAGCTTAAGCATGCTAATGTGGTTAGATTCAGAGCTTATTATTACGCAAGGGAAGAGAAGTTGCTTGTTTATGATTACATGCCTAATGGATGCCTACATTCACTTCTTCACGGTATATATCACTATTTTCTCTTCTTCAATTTCATTTCACTCTAACAATTCAATTGATTGTGACAGGAAACAGAGGAGCAGGACGAATTCCTTTGGATTGGACGACGCGGCTGGGATTGATCCTGGGTGCTGCTAGAGGGCTGGAAAAAATTCATCAAGAGTACGCATCATCAAGAATCCCACATGGGAATGTGAA
The DNA here is from genome assembly GCA_963675135.1 of Galeopsis tetrahit. Taxonomy (NCBI): domain Eukaryota; kingdom Viridiplantae; phylum Streptophyta; class Magnoliopsida; order Lamiales; family Lamiaceae; genus Galeopsis; species Galeopsis tetrahit. The sequence goes on along the minus strand of OY776129.1, from coordinate 66,282,067 downwards.
AGCTACCAATGTACTATTAGACAAAAACGGCAACGCTTGCATCTCCGATTTCGGTTTATCCTTGCTTCTGAACCCGGTTCATGCAATAGCAAGATTGGGCGGGTACAGAGCACCAGAACAGAGTGAGCTCAAGAGACTCTCACAAATGGCTGATGTCTACAGTTTTGGAGTTTTGCTTCTGGAAGTTATTACGGGTAAAGCGCCATCACGGCACCCTTCGGAGGACGAGGAGGAAATGGCGGTGGACTTGCCGAAGTGGGTTCAGTCTGTGGTGAGAGACGAGTGGACGGCGGAGGTGTTTGATCAAGAACTGTTGAGGTATAAGAACATAGAGGAGGAGCTGGTGTCGATGCTGCACGTGGCGATGGCATGCGTCGTGGCGCAGCCGGAGAAGAGGCCGACGATGGCCCAGGTGGTGAAGATGATTGAGGAGATTAGGGTGGGGGAAGATTATGATGAGTCAAGAAATTCGATTTCACCTTCTGCTACTACAACTGATCAAGAGGCTTTTTGATCTTGTTTTTCTGAATTGCATTATCTTGCTGCAAATTGTGTTAACTACTATTCTTATGTACTATCATTGATCGGATGATGTGTTGTTTTAGTTCTTGTTAAGAAATTAATCAGTTACGTACTACCTATTTCTGTAATGAAATTGTAATGCTAATATTTGAGTTTTTCATTTTTATGATTTTGTGTTGAAGTGTTGTCCGATGTTGCAAGGGGGGTATGTTACATGGCATTTTATATTATTGTATAATTTGCATAACATAAAATCTCTAGCATTCTTGTTTTATACTGTATGATTATTATAACTTTGACAACACATGGACCAACTAAATGCAATACAACATTACTAAGCATTGGTTTTGTTGGGTTTCGGTGCCGTCGGTTGCCACTTGTACTCGGGTCACTTAGACGGGTTCAGACACGTGTCAGAATTGTACCGTGATATAGTGAAGATAACCAAACACTAAGATGGGTAGCACTTCACCCTTACTGTTCTCCACTCTCCAATCTCACGTTGACATGATTACATCACGCGTCATCTCATTGACAATAGAGATTAGAAAGAGTGACTTAATATAAATAGGAAGACTGACAAGAATATAAATAGGAAGACTGACAAGCATTGGGCCCTTGTGTGTTAGGCCCAATGATCAAAACCACACTTAATTTGGCTAAATCCCAATAGGTATGTTAAGCTATAATTTATGTACTTTATTTTTACCAACAAAAATTATGGAATTATCGAATTGAAAAAAACTACTCCCTCCGTCCCAGAGGAATTTGCACCTCTGGGATGACACACATTTTAATAAATGTGTAAGAAAAAGTGTAATGAGTGATATTTTGAGGGGTAGTTTTGTAAACTTTTATGAATAAAGTAAAGTAAAAGGTAGGTTGAGTGTGAAAAAGTATGGGTAAATATGTGTATATTTTGAGGGTGGGGGTTATGACAATATTTCCTTTTATGGAGTGTGCAAATTGGCATGAGACATCTATATATAGAAAGTGTGGCACAGAGGGGGTATCTAGTGAGACAACAAAAATTATCGAATTGAAAAAAACAATGCAAGATTTGAGGGTAAATGAATAAATGCGTTTATAATGCTGTCATTCTTGTTAAATAGTCCTTCAATAATGAGAATCAATTATATTTGTCCCTTAAACACCGTGCCCCCACTCGTTGATAAAAAAAAAAAAAGGTTAAATATTTGTTTTTATATATATACTCCATAAGAGTAAAAGGTTTCATTAATCAAGTAAAACTTTCACTAACTTCGTCATGATTAATGTTGGATCATGATCCTCATTGACACCTTCCGACAGGAGCAGCTCATCCTCATCGCAATAGTGCAAGATTGGAATCTCTTTATTAACACTTCGCTACACTAATTATACCATATAATTAGTAATTAGTGTAATTTTAACTCTTTTTTTTTTTTTTTGCGAAAAGAATTTATAAACTAAAAAAATACTGATATTATTCAGCGTATAAATTTATACATTTAAACTTTTACATTGACTAATATTTTTCATTCTATTTTTGTAGGTCCTATGACTAATACACATAAATTTTCCCCTTCAATTTAAATTTGGGTACTCCTCTCCTTCGTCAAATATAACTCAAAATTAATTTAAAAAACTAACAATCAATTCTAAAAGTGACGGCTCTTCTCTTTTCTAAATGGGCCGGTAAAATAATTAAGGGTGCGGATAAAGGCACCCTGGATTCCTATGAGTACACCCAGGAGATGAGGTCACCCACCTGAAAAACCCAAAAATGCCCTCTATTCAATTAAAACCTTCCTCCCTCTTTCTCCAACAATTCAGACACCCACATATTCTTGCACTGCTTCGCCGGCACGGTGGTACCCACTCCGCCAACGCCGCCGACATAGCGCCGCCCTCCCCGTCCCGCCTGCAACCATCGCGCCGCCCTCCCCGTCGCGCCTGCAACCATCGCGCCGCCCTCCCCGCTCGATATCGCGCCCTGCAACCACCGCCCCTCGTTTGCGGCTGCCCTCCCTCCTCCCCACAGTCGCGGCCGCCCTCCCTCTTCCCCACAGTCGCGGCCGCCGCCCTCCCTTCTCCCCACAGACGCGGCCGCCGCCCACCCCCTCCTCCCCTTCGCCGCGGCCGTAGTGCTCCTCCTCTCGCCGCCGCCGCCGCTAACAGGTAAGTTTAGGTCTGAAAAATTAGAAAAAATTAGGGTTTCTGATTTTTTTTAAAGTTTGGGAATTATTTTCGAACATAGGGCGTTTGTTTTGGAAAAAATTTCGAACAAGATGTTCGATTTTTTTTTTTCGGACAAATTTAAGTTGTTTTGAATTTTTTTCGAACATATTGTGTTTGTTTTGGAAACAATTTCGAACAACTTGAGTTTGTTTTGGAAAAAAATCGAACAAGAAGTTCGATCTTTTTTTTCGAACAAATTTTAGTTGTTTTGGAAAAAATTTCGAACATGTTTGTTTTGGAAATTTTTTCGAACATTTGTTGTTTTGGATTAATTTTTGTTGCAATTTTGGAGTTTTTTTTGTTGGGTGGTGGTGGTGGCGGCGGCGGCGGCGGCGGTTGAGGAGAGGTGGAGGTGGTGGTGGTGAAATAGAATGAGTGGGTGTACTCATCCTTATTTTTTTCATAAATTTTAACCTAGGGGTATATTGGACATTTCACAGGTTCTGAAAGATTAAAAAAATGTTTGATGGGTGTACTTATAGGAAATTTGTGTGCCTTTAGGCGCGCCCAATAATTAATTCGATAAAAAGAATATAATTTAAAGGCCCTGGCTATATACCCCTCCAGCTTTGTTAGGTATACTCCCCCAACTCATAAATTAATTTAATATTAATGTAAATTACCCATTTACCCTTTTAATAAAATAGGATATGTTAGCTACACTTCCCAACTTATAAAACCCTAAATCTAATGACAGTATGACACCGCCATGGCCGGCGAAGGTCGACACCCGAAAAAAAAACACCACCACCCATACCACGTCATATATTTCGAAGTTAAAAAAAACATTGAAAATGGCAGATTTTTTTTTTATTTTTTTCGACACATCAGCGTCGACCATATACACTCTCATCGACAACCATTTGTCGACGAAAGTGAATCCGGTCCACTTTGGTGTGTCGAAAAAAATCAAAAAATAAATTCGACAACTTACGGTCGACCATATACACTCTAGTCAACAACAATGTGTCGACGAGAGTGTATATCGTCGACATAAGTTGAAGGAAAAAAAAAAAGGGGAAAGAAATCTGCTACAGAAAAAAGAAAAAAAAAAGGAGGGCCGGTCGCCGCCGGCTGTGGGAGTGAGGGAGGAGGAGCGGAGACGGTTGCCGTGGAGGGAGGCGTGCGGCGTCGGCGCGCGACCCACGGGGGAGGAGAGAGCGGCGGGCGGCGCTGGGCGAAGGAGCGCCGCCGCCGCGAGCAGAAATTAAAAACACAAACAAAAAAAATACTTGGTCGACGGCGGCGCGCGGGGAGGATAGATCGGCAGGCGGCGTGCGACGCACGGGGGAGGAGAGAGCGGCGGGCGGCGCTGGGCGAGAGGGCGCCGCCGCCGCCGCGAGAAGAATTTTAAAAAATAAAACCCTGCATGCGTCGACGGCAGCGGGCGGCGTTGGCTGGGAGGCGGTGGTCGACGAAGGCTGGGACGGGGGAGATCGTGCCGGCGGCGGGAGCGGTGCCGTGGCCGGCGACTTGGAGGGGCGGCGCCGTGGAGGTTTATTGGTTTGAGAGAGAAAGAAAGAGAGAAAGGAAATAGGAAGAATTAGGGTTTGTAAGAGAAGAGGGTAATTTGGATAATTGAGGGGGAGTACATCTAACGTAAAACATTTTTTGGGGGAGTGTATGTATCGGGGGAGTATACTTAACAAATCTGGAGGGGTATATAGCCAGGGCTAATTTAAATAGCCCACGCTGACCCAATAGTGATGAAATACAACTGGGTCAATTTATTTCCTGGGCCCAGATAAGTTTGAGTCAGATCTAATTCATTTTAACTAAATAGTAAATGCATCTCTTAACTAAATTAATTTTCCTATTGAAGTGACCCTCCTCTATCAGCTGTAGTTAATTTACTGGTTCAAAAAATAAAGCTGTAGTTAATTTATTATTAAAGGGCGCGGCTAATGGCACCCGGATTTCCTATGAGTACACCCATCGGATTTTTTTTTAACAGAATGGGTACGCAAAATGACATTTGTACCCTTCTTGCAATTTTTATAAAAAATGGACGGATGAGTACACCCATCCATTACATTTCACATCGATTCATCGTTCTCTCCCAAATCACCATCAAAAATCATAAAAACTCAAAATTTTAACAACAAAAATAAAATCTTAATATGTTCGAAAATTTTACCCAAAAATTGTTGAGATATCCGAAATTTTTTAACGAACTAACTCAATATGTTCGAAAAAATTTTCAAAACAAATTAAATTTGTCCAAAAAAAAAAATCGAACAACTTGGTCGAAATTTTTTCCAAAACAAAGTAAATATGTTCGAAAAACAAAGATTGTTCGAAAAAAAGTTCAAAACAAAGTCAAAATGTTCGAAAATTTTACATGAACAAACATAGGTTGTTCGAAAATTTCTACAAAACAAACAGAAATTGTTCGAAAGAAATTCCCGAACAACATACAAAACCCTAATTTTGAGAAACCTAATTTTCAACTTACCTTAAGCGGCGCGGCGGCGGCGAGAGGCACGAACGACTGCGAGGGGGGAGGAACTCGCGGCCGCAACGGCCGCGAAGGGGAGGGGCGGTGGCGGACGATGAGAGGGCGGTGTGATTTTTTTTTAAATCGTCTTCACGCGTCGCCGGCGACGCAGGTGTGAGGGGAGGGAAAGGCAGCGACACCGGCGACGCATGTGATGGGCAACCGGGCGGTGAAGCGGAGGGGAGGGATGCGCAGTGGGCGGCGCGGGCCGCCACGACGAGTCGGAGAGGTGGGCGGCGCTGCTGCGCCGCGGTGACGGAGGGAAGAGGGTGCGACGAGGTGGAGAGTTGGGCGGCGCCGCGCCGACGTAAGGTGGGTGGCCGCGCCGTGTTGATGGAGGAAAGTGGAAGGAATGGAGGTGGGTGTTCCTGAAATTGAGAAATGAGGGAGGGAATGAATTATGTGGTTTTAGGGTTTTAATGGATAAGAGGGTAATTTTGGGTTTTTCAAGTGGGTGTCCTCATCCGTTTTGTGTGTGTTCTCATCTCCTGGGTGTACTCATAGGAAATCCGGGTGCCTTTAGCCGCGCCCATTATTAAACGACAACTAGTATTTCACCCGTGCGATGCACGATTATGAATATTACTACTATTAATATTGTTACAGAAAATACGTAAATTATGTCGTTGTTAAAACTAATTTTTATAATATAAATTAAAGAAATTGACTCAATTTAATATATTTGTGGGTTCACATTTGTTTAAAATTTGAATACATTAAGAATAAATTTTATTTCGAAATTACTATTTTAAAGTGTATAAATTATTAAAAGACATCGAAATAAGACATGTGAAAATAACCACATTATGTAAGGAATATGAATAAATCTTATTATAACTTTGAGTATAATTACGCAAAATATATTCGTTTTTTTTTTTATTATTATTAAAGATGAATCAGAGATCTTTTTCTACTCACAAATAATTGAAATATGAATAGTAATCAATACACAATAAAATTAATTTATAAAAGTAATACTCATTATTTTAAAATTATTGTCCTAATATGTACTCCATTATTAAGGTGTTTAAGTATTTATTTTATGTTATCTTATTTTTATCATATACAAATTCTAAAAAAATACTCAATGTTTCACAGTGTATTATCCTACTCCAATTTTTATCAAAGTCAACACACTTCTGAATGGAGTGGTTAAATTAATTGATAAATCAATTTCTATTTTAAATGGAGTAAGCTATTGACTGAAGAAAATTAAGAAAAGAAAAAAAATTATATGTAGGAGACTGTTCTTTGTTATTATCAATACATACTTGCACAGTAACAACCATATCATTTCTTAAGTTTTAATATCTACACTCGTTGTTGTAAAATTCTTTTTTTTGCAAGTGTAGGTATATTATTGTCTTCGATCACATATCATAATAGTGAACCCAAATTCGATTTTGCTTTTCATTTTATGCAGCCAAAAAATATATATATATATATTTGAAGTTTAATTGCTCGATTTTTTTTTTTAATATAGCGAGAAGCCTAAAAAAATATTAAAACAAAAGTGATAGCCCATCTTGACAAAAAATGAAGATATAGTAAACAGTAAAACTAAACCATTGAAAACGTAGTATCCTAACATCGCTAGTAACCCCGAATCTGATGAGAAAGGTTGAAAACACTGTATCAACAAATGCTCATAAGAACAAAGAAAGTGGTCGAAACTAATGATAAAAATGTACGATAGCGAATAACCAACAAAGCGTAAATCTTCTGAAATTGCATTTAAAATCTTAATTTAAAAATCTTAAAAAGAATAAATGTAAACTTGAAAGCGGATCCAATAACTGACTGAAACAAACCACATTCTTGTACCATAATGCAGTAAACTGGAGCTTTTACTCAAAAGCTAGAATACAACTACAGAAGACTCTTATTGTTGCAAATACCACAAGCCTACAATCAAAATGAGGAGTATTGGAGTAACTTTATCAGCAAATTGAGAAATTAATTCCCAACAATACCAATATAATCGTCGAGATTGAATGCATAGACAAATTCTATCTATTAACAATAATCAAATCCTAAACCCTAAATTAAATCTTATACCCTTACTATAGAGCATATTCATTATAAACTGTAGTAAATAATTTATTTCTAGCTACTCCTCCGTACTTCTTAAGTTCTTCTCTCATAGAGATAGTATACAATGATACAAAAGCAGAATTGAAGAAATTATTGCAACCAACCTACTGATTTTATACTTTGTCATATTAAAAGATAAGTTATTATATAGACTTTACAATGTGTATCCTAAATTCGTTATCTAAAAATTCGATATATTTACATAGAGATATACTTGTCCAAACTCTATCTACACTTTTGTTTTGAATGTCTCGAAGCCCACTCCATTTTAAATGGCCAACAAACTTCCTGGACTAATTTGATGGGGCCATATCAGTACTGCAACAACGTGAGAAAACATAAAAGGGCATGTAAATGAAATAATTAAATAGAAAATGTTGAAAGATGAAATCGATTAAATAGAAATTGTTATTACAAATGTAGAAAATATTAATTAAAAAGCGAGTGTTTGCTTTCAAACAATTGGAGAGCACATAATCACTTTTTTTTAAGCTGCCCTCTCACCTCTCACGGCTTTAACTTGTTAATAGAGTTTGTTGTTAATAGATTTTGGAAACACCCCTTCAAAAGAAAATAGAAAATGCTCAAAGATGAACAATAGATATATTAATAATATCATGGTTGATCTAGAAGTTATATTGAGTTTCAGATTAATTAGTAATAGATATATTTGAACATATCTATCTAATTTACAAATAAAAAAATCACAATTTATTAAATTCTTTTCTAGAATCTTTAATAAATCAGAGCACATATCCCAGTACCCAAGATCTATTAGATTTAGAATTCCAGATTAATTAACCATAGAAGATTACTGCCTATATCCTCAAAGACTCAAGCCCTAAATTACCATTGTCGTCTTTATCCTGCTCAATGAGAAGAACGTTTCGGCAATATGTCGCTTCAACAATGATGTATTCGCTGTCAGGCTTCAACAATGATGTATTCGCTGTCTGACAAAGCTTCATGAATACATTTCCAGCGGCCTGTACATTGCATATTTTGAAAGGTCAAACTTTATAGGTGAAAACCGAATTGAAAAAGAAAGATATCAGATGAGAAAAATATTGGACATAAAGGAAAACTAAATGAATATTACAGATCCATTACCAATCAACAAAAAAAGAGACCAAAATTATAGAAAAAGGCCCAAACACGAATCAAAAGTAAAGAAGACAAAACCACAACTGTGTGTGTATAGTAAGCAAACTGATTGAATTCTAAACAAAACTACAATATGACCATGTTAAACACTTAAAGTTGCACCCCCAACTTTATACTCTTCAAGAACAGGAGTTTGTTTATTTTTTTCTCCAATGTTGGTCTCTGCTAGTCCCAGCCGACCTCAATGAAGCAAGAAATTCAAGAAATTACTTGGTAAAATGTATCCATGTCCATTGCAACACCGCCGATCTCCACGTTGTGGCTGTGGCCACAAAAGGAAGGGCAAGGAGGGTCGGGCTTTGATCAATAACTCGAAAACCGTTACTGAGTTTCAGATTAATTAGTAATAGATATATTTGAACATATCTATCTAATTTACAAATAAAAAAATCACAATTTATTAAATTCTTTTCTAGAATTTTTAATAAATCAGAGCACATATCCCAGTACCCAAGATCTATTAGATTTAGAATTCTAGATTAATTAACCATAGAAGATTACTGTCTATATCCTCAAAGACTCAAGCCCTAAATTACCATTGTCGTCTTTATCCTACTCAATGAGAAGAACGTTTCGGCAATATGTGGCTTCAACAATGATGTATTCGCTGTCAGACAAAGCTTCATGAATACATTTCCAGCGACATGTACATTGCATATTTTGAAAGGTCAAACTTTATAGGTGAAAACTGAATTGAAAAAGAAAGATATCAGAGGAAAAAAATAAAGGACATAAAGGATATATTTGAACAAAAAGAAAGTTACTAATTTTCCGAGCAAAAAGACGATTACACCATCCCTAGAGTTTGACGGAGAATTTATAATTACTACTTCTCCGGCGGCGACACTTCACGTTTTTCTTCAATCACTACTCCAACCACCGCCGGAACTCTAAAGATGCGGGAGTGTTTTTGGGAGAGTGTGGGAGTCTTTTCAGAGGGAGAGAGGAATGTGGAGAGATGCATTTATAAAAAATAAGAAAAGTAGTAAAACTCATCTTGATTCTGCAGATTTGAATTTGAATAGTGGTGGTAGAGTGTGCTATTTTTTTATTTTTTCTAGGCGAAGTAATCATGGTAGGGTTTGAGTTGTGATTTAAAATAAATAATAAAAGTTGGTGTTATAATCAGAGAGTTACTTTTCAAATGGAGTAAAGAAAAAATGAGCGGGAAAACCTGAATAGCTTTGGCAGACTATCCTGTTATTATATATATATATAGATGAAGAATGAACTAGTTAATTCCAAAACAATAGTCCATTTGTTTTCTAGGTGGGCTAGCCCACATCAAAAGCCTCAAAACAGAATTCTGTTAATAGGGCACGGCTATTAACACCTCATCATTGTTAACCACACTCTCCCGATTAATCCACACCCCAAAAATAAGAGAATGTTATATACATCACCTTAATTGTCTAAAGTATTATTTTTTTAGCATTTGGTAACTTTTACATGCTACACCCCCAATAGATACACTCCCCTCTTCTATACCACCTCAAGAATTCTTTTTTCTTCCTCTCTTACTATATTTCTTTTCGATCTTTCATTTTCTCTTCTAAAAAAAAAATCTCCTCCACCGTCCCACCACCCACAACCCCCATCTCCACCATTAGGTTCATTACATAAAGAAATTCAATATCTGAAGTATTTTTTTTTTTAATTTTCAACACCGATTTGACGACTAGAGTGTGTTTTGTAGACAACATGATGTTGAAAATATAGTGTTATATCAGTAAGTGTTGAAAAACTTTTAACAACACTTTATCGACAGAACACCATATTTTCAACAACAAGTTGTCGACCATAAGTCCATAATACATATTTTCATCAACATGTTGCTGATCAAAATACATATTTTCAGCAACAAGTTGTCGGCCAAAATCAATTCAGCCGACACTGGTTTGTCGAAAACGAACCCCCAATTTTTTATTTCTTTTTGTCTAATGCTACTTTGTTCTATTGTTTCCACCTTCCACCTTCCACCAACAACCAAATAAATTTTATTTTAACTATATCATCAAAAGAAAAAATCATAAAAAAATACTATAAACTCTAAATCCTAAATCCCCACCAATAAAATACATACATACTACAGAATGAACTTATTAAAACACATAAATCACAAATTATCCAAGGATTATAAATAGATAAGCTCACTTTAAAGCCCAATAGTGATGAAATATCACTTGTTATCTAGTCAGTCTATTATTAAAACTGCTTTAATATTATTTTATGAGCTAAAGACAAATGACCTAATTTAAGAGCTAATGTAGTAGTGGCTGTCCGACACAAACTGGAAAAAATATCCTAAAAGTATTATTCTCAATATCAAATTGAAAACAGGCCAAAGTAATCGTCATTCGTCACACGTGCTTCCAAACCAAACTCAATTAACTTTTTCTTTTTTACATATATTTATTTATACACCTACCTACAACCGGTACATTTTTTTCACAAAATTGTTCTAAACATAATTAAGCTTTAAGTAATATTATTAGCTTGATTTATTTTTAAAACAGATGAGCACATACTTATTAGTAGTTTTTACATCAATAAGTTGAACTTTAGATTCTTGTCAAGAAATTAAGCTCCATCTAGAATTTCCCCCCAAAAAAAGTTAGAGAAAAGGAGAATATTCATTGGATCTGGGTATATACTGGAGTAGTAAAAGAGATTGAGCTAGAATTTTAAAATATTGCTAACACCATCACCCCAATTAATATATAACTAAATCTAACTTTCATAATGACATAATCATGATGCCAGAAGAGTGAATATAATACTAGTAATAATAATATAAAATAATTGAGTTGATGCAAGTTGTAGAGTGGACCTTGTGGAATAATTTAGTTTGTGTTGTATGTATGTATCTTCTGTGAAGACCAAAACTAACAACAATACCACACCATTCAATTTCTTCATCTCGATTCAGTTATTCACTGCCAAAATTGTAGTCCGGAAAAATGCATTCAACTCACCTGCTGCTCGAGGAGCCAATCCGGATGGCCTCCATTTTGGAGCCATCCAAAGCTGTGAGTAACTGCTCAGTGTGTGTGGATATTTTAGATTTTGATTTTGATTTTTGGTGTAGATCTGTGTTGACATGAATTGCGTATTTGCATGAATAATTTTGGTGCAGAATTTCTTCCCTGCAATGGCGAAGATTGTTGGGACGTTAGGCCCACGCTCTCGATCAATCGAGGTTATTTCTTCTTGTCTCAAAGCTGGATTATCTGGTAATTTAATCGAATTTTTGATTTTATCTTATCCTGCTGAGGTTACTGTTCTTAGTTTCATGGAGTTCTTACTGTGTTTCTCTCTCTCAGTTGCGAGATTTGATTTTTCATGGGGTGATGCGGAGTATCATCAGGAAACTCTGGAAAATTTGAAGACTGCAATTAGGGCCTCTAAGAAACTATGTGCTGTATGTGTCTCAGTATTTCTTTATTTTTATTTTTTAATAATTCATGCAAGTTTTTGTCATCTTAACTCGTGAATTAGGAGTTTATTAAGCAGTTGATCTGTATGCCTATAATTTAATTGATACTCTTTAAGCGTCTGGCATGTTTAGCTCATTAATTTATCATTTCTTGTGACTTTATGGTTAATCGTCGAGCATTGTTACTAAATTAATTATAGTTCAATGGGAAATAGAACCTCAATGTATGTTGTTGTTTTCATTTTTGCAGGTTATGCTAGATACTGTGGGACCTGAGTTACGAGTAATCAATAAAAGTGAGACGGCTATAACTCTTAAGGAGGATGAAAATGTTATTCTTACACCTGATGAAGGTCAAGAAGCTTCATCTGAAATTTTACCAATCAACTTTGCTGGACTGGCCAAGGTTCAGACCTCTTTCGTAGCTTTCAATGGTTTGGAAATTCCTTGTTGAATAAATTAACTACTTATATTTGTATTAATGATAAGTTATAATATTTCCTATTGAATGAACATCATTAATGTAAACTAGTATTATTATTTTGAGGGAGTGGTTAATAATTAGTTGTCACATATTGTCTAGGAAATAATATCTTATTAGAATTTGATTAAAAAAAGTACTCCAGTTAAAATGGTTAGTGCTGTAGAACGACACTATTTGGAGACGTGGATTGATCAGAATACATCCTTCAAATACATGAGCCTGTGTGTGCGTGTTTATTTTTTCCCTTCTTCTGTGTAAGTATCTTAAAACCATTCTGAATTTGAAGTCTATCTTGAATAATAGAAGTCCTATTTCCACTTTTAAAATATTGTCGAAATTCATGAATTAAAAGTGTGCACAATTGCACATATCTCTGCAGTGTTTGGTTGTCTTGAATCTTGAATCAAAATATGAAGCTGCAATTTCTCAAACTCTTTTTCCCTTTCAGTATGTAAATTCTTTTAAGTAGTTTCTTGGTCACATTGTTTGTACACAAGTATACATTGTCTATACTAAGTCATATTTCTCTGATACATGCAGGCTGTGAAGAAGGGAGACACCATTTTTATTGGCCAATACCTATTTACTGGAAGTGAAACCACTTCTGTATGGCTTGAGGTATTATATGCAGTGTGGAAATCAATTTGATTGGTTTGTTTAAATTTGTCATTATGAAGCTCTTATTCACTCTTTGGACTCTGTTTATTGTGCCTGTGTATGATTTCCTCAATAGTATGAATGTAGAATTTTTGGGTTTTAAGCTCTCAGTTATATGTTAGAGGGTTTGCATTACTTGATATTGGTGATTTGGCTGGGCAGGTTAATGAAGTAAAAGACAATGATGTGGTTTGCGTGGTCAAGAATTCTGCTACATTGGCTGGACCGTTATTTACTTTGCATGCTTGTCAGATTCGTATTGATCTGCCTACCCTCTCTGATAAGGATAAGGAGGTTAGTATTGGCAAACACCTTTGATGAATATGTCTTTTGATTTCTTTGTTTAATGCCTATTGATTATTAGAGTACTTACTTTAGGATGTGATAGAAGCAAATGAATGTGCATGAAAAAAGCTCATACAGTGACAGCTGATTTAGAAAACTTAAGTTATTAATGGTTTTGCATCTGAATTGGACTAAAATTTGTTATAACTGTGGCACCTTTCCCTATCTGTTCCCTAAACCTAACATTTTTCCATTTTATTATCTTGGATTCTAGTAATGTTTTGCCTCTTCTTCAGGTTATCAGCTCATGGGGTGTGAAAAACAAAATTGATTTTATTTCATTATCTTATACACGTCATGCAGAGGATGTTCGTGAGGTAACATGGAATAAGAAAATAAATTATCTATTTATCTCTTTCTTAATGTGGTTTTCTACGGCTCCCAAACAACTTGCAGACTTTTTCTCTCAATACAGGCACGGGAGTTTCTATCCAAGCTTGGTGATCTAAGTCAGACACTAATTTTTGCTAAAATTGAAAACGTAGAGGTGAATTTGAAATGCTATTGTTGTTACAATTCTTTTATGCAGAAAATTAAGTATGATGTTGATGAGGGACCCTACAACATTAATCACATTACTTCAGTGACTCCCTCACTTGGCAGGGTTTGACCCATTTTGATGAGATCCTAAAGGAGGCAGATGGTATCATTCTTTCACGTGGAAACCTTGGCATAGATCTCCCACCTGAGAAGGTTAGTCAGTTGTTCTGTTGATTTTGAGCTGTGGGGTGGGGATTTAGTTGCCTCTCCATTATTTTCGTATTGTTGATAGTCCAACATATCTTTTAGGTCTGTAGATGCAAATCGGCCCTTAGCCTATCCATAATTTATGTTATTAGATTGAAAGTCTGAAAGTTTTCATGCCAGGTTGAATTTGTATGAAATGATGGATATTTGTGGATAAATATGAAAAATGACTGGCTTTGGTATTTTCTATCTTTTTCTGTAACCAAAGTTTTACTTAGTTACCTACCTATTATAAGCTTGTTAGTACTACTTTGCAATTTATTCATGGAATTCGAGTTTTCGGAAAAGAAAAATAAATGTTGTGCAGAGTTTGACCCAGAACCAAAAGTTAATCATTAACATTTTAACTTGATAGAGTGGCTGTATGGACGACATTCTCTGCTTGATAAAGTGACAAACCTTGTCATATTAAGCTTGCATGTAAATTCTTAAAGTGACAAACCTTGTCCTATTGAAGATTTTTTAATTTTTGACATAGGTATATACATAGTGTTTGTTTTAATGACTCAGTGCTTCCAAACAATCAATGCTTCTTTCTAATGCATTAAAGATCACCCTTGCCTGTGGCTAATGTTCAGTACATCATAGGATGAATCAACAATTACACATAACTAAAATAAAGGCAGATTAAGAACACGGACTCTAAATTTGACCAAAATAGAAGACAAGCAAATATTATCTTACCTAAATTTCAAGCTTCATGCTTGGTTTACTTTTTGGGAGTAACAAGTTTTTTCGTATATATATATATATATGTGTGTGTGTGTGTGTGTGTGTCAAAAACACTCCTATTTCATTTGTTGATGATGTCATTCTTGTTGTTCTCTTAATTTCATGTTAAATTACCTCTCTGTTTTGATTTTCTTAGCACACTTTGTTCTCTACATGCAGGTGTTCTTGTTTCAGAAATCTGCTGTTTACAAATGTAACATGGCTGGAAAGCCAGCAGTTGTAACACGTGTAGTTGATAGTATGACAGACAATCTGAGGCCTACTCGTGCTGAGGCAACTGATGTTGCCAATGCTGTTTTGGATGGTGAGTCACTGTGCTTACTTCTTCATTCATTAAATGAGTTTTCTTTTTTACTCTTAGCTTTTTAAATCAATTGCTGTTTTTTCATAGTTTTCATTACTGGCTGTGGTTTCATAGGCTTAATTTATCTCATTTAGCTTATTCGGGTGTGGCTATTCATACCTATCTTTTTTCTAACAACACTCATCAATTTTTTTGTGGTGTTTGACCAATTTTCATCTAACAAATTTTTAACTTATAAAGTTGAGGTGTACGATCAGTTTTCACCGAACATCGCAAATCATGTTCGGCCACCTCATGTTGATATTGTTCAATTAGAAGTGGTCGAAAATGAATTTGGTGGGTATATTTAGAAAAAAACTGGTGTGAACAACCCCCCTTCCTTTTTATATGTTAACGTTTAGCCACTTTTACATTTGAATTGACTGAAGCTATCGGCAGCTAACAAGATTGATACTCAATGGTTAAATTTCAGGATGTGATGCAATTCTTCTTGGAGCTGAGACCTTTCGTGGACTGTACCCCGTTGAAACAATTTCTACTGTAGGCAAAATATGTGCTGAGGTAAGCACACATTGCTATTATCATCTAAAACACTTGTACTTCAAACTCTACTTTATTTTATTTTTCCCTTGTTTTTTTTTTTTTTTTTACTTTTGTACGTGAGGATATGTACAGGATCATTATTGATCATATTATGCTTTATTCCAGCTTTAAAATAATTCCATCCCGTGCAAATCTTTTAGGCCATGTTTGATAGCTTAGATTAAACATAGATTAACTATATATCATTTTTATTGGTTGTTTGATAACTTAGATTAAGGGTAGATTATGCTTTAAAATTTATAAAGTTTAGATATCATCCTAATCTTAGATAATCAATCTTTGCTATCAAACATGCCCTTAGTAGACATCACAATTAATTAATATTAATCTCAGTTTCTACATTGATACACAGGCTGAGAAGGTTTTCAATCAAGACCAATACTTCAAGAGGACTGTAAAATTTGTTGGCGAGCCCATGACTCACTTGGAATCTATTGCGTCTTCTGCGGTATGTTGTGCAATAAAATGGAGAAATGTATCAGAAGTAATAGAAAAATGAGAATACTGACCAAACAAAAAAAAAAATAGAAAAATGGGAATGATATTAAGAAAAACTTAACTTGACAAGTCTTTTTTTTTTTTTCTGGCATATGCACTGGTTATAAATAAGTTTGTGAATCTCTTATAGGTCAGGGCGGCCCTTAAAGTGAAGGCATCCGTTATCATATGTTTTACCTCATCTGGAAGGGCTGCTAGGTAATTTCAACAGTTTGGATGGTCTTCAAATAATTATAATTTTGCTAATTCCAGCATTGGCTTCTTAATTGTCTGGTTAAATGCAGATTAATAGCAAAGTATAGGCCGACGATGCCTGTTTTATCAGTTGTCATCCCCAGGCTCAAGACAAATCAGTTGAAGTGGAGTTTTACTGGTGCATTTGAGGTATTAAAAAAAAAAACTCAAGATCACAATAATCTATAAACACAAAAACATGTGTTCTCTCGTATGTATAGTGTATGTCAATATATGTAACGAATTCTAGGCAATTTTACTGGAAGTATGAGAAAACATATACTCCACTACTATTCTATGATGTCGTGCATTTTATAGCTAAAATCTACCATGTCTGACTCAGTCTGAGTGAAACAGTTAATGCATTATTTCTAATATTTTGGCATCTTAATTTGTTCATTGGTGATCAGTCTCTTACTGTAATCTAAATTTCTACCTAATGGGTCTTTCCTGCATGTTCAGGCCAGGCAGTCACTCATCGTACGAGGTCTTTTCCCATTGCTTGCTGATCCTCGACATCCTGTAAGTTCTTACTCCACAGTTCACAGAGATCTTATACTACATATATCACACTACTTAAAGATCCCACATAGCTCCATCTATTATTATCATTTTTTTTTTATATAGGTTAGCTTCTTTTGTATTGTATTTGTTCTCAAGTTTTCTTGTTATTATCATAATTATGGAAGAATGTTTTGGTACTTGTGTTCTTTTCTTGATATCAAACCCACCATCTGCTAACTTGTAGGCTGAGCCCACAAATGCAACCAACGAGTCAGTTCTGAAGGTAGCCCTTGATCATGGAAAAGCCTCAGGAGTCGTCAAGTCACACGATCGAGTTGTGGTCTGCCAGAAAGTCGGAGATGCATCTGTAGTAAAGATAATCGAGCTTGAAGATTAAATGCCTCAAATGGGGTTTGAATGTATGTTTCCTCATTATTTTTTCTGAGATAATAGTAATGCAATTGATAATGAGGCTTGTAATGTAATTATGTGAAGTGGAGTGTGGAAATGCTTCTCTGGAGCAATGAATGCAATAATGCTGCAAACAAGATCAAGATGAACTAAAATCTTGAAAACGTTATAGTGTATTAATAATAATTTGAACTGTAGCAGAAACAATCTATTTGTATTTCTTACTAGAGCAATAGCCAATAAGTTTACGTTGTTTTTATGCTATGTATTTGTGGTGTGATGAAAGTAACGATTAGTAATTTCGGCATTTGTTCTGGTTGAGTGTAAATTATGCTTTTTAAATACTAAAAAAATTAAATACATAACAATAAGCGCCCATGGCCTAATGGATAAGGCGTCTGACTTCTAATCAGGCGATTGTGGGTTCGAGTCCCACTGGGCGTGATTTAATTGTTTTTTTTTTGGTTTGTTTTTCATGTACAAGTTAGTAGATTTTTGGGTTCGAGTCCCACTGGGCGTGATTTAATTGTTTTTTTTTTTGGTTTGTTTTTCATGTACAAGTTAGTAGATTTTTGGGTTCGAGTCCCACTGGGCGTGATTTAATTGTTTTTTTTTTGGTTTGTTTTTCATGTACAAGTTAGTAGATTTTTGGGTTCGAGTCCCACTGGGCGTGATTTAAATTTTATTTTTTTGGTTTGTTTTTCATGTACAAGTTACTAGATTTTTTGGCTGGCAAATGTTTGGCCTTGATGTAGACATGTCACAATATATTGGTAGCATAAAACTAGTGTCTTGTCTTGTTAACAATCAAATTTATTGTTACTTTGATTCATTAGTCTTTCTGAAAACTGGTTTTGTCCATCAAGACAAAAAAAGAAGCAACATCAAAATGCTTTTCTTATGCATTTTTATCATACATATGACCATTCCGTCCTTTAAATCATAGCATTTGTTCTAGTATATCTCATAATCTTCTTCTCATAGTTAATCGATGTGAGACATAAGATAATGACACATAACTATGTCACACTCATAAACCTCATATGTATTGGAGTACATAACAATCAAATCTAATTCTCAAATGGTATTAGTATTCATGGCCCATGAGTATGATGACAAACAACAGCTAAACATATTCTAGTTTAACTAACTAACTATACATAGGAGTATATCCTAAAACAAGAACTAGAACAACATTATCCGGTAATAGAAGGGTCACTCTTCTTGCTGGAGGATTGCTGCAAATCAAGATCCTTTTTCCTTATAAGCAGAAGCATCCTCTCATTCTCCAACTTCAACCCTTGATTCATAAGCTTCTCCCTCTCCATTTCCCTCTCCTTCTTGCTACTAAACTTCAACCACTTCAACCTCTGTTTCTCCAGCTCCAACGCCTGCGATTGTATCCCAACTCCCTCCTCTTCCAACATCATCATCTTCCTCCTCATCCACAATCTCTTCTCCCAACAACTCTTCGATCCATCCCTCAAAACACTCATCATCTCCCCATCCAATTGTTGCAACATCGGCGAATGCCTCATCCGTTTAACCGATGATCCTTCCTCCGCCTCCTCCTCCTCCTCCTCGTTTCCACGATCAGCCTCATCGTCGTCGTCATCCTCCTCCTCATCATCCTCATCTTCTTGATCACCCCCCAATTTTGAAGTCTCCCCCCCTTTGTTCAAATTGGGAGATTTCTCCGTCGAGTGGAGGCATCTCTGAGGCGGCGCCTCCACCGCAGCCACAGCTGCAGCTGCTTCACCGCCACAGCCGTGGCCGCAACTATTATGATAAGCACACATTTCTCTAAAAAACAAGTGCTTGGAATTCAACAATTTCTTGACTTCCTCCTTCAGTTTACCCGATATATGATCCATATTATCGAGTAAACTCTGATTCTCAACAACTTTACAAGAGGTTCCTTTCCCAAGAATGTCATTAACCCTCTTATACCTTTTGTTCAAATCATTAAACTTATCCTCACACTGCTGAGGAGAAACGTAAAACCCCCTTTCCATCATTGCCCTCGACACCGATTTCCATTTCCCCTTCTTCTGTAAGGCGCCGCCCCCCTTCTTCTGAGAAACCGGGTCATTCGCATCCGACCCGACTTCATCTCCGATGTAGTACACCACCATGATCAACAATCGGACCATATTGTCAGTCCATTTCATTCTTTGCCATGGTGACATTTTCCTCTTGGAATCATCGGCGCTCAATCCAGGCTCGTCGTCATCGCTCAGATTCAAGCTCTGGTTCTTGGATTTTACGGAGGACGGGTATCCCTGTTTTGCGGATTGGAGGGTTTGGAGTTGGTAATCGCCGCCGTACGCCTCCATGGGGTGGTGGCTCTGAGGATTTCGAGGCTGCAATGGGTGGTGCAGCGACATTTCTAAGCCTAAAACGTTAGAATAAACGCCATTCGAGTCCATGAGATGAAACTTCAACAACACAGATGAAAACAAGTGAAATTAATCTTGAATTGAAATTGTCAAAAAGACATATACTAGTACAAATATATCAATAAATAGCTTAAACGGGGAGGAAGACCCGAAACTCAAAATGTGAGATTCTTGATTGACCCGACTCGAAACGCTGACCAATCTCTACAGTGTATTGAAATTGGGAATTGATTTGGGTTGTATGGAATAGAGGGAGAATGCAATGTTATAAAAGGAAAGAAACATAATGTGGGCGTTTGTAGAGAAGAGCAGCTGGTTTTAGAGCTCTGCGGGAGTTGTTTTCAGCAAAAGAGAAAAACAGCTCAATGCCCATGGTTTTGGGATTTTTTCTGGACTAGAGAGAGAAAGTGGAGAGAGAGTCCACAGGTTTTCGCAAAACAATCATCTGGCTTTAATGCCCTTCCGTCTAACTTTAACAAATTTTGTTCCCGTGGATTAATCTGGGCCGTCTATTTTCAGATTCACTGAATGTGGTAATTGAGAAATAAGGGTAATACGGTACTTTCACTGACTTTTGGGAAAGTGAAGGAACAAGGTATGGGTGGAATGTGTCACGTTGTTTTGAATTAAATTAAATTAATTAATTACTATATGATCTAAACTAAATCTAACATAGATTACTACTCTCTGTCAAAAAAAAAAAAATTAGATTGCTACTATGTCAATTGTCGGGCACTAGCTTCATTAAGTAATTTTTTTTTTTATTATTTTGGAGAGAGTCATTAAGTAATCATTTTCATTATAAAAACAATTAATTTGGATTACATTTTATATTCAAGAATATATATATATATATATATATTTAATAAATACAGGAAAGACATCTTAAATGACTCAATCGTAAAACGACCCCATTCGTTATTTGATCTATTTATTTTAAAACAAACTATATTTTGGTGTCCGTTCGTTTTAATTTTGTTTTTTAAGCGGTAAAAAATTTGTTAATTTTTTTCTAAAATAAATTTTGTTAATTTTTTTCTAAAATAAATTTTGTTGCCAACCATATCTTAAGATCAATCTCATTTTTAATTTAGTTATACTCAATTAGAGTGATGACTAATATACACTCAATTACATGATCGATACAACTATTTTAATTTAATTTTAATATGAAGAATTAAAAATTCAATTAAATCACTTAAAATTTAATTTTTATATCTTTTTGTACGTAGACATCCAATAATTGCATATAAGAATTTGTAATTCAACTATATTACAAATATTTTTTGATATACAACTATATTCAGATTTCTTTTTCTATCCACTATATATCTTGTAATTTCAAAACACGAAACTGAATGAACGGACAATTAAATTTCATTCAATAATTAAAAAGGTGAAGAAATTAATATGTTAAACCTGGTAATATATTCTTCCATTATTTTCATAAAAGAACATTAATTTTTTTTTATCTCTTAATCCAAAAATATGATTTTTTTTTTAAATGGTAAAAGATTTATTCCATTCGAGTACAGAGTACAGGGTAACCCGTAAAGATTACAAATGCTATTATACAAAATTATATGGTTTCTAGTGTCCCCACTCCCTATTCAGGTCCAATCACACTCTCATGTCAGTGTACGGTTCACAACACCATGCCGCAATGAATGCGTTTGATAAGATGAGATTTTGATTGTCCAGAAATGTGATTAGTGTAATCATTGTTTATAATTAAGGTCATCTTATGCATTATTTACTTCAAATTTATTAATTACAATTGAAATGAACAAAATAATGTTTTGTTATTTTTATACATAATAAATGTGGATTAGTCTACTTAAGGAGGAGTGAACGATGAGGCAAAATCGAATGAGAATGAGGCGAGTCAAGACTGAAAAGAAAAGGAATAATGAGTTGGGCTGAAAATTGCAGCAGTCCCATTAAAAACAAGGCGTGTATATACCATTCAGCTTTGTTTAATACACTCCCACTTCATTTTTATTAATTCAATATTCATGTAAAATATCATTTTTACCGTTTTACTAAATCATGTTAGATACATACACTCCTCCTACAATTTAAACAAACCCTAATCCTAGAATTAGAGAGTCGCCACCGCCATCTCCGGCAGCCACCATTGTCCCCAAACAAAACAAATTTAGAAATTAAAAAAAAAAAAAAAATCAACAAACCAGTGTCGATCAAAAACATTCTCGTCAACACTGATTTATCGATCAAACACCTCCCCATCGACACTGGTTTGTCGATCAAACACCTCCCCGTCGACATTGGTTCGTCGAAAGAATTTAAAAATTAAAAATTTAAAATTTTGACAATAAAGGATTGATTATAAACACTCTCATCGGCCCTTTAAGCGTGGCAGGCTGGGAGAGGAAGAGCCGGCGGCGTCGCTCGACAAAGGAGGCGGTGTCGCTTGTTGCTGTTGCAGAGAAGGGAAAAAAAATGGGGTGGCGGCGTCGCTGGGTGGAGGAGCAGTGACGCCTTGGGAGGGAGGGGGAGAGTCAGGCGACGGAGGGAGGGGCGACGGGGGGAGGATGAAAAAAAATGGAGGCAGGAGGCGAGGCGAGCGGTAGGCAGGTGGTTGTGGGCGGCGGTGAGGCGACGACAAGATGATTGTTGGAGGTGTAAAAAAAGTAAATGAGGAAGAAGAAGAAGAAAATTAGGGTTAGGGTTTGTATTTAGGGGAGTGTATCTATCTTTATATTTTACTTGAGGGGTAAAATAGGTATTTTGCATAAATATTTAATTAAAAAAAATTAGAGGGGAGTGCATTAAACAAAGTTGGAGGGGTATATACCCCCACGCCATTCAACAATCATTTTGAGCCCACTTGAGAGCTCAAATACAGCACTTTCAGCCCAAGTTTGTGGCTCAAGCAAATATATATATATTTTATTTTATTTTTTTATTTTTTTTATACCATGATATTCGATTAAAAAATGATTAATTATGAATAGTGAAAACTCCATACTTAATTTTAAAAAAAAATTATCTGTTCAGGTCTATTCTTTTTTAGTCAAGAGACATGTTATATTTACAACTATACCCTTGATAAACTTTATATCGTACCACTATGTTAATAAGTTTTTTACCACTATTTAATTCAGTTCATACCATTATTTTAAGCACGTATCAATAATTATTATTTTTGTACAATCATTTAATTAAATCATTTTGTACCTTTTTTGCCAGTACCACCATATCTTAAATATGTATCACCATATGTTACTACAATTTAATTCAGTCTGTACAACAATATGTTAATCTCTTATCACCATTAATTCAGTAATTCTACTTTTTTTTTTCAGTTTTTTGTTGGCTTCATTAAAAGTATAAAGGTCCAAACAAATATTCTATTAGCTAAAAAAATGATTTCAAATTGTGTAACCAATTTTTTTCTGTATTTAGCTATAATTGATCCCCAAGAATATATTTGAGCAACTCTATTTTGAAGAATGGCCTGTTAAAATGGAAGCAAGCAGCAACAAAAATCAATGTCTTGGTGGGGGCCCATTTCACAAAATTGAAAACGTTTTATCTTTGGTTGCAAAAGTCGCTTATCAATCTGTCTTCCAGACAAAACAGTGAGCAACAGCGAAGCAACCGTGGAATATATAAAGGAACAGGGGACATTAGCTAAAAGTGGAGAATAAATTCACATTTTTCAGATTTTAGAGTCAGAGGAAAAAAAAAGGTAGGGTTTGAGAGTCTTCACGCACCCAAACTTGAAATATCTTATAGGGTTTAATCTTTCTTTTCTTTTGAATTTTAATTAATACTTCATTATTTTCATTTACTCACTACAAAAAAAAAAAAAAAAAAAAAAGGGCGTTTTAGAGATGGATTTACCGACGGAAATACCGAGGGAAATTCCGTCGGTATTTCGGACAACCCGTTTAACAAACCGGGTCAACATTCCGTCGGTAATTCTGTCGGAAAGAATGAATTAAAATAATTATAAAATAAATTAGGATGAATTAAAATAATTATAAAAGAAATTAATTTTTGAATAAATATTGATTTCGAAATTCACATGTCGACGGAATATCCGTCGGCATTTGACCGACGGAATATCCGTCGGCAATTTACCGAGGGAATATCCGTCAGTAAAACAAAAAATGAATAAAAAAAATATGATTTCGAAATTCACATATCGACGGAATATCCGTCGGCATTTGACCGACGGAATATCCATTGGCATTTTACCGACGGAATATCCGTCAGTAAAACAAAATATTAATAAAAAAAATATGGGTGGTCGGGGAGGCCCCGACCAGAATTTCATTTTCCGACCAGAATAATTATTAACCAAATTGTTATCAAAAAATTCATCACAGCATTGTCAGCATAGAATAATACAAAAAACATACTCCACTAACATAGAGTGCTTATAACTTAACTGCATAACCAAAGCACACCTAACATAATCTTAGCATCAAAGGATTACCACTTTTTTTTTAGCTTTATTCCTCCTCAATTTCTTTTTCGACTCAATTCCAGAACCTACCTCAAACACAAAAAAAAATCTATCTTAATTAATCATCAAAACAAAGGATTTAAATGTTTATAATTCTATCGTAATTAATCAAAACAAAGGATTTGAAATATAAACATTTAAATCCATACTGATTGGCGTAGATTACAAATTCTAATAAATATAAATCCCAATTATTATACAGAGATTTAATTTCAGATGGGTTTATTACCAGAGTGATCCCACATAAACAAGGTCGTTGTAAAAAAAAAAGTGGTCATTTTTAAAACCAATAATAGTCTCAACCGTGTAAATATTACTAATTCTTTTGATATCAACTTTGCAATTAAAATACACTCGTAAACATCATTTTTGAGAAATTTAATTTGGATCAGATCGGTTGACATACATACCAGAAATCTGATCGAGAAGGAGCGTGGCGTCGTCGCCGCCTGAGGTGAGAAAGCCGGCAGAATGTTGGGGGAAGATTCCCCAGGTGTAATACATGCTTCTCCTGAAATTGGCTTCAATAACATTAAAACTACATAATAATGCTATGATGAAAAATGCCTGCAGAGGAGGAATAAAGCTAAAATTTGAGGTGGTGGAGGAAGGCGAGGTGGGGGGGATGGGGCCGAAGAGTGGAGGGAGGCGAGGTGGGGGGAATGGGGCCGAAGAGTGGAGGGAGGCGAGGTGGGGGGGAATGTAAAGAGGAAAGTTTGGAAAAAAACCCTAGGTTGAGGTTTTATATAAGGGGTTTTTTTCCGTCGACATGTACACATACCGACGGATAATCCGTCGGTATTTTTCAAAAAGTAAATACCGACGGAAAGTTAATTCCGTCAGCATTTTGGCGATTTTTTTTTTTTTTTAAATAATTCAATTTTTTCTATATACTTACTAAATTACCAAAATATTTTTAAAAAAAATCACAAAATTCATTTCTTCCACATATATTAATATATATATTGGTTGTGACTTATATTTATAGTAAATTTAATTTTTATAATTTGTACCTAAATGATAAATAATTAATTAACTTTTATAAAATAAGAAATAAATACATTACATTAATTGAATTAATTTTCATCTTCATCCTCCTCTTCGTCCTTATCCTCCTCCTCCTCCTCATCATCTTCCTCCTCCTCATCCTCATCTTCTTCATTCTCCTCTTCATCCTCATCTTCATTCTCCTCTTCATCCTCTTCTTCATCCCCCTCCTCTTCACCTTCAATTTCGATTAATTGGGGATTTGCAGCCGTCAAGGGTACAGAAAGATTGAAATCTCCCGTAAAGACTTCAGTTGAAGTCTCTATTTGTTCTGTTTGAAATGGAGATTCATCTTCAGTATTTTTGTCCTTTTTAGGGACTTCTACCATTGACCTTGCCTTTACTTTGCAAACAGCGTGCCATTCATAACCACGTGGAGCTCCCGGATATGTGCAGTAGTATACTTGAGATACTTGATGGGCAAATACAAATGGATCATCCCCAACATACGTCCTTTTCGAACTAACATCAACGAGCTTGTACTCCGGGTGAATTCTTGTTCCTAGATGGCCTGAATCAAACCAATGACACTTGAACAACACTACAGTCTTTGCTGGATATCCTGGATATTCTACTTCGACGACTTCCCGTAACACCCCAAAGTAATCACTTGCATCTGCATTGTAATTCGCACTGCTAACGCAGACGCCACTGTTGGTAGTCCCCTTTGTCGATGCATACCCAGACGTATGAAATCTGTAGCCCTTCACAATATAACCGTTGTAAGTCTTTACACGACGTAGTGGTCCCTTGCTGAGATCTCGTAAGAATGGACTGTCTAGAGCGTTATCCCGTCCCTATACGGCTCAATTTAAAATTAATTAAAATAAATATTAATTTATTTACGTAAAACATAATTAATTAAATGGTACTCACATAACGTTCGAACCATCGGGAAAATTCACGTTGAATACGAGCATCTATATATGCATCTGAGATGTTTGGTTCTGCTCGTCGTAGTTCTTGAGTGTACATCCTAATTCACAAGATTCAAAAACTTGGTTAATATTAAATGACATAAATGAAGTGGTATTTAAATAGACGATTTATATATGAAATACTTACTCAATGTATGGCTGAACTTCATCACAATTCAATAACACATACGTTTGTGCTATTTCCGCCTCCGAGTTCGTCTCCCAATATCGTTCAGTGGGTTTTCCTATTGGCCGTCCCTTAGACTTGAATATGGAGAGCATTCCATCGACCTCTTCACTGATATCGTCAGCGGATGTACCACCGAAGTTACGTGGAGCACTTCTTAACTTTGTGTTGACGTGGTCTTCAAAGTAATAAGAACAAAACATGCCAACCTCTTCATTCAAATAAGCATTCACAATCGATGCTTCAACGTTTGCCTTTTGTTTAGCATTACGTTTCAAGTTGTGGAGATACCTGATATACACACACATATATATATATATAAATATATATATAAACCTTATAAGAATGCATGTGTAATTGTAATGAAATAAAAAAAAGTAAGATTTTACCTTTCAAATGGGTACATCCACCTGTATTGCACCGGACCACAAATTCTCGCTTCATACGCTAAGTGAACGGGTAAGTGTTCCATCGAGTTAAAGAAGCTAGGTGGAAAAATTTGTTCCAACTTACACAAAATCACTGGAATGTCTTCATCTAAACGAATCATATCATCGATCGTGATCGTTGTAGCCGTTAAATCTCTAAAAAATAGACTTAATTCAGTGATAGCCCTCCACACATTGAGAGGAAGAAGTTCCTTGAACGCAATCGGTATCAAGCGTTGCATAAATACATGACAATCATGACTCTTCATCCTTGCAACCTTACCCGTTGTTGTGTCTACGCATCGACTCAAGTTCGACACGTAGCCGTCCGAAAAGTTCAACTCCTTTATCCACCTACACAATCTTTGTTTTTGTGGCTTACCCAGTGTGTAGCTAGCCTTTGGAAATTTACCTGTACGCTCATCCTTTTTCAACTCTGGACGGCGACAAAGAGTGTCCAAATCCTCCCGAGACTTTGGAGTGTCTTTCGTCTTGCCTTCGGTGTTCATGATTGTGTGGAACACATTGTCAAACACATTCTTTTCAATGTGCATCACATCCAAATTGTGTCGTATCAATAGTGAACTCCAGTATGGTAAGTCCCAAAAAATACTCCTTTTGTTCCAACCACCCTCAATTCCTCTGTTGTGTTCCGCTGCATTTTCCTCAGTACTTTTTTTCAACCCCGTCCACTGAATCTCATATAACAACCTACGTCCTGTACGGAGAGTAAATTATAAGTGACACTAAAAGCAATAGATAAATATACGTTTAATACTCATTAAATAAATGTATAAAATACCATCTCGAAGTGGAGGTCGATTGTTTGTGACTGCTCTGTTCTTTACGAAGTTCTTCTTATTTCTTCGAAACGGGTGACCTTGAGGTAAGAACCTACGGTGATTATCGAACCATGAAACTTTTCTACTCACCGGGAGACTGAAAGCTTCGGAATTCTCCATACAATACGGACATGCTTTCTTTCCGGCCGTACTCCACCCGGACAACATACCATATGCAGGAAAGTCGCTAATGGTCCATAAAAGAGCAGCACGCATCGTGAAGTTCTGCTTTCTAAAAACATCGTACGTTTGGACTCCATTCTCCCATAAGAAGATCAAGTCTTTTATAAGATGTTGGAGATAAACATCCAGTTTGTCCTTTGGATTCGTTGGTCCAGGCACCAATACAGTCAGAAACATTGTTTGAGGTTTCATGCACATCCACGGAGGAAGATTATACGGAGTCAGTATCACCGGCCACAAAGAATACTGCTTCCCATGCATCCCAAACGGTGCAAAACCATCAGTACACAAACCTAATCTCTCACATTCCTCGGTTCACAAGCAAAATCTGGAAACACGTTGTCAAGATGTTTCCAGGCCTCTGAGTCTGCCGGATGTCGCATCTCCCTCGACTCAGCCGAAGAGGAATCTGTAGCATGCCACGTCATGTGTTGTGCAGTGGCACTTGATTGATATAATCTCATCAAACGAGGAATGATAGGAAGGTAGTACATCTTCTTATATGGCACTTTCTTCTTTGTCTTCTTCGATTGACCACCAGGTCCCTTTCGACGTGCCTCTTTGTACCGGGGATGGCCACACAATCTACACATGTTCAGACTGCTATCTTCGTCACCCCAATATAACATGCAACCCTTCACACAACAATCAATCTTCTCAACCGGCAAACCAACATTCTTCAACATTTGTTTGCTTTGATGAAACGTCGTAGGCACCTTATTATTTTGAGGACAAATTTCACTGCATAACTGTGTCACTTGCTCATATGCCCTGTTAGAAAGCTTGTTCTCGGTCTTAATGTTCATGAGTCGTGCATTAAATGACAACTGTGAGTGAGATTCACAACCCGGATATAAATCTTCTTCGACTAATTTGAGCATCTCATAAAACCGAAATGCCTCATTCGTCGGGTCCTCTTCCATGTTTGAAAAACCAGCTTCCCTGATCATTGTTTGATACATATTCGGTTCTTCGTCCCCAAACTGTTGTTCTTCGTCCCCAAACCGTTGTTCTACCTCGTTACTAGTGCCAACATGATCGAAATTTGCTTCTTGTTGATAGATTCCAGCAGTGTAATAGTAAAACACTTCATCAAATCTATAAGGCCAACGTGTTTCGCCATGACTAGTCCAATTATAATAAGGGTTAATTGCAAAAAAAATCACAACCTTTCATTCAGTTGCAATTTAATCTAAACCTTTGAAATATTGCAATTAAATCACAAACTTTCACACTTTTGGCAAATTTAACTTTCGGGCAGCTCCCCTTTTGCCCGAATCTGATGTGGCAGTCCTAATTGACTTCTTATTACTAAAAACGACGCCGTTTTATTCAATTTGATTTTTTTTAATTTTAAAAAAAAACTTTATAAATAATTAGATTATTTCTCATTAAATTGAATGCTTTTTCGATTAATCCCCAACAGAATAATAAATTAAAATAAACAAAGGATTTGAATTCTAACAATTTTTTTTTTTCAATTAGCCCTTTTTTAGTGCATGTTATCCACACCAATTCCTGAATGTTCATCTGTATTTTTAAACATCGAATATCAATTTTGAAAATATAATCCAATTTCCAAAACATACTTACCACAAAAATCTATCATAAGAGAGATTGGAATGAGATTTAACGAAACCCATCAAAATCTCAGAAATCAAGTTGAATTCAAACTGTATTAAAGCTTCAGACGAAAATCAGAAACACAACTCAACAAAATTGGAATTAGATACCAAAACTCCACGATTCAACCACATTAGCCACGAACGTATTTCTGCGAATTGCTTAGAGAAACAGACATGGGGAAATGGGAGAATAGATCGGGAAATCGTCGGCTCAATTGACACCAATTGATTATGAACTCCAGAACCTTTTAGTTAGGTTCTCATCAGTCATAGACATCAATGATTCTTCACTAAATGAACGGGTTCTATCGATTACTGAAAATTAATTTCCAACCGCGCGTTCCTCCCTAGGGTTCGCTTTGGGAAAAATGAAATTGGGGGTAATTATTTGAATCTGGGTAAATGAAATTGGGGTCGTAATAGAAAGTATTGGTGATGAAGATCAAGATTTTGAGAACCTTCTGAGTAATTGCTGAAGAAATTGCGTAGTGGAAGAGTAGTTGATGAAGAAATTGCGCAGAGGAAGAAGGGGTGGAAGAAAGCATCGAATGAAATTGGGACTCTTTGTTATTGTTTGATGAATTTAGAATTCAAATCCTTTGCTTATTTTAATTTATTATTCTGTTGGGTTTTTTTTAATCGAAAAAGCATTCCATTTAATGAGAAATAATCTCTTTTTTTTAAAAAATAAAATTGAATAAAACGGCATCGTTTTTAATAATAAAAAGTTAATTAGGACTGCCACGTCAGATTTTGGCAAAGGGGAGCTGCCCGAAAGTTAAATTTGCCAAAAGTGTGAAAGTTTATGATTTAATTGTAATATTTCAAAGGTTTGGATTAAATTGCAACTGAATGAAAGATTGTGATTTTTTTTTGCAATTAACCCTTATAATAATTATCAACGAAACCATTCTTCACAATATGCACTAGGACCTCATCAATCTCTTTATATTGCTTATTCTGACATTTCTTAGCATTACACGGACACCTAATGCAATTTCCACTCATGTAATGTGGCTGGCTTTTTGCAAATTCAACAAATAACACGAGTTCATTATAAAATTCCACATTCACATTTCCTCTAATCATTCTAGGAGTACAATACATCCAACGACGGTCAGGCAAATACATCTGCTAAACATTTAAGTGGAGCAACACATTACTAAACTAAACTTATAATAAATTCAAACAAAACTTATGATATATATAAAACATGTAATTACATTATATTGAATTTTATATATAGAGTAAATTAAAAATGGTAGAAAATGTACCGTAATTTGATGTTTCTGAATACCCGAGCATGAGCATAAAAAATTAGGCAGTAGAAAGCTTTGGTGTAAATTTGCAATACGAAAGTGAAGTGGAAAAAAAGAAAGTTTTAGGGAAACATTTCCCGACGGAAATGCCGAAGGACTTATCTTTCCGTCGGCATTTCACCCGCCCAAATTTCTGTCGGTCAAGATAAATGCCGACGGATTATCCGTCGGCATTTATCAAATGGTGAATTCCGACGGAAAGCTAATTCCGTCGGCATTTCACCGCCCAAATTGCCGTCAGTAAAGATAAATGCCGACGGATATTCCGTCGGCATTTATCAAATTCTGAATTCTGACGGAAAATATATTCCGTCGGCATTTGGCGGGTTTTTTTTTTTTTTATTAATTAATTCAATTTTTTGTATATATAGCAACACAAAGCTCACACACACCATATTCGATTTTTTCTATTTTGCAAAGAAATATCATGTCTTCTTCCTCTTCTATTCGATTTCAGCAAGGCCTTGTTTGTTATTGTGGAAAGGCATGTCGTACATATGCTTCTAAACAACCTAGAAGTAAAGGGAGGATATTTCATAATTGTCCTGACTCCCTAAGTGATGGTGGATGTGGTTTCTTTATATGGGCTGATACTCTAGAAAACTGTGGTGTTTACAAGAATCAAGGATCTAATCAAAGTGACCAAGAAACTGAAGACATGAAGAAAATGACTCAAGAGATGAAGAAATTGGTTACAGAAATCAAGAATTTGGCTGAAGAAATCAAGGATTTAATCAAAGTGAACAAAATCATTTTGATTGTGCTAGTTGTCATGGTTGCATCTACCACCTTCAAGTGGTTTGGTTAAATATATGTATAATGCACTCTATATGAGGCTATTTTAATTTGTACTAAAATTCACTTCCACCTTCAAGTGGTTTAAATCTATATCTAGAATGCACCTTATTTTCATCTATACACCAATAAACTACACAAATAAACTGCAATATATAGTTCAACATATTTTTCAACATAAACATAAATATATACATAAAGATAAATAAGTTCAACAGAAAATTAAATAAGTTCAACAGAAAAATAAATTAGTTCAACACAAAATTAAATTGTTCAAATTGTTCAACCAGGATAGTTGCCAGTGCCCGGAAAGTTAAAAAATTGTTCCACATCCTCATTCAAGTTGACGTCGGCACCGTCGGCCTGACCTGCATCTTGACCTGCAGCTTGATCTGGAGCTGGAGCTGGCGGTGGTTGCCCCATCGTCTGTTGATAGATGGCCTCGATCTGCTCAGCAGACATCCCCAACGTCCGACCCGCATTGGTACTCCAGAGACGGAAGTAGTTCTCGAACGTTGCCATGACGTTCGGATCCGGGACGGGAGTGGAGGATACGGACGGCTGCGATGCACTCCGGGCCGACCGACCACTTGGTGTCCTCACGGCGTTGCTCATCCCACCAAGGCCAAGGACCCTTCCCTTGGAGGTCGGGGCAACGTCAAGGTAACACCGGTCCACGTCAACAACCGGAGGGGTACCGCTGCTTCCGGATTCAGCAGTAGTCGTGGCGGTGGCTTGCGTCTCGGCCTCTTCAATCCTCTGTCGGACGCTCAACTACATAATTAAAAAATTAAAATTAATTTAATTATCTATATATATATAATGTAATTAATACATAAATTTAATTAAACTTACGTGGAGGTCAGTAGTGCGCCCGTAGGTGGACGTCTGTGTATCGGCATTAAACGGATGAAGAAGACTCATCCGATCCAAGTGGGTGTGTGGACGTCCAGTCTCCCGCTCCTATTACGTATCAAATAAACATATACAAATTAATTTAGATAACTAATATAAAATAATTAACTATAATTATTTAATTTTTAAAAATTAATGAAAACTTACGATAGCAAGTGATTGCTCGAGGACGGACCGAGCTCCCCCCCGATGCACTGCCATCCCGCCTCCAACGTCGGTTCTGCGGTTGGCCCGAGCTTTGTTACATTTCTCTTGGTAAGCCGGGTCCGACCACTTCTCAACCAACGACTCCCACAGGTCAACACCATCCTCTACCCCCAGAACAAGATTTACGTCTTTATCACGCCAGGCCGTTCTCCAGTCGTACATCATGTTCGTGTACCGACTAGAACAAACACCGTACCACTTCTCGTAAATATCGGCGTCCGAGTAGATCGTCGTATCCCAACGGGCCTTTTTCTATACAAATAAATATTCAACATATTTATCAAATAATATGAATAATTAGTTATTTAATAAACTTTAAATATTGTAATTATATACCTGGAACTCCTCGAAATATTCATCCTTTTTAGATTGTGGCACCGACAACCAAGTGATAGCACCCTTAGAAATCTTGCAATTCTTAAAGGATTTTGTGCAGATCCTGGACACCTCATTACCGGGCACCAACCTGTAAAATTATTAACAAATTTATAAACTAACACATTATAAATAAATAAAGTTAATCGTTATTGAATACTGTTAAACATTAGAATTATTGACTTACGCCCCAGAAATGATTTCAATGGGTTTCCTTTTGTCTCGAACAGGATGCGTACGAGAAGAGGATGACGAACCAACCGACATCGTAGTCGGCGGCGGCGGCGACACTGCCACATGAGGAGGAGGAGGAGCCGTCACAGGAACTGATTCATCCCGAGACCTCCTTGAACGACGTGACCAAAATGACGACCTACGTGAACCCGAACCCTGATTCGGTACTTGTTCACTCATCTGTTTCAATCAATAAAAAATACATAATTTTACTAATTATCAATTTAATGAACATATTGTTA
Organism: Galeopsis tetrahit; assembly: GCA_963675135.1. NCBI lineage: Eukaryota > Viridiplantae > Streptophyta > Magnoliopsida > Lamiales > Lamiaceae > Galeopsis > Galeopsis tetrahit. The sequence continues at coordinate 66,248,402 of OY776129.1, read as the reverse complement.
ATTTAAAATTTTTACTAATATAGCATATTCCTAATTTAATCAACATATTCCTAATTTAAATCAAAACAATATATATATAACCTAATTACAACGTGATACCACCGTCGAACCATCTAATTAACTAATAATTTAAACAATTGATTGAAACATGCATCACCTACATTAAAAATATTTCTAAATTAACATATTCCTAAATTAACAAATCTAAACTTAATTAAAATAATACTTTTCTAATTGGAGTTTTCTAATTATCAATTTAATGAACATATTCCTAATTTAATTTTTTTACTAATATAGCATATTCCTAATTTAATTAATCAACATATTCCTAATTTAATCAACAATAACCTAATTTAATTATTATTTTTCTACCTAACTTAATCAATAATAAAAAATTGAACATATATATTCCTAAATTAACAAACCTAAAACTAATTAAAATAATAATTTTCTAACTGGGTCAATAATTATCAATTTAATGAACATATTCCTAATTTAAAATTTTTACTAATATAGCGTATTCCTAATTTAATCAACATATTCCTAATTACAACGTGATCCAACGGTCGAACCACTATATCTAAACTAATTTAAACAATTGATTGAAACATGCACTACCTACATTAAAAATATTCTATATCAAAATTACACCATTAAATTAAACTAGTAATTAACTATATAACAATTAATTAATGTATACATATAACAATTAATTAATTAATTAACCTTAAAAAACTACTCGATCTATCAAAATTATTCTTAATCAATAAATTAAATTAACTAACGTAGTTTAGTATGATCATAATATTTTAACAACTAACTAAATCAATATAACATGCAAATCAACATTAAATTATTCATATTTACATATATCCATGCATAAACATATATAAGTATTAAAATTAAGTAATAGAACTAATTAAGAAAACGTACCGTATCAATGTAATCGGAGAAATTTGCTTCAATAGCCTCGTCCTCGTCTTCGTCTTCCCCACCGAATCCTCACTCACGCACGCCCCCGTTTTTTTTTTTTTCTAAAACGAACTGATCTGATTGATTTGAGGCCCTTATATATAAAAAAAAAAAAAATTACCGACGGATATTCCGTCGGCATTTCCCTCGGTAACCGCCGACTTTAATGCCAACGGTTACCTTATTGGAAAACGAGGCGGTGCGAATTCAACGTGTCATTTGCCGACGGATCATTTCCGTCGGCATACATATTTCAAAACATCCGTCAGCATTTTCCCTCGGTAAATGCTGACGGAACGGAAATCCGTCAGCATTGACGTTGACTTTTCAATCCGTCAGCATTCCGTCAACATTTCCGTCGGAAATGCTGACGGACTATAATCCGTCGGCATTTGTCCGTCCCTGCAGCGCGCGTTTTTTGTAGTGACTATTGATTTGCAAGATTACTTTGAATTGTAAATTAATGGACTAGTACTCCTAGGTCACGTTTGGTTAGAAAGGATGCCAATGAAGATGAAAATGGAAAAAGTAATTCAGTTAATTGATAGTAAGTACTCCCTCCGTCCCAAAAAAAAATTTCACACCTATTTTTTTGGTTCTTTAGAAACTTCACTCATACAATATTTAAAACATTATATTTAATGTAATTATTTTTATGGTACATACATAAACACAAGTCAACTCACTTATTTTTTTTTATAAAATTATATTTCAAAATTCTATTTATTATAATATTTTTTAAAAAGGGGGTGAACAGTAAGTATGAAAGTTAATTCGGGACGGGGGAGTATGTGTTTAGTTAGTGATAAAAAAAGAAAGTAACATTAGGTGAAGTTTTATGTTAAATCAAAGTGATGTAATTGCATTATTTTATTATTGTTTGTCAGTGAGATAATAATTGTGTGGAAATAAATATAGAAGAAAGAATGAAAAGATGGAAGATTTGTGCCGTTTAACTGTCACATCTTTTAAAAAAATGAGATTTAGTGATTGATGATTTAAGAAGTATTTTAGATGATTTAGTAAAGTATAAAGTGAAGTAAAATGTAGGTAAAAATGAGTGACAATTTTTAAAATAAAATGATGTTGGGAGAGTATTAATTTTGCGGATATTTTTATATTGAGAGTGTACAAATAATCTTAGAATGTCCCAATAAAAAAAGTGTGCAAATAATTACGAAACAGAGGGAGTAATATAATTATATATAAATAAATGTGTAGGTGTATTATAGGAATGGATTGATACGCAGATGCGTCTATCCAATATCGGATGGGATATTTGTGGATGTGTTCACCGATGGGGCCATTCCTTTCCAAGCGAGTGTTCTTAATATTTATGATGATTGCTAGTATTAAACTTATGTTTTTATTTAATAAATTAATTTTAACTCTATTCATGAATTTTTCCATGACTTTTATTAATCAATATTTTGAGACAAGTATTAGAGTACAGTATTTTATCGACAAGTTTTAGTATTTTATAGCTATGGTTTAAATGCATAATTGTTATTTGATTAATTCCTCAAAAGATAGTTTTTCACATTAGACTCTAGTTCATTGAATGGTCCTTTGAGTAATTAAGCGAGTGAATATGAAGTTTGTCGATCTAATTAGGCCCTCCCCAATCATAAATCCCAAAAAGTAAATTTTTTCTTGTGACATGTGCGCCACCCCAAAAGCAAAAAACTCCAACCTCCAAAACCAAACTCCTCCCCCAACAATAAATCCAAAAAGTAGGTTTTTGGGGGCCCACCTCATTTTCTTTCATTTCTTATTTTAATTTATCAACAATATTAATTATCTAATTTTCGGATACATAATAAATAATTATATATTCCGATTATTTTAATTTTAATATTTCATAAAATTTTGAAAAAAAAATTAAATATTTTCGAATTTTTTTCGAAATGATTAAATTGTTACTTATCTATTTTCTAATAATTATATATTTTAATTTTTAATATTTTGTAAAAATGCGTTAAATATGATTATAATTGAAAGGATACACATTAAAATCGGCCAACACGATTAAAATACAAAAATTGAAATGACACACATTAACTAAAATTGAAAAATATAAAAATGTGAAGTCAGAGAAATGGAAATGAAAGTTATAAAAATATTAAACAAACAAAAAAATTATAAAAACTAAACATGAAGTCCCAGAAGAAGAAATGAAATGATAATTATACTTTAAACTAAACAAAAGATAATCGGACAGACCAACAAACAAATAGAATAATAAACAAAAAAAATTAAAAAAATAAAATAAAAGTGGCAGACCAACAAACAAATAGAATAATAAACAAAAAAAATTAAAAAAATAAAATAAAAGTGGGGGACAGCGTAGGGCCCACGCCTGGGGCAGCCCACGCGCGCTTGGCATCCAAGCACTGATCCAGCCCTTCTTCTTCACGGTGTGCAGCCCACCTTCCCACCTTCCTCACTCTCCCTCTCTAAAAAACCTGGTTTAAATGTTACAACCTCACCAAAAAAGCCCAACCACCAAACTTTCTTTCCAATGGATAAAAACCTCCCTCACAAGGTTTTTGTGTGTTCCATGTCACCAAAAAAACCTCCCCATTAATGGAGAGGGCCTTAGGAAGTGGGAACATCTTATTAGGGCCACCTTTCACTAAAACACAATTTAAGGTTATATTACCGATTGTAAATGATGAACTATCCTATCAATCTTGCTCTCTTTTTTCTTTGCATGTTTAACATCCGATGTCAATGTATAAATTAATCTAGATCTTCAGGGTGAAATTGTTAGGTTCATTTTGTTTGAACTATATTTATCATAATTGCAATTTGCAGCTTAATTACCATGAATCATGACTCCAAAACCCTGCATCAGTAACCCGCTTACATGTCATATCGTATTTTTATAATAAGTCTTAGTTATATATATACTCCATATTTTGCAAAAAATATTTCTCATCCGGTAAGAAAAGAATGGCAGAAAGGATATACCTTAACCTGAAATATTATATAAGTTTAGTAAGCATGAGACCCACTATATATTAACCCTATGACAAAATTGATCAGGTAAAAGATAGTTGAAGAAAATACAAGTAGTTGTGGCAAATTAAAATTAAATAAATTTTTATGAGGCTGCGGTTGGTGGTTGGGAGTATGATATTCTCTCTCTTAACTACACATTTAGTGATGTCTGCGTTAATATTTATGAGAGAGCTGAGTTGGTGCGGATATATATTATCCATTAATATATCGCATATTGTTACTATTAAAACCAATTAATTAAGCCGTTCTTGTGTTTCTCATTTCAGAATTTAATCAAAATGTAATTGAATTTAATTTGTACTCGTATGATACTACAAAGAAAATAACTAAAGTAAGAAGAATTATGTGTGTGTATAAAATTAATGTAATGGGTATATATATATATATATATATTTATTTATTTATTTAAACTTAATTTGGATGAGAATAATTAACTGCATTTGAGTTGATGAAAATATATCAATATTACTCAGAGACCAATTAAAAATAATTAAAAAGATTATTGTTTTAGATGGGAATCTTAATTTGAGATCAGTATTTGAGGGGCTTCGAATTAGCTACGTTACGTATAGTACTTGAAAAATGGTTCAAATTGTGAGTTGTTTGAAATCTTTTTGTTAAGATCATAGATTGCAAAATTTAGACTAGAATGGGGAAATTCTAATTGGCTGACATAATTCAAGTTTTTTTTTTTTGAAGTATATATGGAATCCACAAAAACTCATTAAAACTATTTATTACAATATGCATTTCAAATTTTTAGCTATATACGCTTGAATTATAAAACAAATTCAAGTAAACTGTGAAAGTACTAATACTTAATTTAAAGGTAAAAAAGTTAGAGATTTTTTACACTTGACTCCCACTTTGGCCCAACTAAAGCAGATGACTCTCATTGACTTTTTCTGACAATTTTTTCTAGCAACCCACTCCCAAATGTATGCAAAATGTCCTCTCTACCCTTTCAGTCTTCAAATCAATTTTATAAACCCTAAGGGTGTGTTTGTTTAGGGATTGGCCCATCCCTCTCCATCCTTCTTCATCCAAATACCCATCCACCCCTATAATACATCTACACACCTATTTTTATACAATCACATCATCCCTTTTCTTTTCAATCACTCATTCTCTCTCATACTTTTTTTCACAAACTCATTCTCTCTCATATTTTTCTTTCACATACTCATTTTCTCTTTCTTATTATTCTTCAATTAACCTTATTCTCACTCTTATTTTTATACAATCATATATAATTATTCAACTAATAAATACGTTAAAAAACTATTATTATTATCTAATTAATAATTTTTATTTTTTATACGGTCATATAAAATTATCCAACTAATAAATACTTAAAAAATAGTCTCTTTGTCCACTAAAAGTGTGCTCACTTTTTTTTATACATGTTTTTAAAAAAATCATATTTTAATTATAAAAAATATATATGAGGTAACGAGTAAATAATATTGTTGGTGGATACTCAATCTTGTTAATAAAATAGAAAAATACTAAAAAAATTAACTATTTAAATAGAATAAGCACGTTTTTTTGTGGATAAAAAAAAATGAGCACATTTTTTGTGGACATGAGTAATTATTATTATCCAATTAATAATTTTTAATTTGATGTGTGTATTATATTCTTTAAAATTGAAATTATTCGATTAATAATTTTTTAATTTGATGTGGAGTTATCCAACTAAAAATTAAAATTGAATCTATCGCGCGCTCTCTCTCTACCGCACTCTCTCTCTATCAATTAAATCCATTCTCCATTAAACTATATACGTAAATATATTTAATAATAAATTAATATAAATAAAAATTATATACGTAATGTAATAATAAATTAATATAAATATATTTTTCACTTTGATAAAATTATATATGGAAAATATCAATTTTGGTCACCAAGTTTTACCTCTTTTCATATTTGGTCACCCACATTTAGTCACTATCAAAATTGGTCATCTAGTTATTATATTCTATCAAAATTGATCACTCTGTTGTTTCTGTTAGTTAATCTGTCATTAATCTTTGTTCAGATATTAAACATATGTGTTCAAATATTCTTCTTATGAAATATTCAAAATCAATTTCAATTTAAGTTTTAGTAATGTATGTAATATTCAATATTCAATTTAAATTTTAATAACTTTTGTAATATTCAAACTCAATTTAGATTTAAGGTTAATTGTTTAGTACCTTACGTTATACTTCTAAACTTAAATGATATATAAGGTACCAAACATAAACTTTAAACCTAAATTGAGTTTGAATATTACATAACTTACTAAAATTTAAATTAAAATTGGAGTAAATTTAATACGAAATCATAAGAATCACATTTCTTCTGTTGATAACTTTGAGTATTTCTTCAACTGTTAGCTTTAACCCAATACACCTACATATATTAGAAAAATAAAATAACTTAACATTTTTTTTAATTCTTCTCTACTTAAATCCAGTATTAGGAGAAAAATTCAAAAAAATATCATTCTTGTTCAAATATTCACCCTCTGTGTTCAAATATTTGCATTCGGTTTAAGGTTTATGTTTAGTATCTTGTATACCGTTTTAGTTTAGTAATTTATGTTATATTCAAATTCAATTATGTAAAATTCAAACTCAATTAAGGTTTAAAGTTTATATTTGGTACCTTGTATAACATATAAGTTTAGTAACTTATGTAATATTATTCAAATTCAATTTGGTTGTGTTTGGATGGAGGGATTTGATTTGATTTGAGGAGGTATTTCAAATGAAAAGATTTAAAAATTGATGGATTTCAAATGACATGGTTTTAGTGATGATTTGAAATCTCTCACAATTTAAACTAAAAAGTGTACTACATAAATCTAAGTATCTGAAATTCACTATTAATCCAAACATGTAGAATGGATTTGGGTTGTGGATTTGAAATCCATAAGTTTAAATTCACCCAACCAAACGCAACTTTTAAGTTTTAGTAGCTCATGGACATTCAGTTTATATATGAAAATTTAATAAATGAATGAATCAATCAATTTCAATTTTTTATAAGTGTTTAGTAAGTTATGTAATATTTAAATTTTATTTAAGATTTAAGGTTTAGATTTTATTACTATATATGTATTTCAATTTAAGTTTAGTAACTTATTAATATTAAAACCTTAAACCTTAATTGAGTAGTCTAAGAAGATGTACTCCTTCCGTAATATTCCATCTTTTACTAACACCTCTTATATTAATAAGATAATAGAGGATAATCTAATACTCAAATCGAATATCGAATCGAATTTATTATTTAATCAATTCTTTTCATTTTAACTAGAGTAGTGAAATTTAAAATTCTTTTCATTTTAACTAGAAAAAAGATGGGCATAAATCTAAATATTTAAAATCAATTTGTTTCTTTTTTAATCCAAACAAGTGAGAAGTGAATTTGAATTGTGAATTTAAAATTAAAATTCATAGACCAAAATTCCTTCATTTAAATGGAGCCTAAATTGAATTGAGTTTGAATATTACATTTTCTAAAGTACACAACAATATAAATCCTATATTAAATTTAAATATTACATAAGTTAGTAAATTTAAATTGAAATTGCAATTCTTAAATATATAAATTAAATACATATAAGACACTAAATCCTAACCATAGGAAACTAAATTATAAATCCTATATAGAAAATCTAAATATTACAAAAGATACTAAACTTGAATTGAAATTAAATCATTAATTAAATTTAAATATAAGGTACTCAACCTTTAACCTAAATTGAGTGAAAATTACATAAATTTCTAAAACTTAAATTGAAATTGAGTTTGAAATTGAATTTACATAAGTTACTAAACTTAAATGGTATATATAATAGTACTAAACATAAGTTACTAGAACATAAATTGAAATTAAATTTAAATATTACATAAGTTACTAAATTTAAATGATATATATACTTATATAGTACTAAACATAAACCTTAAAACTAAATTGAGTTTGAATATTACATAAGTTACTACAAATTCAAAATTGAATATTACCTAAGTTACTAGGACATTAATTGAAATTGAGTTTTAATCTTCATAATTTTTAAATTCAATTTAGGATTTAGAGTTTAGTAACTTAGGTAAACTCTAAATTGAATTGAGTTTGAATTTTACACCTTTATGTAAGAAAAAATGTAATGAGGGATATCATTTAAGATATTCATGAGAAAAATTCAAAAAATGACTCCCTTGTTCAAATATTTACCCTTTGTGTTCAAATATTAATCATATGCATACATTAAATTTATATAGTGTACTAAACTTAAATTTAATTAAATATTGTACTAAACTTAAATTAATTCATACATACATTCAATTTATAGTATAAATTAAATATTACTCCGTATATGTTATTGGGCTAAACTAAATATAAGGCCCACCCAATAATTAACCTAATTCCAATTCACATTAACCAACTAGTACAGTACGCATCCCCATTCCACTCCTCAAATCCAATGTCTTCTTCTTTCTCCCTACGGCGGTTTCTTCTTCCATGGCAGCAGGCGGTACGAACTTGACTACGGCGGCGAACGGCGACAGTTGCACACCGGCGGTGAGATTTCTATTTTTTTTTAATTGCTCGCAACTCGTTGGCGGTCGACGACGGAGGCTCCCATGGCAGCGAGGTTATTTTTCTAAATTATATGGCAGTTGAGCTCAAATCTTCAAGTCAATCCATCTTCTCATCTTCAATCCAAACCAGGCCAACAATAAGCAGAAATCAAGTTCAGTAACTACTCTTCTTATTTAATCGCCGGCCGGACAACATTTGGGAAGAATGTAAAATTTGATTTTGGGGAAGTGACATATATCTTCTCATTGGGAAGACAAAAAGTGAAAAGCAAAAAGCAAGTAAATAAATTCTTTAATTTTAAAACATATATCAACTCAGGGTTAATAGTGTCTTTTTCATCACAAATTGGGAGCTCAATTTCGCGTGGGTTTTGTGTGGGAGTGGGCTGCTATAGTTCACCCAACAAGGGAGTTAATAGTGATTCTCCCAAAAAGTTATGCTGTACTATATTTTTCGTAACCGTATTCTATAAGCTAGTATGACTATTATTATTCGGTAAAAATTATTGTATTACTTTTCACCAGTACTCCCTCCGTCCCATGATTATCTTCACATGTGAAGTGGCACGCGAAATAAGAAAAGTGAATTTAGTGGGGATTTTGAGGGGTAATTTTGTAAACCTTTATGTATAAAATAAAGAATTGAGTTGACTTTTGGGTATGTGTGGAGAAAAAGTAATGGCATTTGTGTAAATTTGAGGATTTTGTGAGGGTGGAGTATATAAAGGGTTTTCCATTTTAAGGGTGTGAAAGTAATTGTGGGACGTCTTAAAAAGGAAAGTGTGAAAGTAATTACGGGACGGAGGGAGTACTTTTTTTTTTTTTTTTTTTTTCAGTTGCACGGAATTTAGTTCTCATAAACATTTTGTATTCCTGTAAATGTTTGTTTAAATTTAGAAGTTATGGTCTATTTTTTTTTCATGTGTGCCATGCATTAACGCTAGGTATATTTATCGCTGGGAGGTTCATGAATGTTGCAAAGGAGGCATCTTCGCCCTTCCCTTTATATTTTCATTGCTGTTGGCCGGGGGTTGAGAAGTTATTATTTCTGTGTAAGCAAATTAAATATCATATCCACATGCAATATGTTATGTTTCCAACTATAATTTATTCGTGTTTTTTTTAATCTTTAGTCAGTAGTACTGATTACTGATATTGTATATATATTTGAAACAAATTAAGTAATTGAGCTACTATAATAAATACTCCGTATATTTAGTACTACACGCGTATTTGACAATGTTATTTCAGAAAAAAAATAAAAAATTGTTGTAATTAAAGATTAAATAGTATACTCTAGATTAATTTATAATTGAATTCCATCCTCGGATCATCACGAACTCAATTCTTCATTTTCTTCACGCCCCATTTTATAAAACAAAGATTTGCATGACTCGAAAGTCTAGATAGTGGTGATATAACCATCACTACAAAAAAAGGGCGTTTTAGAAACGGATTTACCGACGGATTTTCCGTCGGCCGCAGAGGTTACCGACGGATTTACCGACGGAAAGTCGGTCGTCCCCTTTTTCGGCGTCAGCTTTTTTTGTCGACGGATTTTTGAATTCCGTCGGCATTGCCGACGGATTTCCCGACGGATTTTCCGTCGGATTTGTCGAGGAAAATACCAAGGGAAATTCCGTCGGTATTTCGGACAACCCGTTTAACAAACCGGGTCAACATTCCGTCGGTAATTCCGTCGGAAAGAATGAATTAAAATAATTATAAAACAAATTAGAATGAATTAAAATAATTATAAAAGAAATTAATTTTTGAATAAATATTGATTTCGAAATTCATATATCGACGGAATATCCGTCGGCATTTGACCGACAGAATATCCGTCGGCATTTTACCGACAGAATATCCGTCGGCATTTTACCGACGGAATATCCGTCAGTAAAACAAAATATGAATAAAAAAAATATGATTTCGAAATTCACATATCGACGGAATATCCGTCGGCATTTGACCGACGGAATATCCGTCGGCAATTTACCGAGGGAATATCCGTCAGTAGAACAAAATATTAATAAAAAAAATATGGGTGGCCGGGGAGGCCCCGACCAGAATTTTATTTTCCGACCAGAATTACATTTTCTGGTAGATTGGGAATGTGAAGAAATTTCGTAAAAAATGTCATTATGTAAAAATTAAAATATTATGTAATGAAACAATAATATTACATGAAATATTATGTTGGGAATGTGAAGAAATTGGCATTGTTTTTATTACATATCCTCATGGTTAAAAAGTATTCTTCAATTCATACACCTGCACCAGTAGTACAATCACATTCCTTGAAAAATACACAAATATAAGATTCATAAAAACTAATGTATGCAATTTGTAAGATGGTTTATACACCTCAAACTTCTAGAATTAATTTAAAATATCAAAACTCCTTGAAAAATTATGAAATTGAAACTGTAAGAGCTCCTTGAAGTTTTTAAAGTGTATAAAATTTGTGTAACAAGTTTTGGTAGTCGAAGGACTCGTTTTTAAAACAGTGCAGTGCAGTTTATGTAAATGAGTCATAGAGTCAACTAACTTTGAGCATTTTTATAAAATACTAAAACATGTTAGAAAATTATGAATTTTAAAAAGTTGGTACATCTTGAAGTATAGAACACATAAAAATTTTGTATCATACAATTTGGGTGCCAGAAAATATTGTTTTGGTTCATTTTCGAAAATCACAGTAGGTAGCTTTTAATTTCAGCTTGAGCAGTTTTGGAAAAGGATTTTATAAAATTATTTATAATAATCAATAAATCATGAAATAAATATAAGTGGTTCATAACTTGATGTAGTATTTTAATATAAATTTTATAAAAGTTGATTTGGAGCCTATTCTTGCCAGAAAATTCTTCAAAGAAACAACCAAAAAATTAAAAAAAAAATCGATGTTGAAGTTCAAAATTTTTCAATCTAAACACAAAATCACTTACGTCGGAGTCGGAGTCGGACCACTTATTAAAACGCCGGAGGAGCACAGATTGGGCGGCGGCCATGCTTCACAGTGGAGAGAAATCGGTGCCGAGGGTGGCGGGAATAGGGCCGGTGAGGTAGTTGTCGCCGATTCTGAGGATTTTGAGGTGGTGGAGGGAGGCGAGGTGGGGGGGAATGGGGCCGAAGAGTAGGGCCGAAGAGTGGTGGAGAAGAGGAAAATTTGGAAAGAGTGAAAGAAAACCCTAGGTTGAGGTTTTATATAAGGGCTTATTTTCCGTCGGCATGTACAAATACCGACGGATATTCCGTCGGTATTTATCAAATGGTGAATGTCGACGGACATATATAAATACCGACGGATAATCCGTCGGTATTTTTCAAAAAGTAAACACGGACGGAAAACTAATTCCGTCAGCATTTTGGCGATATTTTTTATTTTTTTTTTAAATAATTCAATTTTTTCTATATACTTACCAAAATATTTTTAAAAAAAATCACAAAATTCATTTCTTCCACATATATTAATATATATATTGGTTGTGACTTATATTTATAGTAAATTTAATTTTTATAATTTGTACCTAAATGATAAATAATTAATTAACTTTTATAAAATAAGAAATAAATACATTACATTAATTAATTGAATTAATTTTCATCTTCATCCTCCTCTTCGTCCTTATCCTCCTCCTCCTCCTCATCATCTTCCTCCTCCTCATCCTCATCTTCTTCATTCTCCTCTTCATCCTCATCTTCATTCTCCTCTTCATCCTCTTCTTCATCCCCCTCCTCTTCACCTTCAATTTCGATTAATTGGGGATTTGCAGCCGTCAAGGGTACAGAAAGATTGAAATCTCCCGTAAAGACTTCAGTTGAAGTCTCTATTTGTTCTGTTTGAAATGGAGATTCATCTTCAGTATTTTTGTCCTTTTTAGGGACTTCTACCATTGACCTTGCCTTTACTTTGCAAACAGCGTGCCATTCATAACCACGTGGAGCTCCCGGATATGTGCAGTAGTATACTTGAGATACTTGATGGGCAAATACAAATGGATCATCCCCAACATACGTCCTTTTCGAACTAACATCAACGAGCTTGTACTCCGGGTGAATTCTTGTTCCTAGATGGCCTGAATCAAACCAATGATACTTGAACAACACTACAGTCTTTGCTGGATATCCTGGATATTCTACTTCGACGACTTCCCGTAACACCCCAAAGTAATCACTTGCATCTGCATTGTAATTCGCACTGCTAACGCAGACGCCACTGTTGGTAGTCCCCTTTGTCGATGCATACCCAGACGTATGAAATCTGTAGCCCTTCACAATATAACCGTTGTAAGTCTTTACACGACGTAGTGGTCCCTTGCTGAGATCTCGTAAGAATTGACTGTCTAGAGCGTTATCCCGTCCCTATACGGCTCAATTAAAAATTAATTAAAATAAATATTAATTTATTTACGTAAAACATAATTAATTAAATGATACTCACATAACGTTCGAACCATCGGGAAAATTCACGTTGAATACGAGCATCTATATATGCATCTGAGATGTTTGGTTCTGCTCGTCGTAGTTCTTGAGTGTACATCCTAATTCACAACATTCAAAAACTTGGTTAATATTAAATGACATAAATGAAGTGGTAGTTAAATAGACGATTTATATATGAAATACTTACTCAATGTATGGCTAAACTTCATCACAATTCAATAACACATACGTTTGTGCTATTTCCGCCTCCGAGTTCGTCTCCCAAAATCGTTCAATGGGTTTTCCTATTGGCCGTCCCTTAGACTTGAATATGGAGAGCATTCCATCGACCTCTTCACTGATATCGTCAGCGGATGTACCACCGAAGTTACACACAGCTCACACACACCATATTCGATTTTTTCTATTTTGCAAAGAAATATCATGTCTTCTTCCTCTTCTATTCGATTTCAGCAAGGCCTTGTTTGTTATTGTGGAAAGGCATGTCGTACATATGCTTCTAAATAACCTAGAAGTAAAGGGAGGATATTTCATAATTGTCCTGACTCCCTAAGTGATGGTGGATGTGGTTTCTTTGTATGGGCTGATACTCTAGAAAACTGTGGTGTTGACAAGAATCAAGGATCTAATCAAAGTGACCAAGAAACTGAAGACATGAAGAAAATGACTCAAGAGATGAAGAAATTGGTTACAGAAATCAAGAATTTGGCTGAAGAAATCAAGGATTTAATCAAAGTGAACAAAATCATTTTGATTGTGCTAGTTGTCATGGTTGCATCTACCACCTTCAAGTGGTTTGGTTAAATATATGTATAATGCACTCTATATGAGGCTATTTTAATTTGTACTAAAATTCACTTCCACCTTCAAGTGGTTTAAATCTATATCTAGAATGCACCCTATTTTCATCTATACACCAATAAACTACACAAATAAACTGCAATATATAGTTCAACATATTTTTCAACATAAACATAAATATATACATAAAGATAAATAAGTTCAACAGAAAATTAAATAAGTTCAACAGAAAATTAAATAAGTTCAACAGAAAAATAAATTAGTTCAACACAAAATTAAATTGTTCAAATTGTTCAACCAGGATAGTTGCCAGTGCCCGGAAAGTTAAAAAATTGTTCCACATCCTCATTCAAGTTGACGTCGGCACCGTCGGCCTGACCTGCATCTTGACCTGCAGCTTGATCTGGAGCTGGAGCTGGCGGTGGTTGCCCCATCGTCTGTTGATAGATGGCCTCGATCTGCTCAGCAGACATCCCCAACGTCCGACTCGCATTGGTACTCCAGAGACGGAAGTAGTTCTCGAACGTTGCCATGACGTTCGGATCCGGGACGGGAGTGGAGGATATGGACGGCTGCGATGCACTCCGGGCCGACCGACCACTTGGTGTCCTCACGGCGTTGCTCATCCCACCAAGGCCAAGGACCCTTCCCTTGGAGGTCGGGGCAACGTCAAGGTAACACCGGTCCACGTCAACAGCCGGAGGGGTACCGCTGCTTCCGGATTCAGCAGTAGTCGTGGCGGTGGCTTGCGTCTCGGCCTCTTCAATCCTCTGTCGGACGCTCAACTACATAATTAAAAAATTAAAATTAATTTAATTATCTATATATATATATAATGTAATTAATACATAAATTTAATTAAACTTACGTGGAGGTCAGTAGTGCGCCCGTAGGTAGACGTCTGTGTATCGGCATTAAACGGATGAAGAAGACTCATCCGATCCAAGTGGGTGTGTGGACGTCCAGTCTCCCGCTCCTATTACGTATCAAATAAACATATACAAATTAATTTAGATAACTAATATAAAATAATTAACTATAATTATTTAATTTTTAAAAATTAATGAAAACTTACGATAGCAAGTGATTGCTCGAGGACGGACCGAGCTCCCCCCCGATGCACTGCCATCCCGCCTCCAACGTCGGTTCTGCGGTTGGCCCGAGCTTTGTTACACTTCTCTTGGTAAGCCGGGTCCGACCACTTCTCAACCAACGACTCCCACAGGTCAACACCATCCTCTACCCCAGAACAAGATTTACGTCTTTATCACGCCAGGCCGTTCTCCAGTCGTACATCATGTTCGTGTACCGACTAGAACAAACACCGTACCACTTCTCGTAAATATCGGCGTCCGAGTAGATCGCCGTATCCCAACGGGCCTTTTTCTATACAAATAAATATTCAACATATTTATCAAATAATATGAATAATTAGTTATTTAATAAACTTTAAATATTGTAATTATATACCTTGAACTCCTCGAAATATTCATCCTTTTTAGATTGTGGCACCGACAACCAAGTGATAGCACCCTTAGAAATCTTGCAATTCTTAAAGGATTTTGTGCAGATCCTGGACACCTCATTACCGGGCACCAACCTGTAAAATTATTAACAAATTTATAAACTAACACATTATAAATAAATAAATAAATAAAGTTAATCGTTATTGAATAGTGTTAAACATTAGAATTATTGACTTACGCTCCTGAAACGATTTCAATGGGTTTCCTTTTGTCTCGAACAGGATGCTGACGAGAAGAGGATGACGAACCAACCGACATCGTAGTCGGCGGCGGCGGCGACACTGCCACATGAGGAGGAGGAGGAGCCATCTCAGGTACTGATTCATCCCGAGACCTCCTTGAACGACGTGAAAAAAATGACGACCTACGCGAACCAGAACCCTGTTTCGGTACTTGTTCACTCATCTGTTTCAATCAATAAAAAATACATAATTTTACTAATTATCAATTTAATGAACATATTGCTAATTTAAATTTTTTACTAATATAGCATATTCCTAATTTAATCAACATATTCCTAATTTAAATCAAAATAATATACATATATAACCTAATTACAATGTGATACCACCGTCGAACCATCTAATTAACTAATAATTTAAACAATTGATTGAAACATGCATCACCTACATTAAAAATATTTCTAAATTAACATATTCCTAAATTAACAAATCTAAACATAATTAAAATAATACTTTTCTAATTGGAGTTTTCTAATTATCAATTTAATGAACATATTCCTAATTTAAATTTTTTACTAATATAGCATATTCCTAATTTAATTAATCAACATATTCCTAATTTAATCAACAATAACCTAATTTAATTATTATTTTTCTAATTATTATTTTTCTACCTAACTTAATCAATAATAAAAAATTGAACATATATATTCCTAAATTAACAAGCCTAAAACTAATTAAAATAATAATTTTATAATTGGGTCAATAATTATCAATTTAATGAACATATTCCTAATTTAAATTTTTTACTAATATAGCGTATTCCTAATTTAATCAACATATTCCTAATTACAACGTGATCCAACGGTCGAACCACTATATCTAAACTAATTTAAACAATTGATTGAAACATGCACTACCTACATTAAAAATATTCTATATCAAAATTACACCATTAAATTAAACTAGTAATTAACTATATAACAATTAATTAATGTATACATATAACAATTAATTAATTAACCTTAAAAAACTACTCGATCTATCAAAATTATTCTTAATCAACAAATTAAATTAACTAACGTACGTACTAACATGATCATAATATTTTAACAACTAACTAAATCAATATAACATGCAAATCAACATTAAATTATTCATATTTACATATATCCATGCATAAACATATATAAGTATTAAAATTAAGTAATAGAACTAATTAAGAAAACGTACCGTATCAATATAATCGGAGAAATTTGCTTCAATAGTCTCGTCCTCGTCTTCGTCTTCCCCACCGAATCCTCACTCACGCACGCCCCCCCTTTTTTTTTCTAAAACGAATCAATCTGAAGGCCCTTATATATAAAAAAAAAAAAAAATTTTGCCGACGGATATTCCGTCGGCATTTCCCTCGGTAACCGCCGACTTTAATGCCAACGGTTACCTTATTGGAAAACGAGGCGGTGCGAATTCAACGTGTAATTTGCCGACGGATAATCCGTCGGCATTTCCGTCGGCATACATATTTCAAAACTTCCGTCAGCATTTTCCCTCGGTAAATGCTGACGGAAAGGAAATCCGTCAGCATTGATGTTGACTTTTCAATCCGTCGGCATTCCGTCAGCATTTCCGTCGGTATTTGTCCGTCCCTATAGCGCGTTTTTTGTAGTGCATTTGAACTATTCCATTGTACATATCTTAAAATATGTATAGAAAAGTCTTACATATCTAAAATGCATATAGAGAGTGATAAGTTGATATGGAGTACGGGCTTATCTTCTTTTATTTTAATATATATATCATTGATTAATACAAGTATATGTTAGTTTGCGAGATAGTATTAGTTATTTAATTAAAATTATTAATTATTTTAATTTATTATAATGATAGCAACAAATCAATTGTACTGTTACAACTATTTTACATAAGATTAATCTATAGTGTATAAATAAATAAAAATAGGTCAAATAGTCAATTTTAATCCATATTTTTCATTTTTTATCAATTAATCTTTCATGGCTGATCAATATATATATATCGGCTGTTTATTTTGGAAAGACTAATTGGCTTCGTACTTTATTTGTACAGTACTAATATTGATATATGCCGACATACGTAATTAATTACAATTAATTCTCCAAAATTAATAAAATAAAATTACAAAGATGAGGTGCACCACAAATTAAGGCTATTTACGTGTCTTTATTAGAGTCGCAAATTATTGCCACTGTTATTTATTGATTTACCTATCTATTGTCTATATTTGGTACTACGGACTTTCCATTCGCAACTATTCTTTCAATTCTATCTCTTTTTATATATTAATTTAACGGGCAGGACAATTTTCAAATAATACATTCCAATCATTACAATCTGAATTAGATGACTATCGCCAAAATTTAAATCTTTCAATTCTAGCTGGACATGGAAATTTCAATACAATAATGAAATACTAGCTCTTAATTAAACATCATATGGTTTAATTAGGGTTTTGCAGCTTGTTTCATACTTTCATTGTATTAATTTTGTGACTCATATATAATCAAAGATAAAAGTATCATGCACATCACAACTAAAATATGATTATGGTAATTTAATTTAATTTAATTTTTCCCATTTAAATTAAATTGAAGTTGAGTTTAATTATGAAAACGGTTGTCTCATTAGGGTCAAACTGATTCTTCGCTCTCGCTGAATTAAAGTGCAGACTGTACGTATATAGATTGAATGTACAAACAGGTGATGCAGAGTGCATAGTTGGTTGTACTATGAGATGTCCCCTCCCTCCCTCAAAATTGAAGAACTAGGGATCGGCGCCTAATGTAATGTAATGTAATGCAGTGCTGTACATTTTGCCTCGATTATAAAATCCCTATGTATTACTTAATCATACCTATTCTCTCTATTTTAATGACTCCACTTTTCTTGTCGATCTGCAACCTCTATAATTAGGGGCTGCTTCATTTGAATGCTACTAATTGCCAATTACCGGTCACATGTATGTAAGAAAAAAAATGCATACATCAATCTAATTAACATTTTAAGGCCTCATTTAAGAAAATAATATATAAGAAATCACATTTGCTTGCAATTACAATTTAAGAAATCTTTTTTCTGATCCTTAATAAATTCAATATGCAATAAGTTAATTAATTGAGTGACATTTCTCTATTAAAGAAGATATACAAAATTCGAAAATTTCCCAATAGACCTATCTCCTAATAGAAAGGTTGGAACTTTAAAATTTAATTTTAAAAAATGCAATGCAATATTAAAATTTAAAACGTACAATAATGAGTAATTAACCATATCTACGTACGTTAAAAAAATGTGAAAATTAGATAAATGAATAAAAGTAGAATTTTAATTTGATCATTTCATGACACTGTCACGTGGGAAATTGGCATAAGATCTTTTGGTATTGTTTCTAAGTAACTTGTTCTTCTTCTTCTTCTTCTTCAGTTTCTTGTTTAGGGCGCGGGCTTCCATAATCTGCAAATATGGATCAGTAGACGTTCTTTTTGGATGGTTGTATAGAAGTAATTAATTAAATGCACTGTTAAGTTGCAGTGCAAGCAAAAATTAATTAGTAAAAGAATACAAACACTATGCGTACGGGCCCTCCTTTCTCTGCACTCTATTATCTGTTTCATCTTAATTTGAAAGGGAGCCAAGATTAATATGAACTAAATGTTTATTTTTTTTCTATATATTTAAGTTTCTAAAATATAATTTGAGGTTATCCCCTTATATACCAATAGGGAGTTTAAATTGATGATGTGTCATTTTGTGGTTAATTTGGCTTATGTGTCATTTTGTGGTTGATTTGACTTATGTGTCATAATTTAATGAAGTTGTTAATTTTAAAAAGAGTTAATTGCAAATTAAATCACGACGTTTTACTCATTTGCAATCTAATCTAAACCTTAAAAGAATTGCAAATAAATTACAAACTTTAAATATTATTGCAAATTAGACTTCTTAGAAGTCTACTTTGTCCCTAAATCATACATTTGGATATTTAGTATGATTGAAAAACAATATTGTTTTATTAAGGTGTTGTTATGTAATTAAGAAGTCTAAATTATGTTAAGTTTAGATTAGATTGCAAATTAGAAAAAAGTTATGATTTAATTTGCAATTAACTAAAATATTTATTTAAGGTGTTGTGGTTGATATTGAAGGTTGACTTACAATTTATTATTAAGAGTTATTTTAATATTAATTAAATTATTTGTTTCCGAAATTTTATAATTTTTTTCAAAGTTATTTTTTCACATTTATTAAATGTAAGGTGTTGTGGTTGATATTGAAGGTTGACTTACAAATTATTAAGAGTTATTTTAATATTATTTAAATTGTTTGTTTCCGAAATTTTATACTCCCTACGTCCCTGAAAAACTTTCATTTGATGGAACGAAGTTTAAGGAAAAAGTATAATAATTAGAGCTTTGAATGTAATTTTGTAAACTTTTATATATAAAGTAAATAACGTAGGTTTGATTGAGTGTATGATGGACCCCAAAAAATATTGTATGAAGGGTAAATACGTGTATATCGTGAAAGTAACTATGAAAACTTTTCAGGGACGGAGGTAGTAATTTTTTTGAAAGTTGTTTTCATATTTATTAAATGTCAACGTCTCATTCCTTTTGATTCTCACAAATTTTCTTTGAAATTTACTTTATAAAATTAACTAACATAAGTGTAATTATTTTGTATAACTCAAAATATTATATTAGTTAAACTTTTATATTATAATACAACGTTATAATAAATATAATTGAAAAAAATGTTAAATTTTTTTAACAAAATAATTACTATAATTCTGCGAAATCATTTTTTTTAAATATAATTATAATAATTTATCATACAAAATAAAAATATGAAAAATTAAATTAAGTAAATAAATAAAAATTTATTATTAAATATTTAAAAATATATTTAAAATTCCGTGTAATACACAGGTTCTACACTAGTAGATATATAAACTTAACTTTATGCGGAATCTTATCATATTGTAAAAGATTAATTAATTAGCAAAAAAAATAAAAATTGAGAGGTTTTATTTTTATGTTATTTTTCATGTTCCATGCATTATATATTTCACTATTTGGTTCTTTGACATATATGTCAAAATTATATATTATTGAATGTTAGATTTTTTTTATTCTTACTTTATAAATGTTATTAATTTAGTAAATGGTAAAACATGAAGTAGATTTAAAAAAAATGTGATCATTTCATTCTTTAAAAAAATGAGGAAGGTTTTAATCAAATTTACAAGGCATGAATTAGTAAGTAACGCTAAGGAGACAAGTAGGCTTTTATGAGGAAACAAAGTACTTCTGTGAGGAATAGATATGACAAGATCTCTGTAAAAGCCACTTTAGAGTTCGAAAATAAATAAATAAATTCTTCTATGCATATTCTAATTATGATTGCTGGGACAGATCGTGGGGAGTATTTTCTTTTGGGAGTACTTTTTTCGATAAATGCCAACCAAATACATACATAAAAAAAATATTACGTACGGAATTCAAACACATACTACAAATTAGAAACTCTTTCAAACACAATTTGAGAGAAACAGGTTGCGAGAGAGAACTTCATTTGAGAGTTAATTAGTAAGTGATTCTAATTCATTAATTAAGAGAGTGAGTTTGTAATCTTGTAAACAGTAGTCTATTGAAAAGAGTGTTTTGATTCTTCTGGAAACTGAATGTAGATCAATTGATCAAATCACGTAAAATCGTTTTGTTATTTTTTATTGTTTGACATGATTTGATTGTCTACAACATAAGTTTGGGTTCAAAAACTTGTTATTGTTTAGATTTGTATTGAATTCCTAGCTGCTAATAAGAATAAAGATGAATTAAAATAGAAAATAAATAAAATAGGGATTGATAACAACAAGTGAGGAATTAATGAACAAATGGGATAGGAAGGGAAACATAGAGTGATGAGAGGCGTGAGAAGGAACAACCCATTTTGTCAGTCGTATAGATCAATTGAAGGGGACCACACCAGACCAGATGACGACCTTTGATTCAATTCCTCTTTTGCATTTCTAAATTTATTAATTACTCTATTTATTTATTTTATTACAATTAATATTCATCAATACATGGCCTCTATATATATATGAATTTTTATTTTAACTAAATTATTTTGTCAAATTTACATTTTGCCACAAATAAATAACAAGTGGCCGGGGATCAATTAAAAATTGGAGTTTGCCCTAATACTAATAAACAAGAAATGATCAATTAAATGTGAGAGACAAAGACCGAGTTGTTTTTAGTTTAGGTAGAGGTTTATATCCATTGGGTATAGTTTCTTTCTCTCTCTCTCTCTCTCTCTCACACACACACACAGAGTGAGAGTGTGATGAGGGTAGTATTTATTAGTTGCATCAAAAGTTAGAGGCAACGAGTGTTACAAAGGACAAGATTGTTGTAAGAAGTTACACCCTTAAAGCTTCCAAAAGAGATTCACACTTCCCTTCTCATTTTCACTTTGTTTCTCCAAAAGGGAACTACAAAAAAAAAACCCTGTCTCTCTCTCTGCAATATCATCACTAGTCTAGTGCTCTTTCTGATTCATTACACCCCGGCCAGGGATATCGAATTATATATACGTACATCCCTCCTCGATCATATATATACACACACAAAAAACTAGATTTTAATTACAAGGAATTAGAATTTATAAGAGGTATGGATAATTGGAATGGTAACCTTAGAGTGCCTTTCGTGTCTCGGCCAGCAGCTGATCACACTTCTTTTAGCTTTCTCTACAACTACAACTATGATCAGTTTCAAGGTACGTAATCACTACATTTTATTTATTATACCATCTTTTCTTGTTATTTCAGTACTAACAAATTAAAAGATATACTTATTCTTGTTTAGCATACAACATATATCACATTTCAAAAAATATTTGATTTTGTGTGTTATTCTTCTAAAAAAAAAAAGGTGAGGTAAACGGTATTTTACCGATCGAATTCAACATAAAATGTGTTTTGGCCTGGTTTCTTGAGAGTTGCGCACGAAGCTTGAACTTGGTTCTTTCATAAAAAAAATAAAAAAAAAAAAGAGTTGAAATGATCTCATGCAATGCAAAGAGGTGGGATACCCTAAAATATATAGTTTTTGAAAAGTTTCTTAATTAGTGATTGAAGAATAAAAGTAGGAAGAATCTATATTTCCTTGTTTTAATTTGTGGGTTTCCTTTATGATACAAGTTTGCTGGTTTGGAAGCGAAGAGCCATATTTCTTTCCACTAATAATTGTCCTGAAATCTGAACAGCTTGTACAAAGAAAGGAAAAAAGCTGCTTTTTTGAATCATTACGCTGTCAGATAAACTCAGTACCACCTTCCATGAGCTACAAGCATCTCTCATCATCTAATTAATATCCACCAGTTTCTTTGCATGCATATAGCTAGCTATACCATTTTATATATATATTAAACCCTATATATATTTTTAATTAATTAACTTGTGTACGTATACATTTATAAGGGTTGGAAGTGAGGCAGCAGCAGCAGCAGCAAAGTTCGTCGAGTGAGCAAACTATGGTACTGCCATCGATAATGGACAAGAACAATATTATTATTAACTCGGGTTCGGGTATGAATAATATTTACGGGCAAGACCCGAAGAAGAAACGACTAAGCACCGAGCAGCTGGAGTCACTGGAAAATAGTTTTCAGGAGGAAATCAAGCTGGACCCTGATAGGAAAATGAAGCTGGCTAAGGATTTGGGGCTGCAACCGCGCCAAATCGCCGTCTGGTTCCAGAACCGGAGGGCTCGTTGGAAGGGCAAGCAGCTTGAGCGCTTGTACGACGCGCTTAAGCAAGAGTACGATGCTGTTTCCCGCGAGAAGAACAAGCTCCACCAGGAGGTAAGTTAACTACTTTATTATTTTTAATACATCACACTTATTGTTTTTAAATATAATTAATACAAACAAGTTAAATTTAATCTCTAATTAATTATTTTTTATTTTGGTGACAATTTAATTAATATAAATCCAAGAGGGAGTATTATGATGGGATGGAAATGACATTAAATTTACGTTGTATTGTGTCAGGAAAAAAAAAAAAAAAAAGTAGTTCTTGTGAATCTAGGTATTATATTTTACGGATCTATTTCTCTTAAATATAATTTATGTATATATATAGTGATATTATGATTGTAGACGTTTTGTTGGACGTGTAGGTGTAGGTACTCCGCCATTTATGAAAGTGTGGCACGTATTTATACCTCGGGAGGTTCTTATAATTCTCACGTGATACTCTTTTTTTTTTTTTTTGGCCTGGCTTTTCATTTATGTTACATATATATATTATGAAATATGAATAAAGACGAAATTAAATTGTTAGCCGTACTAACAGATATTGTCATAAATTGTCGCATCAACTCACGCTACGTGAGATCATACTTGGAACACAAAATTAAAGATTGCGATGTAATGTTCAATTTATACTATATTTCATTTTCATCTAAAAGAACTAGCTAGCTTGGTAGATAAAAGTGAATCTCTCTTCTTTTTTTTTTTTTGTAAATAATTAGGATGAGAAAGTTATACATTATAATATAATGTACGTGTTACGAGAAGATTTACAGAGAAAATAGAGAGCATCATATGAAATTAATTTGTCGGTTGTGATTCACATTAATGTAGCTCATTATATATATACTTCAATTTAATTATTTTTATGGCTTAATTTTTGATAAGGTATTGGCATTGAGGAGTATACTGAAGGATGAAATGGCGAGAAAGCAAATGTCGACGGATGTCTCCGGCGAAGAGACGGTAGAAAGCACGTCGATTCCTGCGGCGGGTCAAATCGGAGAGTGCAGCTATGTGTTGAACGTCGATGACTATATGATGACTCCCTACAATTGGGGTGCACCTCTCCCTTCATGCCCTAATTAATTCATCCCACTTAATTTGCTGTTTATATATCCATCTTAATTATTAATTTGCTTCTTTTTCAAACTTTGAAATATTGTGATAGTAGTAGTAGTAGTAGTAATCCTATATTTCCTACTATCCCGGCCCTAACAAAATTAAGGTTATTGCATGTAGGGAATTATGTAGCTGCCAAACTTATTTTTAGATTTGAACTCAGTCTTAATTTCATGACTTTTATTTTAAAATTAGCTACTAATTGTGCATGGTTTGCTACTTAATTTAATTAAGATTTTATATAGCAAATATTCTAATAATTTATTGTCATTGTGGTGCACTTTTTCTTGATATGATGATTGCACATGGTGCATGGTTGCGCTTGTTTTTATTTATTTATTTTGGGTTATATAAATACAGAAATGACATTAATCGCTCAATATACACTTTTCTTTTACAGTAGTAATAATTTCTTGTATATACAATTGTCTGCATACGTGTAATTTAATTTAATTTGAATATATTTTTAATTGTTGATCTAATTGAATTTTTAATCTCTCATAATTAAATTAAAATTGTGACTCAATTACATAAATTACACATACAATTAATCACACACGAAGGTGACTAAGAGGTTGTTTGGATTAAAGAATTTGAAGTGTTAAGTATTCAAAATGTAAGTATTACTCTAAAAAAAAAAAAAATGTAAGTATTGCCAATTCAGTCAAATTGCGGTGGATTTTAAACTCACTTAAATCTCATGATGGTTTTTTTCAAATCAGTTCTTTATATTAGTACACTGTACATAGTAGGCGAAAATAATATATAGTGGAGTACTATATTTCAACTGTATAGTAAATTATGCAACCAAAAGATAGTTAATCTATGAACTCTAGGCAATTATATAATGCCAACAATATTAAGCCATTCACTTCATTATTGGTTCAATCATGTTGTAGCTTAATTAATTATGTGTGAGCTGTGGTTTAATAATTAATTTAGCCAGCTATTACAGATCGATTATTAATTTCATCACAGAGTATATTAGTTTCATTTTAATGTTGATCAGATAACCGTTTGTAAAAGGGTGTACAATGAATACACGTTGAAAAGAGGATTCCAAATTAATTCATGGTTTTCGTATCGTTATTAATTTCTTTATTTATTTTCTCTTAATTAATTTGTAGCATTTAAACAACGTCGTATAATCTAACAAATTAAAACCTTAGGAGTAATTTACGAAAACGCTTTGTTTGGGCTTTAAAACCATATAGGCTTTCCCTAATTGGACAAATAACCCAGCCCAGCTATATAAATAATTACTTTGTTGTGTAGATAGGTTTTGCAAATCTATTTAATTCGGGCCTGCCCCAAAGGTTTATCAGTGCTCAAGCCTATATCAATAAGGGTACGGCTAAATGCACCCGGATATCCTATAAGTACACCCACCAAACATTTTTTTAAATTTTCCGAACATGTGAAATGTCCCATATACCCCTAGGGTAAAATTTATGAAAAAATCAAAGATGAGTACACCCACCTATTCTATTCCACAGAATTATCTTCACCACCACCACCAAAACATACACCATTCTTCGACAAAAAAAAAAACTCCAAAATTGCAACAAAAACAAATCCAAAACACCAACTGTTCGAAAAAAAATCCAAAACAAAAATGTTCGAAATTTTTTCCAAAACAAACTCAATATGTTCGAAATTTTTTCCAAAACAAACTCAATATGTTCGAAATAAATTCAAAAACAACTCAAATTTGTGCGAAAAAAAAGATTGAACATCTTGTTCGAAATTTTTTCCAAAACAAACTCAAGTTGTTCGAATTTTTTTCCAAAACAAACTCAATATGTTCGAAAATAATTCCCGAACTACTAAAAACCCTAATTTTCCTAAATTTTCTAAAATTTTCAAAACCCTAATTTTTTATGTGTAAAAATTGTTAAAAAAAAAAAAATTTACCTTCGCGTGGGTGCCGGCGACGTGCGAACGGCCGCGAAGGTGAGGGGGAGAGGCTGCGGCCGCGAAGGGGAAGGGGAGGGGGAGGGGGAGGTGTCGGTGGGCGGCGGCGACAACCCTCGAACGACGTCGGTAGCCGTCTTCTTGAAACAGGGAGGAGGAGCGAACGAGGGAGGAGGGGTGCGAACGGTCGCCCGCCGCTTGGCTTCTTCTTCAACAGCGCGACCGCGTCGCTTGGAGAAGGGGCGACGGCGGCCGCGTCCTTCTTTAAGGCGGCGATGGCGCGGCGACGTGGGAACAGAGGAAGAGAAGCGGGGGCTGGGGGAGAGAATCCGCCACCGGCATGCGTGGCTTGGGAGGCGAAGAGGCGGCACTGCAGACGGGTGGGCGATGCCGGGACGCAGCAAGAGGGGCGGCGCCGACGAGAGAAATGGAGGTGGGTGTCCTCATAGGATATGTGTGTGCCTTTAGCCGCGCCCTATCAATAATTAATGGAGTATTATTTCTGTCTTTCTTGATCTGTATGCTTTTGAAAAATAAAACTTTTGGATTCAGGATCCATGACCATAAAAAAAATTTAAAATTATTAAAGGCATACCTCTCCAGCTTTGTTTAATACACGCCCCGATACACGTACCCACTCAAAACACAATATCTAAGATAGATGCACTCTCCTTCGAATTACCTATTATACCCATTTCTCCTAAAAACTCTAATTCCTCATTCTTCTTCTCCAACCATAATCCCAGCTGCCTCCTGCCCCAGCCGCCCGCCGACGTCCGCCGCGGCCCTCCGGCGCCCACCACCGCACGTTTTTTTTCTTTTTCTCCACGCACCTTCTCCTCCCTCCGCCCTAACCCGCCGCCGACGCCCTGCCTCACCCAAACAGTCGTCCTACCGCCGTCCTCCATTTGGGGCCCCAAATACGTCCCTGGAATTTTTTTCTTTTTTTTGAATTTTATTTTCGACCATTATAGGTCGCCAAAAAACACTCTCGTCGACAACCTATTGTCGACGAGAGTGTTTCTGAGCGACACAAAAAATTTCAATTTTTAAATTTTCTTTCGAAACACCATAGTCGATCGGAGTATTTTTGGTCGACAAATCAGAGTCGATCGGAGTATCTTTGGTCGACAAACTAGTGTCGACCAGAGTGTTTTTGGAACAATTATCACTTATTTTTTCTTTCGCTTTCCACTTTTTTACTTTTCTTAAAAAAACCTCCAGACATTTATACTTTTCTTACCTTTTTCAATAACTTCACATCAAATATTATAGTTATACTTGTGTACACTCAATTGTATGATGCAATGGGAAAAATATTTAAATCTCTTAAAATTTAATAACATGTATGTATTCAATTTTATACAAGAATTTGTCAAAATACTAGTATATTTATTAAAACCCTTGTCATCCCTAAAATGTAAATTTTAAAAAGTAGGAGGAAAGTATTAAATAACTATTGGGGACTGGAGGAGTACAAAACTTACAAATCGGTGAATCATAATGCGGACAATATAGATAGGGAAAATCTTGTGGTCCGACTAAATCTTAATTTTTGCCAAAACACTCATAAACATATACTAATTGGCAGAGAAAAAATTGGAACCGATGGGTTTGTTAGGCTGCAGTAGGTCGATATCAAAGTCGTGTACGTCGGGATTGGCAGATTGGATATGCGCCACAACCTCCAAATACAGTATGTGGCTGCAAATATTTCATAATAAATGGAACGGGCCATCTCCCTAATATATTTTTTGTTAATCGTGTGAGAGACCCAACTTTAAGATATACTCCCTTCCATTTATAATACTCCGTATTAGGTATCATATAATATGCTTGTTACTAAAACCGCATCCTATAATTCTTTTTTAAAATATTAAATAGTTTCTTCTGTGAATTAAGTGTAAGACGATTGACGATGTCACAACTCACAACATACCCTCCAATTAAGTAAAAAGGGGAAATCATAGACACAAATAGGACTTTTTTATTGAGAAAAATATAGAGGGAAGGGAAATGGTGTGGTGTTAGCCACCGCTAATACAACTTACTCAAAAACCTTTTAATTTGGAAACAAAGAATCAATCATAAACTCTAGTAGGACATGGTCAATTAGGCATTGACCATGACTCTACACACTGATATTATAATTGTACACACACTCTGACCATGCAGAGGAAGGGAGGGATAGTCAATTAGGCATTGGCCAACGCCTCTCTCTCTCTTCTTTCTCTCTCTCTTACACTTATCAACTAAAGAAGCACATCCACAACTTTCTATCTTACTATTCCATTCACATATCACTGGCTGCTGCAAAAGTCCAAGAACCCCATGAACTCATGGTTGTTTATCATCTTTATGCTTTTCTCTATCCCGATTATACCTGCCATGCATCACAAAGTGTGTATGTTTTGTTAAATAAAACTCTAAACTTGTACTAATAATAAATATACAAATTTGTGTTAATTAATTAAAGTAGTACCCATTGTAAGAGCACTGGCAAATATGACACCGGAGAGAATAAACACGATGATGGAAGCCCTCCTGAGTATGGCGATCAACTTTCTTATCAGATATTGTCCCCAGAATCCGGCCAAGATTGACACACCCATCAGGTATAGAGCTGACAAACAAATTCAATAATCATTCTTCATTAAATTTTGAGCCAAGAAAAAAATTAAGTAGTGGAGTAATTCAAATTGTACCATAGGGCATTGGAAATCTCTTGAGGAGATAAAACTCCACCACGGATAAAGATGAGGAGAACATCATCACAAAAGTTGCTGTCGCACTTGCTACCTGATATACACAAACATATATGTGTTACAATAATATTGTAAATTGAATTAACAGTGACATTTAAGACTCATAATCAAATTCATTCACCGGCCTTGACATGCTAAAAATCATCGAAACGTGGAACATTTCGATTCACACAACCAAAATTTGTGACATTAAGACTCATAATCAAATTCATTCAACAGCCTTGACATGCTACAAATCATCGAAACGTGGAACTTTTCGATTCACACAACCAAAAATTCTCATTCAATACATATTCTTTCGCAATTAGTGTACTAAAAGATCAAGTTAGCTAGAACTGACACGAGGCAAGTTTTCTCATAAATATCACACAATGACAATGATCAAGAATGGCTAAGATACAAACTAAATTTCTGGAAAATAATTGAAGAGTGGAAATAAGTGTACCTGAGGGATAACTCCAATCTCAAGCAAGAGGGGACCAAGAATGAAGCCCCCACCCGAACCTAACAGGCCACCAACGGTGCCACCTAAAACACCACAAAGGGCACAGAAGGCAAGATTTGTAGCAGTCCATTGAATTGCTGCCTCACATATTAGTTCCTGATTTCCAGCTATCCTCCTTTTCTTGCTTTCCGTATACAGTTTAACACATTCGTATCCGAAAACAGCTAGAGCAACAGGGAACTGAGGCCATAAAATTAAAAATTAACAGAGACCATTTTCCCCAAATCATGCAACGGATTCATTCAAGTGCATAAATTGTGTACCTGTAACAAGTTAAGCACCCAAAACCGCATGCTACAAGCCAGTGTGCCATTCTGTATATGTACCAACATGTATATACATCATGATATAGTACAAGATATTGTAAGGGTTAAATGTGAATATGTTGTGATTTTACTTGCCTTGATCACTTGAAGAAGCAAGAAGCAAAGCCATACAAGTATCAAAATCAAGATTCTTTTGACGTTGAGGTTGCCCTTCATAACTTGCTGAAATGTGGAGCAGTGTTATTTCAATTTAAACGATTTAAAACGGACACTTTGGTTAAATAAAATTAGTCAAAATATGCTCACCAATGCTGTCTTTTTCTCTTTAGCAATCAGTGGCTCATATGTATCAATCAGCACTGTTCAGGAATGAAAATAGTAAAAGATGAGTTCATTTCTTTGAGTTTGAACCTAAAAACTTAAAAGTGTGTATACACACACAATAGTTTACTTACGTTCTCCACGAGAATTAACGCATGTTCGTTTGTCTTCAATGGCTTTCTGCAGTAATCATCCAACCCAAGATTTAAAATAAGACCATTAAAAATAAAATAAAAAGAGGAAGCTATTCCAGAAGTCTTGTGATGCCAATTGCTTTCTAGTTGACTTATTTTTAGATTATTTAAGTTCAAATATCATTCACTTACTTTCTCAGTGATTGGTGAAATATAGCAATAAACTAATTAACTACAGAATGATAGCTTAATTCGGAGAAACATCATTTAAAACAATCAATAGACAGCTTACCTTTAGCACAGTTTCCTCCTTCCACATCTCAATAGCCTTGGTAAAGGACCTTGAAGAAGTCCCTGTTGGTTACAAATAAAATATTACAAGTCAAACTTTTGATTGCCAATGGATTCATGTTAATCTCTAAAACTAATTCTTTTAAAAGACTATGACAATCATAACATTATTGATGTTTATCCTGCAGTTTAATTACATACTTAATTCTACAATCAATCATTCCCGTCATTCTCAGTCAATTATCATGGTGTAGTTAGAAAGTAACAAGAATCAATAAGAATAGTATACAACTAAAAAACTGCTTACCCATGAATAGGATTATGATTAAGACGGTGATTAGCCAGTAGGGGAAGACAACACTGAGAGAAACACCAATAGTGATGCCAATCATGAGCATAGGCTGGAATAGAAGAGCCAAATCATAGTCAAGAATTGGGACTTCTCGGCATGGATGAGGCACCCTCAGATTGTACCAAACAGACGATGCTGCCGCCCCCATTATCATGCCTGTACACGGATTTAACTTAGATTTTGCATCATATATAAATGACTCGAGTCAGAAATACTAAAATTGAGTCACAAACACAGAAACAGGGGATTCATTTCAGCAATCTAATTCCATTAGGCACACACACATATATATAAGATTGAATGTTAGTCTGTTGTTACATTTGGAAATGGCAGCAGCAGATTTGGTATCAAAGCCAACAACAAGAGTTAGCATGGGGACAAAAATGCCACCCCCGCCAACCCCACCCACTGTTCCACATGCTGAACCCAAGAATCCAATCACAGTGGCCAAAACAATTCTCCAGCTAAATTTCAATTCCTGAAATTTCAAACAATAAAAAACTCCATAATTATCAAACTCAAATTAATGTACCCATTCCAGATATTAACACAAAAACAGAGACGTATGTACAGTGTAATCCAGCGGGCGTAGCAACTACGAGAGTATATAGAGGTAGAGATTTGAAAGAAATGGAATAAACTTACAGGCCAAGCTTGGGCTTCAGATCCAAATTTGTGTGGCAAAGGGTTGGATGAAAGAAGGGAGAGGTTTTGATAAGCGGCGCCGCCATTGGCATAATTGTTGACGAAATATACAGATATAACAGCGACAGAGAAGGCTGTAAGGAGGTACACCACGAGCCCTTTCGCAGACATGGCTATCGAAAGAAGATTATTAAGTAGAAAATCAAAGAATATTTTTTATTTATTTGAAGAATTCAAACGCCAGAGCCCTATTGTGTTTCCCACTCTTAATGATTGGGACTATGGCGCCTCTCGAATTCTAATGATGAACAAATACAAGAGTATTATGAGAATTGAGGAAGAAGTGAATTTATAGAATGAATGTATAGGCGAGGCATGTGACAGCGAGCGGCAGTTTCCCCATCAAAAAACACCTAGGGCCGTCAGGACAACCACGTGGCACTAGCCTAATTCTTATTTTATTATTTATTTTTAATAAAATTATTTTATAAAGTGAGATATAGTTAAACTTCTGAATTTGAGTCATTGCCTAAGAAAAAATGGAGGATTAATGTATTTTTAAAAAAAAAAATGTTTTATAAAAGGAATTTAGAGATTTAAAAAAAAAATGGAATATATACGTAAGGTTGAAAATATCTCCTCCCTCAAATATACAATAAATGATATTTCAACTTTATTTTTATAATTAATTTTTTTTATTATTATTATTGGGGTAGTATTGTTATTATCATTAAATTTTTACTATTATTTATTAAAAAAAAAATTAGCTAAATTCATGGGATTAGAAGGAACGGAAATTTTTTCCATTTTATAAACTATACCAATCACACAATAATGATTGTATTTGGTTTGGGATTGACCAATTCCAATTTCTATTAGTCATTCTCAATCCAATCTCTCCTAATTCAAATACAAATCTAAATATTAATTCGCCTATATAATACACTCACACGTATACCATCACATCACTATTTTTTTAATCTTCTAAAAGTGTTGTGGGGGTAAAAATAAAGTGGTTGTTTCCTTAAAATGAATATTGTGATAGTTAAACTTTATACTGTGTTTTTTATGAATTCTATACAATATTCATATATGAAAATAAATCACACAATAATGATGACACATATAAAAAAAATCAATAAAATTACATTTAACAAATATATAACTTTATGAGATATTGATAATCAACAAAATTAATATAAAAATGACAAATAAGTCGAATTAATATAAAGACCATGTAAAACTCCTTAATATAGGAGATATCATTATTTCACAATATTGATAGTGATAACCACAAAAATTAATTTAATACATTAAGGGGATAATAGGAATTTTCCTCGTTGTATATGTATTTGCACCATAAAATAGACACATTTTTTAAGAAAAAAAATGTAATGAATGTAGTGTTGTGGAATAATTTTATAAAATTAAATAAATAAAGTAAAGAGAGTGGTTCAACTGAGTGTAAAAATAATGTCATTTTGTATAAGTGTAAATAATTGTGGGACAGAGAGAAATAAGAAAAGTGTACAAAACATTGTGGGATGGAGAGGATATATTTTAGAGGAGAGCATTACATTACAGACAGATTTTTTCTTTTTCGTTTTTTTACTGGAATTTTGATCAGATTTTTGCCCAGATTTATTTTCTTTTGAAACAGAATCTTTAATTAATATGATAATTTTGTTTTTTTTGGAAACGGATAGTTTTGACTTTTGATTGAGTTGATGTAGCAAAATTTCTATGCAAATACTGCTAAAGTATATACTTTCTCATTCGTTCTCACTATTCATTTATATATTTAGAGTATCTTTTAATCTTCATTAATTCTTGTTAAGTCAAATTTGGTAAGCATAACATGATAGCAAGGAATCCTAATTTACAGTGATTTGAATCATTATCATTCTAAATTACAGTATTTATTTTGTGGCATGGTCTAAAATACACTCGAGTGCATGTCATGCACTCGAGTTAACCAAGTCCTTTTTTTTTTTTTGCTGTTTTTTTCGCTGTTTTTTTTTTCCTCTTTTTTTTTCTTTATCCTTTTTTTACTCCTGTTTGTTTTTTGGTACTTTATTTTTTCCCTTTTTATTTTGTAAAAAAATTATTTTTTCCTTTCTTTTTTGCGCTTTATTTTTTAGTTAATAAAAAAATGGATGTTTTTTTTGTTGTATATATATATATATATATTTTTAAATTTTTATAATTAAAAAGTGAAATATAATATTTTTGAAACGTGCAAGTTAATATAACTGTAAAGTGTAACACATTATTAATAAAAAGTGTAAATCAATATAATTGAAAAGTGCAACACAATATTATAAAAAAGTGCATGTTAGTATAATTGAAAAGTGCATGTCAATATAACTGAAAAGTGCAAGTCAGTATAACTGAAAAGTGCAACACAATATTACTAAAAAGTGTAAGTCACTATAAATAAAAATATTACTATTATATAGTTTAATAATTGAAAAGTGTAACACCATTTTACCAAAAAGTGTAAATAATAAAAAAGTGTAAATCAGTACAACTGAAAAAGTGCAACATGGACTAGAGTGCACAACATGCACTCGAGTCCACGGCAGACCTACCCTTATTTTGTACAGGTCTCTAGCAAGTAGCAAGTCAAAGTGTTTGTTTATTTGAGTGTTTGTTTATTTGTTAGTTAGTTTTGACTAACACTGATGGTATACATTTAATTAATATATATAGAATAATGTAAATATGTATAATGTATTTGACTAAGGTACTAATAATAATAGTTTCTACTCTTAATAGAAAAAGATAGGAGTATTTTATTTTTTTAAAGTAAATAATTTAATTTTTTCATTAATTGTTATTCTTATGACTACTACTCCTATTAGATTTCTATTTTTTTTAAATATATTTTAATTCATCTGTGGAGATTACTCATCTAAAATTAATTATATTGCCTTCACAGTGAAATATACTTTTATGCTTTTAAAATTTTGCCGGATTCCACTAATTTAGCAAAAATTGAAAATGAGTATTTTATTAATTTTGGAGGAAATTTTGCTTTTTATCAAAATGGTTTTAATTTTTGTGATTTTTTTAAGTATTGAATTTAATTTTTTCTTCTTCTTGTTTCACAGTGTTTTTCCCTTCCGTTAGAGGAGAATGATTTTTTTATTTTTGTTTTTTCATTTGAATATAATTGTTCGAAATTAAAATATAGATAGAAATTTAAAAATAAATTATACTCCTATTTTATATGAGGTGCGTATAATAGTTAAATGTCAGGTCGTGTATAGTAAAACTTTGGAAGGATTTGTTTAGCCGTGATCGAAAGGTAAATATCACAATTATTTAATATAGTATATATAGTAAACGGTGTATGATATACATAGTCGAATATAAGTATAGCAATTGAATAAAAAAATAGCATTTGTTTGTCCATAAAATGACTAAAAAATTAAGTTATGTAACATAGATGACAAATTTAAAAATACAAAAAAATTAGAGAAGAAAAATCAAAATTGGCATAATTTAAAGAAAAAAAAGTGTAGTTATCCAAAATTTGTAGTAACAAATTGAAACAACTAAAAAATGATGAATTTATACAAAATGTTAAAAATAGCAATTAAATTGATATTGAATGAATTAATATGAAATTAACCTTTTAAAATATATAATTTGGGTTGCATTTTTGTGTATTAGTTACATACATGTAACTGGTTCATATTTAATATTTGAATTAATACTATACTGTATTTAAACTAATACCATACTATATTTGAACTAATACTATACTGTAATTAGACTAATACTATACTATATTTAGTATAACTCAGGTGTAAAATTCATTCATTTAAAAAATTGTATTAAATAGGAACAAATTACATGTATGTAACTGATACACACAAGTAATTGTCATATAATTTAGGGGGTGTGTTCAATTGGGATTCTATTGGATTTATTTGGACTTTAAAAAGTACGTGAATTTATAAAATTCATAGAGTCCATGTAGAGTTTGACTGACTTTTTTATTGATTTATATGGATTTTGATAGATTTGATAGGATTGTGAAATGTATTTATTTTTATTGATTTACATAAATTTTCATAAATTCTGGTGCTCAAACTATTGATGTGAAGAGTTTTTTTTTTAAATTAATATTATTTATATATATATATTTGCGGGATATTATTTTATCAATAATATATATATATATATATATATATTAATTTATATATAAAGTTTATATATTAATTCGGGGATATTAGCGGGTCTGACCCGACCCATTATCAATACAGGGTAGATTCGACCTAACCCAAAATTTGTGGTGGGGTGAGGCGGGTACTCGTGGGTCGGGTCAATATTGTCATCCTTACTTCTAACCTTTAGTCTTCAGAGTTCTCTGAGAGAATCCGTTGAAATCTTTAATTTTTAGAAGAGATTTTGGAGAAATTTATTTATATTTTTTTAAGGAGAATCCAATAAAATACATAGAGTATTAAAATTCATATAAACTTTTGAAATTGAATACCTAAATTTTTTTTAAAATTCGTATTGAATACCTCATATTTTTTAAAGACTTTTGAAAATTCGAATTGAATAACTCCAAATTTTTTAAAGTTCAAAAAAATCCTACAAAATCCACAACCAATACACCCCCTTAATTAAACTTTTTAACTTTTACTCTAAATTTTTCTTCTTTTAA
Organism: Galeopsis tetrahit; assembly: GCA_963675135.1. Lineage (NCBI taxonomy): Eukaryota > Viridiplantae > Streptophyta > Magnoliopsida > Lamiales > Lamiaceae > Galeopsis > Galeopsis tetrahit. The sequence goes on along the minus strand of OY776129.1, from coordinate 66,211,991 downwards.
GTGTTTTGTGTATTGTGAATTTGCGATACTAGACTTGGATGAAAGAATTATGAGAGTCATCATTCATCAATCATGAGCAGCGAAAGTTTTAGGGGTAGGGTAGGACAGGGCATCAATCATTGCAAAAGGTTGGATTTGTATTTTGTGTTGAGGCCACTTTATACTCCCTCTCCTTATAATACTTTAATACTCCTAATTTTTAGCGCTAGTTTGATTTGCTACATAAGATAAATATATTAGGATAGATATATTAGAATATGATAGGATTTATTGAAATAATTTAAAAAAATAATTTAAAATTCATGTTTAGATTACTGGATTAAATTTTAAAATTTATATGATAATTTATAATCAAGTTGTTTGAATTGTAGGATAAAATGTCAAAAATATCCTTTGACATAAAAGATATATATGTGGCCAATTATAATAACTTTAGTTGGTAAGGGTAGTATAATCAAACCATATAATTTTTATTCTTAGTACTGATTAACTCACCCATCCATCATATACTAATAAACATGCATGTAGGTGATTAAGTGGAAAAATAATATCGGGTCATGATTAATCTCGGGCCAAATTCTAACACACCGAACATGGAAATTCCATGGATAAAATAATATTTTCTGCCCAATCCAATAAACCAAACTGGGCCTTAAATAAAAAATTCTTTATAAACTTCACCCTTAACATCAAGGGTGGCCATGAGGCAGGACGGTAAGGGCGACCGTCCTGTACCCCGAAATTTCGAGGGCTTACTTTTTTATATATATATAAATAAATGAGTTTAATGAAATATGTGTGACACATTTTATAGTGTGATGAAAGATGTGCGACAAAATACATTTTGTTTTCATGTAGTAAATAAATTTCAAATATCATGTGCACATTTTGTGCACGATTCGTACATGCACATTTTGTGCATGATATGTATATGCATGTTTCATGCACGGTCCATATGTACACATTTCATACTTATTTTAAGAGTTTTTTTACCTTTAGATGCTTTTTACACCTCCACTTTTTACATTACAGTGCTAACTTTTTTCAAAGTTATTATTAGGTGCAAAATGGGTGGTAAAATACTCTTTATACCCATCTCTATAAAAAGTATTATTCCTTCCCCACTCATCTCCATTTTGCAAAAACTTATTTACTCTCAAAATGCTAGAAGAAAGGGACCCATTTTTCTTGTTCGTCCCCGACCTACAAAATTTCAGAACCGGCTCTGTTTAACATATTCATAATTTTACATAAAATGTCTTTACTTTTGGGTACACATATACACACAATTCAACTCATTTATTTACTTTATGCATAAAAAATTACCAAATTATCACTAAAACTCTACTCGTTATTACAATTTTTTTTAAAATATGCATTTATCTGTAGAAAGTATTTCGGAATGGAAGGGCTAATTTATAGAGATGGAGAGAGCGCCCTCTCAACATCACCAAAGGGGAGCCAAAATGGATAATATGCCTCCAGTTTCCTCCTAATGGCAACCCAGGGGCCAGGGGCGCAAATTAACACCTTTTTTTTCTTTTTCAAATTTGCCTTCAACGCAAAGCCTTTTTCTGCCTTGTTTTTGGCTTGTTTTTGTTTTGACTTTCATTGTCTAATTGTTATGAATTTATTGTTTTATTAAATTCACACTCAAAATGATTTACTGTTTTATGTAAATTAAACAATAAATTAATTTTAAAATTTGTGATTAATAATTTAAATGTAATATGAAATTTTATATTTCTTCGGTACCTCGCTTAATTTGGCATTTGCCTCTCACGTAATTTGACATTTTCGAAAAATGAAATAAAACCACTCATTTTATTTTAATTATCACCATTAAATATTTTGTTATTACACTTCGTACATATTTTTTTTTTGTCTTATTCACTTTAATGGACAATTTAACTCCCATAAAAAAATCAATTGTATCTCTTTAAATACCAATAAATAATTTATACTTCCAAATATTTGCAAACAGCAAATTTCATTGGTGACCGCAAATATTACCAGTGAATTTCATTGGTGACCGGCAAAACCTGCCACCCGTGCGGTTGGACCCATTTAGACCCGCAAAAGTAACAAGTGAATGATTTATTTTCGCAAAAAAAAATAAAAAATGAACGAATTATTTATGCAACTTGGTGACCGCAAATATTACCAGTTAACGAGTCCAAATTGAGTACGTTGCTATATAAGGACCCAAGCCAAAAAAAAAAAAAAAGTTGTACTCTCAATTCATGCACCAACGTGGTGGATAAAATAAAATATCCAATTGGACCAAACTAACTCTCAAAAAAATGAAAGTGCAAGGTGGGAAAGCATTGTATTGCCTCGGGTGTATCCATTTTGTGAGCAATTAAGTGAACTAGTGAACTAATTACATGATTTTACTAAGAATTCGGGTTAAGCTAAAGGCTATCACATGTGTGTGTAAACCCCCTCGAAAGGCATAGGTCAACATCGTGCATTGATTAGCAATTATAGGATCTAACCAAATACCATAAGCTCCTAAGATAGTGTTGCATAAACACTTTCAACACGGTTACTAATGCTTATGAAACGCCCTCTCACCAAACTCCTAGACGACCTCTATTTGTTTAATGTCTAAAGTTGTCGGTCTAGCCATTAACCTCATCTCGGTTAGCTAATTACTAATTAACTTCTATTCAATTGACCAAAGCTCACACTCACACTCCCAATCATACTACCCAACTCTCGTTGCAATAAACATAATCGAACATGCTCGCTAATAGGGTTGATCAACCAAATGAATCAATCAAAGTACAACTCTAGAAACATAAACACCCAAATTCTAAGCTAATCATGCAATTAATCCACAATTACTCTAAATTATCATCAAAACATCAACACTCAAGGCAATTAAGGATTAGCCCATGTCTAAATTGACAACTAGAATAAAACTTATGTAAATTAAACTACAAAACATCAAAATCAAATAACCAACTAATATTGAAATAAGGAAAGAAAACACCTCTATTGTCTTCAAATACTTCAATCTCACCAACAATAAAATGAAATACTAAATTGAAATCTATCTATAAAATGAAATAACAAATTAAACTAAACTAATATATTGAGTGGAGTGGTTGGAGGAGAAGAGATTTCTCCCCCAATTGAAGAGCCCCTCCTTTCGCCAATCTGCGTATGCCTCTGTGTATATGGCCCCCCTCTCAGCTGAATGGCCGAAGCCAATATATATCAAATGGCGCCGCTGCCGGGGATCTAGTTGAGAGTCTTACGTGGGACTTGAAACTTGTTGAGTGGTGTTACTAGTAGCATTTTATTTTTGTTATTTTGTTTTTAGTTGTTTTCTTTGAATTTGATACTTTGTTATTTTGTAGGTGTGCACTTCATTGACTAGATGGATGGATATAATCAATACCCGTTGAATCAATGCTATAATCAAAATGGTATGGTTTATCCTCCACAACATGGAGGTGTGAACTACGATGATTGGAGGAACTTTGATCACCACTATCAAATGCAACAAGTTCTCCCCTATTATCAAGATTGGAGGAATGAAGAAGCATCACCTCCTCCTCAAGGATATTATCCATATCCTTACCCACCTCAACCACAAGCATATTATCCACCTCCTCCACAACATCAATACCTTCCACCGCAACACCCTTATCCTCTACCTCCAAATCAATACACTCCTCCTCAACACCCATATCCATATCCTCCCCCACCACCTGAAGAGGAGTATTACCCACCTACTCCTCCACCTATGGAGGAACTTTGCCTTGAATTTCATGGAGTTTCGAAGGAAAATTGTTATGATAGTGAGAGGAGCTTTGAGTACGATTATCAAATACAACAAGCTCCTTCTCATTATCAATATCAAGAGTGGGAAAGCAATGCACATTGGTCACCAAATAATGAAGAAAGTGATACTACAAAAGAGCTCATTGCACTCACCTTGAAAAATTTGGATTCAAGTGAAAAAAGGTTGGATGCATTAGAAGAGATCAAGGCCACCCAACTACAACAAATGAATCAACTCAAGTCACTTCTGAATGGAATGGAGCGGATGAACTCAACAATCAGGGGATTGGTCATCGCTATGAAAGAAGAAGAAGAGGATCCAAGTGAGGAGGTTGAAGATGTCAAGCTTTTTGACAAAGGAGATGAAGAGGAATGTCCTTTGATGGACATGAGCAACAAAGAACAAGAAGATCAAGAAGCATCCCAAGATGAGTTGGAGAGCGAAATGAACATTTCTAAACCTTTAAACTCTTCAATTTGCACTTTACTTGATATTGATGCTTCTATTGATTTTATTTTGCCTCTTGATCACTTTGATTCAAAGAAAGAACTTGAGAAGAGCTTGGGCATCCTTGGAGAAAAGGGAGAGCAATGGAAAAAGAGAATGGAGGAAGAGCAAGAAGAACGTGCATTGAAAGAAATATGCAAGAAAGTTGCAAGTGATGAGTCTACCATTCATGAGAGACTCCATGACTTTGAGGCCAAAAGATTTAAATACAATGGGAAGGAGGCCCGATATCCATGGCCTTTCCGATGAGTTCTTTCATTTCCGTCCGGCTTGAAGACGTTAAACTTAGCGCTAAATGGGAGGCAACCCATTCTTTATTGCTTTCTTTTATCTTTAGATTTGTAGCTTGTTTGATCTTTTGTTTAGTTTTTGTTTTGTAGGTTGAGTGTTGTGTTGGTGGTCAAGGATGAGAGATATGCATGGTCCAAGGGTAGTGGTGCTTCGGTGCTAAAGGTCCAATGGACAATTGGTGACGATAGCTTGCTTCTTTGGTGAGCTTGGTTGGTGGTAAAATTCTAAGGTAACACACTCATTCTCAAAATTTGCATTCAACTAGATAGTTTCATGCCTTTTAATTCTCTCTCTCTTTTTAATTAATATAATTTCAATCCAAGCAATCAGGTCAAAGCAATTTCTTATATGACATGTTATAATATCAATATTTTTTTAGAATAAATGTTATAATATCAAAATGAAATTTGCACTTTTTTTATTAATTGATACATTTTGATTGTTTTAAAAGGACAGTTTTCTTTAATAGGAATAATGTCTATTGGAAGGCATGAAAGATAGTGAAAAAATTTAGGGTTTAAAAGAAATATTTTTTCTATTGATTTAGAGTCTGAAAGTTATACTCCCTCCATCTAAGTAAAATTTTGCTCACTTCTTTTTATACATGTTTTTAAAAAAATCATATTTTAATTATAAAAAATATATGTAGTATAACAAATAAAGAATATTGTTGGTACATACTCAAACATGTTAATAAAGTAGAAAAAATATTCAAAAGTTAATTATTTAAATAGAATACACATATATTCTGTGAACCAAAAAATGGGTTTGAGCAAAATTTTACCGCACGGAGAGAGTAAATTAAACTATCAATTCGGGATCTAAAAAATAGAAACGGTTAATTTAATACTCATAAGTCATGAATATTAAGAGCATGTTTAACGTCTTCTATTCCACTGTCATAATTATGATTTTCATTTTTCTTTTAGATTATTCCAATAATAATTTTTACACCGTTAAAATAGAAAATTCATTATAAACTACACCTCAAAATATATACAATTTTATACAAAATACCATTATTTTTTATCCCACACATGCACACAAGTTAACTCAGTTTTTTACAAGAGAATATATACACAAAGAGAGCTCGATTAGTATAAAAGATTATTACAAGGGGTGCTAGGAAAGCTAATTAACAACCATTAGATCGAGAAGACATAGTAATGGATTAGATGACCAATCTTGAAGAGTAGAGTAACAAAATGGAAGAGGATAGGGGTAATTTAGTAATTTTTTATATATAAAGTAAATAAATTAGTAGAATTGTGTGAACTCAAAATTAATGTCATTAGTGTAAAATTGTGAATATTGTAGGGTGAAATTTATGAAGGAATTTTTATTTAAAAAATAAAAAGTTTATTGTAGAACTTAACACAACACAAAATAATATATACCCTTATATTTTTTTAGATTAAGATTATATTTTTTTGTCAACAATACCCTCCGCAAATAATAACAATAGAATAATTAATTTTGTATAAAAAAAATTATTGATAATATGTGTAGCTTTGAATGTAGAGATAATAACATACTTTTAAATCAGCAACTACGTGAGATTATAAATAATGATTACATTCTTTAACACGTGATGTAAATGGTGCTATTAAAAAGTGGGTGGTAATATTTAATAATCTAGTACGAGTAATAAATTACTAAAAATAGCAAGTAGTGAGCTGTACAACCTGGTCCCTCTAAATCGATATTTATTAATTTTATTTACATCATTTTGGAGTATATTTTTAGGAAAAGGGAAAACAAATCATTAGACAAAAACTCAAATATAATCTATATGCACGGATCTAGATTTTGTGCACTCGGTTCGATTCTAACCGGCATGGAGAATTTCTCGGGTTTTTCCAGTTAGCATTGAAAATATATGGATCCTTTCAATGTCTAGGTGGTATTTAGTTACTAAACAATGTATCAATGTCTAGGTGGTATTTAGTTACTAAACAATGTATAAAAAATTCAGCCCGTCTAGTGATTTTTGACTAGGAGCCCTTTTTTTTATTTTTTACTTTTCGATCTCAAAGTCCAATTCAAACGATATAACACATTTTTCCAAGTGGAATCAACACTTCGAGCAAAACACATGATTTTACCATAATGTATTACATTTTTTAGTAAAATTCTATCGTTTAAGGGGTAAAAACGTGGTGAGAACTGCATTTTTATATTTTTCAACATATTTTTGCAAGTTTTAATTTCTTTAGGGACATATTTACAAACTTTATGTTTTTGTTAAATTAGAATTTCATATTTATTGCTAGATAATTTTACAGATACTACAATATTAAAAATATATTTTAAAAAAGTAAAAAAATATTATAGGCTGTGTCAATCTACCTGATTTCTTACTTTGGCAACTTGGTTCGTGGGCCAGATTATCACTTTTACTTTCTAGGGAGGAGACCTATCGAGTGAACAATTAATATGGACGAAGTTGCTTTCAGCGGAATAATTTGAATCTAGGACGTAGACGTGAGTTAAAAGTTTCTGATACCATGAAATAATTTTATTTTATTTAAAAATCTGAACTTGTAGAGATGTGTCCTTAACTAGACATACTCAAACCGTAACTGAAAAATGGCGATTCGGTTTCGATTTTGAAAACTGGCGATTTGTCTTCTTTTTTTTAAAATACACAATTTTTTTATTTTCTATGTATAAATTTAAGTTATATAATTTGTATTAAACTCTAGTAATATATTTTCTAAAAAAAAAAAGAGAGATAAAACGAGCGAAAACGAGCAAAAAAATACCGTCGAACTGACAATTCGAAAATCGTAACCGTAATCGCCGATTTGACGGTTCGATTTCGATTGCAATTTTTCGTCAAACCGAAACTGGCGGTTCGAATCCTTTGAGCACTTTCTTTATTTGTACACTTTCTTTATTGGGACGTTCCAAAATTATTTGTACACTTTCTTTATTGGGACGTCCCAAAATCATTTTCGAAAAAAGGGGCCTAACACAGTACTAGTATTCCCCCGTCCCATTCTTATTTGTACACTTTCTTTATTGGGACGTCCCAAAATTATTTGCACGCTCTTATTATGGAAATACCCCACAAAATTAACATCCTCTCAACATCATTTTATTTTCAAAATTGTCACTCATTTTTTACATATATTTTATTTTACACCTCATCAAATTCACTTTACATCTCATTAAATTACCTAAAATACTCCTACTTTATCTTATATCATTAACCACTAAATCATATTTTCTTAACAATTGTATCGGTCAAAATTAACCGTGCAAATAATCGACAGGAGGGAGTACTATTTTTACTCAACTAACTCATTGAAAAGTATATTGCTAGTGCAATTTTTATTAAAATTAGTTTGATTAAAAAAAAAAAAGTGCCGAAAAACCTGGAATGGAAACGAAAATTGTTTACCTAGCATTTAGAAAAGTGTCCATTTTCATTTAAATTGATGCAATGCTCGATACATTTTGCACGAGACCAACTCTTCATTAAATTGAAGAATAATATATTAGTATATTATTACTGCTTAATTGGCATAAGACTTGAAACGAAGTCCACATTTTAAATCAAGGTCATCTTATAAGTCCTGATTATGGTAGATTATCTTGGATTTTAGTTTTTCATTTCATGTAATTTTTTAAATTATAAATAATCGTTATTTTTGTATTTGTAATACACTATACTTCACATGAAATTTGTTTATTTTTTATTGCACATGTTTTAAAAAATATTATTTATTTGTCATAAATAAAGTAAAGAATAATATAAATAAAATAAGCGTGGTGATGTATTTATTTTAAATTAAAAAAAAATACACTTTATACAGAATATTTTTTTTTTAAAAATAATACACACACTTTATATGAACTAGTATAACTTTTTGTCTTCCGCAAATTTTTTAAAAGATGCAATCAAGTTTTACTCAGGTGCAAGTGTAGCTGTGTCGCCATTAGGTGGAACCCATGAGTATATGTTGGAGACAATGTATGGAGAAAAGTGTATATATATATAGATATGTTCTTTTCAGCTAAATTTTAATTCATGGAGGATGTTTGTCTCTCGAAATTTCTTGGAAACTTCCTTTTCTCATTACAACGTAGAATCAAACTAATTTTAAACTATAATTTCAAGTAAAAACAGTATAATATATTTAAATAACCCCAAGTAGTTGGCCTAGTGGGGTAGGCTTGGGATTTAGGAGTATGCTCCTCTATTTCTATGGGGCCATGTCCATATAGAGCGCAAAACTCTGAATTTAAACGGGACCCCCGCAAGTAGACGGTGGGATTGATCCCCCGGGATTAGTCGGCCCTGCCGGATACTCGAGACTTAAAAAAAAAAAATGTATAATCTATTAAATGATTAATACTAACAAATTAATAAAGTTTAGTAAAATAATTAATATTAACAAATTACTCTATTGATCCGTCCAATTTTATTATTTTATCTTTTCTTTTATAATTGTTCAATTTAATTATTTTTGGTGAGATGTAAAGTAAAATGTATGTAAAAATATGAATGATAATTTTGAAAATAAAATGATATTGGTAGGATATTAATTTTGTGGGGAATATTTTCATATTAAGAGTGTATAAATAATTTTAAAATTCAATAAAAAAATTGTCCAAATAATCATGAGACGAAGGAACTGTAATTTTAATTTAAGCCATTTATTTATAATTTGAACAAAACTTTCTTAGTTGGCAACTCATCTTTATCTGTACGATGTGAGTCGACGAATCTCCTTTCCAATATGTACGTGCCAGTTTTTAACTTTTCTAATCAAACATATAATAAAATTCTCAAATAATTAATTAAATAATAGTTTTAAATTATATAATTTGAGACATTCAGTATTGTCCGCATGACATATGAACCAAGCATCACGTGGAATATTACAATAAAGGCAAAATGGATTTTGTCGTTTTGACAGGTCCAGCTCCAGCCCACCAATCTGTCACTTGCTAAACTGGGCTCCAATTTGGACCGATCCATCTTTCTTTCTAATTTATTGACAATTTAACATGAGTAGTGTAATGTTATAAGACATTAACTATTTTTTTTATAATATGATACATGTCAATCATCTATACACTATAGTAAAATAAGATATATAACATCAAAATTGTAACAGGTGATTTCATTCGACACGATAAAATGTGAAAGAATTTTATTTCATGAAAACGTCAGACTTGTAAATCAATTCATTTATATTAATAATTGTTTTACAGATTATTGAAAAAGTTAAAATCAATAGATTTATTTTATAATGTTTAAGAGGTTGAGTTTGATTTGGTTATGGCTACCTCGAGTATTAACTGAATATAGTAGTATCATAAGACTAGTCCTGTAATGATTGTTAAGTGCACAAATTTCTCGCACGCTTTGAAAACGACAATTAGGCATTGATTACTATAAATGTCACATATACTATCACTTTTAAACATTTGTTTGAAAACATATATTTTAAATAGATTATAAGTAAATCGATATTTATTAGTGTTCCATGACATGAAATAAACTCTTGAATTAGTCACAACCAAGACAAGAGCCTGGTCACTGTTACAACGTACCATAATCATGTAATTAAGTAAATGCTTAATGAAACTTAAAATACGAAGATAGTGGGCATGATTAAAAATATATTCAAAGGTGGCTTATGCCTTATGTGATATATTCAATTACGCAATGGATTTAAATGGGTCGGTGAGATTGGTCTTCCAAATTAGTATTTGAACATGACATAAAAAAAAAATCTAATTACGTTCAATTCAATAATTGTACAAATACTTTTGAGGAATTTGTATGGTCCGGTCTAATATTTGTGCAAATAATTAATAACCTCAACTAACCCAACTCAATTTATATGTACTTACGCAATTTGAAAAGAGTTTGATCTGGAGCTTTTACTTTGGACAAAAATTTGTGTGAGATCGTCTCACAAATTTTACTGTATGAGTGAGATGAATCTTCCTTTGACCCATTGCGCCCACATAAACTACCATCAGTCCATCACTAACAAATTAACCAACAAAAATACAATTTTTTTTATGTGGTACGCAATTTACAAAAATTATTTAAGAATAAGTGTTGTGTGGATATAATTATCTTTATTATTTATATTAATTTTTTAATTTAATTGTCATTTTTACATGAAAGAATTTTATTACTAAAAAAGTGATAAAAATCTATTTAAAAAGTGATAATGTTTTAATCAAAAGTGACTATCAATTTTTACTTAAATATTATCACTTTCAATTTTGAGTTAGATTGACAAGATTATCTTTACTTATACCATCAAACTTATGTGTTAATTGTAACTTTTTTCTTAAAAGAATATCACTATTTAAAAAGTGATAAAAATTTAATTTGAAAGTGATAATATTTTTATCAAAAGTAACTATCACTTTTTACTTAAAAATTGTCACTTTTTATTTAATAATTGTCACATTTCAATTTTGATTTAATGAATGTGATTATCTTTACTAATTGCATTAATTTTCTAAGTTCATTGTCACTTTACTTGATAAAATATCAATATTCTAAAAGTGATAAAAATTAAGATGAAAAATTAAAAAAAAAATTATCTATAATTTTTTACTTAAGCATTACCTCTTTTCAATTTTTGGTTAATAAATGAGGTTATTTATTAACGAACATAATTATCTTTATTTATTGCATCGATTTTATATTGTCACTCTTCACTTGGGAAAATCACTATTTAAAAATTATTGTATCACTTTTAATTTAAAAGATTAGTATTATTTTATAAATGATTTTTTTTTTGTTTTCCGGAAATGTGGGCCACTAGTTTTGCTTGGATGGCCAAACTCTTTACCGTTAAGGGCGCGGCTAAAGGCACCCTGGATTCCTATGAGTACACCCAGGCGATGAGGACACCCACAAAACAGATGAGGGCACCCACCTGGAAAACCCAAAATTACCCTCTATTCCAATTAAAACCTTCCTCTCTCTTTTTCAACAATTCAACACCCCCACATATTCTTGCGCTGCTTCGCCGGCACGGCGGCACCCACTCCGCCAACGCCGCCCGACATCGCGCCGCCCTCCCCGTCGCGCCTGCAACCACCTTGATATCGCGCCTGCACCCACTATCCATCGCCTTCATCGCTCCGCCGGCGAAGCCCGACAGCTGGGTAGCCTGGGCACTAAATCCGACCGCTACCGGCATGGTTGGCTCCCAATCGCTCATCGCATTCAAAGATACAAACGGATCTGTAACCGTGAAGACGTACAATCGCTCCATCGCCTGCAACCATCGCGCCGCCCTCCCCGCTCGATATCGCGCCTGCAACCACCGCCCCTCGTTCGCGGCCGCCCTCCCTCCTCCCCACAGTCGCGGCCGCGGCCGCCGCCGCCGCCCTCCCTTCTCCCAACAGACGCGGCCGCCGTCCACCCCCTCCTCCTCCTCTCGCCGCCGCCGCTAACAGGTAAGTTTAGGTCTGAAAAATTAGAAAAAATTAGGGTTTCTGATTTTTTTTAAAGTTTGGGAATTATTTTCGAACATAGGGCGTTTGTTTTGGAAAAAAATTCGAACAACTTGAGTTTGTTTTGGAAAAAATTTCGAACAAGATGTTCGATTTTTTTTTTCGGACAAATTTAAGTTGTTTTGAAATTTTTTTCGAACATATTTTGTTTGTTTTGGAAACAATTTCGAACAACTTGAGTTTGTTTTGGAAAAAATTTCGAACAAGAAGTTCAATCTTTTTTTTCGAACAAATTTGAGTTGTTTTGAAATTTTTTTCGAACATATTGAGTTTGTTTTGAAAAAAAATTCGAACATGTTGAGTTTGTTTTGAATTTTTTTTCGAACATGTTAGTTTGTTTTGGAAAAAATTTCGAACATATTTGTTTTGGAAATTTTTTCGAACATTTGTTTTGGATTAATTTTTGTTGCAATTTTGGAGTTTTTTTTGTTGAATGGTGGTGGTGGTGGTGAGGTGGAGGTGGTGGTGGTGAAATAGAATGAGTGGGTGTACTCATCTCATTTTTTTCATAAATTTTAACCTAGGGGTATATGGGACATTTCACAGCATCTGAAAGATTAAAAAAATGGTTGGTGGGTGTACTCATAGGAAATTCGGGTGCCTTTAGCCGCGCCCTACCGTTAATTAATTTTGTTGGGGCTTGGGGGCGGCCCAAATGTTTACATTATGTTATGGGCCTATGGCGGAGTACTAGTATAATTTGGTGGCCTGGGCCTCAACTTATTGAAATGAGTAAATAGAGCTTCTTCTTATAGAATGAGATCCGTGAGACGGTCTCACACAAGACCTACTCTTTAGTTTGTCTGTTTTAGAATGATTTGTACGGTGTAAATCTCGACATTTGAGTTACTCCAATTATTAAACTCTAACTTTATTAGGAAAGCAGTTTGTTAGACACATTATTACTGATGATTTAAGGGGTGTTTGGTTACAATAGATAAATAAACTCAGTTCCATGTTTGCGAGATAAGGCAGTTCAATCAAACAAGCAATTTATTACTGGGTCTTATTATTATTATCAAGTGCGGCTAAAGGCACCCAAAGATACTACGAGGACACCCACCGGAATTTTTTTTTGTCACAAAAGTGATGCGAAATGACGTATTTATCCCTCTTGTACTTTTTTTAAAAAAAACGCCGGATGAGTACACCCACTGCTTCTATTCCACGACAGAATCATCTCCACCACCACCAAAACAAACACCATTCTTCAACAACACAAAAAATCAACAAAAATAATTAAAAAAAAAATCTTAAGATGTTCAAAAATATTAAACGAATAAAGTTAAGATGTAAGAAAATATTTACCCAACAAACTCAATATGTTCGAAAAAAATTCATGAACAACTTTCATTTGTCCGGAAAAAAATTGGACATCTTGTTCGAAAATTTTTACCCAACAAACTCAAGTTGTTCGAAATTTTTTAATGAACAAACTCAATATGTTCGAAAAAATATTCAAAACAACTTAAATTTGTCCGAAAAAAAAAATTGAACAACATGTTCGAAATTTTTTCAAAAACAAAAACAAAATGTTCGAATTTTTTAACAAAACAAACACAGATTGTTCAAAAATGTTTCCAAAACAAACTCAATATGTTCGAAAATAATTCCCGAACTTTTAAAAATCTTAATTTTCCTAAATTTCCTAAAAACCCTAATTTTTCTACAATTCCTAAATTTTTCAAAAACTTTCAAAAACCTACCTTTAAACGGGCGACGGCGAGGGCAGGGGCGGTGACGTTTGTTTGAAGAAGAAAGTGTGCAGCGACGTGGGGAGTGAAGCGGCGCTGTCGCCGCGTAGGGATGGGAGGAGCGGCGCTGTCGCCGCGTGGGGAGGGGAGGGGAGGAGCGGCGCCGCTAGGGAGGGAGGGGTGGTGGGCGGCGGTGCCGATTGGGAGGGAGGGGGAGGTGGGTGCACCCTTTTTATGTGTGAAAATGCGAGAAATGGAAGAAGATAAGGATTTAATTAGGGTTTGAAATGAGAAGGTTATTTTTTAGATTTCTATGTGGGTGTCCTCATCCGTTTTGTGCGTGTCCTCATCGCGTGGGTGTACTCATGGTATCCTCGGGTGACTTTAGCCACGCCCTATTATCAATCAAGACTTCAAGCAAACATGGGCCTTATTTTACATATCTAATTATCTATAGGCCACACGGATAAATGCCCCAAATATTATGTTTTCGACCTTTGAATGTCTTTCACCCCCAAATATGAGGTCATCTCCCATAAAATATTAAAAATAACCTTTTATATACCTAACCAACACTTTAATACATATTATAATTTTTTTTTACTTTCACCCACCTTTTCAAAAACTCAGTTTTAGAAATTTCTTGTTTTGATTTAAATGTTAAAAGCTTGAACGATTGTTTAGTTTTAGGTTCTTATATATGTTATACGTATGTTAGTTTAGGTGTTCTTTATAGTTTATGAAAAAATTAGGGCATGTTTGTTTTGGGATTTTAAAATCCGGATTTCGAAATCTAGTGGATTTCAAAATCCTAATGCTTTTTATGTTTTATGTTTGTTTTGGGATTTATGTAGGGTAGGATTTAACTTTATTGTATAGGATTATAGGTTTTATAGGTATTTATATAAGGTTTGTAGGTATTTATAGAGTTGACTTTTATAGTGTTATAGGGTGGGATTTTGAAATCCTGAATCAAAATCTCAAACTGTAACGGGGTGGAGTTTCGAAATTCCAAATCCGGATTTCCCATTCCAAAACAAACATGCCCTTAGGGTTTTAGATTTTTTTTTTTCAAAATTTCTAAATTTTAAATTTTGATTTTCATAGGTAGATTAGTTTTTGTTGTTTAATAATTGTTATTGTGAATGATTTTGACGTTCAATCATTGAATAAACTTGATTTTTGCACAAAATAAGATATAGGGAGACAAAACGATAAAACAGGGGTTTTGGCCGATTCACCACTTGTTGGCCGAGTTTTGAATCAAAACGTGAAAAAGTTGACCGAGTTTTGAATCAAAATGTGGAAAAGTTGGTTGAGTTTTGAATCAAAATGTGGAAAAGTAGGCCGTATTTTGATTCAAAACGTGAATTTTTTTTTCGAAAAATCTTACAAAACTCGGCGAACCAATGCTGAGTTTTTTACAAAACACGATTAAAAAAAAAAAAAAATCGAAAATGAAATACACTACACATAAAACAATAATAACATGAAAAATAATAAATTACAAACAAATATGTAAGGGGGCATTTATCCGTGGCCTTATCTATATTGATCGTCCCTGCCTGCCTTATACACCCTATCTTAATTTATTTTTTGCGCCTCATATCTACATTTATAATGGGCCTGACTATTTATACCTCCATTTCGGTTTTAGAACACTCCCCCGATTGATGCACCCCTTAAAATTTATCAGGATGGATGCACCACCCCTCGAATTGTCATAAATACCATTTTATCTTAAAAAACTATTTACTAAACACACCCCACTCCAAAAACCCTAATTTCTCATCTTCTTCCCTACCCCCACCCCATTGTCGTCGCCTCCGCTCTACCCCCAACCCACTCGCTGCCCCACCTCGATCCAAGATGCCAGGTGCTGCCCCTCTCCCTTCTCTCTTCCCTCCCTCTCTTTCTTCCTTTTTCCTTCTACGTATTTTCCCTCCCTCCCTCACCCCTCCATCCCTTAAGTTCAGCAGCAGAAAAAAAAAAAAATCATATCCCCTTACTCCCAGTCCACCCACCTCGCCCCCACCCTCAACCTCCCAAAAAAAAAAAAAACAGCAGCGCTGCAAAAATAAGGTATGTTTTTTTTTTCCCTTCTTCGACACACCAGGGTCGACCCTATGCAGTCTTGTCGATAAATTGTTGTCGACGAGAATGTATATGGTCGACCAACTGTTGTCGATTTTTTTTATAATCATTTTTTTAATTTTTTTCGATCTTTGTAGATCGACCATATACACTCTCGTCGACAAATTGTTGTCAACGAGAGTGTGTATGGTCAACACTGGTTTGTCGAAAATTTTTATATTTTTTTTGAGAATTTTCTAAGTTTTTTATGGATTTTTTTTTTGTTTAGTTTCTACCGAAAATGGTGGTGTTTTGTGGTGTTGGTTTTGGTGTTTGTGTTTGTGTTTGTGGTGGTGGTGGCGGCGGCAACATTTGCAGCAAATTTTAGGTTTAGAGTTCAAAGATTGAGCAAAGGGTGTAATTAGTAGTTGGTTGCAATTAGTAGTGTAATATTACTCAAAGGGTATTTTGGAGTTTTTACACTATTATTATATTATTAAACTGACAGGTGAGTGTTCTAAACCGAAATGGAGGTGTAAATAGTCATACCCTTTATAATTTTGGACCTTATTCTACTACATATCTAAGGTTTAGCTCAGGCCTTATTTTTGAAAGGGTCTGACTATTTACACCTCCATTTCAGTTTAGAACACTCCCTCGATTGATGCACACCCCTTAAAATATATCAGGATGGATGCATCCCTTAAATTGTCCTAAATACCCCTTTGTCTATAAAAACTATTTACTAAACACACACCCCCTCTAAACCCTAATTTCTCACACTCTCCTTCTCCCTTTCCCTTCCCACCGCCCCCTCCTGTGGCTCCACGCCTCCACCTGCCTCCAGCCACCGCTCAACCCATCCGCCGCCGCTCTCCCCCTTCCTCGCCCCGCTGCTCTCCCCTTCTCTGTTAAATAAATAAATAAATAAAAAACAGAAACAGCGTCGCGGCCGTAGCCCCTGCCCATCGGCCGCCGCACCCGTCCAGCGCCGCGACCGCCTGCCACCGCCCTTCTCCTCCTTTTTTTCTTTATTTCCCGTCGCCCCCACCGGTGGCACCCAGGTTTGTTTTTTTTTCTTCTTTTTCTTAATTTCGACCACTCTAGGTCGATCCAAATACACCCCGTCGACAACAGGGTGTCGATGAGTGTATTTTTGGTCGACCTAAAGTTGTCGACGAGTTTTTAAATTTTTTTTTTCCGACCAACAAATGTCGACCATATTCACTCTCGTCGACAAACCAGTGTCGACGAGAGTGAATATGATCGACACTGGTTTGTCGATATTTAAAAACAAAATTTAAAATTTTTCTAAGTTCTGAATTGTTTGTTGTTTGGTGGTGGTGGTGGTGTAGGCGGCGGCGACGGCAACGGTGGTGTCTGCTTAGGTTTAGGGTTTAAAAGGTGAAGGAGGTCGGGGTGCAGTTAGTAATAGGGGTGCATTTAGTAGTGTAATATGACTTAAAGGGTATTTTTTATATTTTACATCATTATTTTATTATTAAACTCATAGGGGGTGTTCTAAACCGAAATTGAGGTGTAAATAGTCCCACCGTTTTTTAAAGGAGTCTAGTTATTTAGTTCACGAATCTGTATTTTTGTGATTAGTAAGTACACCCTATGAACTAACCCCCAAGTCCCAACTACTATGGTGAAATCAACGTCCTCATCTTATTAATATAATTACCTCACCTCACCTCACCTCATTCTTAACTTGAATTGAGGAGATCACAATTCACGAGTGCTCATAAATAGGCATCCATTAGGATTAAAATACTCGTAGGACTCGTTTGGTTTAATAGATAGGATAAATGTGTTTGGATTGATTTTAATGGGATTACACTGTTCACAATTTAATTTTTTTTAAATGAGGTGTATGTTTGGATTGGTTGACTAAATTTCACAACTTTCATGATAATTTATACTAAAGTAGTTTGGATTGTGGGATAAATCTATTTTTATTGTGTTTTTCCCATAATACCCTTTATAATAAGAAATTTTAATTTAAGCCTCCTTCTCCCCCAACTTTCCCCACTTTATACCAGATCGATGGGCGATTCCTTAATCATCATCACCAAACCTTCTTCAACCAATTTTGCAGGGTTGCTTATTATATTAAGTTTCTATTAAATATGCTTCTATGTATTTATATCTTAAATGTTTGTTCTGTATTTTTTTTAGTAACCTATATAATAAAAATCCTTATGGTTGCAAGTGAATTTTTTTTAACTGAATTAAATTGGACTTTATCCAAAAGGAAGACTGTTAAAGCAAAAGCCTCAAATGGACAGCAAAGACATCAAATGTGCCAAAAATGAGAAACAATTTCCCTTGCCACGAAAATAGAGTGAACATGTAACTTAACAAAAACTACCTGCTCAATTATAAAATGAATTGACAAAGTGGGATAGCTCAAGTGGTTAGAGCACCACTGCCTAGGCCTTAGGTCCTGGGTTCGAGTCATGGGGAGGAGAAAAAAGGATGGGTATTTAACTTTCATAAAAAAAAAAAAAAAAAAAAAAAAATTATAAAATGAATTAAACTGCACTATTTGACATACCCCATATCTCGACCGCATGGGAAGTTTCATGAATCGATCCTAGAAATTTAACCTCGACGAAGAATTATTATCGCAGACGAACGAAGAAATTTGATACTATATTGACATTTGAGTAATTACAATAATAGTAAGGGTGTAGTGGTCATTTTTTTAAAAAGTATGAGGGCAAAATTGGTAATATACATGCTTCATTGATAGCAGAAATAGATGGGATAATTAAACTTACCCCCTCTGCCTAGACTATTTTTCACGCCACAGCGTGATAATTCACAAAAAGTAACTCGGGCCTGACATGAACCCCGGGCTACAAACACACAAACCAAATGCCTGATTGGGCAGTATAATATAGTCTATCTATGCTAATCAACTGAACCAAACTAACCCGTAGGAAATTAAAATTTGGCGAATTGATCATCTAAATTAATTTTAGAACTCTCTTTATAGATAAGATAAAATTATTTTATCGTGTACCAGTAATTCATAATGATCCTGCAGCCTTGTACCAGACGCGCGTAGAAATTATTTGACGAGTGCGAAATGTGTGTGTTATTAATTAGGGTGTGGTGAAGAATTGAAGCTACGTCTTTTGAGAGGTGAATGAGATTGGTAAAACTCTGAATACCTCTCATTAATTATATCGATGATGGGGATTCATGTGACCGGTGCCTCAATTAAATTTATTTATTTCGTCATATAATACTGACAATACACATTTACGATGTCATATAAAGGACCAGAGGAAGCCAAAGTGAGAAACTAAATGCAATTTAATTTCCGATATCGCATATATAATAATACAGAAAACATTACCTACAATTAAGAGGAAAATGAAAAGAATGAGCCTATAATACCGTACCTCACACAGAGGATCGAGTGGACTAACTAATGTGTACACTACACGGATGCACGTCACGAATCATCAACACCGTGCAATCGAATATTGAGTCTTCTAAGCCAAATCGAATGAAGCGTCATGTGAAAAACATCGTACCTTTTCGGAGGCAAATTCACCTCAAAATGTCGCCTCGCCGCCACTCCCCTCCTCTGCATTCTTATATACTGACTCGTCGAAATCCCCATCAAGATATTCTTCATGTTCGCTATCTCCTCCACCCGAATTTCAACCGCAAACGACTTCCAGTTCAACACATCACTAAACGGAGGGACATAATGGTCTTTTATGAGCACGGGGACGCACCCCGTGTACAACGCCTCCACCATCCTCGGGCTCGCAACTTCATAACCACTAGGGCAAATGCAGTACTTGCTCTTCCTCATCATTGCAGGATAAGACACACCTTTTGGGAGATATTTGTGAACTTGAACATCTGGATCTTTGTTCTCCCAATGTTGTAGAAGGATCGGCCTAATTGGGCCGTGGACCCCGCCTGCAAAGAAAGCGAGAATCGATCGTCTCGACGGGGACGGTCCGCCAACCAACCCCTTCGTGTGACCACCGGGTAGGTTAATCTCCGGGATCGACACGTCTTTCGAGGGTTGGAATCCTTCCGATGTATTCGCATTGCACAAAGCTCGTATCGAGTTCTTGAATAGCTCTGGAAGAGATTTTGAAAGTTCTGGCCCCTATATATATAATAAAACCACCTTACTATTAGATTGAAGTACAAACTATATAATATAATTAGCAAATTAAATATTTTTACATACCCAATCATGGCAAGAGAGCATGAAATGATCGGACCCAAGGCTGCGATTCCAATAGGGATATTTTGCAGCGACAAGATCGACGTAGTCCTTAACCGTTTGTTTCATCGGTAGCCAATGATCACGAATAGTTTTGTCGTATATGAAGTGGACTATGGATGTCACACTGAAAGGGAGGAAGTAGACGCTTGCTTTCTCGGGGTCTCTTGTACGAAAGCTTGAAGTTTCCAACTTGTAAATGAAATTTCCCTCCATAGAATAAATGCTTCCACAGGGACCATTGTGAAATATGGGTTGTTCGCCTTCTTCATACACGTATACTCTGAATTGCTTTTCCATCTCCCGATAGCTCCTGTACGTAGTACACATGTTATTCGTATGCACACACATATAATGCACCTAAGTAATTCCATTACATTTTATTCTCAAATGCACAATTCTAGGCTTCTAGCTCATAGTATCAAATCTTATGTATCACTTTTTATGTCCCACAATCTAAATAGATAGAATGTGTAGTATTTAAAAACAATCAGAATCACTGGTGCATACGTTAAAAATCTAAACAACAGAATATATGATTGGAACATGAAAAGTGAAACAAATGATCTGGTCAGCTAACTCGCGGACTCAAATTGTGGAATAAATATGTATGTCTATTTCAAGAACTTGTAAACAACCATACACACATTCTAAATTCTAATTAACAAAATAAAATAGCAACTTCAGTGTAATAGGAAATTAGTAATTTTACCTGTGAAATGCAGAGGGATTCCAATAGATAGGACCCGTAGGGGTGTAGTCAGGGTCGAATGTGCCGTTTTCACTTTGCGCGTCTTTAATTGAAGCTCGAGCTTGCTGCAATCTGGCCTCTAGAACTTGTAAGTTTGTAAAGCTTCTATCAATTTTTGGAAAAATGTGTGTGGTATTGAATAGAGTGGAAACATTGGTTCCTTTTGTGATCATAAAGTCCACTCTGTTCTCATCCACCTGTTTTTACAAATTAATGATCAATATATATACCAAACAAACAACAATCCGGCCAATGAATGAGAAAGATGCCACAAAACCATTAATGGAAGAATTAAATTGAGACAATTTCCATATATTACATATAGGATGAAATTCAGCTGCCTTTAAAATGATTGTTGAGATTATTGACGAATTTGGAATGACGTAGGAAAGAGTCATGAATGATTTCAGAAAGCACATACACATTATTCTCTTTGAAAGTGACAAGATCAATATTCCGAATTAAATACCTTACTTTTATTTAAGAATAAGTAAATAGAAAGCTAAATTGTATAATTCCAAAAGGAAAATCATAGTAACAATTAGCCAGACCACTAGTCAATGTATATCAAAGAGGGCGATTCACAATTAATTGCACAGTTATTTCTTTTATCTATAGAGTTAGATTTCACCTGACGTATTTATGGAAATTGTATTAAATACTAGAGTAATACTCAAGAAAATACACGATTTTGAAAAAAAATCGTTGACTAGGCCTGATTTTGCAAATAAGATAGTATTATTAGAGTCAGCTAATTGATTGATAATCACCGATAGAAATTAAATTGAATTAATAAAAAAAATCAAGAAATTAAAGAATGAGGGGTGTTCTTACTGTTACTGCAGCAGCAGGCGGTTGGGCGGGGGCCTCTGTGAGTTGAATAGCAAGCGGCGGAGCGGCGGTGGCGAGCGCGTCCTCTCTTTCTCCGGCACCCACCACTCTCCGGCGCAACTCCAAATCGTCTTCACCGAAACTTGTAGAAAAGGGGGCACCGCCCCCGCCCCAAGCCCACGGGTAGAAATTAGAAGGCAAGGGCCAGTTTGAACCGGAACCCGAACCCGATAACCCGACCATGACTGAAACGACGAGTAACGGCAAGATAAACCCCAACAGCCTATACCTTCTCTGACAGTACCCCTCCATCACCCTACACTACTCTTGTATCTCTTTTTCTCTCTGTATATATATGATGATATGAGAATTCTTGATTATTTGAATATCAAAAGTGTTTTCTCTCTCTCTTTAATTTGTTCCAGATTCTGTCTTCACTTTATTTCTGTTTTAAGTTTCAGAAATTTACTATTAATAAGTAAGAAGAATAAGGAAGTAGTGAATGTCCATTGAATGGACGAGAGGTGGCTGCAACTCACCACCCTATTGCGCCAAGCGTCTATTACTTTTCAACCTTTATATTCGAGTCTCATGCACAAATCACGTCTTTTTCACTTCCAATTCTACCCTTCACTCCTTATCGGAATATGGAGTACAGTACTAGTTTTTCTTTTCACACGCTTGGGTTAGGGTAGTATTGGGTATTTAAATTTATCAGATTTTACGATAAATTTAAGGAAAAAATATTAATTAATTTATCCCTGCCGTATATTGTTTTAAGATGGCTCCAATTACCCAAATTTCCCGTATTTTTTAACAGTAATACATAATATTCATTTATTCTCTTGTTTAATTATAGAAATGTATATACATTAATATTTTTTATTTATTTGTGACCGTGTATAATATATCTACATTACATAGTGTTTAACTCCATTATTTAGGTTATAGTACTTTTAAAAATATAATTAGCTCGAAACTTCATAAATCATAATAGTATAATTTATGATATTCGTTTCAAAACATACTAGCTCGTACTATTAAGTCTATTATTTAAATTAAAAAACGTTCAAATAGTTCTTTTGTACGTTTTTCAGCTTAGTCTTTCACATGATTTTCTTATAAAATAAATTAATTAATGTTGTTTGGAAAAATAGCCTAATATATATATATATATAGTATTACAATAAAATTGATTTTAACTACATAATTATTTCATTATAGTTTCTCAGAATAAAAAATTTTAATGACAGAATTCTATCAATTTCTTATTTAAATTTTAATCGGAGAAGTTAAAAGTCAATTTTCTGCAGTAATAGTTAATGGATTGGTTAAAAATCAATTAGTGTTTTACTTGTATCTTATCAACAATTTAGGTGCCAACTAATAATGATTTTTTATGTCATTTGACAGAGATAATGATGTAAAAATAACTACACCATAGATTTAATATACCATTCGTCCAAAAAAAAATAGTCAACTCAACTCTTTTTTTTACACAAATTAATAAAAAAAATTGGCATATAAAATGTACTCTTATATTTTTGTTATGTCCTTATTTAATCTTAATAAATTAATGACTAATTTTAACAATTCTTAAATAAGAGTATTTTAAATAAAAATCTTAATATCATATATTTGCAAACATTTTAAGAGCCACGTGTTTTTGAATAATCACTTCAATATTATTTTGAGGGAAAATATCAATTTTGGTCACCAAGTTTTACCTCTTTTCCCCACATTTAGTCACTATCAAAATTGGTCACCAAGTTATTATATTCTATCAAAATTGATTAATCTGCAGTAAGTTTTTAATAATTATTTAACTCAATTATGAATTCATTTTTGTTGGTTTACTTTTTATTTTACAGAAAATGAGAAACTCAAGAGATAGAATGTACTCTGTTTTTTTTTTAACAATTGTACTCTGTTTTTCAATTCAAATTTCATAAACTTATTTTTCATTCTAAATATTTTTCTATTAAAATCATTATTGCAGATTTCTTGAAATGTTAGTAAAAAAATTGGGCATTTGAAATTAATTGAAATAAACCTGAGTTTCTCATTTCCTAATTATCTATAAAATAAAAAGTAAATCAACCAATCAAGTTCTACAAGATGCATCAGAATTCCTTCTAACCTAAGAATTCTGACCTATTATAAATATAATGTAAGAATTCCGACCTATTATAAATATAATGTAAATATTATAAATATAATGTAAATATTGGTAATTTTTGCCCATGTTTCATTCTTGCTTCTGCGTTTGTTTCATTAGTTCTGGGAGATGCATGAAATTTTTTAAACTTAGGTTTTGAAAAATTTGACGGCTCAAAACTCTTTCTCCGTTAGTCAATGACAGATTGACTAACGAGTGATCAATTTTGATAGAATATAATAACTGGGTGACTAATTTTGATAGTGACTAAATATAGGTGACCAAATATGAAAAGAGGTAAAACTGGGTGACCAAAATTGATATTTTCCCTTATTTTGAATAATCATATATGCGGCAGAACTTTCCGAAAAATTTGTTTAAAAAATTCAATTTTGAGTATTCAAATTTAAGATTTTCCTCCACTTTCCACCTTAATTATCCTATATTCAAATTATAATTCCTACTATAAAACTGAGACCTAAATCATTTGTTTGCTTCACTTAATTCCACTATTTTCCATCTCTTTCTCTCACGATAATCGGTGAGTTTCTATTATACTGATTTTTTATGAGGGTTCACGTTTTTACCTATTTTTTTTTTTTTTTTTTAATATCTTATTTAAATGAGGGTTCACGTTTTTACCCATTTTTTAATTCAGACGATTGTTCAAAAATTTCTAATATGGAAATTTGAGAATACCGTTCGAGAAGGCGTTAGTTATATTATATTATACAGAATTTTACCGTAGGCTTGAATTCTGGGAGTTTACTGTCCACCAATAATCTTTACAGACTTCAATTTCAAAACAACACGATGTCGAAACAAAATATTTAATAGATGAAATGGTTAACTTTTGTATTTATAACAAAATATTTAATAGATGAAATGGTTAACTTTTGTATTTATAGTATTACGCATGTTGTCAATTCAATTTATATAGTACAAAACTTTTTTGTATATACTATATGGTATATAATATTTTATACTCCCTCCGTCCCGCAATTACTTTCACACTTTCCTTTTCGGGACGTCCCACAATAACTTTCACACCCTTAAAATGGAAAACCCTTTATAAACTCCACACTCACAATATTCTCAATTTTACACAAATGTCATTACTTTTTCTCCACACATACCCAAAAGTCAACTCATTTCTTTACTTTATACATAAAAGTTTACAAAATTACCCCTCAAAATCCCCACTAAATTCTCTTTTCTTATTTTGTGTACCTCTTCACACGTGAAAGAAATCACGGGGACGGAGGGAGTAACTTTTTTATTGTATTTTTTATAGAATTTTGTTTTGCAGAATTTTCTCTAATTAATATATATTGTTTTTTGTTTTTCAGAATTTTGTTCTCTCTAAAGTTTTGCAGAATTTTCCCTAATCAATATATTTTTTTATTTTTTTTTTAAAATTTTGTTCTCTCTAAAGTTTTGCATAATTTTCTCTAATCTATTATTTTTTGTTTTGCAGAATTTTGTTCTCTCTAAAGTTTAGTTTTACAGTTTGTTTTGCAGAATTTTATTCTCTCCAATCAATATATTGTTTTTGTTTTTTAGAATTTTTTTCTCTAATCATTTTGTTTTGCAGAATTTTCTCTAATTAATATATATTGTTTTTTGTTTTCCAGAATTTTGTTCTCTCTAAAGTTTTGCAGAATTTTCTCTAGAATTTTGTTTTCAAAGTTTTGCAGAATTTTCTCTAATCAATTTTTTTTTTTTTTTTTTGCAGATTTTGTTATCTCCAATCAATATATTGTTCTCTTTGAATTTTTTTCTCTAATCAATTATCAATGTCTACTTAAATTTGAATATCCCCTAATAAAGGAAATCATTTTTTATCAATCAGTCTATATTTATTGACACCCGACTAAAGGAAATCATGGAAATCATTTTTTATCAATCCGTCAGAATTAAATTATATGTAAGAACTGTAAAAATCATGTCAGAATTAAATTATTGTGTAAGTTTTAATAATTATAAGTATATTAATTTTTAACCTGATATTTAATTCAATCCAATGAATCTCAATTTTAATGGTAACCATTTCACCAAGTACTGTATCACTCATAAATTTTTTATTTTAAACAATTTTTTAAATTTTCTATATGTCTGCATTTGTTTATATATAGTTTCTGCAATTATTTAAAAATTATAAATGATAGTATTTTATATTTCACATAGTATACTCTATGTTAAGATTATGTTATTTTTTAAAAAGACATGTTCATATTTCTGGGAGTTATAATTATAAATTTATTATGCAGTACAATTTTAATATAAAAAATATTCAAAAATCAATAATATATTTTAAATTTTAATAATAATAATTTGGGGTGATAAGCTTATCAAAAAGCCTTCTTTTATAAATTTCTTAAAATTCTGTAATTTTATTTTTAAATATTAATGTCCACTTTTTTTAATATTAAAATTTAAATGAAACAGAATTTAGAACTACATCTTTTTAATCTTATAATGCACACTTTTAAATATTAATTTTAAATATTAAAACTAAAAAAATATTAGATAAATATTAAATATCCTAAATGAAACATAGGATTTATATATATATATATATATGTGTGTGTGTGGGGGGG
This sequence comes from Galeopsis tetrahit, assembly GCA_963675135.1. Lineage (NCBI taxonomy): Eukaryota > Viridiplantae > Streptophyta > Magnoliopsida > Lamiales > Lamiaceae > Galeopsis > Galeopsis tetrahit. The sequence goes on along the minus strand of OY776129.1, from coordinate 66,185,523 downwards.
GGTCTAATGTGTATTGTTACAAATTTTTTATCTTTTAATATACTCTGTAAAAACTAATTTATACCGTATATGTTTTAAAAATATATTTTTTATTAATAAATAAAAATAAAAATATATTACTATAAATTTATTTCAACCCGCGTAATACGCGGGTCTTACACTAGTATTAAAATAAAAAGAAAGTGGCCGGACTATAACTTAAAACAAACACAAAAGGAATAATGGACTATCTTTTTAAGACATAGTGAGTAATAAAATAGAATAATTCATTCATCAAAATAAAATAGTCCACTTTCCTTTTTCATACAAATCAATAAAACATTTTAAACGTATAAAATTTCCTCTTACATTCTTGTTATGTTCTTATTTAATATTTCCTCCATTTTTTAATAAATGTCATTTTAATTAATTTTAAAATAAATATCATTTTAATTTTTTTTTCTTTAATTTTAACTATTTTAGCCTAACGAAGTGAATTAATGAGAATTTGTTAAAATTAAGTTATAACACTGGCTACCACTTACCAGTACTGTTGCATTTGCATACTGCAGGAGGCCCTCTTAACTAGAAAGCTCCATTTATTACGGCAGATTTTATTGACATACCATAAATGTCCATTTACAAATTACAACAACTAAATAAACAAATTTGATATCACGGAAACTCCCGTTTCAATGTTGGAAAGGGAAATATATATATGCAAAATTTTAAAATATGTCAACGCACCAATGTAATTTCAATGCAAATTTTAACCATTTATAAATTAGAAAGTACTCATCGGTTCATAAAATTTATCGCATTTAATCTTTATTTTTATTTTAAAATGTTAATCGTTTTTACTAGTTTTACCACAAATTTGTCTAAATTGTCCCTTTGTAACTTCTATCATATTACTTTTAATTGGAAAGGTCAATTGAGTCAAGAGAAAAATTAATGAGGGATAAATGTGTCAAAAAATTATGTTCTTAATTTTATACAAAATAAAAAATGCGACAAACTTTATAAAACAGAAGAAGTAATAATATGGTAAAGTCTAAGTATGCACTCGAGTGCATGCTATGCACCCTAATCCATGTGCATTTTTCAGTTTACTGACTTACATTTTTTGGTAAATGGTGTTGCACTTTTCAATTATTACTTATACAGTTTAATAATTGAAAAGTGCAACACCATTTACCAAAAAGTGTAAGTCAGTAACTGAAAAGTGCAACATGGACTAGGGTGCACAACATGCACTCGAGTCCATAGCAGACCAACCCTAATAATATTGTTCAACAAGCATAAAATTCTTTTTTTTTTTTAATAAACTAAAGTAGTATTTTTTTTTTCATCTTATGATCCATTAAAATGAGTTAAACATACATTAGAATTGCATCTATTACATTGTTACACATAACTCCAAAAAAAAACGTATATTAAATATTTCATACATAAAATATACTAAGATTATTTTATGTGTAAAATATTTCAGACAGGTACTACTCCATAACTTTTTATTGTTAATTTAACCAAAAAAAAAAAAAAAAAAGAACTCCCACTTTGATTAGCTGTTTGTAAAATAATGCGATTACTTTTACGGGTTATTGCACTAAGAGCTGATTTTATATATCAAATGCACAAATGTTTTCAATAATTGTGCCAAGTTCTCTACTAATTATTCAAATAAAATCGAAAGTCCAAACTCACAAATTCTTCTACTTGCTCAAAAGCGGACTTTAATATGTTAAAATAGTACTCGATCTCATAACTTTAAAGAAGAAACTCATAATTTGGGAAGCTAAAAAAATTAAAAATGAAGTAACACGTGAATAGAAACCAGTTTTCTCCGCATACAAACTTTTGTTATCTTTCCCCTAAAAAAAAAAACACTTTTGTTATCTTTCAAATTTTCAGTTTCAAAATTCATATATTAATATATATGCTATACATAGAATAAAATAAAAAAATAATAACCACAATAAAACAAACAAAAAGTATGATTCTGCACATGAGAATGTGGTAGTGGTACATAAAAAGAAAGATGGGACTTGGGAATTGGAGTAGTACCCGGCTGTCAATTGTGATTGTCCATTGAGATATTGTCAATGCTGAAATTATATCGATCCATTACATTTATAAAAAATCTGATTAAATATATATATCAGCATTCATAAAATGAAAATGATAAAAACTTATCTAACAGCATATTGTTATAATAAACTTTAACAGATAAATATATTTTGCCTTTTCTTTTATCAAAATAATGTTTATGACAAATATATATATATAAATAATAATAATAATAGTAAATTTAGTAAACATTATGCGATACATTACGTTATGAATTCGAAACCAATGGACAAATTAAAAATAATATTTATACCGATGTATATATGGTTAAATTATTATTTTTACAAGGTATTAGTAAGTTTTCAAAATTGAAAATTTCAGCAAGTAAAAATATGTGCTACATCAAAAAATATCGATCGACATTAATGATAATTTTTATTTCATAGTTTGAGCAAATTAATTGAAAAAGTTCATTATGAACCCAACTTAAGGGAGCTCTAATTAGTCTCGCCCTAATTGCATACAACTACAATAATCCATATACCTCTGTATGAAAATACGTATAAATATTCATTCTTATAGTAACAACATTAATAAGAACTCTTTTCTACCATGACTACACTCATCTTCTCTACCTCTTTTAAACATATTTTACATTATAAAATATCCACAAATTATTATGAAATGAGATTAGAATTGACTTGACCGTCCATATTTTCGCGCCGGAAGTATGAATTTTTGCAGGTCCAACTAATCAAATTAGATCTCGATCCGTGAAGAATTAGATGAAGATCCGAAAGTCGATCTTAACTCACACATATGTTAATTCATACTCCATATATATTTTCTAAAATTTCAAGAATATTTTAAAATTGATACATATACCTTCTACACTAATATGTGAAACCATAAATATTATTTCATCCGTCCCACGAGAATTTGCACACTTTCTATAAATGGATGTCTCATACCCATTTGCACACTTTCTATAAATGGATGTCTCATACCCATTTGCACACTTCATAAAAGGAAATATCTTCATAACCTCCACCCTCAAAATATACTTTTATTTACCCATATGTCATTACTTTTCAACAATCAATCTACTTTTTACTTTACTTTATTAATAAAATTTTATAAAACTACCCCTCAAAATATCACTATTTACACCTTTTCTTATACATTTTTTAAATTGTGTGCCCACCTAAATGTGCAAATTCCTATGGAACGGATGGAGTAAAAAAATTAAAATGATACAGTAAAATTCCTATATATAAAGTCAATATTAATTTAAAAATAGAATAGGGTATGGATAGGGGATGGAAGAGGATGAACATGATGTGTTTATTATTGTACTTAGGTATGGAATGGTTTCCTTCTTTTTGTCCTCTGACTCTCGTGTCCAACGTCAGCTAATTACGACTTTTTTACTCCCCCTATATTTAGATTTTGTGGTATCTATCTATCTATATACTCCACTTGATACTTATCACTATCACCATAGATGAAATATTCTTTTTTATTTTTAGAATTAGATTTGAGATTTATAACAAATCAATATAAATGAGTTTGATTCAGCATACATATACAAAGTAATTTTTTAATCAACTGATTTCACTAAAATTATTTAAATGTAAGGTATCCCTTTAAATTGAACGTACATAAGTGTTACTCTTGCATTTATTTTATTTTTACCGATCATTCAATATATATACATGTATTAAGTTTCTACAGTCTCATAAAAACAATGATTTTTATTATTAATTTTTATATATAGGATACAATATAAACTAGGCAAAATGTTATTCCAGATTGTCGATCTAGATGGGCTAACTAGACCAATTTTCCAATTTTAGTCAACATAAAATAATATAATAATATATAATTTATGGGTTGCTAATTGAAATCATGAATTTTTAGAGTGAAACATTGGGGTGTTCTCCGTGCTGAAGTCTAGTATACGTACCGACACCGTAGACGTTTTCATAATTAAATTAAGGTATTCATAACGTTGTTAACTGTAAATTAATTGTCTTGAAAAACTGAACGATGATACATATTAGTACACTCCAAGAATCAATATATATATATTTGATTTGCCCCATGAATCAATATGTATTAGCAAGTATTTGCCATTGACATATCGTATACGACATCTAATTATACACGATATCCGTGTACAAGTAAAAAATTATTATACCAATGAATATGATAATTGGGAAATTTATTCATAATAAAAACACTTTATATATACTCCACCCTCACCATATTTTCAAATTTACATAAATGTCATTATTTTTTCTTCACACATACCCAAAAATCAATTCATTTATTTACTTTATACATAAAATTTTACAAAATTATTCCTCAAAATTCCAACTAAATTCATTTTTTTATTTCGCGTGTCATTTTATATGTAAAAATAATTATGGGATGAAGGAAGTATAAAGGAAGAATATACATGAATAAAATTGAACTTGCTTGATTATAACGACAAGAACTACAATAACACAACTACACAAGTACCAAAGAATAGGTTGACGTTTTATTTAAATAAGTTACGATTGCAGAAAATAAAATAATCAATAGTTACTAGTTTTTCTGAAATTGCTTCAGCCATGAGTAGATCAAGTTGCATTAATGTTCGAGTATGTAGAAATTGCTTGCTTGCTATGGTCAGGCAGGGCTAAAAAGTTTGTTAAAGTCGGATAATTAAAATCAATGGGTTCCTATTTAAATATAAATTTTATAATTTTGAGATCGAGAAAGGATAAATATAATATTTCATTTCATTTCCATTTATTTTTTTCTTTGTGCATTGCTGTTCCCTTTGTTGTATGAGATAAATATTATTGAGATTGTAAGTTATCCCCTATAATATTAATAGGGAGTTTTAAAATGATGATGTGTTGTTTTGTGAGAGCTTTGACTTACGTGTCATTTTATTAAAAATCGAGTTACACGTGTAATTTTGTTATTTGTTATGAAGCCATGTCTACAGTAATATTTTAAGCATATATACTTTCTTTACTTAATTTATAATTACATGTTATTCAATATTTTTCATCTATTAATCACTTAATTTCTAAATTACATTAATTATTCAATACATTCCATCTATTAATTTTCCAATTACGTTATAATCTTTTAAATCTTTATATGAAATTTTATAAGTTCTAAATTACATTAATTATTCAATACATTCCATCTATTAATTTTTCAATTACATTATAATCTTTTAAATCTTTATATGAAATTTTATAAGTGTATCTTTAAAATATGAGTTATACTATTTTGAGTATTAAATTTTATAAATATACCGCGTAATACGCAGAGAGTTATCTAGTACAATAAATTTATGAGTAGATTTCTTGTAAATTCAAATTTGTGAACAAGTATCACTATTATGCATATATAAAATTGTATAGTTTAAAATAATACGGAGTACTCTATATGTACATTAGTAATATTTAAAAAAAAAAAAAGTCAGTTCAACCTGAATTTACATAAAATTTTGCCTAAACTTATTAGATTAGCAGAAATATGCGATGATTTGTAGGTTTGATTATCTTGGTAATTTATTTTAGTAGTCAATTTAATCTTAATTCTTTTTTATTAATTGTAATTTTTTATCAATTTTTAAGGGGTAAATGTGGCAAACAAACTTCCTAGAAAATTGATGGGAAATACACTATAGAGCAGTGTTTTTAAAATCGGATCGGCCAGTTCAACCGGTTAAATCGTGAACCGGTCACGGCTCCAGTCCGAAAAGGGCTTAAAAATCGTTTCCACGGCCTGATCGAATCAAACCGGCCCAAAACCGAAAAATCAGCCCAAATCGGTTCAGATTTTTTTTTTTTTTAAATCTTAAACTATTTATTTTACTATTGAACTAGGGTGCACATCCGACCCCCTTATATTGTTTTTCTCCAATGTGGAGTATCTTTTACTCTTATTCGATGTGGGTCATAAATTTCACATATGTGTTTATTACTAACACTCCTACATTTATATATATTTTTTCAATGTTTCTTTTACTCCTAGTCGATGTGTAACATAAATCTCACATATGTATTATTTTAGTTTAATATTTGTTATTTTATGATTTTATTATATTTATTTTAATATGATTTTTATAAGTATATATATATATATATTTTATTAATGTAACATAGAAAATATTAAAATAAAATACATAAATATTATTTTATCGGTTGGATCGCCGATCCAACCGGTTAAATCGTGAATCGGTGCCTAATTCGATTTGATCACCGATCCGATTATGAAAACACTACTATAGAGTAAATTATGTTAAGAAACCATATTAAAGATTGAGTATGGACTGTAAAAAAAATTAGAGTTTTAATTGGGAGGTGTATGTATAATATATATATATAATTTAATTCAAATGTATAAATGGGTATATTAAGTATTTTACGGGAGCATATCTAATACAATCGAATTTTGAGGAAAGTGCATTGGAGGAGTACATTTAACAAGTATGGAGTGGTATATAGCCTGGCCCAATAATATAAGGTTCAATTTTATCAAAAAGCCCATTAATAATGGGCTTTACAACTATCAGGGGCTTTGCTTGAATCCCCAATGGGTACAAAATGTGTAAAGAATTTCATAAATAATAAATAAATCATATAGTAGTTCTTTTTTTATTTTCATATTTTTAGAATTAAGTTGTTGTACAGTTATTCGTAAACTATTGATTTATAAACTTTCTTTTTTCAATTTAGTTCATCCACCTCCAATTTTGTTTTAGTTGAGTTTTTTTGTAGAGGTAGTTTTAGTTGAGTTTATATAATTCTATTTATAAAATTAAAACTGAGTTCTGAATTAAAAAAAAAATGAAAACTAACCAGTTTTTTGACAAATTTAGAAAAAAAAACTAAAAATACTAAGAACCAAATAATAAAAAAAAACTTATAAATACCAAATCTTAGCTTACATGACTCATAAAGGAGTTACTTCACCACTCTGCATATTTTTACTTACATGTTTATACCATATTCAACTGATAAAAATCTAAAACATCCTAACATATGGAGTACTAACTAACCAAAATTTTGCAATTACCACTAATCTTTGCAAGAGCATTCACCATTAGCAAAGCAGTGAAAACCAGAAGCATCTCTCACATGTATCTCCCTTTTGGTAACAACTGAAACATACTTCAAGAATGTATGGCAGTCCCCACATAGCTGGATATTCTTAGTAACCCGAATTGGTCTTCCGGGCCGGGTCACTAAAAGCCCGTAAGCAACAGCTAGTTTCCCACTATGGTACAACAAGAAATTACTCTTCTGATACTCCTCTACCTCATGAAGCACAAAGCTTGTATCAGGGACATAACCGTTTTTCAAGCATTCCAAGAACAGTATGTCTAGTGCACTATAAATGTCTTTCGATTGTGGGTGCAACTTATCTCTCCCAAAGAATGAGTGAACCTTATTTTGATGAATGATCCAGCTCCGTCCAGGGTATTTTCGTAATCCTCTTTCTTTCATCTCTTCCCTCACAAGATCCGAGCAATGCCACCTTCCCGATGCAGAATAAAGATTCGATTTTAGAATATACGTTGATGGATCTTGTGGCTCCATGCTCAGTATTTTCTTGGCTGCTCGTCTCCCAGTTGCGGAATTTCTGTGTAGGCTGCAACTATCAAGCAGAGCTTTCCAAACGGAAGCCTTTGGCTGAAATGGCATCTTCTCAATTAGTTCCTCTGCTTCTTCTAGAAGACCCCAGAAACCTAACACACCAACCAAACTAGCATAATGATCTGAATTGGGTTCAATGTGATACATGGACTTCATGGAGAGAAAGAAGTTGTGGCAATTTTTGACTAAATTTGAGTTGGTGTGACGATAAGCTGAAATAATTAAGACACAGGAAACTGCATCTGGTTTATAACCTCGTTTCAGCATCTTCTCCCATATATCTAAGGCCACGTCCCCCTGCCTACTTAGGTTACAGCCAGCTAACAGACTATTCCAAGAAACTATATCATGTTCAGGCATATTATCGAACACCTTAACTGCAGTTTCCATCATTCCACACTTGGCATACATGCTAACTAAAGCGTTTCCAACCCCAACATCAACCAAGGAACCATATTTTAAAGATAGACAATGAAATTGTTCACCAAGAATCTGAAACCCCAAATCTCCACAAACTCCAAGAACTGAAGCTAATGCAATTGCATCCATGACATTGTGTTCTTCGTATAACCACTGGCAGATCAAAGACGGAGCTTTTTCCAGCTCTGAGTTTCGCGCATATCCACAAATCATTGTTGTTAACATGATCGAACTCCTCTGATCTTGAGGTAATCGATTGAATATCTTTTCAGCATCACCCATTCTAGCACACCTAGTGCACATATCAAGTAAAGCTGCTTGGATATAATCGTTGCTGCCAAAATCAATCTTGTGGACAAAGGCATGAAGCTGTTTACTGAACCTTGAATCCCCTGTTAAACCACAAGCATGGAGGAAGCTCGTTAACGTGAAGTCAGTTAACTCCAAGCCCTTTTCCACAATTCTACAATACAATCTTAATGCTCTTAATCCCTCACCGTTTTGGGATAATCCAGCCAAGAGAGCATTGTAAGCCATGGAATTCTTATCTGGCATCTTATTGAAAACCTCCATAGCCTTTTCCACAAGACCGAATCCCATATATGCATTAATCATTTCATTCCAAGTAAAACCATCTTTCACAGGCATACTATCAAACAAAGCCTCGACGTCTTCCACACACCCACATTTTGCATAAAACTCAATCAGTGCATTCCTCACACTCAAATTGCTTGCATATCCTAATTTATGTGCATATGCATGAACTCCCTTGCCATATCTAGTTGTAAAACACCTAGCACATGCAATAACTACACTTGAAAGCGTAAAATAATCCACTCTAAAACCTTCCGCTATCTGTTCATGAAACAGTTCAACTGCTTTATCATACATATCATTATTAACCATACACGAAATAGCAGTATTCCAAGAAGCAGTGTCCCTTTCAGGCATTTCATCAAACAGTTTGATCACAAAATCAAAACTACCACATTTACTATACAATCCCATCAGAGCATTGGAAACATAAGTGCAATCAACGTGACCTGTTTTAATCGATAAGGCGTGGATTTGGGAACCCAACTCTAAATCCAATAAACGCATACACGCCGTCAACACCGCAACAAATGTATAAGAATTGGGTTCAATCTCCAGCATTCTCATATCAAAAAAGAGGCCCACAGCTTTGCCCTCGCGGCCCGATTTTGCCAAACCCGAAATCAGAGAAGTGAACGACACAACATCAGGTCTTACAATTGAATTGAAAACTCTCTCAGCATAATTCAAGTGACCCGACTCGATATAAGATGAAATGAGGGAGTTGAATAAGCGATTGTCTTGATGAACCTTGAGAATTGAAGCATGTATTGCTTTACCGAGCTGGATATCGGTGTATTCGTTGGATAATTTAAGTAATCGAGAAAGCTCATGGCTAGATAGGTGTTGTGACTTGTTGAGATGATTAGGGGTTAGCAATTGCTCAAATGGCGGAGTCTTTGAGAGTAAAAACAATGGGGTTGAGAAGAGTGGCTTGGAAGAGGAGAGAGAAAGAGGGGTTTTAGAGGGAGTGAGAAAACAAGTGATTTGTGAAGGAGCAAAGGGTTTCACAAGGAGGTGAGAGTGAAGGGTTAGGCGGTGAGAGTCGACGGCAGGACGGTGGCCATGGTGGATAAGGGCCGCCATTAAAGTGAGGCGCCAAGCATAGTAAAACTCGAGCCGGAATTTCAGAAATGAGAAATTTTTGCGATAAGACGTTTAATATTTCTTTTTTCCCTTTATAAATTACGCAACGGGGTTCAAATTTCAATATTATTCTAACTTAGAATTTCTAAGGGTGTGTTTGAAAACATAGTAATTGATTTGAAAGTTGATAGTGTTTTAAAATTAAGCACTTTAAATCAATTGTGTATATGTTGTGGTGTTTATAAAATAAACCATTTTTTTTATAAATTTACAAAAAACATTCTTATTACATTTACATAGGTAATGTGTAAAGATGAAATATTATTTAAATTGAGAGGACAAAATTGTAAAATTGATTATTATAATGATGAGAAGCACATAAAAGCACATAGAAGTAGGGGGAGAAGTGCTTCACCAAAATCACTTTTAACAAATTAACTTAATCACTTGGTTGTGTTTGCAAACACTCCAAAAGTGATTCTATTTGATAAAAAAAAGTGCTTTTAAGCACCTTCTAGTGTTTCCAAACACCCACTAAAGCCATCATCTCCAACCACAAACTTCCAAATTACTTTTAGTTGGAGTATTTAGTAAATTGATGTGTAGTTTCATTGTCCTTTAAATCCTGTTCCCTTTCGGGGCTGACATTTGATCTGATCATTCAATATCTATTCCCAAACGTTTAAATCCAGCGTGTAAACAAATTTACATAAATATTACTGTCGCATTTCTCATTTTGTATAAAATTAAGGAACATATTTTTTTGACAAATTTACCCCTTATTATTTTTTCCCTCTTTCTTCTCTTTTTCCTTTTATTTTTCCACCTTCCTTTTCCACTATTTCTTTGACTTTTCCAAAAAAAATACGGAGTAGTAATTAATATATGTCCAAAAGAATAGGGACAATTTAGGGAGATCATTGGTAAAATTAGGAAAAACGACAAACTTTTTGAAACAAATTTAAAGTCCAAATGCGACAAACTTTTTGGATTGGAGGGAGCATAATTATACCTATAATGAAAGAGTATGAATTAATCATATTGGTATTCTCCTTAAATGTCACATTCTTGATATAACTGGAGTATATATATATATTAAGGAAACAAACAAAGTGTTTTAGTGATCTAGAATTAACACACACATATGATGCATGTAAACTAACTAGGAGATTAGATCAAATCCCTGCTCAAGTAGACTCTGGGCCAGTTTCTCATTTGCAGCTTCTGAGGGGTGAAATCCATCCCAGAACACATACTGCGTCGCGTTCGAGCACGTCCCCACTGATCGTTGGTTGCACAGAAATGATGTCTCTATCGTACCAGTCCCACAGCATGCTCTCCTTGTTTCAAAGAATCCTGGAACAACAAAAACAGTTTTTTTTTCTCTTTTTTTAAATACTAAAAAATGATGAGAAAATGTTGTAATTGTACCACTGTCATTAGGCTTGAGTATCATATCTAGTAGAGGTTGGTATATATCAAATACAACAAGTTTAAGGCCAGGGTGAGTGGCCTTCAAAGTTTGTGATGTAGCGTTCAGTTTATTGTTAAACGAAACGGCGTCGTTGTTGAGCCTCCCTACACACTGGTTTCTCCCTCCCCCAAATAAGGTGATGGCAGCCGGTAAGCATCCGGTTGGCGGTAGAGTCGTGACCCCGATTTTCCGTGCTCCTAGACTGTACAGATTCTGTGGAATTAACATGGATCACGTTGTTAATACTAAGAGTTTAAAAGGTTATACATATAGTAACATTCATTATTCAAAGATTGGTTATATATGTTATGATGACCTCGATTGTGTTAATGTAGGAACGGATTAGAATGTCTGAGAATTGATCAGGGGTGTAAAGCCTGTTGAGGAGTGGATTGATGTAGTAATTCTGAATGAAATCGCTGCTCCCTGCACTTATCAGATGGATTCCTCCTGAGAATATTGCATTTGCTTTCTTCTTTCCCACAAAACTCACCACTCTGCTTTGCCAAATCCTGTAGTTTCTTAGCTGCTGTGACAATGTGATTGCCCTCTGCAAACACCACAGACCATGCACGTTGTTGAACAATAGTATTACTTCTTAACAGCAATAGTATTATACTTACGTATAGTCGTGCTGTAGTGTCAGAATAACCGGAAGCAGCCGATGCGAAGTTGACCCCGTTGATGGAGTTTCTGCCTGCACCTTCTCGGCTAAGGTAGGCAGGTGGATACGAAGTAAATCCCAGATACTCAGCTGTATATACAAGAGTAGTATATTATAAGCATGCAAAAATTAATTAATACTTTGTGAAATAAAGTTACTAGTATAAGTTACCGGTGAAATCGGTAGCGAGTTTTCCATTGCAGAACCTTCCAGTAGGTTGATGAGTGACATAATCTCTTCCATAAGGGAGGAAGTTGGCCTTGATCAACGTCTGCAAATTGTTGTTGTTTCCCGAATCCACAACCGAGTCTCCGAAGATGATGAGCGCAGGAACAAGAGGGTCACCATGCACAGCACCGGATAATACCCCCATGAAAAGTACTAATATCATCAATCTAGATGATAATCCCATTTTTTTTGTTTTTGTTTAATTTTGAATGAAGGGAAGAGGAGGAGTAGATGGGAGAATTTATAGAGTGTAAGTGTGTACGTTAATGAGTGTTTTTTTTTTTTTTCTGTTGCAATTAAAATTGTCAGTATCAGGCAGCATGGCATGGCATGGCATACAAGGTTGAAATATAATCATTTTCAGTTTCAACTTTTTCCTTATAATTTTGGACCAAGTTGTTTTCGAGGCATCTTTATCGGACAAGTGGAGCAAAATTTGCGTGCTACACCCTACACATGTTTCTCGATCTGGACTTCCGTTAGCGTATCAACGTTTTTTCTACTGCAATTCACAATAAACATAAAGTTAATTATCCTGCCCTTATTCTCCATATTTTAATACTTCATATGAATTGGTGAGATATGTTGTGAACGCCTAAATCAAATGTACGTTGCGTCTTCGATCAAACTCTCTTGATTAAATCGTCACACAAGATATGGTTTATATATTTTTAGTATGTGGGTTATTGCATGACAACTTTGAATTTGTTCAATAAAAGATAATAGAAATTGGATAACCATTAACTTGAAACAAGTAATAGGAGTGGCCGGCCCTATAATTCAAGATGAAACTGTACATCTCATTTGTTATTAGTAGGTTTAATTTTACATGAAAGATCAACATTGAGAGGGGATCCAAATAATATATAATACCAGTAGAAATTAAGCAAATGATTTCGTAAGAAATCCAGAAGCACATTCATCATGTAATTATTTGTTATGAATATGCGCATGCCTAGTCTATACTATGAATGGAATTAAAGCATATATATATATAGATGCAGGCATCATTCATATTTGAGAGATATGATGATGAGCAATGTATATATGTACCCCTAGCTAACATTTCAAGGACATGCCATCTACATTAATATTGTAAGTAAAGAAGTATTCATGGTCATGGGCTGTTGTAGTATTTGATACTATTTCTTTCTCAAGACTAACATTGGTTTTTATTATTAATTTCAATCTAGCTAATTATAAATATTAGGAACTTGGAATGAAAAATATTTTCCAGATGATTTAATTATTGCTGGAGAGTTGAAATAATGACAGACGAATGGGAAAAAAGTCATTTTGTTGTAGATATCTACTGTTCCAAAATATGCATGTACAAGAGGTGGTGTACATGTTTAGGATAGAATTTTTGTGGTAGGAAAAACTTGACTTTTAGAGGTTTGGTATTTTCTAATAAGATCAAGTTGGTAAGATTTTTTACCCTGTTGTTTTAGTTAGTACCCTAGTACTTGTATTGGTGGTACAGATTACAGAACCGAAATGAATAGCTCCTATTTTTCATCAAAAATGAATGGCACCAGACCAGACCAGAAGAAAAAGAAAGATCCAATAACAACATGGTTATATAAAAACAAAAATTCAGTGAGCAATTTGAGACATATTGAAACTCAATCCACCGTGTATTAAATGCGAATTCAGGTTACGAAAAGCAGTGTCACATAAAAACACCTTCAATTTAGACCTAAATTTATCAAGACTTGTAACAAACTATAAACATATCATAATCATTGAATTCCACAGGATAGTAGCCAACCATACTAAGTTACAGGCCAGTATACAAGAAGCATCACCGTTTGTGGTACATTACACAGAAAGAACAAGTCATATCAGACTCTTCTAAATTATTCGATGATAAGTATAATTCTAGTTTCTGAGGCATCCAAGGCTCGTTCGAAAACAAAGAAAATCTACGAGGCTTGTTGGTTCATGTATGTACTGATGAAGCATGATCACATAAATGGGCTCCATAGATTAACTAGAACCCATACCACCTCCAGTAGATTCTCACATTCGTGGAACGATAATAGCCACAACAGATTTGTTGCAGCACTTATTTATTAAAGAGTTAGGGCCATCATCGCATCAAAAGCTGGAAAGCTTCGTTTCTGGATTCAACTTCATACTCATAGCCAAGATTATTTGCACGCTCCCGGAACTCATCCATCTCAGTATCAGATACTTGGATACCAACCAACACATTAGCACCTGTTCCTCCCTGAAGATGCCAATAAAAGAAACAATAATTATGTGGAGATCTAAAAAAGGAAAATTAAATACTCAATGAAGACGAGTTTAGGAGATCATAACCTGGCCTCGGTAATGGAACAAACTAATATTCCAACGTGGGCTAAGAGCATCCAAGAACTTCATAAGAGCTCCTGGTCTTTCAGGGAAAACAAAACGGCACAGAAGCTCATTCTTAACAGTTGATCGCCCACCCATCTGATACAGTTATTAAAGAATCCCATAAAGCAAGTATTAAGATGAGTAATCGAATAAAGCAGGTATTTAGAGGCCAACAGTGCAATAAGTCATCTCAACCGAAAAACTAGCTAAATCAAGTCTAGGAAGTTTTTACCAAGTGTCGCAAATGATCTTTGACCAAGTCATTATCTGTCAGATTAATTGTATGTAGTTGAAATGACTTCATTCTTTCCACCATTGCATCAAGTTCTGCTTCTATGTAAAGACCAACACTGTATGAAAGAGAGACCAAAGAAAAGGGGTAAACACAAATAATTTGGCTCCAATAATTATAGCACTAAAAAAAGGAAGACCAACAAACATGCTGTATTTTTGTGAAAATCAATGGAAGTACATGACATGTATATCTTGCCTGTATAATACTAGAGCGTTTTCTTTATCTGGATTAAATCTGTATTTGAATTCAGTAATATTCATAGGTCCCACCTGCAATGAAAAGTATTAAAATTGGAGGATATCCTTGTGATAATAGGAATAAAAACCAATATAATATAGAAAACGTACAAGCTCACAAAATTGCTTAAAGCTTCCTGGTTCCTCTAGCATGTAAGTTGCCAGCACAGCTTCCCTCCGTCTACCAACATCTGCAAGTTCAGTCACCAATCTCAGCCTATCAAAATTCATGTTAGCTCCACTAGTTACAGCTACTACATTTGCACCCTTGAGTCCATAGTACTTGCAATAAGCTTCAGCTCCAGCCAGAGAAAGAGCACCAGCAGGTTCTAAAATGCTTCGTTTCTCCTCAAACATGTCCTGAAATAACAGGGTGAATTAATGATGAGTAGTTAATATACAAATACCAAAGATGCATCAACTCAAAGCTTCGATCATCAGTTCAGTTAAGGAAAAAATGGTTGTCAATAGCATGGATTGGCCCCAAAACTTATAATGATGCTCGGCTATGAAATTCATGAGGCACGTGTAAAAACAAGACACAAGAACCTTGTTTATGAGAGACTAATTATCTGGTCTGAATAGATTTTCTACAGATTGATGGATGGTTGGCAGGGGATCATGGAAATTAGTTTGCTGAAATCATGGATAATCTCATCACTTATACAAGTCAATATGCCATTAGAAGTATCAGCGGTTTAAGCCTTGCACTAAATGCTGTCATCATTATATATTCTCAAGAAATCACTATACAAATGTATCAACTGTTCAAACAGACAGAGAGGGGAGTCATACCCAATCAACATCCTTGTCTTTTATCTTAATCTACTTATCTTGGTTCCTACTATTTAGGATAGAACTGTACATCATTTTTTTCTCCAACAACAATCGGTCACAATAAGGAATGAATTCAAAAGATACATCCATGCTGTGTGGCAAAAATAACTATTAAAAAAAAAAGACAAAGAACAGCATAATGCCATGAAACTGAAACAAGAACAGTATTCTCCTAGTTTGTTACAGAAAAATGGCATTTCGAAATAGATAAGACAGAGACAAGTATGCAAATGAGAAGGGCACAAGAAAAGAGGAATAAAAAGCAACTGGATCCAATTCAAGATTGAGACAGTTAACAAAAACTCATGCTTATCAATGCACATCAACTCCTTAAATGTCTAGTGTAACTCTTGATAGCATATAACTAGGACATAGCTATAGAACGCCGGAACAGTTGATAGAATATTATACTGGTAACAATATATGATGCAGATTGTTACAAAAAATACTTAACACTAGTAAGGCATCAAGAAGTGCCTAAAAAAATAATTCAAATCTAGAGAAAAGAAATAGTGGTTAACCTTTATTGATGCACAAATTGCATCACGACTAACAAGAACCACCCCATCTATCAGTTCCCTGCAAAGACGGAAAGTCTCTTCGCCCACCACTTTGACCGCTACACCATCAGCAAAACCTCCCACATGATCCAGTACTACTCGCTGACCATGGTGCAAAGACAACGCCATCGCATTGGCATCAAAAGGTTCCACCCCAATTATTTTCACTTCTGGAGAGACTCTTTTCACATAGGCAGCAATCCCAGCTATAAGACCACCACCACCAACAGGCACAAATATTGCATCTAATGGTCCTTTCATTTGTCGCACAATCTCCATCCCAACTGTTCCCTGGCCTGTGATTATATCTGGATGGTCAAAAGGAGGGATAAATGTGCGGCCCTCGGCCTCAGCCCGTTTTTTGGCATAGGACTGGGCTTCATCATATGAGTCCCCAAATAGTACGACAGTTGCCCCCAATCTTTCGACTGATCTCCACTACAATTATCAATTGAAAGGATTTAGGAAAGAAAGTTATACTAATCATGGCGAAAATTTAGAAATGTGTTAATGAAGGAGCAATCACCTTTATCTCTGGTGTAGTAACAGGCATAACAACCACAGCATTGCAGCCCAATCTCTGGGCAGATAACGCCACACCTTGAGCGTGATTTCCAGCAGATGAACATATCACTCCTCTTTCAAGTTGTTCATTTGGAATCTTTGCCATCATATTATAAGCCCCACGAAGCTTGAACGAGAAAACCTGCAGACAGACCGTTAGAATGTATACCTAATAATATAGTCTAGCACCATAGGAGTATAACTCTCTCTCTCTCTCAGCCAAAATCTCTTTAATAAAGGACCCGTAGAACTCAATTTCAGTACATTAATGTCCACTCTGTTTAAATTGCCTTTGGTTTCTGTAGAAAACCTCGAATGTGGCTGTGGCTGATATCACCTAAACAACAAATTTCTCAAAAAGGAAAATGAACTAATTAGAAGAAAAGGAAAACTAGTTCCTAAAACAATAATCCACAACAAGCTCGTTGCCTATGTAAATAACCGTTATATGCATTTAAATTAACACATACCGGCTGAAAATCCTCTCTCTTGAGCCAGACATTGACTCCCCACCTCTCCGAAAGCTTGGGTGCAAGCTGAAATGGCGACTCGTACGCCACGTCATAGACCTTCGACGACAGAATATTCGTCAGATATTCCATGGCACTCAACGTTCCGTTGTCAACGTCGCCGCCGACAGAACGCTCATTCCGTATCAAATACCCGCTCTCGCACTGCAGAGAATCCGGCGAAGCAATCAGGAGTGGTTTCTCTTCCAATGGAGGAGGCAACGGAGTGGGCGTATAACGCTCTACACCGTTTGGAAAAATGGGCCTGGGTTTTGACATGGTGGCGTGAATGAAAGAGGGGTTGAAGCGGGAGGTCCGAACGACGGCTGAGGAAGTTTTGAGGAAGTCATTGCCGGTGAATGTGGTGCGACGAGGAGGCGATTGTGCAGGGGCACAACGAAGAACTCCCATTCTTCTGTGATATAAATTTAGTACGTAAAAGGAGTGAGAGAGAAAAGCAATGCCAGTGCGAAGAAGATGAATTCCCTACCCCACAATATATTTATAAGGTCGGGCATGGACAAATATGTAAATTTACTCACTCATTTCAAACCATTAAAAAACGTGATCGATAGATAGCACCCAAATTAAACAATTTTGTACTTGTTTTGAAATTTAAAACAATATCGAATTTCAAACCATAAAAAAACGTGACGTGATCGATAGCCTCAAGTAAACAATTTTGTGTTTGTTTTGAAATTTAAAACATGATCGATAGAATTTAAAAGGGTTAATTGTAAAAAAAAATCACGATCTTTACAGTTTTTATCAATTACAACATATCTTTTTTTTCTTTGCAATTTGATACACCACCTTTTTAAGTTTTGCAATTCAATACATCTGTCAATTTTCTGACAACAATTAAAATTATGATGTGATTGTCAGAGTTGTCGAGGTGCCACATAAATGTCACGAATGATGAATAATTTATTTTTTTAATTTTTAAAACATTTATAATTAGAAAGAATACTAAAAAAATAATTTTAAACTAAAAAGAATACTAAAAAAATATTTTAAACTAAAAACAATACTAAAAAAATTGTTTTAAAAAAAACTAAACCAATTTAATTATTAGTATCATTTCTCCAAAAACTCAAAAGAATAAAATCGCGTCCTAAAATCACAGTCAAAAAAAAATTGTAAAATTTTGTATATTATTTTTATTTAAAAAAGTTTTTAAAATTAAAAAAAAAAACATTTTATTGATCAGCCATGACATTTGCGTAGACATTTGTGTAGAACTTTAATGCGACTTCAGTGTATACACATCAATTGTGTTGCCGAAAAATAAACACATGCATCGAATTGCAAAACTTAAAAAGGCGGTGTATCAAATTGCAAAGAAAAAATGATATGTTGTAATTGATAAACACCGTAAAGGTCGTGATTTTTTTTGCAATTAACCCAATTTAAAATTGTAATAAAACGTGATAGAATTTATACCTGTTTATATATGGTATGTAAGAATTTATAAAATGTTAAAAGTAACATACGAACTGAAATCACTTTTTCCATTTTTCATAATTCACACTCTGTTCCACTGTAGGAATAATTGACATGTGTTATACTCCTCCGTCTCCTGATTATTTGCGCACTTTTCTATTTGGACTTTCAACATGACTTGCACTCTTTGTGACCCTCTTTTTACACACATTTTACTTTACACTTAAAATACTCTTCATTTATCTTAAATCACCTACCATTAAATTCATTTTTCTTAAAAATTGTGTTCGTCAAACTAGGCAAGGTAATTCCGAAACGAAGGAAGTATTAAAAAATAATCAACATAGTAAAATATTCTTGATAAACATATACTACCATTAATTCTTGTTTGACTAGTGGTTCTTTATTCATGAGTAGTAATTTCAAACGTGTTCGTCTTCAGTTCAATTTAATAACCGCAATTAATATGGAATTAGACTCCGCATCTTATCACGCGTGATTGAATGAAATTACGGAGTACATGACTAATTTTATAGTATTAAATATATCAAATATTTATTCAATTTTAATTATTATTATTTTCTATTTTTAATACTAAATTTCATTGTGCCATGTACGGAAGAACATTAATTTATTCTTAACATTATATTTAAATTCAAATTATAATAAGGTAGCCACTAAATTAAACTTATGTTAATATTGATATAATTATTATATTAAGAATGCGATATGTTTCGAATAGCATTATCACTCATATTTAAACATTACTGTATTATTTATTTCAAAAATGTTTTTTTTTTTTAGGATTCGAATATTTTGAATAGTTTTCTAAAATTACAATTCTAGTATTAGAACATATACTCCGTAAGTACAGTAATTTATTAATTCAAAACTGGAAACATTGTTCATATGGCATGAGAATTCAAGTAGCGGTTACATATGAACTTATGTTTGGTATAATTAAAACCACATTTTTTTAATTAGATTTAGTACTATATCGTGCAATCAATTCAAATCGTGCAAGGTAGTTTGGTATGTAAGTTTCTTTTTTGGTTTTTGAGGTAAATATGATACAGAGTATAAAATAATTGTATAAGGGTACTCAAAAACTCAATACAAGGTATACGACCAAGATCAATATTAAAATAGGATAAGTTACATTGATTTTGAAATACACTTCAATGAACAACATTGTCAATTACAAAGAAAACAAGCGAAACTTGTAGAAAAGTGGGCTCTGAGCCATTTTCATGAGTTAAATTTTAATATCATCAATGATCTCATTTGTCAATTATACTGTCTCACTGAACACAAGATCATTTTTTACTTTCCACAATTTTCAAACCACACATTTTCATACCAGATCGAAAATCTTCCTTATATTTGAATTCTTTCCTACACTGACAAATTCTAAGAAGTGGTTCATGATATTAATAGCGTATAGCAAAGGAGTATCGACTCATTCACACATGACTGTCCATACAAAGAGATAATTATAGCTAGATTGTCCACCGTTGTTATTCTTCCTCTCAAAACTCTCAAGGGGTGGGTATTCCAGGATTATCGTGAAATGCATGAATAGTTAAGGTGTGATGAAATAATAAACATGATATGTATGATGTTACTATTATATATTCATTAAATGGGCTGTGATTTTTAATTAATTAACAATACTGAACATCGAAAATTGTATGGTACCGTTTGAGATTGATTCAGTTTTTGCTTTTTCTTTTTTTCATCTGGAATAAATGTGTGATTGTTTAGACTTTAGAGCTATATTTAATCCAACTATATATGTTTATTGAATTTATCTTAATTAATTTGTGACACGAATACAAACTTACACTACAAGAAATTTGAGAAATCGCGACGAAAAAAATCGTCATAAAAGCATCATTTTTCGTCACGAAATGTATTTAGTGACAAAAAATTTTGTCACAAAGAACGTCACTGAATGTGCGTCACAATAGATCAATGCGACGATATTTGAATTCGTCACCAAAATTCATCTTTTAATGACGATAAAAGTCATCGTCACTATATCATTTCATCTATCGTGACATATAAATCGTCACCTTTGGCATCAAAATTTCGTCACTTAATATGATATTTCGTCACTAATGGTTAAATTTTACACGACAATTTGATTTATCGTCACTTAAAATATAACTTTTTGTGACGATTGTCCATATAGTACTAACTTTATCAAATTTCAGTGACGTTATCTTTTGTCACAAATAGATTACTATTTCGTCATATTTTGTATAATTCGTCGCGAAAACGTTGTTTTTTCATGACAAAATGTTGTTTGTTGTTATATGTGTGTATATATCATGACGACAAAATTTATCATTAAAGAGTATTATTCAGTGACAAAATTTTTACTGTCACTAAATGATTTGGAAATAGTGACAAATTATTTTTGTCATTATTTATACTATTTAGTGACGAAAGGGTGATCATCACTTAAAAGTTTAGCAATAGTGACAACATATTTTTTTGTCATATTCCAAATATTTCGTCATGAAAGAATTACTCTATAGTGACTAAAATTTAATCGTCGTTATATATATAGATATAACGACGACTCATTTCATCACCCAAAATAAGACTTTAATGACAAATTTTTCAGCGTCATTAAAAGATGTAATAAATGGTGACAAAATAATTGTCATAATAAAATATATTTCAATGAAAAAATTGATAATCGTCACAATTTTTTATCATCATTACTAATTAATATATAGTGACAAAATATTATTTTAACATAAAAGTAATACATAAATTGTCATGAAAATGATTATAAATTGTTTTCATGACTAAATGTAAGAAATAACATATTTACAACAATTACTAACTTAAAAGACAAAAAAAATGAATTTACATTAATTAAAAAAAAATCCTATATGCATTTTGAAATCCAGTTATCAGTAAAAAAAATCCACTGAATTCTCAATATTTACACATTGGGCAGCCATATTTGCATCTTGTTGTTTTGAGTTTTTGCACTTGAGCTTCAAACTCTTGCATCTTCTCTTTTGTGCCTTTTAGTTCTTGTAACTAATTAGAAGAATTGTACATTGTGTTGCGTCTGCTTGGAGGCTTTGGACCATAACCAAGACCTTACTTATTTCAACCACCTACAAAAATTAAGCTAGCTAATTTAATTAATAAAGCAAACCAAACATATATATATAAAGAAGCAAAGTTCAAATGACATCAATAACACAACTAGTCTATATGTAATGTGCTTCCATGTTACAAGGGCAGAAAAATTTTCACATATCAACCTCATAATCTATTTTTTCAAAAAAACACACACACATATAAATTTATTCAGGTGAAAATGGGAAGGTCCAATTCTTTTTTTTTTTTTCCAAAAAAAAAAATACTCCCTCCGTCCCGCTATAAGTTTCCCCTTTCTTTTGGTTGTTTTGATTAAAAAATATGATTAAATAATAGATGTAATACAAGTGATGTGATGGTGAGAGAGAAAATAATAGATGGGTATGAGATGAAGTATGATAAAATAATAGATAAAGTATAAGTGATGTGATTGGGAAATAGAAAATCACATGCCAAAAATGGAAAAAAATGAAATGAGAAACTTATTGTGGGACATCCATAAAAGGAAAGTGGGAAACTTATAGTGGGACGGAGGGAGTATATATATAAATTTCAGCAGACAATTTTTTAAACAAATTGACATTACAACTATGAACAACAAATTCATCAGATGCGGGAATTATATATCAACTGGGTTGGGGTTATACCATACGACTAATACGAGGAATGACATAATCTTTTTATTGAAACATTACAAAATAAAGGCTAAGGGTGTGTTTGCTTGCCATTAAGTTCAATCTCACAAGGTAGAATAAAAAATTTAGTCTTTTTCTGTGTAAATCAAAATCAAGCACAATTTGAAGGGAAAAAACCTCAATAGCTCAACCACAACCATGAAAACCATCAAAATTAAGCGGCTATTCAAATTGATACCCACGATTCAGAAATAAACGAGACATACCCATTTTCAGAATCAACACTATCAAAATGAAAAATAACACAAGACCTATAAGCATAAACAAAATAAGACAAATCATCTATCAAAATGAAAAATAAGATAACTTTAAATCACAACCCATCAACTTAAATTAACATACGGTTATTAAGGCAAGAAAACCACTGAGTGAACATATTAAATTTACTAAAGTATTGAAACGAAATATATTACGCCATCAAAATAAAAAATAAGAACTAGAGACTATGGTATTATACCTTAAGCCAAAAAATCAATAATAGGGATGTAAATGAGCCGAGTAGTACTGAGCACGAACTCGAGTGCAAAACTAGATGGTCGACTCGAGCTCAATCGAGTTCAGATTTTTGGTAAATGATAAATGACTTTTAAATATTTGGTGAATATCAGTCATTGATCAAATCAAGAATTCCCTTCATTATGTCTTTCCTTAACAATTATGTCTACCCAAACAACTCATGACAAATTAACAAATTCATCTCTAGTGTTAAGGCGCTCCTTAATATGAGGGTTAATTTGTTAAGTTGACAATCACATAGAGTTATAAGGGTGCGAGAAAACTCTCAATTTCAACATGGAAGTAACTACTAATTTTGCAATAACATGTTTCCTTTGCAAATAATTCTCAAGCATTCAGTTTTCAAGTTTAAACATTAAAGTAATATCTTTGAATTCCTACAGAGAAGAGAGATAACTCACAATGATGTTTTGATTGAAAAAAGCTCTGAAATATACAGGTGAATGTGCTCTTCTGGTTGCAATGCTGCCTATTAGCACAAATTCGCGTAAATCAATTAATGTGCACATGGAAAATGGCCTACTTTATAGTTTAAAATCCGTAAATTAAAACAATAGGGTAGTTAAAAATCAATATATTGTGTCAAGTTGTCATAGCTAAATGAGTCCCCTTCAAAATATTAGATATTTTTATAAATGAACAAAGTTTAATCTAATAAAAATCATTTGGTATTATTTAAAGACAGAACCATGTAATTCTTAATTTGCTATATTTTCAATTCACTGTTCACTAAAACCAAACATCCAAAGTGGCACCTCATGCAATTTATGGAAGAACCATTAAATAAAAACTAGTACATCAATCAAATTGGGGATTCGGAAGAGAACGACAAGCATATAAGCAAATATAAGTCACTGAATTGACACCATCAAGGCACATATTGTAAATCCCACATTTAGTCTTACAATCACATGCCTCAATTAAAAGAACATACATATTCACTTAGGCACCTCCATCACTTAGCGAATTATAATCTGAATTAGAGTGCATCATCCACAACTATCCACATCAGAACCCTAACTACTTGCCAATGTCCACAACTAACCACACCAGACCCCTAATCACTTGCCAATGTCCATATACAAAGTGAAAAATATAATGATAGACATCCATTTCAGTTGAATTTCAATACAAATTCATTTCATATCGTAAGTGAAAAATCGAGTTGCATTTGACAAGGTACATAGTAATTGCTTTGTTGATTTTGAATAATCCACAAATTGGATGCACACAGAATTAGTTTTCAACTCCATCTCTAATAAAACAAGGGATGACTAAAGAATATATAAAAATTGGTGGAGAAACATATATAATTTAGACTATACCTGATTTGAAGTAAAGCTTCATAGCTAAGTGAAAAAGGACTGGTCGTTTTACTCCTGCTTGACTGCATCAGTAATGGCAACAAACTCTGTTAAACGGGGTGCTTTCGCCCTATGGGGATCTTGAGATTTAGAATAGACTGAAATTAAAAATAACAAAATTTCTTTGATGTTTATACAAAGAATAAGCAAGTTGACAGAGAAAAAATAGATTGACATAACAACAATATTATATTACCTGATGTTCTACTGACTAGGGATAAGTTTATAATTAAGTAAAATTTAGGAAGTCCCTTTTTTTTTTTTAAATTAACTCAAAGATTTTCATTACTTGTTTAGTCAAAGAAAAGTTAGAATCGAGTACAAAAAAGATAAGATTTATGAAGATGCATTTCTTAGGGACATTTCATCGAACACTTTCAAGGTTTGTCATTAAAAGTCTCACATATATCATAATCACATATAAGCATAAACCTATATGACTTTCCAGTGATTTCAATAATCATTAGAAGATCAAAATTAGGACTCAAACACAGAAGTAGGCTCGGAACACAACATTCACGCCATAAAATCTTAGGAAAACTCATCCCAATAATACACCAGAAATTTTGAACCACCAACAAAATACACATAGTAAAGGCAATTTATCTATAAATTAAAGCATCGTAAGAGACAGAGAAATTACGTACACGCAGAGTGGATTGAGAGATGGTTCAGTTTCAGACTACGTACTCCTCGTCGCAGGATAAAGATTGAGAAAAAATGTTTCGTAGATCTAGTGAAATTAATATTTTCCCATTCAGTTTTGAATCCAATATTGTCGACGCTTATGGAGGTTCGGGTGAGAGTTCTTAGAGATATAGGGAATAAGAGAGGAGAGGAATGAAACAATCTCAAATAAAAATGGACAATTTACACAGATCTACCTCAGTGCGCACCAAAGTTTTTCTGTTTGATGTTAGTACGGATGAGAATGGTGGGATAATCAAGCGAATGAGGAGGGTTTTTTCTTAAATCAAGTGCTATGAGGGGTACTGAAATTCTTTCCATAATCATTTCATATTCTATTTTTTATGGAATCTTCTCAATTAATTTTGAAAACTTCTAAATAAATTGAAAAACCGCCAACTAAAATAATTTGGCTCTCAATTTTATTTTATTTTAATCAGAATTTTTCGTTTTTTTAGATGCTCTTAAATTTAACTCTACTGGCCTAGTATATTTTTAAAATTTGGGCACTCCCTTATTTCAATAGCAATTTTTGTATACAATTAGAATTTAAGTGATTGTTAAATTGAATTTGTAATCTGGAGTAATACTTGGATGCAATTAGTTGTACTTGTACAATTTAAATTGAATTTAAATTAATGGGTCAAATGTTGAATTAAAAATTAAATTATGTAAATTGAACACTAAAATTCAAGTGTATCTATACACTCAATTGCATAGGAGATTTTTTCGGCAATTTAATATGACCCTAGTTTTTTTTTTTAGATTTGTAATAAGAAAAAATTCAACTCTAACAATTAAGTAATTTTGTATGATTGTGAATATCTACTTGTGAAATGTATGTCAAACCATGCTGAAATGTGTAAAATATGGTCTTTAATTAGCTAAAATGTTAGTGATTACCGTTAAAATCATAATTATAAATTGTGAAATGTTAGACACGAGGTATAAATATTATAGATAACTGTGAAAAATTACAAATATGAATTATAATAGTTATGAGTACGAAGTATAAAAGTTTCTACTCTATGAAGTATATATATGGTGATACGAGACCAACGAAGCTAAGTACGTTAAAGTTAGTTCACTAATAGGTTTCACTGTAATACGATTTCCAGTGGTCTAGGTTACTTTACATTGATTTGAGGCCAACGAAACGAATTACGCTGATCTTAGTTCAACGATTGAGTGTCAATTCTGATCGAATGTGCTCCTAAACCTAAATTACAACGTTTGGCAGGTCGTTACACTTATTTTCCATTTTGGACTAGTTATTTCTATCAAACAAAAATTTGGAACGTCCAAAATCAAACTAGCGTACTACCGATTTTGGTTACAGTTTGTGAACCGTCGATTTAACTAATATTTTTATTTTTTAAGAAACTCGTATCTAGCAAACCCGAAGTCAAGTTTGCACACACGCATATTCTCGAATAAAAACTTTTGTTGTAGTATAAGCATACAAACGAGTAATGTGTTAGTAGTTTGGAATTTCAATGCTTTACTACACCATAACAAAACAAGAGTTGAGATCAAACAATTAAACAACTTTCAATACTTTACTATTCTCAATTTATATCAAACGTTTATTCATGTGTCACATAGTAATTAATGTGTTAAATAATAACTTCTCCAATGTCCGATCACGTAAATTATTATTCTAATTAAAATATTACATTACGTGAGAAAATTTTAATTTATTATCATTAAATTTAAAAAATAATCATTAAAATTA
The DNA here is from genome assembly GCA_963675135.1 of Galeopsis tetrahit. NCBI lineage: Eukaryota > Viridiplantae > Streptophyta > Magnoliopsida > Lamiales > Lamiaceae > Galeopsis > Galeopsis tetrahit. Next base: position 66,158,408 of record OY776129.1, on the reverse strand, counting down.
TTATACAATATTAATTCTATTTATAATCAGTGCAAAATGCATATAATCTCATATTATTATAAGTATGTTCTGACAAGATCATAAGTATATTCTTAAAAGTACAAACTATAGTATATACTAAATTACTAATGTATTTTATATAAATATAAGAAAACAATTTAAAGATAAAACAAATTTATCACTAAATATATATCCAGAAAAAATTGGCGCTCGTAGGAAATAAAAAAGGCGCGGTATGAGAAAATGGATTTGAGGAAGGCGGGTAAGTGTTGAGGAAACCTAAATTCCTAAATCCTAATCCTAAATCTCAATTCTTTTGCACAAACCGAATGAAACGATCATCCCAATTCACAACACGTAAATTCTAGAACCCTTTTGTGTCGACGTGTCTTGTGCCGATCTTTCGCCTACCACCAACGTTTTCTGCAATTTGTGTTCATATCTCTGGTACTGTTCGGCGTTGGCTTTCTTGAAGGATCATGCCTGGGGTTCCACACAGACGCCCGCTCTTTTTTTCACAAACATCCTTGCGGTCGCGTCTCCCCCACCTCTGTCGGTGTCCAGCCCTGTGCCGCTCGCGCGCCCTTAGTTATCACAGTTGATGCTCGCTATTCTTCGTCAAGAAATCGTCGACCGTCGTAATTCTGTTAAGTTTCTGCTAATTCTTGGAGGTTAATTCTTCGATTCTTGCTAATTCTACTGAGTTGGATAATTCTTGGATTATTGCAAAAGTTTCTATTTATCCGGTTGTTTGTGTTGATTCTGCTAATTCTTAGATTAATTAATGTCTCAATGTTATGGTGTATTAGTTGAAAATCACCAAATTCTCCAATTCCATAAACCACACTATCCTTCTTTTGGCACCAGTCATTACGAAGCCCAGAATAAAATCTAATTTAATTTACATGCCTTTGAATTATTTTGATCTAGTCATAAGGAAGAGTATTGATATTTCTATCCTTTGAATTATTTTGCTCTAGTAGTAAGGAAGTGTATTGGTATTTCTTAAAATGAGAAAGAAGGGGATGAATTGTCTTCTAGTGGTAACCTATGGTAGTGAGGACTATCCTTTTAAACACATTCGAAGAAACCAGTATCAATCTTGAAGCTTGTCCTGGAACTCTGGCTTCATCAGAAGTTGCAGAAAACTAGTTGAAGGAGCAAACCCCAGAGAATCTACTGCTGCCCAACTGTCATGCAAATTATGTAGCAAGTATATTTACAATAAGCTTTGGTATTCTTTTCACTTAACTAGTATTTTATTGCAAGAAACTTATTTTTGTTTTTTGTTGTATTTCAGAACCTTCCCTTATGGGAATGCTCTGCAATCTCATACGAAGGCTAAGCATTAAAGCAAATGCAGATACATAATGAAGATTCATGATCTGCTGTTGAACTACTTTTTTATTGGGTAATCTCCAATGAAAAATAATATGGATCAGGATTTGATGGGCTTGGGAATGATACAGATACATAATTGTCATCGGATAAATCCAGTAATGAAACTAAGGGATAGTTGAGGGAGTGAGTTCATGTGAGAATATAGGCAGATCATTATATTAATTTATTATACTTGATCTATATGTTTTTGTGTTTCTAATAGTCTATTATATGTTCAAAATATGTTTGTCTAATCCTCTCTAAAAAGTCACGGAGTAATTGTCCTAATAGTTGAACTCTCATAACGTAAGACTTTTATGGTGTTGCTCTTTGCTTTAATGAAATAAGTGTTTTATTCAAATTCTGAATGTTGCTCAGTCGCTCTCTACTCTTGTGTTTTATCCAGAAGAGATTAAACAGAAGCAACAAGAATTAAGGTAACCTTGTTGGAGATATTTAAATTTCTTCCCACCTTCTCTTGAAGGTTAAATTTCTCTATGCTTCTTGCTTGTTCATATAGGCATATTAGTAATATTAGCTTCTTGTCATTCAATAATGCAGCAAGATGTTGGGGAATTAGTCGTAATGTGGCATTTTCTTGAATAATATTGTAGTCTATGAACCCTATAGATATTCCAAATTATTTTTCCCTCTATTTTTTACCATTTTTGAATTTGTTGGTGGGGTCACCTGTAGTTTCCTACCGTGTTCCATACTCCAGGTGAGGCCTCTATAGCATGTTAGAATTTTTTGTGCATTTATTTATTATGTTTTCTGGCTATGCTCTCCCACTCATTGTATTTCAAGGAGCAAGAAGCTCGCAAAAATAAAGAAGAGGAAGAAAAACTATTGAAAAGAGAGAGAGAAGGTAAGCATCAACTTGTTTAAAACCCGTTAATTATTTAAAACCCTTTGTAAGTTCTTTCTTTTCTCTACCTCGTTGCTTCTCTTTGCTTTTACTTGAGTGAATTTGGAAATTTGTATCAGCCTACAATTTTCTGAATTACTAATTTTGTGTGTTCTAGGAATTTGGTTCTTTAGCTAGAAAAGCAGTGGATCATCAACCTCTGTTTTGATTTTACAAGTGAATGCAAAAGTTTTTACTAACTCTTCTTTCTTTCTTTGTTGCTCCCGACTCTGCAGACGGGGTTTTTGGGGGTGGTGTAGCGATTGGTGTTGCTGAAGCCTTTGTGAGTATTGCAAAGTTTGACAGTTTCTTTCATTTGTTCATACTTTTTTTATTGATGTATTGGTTATCGATGCTTTTCACTTTAACTGGTCGGATCATATTCAGTCTTACATCTAAGGTAACTCTCTTAGCAACACATAGTGGATGGCAAATCATCAGTAAGAAAGGAAAAATTGCCCGTCAAAATATCCAGAGGAAGCCCGAGCTTGTTTAAAATTGACTTTAGAAGAATAATGAATTTGAGAAAACAATAGATGTGCCAACAAATGGCTCACACTCTAAAATTAATGGAATATATGAGAAGCCACTAAATTATATTTCTATTTTTTCTGTTATTTTTTTCCTTTTCCTAATTAGTATCTCTTAATCTTTTTTTATAAACACAAAACTATCAAAGGTGTGATGTTTGATTTCTAACTCAATATAAGGCATATGTTTTGATTATATTTACAGTGCCGAGAGTGCGAGTGAAGGTTCAATTGAAGGCTGTGATAGAGATTCTCAAACCGTAAGTTTCGCTCAATTAGTTGTTTACATGCACCAGTGACCCCATGTTTGACATTTAAAATTTTTATCCATCAATGTGCAAATAATGATCATTCTCTCAGTAGATACATTTTTTTAAAAAAACTAATTTTTTTGTGCATCACAACTGATCAGATTTAACTTGTATATTAGTTGGATATTCAGCAGTTTAGCTTCTTTATGTTCCTGTATCTATCCAAGCCTAGCTATTTACATTTGATCTATTAATCCAGTTGTGAAAATTTAAACATGATATAGAATATTGCCATGAATTTGTATTTTTATAAGCAATGGAATGTCCACGTTGATGGCTAGATCTTTATATTAAAGTTATAAGCATTGCAGTATTTTATTGCATCTATAATGAATTTTCATTGTTTGGGGGCAAAATGAAAGACATTTATATTAAATGTGCACTCTGCAAACACTTCACCATGGTATATGTGTTTGTGTTGGTGATGATCACGAAACTTTAGAATTTGGATATAGGTTTTAGTCATGTATGCATATTGCTCTTGTTGAAATATACGACATGCATGTTATATTCTTACTTTATCGGTGCATATTAAAACATGTTTATGTGTGTGCCTTTATATATCAATAGTTCTTCAATCTTGGTTTCTTTATCTCTCAGTGGAGTATTAGCTTTTTATGCTACTTCTGAATTCTGATTAAGTCGAATTATTTTTCCCAATGAATTTGTTCCTAACGTTTAAATTTTTAAATTTGGTTTATCATTTTTGGTAATTTTGCAAATTGGGTCATTTTTATTAAAGAGTTTTGGATTTTCATAATGATTGAGTAATTTTTTAGGTTATGTTCAGTACATGTTTAATTTCTTTTACGATTTTTGGTGATCCTCCCATAATGGAGGATAATTATGTTGTAGCAATTTTACTTTTGAACAAGATACATAATTTATAGATATCTCAGTATTATGTTAATGTATGAGATTTTAACCATTAGTTTACTATTATGATTATAAAATTTGATAAAATTATTAATATATTTACTTTTCTATTAATATAATTTTATATCTTCCATTGAATATATATATATAATTAATGAATTTTAAAAGATTGAAAGAATATATATATATATATATATATATATAATTAATGAATTTTAAAAGATTGAAAGTATTACAAATTCTTTAATAAGTTATATTTATTTTAGTTTTATTATCTAGCTTAGTAGGTACGTGGAAAGAATGTTTAGTAGATAAGTGTCTAATATATTTGAACTACTGTAGAGGTTGCATGTTACGTGAGTATTTATTATATCTTATACTAATATTTTATGTAAAATTATGTTTTAAAATTATTTATACTATTGAATTGGAATTATATATTAGATAATTATTTTAAAATTTTAATATAAAGAAGTGTTTAATAAAACTGATTTTCAAAATAATATATAATTGATTTAGTTGGTAAACATAAATATTATATAAGAGGTACAGGTTTCAAACTTAAATTATTATTTAAAAAAAAAAAGTTAAAACTATATTATCGAGATCAGATGGTACGAGTTTCTTATATACTTTAGATGTCAAAAGTTTGAATCTCGTAACCTCTTATTGATTGAATACATTATTTAATTTTGGGACGAATATATTGAATTCGTCATTAAATACACTACTAATTCGTGATAAATTAAATTATTAATAACGACAACAACAAAAAATGTCATAAATATAATTTTTTTAATGACTAAATCCAAATTTGTCACGTTTGTGTAATAAATTATGATGAAATTCATTCGTCACAATAAAATATTATGGAATTTATGACTGTCTTGTGCAAAATGTGACAAATGATTATTAATCGTCACCATATATAAATATTGGTGACGAAAAAATATGTCACTAATTATTCTGAACAATTGATGACGAAACATAATTTCGTCATGAATATAATATATTATATGACTAATATGATCGTCACTAAATAAGCCGAATATCGTTGCCAAATAATATTACGACGAAATAATTGTGTCACTAATTATTTCGAATAATTAATGACAAAACATAGCATCGTCACAAAAATATTATTTTTCATGACATAGCACATTGTCGTCAATTACTATAAATTTTGTCGCCAAATTTTTTAGTGACAAATTTCTTAGTGTTGTCACGAATTTTTCAAATTGGTGACGAAAACAATTATTATTGGTAACAAAATAATATTTCGTCACGAATAAAATTATTATTGGTGACAAAATAAAGAGTTGTCACGGATTCTAATTATTAAGTGACGAAAAATTAAATTTGTCACATTTGACTAACATATTGTGACGAATTTTGCGTCGTCACAAAAAAAATCGTCATGTAAAGTGTAATTTCTTGTAGTGTTATATTGATTCTCTTTGTAAGGACTGGCAACATAATTCAAGAATGGTTTTGGGTGTTAGTACTGATTTAAGCTTTTGTTAGGAATCAACTTATGGAGAGGCATTTCTTATGCTTCATGCGGAAATAGTGTATATATACTCACCACGATTAATACATGATTCCTTTTTGTCTGATTAAAAAAAAAAAAAGGATTCTTGAATATAATTTTATTTTCACTTGATTGATGTATTCAAATTTCTATTGAAAAACAACAGGCATATTAATTTGCAATTCAAGTTTAGCAATATAACGTGCGATGTTTTAATTCACTTCACACTTGATTTGATACCTAGCTAATACAAACACATTACACATGTGCGCAGCAGCATGTTGTTCCCTAATATACAAAAAAATGAGTGTAAGACCCGCGTTTTATGCGAGACTGAAATAAATTTATAATATATTAAATTTTATTAATTTTAAAAAGTAATTTTTGAAACATGTATAGATTTGTAAATTTATTATTCTGTTAAATGATATATAAAAAAAAAAAAGTTATAGTAATATAGATTACATCATATATATATATATAAACAATAATATAATAGAAATTTATAAATTTTTTTATGATTAAAGGAAATCAATATACGAAATTGCAAATTGTAGAAATTTCCTTATAGACAACATTTGTTGTACGTTTACATATTTTTTTCATTTAAATCTAGCCAAAAAAATTCCAATCCACCATTGCACTTACTCTAGCTGTAACATACAAATGCTCATGTGTGAACATAGGTTTCAGAAGATAGACATCTACCATAAGAGTGAAAGGTAAAAACGATTATATACAAATTGAAGGGTGAAGATGAAAAGTTAAAATTGAGGGTTAAGATTAAAAGAAAAAATTGTAAATGAATAAAAGTTGAGAATTTTTGAATGAGAATTTTTTAATAAAGAAATTTTAGAAGAAGAGTTTAAGGTAAAAGAGGTGTGATTGTGACATATAGCAATTCATAGGTTTGAAAATGTATAAAATTAAGATATCTTCTTCAACTCAATGGTATAAGCAATAAATATCTCATAGCCCTTAGTTTAATATTCCCACCATCCATGCATATAACTTTTTTTTTCGTCCAATTTTATACCTAACTAAAGTGTAATAATATTTTTACCATTAACCTTCTAATCATTACTTATTTATTTAAATTTAAAATTTATTTTATTTATAAATATTGTAACTCACACTATAGCATAATATCTTTCAATTCATCTATTTTATACATATATTTTTTTTTTAATTACGTGACCAACCAAACATATAAACTTATTCTTATCAAAAGCAATAATGTCTAAAATACAAGGTGATGCATACCTATACTATTGATGGTCTTTGACTCAGTGATTCTGACACCTAACAAACGTTAATTAGTCAGACACGGGCTCAAATTCCTTAAGTCCATTCTTTAAAAAAATGGATTTTCGAGTAATTTGCAATGGTTTACGACCAAAATATCATCGCAAATTTTAAATATATTAAATAAAAGAGTTGTGACAAAATATTTTGTTGCAATTTACGACAAACATATTTTGACTCATTGGGTCATTACCAATTTGTGATTAGACTTGTCATCGTAAATTAGTGACGAATTTTAAAAAAAGCATTGTGAATATTTATAATTTTTTTTTTTTTTTTTTTTTTGCGATCACCCAAAATTTGTCACAAAACAACTGTTTTTTTTTTTTTTTTTTGTGGTGTAGTATAGAAAGTTTGTTATTATACCATCAATGTAATTGAATGAGTGAGATATAATATGATATATTATAATATTGATTACATTAAACAAAGTATTATGTGAATCAGGTTTACAATAAATTACTAATATTATTATTTTATAGAAATATATTAATACTATAAATGAATTTTAAATTTTCTAACTAGTATAACCTTTATAATTTTAATTGCATATTTAATTAACATAATAACATCATACATACTTCCATATTCTTTAATAAATGTCATTTGACTTTTTAACTAACTAGTAGGGTATCCGTGCTAACGCACGGTCAGATATGTTAAAAAATGTCACAACATTTTAAATATTAATTATTGTTTATAATGTATTCATTTTATAATATCACTAACTTATTTTTAAAAAATATAAATTATTATTTATTATCATAATTATAGCATTAATTATGGTTAACTCGTATTTTTAGAAATAATAAATTTTAAAATTTTACAAATATATTTTTTAGATTAAATTATTTGCTTAAATTTTAGTTAAATTAATATTTTATACTATACTTTCTCCATCTCATAATTATTTTCACACTTTTTTATTGGAACGTTTTAAAATTATTTGCACACTTTCAATATGGAAATAACCCACTAAATTAATACTCATACAACATCATTTTATTTTTTAAATTGTCACTCATTTTGGACCCACATATTCCCATACACTTCACTAAATCACATTTACACCTCATTAAATGACATAAAATACTCCTCTTTTATTTGACTCCACGCCCCACTAAATTTATTTATTTTTTAAAAGTTAATCGGTCAAGTTATGCAAGTCATCACGGAATGGACGAAATATATTAAATTATTAATAAATATATTTAATATTTATATTAACAATAAGTTAATATATAAATATATAAAATTAATTTCTAATATTGACATACAAGTATGTCTATGATATGACAAAAACATTAAATCATTATAAAATGTTAAACTAATTCGATAAGAGATAAATTACAGTGGTATTTAAATGCAATAATATAATATCAACAATAGTTTAATAGAAAATAATTTTTTTTAAAAATTTGTGAAATTTAAATATTAAATTATTATAAAATCACACATACCTAAAAACTTCATAAAACACTACTTCGTACATTTTTTGTGATATTACAATTACGATTGTTGTCATAACATAATAAGATTTTCAAACCGTTACGGTTTGTTAATGGTTTGTTATTATAGATAAAAATACATAGAATTGACTATATATGACTAAATACAGGCTTCTCAAAAATAAAAACAAAAGCACGTGAAAAAGATTGTCCCTAACTTTTGTTAATAGACTTAGAATATGACACAATCAACGAAAACTGTCTACATTGAAACTTGAAAGACAGTCTAAGATTAGAAGGAGTTGATGTAAATCTCGATATCATTGTTAATTGTTCAACACTACTTCTCGTTATTACCCTAACTTTAAGAACCTCACCACTCAACCTGATTATAATCAACCTACACATAAAATAAAATATTGTATTATAAATTTATAGATAAAACAAATGCAAAATTTTAACGCTAGGAAAAAATTAGGAAGAAGATTGAAAAATGACACAATTCTGGTTCCATTGCACAAGCCCCTTGAATGATCTACATTTTTTAATAACATCACCGTTGTTACAACTTTTAAATTTAGTTCATAATAGGTACACTCGAATACTTTAACTATTCAAAATTTAGGAGTATGCACATTACACAAATTATGAACATTCGAATTAGATTTGCAAGGACTGTCAAAGTTCAAATAAGTATGTGATTCATTTTCATTTAAATGAATTATGTTCTCATTGACCTAACAATATGTAACGTAAGTGCATGAATTGCAAATAATCATGATCACCCCTCATATTCTTAAAAATAGGATAAATGTTATTAACAATAATATATATTAGAAATTTGTACATCATGCCCATACTCAATTTATGATCATATACTACCATCATCAATAGGTGTTATCCATCTAAAATAATTTTAAATTCATGTACAACTTCATCAGATACCAAGTTCTGCAACCTCATGTTCCTTGTAGCTTTCAAAAGAGTACAATCATTCCACAAATTAGATAAATTGATTGTAACGTGAACGATATCATGCTTCATTCTTTTTGGAATAACGGGTTCTCCAAACACAATAGTTTTATCACTAAAAGGCAATCCAGATGACATGGATTTGTGAGTTGCGCGCCTAATATCCTTCAAAGTGGTATTGAAATTAAAGCCTCAATACAATATATGTTCATCATTGGAGCTTCATTCCATATTATAAGATTACATTTAATCAAAAGCTCAGCAAGAGGACTTTCGTGATGAATAATGCATGTAGAGTCTTTAGTAGTATTAATTGGAATGACGCAAGTGGACGATGGAATTGTTCCCCCGAATTAGTCAGTATTTGGATCGGATACCGAGACATAAAAAATATTAACTAAAATGGCAAATTTGTAATGAGCAGTACGTCCACCACGAAGAATGAGTGAAGATATACCACTTGTTGCTACATTAATTGCAATCTAACATTTAGATCTCAAATATGTTGACAAAGTCTTCCATATAAAAGCTTTGCTTGTTCCACCATATCCATATATAAAAAACATACCACTTTTACCAGACTGAATGGACCTAATTATTATATAATGCACACCACATTATTCGTCACTAAATTTGCTAATTAAATATTCATATTCTAACTTCAACTTTGATATGTTGTAAGCAAACTCATTCATAAGCAATCTATTTTTAGATAAAAAGTTTGGATAGTGGTTTGTCAAAAGCATGCCTTCAAAATCTTGCAAAAACGTACCAAGTGCCTAAAACACAGCACGTTATTCGTCACTAAATTTGCTAATTAAATATTCATATTCTAACTTCAACTTTAATCTGTTGTAAGTAAACTCATTCATAAGCAATTTATTTTTAGATAAAAAAGTTTGAATCGTGGTTTGCCAAAAGCATGCCTACAAAATCTTGCAAAAACGTATCAAGTGCCCGAAAAATACTATTAAGCTATATCAAACAACAACTCCTGATTTCATCAGTAGTCAAAATATTAATGACAATTTAAGTAAATAAGTGATGATTTGGAGAGTGATGATAAAAATATTATTTTTATTTTGAGACATACAAATTAAGTTTGGATGGACTAAAAATGAATGCTTGTATACATTTTGTTTCTTAATACTCCATTTTTATTAATAGAATCAACAATATAGATTGATAGCATATTTAAAATTATTGTCTAAATTTTTGCTAAGACTCACAAAAATGTCTTTAAAATTGAACAATATTATAGTTTTAATTTTTTTTTTAAATAGTATAGTGTTTAAAAGTATTATATTGTATGAATTATAGAATATTGGAACACATTAATGTATTATTTTAATGACATTTATCGTTCAACTAATAAACTATTTAAAAATTGAATTTTGACGTATTTTGGAGATTAAATTATAATTGAAAAAACAAAATGATTTAAAAAAGTTAATGATATTAAAATTTTAGCAATTTTTAAATTGTTTCGCTTCATTTTGAGTCCGAACTATCAAAACTTCTTACAAAATATAATGAAAGTTAGCTTAATCAATTTAATTTAATGGAATAATATGTATTGGCGATTTTATTATGAAAATTTTCGATGAGTGCAATAAGTACATATTATTTTATTTTTATAGTAATGTTAATCGGGGCCCATACCGATTTTTTTTGGCTCCGTCACTGGTTAGAAGCGTAAAAAATAAAGATCTCTTCGAAGATGCTAAAGTCCAACGACTAACCTATTGCATACCTTCAATATACTATTTATCATCATCCAACAAATCTCTAGTAGAGCAAGCTTACTGAAATGTTGGAGTAATTCATTGAGTTTCTTCATAACATGAAGGTCCACAAACTACATTCAAGAGCATCCCCGAATAATGTGCCTCACTCGAACCAGGAGGAAAATAAATAATACATCTGATTAAAAAATCTCTCCTCCTTTATTCGCCACTTTGTGGTTTTCAACTTTCATACGAAATTTTTTGGTATTTCGACATATGTCAATTTTCTAGCTTTTGAAGATTTTTTGTCAAACCAAGTTTAAAACATATTTTGCTTTATGGATGGTCCTTCAAAGAAAGATTCTAAACTCACCAACACTAAATATAATTATATAACATCACGTTAATCAGAAAGATGAAAATCCAGTCATTTAACATGAAAATTTTAATAATTTATCTCAAAACCGAAATTCCTCCAAACAACTTCATACAGAGAAATGTACCTACCATCATAATACATTTAATGAATTGTTAAATAGCAAAATTAGATACAATATTAATATTAAAGATTCCTTAAAATAATAAAATACATAATTTATTTATTTTCTTAATAAACATTAGTCAAAAACTATACACAATATTAAATGTCAAAGTTAGATAGGAACTATTATTTAATCATTAATTAATAACATTAATTAATTTGTTAGAATGTATATTAATATAAACTAATTTATTACATTTAGTTGGATAACATTTTTAAAAGGGATTAAAGTTTTGTTAGTCATTTAAGTTGGACTAATTTTGAATTTGGTCCCAATGGAATAGACATTTTGATTTTGGTCCCATAAGTTGACAAAATTTTGAATTCAGTCCATTATTACCATTTCAGGTAAATGAACCGATCAAATTCTTAGCTTGTGTGTAATTCAAATCAACCTTGAATAACCGTGAATTTGCTCATGTGCAGAAAAATGCAGAAAAAAATGAATTTGACCGGTTCATTTACGTCCAATAGTAGATAATTGGACTGAATTCAAAAAATTTGTCAACTTATGGGACCAAAATCAAAATGTGTATTCCATCAGGACCAAATTCAAAATTAGTCCAACTTAAAGGACTAAAAAAACTATAATCCCTTTTTAAAAATAAAATAATTCAAACATCTTCAAGTAATAAATACTATTATAATTCTAAACAAATCAAATTTACAATTTTTTCATCTTAAATTAAATAATGATAAAAATAAATTTCAAATGTAATTGTTATTTAATAAAAAAAATGTAATAAAATTAATTATGTCGAATATATAACAGTTTCAATGAAAAAAATAAACAATTGACTATTTTTTTTTCAAAATGAATTTTCTTACATATATTCAATAAATTAATTAATAAAAATTTATAATCAATCATCTTAAATCGCACAACATTAAAAAAAGTTACATTGAATAACAAAATTGAAAAAAAAATGGTGAAAAAATTCATTAAATATGCAATTGAATAGTAAAATAAATAGAAAAAATAAAATAAATTAATTCAATAATGTGAAAATAGAAGATTAATATATAATATGAAATCATGCTCCTAAAATTAAGACTACAACTCATTTTAAAGCTCGAAGATAAAAATTGAATTAATTGATAAATATAAATATTGATTTAAATTTAAAATTACAATTTATTTTTTGTTAAATTGATCACAACTAATCAAATCTAATCAATAATGATTGGATATCATTTGTAAATGCGGGAGTATTTGGTGGTACAATTAACAATATTTAAGGAATCGGTTACAAAATTAAAATTGAAGAAAATAAACATTGACTAAAAATTTAAATTATTAATGGGGTGGTTAAAATTAACAATAGTTAGCTAAGATATTGACAAAAAAATTAAAAAAATTACATTGACAAAAAATTTATATTATTACTAAGAAGGTTAAAATAGTTTAACTAAGATGGTAAAAATTACTTGACTACTTTTTAAAATGAAATACATTCACATATCTTCAAATTAATAAAAAAATGGTTAAAATTATAATTCAACAAATTTGAATTCCACAACCGATCATAAACATATAATAAACAACATTTAGAAGAAAAATGAATATCAAAATCGAATAATTAAGAATTTAGATAAGAATAAAATTAATGGATACATAAAAATATTGACTTAAATTTGAAAATATAATTAATTTTTTGTTAAATTAATCTTATCAACAATTAATTAAATATCATCAATAATTACGCATTTATTAGATTTAATTAATAATGCGAGAGTATTTGGTGGTACAATTAGCAATATTTAAGCAATCGGTAACAAATTGATTAAAGTGATACAATATATATATATATATCGAATAAAAAAAATTGAATAATTAAGAATTTAGATAAAATTTTAACTTAAATTGACAAATATAAATATTAACTTAAATTTGAAATTATAAATAAAATTTTATTAAATTGATCATATCAACCATGCATTTAACAAATTATAAAAAAAGTTTAATAAATGCAGGAGTATTTAGTGGTACAATTAGATATTTAAGAAATCAATTTTAAATTGATTGAATTGAAAAAAAAAAAAAATCTAACATTGACTAAAATTTTATATTACATCTTTTTAAAATAATAAAAGTTGATTTTATTATATAATTATTTTAAATGCCAAATTAAAGGATGAAATTAAATAAATGTTAAATTGAGTTTAATTCTGAAAACTACATAAATATACTATCTTAAAATTATTAATTGTAGTCATGATGCGTCAGTAACAATGACATCATGAACAACATACAATTTACATTCAAATAAAATGTTCTTGGATTGATGAATATTGGATGACAAAAGTGGTCATGAATTTTTCATTAATTCATACATTGCAAAATTTGATTAAATAAATGGAATAATTAAAATTGATACAAGAAATTACTTGATAAATTATATCCAATTGACATAATAGATTATATAATTGATTACAAATATGGATAAATTCGAATTGAAACATAAACTAAATTGATATAAAAATAATTTGAGAGATCTAAATCTTCTTAAAATCAACAGAGCAAATCTGAAAATAAAAAATAAAACATAATAAAATAGTGCGACAGAGAAATAGAAAATATAAACACACCAAATAAAATAAAAAAAGAATTAGATAGAAATACATAACCATATTACATAAAAGAGAATAAAAGGAAGTTAATAAAAATAACAAAAGATCATTTATAGATCTACAAAAAAATCATGGAACCTTGAAAAAAAACTTTAATTTCAACAAACTCTTTAAACTTTTGGAAATAACTCGGATCTTCAATAAATCTTCAAGTATCCGATTAGTGGATTAAAAATCTTCAACGGGTCTTCGGATCTTCAACGAATGATCTTCAAATTCTTGTGAATAAAAAGAAAAATCTACAACTAAACTTTCATATATATATATATGAAAATATATATTTACAAAATTGACAATAATGCATATCTACATAACTCTATTTCTTCAAAAATACATCGAAAACTTACAAAATAATCACTACACTCCAAAATAATCAAACATGAATGGAGGTTTGTGATGAAGATGAACCATGAAATGAATGGTATAAATAGATAAGAAAAAATAAATGATCCTACAATTAAGAATTGATCCAAAGGACCGTAATTCATCAAAAAAAAAAATGGATGGTCAATATGAAGTATGAATTAATTAAAAAAAGTTAATGACTCTAATTGTCAAACTTACCAAATTAACAAAAAGAAAAAATAAACGGCTCTGATGAATAGATGAAAATACGATCAATGGTTCACAAACTTTCCCGCCAAAACCAAAAATGGTAATATGTTGGTGTATTATATATTTATAGATTTTAAAAAAAGTATCCTTCTAAAAAAAATTTCTTTAATTTTGACTATTTTAACCTAACTATTTCATAAATAAATTTCACAATTATCTTTATATCAAAAAAAAAAAAGAAATTTTATTTTACCTAAAGAGAGCTCCTGATACCATATACATAATATTAAACGGGAAAAATAAATTATTCATGTAGAAAATATGTATATATATTTGATGTAGATAAATATGTCGCTCTCGAAAAAGTCGACACGTGGAAACAAGATAAATTATAGTGGTCTTAATTAGGTTAATGGGCTTCAAGGTTAGATTAATATACTCCTGGGCCTAAGAAGGGAAATAAGAGTAGTTGGGCCTTTAGCCCACATTCGAGAATTGCTAGCCTTTGGGCCCAAGGATTTGGCCCAAAGGGGAATGCGTAGTATGGATTATTCCTTCTTAACTAAGTCAAGAGAAGAAGTCAGTCCAGAGAGAGTGGAGCCGAGTCTTTAGGGAGTTGGCCCGGATTTGTAGGGAAATGTGAACAAATATAGGAAGAAAGAGTCTTCCTCTATCCAAGGAAGAGGGACCAGGTATATAAACAGGTTATTTTTACATTCTTATTTACGTTTTTACATAATATATACATTCTTGAGAAATACACACTGAATTGAGAAGAAACACCACTGTACTCGCCGGAATTTCCCTAGAAATACAGGGGAATTCCTCCTTGATTTCCCCTACGATCGATTTTGACTTGAGCGTCGGAGCTTCTACGCCGGAGCCTCCCTCCGGCGTACTTTTGCAGGTCATTTTCGGATTCCCAAGGAGATTTACTTGAAGATTGCCAAGGATAAACGAGTGATTTGATTCGTGATTAGCAGTGCTCGTAGAGGAACGGCTGATATCTAAAGGCGTTCTTTTTCGACGCATCAACTGGCGCCGTCTATGGGAACATTTCAAGCTAAGGCGTGAGAAAAGTTCCGTATTAAATGGGTGGAGGACAGGATCTAACGAAGCAAACAAAGGAGAAAGGAGATTCAACTCCTCCTCCTTTCCCTCCACCACCTCCAGGTTTTCCCTTAAATCGAAATCTAGGGAAGCAACCTGTGGATCATACACCTGAAGATATCCCTCCCACCCAAGAGGGAAATGTACCAGGTATCTCAGGAGCTTCAGGGAGTGGGATCAATAAGGATAACCCTAACGCTCAACCGGAACTCCTAACTATCTCTCAAGATCAGTTGTATGAGATGATCGCGCAATCGGTTGAAAGAATAATCGCTGCTCGCGGACTTCGCCCTCCCGGACCTATTCCACCTACCCATGAGGGTACAAAGTAAAATCCCCCAGAACATGTCATCGATTCTGCTCCAGTCCCCTACCGGAATGAGGATCCCCCTCAAAACCCAAAAGAAAAGATACCTTCTCAGGCCGAAAGAAGTATCCTTGAAAGACCCCCTCGAAGGAATACGGAGAAGATCCTTGGGGAGGCCACTCTGGATACATGGATGGGAGAAAGCACGGACGACACGTATCAAGGAGCCGTCAGTGATCAAATACAGGCCTTACGTAAAGAGATGAGGGATATGCAGAGACATATTACTGACAACGTAAGTAGACCCTCTTATACCACTGGATATCAATTCTCATCTAATATTTTACAAGATGAACTGCCTTCTAATTTCAAATCTTTAAATTTTGAATATGATGGCACCACGGACCCGTACGAGCATTTGATGAGATTTGAGAATGCTGCTCTGCTGCATCGATATGGAGAGGGCGTCAAGTGTAGGGTATTTCTGACTACTCTATCTAAGGCTGCACAACAATGGTTCACACAGCTGGAACCAGATACCATCCGCTCATGGTCAGAATTCAGCGAATTGTTTTTGCATCAATTCGCCAGCGCCAGAAGGCAACCTAGAGCCACCCTCACTTTGTTTAACATGCGACAAGGAGAGAACGAGAGCCTACGGGCTTTCTTAAAAAGATTTAACCAAGCTGCCCTGGAAGTACCCACCGCCTCCTCAGAAGTCAAAATCAACGCCCTTACCAACGGGCTAAGAGATGGAGATCTATTCACATCTCTAGCTAAGAAGCCAGTTCAGACCTTTGATGAGTTATTGAGGAGAGCAGAAAAATACCTCACCCTAGAAGAGGTAAGGAAGGCTAAGCGCTCGGAGACCAGGACAATAGTGGGGAACGGAGAACGGAGAAGAGAAATTTCACTGAGGAGGCCAAGTCCCGAGAGACACGGAAGCTCGAGGAGGTTGGAAAATGTAAAAGGAGAGTAAGTTGCGCCCTGGAGCCCCAGGGGAAGGGCGAGGAGATATACCCCTTTGAGGATAGAGCCAGCCGAAGTTCTAGAAGTGGCAGGGGACCATCCTGATATGAAGTTCCCCTATTCAAGAAACAGGGGTCCTCAGAACCCCAAGTAAGACAGATTTTGCAGATTCCATAACGACTATGGCCACGACACCAACCAATGTTGGCACCTGAAAGACGAAATAGAGAGAATGATTCAAGCAGGCCATTTGAAAGAATTCATTTTCAGAGATAGACAAGGCCCCAGGGGACAAAAGAGAAAGGACCCCGAGGGGAAACAAGAGGATAACAGAAGAGATCAGAGGAAGAACACCGAGGAGCAACCACCCCCTCCCCAAAAGAGGGGAACTATTCACATGATCATGGGAGGCCCTGCTGATGGGGATTCCTTCAGGCAGAGGAAGCAGAGCGTTAGGTCGCTGAAGAACGAGAGGAGTATAGAGCACCATGAGGTGGGAAAGATGACAGAGGGTCCGGACATTCATTTTGGGCCAGAAGACGCCGGGGAACCCAGAGAAATTCATAATGACGCGCTAGTCATTACCACGGATATAGCGGGATACGATGTAGCAAGAATTTTTGTAGACACAGGGAGCTCTGCCGATATCATGTTCTTGGAGTGTTTCAAGAAGATGGATCTAAATATAAAGCTCAGACCAGTAGAGACAGCTCTCTATGGTTTCTCAGGGGGAGCCATTCAACCCCTTGGTTCAGCGTTACTACAAGTAGGGTTAGGGGTCGCCCCTAACCGACGCGTGCAAGTAATAGAGTTCCTGGTAGTAGACGTCCCATCTTCGTATAATGTAGTAATGGGAATACCAAGCTTGAATATCTTTCAGGTAGTGATCTCCACCTTCCACATGAAGATGAAATTCCCTGCCTCGGGGGGTGTGGGAGAGATATGTGGGGACCAATACCAAGCAAGGAAGTGTTACGTAGAATCGGTCAAGATAGCAGACAGGGCCGTGTTCCGAGGAATGGAGAGATTTAAGGGTGAAGACCCTGAATTGAAAAGACAGAAAGTGGGTGAACTAGTGCTAGAGCAACCCAAAGCCAAAGCAGATGAGGAGTTAATGAACATCGAGCTCTATCCAGGAAAGGAGGGATTCACAACCAGGATAGGCACACACATGAACCCTGAGCTCCAGGGAAAGATTATACTCACCCTCCAGGAGAATGCGGATATCTTCGCTTTCACAGCGATGGATATGACGGGTATCCCTCCAGAGATAGCAATGCACCATCTTAATGTGGATCCCAAAGCTAGGCCAGTGAAGCAGAAGTTAAGGAACTTCGGTAAGGAGAAGAACCTCATTGTGAAAGAGGAAATCGATAAATTATTGAGTGCAGGGCACGTGAAGAGAGTGCAGTTCCCTGAGTGGCTCTCGAACGCAGTGCTGGTGTCCAAGGGAGCCGGCAAATGGAGGATGTGTATCGACTTTAGGGATCTGAACAAAGCATGCCCTAAGGATCACTATCCCCTGCCTAGGATTGATCAACTGGTAGATGCCACGTCCGGATTTGAACTACTTAGCATGATGGATGCATATCAAGGGTACCATCAAATCCAGTTGAACCCCCTTGATATACCAAAGGTATGCTTTATTGCAACATGTGGTACTTTTGGTTATGTATGTATGTCGTTTGGACTGATAAATGCAGGAGCCACCTATCAAAGGATGGTAGACTCGGTGTTCCGAGGACAGATAGGGAGAAACATGGAGGTTTATGTAGACGATATGCTAGCTAAAAGCGTCAAGGCAGAGGAACACATTAATGACCTGAAGGAGATATTTCAGGTAATTAGAGAAAACGGTATCAAACTTAACCCAGCTAAATGTTCCTTTGGAGTAGGGTCAGGAAAATTCCTGGGATATATGGTGACTCAGAGAGGAATAGAGGTTAACCCTGCCAAGGTGAAAGCGGTCCTTGACATGCAACCTCCTCGAAACCTGAAGGAATTGCAGACCCTGAACGGCAGAATCGCAGCTCTTAGCAGATTCATAGCAAAATCAGCGGAGAAGAGCCACCACTTCTTAAGAACATTAAGGAAGGGGTCAAGATTCGAATGGGATGAGCAATGTCAAAAGGCTTTCGAAGAACTGAAGCTCCATCTGGAACAACTCCCGAAACTAACCAAGCCTACTCAGGGAGATGTTTTACTCCTATACCTCTCAGTAGGGGAACATTCCCTGAGTACAGCCCTGATGAAAGAGGAAGGCTCCACACAACAGCCCATATATTATGTGAGCAAGGTCATTCAAGGAGCAGAAATAAGATATTCAGAGGTGGAGAAGGCAGCTCTGGCAGTGGTGGTAACGGCTAGGCGACTACGCCCTTACTTCTTATCTTATAAAGTGATGGTGCGGACTAATTTCCCTTTGAAGCAGACGCTAGAGAGAGCTGATTTATCAGGAAGAATGGTCAGATGGGCAGTGGAATTGCAGGAGTACGATATTGATTACGAACCAAGGAGGGCCATCAAGGCTCAAGCTTTAGCAGACTTTATTCAAGAGTCTACCAGAGTGGAAGAAGAACAGGGATGGAAGGTATATGTGGATGGCTCAGCATCCGCCTTAGGATGTGGAGCAGGGATAGTGTTGGTTGACCCTGACGGACAAGAAGTACAGGTTGCTGTCAAATTCCGGTTCTCAACCTCAAACAATGGTGCAGAATATGAAGCCCTGATTAGAGGAGCTAGCATGGCAGCAGAGTTAGGGGCACAGAAAGTTACCCTGTATTCTGATTCGCAGCTGGTAGTACAATAGGTCATGGGGGAGTACCTCGCCAGAGATGAGAGAATGATCGCCTATCTAGAGGAGGTAAAGAAACTAAAGGATAAATTTCATACTTTTGAAGTGATACAGGTGCTAAGAGAAGAGAATGTGAAAGCAGATGGGCTGTCTAAACTAGCTAGTTCCACTGAATTCGAGGGAGACGGAAAGGTAACCCTGTTAGTGGCAGATCAACTAGCTACTGAAACCCTAGTCGGAGAGATAACAGCAGGGGATGACTGGAGGAAAAAGATATGGGAAGAGTTGATCAGGGGGCCAGTAACCCCAATGTCCAGAGAGGCCAAAGCTTGGAGAAGGAAGTATTGTATCCTAGGAGGCCAATTGTACAAGAGATCCTTCACTCAACCCTATTTGAAATGTCTTTCAAGAAGAGAAGCAAAGCTAGTGATCAAGGACATCCATGAAGGTTGCGCATCCAGTCATGAAGGTTACCAGACTATGGTGAAGAAGGTATTTAGGGCAGGTTTTTACTGGCCTAATATAATCAGAGACGCAAGGGAATATGTGAAGAAATGTGAGAAGTGCCAGAAGAATGGACCCTTAATACGAGTACCAGCAGAGGAGATGGGGGCCATGTACTCGCCCTGTCCCTTTGCCAAATGGGGGATAGATCTAGTGGGACCCTTCCCCTTAGCACCTGGAGGAAGGAAATTTTTGATCGTAGCCGTGGATTACTTCAGTAAATGGGTAGAGGCCGTGCCCTTGGCCAAAATAGAGGAAGATAATGTAATTCTTTTTCTTGCTAGACATATTTGTTGCAGGTTTGGGGTACCCCGAATTTTGGTTTCCGACAACGGAACACAATTCAATGGAGAGAAAGTAAGGAGATGGTGCGAAAGATGGAACATTGTACAGAGATTTACCTCGGTAGCCCACCCACAAGCTAATGGACAGGTGGAAGTTACAAACAGAATCCTAGTGGATGGCATCCGAACGCGATTGGAAGAGGTAGGAGGAAAATGGGTGAAGGAGTTAGACAATGTCCTTTGGTCCTACAGGACCAGCCCTAAAACAGCAACGGGCGAATCTCCCTTCTATTTGGTGTATGGGGCAGCGGCAGTGATACCTCCTGAAGCCAGACTTAAATCGCACCGAATCACCTATTTTGAAGAAAAAAGAAATGAAGAATTGATGAGGGAGGCGCTGGACCTGGTAGATGAAGAGAGGGAGATGGCGCGATTGAAAGCAGAAAGGTACAAGAGTCGGATCAAGGCAGCGTATGATCGCAGGGTAGTTCCACGTTCCTTTAAAGCTGGAGATTTAGTCCTCCGGAGGGCAGACGCCTTGAAGAGTACAGGGAAGATGGAACCCAATTGGGAAGGTCCGTACAGGGTAATACAGGTACTAAAAGGCGGAGCATACAAGCTCCAGGATATGACAGGAAAAGAAATACTGAGGCCATGGAACGTGTGCCACTTGAAAAGGTTTTATGTTTGAGGAAGGTGTTATTCCCCTACTTCCTTTCCCTTCATGAACAATTTTGAATGTTTACTTCTTACTCGAATAATTGCTTCACCGGCACTCTTTTTCCCTCTACGTGGGTTTCCCTTTGGGGTTTTACCACGGAGAGGTTTTTAATGAGGCCGGCATAGGTTCCCCTTATTTTCCTATGTTGATGAACACTTCTGATCAATGGAGCATCGGTTTTGATAAAATTTCAGCAATTTCCTTTAATGCATGTTAATGTGATGATGAGATGACTCTTATATGCCAATTTTATGATGAGAGGATCCTTATGTGCCGATTTTATGACGAAATGTTTCTCATACATTAATACCGTGCTAAGATAACTGTTAGAGGCCTGCATAAGGAGTGCTGAAATAACGAATGTGTTTTGGAAACTAAAACATAACACGATAGAGATGTTGCAAGATAGGATGACTTACATCAATTCACAAGTGTTTGAAAGAGAAATGCTTAAAAAAAACGATTCTCAAAGCTTCTATACACGACAACCTCTAAAGCTAGGGGGAGTAGGGGGTATGGTAGCCGAAGATATGATTAACCTGCCAATAATCCCTAACAACTCTCACGAGTATAAACAACTCTCACGACAACTCTCACGAGTATAAACAACTCTTACGAGTATAAACAACTTTTGGGAGAGTATAATCCCTAAATATTCTAACTTTTGGGAGAGTATAATCCCTAAACATTCCAACTTTTGGTAGAGTATAATCCCTAAATATTCTAACTTTTGGGAGAGTATAATCCCTAAACATTCCAACTTTTGGGAGAGTATAATCCCTAAATATTCTAACTTTTAGGAGAGTATAATCCCTAAACATTCCAACTTCAGGGAGAGTATAATCCCTAAGAACTCTTACGAGTATAAGCAACTCTTACGAGTATAAACAACTCTTACGAGTATAAACAACTTAAGGGAGAGTATAATCCCTACGAATTCTAACTTTTGGGAGAGTATAATCCCTAACAACTCTAACTCTAAGAGAGAAACTAGAAGCACTATCGAGTCACCAAGTAAGTACAAAGACATAAACCCTATATTCTTACTTAAAATTTCTCTATGAGCTTTAGAGCCTTTACGTGTTAAGAAGATGCTAGAAATATGCTAAATTCATAAGTAAAGAAAGAGCAGGACAGGTATTACATCATAACAGAGATAGAGATATATATATATGCATGCCAAGTGATAATGTGCAGGTACGATATTAAGCAGGAAATTAAACAGAAATATCCCAGACCAAGGGCACTATGCCTTGGCCCTCCACAGAAAAACGCAGGAGTGTGGAGTCTCCTGAAAATACCAAAAGGGGCCTTAGAGGCCTTAACAAAAATAAAAGTGTTTTAAAAGTACCAAAGTGTTATCAGAGAAATAAAGTTATGAAGAGAGGGGAATATCATTCTTCCCCTCGAAACCTTCTCCTGCCTCGTCCACTCCTGCCTCGTCCACTTGTCCGCTAGAACCACACCCCTCCGCTTTCTCCTCTAGGACGCCAGCTGCTATAGTTGCTACAGGATCAGGGTTAGCCACGTGGATGGGGAATGTCAAGTCCTTTGCGGGCACTAGATCGTCCAATTTCAGGGCAGCTCCTTTCAGCTCCAAGACCGCCTTCCTCATCCCAGGTAACCACCAGGGAGTGTTGATGTCCTCCTTAGCATCTCCAGGGAACTTAGGGGGAGTGTCCAGTTCATCCAACCGGAGGGCACGAGTATACTGACCATTAAATCCTGGAGCGGAGTGTTCAGCTACGGCGTTGGAAAACCCATGATCTATGAAGTGAGGGATGTATGCGCCCATTGCCCCCAAGAAGCTGCTACTCTGAAGAAAGGCTTCCAACCACTCCTGATGCAGCGTACCAAGAAACTTTTGACCCATGGCGGAGGTAAAAAGAGAGTCGATGCATAGTTTCATCCCAGCCAAAGGGAGAGTGGCCTTCAAACGTTCAACCCGCTCGCCAAATTGAGTCTTCAGAGAAGAAACCTCCTTCGAGAGCTTCTCCTTCTCAGCCTGAAGCCTCTTCTGTGCCTGGAGGGACTCCCGTAGCTCTCCTTCCAGCATCTCCTTCTTCACCTTTTCCAGCTCCACTTGGCTTTGGAGTTCGTCCACTAGCTGAAGGGATTGAAGGGCCCGTTCGGATACATCGGAGAATAAAAGACCGAACTACGCCAAAAACAATTTAAAGAAGTAAGACGTATATACTTTCTCTTGTTAATTATTTAGAAGCAATATCTACATTGAGAATGTACCTGCGTGAAATTATGGGCGGAATGCACAACTCGCTCTTCTGGGGATAGAGCATTAAGGGCCTCGGTGGCAGGGGTCGGAGTGTGACGCTCTATAAAAGCCATGAGGTGGTCAACATTGATGTCACCGGGGGCATCCGGAGTAACATTGGGCAAAGAGAACTTAGTCTTGGACTTCTTCTTTTTAGAGGCATCGGAAATAGGGGGCAGTGAGGAAACCATAGCTTTCTCAGTGGAAGATCTGGTACGCTTAGCAACTGACCCAGTAGAAGGTTTCACTGGGGAGGGAGGAATAGGGGCCTTTGAGGAGCTTTCAGGGGCCGGAGACTTAGCAACCATCGAGAGCGGAGTGGCATCACGGGAAATTTGAGTTAACCAACTCATAGCTGCACAAAGAAATATGAAAAGATGTTAACAAACACAGCAGGTTAAAGTCTTGAGGACAATACCAAGAGAGAAGAAATGGTATTACCATCATCGGGACCTAAGGGATAATCGGGGCGACCAAAACCGAAATGAGATAGGGCTCTAGGGTTCTTACAAATACTCATCACATCAAAAAAACCGTGGGCAGATACATTGTCATTCAAATGGTTCATCACATCCAGGTTTAAAGAGGAACAAACAGAAAGAGGAGGACGAGGCACCCCAGGGTTTTCATAAATCCACCCCTCGTGAGGAAATTCCCAAGGAGAAGGATTTGTAACAAAAAAATAATAATCTTTCCAGTCTTGGACTCCTTCATGGAGCTTTTCCATGAATTTTCCGGTCCTGGGAGTACGACCACTAGTATAGAAGAACCCGTCGGCAAACTTGCACATATATTGGGTTAGGAAGAGTTGGGCTGAGGGCTCACCACCATTCCCCTTCATCAAAATATAAAAACCTAGCATTGCCCGAATAGCGTTGGGAGTAAACTGATTCAGAGGTATGCGAAAGTAAGTGGAAATTTCAGAAAAGTAGGGATGGATGGGAAAGCGGAGGCCCGCTTTTAGTTGAGCCTCCCAGAAGACTAAGGTGTTAGGACCTGGAAAATTAGGGCGTTCTTTCCTATGCGCGACCCTAACTGAGTAATCGGCAGGGAAGATCCCTGAACGGAGAAAAGCGGCAACACGCTCGGGAGTGAGAAGAGAGGAACCAGAGATTCTGTCCTTCAAGGCAGGGTCGGTTACAGGAAATATGGAGAGTGAGTGGGAAGTCGAACTTTCCATAGATATGGAGTCCGACGAGGTTCGAACTGAGGATGACATGGGGTTACTGTAAAAGAAAAAGAAAAAGGAGGAGGAGATACCTGAAGCAAAGTCGATTTTTGGGGAAGTGACGAAATGGCCGGCGAACGTGCGTAGAGGAGTTAATTGCAGAAATGAAAATGAAGATGAAAAAAGTGGATAAGTTTGAAAGGAAAGAAAAGAGGGTTTTTGGTGGAAAAGAGGAGTTTTGAAATAATTACGCGGAAGAGAGAGAATGGAGAAGACCGAGAAGAATTAATGACGTCCCAATCGAAAAGCGCGTGGTTGAAGAAGGGCGGCTTGATGTTGGTCCTTGGGCAAACGCTTGGCTACATATTTCGAGAGCAGGCTTGTGTGTGGAAGTGGAAATGACAGGATGATTTCGGATAATTATTAAGAGCCAGATATTTCGCATTTGAAAATATGAAGAAGGAGTGATAAAAGAAACAAGTTATTTCTCTTGTGATTTAGTTAATTATTTTTTCCTACTCTCTTAAAAATTATTCTTTTTACGAGAGTAGGGGGAGTGGTTGATGTAGATAAATATGTCGCTCTCGGAAAAGTCGACACGTGGAAACAAGATAAATTATAGTGGTCTTAATTAGGTTAATGGGCTTCAAGGTTAGATTAATATACTCCTGGGCCTAAGAAGGGAAATAAGAGTAGTTGGGCCTTTAGCCCACATTCGAGAATTGCTAGCCTTTGGGCCCAAGGATTTGGCCCAAAGGGGAATGCGTAGTATGGATTATTCCTTCTTAACTAAGTCAAGAGAAGAAGTCAGTCCAGAGAGAGTGGAGCCGAGTCTTTAGGGAGTTGGCCCGGATTTGTAGGGAAATGTGAGCAAATATAGGAAGAAAGAGTCTTCCTCTATCCAAGGAAGAGGGACCAGGTATATAAACAGGTTATTTTTACATTCTTATTTACGTTTTTACATAATATATACATTCTTGAGAAATACACACTGAATTGAGAAGAAACACCACTGTACTCGCCGGAATTTCCCTAGAAATACAGGAGAATTCCTCCTTGATTTCTCCTACGATCGATTCTGACTTGAGCGTCGGAGCTTCTACGCCGGAGCCTCCCTCCGGCGTACTTTTGCAGGCCATTTTCAGATTCCCAAGGATAAACGAGTGATTTGATTCGTGATTAGCAGTGTTCGTAGAGGAACGGCTGATATCTAAAGGCGTTCTTTTTCGACGCATCAATATTACGCGAGATTATGAAAATAAATAAAAAAAATTAAATAAAAATTTAAATTATATAAAAAAAATCGATGGAAAAGAGAGAAGTTAAAGGAGAGAAAATAATTTTAAAATTTTAAAAAAATTGCAGTTAGAAAGGAGAGAGAAAGAAGAGAAAAGAAAAAATTATTTTTTTAAAAAATTCAAAATTACAGAAATTAAGAGTTTTAAGAATTGGGGGAAGTCACGACAGAGTAAGCTTCGGATTATGTTTGTGGAGTCCCTTCACTATAGAAAACATATTAAATATCGTTGAATCATTGATCCAACCTATGAAATTATTTTGATCGCCAATGTATTTCCAAAGTATATCTAAAAACTTACCATATATAAAAAATTATCATATATAAAACCCTAGTATCCTAATAATTTATTCAAATTGGTTTATGTTATTGTTATCCCCACGGAAGGTATATATCATCAGTCATCGGCCATATATACCTAATTGTAATAACTATATCGTCCAATGCACATGATAGTTAAGCTAGGTTTGATAAAATAAATAAACATCATGTTTAATTAATTAAATAACCTGCGATTTTTAATAAAATAATCAAATATTAAACAACAAAAATTGTATGGTACCGCTTGAGATTGATTCAAATTTTTTATTTTTTCATCCGGTATAAATGTGATTGTTTAGAGAGCATGAAATATATTTAATCTAACAATGTTTATTGAATTTTTTATTATAATTAATATTGTGATATTCAATCATTTTAATTAAAAATGAAATCTTAATAAACATGTAACTTTTTTAGATATGGACACATATGATTAAACAATTTAAAAAACGTCACTCAAGCAAAGCAAGAATGAATGTGAAGATTATACTAAGCAATTTAAACTCTTTATTAGTATATAAATGTGATAAGTAAAGTGGAGCATTTCCAACCTCTTAATTAGATTTATTTACAATACAACACATATAACTCAGATCTAAGTTTAACTATATAACTCGATATATATTGAGTCAGTTAAGTTGGAGCTTTTTTTTTTTTTTTTTTTGATGACATATCGTAATTAATTTGAGCTGATTTTCTCTACGTAGTCATACACAAATTGAAGTGGACAACTTGATCTTGCTTTTGCGTGATTGTGACTTGTGAGCATTAAAATTAAAATCTTTGAATCCAATCAACTCTAAGATTCATTTATTTATTACTCCACTTTTTCGAGAGTTAATAATTCTATGCAATGCCCCCACTATAGTGTAGCATAAATATAGTTAGATTATGCTCAATTCATATATAGCTAATGGAGCTGAGTATATATAATATTATTAATATATGCTCAATTCATATATAGCTAATGGAGTTGAGTATATAATATTATTAATATATGCTCAATTCATATCTAATGGAGTGTATAGATTATGCTCAATTCATAGCTAATGGAGTATATAGATACTAGCTATGTGCTAATGATTTGGATAAACTGCCGTCGCATCATAGAATCACCTGTAAATTTAATTGACCAATAACGTGTCTCCTCTAATTTTATTTTATTTTTTGCACAATATTTACAAGTTTTTAAATAATAATATACATATAAATTCATTTTTAAAAGAATTCTATTTTCTCTGTCATCAGACGACTCCTTACACTTTTTTAAAATAAATAATTGATAAAATTTATATGAGATTATTTTATGCATACGACAAGTTTACATCACATATAATTGATAATATGTACTTTCAACGTTTACTATTTATGTGTAATTTAATGAGAAAGTTGTTTAATATTAGTATTAATTAAATGAAATAAAGTAGATGATAGTATAAAAGTTTTTTGAGTAATAATATAGTATTAGTAATAAAATAGAGTAATGAAATGTGTAATTTTAAGATGTTTGAAAAATGTAGTTTAAAGTGAAAATGTTTTATTGTCAAATTAAGAAATGTTGAATTTAATTAGGATATCATTTTTGGCAAGTGGTGAATCTAAAATGAAATTGATGGAGTGTTATTCGGTGCAACAAAAAATAGTTAGTTGATTTATGTGCAATTTCGATAATAGTTAAATGAATGTAGCTAGTGTTATTACACTTACTTTTACAATATGTGTACCTAAATGAGTAGTTATACATGCCTATTAACAAAATAGGCCAATAGTCAACATGATGATCAACACCGTGAGGAGGCTGTTACAAATGCATTGCATAAATAATTGAGGAACGTGGATACTCCCAATGAGCGGAAATACTACCTTTCTTGAAATTCACTTGTGACATGCATAAAAAGGGCATACATTTGGCTCGGAAACTAGTTCAGAGATTATATGTACTTCAGGGATGACCTTGAGACAGGGCGGTAGAGGTGACTGTGTTGGACTTGAGATTTCGGGGCCTTATTTATATATATATATATATATATATAGTTTGACGAAAGATGTGTGATTAAATACTTTTTTTTCTTGTAGTGAATAAAATACAAATGTTATGTGTACATTTTGTGCACGATCCGCACGTGCACATTTCTATAAATTTTGTGCATGATATGTATATGCATGTTTCATGCACAGTTCATATGTACACACAGAGGCGGACCTACCTATAGCCCTAGGGGCCTTGCCCACCCCCACCCGTACCCTTACCCCTACCCCACTCCCCTATGGTCCTATATATATATATTTTAAATTAATAATAAATTAATTCAATAAATCATTTTAATTTAATGGTGAATTTATTGTAAAAGTTGTCTCAAAATAAATTATATATTACAAATTTGATATTTTATATACCTATATATAAAAGCAATTATTTTGTAGGTATGTTAATTATAAAACTAACAAACGAATAATTACTATTGTATTAGTTTAATATATTTGAAATAGGTTTGCAATTAACTCGTGCACTGGTGGAGTATATATAAATAAATAACTTAGCCTCTTAAAAAAATTGATGAGAAAAGATAAGTTATATAACTGATCTAGTTTAATTTAATAATTTCATTAATTTTGCAACAATCATATATTTTAGATCATTATTTTTTTTTGCTCCCCCACATCGATCGAGTCCTGAGTCCGCTCCTGTGTACACATTCCATACTTATTTTAAGATTTTTTTTATTCTTAGAGGTTTTCTTCACTTACCGTTTTTACATTTTAGCCTTTTATACCCTATATACAAAGTAATTTTCCACTTTCATCCATCCTCATTATGCAATAACTTGAAGAAGAGACTTACTACGAAATCTCAGTACCCGACTCTGAGTATTACACAAATAAATCTCTATACTAACACACAAAATCTATCTATCTCCGTATATGCATAGATGTCTCTCTAAATTGAAACCATCCTAAACAAATTTGTGTGTTATAAAATTGAAATCCCACTATATATATATAAATAATTACTCATGAAATAAAATTTTAAAATAATATCTAATTTTTATCATCTTGAATGCAACACTATAATTATTATATATTTATTAATGTACCAAATAATTATCACCATCATTATTAATAATATGTGAAAACGTTATAATTTATCTTCACATATAATTTTTACCTCAATTTTTTCGTCTTATCATTATATATATGCACCACCACGTCCTTCATTACAATTTACAGATAGCCAAAGATTGAACAATTTTTTTTTTTTAAAGGAGAGATTAAACCAATTATTAGTCCACTAATCCTTACTTAAATTTAAAATTACAAGAGGCAAATTAAGCAGTAAATTAATCAAAGATACCAAATAAACAAACAAACCCACCACCAGATTTTATTTTCTAGTGTTAGTCTCACTAATCAAAGGTAGGTACAGCAAATTAATTTAAGATACCAAACAAACACACCATCATACTTTATTTCCTAAAATTTATTAGTCTAACTGGAGATAAGATTGTATTTTAATTATTTAGTATTATTTATATTTTATATAGTGTTAGAGCTTTGTTTAGGTTTTGATTAATTATTAGTGAGCCGGGCTTTTAGGGCTTACACACCTAAAACCCTAGTTTACCTATTATAAATACGAGTCTCAAAAACATTGTAAAGGGAGTTGATTGAATAGAAAAATATTGGGCTTTATCCCTTTTGACGTGTTTTATTTGTATTCTTCCAGTATTCATTGTATATTTCGGGTATTCGTAGAATCAACGGATTTACGTGTGTATCGTACTTTCGCCTGCATCACTAACTAAACAAAGTTATACCCAGACAACGTGCACGTTATATTTTATTAGTCTTACTAATTTAGACAGCATTCTGCATTAAAGTGGGAAATTAAAAAATTAAATAAAGTAACACTGACTTTTGATTTTGAATATTAAAAGACTTTTTTTTTTTTTTTTTTTTGACAAAACAAGGAGACAACAAAATGGAAAAGGATCAAATCATCAACGTCTCCTTGAGAGTCTGAACGTCCACTTCTTCAATTCAATCATGAGGAATAGAAGAGTTAAAAGCCTTCTGGGCTATCTTATGGACAAAACCATTAAAATTTCTACTGATGTGCTGACAATTCCACACTAAAATTGTTCGCAATCAGATTTTGAATATTAAAAGACTTTCCAAATAAACTACTACTCCGTAATAAATTTCTTTCAAATTATATACTCAATTTTTTAGTACACATCGATAAGAACTGGAGTACTAATATTCTTTTCATACACGTAAAATATAATACTCCTTTTCCCGAAATAACATTTATATGTATGTGTGCACATAAATTAAGAAAGTGTAATATTTAGTAAAATTAAAATCTTTATGTATAAAGTTAAAAAATGAGTTAATTCAAAAATAATAAAATTTTGTGTAAAATTGAGGATATTATGAGAGTGTAGTTTATAAAAAAAATTTATATTTTAAGGGTGCAGATGTCATTGTGAATAACAGTAAATAAAACGCCATTTAAAATAAATAACTTTATTTTTTTAGTAAATTAAAGTAACTCTAATTACCGTTGTCATTTGAAATTATTTTATATTAAATGATGTGACCATATTAGAAATTATGATCTGTAGCTTTGGTTTATTGGGCACAAGCCTAAAAGGGGTAGCCCAAAAAAAAAAGCCCAAGATTGACATACATATAATGGTGACATTTTAGTTTTAAAAATAAAATTAAAAAATAGGTGACATTATATTTTATTAGGATATATTGTTTTAACTGAATTATCACTTCCAATAATAAGTCTTTTTTTATTGAAAATATTTTTTTAAAGAGATAATATCCTAAAAAAAAAAAAAAATCTATTTATACAACGAGGCCTGTTGCTCTGTCAAATGAGATTTGCATTATTTTGTTACAAGGCTTACAAGTTACAACCCAAGCTGGCCTGATTGGCTGATTATCAAGCCAATTTTTTTTACTTTCTTCTTATCATTAGCTGCGATGATCGGACAAAAAAACCATAAAACATATATGGTGTAAGAAATTATCCGTAATGTGTAAGAAATTATCCCAATTACGGAGTAGTATTTTTTTTTCTTTCAGAAATGAAATTATGAAGAACAAGAACAAACATTGAGGACATCCACAAAGATTGAAGGCTCGTCCCTAGCCTGTGCCACTGAATTGACACTTCGATTTACCCATCTAACAATACATCCATTTTGCCCCCAAGAAGATTTTTTGCAATTGTAATGTAGTTTCCGAGCTACGAGTCATCATTCCTCCCCAGTTGGATTGCATCCCATACCCTATTCGCATCCGTCTCGATCACGGCCCTCCCATATCCCAATTGAAATTTAAAAAATGACAATGTGAAGATATGAATGCTACAGTAGTATTTTTTTTAACCCAATCACCATATATTCGCATATCATCAATTTTTAACTAATAAATAAAATTTCAGTGCTCTAGTTAGTCTAATTCAAATTGCGTCAACATGAAGAATACTAATTAAATTCCAATGCCAAAGTATAGTACCAACCCAGAAAAGAAAGAAGATTCGTAAAGTAAGGAATAAGGATGAAACAATTATCTTGTTTACAATCAAGTAGTAGTACATAAAAAGAGCAACCGACCAAGTTAATTTTGTCCCAAATCAAACAAACTTTAAAGCAAACACAAGGGAAAAGAATCTGAGTAAAGCCGCCTGTTAAGAATAATGCACCATCATGATCATACCTCAACATCAAACAAACATATAATAATGAAATGATCAATCAAAAGAAAAGGAAGCATTTAACTAGCTAGCTAGATTTGATCAACAACATACATACTTCAACGATCATGAAAAACTCACCAATTCTCCTCAAAGCTGGGATTCCCCTGGCTTTGAGTTTGGCTGGTTTTATCATCGCCAGGATTGCATCACAACAATCTCAAATCCACAAAGATATTCAAGACCCCGATCCTTGTGAAACATTAGAATCATCACCACACGTAGAAGAAGAAAACCGTGAAGTACTGAAAGAAGAGATATTTGGTCTAAAACGACGAATAGAAGCAATGCAAGATAGAAAATGGCAGCTAGAAAAGCAGTTTCTTCACTATCAAGACTTGAAGGATCATGAAATGGTGCTAATGGAGCGTCTTAACAAGATGGTGTTGGAGACGAATAAAGTCGAATTTCTGATGAGAGAGATTTCATTTATAGAGGAAACAAGCCAGAGATTTGAGGACATTGTTGTGGATCATTTGAATCTCTCGATGTTCCTTGAAACTTTTAAATCAGAAAATGGGAAGCTTCATAAGAGGGTCAAGAAGCTCCTGAGGAAAAATAAAGAACAAGATAGGATTTTGAGGAGACAAACTAAGCAAATTCAATGCAAAGAAATGGAGCTGGAATTGAAGGGTGATTGCATCAGGGAGACGAAGCTCGTTATAGAGCGATTGCAATGGGAGAAAAACGCGCTTTCAGACAAGTTAAAGGCAGCAGAAGAATCTAAGGTTCATCCCAATTTTAAATCAAGAATGAATCAGCTAAATTAATCATCTATATGCTACTCTTTACGTTGTACTTTTCACAACATATTATAAAATTAAAATGTAGGAAGAACTGATACAGCTAAGGTGGAGCAATCACGAGTTGACGGGGAAGGACAAAGAACAACATCATGAAGAAAACATGCAAATGGCTACTGAATCGGGAGGGATTGGATCAGATAATCAGGTAAACAGATGCAATATAGGCGAAGGTGGCTCGTATTTTGGGACGAAAACACAAAATTGTGCAAATTCTAGAAGGCGAAAGCTGATCAACAAGTTCAAAAGATGGATGGAAGGCTGTGAGAAAACTAAGATGGAGAAGCATAGAAGCAAGTGTTTTCCAAGGCGTTCTGTTTCAGATGAAGATTATCTTCATGCAACAAAGCTAGTCACGCAATAGTGTATAATTTGTTCAAATGTAACAAGATTAGGAATTTGCCCATGGAATGAATGTTATTGTCAAACAATCTAAGGCACACCTCTAATTCTCCAAAAAGAAAATTCTCTATAATTTATGATATTCATTTTGATCAAATTAGGCAGGGCCAAACAAATAGAAATAGGAGTATATGAAAAATAACTACAGTAAATAAGATGAAAAGAGAAATAGGGCCAAACAAAGCTAGTCAGGCAATAGTGGTAAATAGAGTCGATAAAATGTCAATTTGAATAAGATGTACAAACAACATCGAGTATTCCATAGCTAGAGTTTATAGCAAGAGTATGTGTCACAATATTGGACGTCTCGTCTAACCAAACTAATCTCAAGATAAGAGTGTACAATTCGACTCAACTCAATTGCTTATTGAGATTTTAAGTGAAGTTATAAAGCTAATAAGTATATTAAGTTGGACTAATTTTTTATCTTTTTTTTTTTTTGGAAAAACTGAGAATGTGGCTACAATTCATAATTGTATTATCCTTTCATTCGGTGTGCATAACTGATTTTGATCCGTTCCTTAAACTGTCAACTAGTAGCAAAGAAGGAAATGGAACTCTCTCTTCTTCTACATCATCCACTCAAATCCACCTTCTTCCACTACCACTCCTTTTCTACCACAGGGAAGAAGCGGAGCGCATCATTGTTGGGATGCCGCTGTTCATCTCCATCTCTCGAGGCCCAGGGCTCTGCTCAAAAATTGTATTTGCTTAACGACGGAAGGAGGGCATTAATGGGTTGTCTCCTTGCAGCAGGTTAGCGCCTTCGAATCTGGGTTTCGTTACTTTTTTTTTTTTTTTTGGGGGGGGGGGGGGGGGATTTTTGCTGTATTTAATTCTATAGATTTTTGTCATTGTGGGGATTCTGATTGATTTTTGTGCTGAATTGAATGAAGTCATCTGGAAGTAATCCAAGGGTTTGAAATCTTCTATTCCGTTTTTACTATGGAATTGAGTTATTGTTATTGGATTTAGGAAACTTTTCATTCAATTTCCAGTTGGTTTTCACAGATTTCATACCAATGATGCGCCAAATTCATTCTTAATTCTGCCGGAAGTCCTTTAGTAGCTCAAGAAGCAGCGTCTTACTTGCTAAAATAACATTTTCATTCGCATGAATTGATCAATTACAAGAAAATTTGTTACAGTATTTCATTTCTCTTAATATGCCAAGTAGCGTTTAGTGGCACTCATGAAGCTATTGTTGATCAGCTGCTGGAGTGTCTTTCGATGAAGCAGCTAGTGCAGTGAGCACAAGCAGAAGAGCTGTAAGTCCTTTCGTTCAATTATACAAATCTCGACTCCAAACATGTTCTCATGATCAAATATTGATTTTCTTGGTGCCTGTATTCTTTGATTCTGGATTCGGTAACAGTAAATTTCTTTATCTGCTGCAGCTAAGAGGAGCCAAAATTCCTGAAAGTGAATATACAACCCTACCAAATGGTTTAAAGTTAGTAACAGCTGTCAAATTCTCTGCTTTACTTATGTTTGATTTGACTATTGTGTTACTTAGTCGAGGCTGTTAATTTTGGTGTCAACTTTAATTCTTTTTAATCTAAATTTGGTTTTGATGTGTTTCAATTTCCATGTCTCTCACTGATATATATACTTTCCTTATTGGTTCTCTCGTATTTTGAACATCTTTACTTTTATTATATGTTTCTGCAGTTGCTAGTATTACTAACCATTATTTAAAGCATTTCACGCCTCAGTTTTCTGATAGATATCATTTTGAAGGTACTATGATCTGAAGGTCGGCGGGGGACCTAAAGCTGTAAAGGGATCTCGGGTGGCAGTATGACTGTTGCACAGTTAAAAAAATTATTATCTTAGTACATGGATTTTAATACTATGTAAATCTGGCCTTTATGCATACACCTCTAATGTGAAAATCTCTTAATGTTATTATTTATTACAGAGCAGCAACATTTAAAAACTAGGCATTGCATGTTGACCTCTCCATGCATTTCCCAAATCATGTATAAAACTTAAAAAGTAAACGAATCAGCGCGTTCTGACATTATTCTATCAGTTTTAGCTCTCATCTCCGGGGGATTACTACTTTTTCCAGTTGATTGGCTGCTTCTGTCCTTTTCATGTTAGCAAACTTCTATTATGCGTTCATAAATTGAAAAAACTGTTATGTTTATTAAGGTTAGAAATCTGGAAGTCAAGAAATAATGTTAATGTCCTTGAGGTTTTAGTCGAATGCATAAATGAGAAAAACAGATTTCTTTATTTGAGGAAATCTGGTGTTTCCACAAGCATAGATGTTAGATTTTACTTGATTAAAAATAGAACAGCAGAAGTACCACCCCTTATACTTAAGTTGGTGACGATGCAAAATTTTCAGGTTCACTAGTTCTTATGACTTTTACCTGTTGCATTCCTAATCAGAAATTGCCTCATACTATTGCTTGCTTTCAATTTGATAGATCCATTATGTTGCCAAATGGAAAGGCATCACATTTATGACGAGCAGACAGGGCCTCGGTGTTGTTGGTGGCACGGTAAGATCCAAAGATTGCTACGATACATCTTGGTTTGTCGAGTGTGTTAAATGTTATAGCATATTATCCTTTGTGTTTTTTCTCGAGTCGTGTTCGTTTATTTTTCTTGATTATCAGTATGTGATCATGACTAATTTATGTGTTTTTTGTGGTTATGTAGCCTTATGGATTTGATGTTGGTCAATCTGAGAGAGGAGCAGTTCTTAAAGGATTAGACTTGGGAGTTGATGGCATGAGGGTCGGAGGCCAGGTAGATTCGTCTCATATAACCACAATTAAAACTAGCAGTAGTATCTTTTTTTATGAAAATCATCTACTTTTCTTGTTAATGTTGGGAATTTAGTTGTTATGTTGATTTGTATTTACATTTTATGCAGAGGTTGTTGATAGTACCTCCTGAACTAGCTTATGGAAGTAAAGGTGTACAGGAAATTCCTCCTAATGCAACAATTGAGGTAATTAATCAGAATAAATAAAATACTTTCGTGTTGATTTGATTTCAACTTTACTGTGGATCCTCTTTTTAAATGATTTTGAATTTTGTGCAGATGGACGTTGAATTAATATCTATCAAGCAAAACCCATTCGGGTATGTCATTTTTTCCTCTAACCCTTTCACTATTTTCCATTTTGCTGCCACTCAGTACAACACCATCGTCTTATTTTTTATGCAGGTCTGCAGTTAAACTTATTGAAGGATAACATAGATGGCTATATTAATTATTTACATGTTTCGATTTTTCTCTTATTTCTTAAAAGTACAATATTAAATGAGAAAAGAGATCGTGAGCATATTTATAATGAAAATGCACCGAAAATTCTCATCCCATAGTAATTTTGGTGTACATGACATGATCTTGTATTTTAATTTAGTGTTACTTATTTCAAACTCAGTTTGAGACTACTTTGAGACTAAATATAAATATGAATTAAATAGGAGATCTCAAACTCAGTTTGAGACTACTTTGATTGATCGGTTATAATGCAACACCACCACCATCAAATGTTAATTGCAACAATTTTTCATGTAAATAGTTTAGATTTCATGCCCGGTAAATTGCACATAGTAATTTTGGGATTTGATTCTTTTTAAATAAAATTTGAAATTACCCAAAATTCTTTGAGATTTTTATTTTTAAAAAAAAACTCTAATATTATACTATCGATAGATTCTCAATTTTGTTAGTAAAGTAAAAAAATATTTAAAAGTTAACTAAATAGAATAAACATATTTTTTTGTGGGTAAAGTCTAGTATGCACTGGAGTGCATGACATGTACTTGAGTTCATAGTGACTAGTAACTTATTTTGGACTAATAGAATCCAATGAATTTTCCTAGAAAGTGTAGGGTAAAATGAATTGTTTCAAGACCGGCCCTAATTTCTTTTATTGAGATGATCCTTAATGAAATGAAAACAAAATTCACTTAATTGATACATAAGATAGAAGTACACTTACTAATTGGATATAAAATTCATTTCAAGACCTTTCATCGAATCATGTCATGAAGAGATTCTACTCCTCCCCTTGAACTAAAGCAGACCAACCCTTTTTTGTGAACCTAAAAAGAAATGAGCACATATGTAATTTATTAATTTAGAAAAATGAACAATAAACATTTTTTTTCTTTTTGGAAAAAAATATACTGTACTAGTTTTTTAAGTTAAAAAATTAACTTTTAGTGGTCAATATATCATTGTTATTCGAAGAGATGATACCATTTTTTACAAATGAATCGTATTTGCTACTGCAAATTGTAGAGGTTATAAATAAAACTAAATTAACTAATCCATATTTTTAGACGGCGATCATGTATTCAATATATAAACGATAATCCTTTAAAATTTATGTGTATATATATATAAGATAATAATTAATCTTTTTTTCCTATAAATCAGTAAATTCATAGAGATAAAGTGGGATAGCTCAAGTGGTTGGAGCACCACTACCTAGGCCTTAGGTCCTGGATTCGAGTCATGGGGAGGGGAAAAAGGGATGGGTATTTAACTTGTAACAAAAAAAAGTAAATTCATAGAAAAAATACAATGATAATGAGATTATATATTTTCAGCATAAACCTTTGTGCACTGCAGCCCAAGTCTGAGGAGAACCTCAAGTATAGTAGAACTCACTATAATACTTTATTATATTGATCTCCTTTATAAGTATCGCCCCTGTGTTTTCAGATCTGTTTTCCTTTTGTTGCTACTCAGAAGAATTGACGAATTGTAGCCATGAAGATGGCGATTAGGGTTTTTCTGCTTCTCCTCATCTTCCTCGCTTCATCATGTCCTACTCTTTCTCTATACGAAGACCAAGTCGGCCTCATGGATTGGTCTGCTTATACTCACTCTCTCATATGCTTATGTATTGTGCGATTAATTGTGCTCTTGGCGAATTTGATGGTTGAATTCTTTGAGATTCTGTAGGCATCAACAGTACATAGGGAAAATAAAGCACGCAGTTTTCCACACACAGAAGGCGGCTAGGAAGCGCGTTGTGGTGTCAACTGAGGAGAATGTTGTCGCTTCGCTTGATCTTCGCCATGGAGAGATTTGTAAGTGTTCTCCCCTTTCAAATTTAGTTTTCCATCTAGTTTAGAGTTGTAATTTGATTGTCGTGCAGTTTGGAGGCATGTTTTGGGACCCAATGACGTCATCGATCAAATTGATATTGCGCTTGGAAAGTGTAAGCAATCATCTCAGTATTCGTTTTTTGTTGTTATGTTTGAGATTTGTTTAATGTGTTAGTGCGGATTCTTAGTCAGTACATGTTACAACGATAATTGGCTATTCTCGAGCATATTGGTTGACCTACCATGAGATTCAGATAGATACCTTTTGTTCTCATTATATATCATGTTTTCACATCTAGGAGAATTGAGTAGTTTGCTAAATCTTCTATTATGCTGAACAAAGTGAAAATAACTCATATTGGTTTGATCAGCTTGAACGGACAATAACGTGATAGTTGATAGTTAAGGAAACAAACTGCTTTAACACTTGATGTATTTAAGTTATACGTGTGTGGATTAATGTTTATCAGGTTAAATTTCATGACTTCGCAGATGTTATTACTCTGTCATCTGGAGGAAGTGTCTTAAGAGCTTGGAACCTTCCTGACGGCCAGATGGTGTGGGAGTCGACACTTCTTGCCTCAAATCCCTCAAAGCCGTTATTACTAATTCCAGTGAGTGAAAATTGATATCCTCAATTATGGCTCTTGGATTGCTTAACCTCGTCTTAATGGAATCTTTTGTAGATGTGAATGTGCACACTGCTGAAATCACAGTTTCTAAATTGTGATTTCCATTTGTCTTACTTGATAAGATTGTGAATTTGATGAATCAACCATGATTCACTTTTCAACTATGTTTAGTAACTGAGGTTTGCTAAGCAAAGAATTGTGTTTTCTTGTGGAAGCACAGCCCTAAGTCACTGTCATTCCCTGCTAGTGCATACTTCACCCTAGCTACTGTTTGGACTTTTGGTGTTGAGGCATTGGTTCTCATTTAAGTGCAACAGACTGAACTAAAACTACCCCTAATTGCACATAGTGGTATAAACGAATTTTACGATTTCCTCTTTGATGTGTTAAATGTTCCCATAAGCTGACTTTATTGAACTCTTGTAACAAATTATTCAATGTCTTTTTACTAACATAATGTTATTTTGAACTGATTTATCCTGATGAATAATCACTCATATATTAGATGCTTTATGTATATGTGAATGTAGTACAGTTCTCACCCTTAAGTCTGTTTTATATTTGTGGGTTGGGTGACTGAAAACACAGGTGAACCTTTTGATTCTCATTACCTTCTTTATAACCCAATCTTAGGATTTTTGGGTAATTATAGCGATATAGTCACAATTCTATCAGTATCCTTGGGAAAGACCAGCTGTTTTCTGGATTTGTTTTTCACAAAACGCTATATTCAAAGAAGATTATATTTCTGTTATTACTTGAGAGGCTCTATATTTAAACTTGATTTTGGTCATGATTCAAATATCTGTCATTATTTGCTGGAAATGATTTAATCCACTATTATTTTGGTACAGACAAATTTGAAGGTTGATAAGGACAGCGTAATGTTTGTTTATGGTAATGGTTTTATCAATGCTGTTGCAAGCATTGACGGTGAAGTTATCTGGAGAAAGGACTTAGCTTCTGAAGGGTTCGACCCTAAAAATGCCAAAAAAAAATTTCACCTTGTCTTTTCATTGGCTAATTTCCTTCTATTTTGCAGCATTGATGTCGAACAGTTAATATATCCAGATGGAAGTGACACAATATATGCAGTTGGTTTGCATGGTTCATCCCAGTTTGATGTTTATCAACTCAATGCTATTACCGGTGAGCTGTTGAAGCATGATAACATGATGTTTCCTTCTGGTTTTTCTGGGGACTTGTCACTTGTGACAGACAACACAGCAGTGGCAATGGATTCTACTGGAACAATTTTGGTTGCTATACACTTCCAAGATGGACAGATTAGTTTTCACCAGACACATGTTTCAGAACTCATTCAAGATTTTTCAGGGGCAGCTGTTATATTACCCTCGAAAATTATTGGAACATTTACTATAAGAACAGATAGCTATGTTGTCTTTATTATGGTGACAAATGAAGGCAAGTTGGAAGTTATTGGGAAACATGGTCACGCAACTGCTGTCAGTGATGCTCTATCTCTTCCGGATGGCCAACAAGCGTTTGCCCTAATTCAGCATCATGATAGTAACATTCGTCTGTCTGTGAAGCTTGGTAATGATGACTGGACATCCTATATAACTGAGGAAACAATTCAGATGGATCATCAGAGGGGAACTGTACATAAGGTTTTCCTCAATACGTATGTTCGGACAGACAGGTCAAATGGATTCAGGGTTTTGATTGTCATGGAAGACCATTCAGTGTCGTTGTTACAGCAAGGCGTGATTGTTTGGAGTAGGGAGGACGGACTGGCTTCCATTGTGGATGTGAAAGCATCAGAGTTACCGGTTGAAAAGGCTGGTGTGTCAGTTGCGAAAGTAGAACATAGCCTTTTCGAATGGCTTAAGGTAAAAATTGTTTAATTAAGCTGACATGACTATCAGTACAGGTTCCGTCTGAGATCTAGATATATCATACATTGGCATAATATAATCATGTTCTCATGGAGGGTATCATCTTTTTGTCCTGGTAGAGGCACGATAAAAGAATATGGACCCTTTCTTTCTCTTTTTATCTGCTAATACTTTATATGCTATTTCTGAAGGAAACTTTTGTTCCTAGTAATTGATGTCAATAAAGTAAATATCTTAACCTGTCAAATTTCTGAGAGTTTGTTGCATAATCTATTGATGTCTCATTGTTATCACGATCCTTTTTGAAGTGGAGCAGTGCTTTGACTGTTTCTTTTCCAACTATCCTTCTTTTGAAAGGGACATCTGTTGAAGCTCAAAGGAACTCTAATGATAGCAACCCCTGACGATGTGGCAGCCATTCAAAAACTGAGGCTGCAAAGTTCTGAGAAGAGCAAGATGACTCGGGACCGAAATGGTTTTAGGAAGCTACTCATTGTACTTACTCGAGCTGGAAAACTTATTGCACTGCACACAGGAGATGGAAGAATTGTGTGGTCTCGTTTATTGAAGTCTCTTCGTAAATCTGAGACGTGTGAAAATCCTATGGGGATTAGCTTACGTCAATGGCAGGATCCTCATCATCATGCGTTGGATGAAAATCCATCTGTTCTGGTTCTTGGAAGATGCGGGCACAGTTCAGATTCTGCTGGAGTTCTGTCTATTGTGGATGCATACACAGGGGAGGAGCGCAATAGTATGGGACCCATTCATTCCATTGCACACATAATTCCATTGTCTTTAACCGATTCCTTGGAGCAGCGCTTACATTTGCTAATAGATGCAAATAGGCGTGCTCATTTGTATCCCAGAACTTCTGAGGCTCTTGGCATTTTTCAGCAGGAATTAGGGAACATATATTGGTATTCAGCTGAAACTGATAGAGGTGTCCTAAGGGGTCATGGAGTGCAGAAAAATTGTGTCCTTGAGGTGGCAGATGACTTCTGTTTTGACGCAAAAGACTTGTGGTCAATTGTGTTCCCATCAGAGTCAGAAAAGATTGCTGCAACCGCAACAAGAAGTTTAAATGAGGTGCTTTTCTTCTTTTATCCCTGTTTTGTAAGAACTTAAGTTCTGGCTAATAGGGACTTCTGATTTTCCTAAGAAGAAAGTTGTGTGATGTTATTTGACTGGTTTTGGTACCAGAAAGTGTTTTCTCTGTAGTTGTTAATTTGCCTATCATTTATACCTACAACTTAGTTTCTTTTATAGCATTGCTGTTGCGGCAGAGATGCTGGCTTCAAACGCTATTATCATCTTCTTTCTTAACTTGAGCACTGATGAGACCTGGATAAAATTTCTATTCATTTCTTCTTATGTTGATATCCTTCTGTTATTCTGTTGTAACAAATTTCTGTGCTTGCTTAGTTCCATAAATCTTGCCTTGTCTTGCGTTCTCTATTAATAAATTGGGTTGAATAGTGAATACGCGATATTTGATTTACCTCATTGCTGGATTCTGCAATTTATTAATATTCTACTTCCCTGCTCTTGGTGTGGCGATGTTGCTGGATTCTGCAATTTATTAATTTGCTACTTTCTGACATGTTATGTATAAGATAGATCAACAGCATGAAAAACTCCAGTATTTGTGTATGGCTAAAATCTCAAATTTGGCTATGACACAGTCAATGTGCTATGTACCTTTGGTTGGCCTTGCTGCAGTTGTCCCAA
The DNA here is from genome assembly GCA_963675135.1 of Galeopsis tetrahit. Classification (NCBI taxonomy): domain Eukaryota; kingdom Viridiplantae; phylum Streptophyta; class Magnoliopsida; order Lamiales; family Lamiaceae; genus Galeopsis; species Galeopsis tetrahit. The sequence goes on along the minus strand of OY776129.1, from coordinate 66,115,662 downwards.
TTTTTGGGATATTTTAGACCTTTCCTCTTTGATGATTTTCATTTGACTATTTGTTTTCCTATTTTACTTCAGGTAGTTATTACTCAAGCCAAGGTGACAGCAGATCAAGAAGTGATGTACAAATATATATCAAAGAATCTGCTGTTTTTGGCAACTGTTGCGCCTAAAGCTATGATTGGTTCAGTTACCCCAGATGAATCATCTCTGTTTGTTTATGTAATTGATACTATAACTGGTCGTATCTTGCACCGCGTGACCCATCATGGTTCACAGGGTCTTGTACATGCGGTAAGTCTACCTCTTATTGCTATCATATACGTATATCACAGAATAAAAAACAAAAGATTGTGGAAAACTATGCTCAACACAGTATTGTACTATTGTTAGAGTTTTTTTTTTTCCTTTTCAATTTTTTTTTTCTTTGCAAAAACTGAATTGTTTACCATTATTTTTACTCTCTATGAAGGTCCTTAGTGAGAATTGGATTGTCTACCACTACTTCAACCTTAGGGCACACCGATATGAAATGTCTGTCATTGAAATCTATGATCAAGCTCGTGCGGTACTTGTTCATCTTTTTCTCGTGTGATTTTTTATATTCTCGTGGTTGTGTAGTATCTTAAACTATTGTGATTTGCAGGATAACAAAGATGTGGTGAAGCTTGTTCTTGGGACCCATAATCTTACATCTCCTATAACAGCTTACTCCCGCCCTGAAGTCTTCACAAAGTCGCAATCTTATTTTTTCACCCATTCCTTGAAATCAATTGCAGTGACTTCAACAGCCAAAGGCATTACTTCCAAGCAGGTTCTTCTTGGGACAATTGGTGATCAGGTCGGTTTTTCATAATTACCATAACTATCTTACTATATTGTAGTGCGGTGTTGTAGACTTGTATTTTAGTACATCATATCATTTCTCCATTTGCAGGTTTTGGCTCTTGATAAGCGGTTTTTAGACCCCAGGAGAACACTTAATCCCACTCAAGCTGAGAAAGAGGAAGGAATTATTCCACTTACAGATTCATTACCAATTATTCCTCAGGTGATGATTATTTATTTTAGATTGTTGTATGTATGCTTACCTTGTTCTGAAGTTTGTTGTAAATGTGTAGCTAACAATGTTTGTTGGTGTTGGCAGTCTTATGTAACTCATGCTCTTAAGGTGGAAGGTCTGAGAGGCATAGCAACATTTCCTGCAAAGCTGGAGTCAACCACCCTCGTTTTTTCTTATGGGGTGGATCTCTTTTTCACTCGACTAGCCCCTTCTAGAACATACGATTCTCTTACAGAAGATTTCAGCTATGCTCTGCTTCTACTCACAATTGTTGTCCTTATCGTGGCTATTTTTGTTACCTGGATCTGGTCAGAGAATAAAGAGCTTCAGGATAAGTGGAGGTGAGTTCAAACTGCTTGCAGCTCCCATCTTTGTCCTGTGATATTCGTAGGATCACAGATGACAGAGCAGTCACTTTTGTAGCATGATCCCTCAGCCGATTAATTTCTTATTGGTGGGTAGGAAACCTCCAGCCCAATGTTGTAAATTGAGAAAGAACGGATAAATGCATGAAAAATACAAACTAGGGATTTGCTTTCATAATTTTGTTTTTTGTCATAGCGGAATATTGTCACTTGAGCAGTCTGTGGCCCCAACTATTTGAGTTAATTTAGAATCCGAATTTGTCTATTGATCATTTTGGATCATAGAATGATTCTTGATATTACTTTGACTTAGTATTAAATTTTGTTTTTCATTTTTACTATAATCCCTTTATTTTTCCTTTCTTTCCAAAAAAAAAAAGAGGTTCCCAATTTTTCTCATTGCAACCCCCCTTTTTTTTTTCTAAAAAGAAAGTTAAAAGTGAGCTAGAAAACAACTTGTTCAACTGACCAGCTTGCACACACTAATATTTAAAACTCATATCTTGATTTCAAAAAAAAAAAAACTCATATCTTCGAATTGTCCTCCATTTCTAAGTTAAGTTGGCTCCATTAGAATAAAAGGAAAAAGGAAATCACTATGAACACCTTGTTCTAATAATTGCATCTCAACTAATTCTGAGGAACACACTAAAAGCCTCAGAAAAGAATAACTATAAAAAGGAACAGTAATTGCGCATCCATCTTAGAAAAGAAGGTGATAACGCAATTGGCTGCTAATTGCTACAAATATAAATTAGCTTAGCCTATATTAGAATCGAAAAGAAAAAAAATTTACAAGAGGCACCCGATCACCATGAATGTAAGTATGAGAGCAGTATTTTTCCTGTGCATTATTCTCAAGAGTCTACTTGATGAGCTGCTGTTCACACTCAGCTGTCCAGCATTCATATACTCATCTTTACTGGAAGATAATGAGACATTCACGGACAAAGAACCTGAAAATATTCATCGTATGAGATATGGGGGAATTATAACCATTAGATGAGTGAAACTGATTAAATAAACTTACAATCATATTCTGCCCATCCTATTCTTTGGTGAGCCAAATCATAGACAAAGATTTTATCCTTGAGAACGAGATCTGGAAACAAGAAAATAGAGAATTCTTAGTCTCAGGTCTACTTGGTCGTCACAATTCTCTTTTAAATAAGAGCAAAATGGTAAAATTTATCAGGTCTTCAACACAGGACTTATGCTATATGAACATAAACAGGTAATCTTTCTTTTTACAGTAGATTTCTATTAAGTCAAAGAAAACTTGAGATATACTGGGAAACGCAAGGAATTCAACGAGGAAGGAATACGAAAAAAAATGTAGGTAATTCAATGAACATCAAAGATATTTCATTAAAGGAGGAAATAATAACAATTGAAAAAAAAGTTTCATGCCCTACACTGAAACTTTTGTCAAAGTCAGACCAAGTTGATTGCACAGCTTTAAGAAAGACTGCAGGAGAAATGATGGTGATTGAATTGATTGAGGTTTCCCCATCAGCATATATTGTATTGTTAAAGTTGTGTATTATGACAAACCGAAAGCCAATCTAAGAGGCAGTAACCTTATCGAACATATCATTACCTCCTAAAATTGATGGGCCTTGATTCTGAACTTTAATAAAGCCCAAGCACCACATTTCAGCACCATCCTGGAAAAGGGGTAACAGCTAAAGTTTTTACAAACTAAACAAGAGATGTAAAAGAAAATAACAACAGCAATGGTAATGGTAATATCACAGAAAACTGAGAAAATAATATATCAACTGACAAGAGAGATACTCACAAGAAAGCCCATGTGTATGAGGTAGTCAATTGGTCTTAGAAACATGGATGCACTCCCAGCAAAATTGAAAACAACTGGTGGAAATATCTCAGCTACACTGGTTACAGAAAAAACAGTTACCATTCAAGTTTCAATCAGGAATATTTTGTCAACAATCGTTTATTTGTATAGCTCTCAAATTTATGAATCGTGAGGGAGAAATTCAAACCTTGTATAGACTAAATAGCATTGGTTTCCTTTGGAGTTGATTGGTCTGGAAGTTGAAGAAACTGCAGCAGTTATCTGCAGGACAAGTAAGCCGTCAGGGTAAGAGTTGCAACAAACAGTAAGTTCATTCATTATAATGAATTAGCTTCATGAGACCTAATTGTTCAAATGGATCCAAATAAGGCTGCTTGAGTTTGTGCTAGACTAACTAAAATCTTAGGAAGTCAGATTATTTACAAGATATGATATTGAATTTACAGGAAAAGGAGAAATTTATTTCTTTCAAAATCATTTGTGATATGGGATGTATGTACTTAAGTAATTCAATTCTTAACTTGTTGCAGTCTAGTTGCACGAATACGGATACAAACAAAAGAAGAACCACACATATACCACCACCCCACCACCCAAAGCGACCAAAAAAAAAAAGGATAGAGGAGGTCAGTGTAGATATTTACAGCAGCAACAAAAGGATCATAAGCTCCTTCTACAAGATATGCCAAAGTTGTTCCAGAATCCACAATGGTTCCTTTGCTGCCTGATGTCATAAATACCCCTTGATCAATCGGCAACAATTGCCCATTCACAGCAATGCTTTGCAGATATAAATTGTAGTGAGACCTGAAAAATTAGCAATAAAAATCAAATACTGCAGAATCGTCAAAGGGCAAGCTCCACTACAATTTAAAGAAACCCACAATATAAAACAATGCTGCTTTCATTCCACAACAAATGTCAACTCAGCACTCAGCAGTAACAAATACTTGAAAATTCAGCTTTAAGAACAGAAAATAGGCTACGATCCCAATCACAGACTAACAAAACAAATATAACCATGAAGATCAACGTATATGTTGAAGTATTATTCACAGAATAGCTATAACTATCCAAACCTAACATAGATGCAGTTTGCTCAGATACAAAGATTAGAAGAAATGCCAACTGAATAGATGCCCATCAAGTGCATGAAATTTCAATTTCCAAATTGTTGTGTCACATGCATAATCAATGCAACATAATGTAATTAAATGAGTAAGAGAAAGAAATTGACTAAAAGAATGCCCAAAATTTACATCTTTCAGGAGATAAACGTACTGTGATGGAACAAGGGGTGTATAAACGATTCTTGGATCCAATATCTCACCAAGAACTAATGTACCTCCACCATTGCCCTCTCCTTTCAAGCAATGTGAAAATACTTTAGGTGTAATCCTACGTGATGATAATTGTGATATTACTGAAAGTTCCTGCCGGCCAAACCCAAATATTCCATCAACTGCTCTATCTGATTTAGTTAAGTCCCCATAGAGAGAAGTACTGCACCTGTTTCCAAACACATGAAAATTCTATTAGTGACAAGCTTAAATGAACATGAGATAGTAGAAAGAAACTATATATATAATTATGACTCAATATGTGAAAATAGTCAATAAAAAAGCTTACCCAAAGATGATAGGAGCAGAAGAATTAGCTACGATAGAGTTACCCAAGATTGTATCAAAAAAAAGCAGATCAGATACGTAAAATCCAGCAGTGCCGCTTCCATCTCCATACTGAAACGAGTAACCACATTGATTGCCTTCACCAAAGCATTCAGCAGACGACGTTTGAACTATGGAAGCACATAAATTATCTGAGCAGGAAATAGGGGAAACGGTTGAAGATGCAGCAGCATCAAAGAAATTCAGAGGAATCTGCAAGCACAACATAACATAGCGTTAGCCTAAATTGGATATCAAAGAAAACTCAAGAAATAGCATATAATAAGATAGAGAGCAAGAGTTTACTCACTCCCAATCCACTAGTCTTTGGGCAATCAGTACAAGAACTACAAGCAACCCATAAGCTGTCGCTCCCAGTATCGATTTGCACATTGAAGTCTCGTGGTGGAGATCCTAATCTCACTTTCGTAAAATAAAGGCTGCACAAACAAACAAGATCATACAATAACTCGAAATTACACTAAAGTTGATAGAAAAGTCCAAATAATCTACTTAAATGCAAACAAAGACTCTATTGAATTAGAGGAACAAAATGTTACAAATATACCAAAAACTCTCCTACTTTAAGGCGTGTTTATAATTTATGGAACTTAATTTCAGGAAAACAAAATTAATAACATTTCCAGAAAAAGAAAAGGGGGGAAACAGAATTTTGAGGGATGGGATAGAATTACCCAACGATATACGGGTCGGAGGTACCAACGACCCGGAAATCTACGACGCCGCCGGAAAAGCCCTGCAACATGCGCGCGTGGCGGCCACGGTCCCGAGCTGTAATTACCTCGAGCTCTACCTTTTCGTCGACCGGAAACGCCCTCTCCAGAGTGAGCACTCTATGAATTCCGGTGCCGGCGCATACCGCCGACATAAAGGTGGCCGTTGCAATAGTAACAGTCGCCGCCAATAGCGACATCAACCAGGTAGCCATCGCCGGCGCCCTAAAAAACCAACTAGAGTGTATATTCTTTAAATTTGAGTTCAAAGAAAAATCGACATAATTGTGTAGCTCCTTTTTCTGTTGGTACGAATTCTGCTGAGTAATGTCGTGTTAAGTAGGAGTACATCAAAATGAAAAAGAGCACAAATTCACACACGCAGACTCGCTCGCACACTGTATCAATACATACATACGTACAGTACGTGTGTATATATATAGAGAGAGAGAGAGGGATTCTGATTATAAAAAGGAAAGGACATATGTTTGCATATTTGTTTTCTTGAAAGCAGACTCTCATGGAATGGTTCTAAACTAAATTCACCTTATAATTTGGTTTTTTTTTTTTAAACTAAAATATTTACTACTCCGTATATAATAACTTTTGTAAAAGGTGAACTCAGAACATATTATAGGAGATGGCAATAATAATTACTTGTAAATCCATTAATTTATAAATATGAGATTAATGATTTATTTTTTTCGACATCATGAGATTAATGATTAGTTAAAACAAAAATGACATCCTATTTTTTTGTTTTTTTACTCTAATAGAGAGAGTTGTGATTTTTTACCCGATATATTAATTCAAACTAATGAGAATTTCTATATTTGGAAATAAGAATCAAAATACCTTTTTCAAGTTAATAGCCTTTACTACTTTACTACCAACCGTCGATTATCGTTCAATTAAAAAAAAATATGTTGTAAAATGAATTAATAAGCGAAAAATTTTGCGTAATTATTTTATAGTACTAGTATTATTATTGAAACTCAGCCAAAAATAAGTTAATGGATTCTTTCCTAGCTATTTCACCCTAAATATTATAGAAGACGTACCACCACACCAGCAAAGTAATTTCGTAAGTATTAGAAATTGAACTATTTTTAAATATTAGACTAAGCCCAAAACTACATAATAATACTAGTTTATTGCATTATAATATAATTACTTTGAGATCCAGAACCTTCATGAGGGAAAGTTGGGTGTTATATTTTTTGAAGATAAAGTTGGGTGTTATATATAATGAGTATATTTGTAGATAATATTAAAAAAGGTGAATAAAATATAAGTGGACGTCTCGTTTATTTGTTTGCTTTGCCCATTTATTCAGAGTGTCGCTGTTGACGTAAATTGTTTGCTCTTTTCATTCTGATTTAATTAAAGAATTGTTTGTGTAGACTTACTTGCATGTAAAGTAAATTCTCAGTCTAATCGGCCGGGGTTTCAGCAAACAGTTGATAATGTAATACTCTCTCGTACTAGCATTTTTTTGCATGTTAATCATCTCGTTGTTTAAGAAAATGTAATACTCTCTTATAGTGATGTGTAAGATAAAATAAAAGAGGAGTATTATTGGTAATTCATTGACTAAAATAGATGGAGATTTCACTAAAGTTATAAATTGGGTTAAATTGTAGGACCAAATAAAGTGTTATTTTTTAAATTAGATAAATGTTGTAAGGGTAAAAATTATGTTATTTCTTTTTTTGGAGTGTCCAAATAATATTGGAACATCCCGTTCAGAAAAGTGTCCAAATAATCACGGGACGGATGAAGTACATTGAATTTTATATCTTGTGAGATTTTTCATGAAATAATTATATTTCTCTTAAAATCCAAACCTTTAAGAAGAGATATGTAACTAATTCTATTTGTCACGCCTATCTCATTTCATGAAACCAATTTTAATTAATACTCCTATTTTTTTTAATTTTAACTTGATTTGTTTTCTCGTGTGATCGAGAAGAAAAATATAGAAATTCTAATTAGATATATACTAGAATAAATTACAGTTTGAAGTGGTGCAAGAGGGCGGGTAACTTAAGGGCTAAGGTGTAGGAAAAGGTAAATAAATAAAGTCAAGAGAAGAGAACAAATTCTTGGATTTCATGGGGTCTTGTACCAGTACCACTCTCTCTATCATATACGAATAATATTCTACTCTAAATATTAATTCATTAATCTAATGTACGGAGTATATCTTTCAAAGAAAAAATAAAATTATCTAATGTATGAATAGTTGATACAAACTCTTCTAATGTGGATTATGGACGTACAATATTTTTTTAATGAAATGTTATTTTATGATAAATTATGTAAACGATCGAGAATTTTAAATTAAAACAGCTGGTTGGAGGGAGACGTACGTGCTGGGACAGGGGTGTAGTGAGTTTTCTTCTCATCATTTTATACTCCTATATCTTTAGTTCGAATTCAAATATTGGACAACTTTTTCTTTTTGGTAATAATAATTGGAGTACGTAGTTAAGTACTTGTACAACCAAATCGCTGCTGATTGATTATATTTTTTATAACATATATATATATATATATATATATATATATATATATATATATATGACAAATACAATACAGCTGACACGCATATATATATATATATGTATATACACACTGATGCGTCGAAAAAGAACGCCTTTAGATATCAGTCGTTCCTCTACGAGCACTGCTAATCACGAATTAAATCACTCGTTCTATCCTCGGTAATCTTCAAGCAAATCTCCTTGGGAATCCGAAAGTGACCTGCAAAAGTACGCCGGAGGGGGGCTCCGGCGTAGAAGCTCAGACGCTCAAGTCAGAATCGGCCGTAGGAGAAATCAAAGAGGAATTCCCCTGTATTTATAGGGGAATTCCGGCGAATACAGTGGTGTTTCTTCTCAAATCAGTGTATATTTAGTAAGAATGTATGTGTTATGTAAAAAACGTACCTTAGAATATGGAAATAACCTGCTTATATACCTGACCCCTCTCTCCGGAGAGGGAAAGACTCGTTCTCCCTATATTCTCGGCCCATTCCTGTAAATCCGGCCCCAAATCCCTGAGGAATCGGTCTATCTCCCTGAAGACTTGGTTCCTCAACGTATCATCCCCTATCTTCATGGAATGACCCCTTCCTTTGACTTAGTTAAGAAAGATTAAGTGATATCATGCGTTCCCCTTTGGGCCCTATCCTTAAGCCCAAAGGATATTATCCTTCAAATGTGGGCCAAAGGCCCAACCAATCTTATTTCTCTTTTAGAAGCCCAGGGGTGTATTAATCCAATCCTTCAAGCCTATTGACCTAATTATGACTATCATAATTTATCCCGTTTCCACGTGTCGACTTTTCCAAGAGCGACATATTTATCTACATCAACCACTCCCCCCTACTCTCGTAAAATACCTCAAATTTATGAGAGTAGGAAAAAACAAGATGAATTAACCTGAACACCTCTTCGTACAGATCATCGCCATCTTTCCTTCAATACTCTCTTCCATTCCTGGATACACCCAAGTTCAAGTTTCAGAGAGTGTATCATGTCGCCCTGGGGAATTATATCCCTCTCTGAAACCCTCGAGCCCTAGGGAGCTAAAAACTCTTTGAAATTTCCCGACTTCAGGGATATTAGGTGTTATGGCTCGTACTCTGAACCTTAAGGACTCTTAAGTGGCTAACACTTATCACTCAGAAACTCTCAGCCATATCCTGGCTCAATATGGTTTAGATCTCAAACCTCTCGAACTCTTTAAATGATTTACACTTCTCAAAATCTCTAGCCATACCTTGGCTAGTCCAATCAAGGTGGTTCATACACTGAACCTCAAAATCTCATAAGTGTTTCTCATTTACAATCTCATGAGTCTAGTCGCGCGATCTTAAATCGAAACAGTTCATCTCTTTGAATCTCAGAACCTCTAGAGTATTTCTCACTTAATAATCTGGCCTCGTGGCTTCAAATCAAGCTCATCATTGAATCTCAGAATTGTGAGGGGCTCTCTAATTCCCCTCGGCCTCACTCTCCGATCGTAAGAAACTTTAATCCTGCTTTTATACCTCTGAGTTTTTCTTTGGACGGCTATGGTCCTATATCCCTAGTTTTGAAAACCTCTTATAACTCTGGATGTCATCTATTTCCCTCAAGCCTCGAGGGATATAATGGGTAGAGCTTCTTCTTTAATCATTTTGGGAACTGGACACCTGTTGGGTCATAGAATTACAAACACCATTTTCTGTTTCATATCAAGGACTCTCGCAAATATATTAGGAGTTGGGTTCATATCAAGAACCCACGCAAATATCCCTCGTCTTGAATGTTTTTCGACTTTTCGTGTTTTATCTCATCTCTTCTTACAGCTTACAATACCTGCATATTATCTCCTTGCATGCATGTATATATATATATATATTTCTCTTTCTTCATAAGCATGTCATATATTATATCTTTAGATATTAGACATATTATGCGTTGTCTATTCAGCTTTTCTTAGCTGTGCTTCATTGCATCTTTCTAGTATTTTCTTGACACGTAAAGGCTCTAAAGCTCATAGAGAAATCTTAAATAAGAATATAGGGTTTATGTTTCTGTACTTACTTGGTGACTTGATAATGCTTCTAGTTTCTCTCTTAGAGTTAGACTTTTTAGGGATTATACTCTCCCAAAAGTTAGAATTTGTAGGGATTATACTCTCCCAAAAGTTAGAATTCGTAGGGATTATACTCTCCCAAAAGTTAGAATGTTTAGGGATTATACTCTCCCAAAAGTTAGAATGTTTAGGGATTATACTCTCCCAAAAGTTAGAATGTTTAGGGATTATACTCTCCCAAAAGTTAGAGTGTTGGATTATACTCTCCCAAAAGTTAGAATGTTTAGGGATTATACTCTCCCTGAAGTTGTTTATACTCGTAAGAGTTGTTTATACTCGTGAGAGTTCTTAAGGATTATACTCTCCCAAAAGTTGGAATGTTTAGGGATTATACTCTCCCTTAAGTTGTTTATACTCGTAAGAGTTGTTTATACTCGTAAGAGTTGTTTATACTCGTGAGAGTTCTTAGGGATTATACTCTCCCTGAAGTTGTTTATACTCGTAAGAGTTGTTTATACTCGTGAGAGTTCTTAGGGATTATACTCTCCCTTAAGTTGTTTATACTCGTAAGAGTTGTTTATACTCGTAAGAGTTCTTAGGGATAGGGTTTATTGGCAAGTTAATTATATCTTCTGCTACCATACCCCCTACTCCCCCTAGCTTTAGAGGTTGTCGTGGATAGAAACTTTAGGAATTGTTCCTAGGCATTTTCTATTCGAATCTTTATGAGCTGGTGTAAGTCTCTTTATCTTGCAATATCTCTATCATGTTATGTTTTAGTTTCCAAAACACATTCGTTATTTCAGCACTCATTATGCGGACCCCTAACAGTTATCTCATGCAAAGAATCTCAGGAATATCTCAAAACATCATATCTTATTAAATTCACAAACAATAAATGCAAGTCATACCTGACTCATGCCAACCGTCCTACCCCCTCTACCGAGAGGGTAAAATTACCCATCGAATTTCTCAGGGACTCGGCGTCCCTCAACTGTTCACACGTGTACTCTTATCTCTGATATACCTCAAGGTCTTGGATACTCAACTCAAGTTTAGGGAGCTCCTAAAGGGAAACTCCTTCATTATGTTCTGGTTCAGCTTAAGAGTGACATGTAAATCTCCAGGCTTACTCGTATATCAGTCTCAAATCAATCCTGTAAAAATACACCAAAAAGGGCTTCCTACATATGCTCTCCAGTGCTCGGATAAGCGTCATAAGCATCAATTATATAGTTCAAACATGAAATAACCAAATAATGTAAACAAAGTCTCCTTTGATCTCAAACCTGAGACCTGGACCCCCTCTAGGACCTCCTATCATGGCAAGACGATTAATTTCTCTAATCTCCAATCTCAGAAGGGGATCAACTTGTTAACCTCTTATTTGTGGAACTCTAGGTGATCCTTGTATAACTGACCTTCCAGGGTGCAGTATTTCAGCCTTAAGGCTCGGGCCTCTCGGGACAGTGGAGCCCCTGGGTCTTTGTTCAGCTCTGTGAGGATTTCTCTCCAGTCTCCTCCAATCATCTCCATCCTTCCATCAACTCTAGTTTTCGGACTTATTATTTCGGTTACTTAGGGCTATTGGCCCTTAAGTACTTCAAAATGCTCAAATCATGTTTCATCACTTTAAAAGGATCATCTCATGCAATATTAAAAATTCATTATCTTTTCAAAAATAAAACTTCATAGCATCGAACAAACAAATCAAATCAACTTCCACTCTAAAAATCATAAATAAAGTGGATCATGCTCACTCAAATAATCTCTTCAAATGAAAATTACAATGAATATTCAATTCTCCATGTTTCATCATAAATGAGTATTTCCAGTACATGCAAGCTTCAAGGTCCTAAACGAGGACATAACTCAAGACATATCCTTGTTTAAAGATAAAAAGGTAAGAAGTAACACTTTTCATTTTTTGATCTCAAGGACCTGAATAAGCTCAATCTATAATTTGAAATCATATCTAAAGTATAGAAACATGTCAATCATACACAATTTGAAAATAGTTATGCTAGCTTTCGTTTCCAGAACCATAGTCATCATCAATTCTCCCACATAAAGTAGTCATAGAACTCAACATATGAATCACCTACTCATGCTTCTAAGATTTCAAGTAATTCTCAATTCTAATATCATTTATAAAACATCTACATAAATCAATCGTGTAAGCTTAAGGGGACCCTTCTTAATTCAACGGAAAAGAGTAGTCGCGTATCATATATGTCAATCTCTTAAAGACATGCTCATAATAATATCTATAAGAATTAACACTTGTACTAACCAGTGGTACTAATGTACTCAGCATATCTCTACTAGCCCTCACGGGCCTGGGCTCTTAGGTCCTGGCCAATTCATGTTCATATCTCTGGTAACCCTCATGGACTGGAATACTTCATATCTCTGCCAGCCCTGGGGGACTGGAATACTCCATATCGCTGCCAGCCCTCGGGGACTGGAATACTCTATATCTCTGCCAGCTCTCGGGGACCTGAATACTCTATATCTCTGCCAGCCCTCGGGGACCTGAATACTCTATATCTCTGCCAGCACTCGGGGACCTGAATATCCCTCCAGAACCTCTTGCGTTTTCAGCACTCCCAGAGTTCTTAAGGATTTCTGGGCTGGACCTCCTCAAAATTTCTCGAAACAAAAAGGTTAAATAACAATTTGTACCAAGATTTAGTACGTGTTTTGTCAATATTCTAATGCTCATTCAATAAAAGGTGTATTCTCGTGCGAATCTTTCCACATATACAATACGTCTCATATTTTCGCAACATATTGATTGAAACGATTAACATCCACGCTAAACTAAATAGATTTAAATCATTCTCCACAACATCTTAGTTAAGGAGTAGTCATTTATGCAAATCACAACATATAATAGTTTATCATGGTTCTATCTATCACAGGTAAATTATTCTTCTCACTCAAATTCATCGCATCGACGAGTCTCATTCAAGTATCAGATTAGTATCAATCAATTAGCCAAGACAATGCATGCTACCTCATATATCACATTTTTCAACATAATAGTCAGAAAATGACTGTTGATGCAAATATTATCACAATCACTTTTTATCAGACTACACACATGTTCTCATTATAGACTTATATTTTTTATACAAACTAATTTTTCAGAAGTACTTAACACTAGATCATCAACAAAAACGTCTTTCAAGTGATATTTCAATTTCAATTTACATAAAGAGTGCAGAGATACCTCCCTTAAGTTATCAAATACTCGAAAAGACTTGTGAGATTCCAGGTATATGTTCATCAAACCCTCGAAAAGACTTGTGAGATTCCAGGTATATGTTCAGGTCATTTCTGACCTACAGCCTTAGTCGACCTCGGGAAGGCTATAGGGGCTGGAGCGCCCTGGACAACCATCACCTTCTCCCTGGATTGTGTTATTATAACATTCAGTTGTTCAGTAGTCAATACCAGCAATTCTGAACTTGTAGCTGCTGGAGGTATCTCCCTGCTAGGTCCACTCCCGAGGGCTCCAGACATGTCACCCTCAGTAGGGATAGGAGTGTCTAGAGTCTCTTCCCTCAGATTCTGGACTTCTATTGGTGTAAGAGGTGGATTTTCCCCTGAAGGAACGAATGCAAGTCATTTTCCCGAACTTTCAACCAAATTCTTCGGAGGGGGAGGAAGGAAAATAGGTAGTGGAGTTCTTCCTCCCACTGGAATTCCAAATTCAGGTCGTATAGGGGAGGAAAATATATTCTTTCCCTCTTTAGTAGTTCGTCTAACAAGCTCATGTTCACCTCCAATAGTTAGGAAATAAATCTCACGTCTTAGATCTAGTTTCCCACAGACGGCGCCAGTTGATGCGTCGAAAAAGAACGCCTTTAGATATCAGTCGTTCCTCTACGAGCACTACTAATCACGAATTAAATCACTCGTTCTATCCTCGGTAATCTTCAAGCAAATCTCCTTGGGAATTCGAAAGTGACCTGCAAAAGTACGCCGGAGGGGGGCTCCGGCATAGAAGCTCCGACGCTCAAGTCAGAATCGGCCGTAGGAGAAATCAAAGAGGAATTCCCCTGTATTTCTAGGGGGATTCCGGCGAATACAGTGGTGTTTCTTCTCAAATCAGTGTATATTTCGTAAGAATGTATGTGTTATGTAAAAAACGTACCTTAGAATATGGAAATAACCTGCTTATATACCTGACCCCTCTCTCCGGAGAGGGAAAGACTCGTTCTCCCTATATTCTCGGCCCATTCCTGTAAATCCGGCCCCAAATCCCTGAGGAATCGGTCTATCTCCCTGAAGACTTGGTTCCTCAACGTATCATCCCCTATCTTCATGGAATGACCCCTTCCTTTGACTTAGTTAAGAAAGATTAAGTGATATCATGCGTTTCCCTTTGGGCCCTATCCTTAAGCCCAAAGGATATTATCCTTCAAATGTGGGCCAAAGGCCCAACCAATCTTATTTCTCTTTTAGAAGCACAGGGGTGTATTAATCCAATCCTTCAAGCCTATTGACCTAATTATGACTATCATAATTTATCCCGTTTCCACGTGTCGACTTTTTCAAAAGCGACATATTTATCTACATCACACAGTAAAACGTACACGCTTGTTTCTTTACCATGTCTCTATATATTAATTCCTCATGCATTAGTAAAAGTATTTTTTTATAAACAAAATTATTCGTGTAACCCAAGAACTCAGGTTGATTCTTCTTTTGGAGAATGAGATATAATAGTCTTTGGAGTATTTTTTTGGTTTTGGACAAAGTTTAAGAATAATATATATATATAATATAATCGCGAATTGGGTTGGGTAGAAAGTGTAGCTCTATATATACGTTTTATACAATGTTAAAGATAGGACAATATTAAAATAATATACAAGTAATCATTCTCACATATATATAGATAGATTTGATATATATGGAATCAAACAGTGATTTTTTGATACAACTAATCATATGTATAATTCACTTGTACACTATATGATTCTATATCATTAATTCATTATCCTCTCTCTGTATATAGGATTTAAACTCGAATGTTTTGACTCAAGGGTAAATCATTAGCCCATATCATTGTTGCCCTAAGTTTGATGAAACTTTCTAAGAGTGCCCTAAGTTTGATGAAACTTTCTAAGAGTGAGAAAACAGTGAATATGAAGCACTGCTACTCATCTTATTATTTGGTTATTTTCCTCTACATCTGACCCTAAAAACCTGAGTTCATCCCTATTGGAATAGTTCACCGAAAACAATGGAGACCCAACAATATGATCAGATGTCGTATTCATAAAAAATAAATTAAGAAAAAAAAAAACGTAGTCATAACCAAATTAATATACAAGATTTTAAGAGTGTTTGACTAATTTCATTTGTAAGATATTGTTGATCTCTGCGTGTTAAGCACTCTCAATATATGTATCATATATACAAGTTGTTGAAATATTTGAATGAATAAGATTATATAGCGTTTAAAATATTAATTCAACTAACAAGAAATTTTATAGTTCACATACGATGTATATGATAATATGAGCAAAAGTTATGTTTTCTTTATAATTTTCAAAAAACAACTTATACACTCTTGCATTTGTTTTTGAAAGTACATTTTTTCTGAAATAAGCTATTTAATATTTTGGGAATATAGTTGCAATTTTTCTGTCTATAAAAAAAAAAGTATAAACACTTAAAATTTAAATAACCTCCTACTATGAATCTCTAAAATATGCACATATAAATGGGCATTGCAAAATTCAAAATATTATGCATTTGAAGAAATATTGACTATGTACAGTACTTGGGTATGTGAAAAAGAAGAAAAATATAAAGAAAAGTGTCATTGGAAAAGGACGAGCTTTATTCCGGTGTCCGTTGGCTTTTGTTAAAATTCGAGTCCAAGTTATGATTAAGCCACATGAAACTAATGTAGATGTGAGGGTTTGCGTTAAATATTCAAAATACGGCGCGATTAAGCTGTAATTAACTAATAAAAAAAATTAGGGTGAAGTTTATTCTCTAACTGCAGACAAGAAATATTGTCCCACAAATACAATTATAGACAAACTAATTAAAGTTGAGGACATTCAAGCTGGAATGCTTCTATGGTTTTTAATGTTATGGAGTACCAAAAAGCAACAAAACTATTGTTAAAAAAAAAAAAAACTAGCTCGGGAGTCGGGACACATTATCCATTTATTCTCCATCATTTTGTTATTCTTTAATTATTAATTGGTTTGTTTTACTCCATGAGTTTTGAGTACCCTTAAGTTAATGGTTTTTTTTACTTTAAAAATAAATAAAATCGAAAGCAATATTAAAAAAGTGAATATTTTTAGTTGTTTTTATGGAAATTATCATTATTTTTAATAAAATGGCATTGCTTTTAAATGTATTGTATTTCAATACTTCATTAAATATAATTTTGTTTTTATTATTACGACATAAATGATACTAATGAACACTACAAAGTGCAGACAAAAGTTATAATATAATTTAAAATTGTAAGTATATATATAGCATTAAAATTGAATTTCAGGTGTGTTTTTTATTTAAATTTTTATAATTATTTATGTTAGATGAATTCGGCCTATCATGAACCCAATTATCTCCGAGATGGATTGCGAGAATACGGTAGTAGTAATTTATATGCCTCTTTTAATTTGGGTTTGCAAGTGTGTAAGTGAATCTTGTGTGTAAGTGAGTCTTGTTTAGCCTATATATACCTATTATATTGTTGTGGCATGCACGCCTTGCGGGGTAGTACTCGAAATCTCGTTGGATTGTGGATCTTATCACTAAATTAGCTATTTTGGCATGACAATTCGTTGGGTTATATAATTCTAGGTAGATTGAGATTTCAAGTGAATTTGCATTTACTCTTACTTGGACCGTCGAAAAAAATTATTTGACATTTTGCGATTTTGCGAATTATTTCGTCTTCAGGTACATTGGTACTGTTAGAGATATATCTAGTATATATGTCTCCCTAGAGCGAGTTTGCTTGGTATGAGGTGACACTATTTCATAGCAACTAACTTTCACATTGACATACAAACGGTCAGTTGGTCTTCTTGGGTTTGGAAGACTTTTTTCATTTATATGTGTCGTTTGACTTAATTTCGCGAGCCATTTGGAGCAAGATAACTACTTTGGACGGGTTTGCATGCTATGGGGCTCATGGGTCCACTATATGTTCTCTTTGTGGGGCAGCCTATGAGACACAATATCATATTCTTTATTAGTGTTCTTTTACTAGGCATATCATCTCTCCAAGAGTCACTTGTACAAAAGTTATTTTTTTTTAAATTGGGAGGTTTCTTTGTAGCACATTTTTCGGAGATTGTTGGATGAGAATACCCTCTAATTTGGAGGTTGTCCACTTGACAACGCAGTTTGCACACTCACAAGGGTGGTCACGTGTTTGGGTGGAATCGGACTCCTCACTTGCGATTCGGGGGGGGGGGGTGTGGTTCACGTAATTGGGTGGAGTCACTGGAGTGTACTTTTTCTTCTTTAGAAATTTTGTTCATATAAATACTTTTTCAGTGACAACATTTTTAACGGCACCCCAATCACTATATTGATAAGTGATTTTACGATTCTATTTTTTTTATATATATATCTACCTTCTTTCTAGGGATGGGAATGGATCGGGCAACCCGACAGGGGTCTACGGCTCGACCTATTAAAGATCGACTTGACTCGGCTCATTTAATAAACAAGTCGAACTCAAACTTTTTTAAAAACTTATTTAATTAAATATGCGGACTTAAACTTTTTTGTAGGCCTTTCAAGCCCAACAGACCGACCTATTTAATTTAATATATATATATATAATATAATAAATATCATATATATAGTATTATACTTAAATATAGAAAACATCATAAATAAGAGTATCTAATATGTATAATTTTTAACTAGTAAATATTAATCAATATAATTAGGGATTTTTTTATGATTTGATGAAATCTAAGTGTTACAATTTTTTTTTAAATGCATTAATAGGCTTAAAAAGACCTTTAAAATACTTTCGGGTCAAACTTATTTATTAAAAAGGTCAGGTCAAGCCTTAAAAAAAGCCTACGATAGATCATGCACCAGGCTCGGACCTAAAAAATAATTTAACAAACCTGATTTTTTTTTGTAATGCCTATCGAGGCCTGACCCATTCTCAACCCTATTTCTTTCTCCCACTTTGATTTGCAAATGCATTAATAAAGTAAGATTGGTGATATTCCGTGCTTTTTGCAAAATATTTAAAACATTTATATTTTACAAATCTAAATCATTAATTAATCACTAGACTTCAAATTAATTCAAAGATTTAATAATACTTAATTTTGATACTGACATTGCAATTTACATATACCGATAGTTTTGCACCTAGCAATATATTTTCCTTACAAGTTTATATGCTTATTAACCTAAAAAAATATTTGGTTTATGTAAACAACTAGTGTAAGACCCGCGTAATTATGTGGGTTGTAATTTTTTTTTTTTTTATCATTTATCAAGATTTAATATAAAAAAAATTAAATGTAGATGTAAGTTATTTTATTTATTTTATTGAATAAGAAACTGAAAGAATTATTAAGAAAATAAATCAAAGAGTTAGAATTTATATAAAATAGAAAAAGAAAACATGGATGGAGAAGAGAGAGTATTTTTTTTTCTATTTTATCAATTCTAACTCTTTAGGGAATGGCAATTCTTATGAATATGCTACAATGAAATGCAATAAATTTTTAAAATTTATTCTAAATGACTAAATAATTCTTAAACATGTATTTCGTATTATTTTAAAAAATATATAAATTAATTAAAAACTATGTAATTTTTTAATAATTTCGCAAAACTTAAAATTTAATATTATTTTTTACATATTTTTCTATGTAAATTATTTTATATTTTATTATAAAGTTAATTTTTAGCTTCAAATTATAATTAGCTTTAAATAATTTCAATTAATAAATAAATCAACTACAATTTTTTTATAACAAGTAAAGTAAATCATTAAAATAATTAGGACGGGGGATAATTATGTAAACTTAAAAAAATAATGAATATAAATTAGTCAAAATAATTAAAAATATCATTAAATAACATTTCATCAAGGAATTAAATAAATAAAATTAGGGGAGAGGGAATGAATCATTATTCTTAAATTTTTGGGAATAATCATTCCATAAATACAATAAAACTTACCAATCACGGGATTAGAAATATGCCTTTAATTTTTTTTTTCTCTCAATCATTCTTTCAATTTCTTCTTTAATAAAATTACTTACATCTACATTTAATTCTTTTTATATTTAAACTTTCCTTAAATATCATTATTAAGATAAAGTATGTGAATATGTAAATTTATAGATAGTAATAAAAGATATTGAAGCTATTGACTTTATTAAAAGGTATTACTATCAAATATCAAAATAAAAAATTAAGAAAGATATTAATGCCTTTTATAAGCACATGTAATGATTGTTTTAATATTTTTTATTTTTAAATTAATTAAAATTATTATCAAGTATTAAAATTGAAAATTAGAATAGATAATATATTTTTAATTCTTCCCTGATGTCGTAATTATTTTTCATAATTCTTTTAAAATTAATCAAAGCAATTAAATAGATATTGTAACAACACGAAAAATCTCAAATTAGTTATTATATGGCAAAGTCTCAAATGCACCGTGTGCACCAAACAGATTTGGTGCACACGGTTTTTAACTGCTATTTTCTATTATTTCTTCTTCTCCTTTATTTCTTCTCTATTACTGTTTTTTTTTTTTTTGAGAGAAAACATATAATGGAGAAACCCTAAAAAAAATGTCCAGTTCATCCCTATCGACTTCTCCGTCGGCGAGCACAAGCAATCCCCTTCCTTTCCCTCAACGTAAGCCCTAATTCCTTTTCCCCAAATTCAAAATTCATTCATAAACTAACCTAACTCCATCCACCGCGTCAGCGGATCGCCCTTCAGCGTCGCTCTCTTTCTCATTCTCGTTTTGTTTCTTCTCTACAATAGAGTGTCTATTTTCGGCGGCGATGACGATTCCGGCGACTGATTCACCGATCTGCAACCGCCGTGGGCGTGGATTTCGTTTTGATTTTGTGATCTATTGTAATTTCTGTGTGGTATTCGGATTAATTTTTGTTGATCTGATTTTTCTTTATACTAATAGTTTATTATTGAAAAGTGTGGGATATTTTAACTGAAAAGTGTAATTTTTATTATTGAAAAGTGGTGGATATTTTAACTGAAAAGTGTAATTTTTATTATTGAAAAGTGGTGGATATTTTAACTGAAAAATTGTAATTTTTATTATTGAAAAGTGGTGGATATTTTAACTGTTATTACTGAAAAGTGGAAATAGTTATTTATTAGTGAAAAGTGTTGTTTATTATTATTGAAAAGTGTTGTTTTGTATTACTAAAGTGGAAATATTAAAAAAAAAAAAAAGTGGTGGATATTTTAACTGAAAAGTGTAATTTTTATTATTGAAAAGTGGTGGATATTTTAACTGAAAAAAAAGTGGTGGATATTTTAACTGTTATTACTGAAAAGTGGAAATAGTTATTTATTAGTGAAAAGTGTTGTTTATTATTATTGAAAAGTGTTGTTTTGTATTACTAAAGTGGAAATATTAAAAAAAATAAAATTCAGGAAACAGGTCTTAAACCCGTGACCTTATACCCGTTTCCAAATATCGTAACCGCCAGGTCAGCAGTTACTTTGTTGTTGAAAATTCGCGTTTTTGTATCTTATAGTTGGTCACTGGTCGCATAGGGTGCACGTGCACCCTATGCACAGGAGACCAACTCTTATTATATATATAAATTTAAATCTTCTTATCAATTTTAGAAGAATACATTTTTTTGGGGCATAAAATTCACTAATTTGAATATTACTATTCTATTTCCCTAACTATAAAAATAATAATAATCATTTACTTTGAATTTTTCGAAAAAGATGCACGATATCTATTTTCTTATTTAAAAATCTCAAATGCCATCAATTGATTTCAAAACCAATCTTAAATTAATTTGTCGTCATCTTTTCTTCTTATTATAAAATTCTATATTTCCTTATTTAATTATTCTTAGACAGCAAGATATATTAAGAGATATTTATTAAAATTTTCCATTAATAACTATAAGAGATATTTTAAGTAAATCAAATCTCAGTTTTATAGTTAATTTAAATCTCTAACTTTTCTCGCAAGAAAACCTATTTTCTCTCCTATAAATATAAATAGACTCCCATATTTACAAAGCAAAAACATACATCATAATATTTTCACACAAAACCCTAGATTTATATATTCTACTCACGGTCGAATCCAAAAGGATTAAGGTTATTTTGATTGCATCAATTGCATCCACAACATTTATTTCAGGTGTGGTTTCTTTGCCTTTATTATCTGCTTCATATAAATAGACTGTTTATGCGCATTATGATATGACTTAAATGTGAGTGAATATTTAATTTAAAAGTTTATGAAAGGCCAGGGGCTTAAAAGAGGCCCGAGACTGAAGAGAGGTCTTCGGTGAACCCGGGATTGAAGAGAGATCTTTGGGGGATCCGCTGTGCACAAGAAAAGAAAAGAACTCGGGACTGAAAAGGTCCCCCAGTGGGATTTAAAAGAGATCCTTGAGATAACTGTGAAATCGTAATTGATAATTAATCAAAAGTATGATGAAAAGGTGCTTATATGAGATGAAAGGTGCTCATGTGACTTTTTGTGAATTACGTGATTTTATGAAATTGTTAAATATTTTCGCAAAATCTACTTTTATGAAAATTTGGGCGTGACAAATATATTTTACAAAAAAAATCATATTTCCTACTATATATTTTTAGAACCATATTTCCATAGGAATGGTTATTGGTTAGTTCCGAAAGTCATGATTTTTTTATTAAAAGTTATTTAATTTTAGTACTTTCAATAAAAGATAATCAATTTATTTTTCTAATTATAATTCATTGATTAATTTTTTAAATTAATTGAGTGAAAACAATTTAGTTCCTCTATCATGTTTTTGTTTTGTAAACATGATTTATGATAAATATTTTATAGAATCATAATACTCTCCATTTAATTAATAATGAAATATTTATTATTAATACCTACACAATAAAATAAAATATAGGAGTAAAGTGAAATAATTGAAAATGGAGGGGAGTTAAGTGATACTCATTAAAAGTATATGGGGGAGACGGCCAAATTGACCAAAACAATAAAGCGTCAGATTAACGCATAATCTTCTGCTTATTTAAGAATAAACTACGCATCTTTATTTTCCTTTTTCGCTCAATCAAAATTTAGTAACTGGTTTGACTGTATACCAGAATATATATAAAGCTCGCCTAGTAATTCTGTACTCTCTCTCTGCTCTAATCCATTACTTTCTAAAGCTCTCATTCATGGCCGACAACGAGCCCTCAACCACGGCTGCCACTGCCACAGTCACGGCTGAGCCGTCAAAACCTCCGGAGTCTAAGCGGTGGGCCGATGTTGCGGATGAGGAAGCTGCCGATTTAGCGGCGGCCGAACCTAACTTGGCCGAACCTAACTTGGATTCATTGGCTATCGACGAGTCCAGCACAGGCGACAACACGCTCGAGGATCCCGATGACTCTAGGATTGAAACTGTAATCATCTCAATTACTGAACAATTTTTATAGCTTTTGTGTACATACCATGGATCTGGTTTCGGGTTTTACTGTAAATGTATAGCTTTAGATTTTCGATCTGCTATATTATCTTAAGGGCTTGATAAATTTAGCTTGTATTAATAATTGTATGGATAACGATGTATGGTGCTTCTGGATTTTGATTGAACTTTTAATATTTAGGGTTTATGTTGTAATTAGGTTTTATGAGAAACTTTGGAGCCCTGTTAATCCTGTGCTTAGGGTTTTGTTTGCTTGTTTGTGGAATAGTTTTTGTCGTGAATTGCATGCTTTAAGTAATCCTACGAGTAAATCTTCATGTAGAAATGAATTTTGGAGCATTACTTTTACTGAGATAAATTTTTTTTCTTATTTTTTTCCTTTTACTTATAATAGATTACGTCTGGAGACACTCCATATACATCAGCTTATAGATTCGAGGACTTGAACTTATCACCCGAATTGTTGAAGGGTCTGTATGTTGAGATGAAGTTCGAGAAACCTAGTAAGATACAGGCTATTAGTTTGCCCCTGATCCTTACTCCTCCACACAAGAATTTAATAGCTCAGGCTAAGAACGGGTCCGGGAAGACCACTTGCTTCGTGCTTGGCATGCTGAGCCGTATCGATCCAAGTTCAGCGGCTCCTCAGGCACTATGTATCTGTCCCACGAGAGAGTTAGCCATTCAGGTCTGTTAAGTCCCATCTCACTTGCTTGCTTTCTTTTATTTATCTTTTATATGTTTGGAGCTGTATTTATATATTGTTTGGAGAAATTCTTTAGGAGGTCAAGGTTTAGAGTTCGTACTGCCAGTATCTTTGTAAATATTTTGTATTTATTCATAGCAATCTGTTCAACTTCTTGGGAGTGTAAACATTGATTAGTTTTGTTAATAGGTATTTTTGAGTGATGGACAATGCTGCTGTAATTGGACTTCTACAATTGATGTACCTATTTATGAAATTGGAAACTTGTTTCAATGTTTATGTTATGGTTTAATGAGAAATGCTGAAAAAATGGCACAGAATATGGAAGTCCTTCTGAAGATGTCAAAGTTCACTGGGATAACCTCCGAACTAGCCATACCATCAGACCCGTCAAATTACATTCCAATTCAAAAAAGGCCACCCATCACAGCACAAGTAATCATTGGCACGCCTGGTACAATATGTAAGTGGATGACGGCTAGGAAACTGGGCATGAGTCAAATGAAGATTCTCGTGTTTGATGAGGCAGACCACATGTTGTCAGAGGTAATCTATTGTTTGTAGATCTTGATAAATTCATCTTCTATGTTCTAATTTGAAATATAATTATTTCATTTGTACTGATTTCACACTTACATTTATTCGGGCTACTGTCTGGAAGATGCTTGTTTATTAAATGCACCTAGATATTTTTCATGCCTGTTTAGTCCTGCCATGTGATAAAATCTCCAGAAAAAAATCCCTAATTTTGCTTCAGTTCTATTATACTTTGGTCATCCTGTGTTTGAAAATGTCTGGCTTACATATCTCCTGCAATTTACACATGTGTGAACTGCGGAATTTTTTGGCACAAATACTATCACCGTGCTTCAGTGAAGTTAAGTTCACCATGTTGTTTAAATTCTGTTGAGTATGGAGGTGCATATGTTCATCTGCTTTTTTGCTAATTTATGAGTTATCTCACACATGCAGAGTGGCTTCCGAGATGATTCGGTGAAAATTATGAAGACGATTGCGAAAGTCAGTTCAAATTGCCAGGTTAGCATATATTGCGACATACATTTAATGGTTTTTGAAGAATGAACATATCTCTTTTGTGTGGATGTTGTGCTTTAGCGAGATTAGTGGATTTGCTTCGTGATAGAGATTAGTGCTTATGACATCTGGAATAACTGTTATAAACATCAGTATGTTATGCAACTGCGGATGTTCCTTATCAATTATCTCTTTGTTTATATTTTGTGAACTTTTTGTTTTCCTGTGATGCTTCTCTGCTAACACTCATTATGCTTATACAATGCTATGCAATATGGTCCAATACCACCTTCTATAGATAATGTTTGGTGTAAGTGGTACAGTCCTCAAGTAAATTGGGACGATTCAGTTCTGCATGTGTGCATATCAGATATTTCACTTGACTCAATTTTTGTTGGTGATTTGATGTGTGGAATCTGGAAACTGATTTGAATTGCTGACTCTGTTGTGGATTCTTATAATCAGGTCCTTTTGTTCTCAGCTACATTTGATGATACCGTCAAAGCATTTGTATCAAAAATTACTGATGAGATTTTTTTAAGAGAGCATAACAAGATGTTTGTCCATAAGGAAGATTTAAAATTAGAGTCTGTAAAGCAATACAAGGTTTATTGTCCTGAAGAGCGTTCGAAGATCATGATTATTAAGGACCAAATACTTGAGCTTGGGCAGAAGGTGGGCCAGACAATTGTGTTTGTCAAGACCAGGAATAGTGCAAATATGCTGCACAAAGCTTTGGTCGATCTTGGCTATGAGGTCACTACGATTCAAGGTGCTTTGAAGCAAGAGGATAGGGATAAGATTATAAAAGAGTTTAAGGAAGGGTTGACTCAAGTTCTAATCTCTACTGATGTTCTTGCTCGTGGTTTTGACCAGAGACAGGTGCTGCTTATCTCTTTCTATTGCTGACATTTATTTCTTATTTTGGGCCTTGATCTATTACAAATTTACGATGGTGTGGCATCATTTCTCTTGTGCAGGTCAATTTGGTTGTCAATTATGATCTTCCTGTTAGATATGATAACCCTTCTGAGCCTGACTATGAGGTTTACTTGCATCGTGTTGGTAGAGCGGGACGCTTTGGCCGCAAAGGTACTTTCTCATATCTCATATCTCATATCTCATATATTTAGCTTATTCTTTTACAGGTCAAAGTTTATGTTCTTTTTTGGTAATAGATCTCCATTTTTCTTATATTTATTTCCTTTATGGCTCCTTCATTCATAAACTGTTAAAAAGATCTAGACTATATTATTATTATATCTGTCTGGACCAAAGTTTATGTTCTGTTTTCTGAGTCGAAAAATGTCATAATGGTTGCTGCTTCTCCTAATAATCATCCCCCCCAAATCCTTACCTTGGGGTGGGAGTGTTAAATACTCAATTGAAGGTTGGCCAAGGGGTTGTCCTAAATCATTAGAGACTGCACTCTGCAGTGTACATAATTTGGTCTCTAGATGATCCTCATATTTCTGGTTATTAAACAGGCGCTGTCTTCAACTTACTTTGCCATGATAGAGATGGACTCATTATGAACAAGATTGAAAACTACTTCAAGGCACCAAATACTGAGGTGAATTTTCTCAATAGGGTTTTCAGATTGTTACTTATTCAGCAATATTTCCATTACGAGTATTAAGGAAATTCTTATAGAGTGATTTATGAATGCAGGTTAAACCAAACGAGGAGGAGTTCAAGGCAGCCCTAAAAAATGCTGGGCTACTGTGAGTCCTAAATTAATTTTCTGGGCAATAGTTTGAGTTTAAGATATGGATGTACGCCGTGTTGCTTGCAATATTAAAAGAAGTGGCTGTAAATGATTTATAACGATACTGTGGTATGATGAAACTGTGTATTGCAAAAGTGAGTACAATTTTGGGACTGCTCAGCTCATTTGTCGTTTTGAGTTTCTTCATACTGGATAGTTTTATTTTTGCTACCTGATACTGGATAGTCTTGTCTATTTATTATGAAGACATTGAAATTTCAAACTGGATCTTCCCACTGTAAAACTGAACTAAGTTGACGCTTGAACAGACTTGTACTCGTATTCCTTTAAACTTCTAAGTTCTATCCTCAATGTATTCTACTTCATATTTTAATGTCGAGAATAAAAGGATTTTGCAGTGCAGTAGAGAATAGATTTAACGTTGGAGGTTAGTGCAAGTGTTCCGATACATATTTAAACTTAATTTTTCAATCTCGAGTTAATCTCGATGACTAAATTTAGTTAAATTGAAATGGAAAAACATCATAAACCCTCTTTTAGTTTTGTGGACTATATTTTTTCAAAAAATGAAAACATACACATTTTATGTGGATAACCTTAAAAAAAAAAAAAAAAAAATGAATACATCATTCTATTTTACTATACTTTTTAATTTGTGTGCCTAAAAGTTTTGAGTAATATATAGCGGGATTGATTTAGGTGAATTGAAGGGACACCAATTGTGTACTCAATTATAAAAAAACGTGTATGGCTAATAACATATGACCAGTTGTAATGATTAATCACAAATTCATAGTAGCGAGAAATGAGAGGTTTGACCTTTCCCAACATATACTCTAATCTACATATATAAAATGAATACAACACACCTTAGTTGATGGTTAGCACGTCACAAGTAGTGGCCTTCCACATAACATACATCTCTATATATATAGATACAATTGAGTAGAATGAAATCATTCGAATTAAAGTTAGGGGAAAGCAAAATGGGAGCCAATATTTTGTTGACGGTTGCAGCATGTTTTGTTTTACTGATGAGCGGATATGGGACGGCGGAGAGTGAGGTGTTCCATGTCGCCGGAAAGGTTCTTTGCCAGGACTGCGGTGACGGCTGGAACGAATGGGTCAACGGCGCCAACCCCATCAAAGGTTTCCACATTTGTTGCCAAAACTTGTAAACAATAGTATTTGATATGAAAGTTGTTGTTAATAAGGGATTTGTTGGTGCAGGTAGCAAGGTGTCAGTAACGTGCTTGGACAAGAGGGGCAAAGCAGTACATTTCGCCAGTGACACCACGGATGATTCCGGCAACTTCGAGATTGCTTGTAAGAAGTACGTGAATGGGAAAAAGCTCAACCCCCAAAACTGCTACGTGAGGCTAGTGTCGTCGCCGGACCCCGTTTGCAACATCGCCACCAACTTCGCCGGAGGGAAGACTGGGGTCAAGCTCCACCACCCCGCCGTCGTGTACAGGGACATCTGCAAGTACGTGCTGGGGCCCTTCTATTACACCACACCCATGTGTGATGAACCTGATACTACAACTCCCCCTGCTGATGATGATCAAGATTCTGATGCCAAAAACTACTAGACCTTTCTGCTTTACTTTACTTGCATTTAATTTAATTTGGTTTCTTCTTTAACTTCCTTTTTTCTCATAATGTTTGATAATTGTATACGAAAAATTGAACAATGCAGGATACTTTTCTAGTTATATTTCTGTGTTGGAGAATGAGGAATTTTAAGGTTTTACCTATATGTTGATTCCAGATTTTTCATAATCTCCTCTCTTTCACCATTTAAAATCAATTTCTTTTTTTAAATAGTAACCCATCATATGATGCTAATAGTAATAGATACTCCCTCCTTTCATACTACATGCAACATTTTGATCAAAAAGTTCATCTCATACTAGATCACTACAAAAATCGGTTCAAATGGCGAGCATGTGTAATAAATGACATTACTTTTTTCATTACTCTCTCCAATAAAGTAAAAATGATCATACTAAGTAATTTATCACTTTAATACCAATAAACAATTTTTACATAGAGAATATTATTTTGAAAAAAAAAGTTTACGCGAATCAGATTCGGTGAAAACCTACACAAGTTTAATTTAATTTAGCTAAGTCGAGGTTTTACACAGTTCTCTTTCTCCAAAACTGAGCTAACTCGAACTTAAATTCAATTAAAACTTTAAAAATTTCGGTCAAGTTGTATCATGCATGATTCTATAATTTCATCTCGGTGCATGATTTATAAATTCTGTTCACGATTTCCCATTATGAGGGCATGGCACACCATTAAAAGGACGTTTTTTCTTCTAACAACGGCAGATAAATTGATTAAAATATACTCCCTCCATCCACGAAAAGTAGTCTCATTTACCTTATATTTTTTGTCCACAAAATGTAGTCTCATACCTTTTATGAAAACTATCACCCTTCAACCATCACTTAATTACTCAAATTGCGATCAACTTTATTCACAATGAACCCCACAATACCCTTACTTTATCTACCTTTTTCTTAAAACATGTGCCCCACTACAATGAGACTACATTTCATGGACAGAGGGAGTAACAAAATTTAAGAAACAAAAAAAAAAAATAGCACAAATGAGAGGGGTACTCAGAAGGGAAAGAAAAATACATGCACACACCTGACAAATATCAATATCCAAATATATATATTACAGAAAATAGAATTTCACAGAATTCATTGGCTCCATTGAAGATCTTGCAGGGCATTTCTCCAAAAGAGGATTTTCCAAAAAATCTTCGACATGGTTCCAGACTTCGATATTAAAAATGTAAAACAACATAACTAGGAAAAACACAAAATAACCAAGCACAACAGAGTTACAAAACAATTTACATAGAACTTTCAGAAGCATACATGACTCAGCTGGATGCAGATGTCTTGGCAGCAAGGTGTGTGAGGGCACGTTTATGATACGTGTGACGCAACTTCTTGTATTTCTGTACGAAGGCTGGAAGATCAATCTCTCTATCAAGAAGCTGTCTGTGCAGGGTCTCACATTCCTCATCTGTTTGATTCATTGCATCTGAAATAGAACGATATAATTACTACTCACTATAATGCCCAAAATTCATTCACTGAAAAGTCAGTTCACTTGAAGACTGTAAACTAATGCCAATTGATGTCGCCTAGTAAGAAACATAGTGCATGAATGACACATGCAGTGGATAATATTAAGATTAGATAAAGTATATCCTCCAAATTTTGCAAGAACATGGATATTGTAAGTGTATAGATGATGAAAATAAAGTTGGTAGTGAGAGAACAGATTCATCTCAATGATCATCAGAACATTTTAGTAACAGGCTTTGTATTAAGTTTCCACAGCCCAGTATGACAAGTGACAAGGTCGTATCTATGGTTTGCAAATAGTATTAAGACAGATGAGGAAGATGAATGTGAAGAAGATGAACTGATAAAACCAACTAGGTTATTGGTACCACCTCCAGAGTATTTTTTATTTATTTAAAAAGTTGCTATTTGAAACTCAAGATACCTTGAAGTCGATGGAGGAGCGATGAGGGAGAATAATACTTCAGGGTCTCTTCCTTTTTCCTCTCTAAATCATGCAACTTCTCTTGAGCAGTAGCCAGCTCTGTAGTTCGGATTATTCTGCACTGAAGCGACAAGCCAAGTAGACCAAAAAGAAGAGATTCAAAATTGCAACTTGGGAATTGATAAATGGAAAAATAGTACTGAATACAACGTAACGCAACAGAACTCACCTGATTTCTTAGTTCCATTATACGTGGTTCTTTCTCCAGATTCTCTCCTGTACTCGAGATAATTAACTATGTTTATTACAAGTTTGATAATGTTTTTCAAAGCTGATATTGAAAATGCAGAGAACAAAAAACTTACTAGCAAGCTGAAGCGTTTCATTCCTGAGTTCATCCCTGACCTGATTGAGCAATATACATAATGGAAATGTGTAAGAATATTTGGAACAAATTATATGACCAAGAAAGACTCCCTCAACAGTTAACACCATATAACAGGGTGAAAAGTGAGAATACGGACTCAAAGAAACATGCACACAGAATCAGATGCAAAATAGGGCTAAAGAAAGATTGCCCAGTTCCATGTTCAGTAGGGACTAAATGTATCACATAAAATCAGAAAAAAAGAATACTGCATGCATATCTTCACACACATCAAGAAAAATGATAAAAAAATTAATTGGATGAGCTCAAAACAGCCAATTACTTCATGAAAAGATGCAAAAAACTATCTTTAGAAGCTATATTTGTTCATTAAAACTAAGAAAATACAATGCTTTCCAAGTATCAATTATGTTACAAGGTGATAAAAACACATTCAGGCACAAATTTATGCCTCAGGTATGACACTTCAACTGCTCAGATACTTAATTGTCCATATAGCTTAGAAGTATCCAAGAAGGCCTTTTAAATAACTGATAACATAAAACTTGAGCACCACAGATTCACAGAAAACAAAACAGCAGATTAAAGAATAATCTTGTGATTAGAGATCGATCAGAAAACAACTTACCCTGTTTTGAGTTTTGATGGGTTCCAGTGAATATAATAGATTCTGATAAGCATCCTTGTCAGACAGAAGCTTTCTTAGCTCATCAACACTAAAAACATTAAGTAACAAATATGACGATGATGAGAAACTGTCTCAAGCTATAAATTTCTTTTTTAACC
The DNA here is from genome assembly GCA_963675135.1 of Galeopsis tetrahit. Classification (NCBI taxonomy): domain Eukaryota; kingdom Viridiplantae; phylum Streptophyta; class Magnoliopsida; order Lamiales; family Lamiaceae; genus Galeopsis; species Galeopsis tetrahit. Next base: position 66,084,563 of record OY776129.1, on the reverse strand, counting down.
AATACATTAACATCTGTACGTTACAGTAATATAAGTTCTAATTTCATGGTGTACTTTCTACAGGGCATAGATGATAGATGAGAAATGTGAATTAGTCTATTAGTAAAGATCATTATATACATTTTCTGGTACTTCAGTACAGGATGAACAGATATGAACAGATAAAAGTAACTTAAAGACAGTAAAGTTGCAATGAGAACGTACATTCATCAGTCTTAGGTGCAGAAAAATGCATCTTTATGTAAGTCACCCACACTCAACAAACTAGAAATGGATCATATTGTTGCTAATGAAAATTAGACGCTTCTTCCAAATAATATTCTAAAGGAATAATAATAATAATCTGAAGATGATACATAAGAAAAACCGATCACCTCTTATCTTTCAACAGAGCAATGATGCCTGCTGCCTCAGCTGGAGAAACATTTGATAAAGAATTTGGTCGATCTATCGGTCTTGAAAAGCCAAAGCTGCTAGATGAGCTGGCTCCAGGTGTTGTGGGGCGTGAAGAGGTGGGTGAACTGACAACGGAGGGTGGATACCATGAACCTGTTGGCATTTCCTGGGGGCGTGGCTGAGCTTGCTGCTCCTGAGAGCCCCTGCAATCAAAGCAAGATATCATATCTCCATAAATGGTAACAACAGATTGAGTTCCACAATAATATGAGTTTGGATGGATAGGAAATCAGGAAAGACTGCAAAGAGCAGCGTTCTTTCATCACTCTATCACAAAGATTGTAGATTCTCACATTCAATTATAATAAGGGTCAAAAGTAAAATTCATCGAAAACAGAAAGGAGATGCAAAAGACTTCCACACATTCATTTAAATGTGAAAAGAAGGAAGAAGAAAGAGCACCAACAACACAAGAAACTCATAGGTCGACCAAATTGAACATCACAGTAGGTCGTCTCAGCAAATTAACTATTCAATTGATCTTGTATACTTCATTACGAGCACTGGAATTGAAGGATAAGTGGAAAAATGGTAATTGACCAAGTGCGTACCCTAATATTAATGTTATATGAGGAATAACAAATTCAGCGATGTCATAACAGAAGAGAACCTCTAATCATTAGAAAATCGAACATTTCTTCATACCATAACTAGAAATCCGAAACGATTGACCAGCAAGCTTTTTCACAAGAAAATGCAAGAAATTTTAACAACGGGAAATTCTCAATCAAGTTTATTCATTGGCTGATGTTCAAATTGAATTTACCAAAAGAAAAGGAGATTGGAAAAGGAGTGATTACCAGAAATTTTTGAACATGACTTTGGAGAGTCTCAGTCGTCGATCGTCAGATAAAAAATTAACGAAGCAGGCAGGAAAATCGAGAGTTTCGAACCTTGATAAACAATCGAGAGAATCGATTTAGCAGAATGAATTCCCTATATATTTATGGATCAAAAATTTGATCTATTGTAGTCTATTGTTTTTTGTTGGCAACGAATTCAAACTTGAGCGTGTTGTGGTTCTCTCTTATCTCTGACGCACGGCAGCGGTGGAGAAAATACATTAATAATTAATTATAATCATATATTAATAGTATTATATTTAGTTATATTATTACTCCCATTGTAAAATAAAATAAAAACCCTAAGCCCTGAGTCTCGCAGATAGCCGGCGACGTAAATGCACCGAGAGCCTGCTTCATTCAATTCAAGATTTTCTTCTACCAGGTTCGCCTCCCTCTGCCTCTGTTTTTTCATTTCTGAATTCAGATTATTATCCGCAATTGCATTTTCCATTTGAATTTGTGAATTAGTGGAGGTATTACATGGGAATGGAAGAGTGAGAGTTAGTTTAGTTTAAGTTAATTGTTGATTCAGTTTGGTTTGAGGTTATTGTTTGAGTCTAGTAGTATTGTTCATTCAGTTTGATTTAATTTGGAATGACTTTCATACTAGTGGAGTAGTTCACAAACTTAAATAACCAATCACCATTTGTTAAATATTTTGGACTTGGCCATCTATTGCTGGCTGCAACAAAGGTTAGTTTGAAACATAATCTTCTTTCATCCTATTTTAGCACTCAACTAGTATAACATCAAAATTCTGTTTGTTGTATCAATGTTGTAGTCATGTTTGCTAACTTTAAAGTTATTATTACCTTGGTAAGTCCTCAAACGCTTATATACCTCTACTATTCATGAGGAGGAGAGGAGTAGACAAAATGCAGGCTCATAACTGTATGTTTGGTTTTAGATTTACTGGACTTTGGGATTTCAAAATTATGACAAATAGTAATACTGCGAGTTTGCTCATTTCAATTTGTTGTGTAGGATCAACAATTAACTAATGAATAGGAAAACCCAATGATCTCAAAGGTCATTTAAACCCAATTAAGCTCGTATATTCAAGTGTTGTTTAACTTACAAATTTTAACTTGAAAGATTCAAAATTCAAGTTCTAGTTGTATATTTATATTTTACTTTCTGTTTTTTTTTTTTTTTTAAAGTAATAAAAGAGCCAATAATTCCTATGTATGAAGACATTTGGATAATTAATAGGGTTTATGATGGGTTTGACTATATGCACCTCCATTTCGGAGAGATGCACCCCCCAAAATTTGTCCAAAAAAATGCACCCTCCCTTCGAATTGTCCAAAATACCCTTCTTTCATAAAAATCCTATTACTACCCACACACCCCAAATCCTAATTTCTCCATCTTCTTCTTCTCACCCCAAACCACTCCACCACCGGTCGCCGCCGCCAGCGCCCTCCCTCGCCCCTACCACCCTCGCAGCCCCCGCCACCGCGTCCGCCATCGCCCTCGCAGCCTCCGCCGCCCTCGCCCCCACCCTTCGCCCCTTCACGTTTCTGCAAAAAAAGAATAAAAATTATGCCGCTGCCGGCGGCGGCACCCTCGCTCGCCCTCGCCGCCTCGCCCCCTCCCTTCCCCATTTTTCCCCCACCCTCCCGCCGCGTTTTATGTAAAAAAAATTCTGCTTCCATCGGCCGCTGCGGCCGCCCCTACCTCTCTCTTCACCTCCATTTCCCCCCACCCACCCTCTGCCATGGCGCCCCGATCTGTGAGAAAAAAAAAATCTGCTTTCAGCGGCCGCCCCCGTCCATCGGCCTCCGCGGCCGCCCCTATCTCTCCTCTCTTCACTGGCGTTGGCCCACGTCGCTCCGTCCACGGCGGTAGCCCACCCCAATTCGCCGGCGTTAAACACCAGGTTTTTTTTTTTTTTTTTTTTTTATTTCGACACTGTAGTGTCGACCATGTACAATTTCGTCGACAAAATGTTGTTGACGAGAGTGTATATGGTCGATATTACAGATATTACAGTGTCGATCGACCTTTGTTGGTCGACCATATATCCTTCCGTCGACAACAGTTTGTCGACGGGACTGGTTTGATGAATTTTTTAAAAAAGATTGTTAGTTTTCTAAGTTTTGATAATGGTGTTTGTTAATCTGTTTGATAATGGTGTTTTATGAATGAATATGGTTGAGTTGTTGAAATTTTTTAATTTTTTTGATTTCTTATTACGGGAAAAAATGGTGACGGTGGCCGGAAATTCAGTTTAGGGATAATAAGGTGAAAGAAATGATAGTAGGGGGTGCATTCAGTAGAGGGGGTGTATCTAGTATACTGTATTTTAATGAAGGGTATTTTTGATTTTTTACCCTATTATTTTATTAATAAACTTAAAGGGGAGTGCATCTCTCCAAAATGGAGGTGCATATAGTCAATCCCGTTTATGATGGAATCAAACTTTAATACGAGTTGACCAATTGAGTAAATGGGCCAGTTCAGTATTCATAAGGCCCAATTTTCTTAATATAATTGGTGGTGTAGCTTGGTGCGTATTTTAAAAGTTAGTGGGCCTTCTAGATTCATCCAAAGGCCCAAAATGCTTATATAATTGAAATAAATTAAAATAATAATTAGATTTAATAACAATTACATTGTTATTATAGAAAAAAAAACATTTAAAGTAAAATATCCTTTTAATTATTAATTTTGGACCTGAGATACTTCAAATTATAGTTTGCAGCTCAGGTTATATAAAGTACTTAAAATAATTAAGTAACTAAGAGAGTATGTGTAATAACTTAAAAAAAGAGTCACTAGTTTGGGCTTGAATTATACTTTAATTTTGACTAATGCAGCGTTTTCGTACTAATAAATGCTCTAGCCCATTTATAGGCTTGACTCGCTTTTATTGAATTATTATTTGGACGTATTTCTTCATTGTTCTTTATTTGATTTGATCCCTATTCCCTACGTCTCGTTCTATTTTTTATTTTATTTTTCTTTCTACAGTATTATGGATTTATTTAATAAATGTAAGAAGACGAGAAGTAGTTTTCAAGGACAAAAAATTTCATCATGTGTAACTCTGTGGAACTCTGTTCCATACATGTGACGGGCTCTCACAAGACTCTCTCGTTTGCACTTTGCAAGATGAGAAGAAAAGGACAGGCTTTGATCCTTTTTAAAACATTGTCTTTTTTAATAGTCATTGTTTAATGGTATTTGTTAGAACTTAGAATTAATATTTAAATGATAAACCCTATAAACATTGACCCGTTAAGATCTATTTGAAAGATTAAGTGGGCGTGGAAGATTAATTAATGACTGAAAGATTAATTAGTTGAGGATAACATGCAATTAGGCACTAACACTGTAGACATCGCACGTTGCCATATGTTTGCCAGCCCCTGTCCCTTGCTAAACACATAATGCCTGTTGTGTTCGATTTGTCTAATTCCTGTTATGAAATCTTCCTAGGTATCCACATCAAACTGTTTCTTATATTTTAATTGAAATTAATGTTTAATATTAAAATATATAGTGCTTTAATTTTAATTTTTGAAATATGAGTTCCTACGATGTGAAAAAAAAAAATGCATATGGTGGTGTTCGAGTTGTGATACAGGGCTGTTACCAAATGTGACCTTTAGCTGGTATTTTTCAATTCAAATTCGGTAATTAAATTAACAACCATACATATATATATATATATATATATATTTAATTTGGAAAAAATGTTTGAGATGAAGTTAAAGACATTTGTTAATAATTCTTATATAGTTGGCACTTAAAGCATACTGTCAATCAAACTTTCCTTGTTTCTTGTTTGTACAAAGAATTAAATTTTGGTTGATTTCGATTCATTTTAAGCCGAGTAGGTCCTACATTTTTGGACTCAACTGAGGTTCATGTGAACAGAGCAATAATATAAAGAATAAAAAATGAAAAAGTGACCTAAATAAAAGAATTTGTTAGTCAAATGGTAGCATTAATTTATGGATATGTACACATTAATCATTGATTAATTCATATAATATTTATATCAAATCAATCCATTTTCGCATATTTGTCTTTTTCCCTCATGACCAAGATAAAAGGAAGTCATTCCTTAAAGTAGTGAAAGAGAATGAACAAATTCTTGTGACAGAAAGTTTTAAGGAAGGAGCCAATGGTATCCAATTTTGACTGATTTGTTGCATTTACTTTATGAAAGTTTAAAAGTAATTTGGGCACTTGACTAGACCTTTGAAAGCTAATAATAGTAGGTCGAATTACCTAACCTTTATTCCAAGCTGTATATACATTGCACTAACTAATTAATCGATGGATTGATTACACATCTATATAGCGTTATGATACAGTGCCCAATTCACTATTGACATGCCAAGTTAATGTAGAATTGACATTTATTCACAGTTACTCATAACAATAAAAAAAAACATATTAATAATTCATATGGACTAGAGTAAAGTTGATGTTATTATTGGCAAGAGGTAAGCTCGTTCTTAAAGAAGAGTGAGGCTCACCTCTAGAAGGAGATGTGGGGCCGTTTCGTATTCGATCCATTGTTGGGAACCAACTCACACCCTCGCCTCGCCTTGAATTGGTTAGAGCGGAATCTTTTGTTATCGGCTTCATCCCTAACCTTGACCTGACCTAGTACCTTGAAATAACACACTTTAGAGGAACTGAAATACTTGATAATTATTGTTTCCAATTAAAGAAGAATAATCATTCAGGGACGAATTAACCTTTTACTTTCTGAACTCAATGACTAAGCAGTTGGTATGTCAATTGTCATTCTAGTATAAAGAATGGAAATAAACACTAGATCCAATTCCTCAAATTGTCGGAGTTGTATGTTGATATGATATGAATCAATTAGAAACCTTAGAGGTAAAAAATATCATTCTACCCTTATCACAGTAAGATATAAACACTCTCACCATTCATTCTTTAAGATAACACACTACTATTACTTTCTTACTGTTTTCACTTAATTTTTATCTTTCTAAGACATATCACTATATATCTTGAGCTCTTGCAGGTCAACAGCACGTGGATCACTAGATTCAACCCAATTATATTCAAAGCCTTTGGAAGGCTTTCTCTATGTACATTTTCCTTGTAAACATTCATGGTGAGCTGAGATTAGCTCACATCAACCGGCACTGTCTACAAGAAATCTCATGGTGTGAAAACCAACTCTAGTTTATTAGTAATACATTAATTTTCACGACATAATTGTGGATTTCAGTGCATGCTCTGCTCAACCCGATTAGTTGCTAGATGTTGAGCAGAGCATGCACTGAAATCCACAATTAAGTCGTGAAAATTAATGTATTACTAATAAACTAGAGTTGAGTTGGTGGATCATAAGACTCCTCGAGATTGGAGGGAAGACTTTGAAAATCCAACTTCAGAGGAATGAAAGAAATTATTGAGAGGGCAATGACTAGGGAGGGGATACGATACTCTTGATAAGTATATATGATCAAAAAACTTTCTGAAGATACATCTTAAGCTTTGAAATGGAGAGACTTGATTTCGTTTATAACTACTATTTTGATCACTCTGTCATTTTAAAGTCAATATACATGTATCAGAAAAGTACATGAAGAATAGTAGTAACTTATTAAAAAAATTATGTGGTTACTTTTCACATATCCATGTTGTTATTCGTTCCAAGGTCATCTGTATTTTGCAAAACAATTGTCTATCAAAACACTATGCAGTATTGCATAATATCAACTTCGGTTCTTATAAATTTTGCGAAAACATCACTCGACTGGAGATTCAGGTCCATATGTTCGTTCATCCTTCTAGTTTCTGTGGCGTCTGTTCTGAAAAATTATCTGCAATTCTAATTCTATGATATATAGAGCAAAAGTACAACATCTAAAAAAACAATTAATCAAACTACTAAATTTTAAACATAAAAATAATTCTACAATTAACCCAAACTGGAAGATATCCAAAGATTCCTTACTAACCTGTCTCTCTAAAACAAGGAAAATCATAAACATCAAAAGGTATTAACTTGAAAATAGAAAATGTATATTTATTCTTTAACACAATTAATCTATTCTTTATAAAAATAAAATAACAAAAAATAGTCTTTTAAGTTCAACACTCATTTATTCATTCTAACATAACTTCCTTCCCTCATTTCTGCCTCTCACCATTTCTCATATTTTGGAAAAATGTGAACGAGAAGGTATATATGTTATGAATTGGCCGGATTTTTAAAAAATGGATCCAACGAAAATTTTGAACCAGATTTTCTCATTAGATCCGAAATACCATTTGTTTTATAAAAAAATTGGACCAAACGACCATTTCTAAAATGAATCCATGTTCGTTCTGCTAGAAAACTTGGTTCAATAACATATTTTGAATAAAATGAGACAAATGAAAATAGACGGAGAAGGTATATATTATAGTCATTTACCTTTGAAAACATTTTTTCTTACAAATGCAGGTAGAAATCAGTTTCTCACTAACATATATGGAGAAATAAATAGTTAACTTTTTTAGATTTTGGTTTTTTTTTTTTTTAAAGCAATTTTCATTTAGAAAATATCGTACTTGGCATTGTGATTCGTGCACAGCAGTATAAATGAGGATCAGTGGTAATTTGGACATGCTTTAAGATTGTTGATCCCAATGCGCATAGTAGTCATAGTCATAGTATAATGCTAAGTTGCATAGTTTTTTTAGCACCTCGGTTTTGTGCCAAACTTCATTATGCCGGCAGCCAGCATAAACACGTATTCTTTGTCATTAAGCTTCTTCCACCAAATGGATTCCCTTTAATACATGCTATCTCCACTTCTCCCATAATTCTCCAATTTTATTCAAAGTCGTTTTATTTATTTATCCCCCATTTTATTAATATCAATATAAATTTATCATTCTTCTCCTAATAACACCCCTAATAAATACTAGTATCATGTTCATGTAATTATTAGTAGTTGTATTTTTTTTTATTAATGGTGGTCAATACAGTATATGAATAAATTATAAGGGTATAAGGTTCTTTTGATACTTTAATATGTGAGAAAATTAGATTATGTGAATGGATAAAATGATATCGCAACAAAAGTACAATTGTACGTGAGATGACGTTCTACTTCAATATTTAAGTTTTACTATACTTTAAAATATAATTCAGATAAATATCTTACTGATCATACAATATATGTGATGAAAAATCGTCTCATATAAGATCCATCCCACACAAAATTTTGTCAATAAATATATGCCCTCATTATTTCAATTGCATCTTCTACGTGAACATGAAAATTGGAAATGCACAATCATTTGTATATTTAAAGACAAGCAACCACTGTGTCGGAGCTATAGATAAGATCAAGTAATCATTTCCTCATGAGTTGTATACTATCGATCGTTTCATTGTATGCAAAAGATACAAACACACAAGATTCATTTCAGTCATATACCTAAATACAAGTTTCATTATGTATACTTCATTGTAATGGAGCAATGTGGATACATCTTTAAAAAAAAAAAATGCACTTGAAAATAAAATAATTAACCATGTCCTTAATTTGATAATGGTTTTTTCTAGTAATACTAATATTTTGAAAAGAAAAAAAAATCACGAGGTTATATCTTAATTACAGAGGGAATTAGAAAGGGGAAGTAGATTTAAAAAGTTGATTTGGACGTGACATCCTGCCTAATATCATGAATATATAGAAGAGAGGGAGGGAGGGAACGTGAAAAATTGGAAAGAGGGTGTGAGGGTAGTTTGGAGAATAAGAAATAATAAAGTAAGGGAGACGGCGTCGTATTGATGTAGTAGTAGCGTAGGCGAGTGGGCGACCCTTATGCCTACGTACAGACGCAAAGAAGATCCAAAATATTTGTAGCGTAAGCGCCAAACCCCTCCACCTCCTTTCCCATCATCTAACGCTTCACATTATTCCTTAGCCACTCCTTTTAATCGTGGCCGTCCGTTTAATTATTATTTTTCATAAATTTAGGCTTTTGTCCCATAGCTTAGCTTAGGTGTAGTATTGTTGTTGATTTCTAAGTTGCTGGTTGTTTAGGTTAGGCCCTCCCTCTCTCTCTCTCTCTCTCTCTCTCTCTCTCTCTCTAAAATCTCCCTCAAAATTTGTTTGATAATGGTAATGCGACTCATTATATATATGTTTTTTTTTTTATGTGATCATCACATTGCTCTATGTAATGAAAATTGTGGGTGCAGGATACAATGGTAGCGCCGCCGTGGCTAGAGAAACTTCTTAACACGGCCTTCTTCAACGTCTGCCGGACCCACGGAGACGCCGCCCGGAGTGAATGCAATATGTATTGTTTGGATTGCAATGCCGATGCCTTTTGCTTCTACTGCCGATCATCTAAACACAAAGATCATCAAGTAATTCAGGTTAATTCCGCGGAATTTTTATTTATTTATTTTGGTTAAAAATATGTTGAATTATTCATTAATGTTGGAGTAAGTGGGGTTTAATTGTATGTGGACATCAATTAAAGAGGGCATCCAGGCGTTACATACCAAGAATTAGGCAGCTTCTTGTTTTCAATATTTTTCTGAATTTTTATATGTAATGTAAAAATGTAGATAAGGAGATCTTCGTATCACGATGTGGTGAGGGTTTCGGAGATTCAGAAGGTTCTGGACATAAGTGGAGTTCAAACGTATGTAATAAACAGCGCAAGGGTTTTGTTTCTGAATGAAAGGCCTCAACCTAAAGGCGGAAAAGCCGTTTCTCATGTGTGTGAAATTTGCGGAAGGAGCCTCTTGGATACATTCCGTTTCTGCTCTCTTGGATGTAAGGTATATTATAATTCGATCAATTAGTTCTTGATTAATTAATCTTTAATTACCAAATATGAACAAGATGATGATGATGACCCACATGATCAAATCGCCATCAATCCACATAACTTGTAACCAAACCCATTAATAATGAAGAAGATGAATTGAAATCCCACCAAAGGGAATTGCCATTTGCATGTATGGTCACCGCCATTGACGGATGCGATCATAAAAATCCCATCCTTTTCATCACTTAACCAACTACTAATGTCCATCATTATCATCTTTTTGTTATGTGATGTATGTGTATCATTACTCAATTATTCCTATTTTTTTTAATTAATTGGGGGATTTAATAATTAATTGAAATTAAATTAAACTATAGCTTGTAGGAATAAAGGGGGATGGTGAGGAAAGCTTTACAACAATGCAAAATAGAGGGGTTGATGGGGTGTCATCATCATCAAGAAGAGAAGAATTGCGTGAAGGCTCACAACAAGACATATACCCGCCCACACCTCCTCCACCTCCTTCAATTTCAAGATCAAGGAGAAAAGGCATTCCTCAAAGGGCACCTTTTAGGTCCTAAAATAGAGTAGTTTCTTTTCTTTTCTTGAAAATAATTTTTATTTAATTAATTAAAACCCACTTTATACAACTCATGTTTTGGGCCCTAAACAATTCTAGGTAGTAGTAACATTTTATTTCATCGGGGGATTTTTTTTTTTTTTTTTTTTCTTTTGATATTAGGGAGGGGTCCCAATACTACTCAAAAGAAAACAAAATCTGTTGAGGAAGCTGGATCAATCAATAATGCAGGTTTGTTATTAATTTGCAATGCAAGGGTGTAAGTGTAATTAGGGAATAATTAAAAAGGCAAAGCCGTCCCGTTTTATATATAGTTTTCATGGGGCCATCAGCCCACATGGTCCGTTTGCATAAAGAACAACATCTTTTAATTAAATATATACATGCAATCAGGCGTATTAGCTTTCTTTGATTCTTACTTGGTTTAGATAATTCGATTAGATTCTTTGCTTTCTTTACATGTTTGGTGTCTCCCTTTTACATAATTCAGATGCAAAGCTTCTTCGTCGCTGTAATTTGCTGGAACCAAACAACTAGCTATTAATTAATTTCCTATTGATTAGGTATATTGCAATCTAAATAATTCACTTTGTTTCAACCAAATTTGACCCATATTATGTCTACAGGAAATATCATCGGTTTTGAATAATATATATGTTGTTGAATTTATTTTTGTTTTTATGTTTTCTTGTTGAGTATATATTCTGTTGTTTACTTGTGTTAAAAAGCGATGTACTGATAATGTAATAAAACACAATTAAAATATGAGGAGAAAAATGATGGATCACAAACAAAAATTATAAATATGTTAATTAGCCTTTCTGCCTACAAGATGTTAAACATGATGGATTGACCTAACGAATTATTGTTTGCAAAATAGTGTTTAAATAATAACTATTCCCTATTTTATTTTCACATGTGAACTAAATTCATGTGATTTTTTGTTTTCGCATATACCTTTTATAGCATACAAATAATGCATTTTAAATCGATTAAAAGGTACTCCCATTGTATGTTAAAATGTATTACCAAATTCATTGTGTTTTTGTCAAGAACCAAATTCATTGTAAAAGCATTTGCAAAAATAGCTGACGTAAGTTATTATTTCCTATGTACACAATATTTGTGATCATCAAATTGTGTGCATATTTTTTTTAAAAATATATACTTAAATTGAATAAAGTAAGAGTACTATAGAATTCATTATAAATAAAGTGATTGTTTGTGAGTAAAATTAAATGACAATTTAAGTAATATAGTTGAATGGTGGAGATAAAATGATAGATTTATATAAAAACTAATTTGTTGAAATGTTGTGAGTAAAAAATATAACTAGGCAATTAAGAATACATTAAAATCACATAAAATTTAAATATATGTACACATGTAATTGCATACAAAAATTTGCAATATAAGAAAACGGATGTAAAGAGTATTTAAAAAAAAAAAGTAGGAAAAATTTGGGATCCGGTGTGGAAGCCATAAAAAGCAATGAAAAATTAAAGGCTATTGAACTGAATTGGGTAATATGGCCGCCCTATTATGTTGTACTCTACTCTATGATATAGGCTTCCATCATCTATTGTCTTGACTTATACTAGTGAATTGGATATAGGCGTTGGCTATATACCCCTCCAGCTCTGTTAAGTATGCTCCCCTTCTACATTTATTAATTTAATATTAGTGTAACATACCTAAACTACCCTTATATTAAAATAAACTAAAATAATCATGATAAATACACTCCCTCACTTTTAAAACCTTAACCCTAATAGTTGTCGTCGTCGTCGCCTCCTACGGCGACCAACACCAACTCATTTTCAACACAGAAATTTTAAAACATAAAATAAAAATAAAAAACATATTTTCGACAAACCAGGGTCGACGGAATGCATTATCGTCGACAAATTATCGTCGACGATAATGCATTCGGTCGACACTAGTTTATCGAAAAAAAAAACTTAAAATTTTCGACGAACCAGTGTTGAAGAAATGCATTATCGTCGACAACAATTTGCCAACGACAATGCATTCCGTCGACAACAATTTGCCGACGAGAATGCATTCCGTCGACACTGGTTCGTTGAAAGTAAAAAAAAAAAAAAAGAGGACTTACTTACGCGGACTGTCATGTGGAGAGGGGGAGCGTGGCACAGCGAAAGAGGGGGAGGAGGCAGTGCTACATGGCTGATTCGGGTTTCGGGAGAAGTTTGTCGTGGGAGGCGACGACCGGCGAGCAGAAAAAGAAAGAAAAAAAAAAGAAAGTCGCGCGATGGGTGGAGGCGACGACTGGGGGCGGGGGAGGGGGAGTTTTTGCAGAGATATGGGAGAAAAAAAGAGTGGGCACCGTGAAGGGGGTGGCGGCGCGAGTTCAAGGGAGGAGGAGGCTGGGCGAGTGGGCGGCGATGCTGATGGGGGCGGCGCCGGCGCCGGTACCTGGGAGGGGCTTCCGTTTGGTGTAGTGGAGGGGAGGGGGGAGAGGAATACTTAGTTTTAGGGTTTTTTTTAAATTGAAGAAAAGAAAGAAGAAAAATGAAAAGAATAAGAAAAATTAAGAAGGGTATTCTGGGTATTCTGTGGGAGAGTACATCTAACATTTAACATATGGAGGGTAGTACATAAATCGGGGGAGTATACTTAACAAGGCTGGAGGGGTATATAGCCAGGGCCTTGGATATATGGTTAAATTTCATGCTACATCATTTATTGGGCTGTATGTAATATATCTATGGGTACGGCTATCTGCACATGCAGCTTTGTTAAGGACACCCCATCGATTAATTAATTAAATAATAGTGTAAAAAATCTAAAATATTCTTTAAATACAATACTACTAGGGGTGAGCAGAATTCGAATTTTAACCGAAAAAAACTGAATCGAAATATGAATTCAGTTCGGTCACCGAAAATTTCGCTTGAATTTTCGGTCACTATTTTTTTGAATTTCGATATTCGATTTGATTAAAAATATTTTGGTTACCCGAAAACGAAATATTATTAATATAAAAGGGAAACCCTTAACTTAGACTACATTTATCGGTGACACCCAAATGAGTGTCACCACCAATTTGCACAAAATGACAAAAAATTATAATAATAAAATAATCAAATTGTGACACTCAAAGCTTGACACGGTTGGTGGAGCAACCTCATATCATGCATATGACTTTCTTTAATATTGTGACACTTGTCACTTTATTATTGGCTATCCAAATTTTTTTTGTATAAGGTAAATTATTGAATACTCCGTATAATGTTTTTTTAAAAAAAAAAAAATATCAAAATTCATAAAAAAAATCCTCTACAAATAAAGTCCAATTTTGATGCATTTTGGAAAACATATCAATTATCACTCTTTCTCTCTTTCTCTCATATTTGTATCATTTTCTACTATGGATCCAAATAATCCCAACATTTTCTCAAACTCTCAAAATTATCCATACTCCTAAGATTATCCAAATTTTGGATTTTATCTTAACTCTTCCTTTTCAAATTCTGGAGATTTTTCGAGCTTTCAAAATGATCAAAATTCTCAGTTTTCCCCGGATCTTAATCAGGCTCCTATCTCAGTTTCCTATTGATTGTCTTGTAATTTTAATTTTGGTTGAGTTTGTAATTTTATTTTAAGAATATGTATTTTTTTTCCCAATTTATAATTGCGGTTTTAGAATATCAAATCATAGTTATATACTATTTCACACCTAAAAATAAAATAGAAAAATTAATTATAGATAACATATTTTGGAAAATAATAAAGAAATAATAAATATTTTAGGTTGGGTTGGTGTCATTGATAAAGTGAAAAAAAAAATTGGAATTGGGTTGGGTTGTAGATTGTGTATGTGGATGAGAGAGAAATGAATATTATATTGAAAGGTTGGATTGGTTGGGGTTGTGGATAAAGATAGTCTTAGAAAATTACCTCATAACCTATTACCCTAAGAGTAGGGCTGCTGTGTACTCAAGTACACGGTGTACTTGAGTCCAGCTATATAAGAAATATTAAATATATATATAATAAATAACAAAATATTTAACAGAAGTTATTCTAGTCTAGTGGTTGTCTTTACACTTTTCAGTTATAATATCATACACTTTTCAATTATAATAACATACACTTTTCATTAATATATAACTTACATTTTTCATTAATAGAACATACACTTTTTAGTTATAATAACATACACTTTTCATTAAATAGATCATATACTTTGCAGTTATAATAACATACACTTTTCATTAAATAAACATAAACTTTTCATTAATAGATCATACACTTTGCAGTTATAATAACATACACTTTTCATTAATATATAACTTACACTTTTCAGTTATAATATCATACACTTTTCAGTTATAATATCATACACTTTTCATTAAAAACAATGTTGCACTTTTCAATATAGTAACATACACTTTTCATTAAAAAAACAAAGATACACTTTTTAGTCATAATAACATACACTTTTTCAAAAAAAAAAAAAATCGAAAAAAAAAATTCGAAAAAAAAAATCGATTAAAAAAAAATAAATAAAAAAAATCAAAGTTTGACCGTTGACCGGCCAACGGTGGTCAACGGTCAACATTTGACTAGTAAAAGTCTACTCAAGTACATGGTGTACTTGAGTACATACAAGAATTTGGCTTACCCTAATTTCCAAATTTATTCAGCCGCTTATTTCCAAATGAGAATTCATAATTTTGAAAATTAAGATTTCGATTAGAAATGGAGAATAAGTAGGGGTGGGAATGGGCTAGGCTACCCGACAGGGACCTACGACTCGGTTTAGCTCGTTTAATAAATAAGTCGGGCTCAAACTTTTTTGAAAGCATATTTAATTAAATAGACCGGGCTTGGGTTTTTTCTTAGGCCTTCCAAGCCCGACAGACAGGATTTAATTAATTTAATATATATATATATAATATAAAAATATAATAAATATCTAATACTTATACTTAAATATAGAAAACATTTTAAATAAGAGTGTCTAATATATATATAACTAGTGTAGAACCCGTGTATTACACAGAATTTTAAATATATTTTTAAATATTTGATAATAAATTTTTATTTATTTAGTTAATTTAATTTTTCATATTTTTATAATTATATTTAAAAAAATGATTTCGCAGAATTATAATTATTTTGTTAAAAATATTTTACATTTTTTTCAATTATATTTATTATAACGTTGTATTATAATATAAAAGTTTAACTAACATAATATTTTGAATTATACAAAATAATTACAATGTTAGTTAATTTTATAAAACAAATTTCAAAGAAAATTTGTGAGAATCAAACGAAATGAGATGTTGACATTTAATAAATATGAAAACAACTTTTAAAAAAATTATAAATTTTTGGAAACAAACAATTTAAGTAATATTAAAATAGCTCTTAATAAATGGTAAGTCAACCTTCCATATCAACCAACACCTTAAATTTAATAAATATGAAAAAAACTTTAAAAAAAATTATAATATTTCGGAAACAAATAATTTAAATAATATTAAAATAACTCTTAATAAATTGTAAGTCAACCTTCAATATCAACCACAACACCTTAAATAAATAAATATTTTAATTAATTGCAAATTAAATCATAACCTTTTCCTCATTTGCAATCTAATCTAAACTTTAAGGTAATTGCAAATAAATCACAAACTTTAAATATAGTTGCAATTCAGTCTTTTTGACAATTTTAATTATGTTCGAATCTAACATAATTTAGACTTTTTAATGACATAACACCAACTTAATAAAAAAATATTGTTTTTCAATCAAACCAAATATCAAAAGGTATGATTTAGGGACAAAGTAGACTTATAAAAAGTATAATTTGCAATAATATTTAAAGTTTGTGATTTATTTGCAATTCTTTTAAAATTTAGATTAGATTGCAAATGAGCGAAAAGAAAAGTCGTGATTTAATTTGCAATTAACTCTTTTTAAAATTAACAACTTGATTAAATTATGACACATAAGCCAAATCAACCACAAAATGACACATAAGTCAAATTAACCACAAAATGACACATAATCAATTTAAACTCCTTATAATTAGTATATAAGGGGATTCTATATTATAGAAGTAGTGTATTATGTATATATAACAAATTTGTTAATCTTGTAAAATAATATAATTATTTATATAATAAAAATTATGTATAAAATTATATAATAAGTTTACATATATATTTTCGAGTTCTTTTTTTAAATACATTAAACTTATAATAAATTTAAAATAATTACAGAAAAAATTACTTGATATATAAGATAAAAGTAATTATAAAATACAGTTTAATAACTAATTAAATAAAGAATTGTACACCCCAATAAAATACATTTTAGATTGTATTTTACTCAAAAGTACATTAAATAGTTCAAAAATAAATTAAACTAAAGAATAAAATGAATACTATAATAAAGTTAAGTAAATAAAATAAAAATTTATGAATCATATCTTACTAATCACACAGAATACTTTTTAAAATTAACAACTTGATTAAATTATGACACATAAGTCAAATCAACCACAAAATGACACATAAGTCAAATTAACCACAAAATGACACATCATCAATTTAAACTCCCTATTAGTATATAAGGGGATTTCTAACTAGTAAGCATTAAACAATATAATTAGTGGGTTTTTTTATGATAGAACTAAAAAGGTTTTTAAAAGACGGTGGGGCCAAATCTATTTATTAAAAAGGTCAGGCCAAGCCTTAAAAAAAAACCTATAACAGGCCATGAGTCAAACTCGGACCTAAAAAATATTTAATAGGTCAGACTTTTTTTTTTGTAAAGCCCGGCACATTCCCACCCCTAAGAATAAGGAATCGGAAACTAATGACTGGAAAATATTAATAATACTAAGAAAAATAATAATTTAATACTGTATTTTTTTTTTTCTAATATGACATACAAAAAAATTAATTTTTTTCCAACTTTTAATTTTTAAATCATAAAATAAAGTAAGGTGTTGAAGGTTATTTTAATATACTAGCTAATCGTGCAACTTTTACCATACTCATGTCAAAACTAGTACTCTAATTTTGCTAATTTTTTATTTCTATTTATAATGGAAGAATTTATTATTAAATAAGTATATGTATAAATAATTTATGATATATTAATTTAAATATTTATTATTTGATTTATTCGAAGCATTTGGTTTTTATGCTATACAAAAACTGAAAATTGAATATTTTAAATATTTTAAACCGAACCAAATTTATAAGCCGAATTAACTAAACCGTATTAATCAAAAAGCATAGTTAGGTTCGAAAATTATATTTTTACGATTTTTTTTTTTTCATTTTACACTTCAATCTGCTGGTCTTGTCAACTCCATCAGCTCGCAAACTGCTTATGAATTGACAACTCATATAATAAGTTATCAATGACGATTTTTCTTCTCAATGTGGTCTGCTCGACTCAATTCGTTAGGGAACAAATTATCCAAATTTAAAGGAAACACAAAGTTGAAACACCAAAATTCCCCGGTGATATAATTAGTAAAGAAATTTCACCCTCTTAACGAATTTAAGTTAAAGAAATGTATCAGAATTTCAAATAGGTAAAATTGCGGGATTGGTCCCCTTCCCCATTTGCAAGCGCGAAAGGGACCTGCAGAGCCACTTGGCTGATGAGACCCGATCAAAATGGGCCACAGATGATGGCTCGCTACGCGAACCACTCCCACTCTCTACTCCACAACCTAATGATGATGATGAATCTCTCATAAAACTATCCATTTCCAGATTAATTACAACGGATGATCGATCTACTGACACCGATCGCTTAAAATTCGAACACATTTCCCCATTAACCGACACCGATCGCTTAATTTGCGAACACGTTTCCTGCGGCGGCGGCGGAGATGATTGTTCCCTGGGCGACGCGACCTGCTCGCCGCTGCTGTGAGTCGCAGTAGCAATAGATTCAACGGTTACACGGCGCCGATCGGAATTATCGGCGGGTGCGTTCGTTTGCTTGTGAATTGGAGATCTGCACAAGGGACAAGTGTCGTGCGACGCAAACCACTGATCAATGCAGTCAGCGTGAAACGCGTGCTTACAGTTAGGTATCAAGCGGACCATATCTTCGTCCTCCAATTCACCCAAACACACCGCGCACTCAATATCTAACTGATCATCCATATGGTGTTTCACGGCGGAGAAGGCGACAATCGGGATTGTTTTGAGGACCTTTTCGTCGAGTCCGGCAGGACGCTTCGATGGTTGCGCGGCGGTGGCGGAGGAGGCGCGGCGTCCTATGCAGTATTTAACAAGGAGGCAGTGGTACATTATTATTGCAATGGCTGTAACAACAATGCCTAGCATTGACATCAGCAAGGGATTGAAGTAGGAATTACCACCGGTGCTAGATGTTGCCCCCTCCATCGATCATCTCTTCGATCAATTTTCAGGTACGTGATTTAATTCTATAATAATATTAGTAGAAAGAAACATAATTATTTCATTTCGGCAGTAGTTCATGAGTTTCAGTTCACTGTTGGTCATTATATAATGAAAGAATATTAGTAAATAAGAACCTTTTTAATATTAAAAATCATAGTAGATATTATTATTTATTCAGATTGTGTAAACACGACACGATTAGGGAAAATGAAATGTGTGGCGCGTGTCAAACGTAAAGAAAAGTAATAGCCGAAGAATGGTTCGTAGGTGCGACAAGTGCGTGGTGTTGTTATATAAGTAGTGTTGAAACAAACCTCTAGTCTTATCGTGTTGAAATAAGAGGGGTTTAAATTTTCCAAATTTAGATAAAAATGTCAGAGTAGTTGAGAATTCGGTGGGGAATACTAGTATTAATAATCAGATGTGTAAAATCTTATATTCTTATATTGTATATGATGACACCTGTGCTGTGTGTGTGATATTTGTTGATATATTGTTTGATTTTATGCCACGTGACGTGTGACGTAAGTAGTATATATACATGTCACTCAATCTTTTCTTTTTTATGAATATAATGATATTCTGTAAAAAAAAAATGATATAATAGACATAATATAAGTGATTTAATCAAGAGAGAAAAAATGTGATGAAAGTAAAGCGATTGAAAGAAAAAAATAAATAAAAAACGAACGGTTATTATGGGACTGTTGATGTATTTTTTAAAGAGTAATGGATTATTTGTACATGTAATTTTATTGGATTGATATATATACTCCACTCTGGTGTTAGTCAAGTAGTTTACCAACCAAACATAAGTTCCAAAGGTAGTTTACTGATCATTAAAGCAAATATTGTTTTTTATTCGATCCTTTTTTTAAAAACATTTTTCGCATCTTCTATTCTAATTTCTGTAGCTTCAATAAAACACATTATTTCAATTATTACAATTATCATTTGAGCTAGATATTCTTCCTTCCCACCATAGAGTTCTACATTAAAATAAAGGGTAAAGTCTAGTATGCACTCGAGTGCATGTTATGCACCCTAGTCCATGTTTTACTTTTCAGTTTTACTGACTTACACTTTTTGGTAAATGATGTTGCAATTTTCAATTATTAAACTATATAATAATATTTTTAGTAATAATTGAAAAGTGCAACACCATTTACCAAAAAGTGTAAGTCAGTAAAATTGAAAAGTAAAACATGGACTAGGGTGCATAACATGCACTCGAGTCCATAGCAGACCAACCCAAAATAAATATTTAGATCAAAAACTTGTCCGATGCAGACTATAATAATCTTCATCCGCGTATTGCAATGAATTACACGTCATTTTTGTTATGATCATACACTCTTACACATTAATTTCACATAATATTAAACGATGTGCGGTTTAAATCTCAAAATAAATACATGTCATTATTAATTATTAAAGAAAATTAGATTTTAAATCCTCAAAATTTCTAATTAAGCATACCCTAATATATTATGGGACATAAACAATAAAAAAAAAAAAAAAATTGGGTTCAAGCAATTTTTTATTTGGGTTCCGACTAATTTGTTATCATGAAAATTCCGAGATACTTGAGTTTAATAGCTCATTATTTTTAATACTCCGTATATATTTATTTTTATGATATGCTATTGCCTATTGAGATGGAAATATCTCAAAATCAGATTCTAAACATTGGATTAGGTGCTTAGATGGTCCAGATGAAAGCTGAAATCAATTTGGAAGTTGAAATATCAAGTTAGTTGGAAAGATATAGTTAGTTAAATAACTAACTCGGACAACGTGTAGTTTTCTAGTAACAACTTTGAAATATCATAACTTGAGTTTAATTTGGAGTTTGATAGACTATCCATCAGTACAGTTAACCGCTATTGGAGTTTGAGTGATTAATGAGATATTTAGCTTTCATATCAGAAGCAGGTTTTTTTATTGAACAGTTTGAGGTTTTTTTTTTTTTTTTTCTGGAGTTATTGAAAAACTCTTGTACTCATCTTGTAAATATCATCAATAATAAAAAAAAATTAGAGAGCCTCATATTAATTGTAGATCGATTTAAAACTAACCACTTAAAACTTGTGTGTTTTTCTTTGATTTCAATTACTTAGTTGATAGTTCACATATTCATTGATCACAAGTATGGAGAGATTAATAGAGTGAAATTGAGTGATTCATAGCTCCATACTCTTGACAACTACTCTGGTACAAAAAAGTTGGGTAGCATCGTTTATTATGTTTATTTGATGAATACAGCCTAACATATGAAAGAAAATAAAATGATGATAATAATGGATAAAAATAACTATACTTTGTCATGTATTATATATTTATATTGGAGATCACACATCTATACTACTCACACACACATATACAGGTGTATGATTCAAATCAATGAGTCCCTCCAGCACATAACTCTATTGTATAGGAATTTTTCATTTTTAGACAAATTCTTATATACAAATACAATTGGTGTATACCATACCATACCATACCATAATTTAAGATTCATATTGATTTCTACAGTTCATTTTTCTGAAAATAATTGATTTTGTTGTTAAACTAATCCTAAGCTGATCTGGATTGAGCAAAGGAATCTAAATTATTATGTAGTAGAGTATAAAAATATAATGAAAGTGACATCTAAATATTGTTTGACCTCTCTCTCATCATCTCTCCCCAGAAGTCCACCCAACCACAGATTCCAGCAACCTCCTCACTGATTCATCCATGGCCTCCAAATGTTTGAGCTTCCATCCCCATCTCCTTCCCCACCACCGCCCCCGTCTCTTCTCAAAAACCCCTTTCAGTAAACCTCTTTTTCCAACAATCTTAACTGCCAAACCATCCATCTCACTTCAAGCAAAACGCTTCTCTACAATGGCATCTTCAAACCCTCTCCAATTTGAACCCGATCCCACTCTCACTAACGATGAGCTCAAGCCAACGACGTCGGATCAGCGGACTTTCTCCGGCCTCGAAATGGCCACCCTCTGGATAGGCCTAGTAGTGGGCGTGCCCTCCTATTACCTCGCCGGAAGCCTCGCCGATCTCGGAATGGCCTGGTGGCAAGGAATCGCCACCGTAGTCGCCGCCAACGTAATCCTATTACTTCCCTTGATCCTAACCGGCCACCCCGGTACCAAATACGGAATCTCCTTCCCTGTTCTAGCTAGGTCTTCGTTTGGGATTCGAGGCGCTCATATCCCCACTCTTGTTCGAGCTTTAATCGGCTGCGGCTGGTACGGAATCGAATCGTGGATCGGCGGTGAAGCGATTTTCCTTCTTCTCCCGAAGATTATCAAAGATTCGTCTCTTGCGGAACCCTTAATTTGGCTTGGAACTTCCCCAATCGAATTTGGGTGTTTCATCATTTTCTGGTCTGCACAGCTGGCGATTGTGTGGAATGGAATTGATGCAATTAGGGATCTGGAGAAATACTCTGCTCCCATTCTGATTCTCCTCACTTCACTCCTTCTAATTTGGTCTTACACCAATGCTGGTGGATTCAGTCACATGCTTTCTCTCTCGTCAAAGCTTTCTGTTTCTGAATTCTGGGCTCTCTTCTTCCCTTCATTAACAGCAAATATAAGTTTCTGGGCAACTGTTGCTCTAAACATCCCAGATTTCACCCGATACGCCAAGAGCCAGAAGGATCAGATAGTAGGCCAAATAGGACTTCCAATCTTTATGGGGCTTTTCACATTTGTAGGATTAGCAGTAACCTCATCAACCAAAGTAATATTCGGAAACGTGATCTCGAATCCTATTCAACTTCTTGGACAAATTGGTGGAATTTGGACTAAAATATTGGCCATTTTAGGCATCAGTTTAGCCACAATTACAACCAACATTGCTGCCAATGTAGTTGCCCCTGCAAATGCTTTAGTCAATCTGAGTCCTTCCAAATTCACGTTTCGTAGGGGTGCGGTTCTAACCGCGCTTCTTGGGATCGCATTTCAGCCGTGGAGGCTGCTGGGGTCGAGCGAAAGCTTCGTCTACACATGGCTGGTTGGGTATTCTGCAGTGATGGGGCCTATTGCAGCCATCATTTTGGCTGATTATTATCTGATTAAGCGCTGTGAGTTGAGGATCGGAGATTTGTACACCATGAATTCTAAAGGGGCTTACTACTACAAAGGTGGATACAATTTGGTGGCAATTGGGGCATTGATCATTGGGATTTTACCCGTGATTCCTGGGTTTCTGAATAAGGTTGGAATCTTGAATTCGGTTCCGGGTGTGTTTGATGTGATATACAATAATGCTTGGTTCTTTAGCTTCTTCACAGCTGGGATTTTGTATTGGATAATATCGTCATTGGGAAGCAGGGAGCTGAATGATCACCATCCCCTGCTACCCAACTCTTGAATTTTGGAGGGGAAAGACGAATACAAAAGTTGAACCACTCATTTATCAAATTTATTCTGACTACAGGCAATTTACTGAATACACAGGGTATTAAAATGTGTTTACATATTGTGTACTCCATTCAACAAAAAATCGAGTAGAAAATTAGAAATAGCCGCGCCATTATTGTTTATTTGATACAGCCTATTTTAAACCCTAACCCTATCCTCTAATACTGTTCTTGTTGAAACGTAAAATTATTTAATTTACACAATGTACAATTTATGTAACACTGATAGTTTACTAAAGTGATGAGGGTAAAAATAAGACCAAGATGGACAAACTATACTTGGTAGTTGGAGCACCCTTTAAAAATGCTCCCTCCCTCAACACTTAATATACACTTTTATTTGTATGCAAGTTTTAAGGAATATTGATAATTTATATAAAAAGTGAAGGATGTATTAATTTATTAGAAGAATAAAAATTTTAATTTATATAAGTGTGCATGGAAAAAATGTATACTCCATTAAGTATGGATGGACGAGTATAAGATAGTAATACTCTGTTTGGCTATGAAGAGCCTGATTTGACTCTCTACCACGTTGATGCGAAAAGACATGCAAGAAATTGGACTGGAGGGAGCTCCGGCGTCATCCTCCGTTGCTCAAATCATCTTACCAATCAAAAGTATATGATTCGTGAGTGAAGAGTGATTATTGTGTAAATTGTAAGTTGTGCCAAATTAATTAATGTAAGAAATATGTGTATATACCTCTTTTCGGATAGGTAAGAAGTTGACTTATCATACTTTGCCCTTGGCATGATTCCACGATGGATCTTGATTAATTTGAATTAAACATTGTCCGTCATGTTTCAGAAGAGGAGTTTTTCTCAGCAATAAATAAATGGAGAAAATGAGAAAAGAAATTGGGCCGAGAAATTTTGTTTAAGAGAATTGGAAAATTAAAGGGCGCGGCTAAAGGCACACACGGATCCTATGAGGACACCCACGAAATGGATGAGTACACCCACGTCGTGAAAATCCCAAAATTTCCCTTTCTTTCAATTAAAACTCTAACATCATTCAAATTCTCATTTTCATTCTCAACACCCACCTCCCTTCCTCTCTCACACTCTCCGTCTTCTCTTCCCCGTCGCCGCCGCCGACGTATCACCTCCCCCACAGTATCGCCGTCGTCGACGTATCACCTCCTCCACAGTGTCGCCGCCCACATCGCACCTCCCCCACAGTGCCGCCCACGTCACAGATCGCGTCGGCCGCCTCCCTCCTCAGCCGCGCAACAGCGAACGCCGACAACACCCCCTCCCCTCTCCACTCTCCTCGCCGACTGCCCCTACCCTCGTCCGCCACCGCCCTTCCCCTTCGCGGCCGTTCGCGGCCGCAGCCCTTCCCTCTCCCCTTCGCGACCGTTCGCGGCCGCAGTTCCTCCCCCTCGCAACCGTTCGCGGCCGGCCACCCTTCGTTCGTGCCTCTCGCCGCCGCCGCGCCGCTTCAGGTATGTTGAAAATTAGGTTTCTCAAAATTAGGGTTTTTGTATGTTGTTCGGGAATTTCTTTCGAACAATATTTGTTTGTTTTGTAGAAATTTTCGAACAATCTAAGTTTGTTCATGTAAAATTTTCGAACATATTGACTTTGTTTTGAATTTTTTTTCGAACAATCTATATTGACTTTGTTTTGAATTTTTTTTTCGAAAAATCTGTGTTTGTTGGAGTTGAATTTTTTTTTAAACATATTTACTTTGTTTTGATTTTTTTTTTCGAACAATGTGTGTTTGTTTTGGAAAAAAATTCGAACAAGTTGTTCGATCTTTTTTTTCGTACAAATTTAATTTGTTTTGAAATTTTTTTCGAACATACTGAGTTTGTTCGTTAAAAAATTTCGGACATCTCAACATTGTTTAGGTAAAATTTTCGAACATATTAAGATTTTATGTTTGTTGTTGAAAATTTGAGTTTTTATGATTTTTTTTTATCAAACTTGTGGTTTTGGTGGTGATTTGGGTGAGATTTGATGAATGTGTGTGAAATGGAAGGAATGGGTGTACTCATCCGTCCATTTTTTAAAAAAAAAATTGTAGGAGGAGTACAAATGTCATTTCGCATATCTCTTGTGGTTAAAAAAATCCCGTGGGTGTACTCATATGAAATCCGGGTGCATTTAGCCGCGCCCATTGGAAAATAGCCCGAGTAGTGGCCCATTTGTTTAACAATTAAATGGGGCCGTGTGAATGGTGTTAACTTATACGGAGTACGTTTTTTTAAATTCATGTTTTGTTTTCTATTTTCCATTGAATTTTCTTTATAATATTGATTTAGTTATGAGCTAAATTGATTGAGTGTTTGATATTTACTATTTTTAGTTTTATTGTTTAATTCTATTAGTTATTAGATATTTTAGTGTTTATTTAATCAATTACAGAATTTTAATTTTTTTATGTCACAGTATCCGGTCCAAGGACCAATTAATTCGAGGGGATCAATTTCATCGTCAACTTGTGAGAGGTTGTTTAAAGCTAGAGTTTTACACTTCAACTCTTAGAGGTTAATTATAGAATTTCAAAGTGGAAATTATAGAAGCTTGGATTTTAGAGGTTAGATATAATCCCTTATTATGTGATTATCCCAAAAAAGACAAGTCTACCCATCCACACAATTTTAGGTGCATAAAATGATGCATTATTTGTAATTGTTCTTATCAAATACCACACAAGGAAAAACACTCGAACACTATTACTCTAAATTTAATATTTGATCAACATTCTACTTGCTTCTCTTCATATTTATTTTGTTAGATTTTGCATGTAATTAATTTTAATTGTCCTGAAGCCGCTGCCATCGCCTACTGTCCGACATCCGCCGCCGCTGTCGCCGATCTCCCTGCAGAAGCGCCATCGCCGCTTCCGTTGTAAGAAGCCGCCGCTGCCGCCGTCTTCCCTGTCGCGCCGCGTCGCCGCCGCCTGCTGCTGTCCTGAAGTTGCAGCCGCCGCCGCTTCGCTTGGGTAAGTTTTTTGAGGTAAGCATTATTTTTTCAGGTTTCTGGAGTTAAGTTTTTTAACTTATTTCTGCTCACGCCGTCACTGCTGCTGGAAAGGTAAAGGTTTGGTAAGTTTTTTTTTTTTTTTTAATTTATTAAAACTTTTGATTGTATGCAGTAGATTACTTTTTTCATATTAATTTATATTTATTTATTTAGATAGTACTTTTACACCTAAATAGATTAATATTTAATTACTGTGTTCATTTAACCTGTATTTCAAAATTTTAGATAGACTATTGTGTCTTGAGTATTTTCAGAGCAGTGGTGAATTTCGACTCGGTGAAATAGTATTTTCTGCGGCACTCGTGGGATCTGCCCCCGTCATTGACGGGAATTAGGCAGCACGTTTGCTTGGTCCCGGGATTGCCTTGAAGTTTTCGCTTGGTGTTTTGAGACTCTTACCTAGGGTCTCGCTCTGGTAAATTGGCTTTGACCTCTCGTTTTTATTTTCCGTAGCGTAGCCCCTGGCCGGGGATTATTTGCTTGTGATTGATATTTGTTATCTCTGTTTTGTGGTCTTGATTTTGTGGTGACCTGTGTGTGCCTGCTTCCGCTTGCTATTACAGTTTCTTCCTTGCATATTTTGTGATTTTTTCCATTGGGCTCAAAGCTGTGTAAACTAAATGGCCAATCCTACTCCTACGTATGTGTTGGCCCCCTTTAATGGAAAAGGTGATTTCAGTATCTGGCAACAGAAAATGGAATGCATCTAATCCAGCAGAATGTTTTCGCAGCCGTTGACCTTTGTTATGAGGATGATGAAACTGATAAACAGAAAAGAGTAATGAATAAACAAGCTGTGTCTTCCATAATCCTGCACTTGTCTGAATGTGTGCTTAGAAATGTTGGTGTGATAAAAGATGCTAAAAAGTTATGGGAAAGGTTAGAAGAGTTGTATACTGAAAAATCTATGCCTAACAGAATTTTCTTGCTTGAAAAATTCTTTAGTTTTAAACTTGACTTGAATAAAGATGTTGATCAAAATTTGGATGATTTTACTAAGCTAATTCAAGATATCAAACATACTGGTGATAAGGGCATTGATGAATACTCCTCTGTTGTGCTATTAAATGTTATTCCTGATACTTATAGTGATATGAAGTCTGCTATTAAGTATGGTAGAGATATTATTACTCTTGAAACTGTGGTTAATGGCTTAAAGAGCAAAGAGCATGAATTAAAATACCATGGGAAGAGTAATAAAAATTCTGGTGAAGTCATGCATGTTAGGGGTAGATCTTCTACTAGATTTCATAACAAGAAAAAGCATGATAATCATGAATTTGTTGCTAAGAAGAAGTCTTATGATAACAATAGGTCTAAGTCTAGGAACCGAAAATGCTATAACTGTGGTGAAACTGGTCATTATTACAAGGAATGTAGTAAGCCTAAGAGGAAACAACATAAAGAGCATGCTAACATGGCTTCCAGTTCTAATCATGATGGTGATGTTTATATGGTGACTGAAATTTATGATGAACAATGTGTGAATTCTGTGCATTCTACTTCTATGTGTGAAAATGAATGGCTTGTTGATTCTGGTTGCACGTTTCATATGTCCCCATTTAAAAATCTGTTTTCTTCGTATGAAGAGGTTAAGCATGGTTATGTGTCTATGGCTAATGAGAAAAAATGTCATATTGCTGGAATTGGTGATGTATGCTTAAAATTGGATTCTGGTGTTTCATTTACTTTGAAAAATGTGAGGCATGTTCCTGACTTGTGCAATAATTTGATTTCTTGTGCTGCATTAGAAGATGATGGTTATGAGGGAAAATGGGGGAAAGGTTGTATGAAAATTTTGAGGGGTTCTTTGGTGCTTTTCAAAGCTGTTAAAAGAAACAACTTGTATGTTTGCTCTGCCAAATCTGATTCTTATGTGAATTCTGTGAATGTTGTCAAAACTGATAAGACTGAATTGTGGCATAAGAGATTAGGACACATGAGTAACAAAGGGCTTGAAATTCTGCATAAATCTGGTGCATTCGGTGATGAAAAACTGTCTTGCATTCCATTTTGTGATTCTTGTGTGTTAGGAAAGCAGTGAAATTTCCTGTAAACCCCTACCCTAATACCTCGTCTTGCACTGATATTCTTGAGTATTTGCATGCTGATGTTTGGGGTCCTGCTAGTGTGCCCACCCATGGTGGAAATGTGTACTTTCTATCTGTGATTGATGACTTTTCTAGGAAAGTTTGGGTTTTCTTGTTGAAAAACAAATCTGATGTGTTTGCAAAGTTTAAGGATTGGAAAATTCTTATTGAAAATCAAACTGGTAAAAAGATTAAAAGCCTTAGAACTGATAATGGTTTAGAATTTTGCAACAAGTTGATGGATAATTTGTGTGCTAATTCTGGTATTAAAAGGCATAAATCTGTTCCTTACACACCTCAACAAAATGGGGTTGCTGAAAGGATGAATAGGACTTTAATGGACAAAGTTAGATGCATGTTGGCAGCTTCCGGGCTTGCTAAGAAATTTTGGGGCGAAGCAGTTCACACTGCTGCATACCTAATCAATAGGTCTCCTTCCGTGCCCCTAAAAGGTAAATGTCCTGAAAATGTGTTTTTTGGTAAAAGCATTGATTATTCCAACTTGCGTGTATTTGGTTGTGCTGCGTTTGTGCATCAAAAAGCTGATAAGCTTGAACCTAGGTCTAGGAAATGTGTTTTCTTGGGTTACCCTGATGGTGTTAAAGGTTATAGACTGTGGTGTAAAGATGAACATGGATTTAAGGTTGTAATCAGTAGAGATGTTGTCTTTAATGAATCTGATTTTCCGTGTTTGCATGCTTCTGTGTCTTTACCTGAAAATGAGGCTGCTCCAAGTGAGGTGGAGCTGCTGCCCTATTTATCTAGACCTAATAATGTGCAAACTGATACTGATCATGTTGATATTGATGCTGAAAACGATGTTTTACATGCTGATAATGATGTTTTACATGCTGAAAACACTGATTTGCCTGATGAAATGCATGAAAATGGTGCTGAATATGTGGAAAATGTGCCTGAAAATGCTGATTTGAATGATTATCAACTTGCTAGGGATAGACCTAGGAAAAATATTAGGCAACCTACTAGATTTGATAACTTCCACATTGATATGCATGCTTTTAATGCTTTTGAGTCTTGCCATGATGAACCTAAATCGTATGATCAAGCTTTAAAGTCTAAAAATGCAGTTAAATGGTTAAATGCTATGGAAGAAGAGATGAAATCCTTACATGTTAACCAAACTTGGAATCTTGTACCTAAACCTATGCATTGTTCTGTTGTGGATTGTAAGTGGTTATTTAAGGTTAAAGATGAAACTGAAAATGTTAGATTTAAGGCTAGATTAGTGGCTAAGGGTTTTACTCAAAAAGAGGGGATAGATTACACTGAAATCTTTGCTCCTGTTGTCAAATTTACCACTGTTCGCATAATGCTTGCTCTTGTTGCTCATTTTAATTGGGAACTTAAACAAATGGATGTGAAAACAGCATTCTTGCATGGTGATTTGGATAAAAAGATTTACATGAGACAACCTGAAGGATTTGTTGATCCTAAGAACCCTGAACATGTGTGTCTCCTTCGTAAGTCTTTGTATGGATTGAAACAATCTCCTAGGCAGTGGAATAAGAAATTTGATGAGTGCATGATGTCTTTGAAACTTAAGAGAAGCTCTTTTGATCCTTGCTTGTACTTTAAGGAAAATGCTTCTATGCCTTTTTTCTTGCTCATATATGTGGATGACATGCTTCTTGTTAGTCCTTGTGTTAAAACTGTTGAGCATGTTCAAAAGTGCCTTTATGATAAATTTGACATGAAAGACCTTGGTGATGCTAAGAAGATCTTAGGCATGCATATAGAAAGAGATAGGAAAAAGCATATTCTTTTGCTTGGTCAGATTTCATATGTTGATAAGGTTTTGAGTAAATTCTCTATGTCATGTGCTAAATCTGTGAATGTTCCTCTTGCTGCCCATTTTGTGTTAAGTAAGACTCAGTCTCCCATGACGAAGTCTGAAAGTGATGAGATGAAAAGTGTGCCTTACTCCAATGCCATTGGATCTGTGATGTATCTCATGGTGAGCACTAGACCTGATATTGCATATTCTGTTAGTTGCTTGAGTAGATATATGTCTAATCCAGGTATGCCTCATTGGGAGGCTTTGAAGTGGCTACTTAAGTACCTTAAGGGTACGATGGAGGTATGTCTTAAATTTTCTAAATGTGCAAATGGTGTGAGACTTGTTGGGTATGTGGATTCTAACTATGCTAATGATAGAGATAATAGGAAATCTACCACTTCTTATGTGTTCACCCTATGTGGTTCTTGTATAAGCTGGAAATCTCAGTTACAACATGTTGTTGCTTTATCTACAACTGAATCTGAATATATTGCTATAACTGAGGCTGCTAAAGACGTCATTTGGTTGAAAGGTCTTATTTCTGAAATTGGTTTACTTGAAGGTGAAGTGGTTGTATTTTCTGATAGTCAATCTGCTATCCAATTGTGTAAGAATCCTGTATACCATGAACGAACTAAACACGTTGATGTTAAATACCATTTTGTACGTGATATAACTGAAAAGGGCATTATTGATCTTGAGAAAATTGCTTCTGAGTTTAATCCTGCTGATATGGGCACCAAGTGCCTTTCTGTTGAAAAACATAGGTCTTGCATGAGAACTTTGAATTTTGATTCCATTGATTAAAATTGTTTTTGCAGCCTCTATGTTTATTCTGTTTTGTGTTCTTGTTTGTGACTTGTGTGTCTAAACTGTTATTGTGTGTGCACTTTGTGTCCAACGTGTTTGTTTGTGCTTCCCTTGATAGCTTACTTTGCATTTGCTATTAATGCCTTGTATAAACTTTGTGTTTTTTGCTTTTGCAGGTGCAATGTGCTTGTAATAGGTGTTATGTGTGCTATGCGTGTGTTGTGTGTGCTATGTGTGGGTGTGTGTGTGTTAAAGGCGATAATGAAGACCTGTGGATATTTGGATTGTAGAGGGGATGGCCAAAAAGGTGGAGAATTTGTTGGGCTTAGGCCCAAGTGTTTTGGCCCAAGGCCTTAACACAAAAGGCCCGTAGCCAACTTGTTGCCCTAGTTGTTTATATTAGGCAGCCTCCCACTCATGTCTTATTGGAGTCATTCTTTCTTCTCTCTTTATGAAGTATAACAAAGAGTTAAGTGTGAAAGCTTGAGTGTGGAGAGTTACCGTATGAACTTGGTTCCCTCTCTACTTATCCCAATCCCAGGTGCCTGAGCCTGTGTCGATCTCATCTCAACGGGAGACGACGATTAGACCCAACAAATTGTACAAACCATATTTCATCACTATAATTATGTGACGACTTATAGTACTAACACTACACTTGCAAACTAGTCTCGTGAATCGATAATTTAATTGTACATTTATCATTATTACAAGTCTCTTACACTTAAAGAGATAAGTATTGACAAATACATGTCAAGTATTTAACGTCATTGTCGATAACTTATAATCATTATTATGAGGAACCTTTAAAACTTGAGATACGAGTAATAAAAAATGTGTTAATAGTATGGATGTTGGATGTATCTTCCGTGATCAGTTTTTACAGGTCAATTATACGTTGCCGTATCTAAAGTAAATAGATCTCAAAATTCTACTAATGAAAGACCATATACAAATATTGTTTCCAAGAAAGTACTCTTTAAAAATTTATAATTAAATAAACATTTCAACCTTTAGTTTTAGACTTAAGGTCTGAATTTATTAAGCAAGCTCAAAAGATCTAGTCTTGAAGATGATAGATATTTTTCTGAAACTATTTTTTATGTTTTAAATTATTACTACAATTTAAATTATATATATATATATATATTTAAATTATATAGAAGCGAAGACTGTTTCTGTTTGAGCCAAACTCGATCAACACAAATTACTAGCAACTAGTGTTTAATTTAATTTGCTCCATATGTAAAAAAACTCAATAGTTAGCTCCATATAAATTAAGATAAAATTTCTCACTACAAGAAAAAAGGCTTTTTGCCATATAACTTTTATAACATTATAAAATAGATGTTGTAAAAAGTATTATGTAGCCACATTAAAAAATTTTGTGTGTTAATAGGTATGTTTTTAAAGACATTGAATAATAAGTGTGTGGATATATACTCAATTACCACACACAATAAAAAAAACATTGTCTATTGTCACACTGATTCGGGTGGAATTTACACGTTTTAGAGGCACATGTGAAGCGTGTTTTGATGTGGATTTCATTGATTTATGCATTGATTATGATTGTTTAAGCCGAAATGAGAGAAAGGTTGTGTTTTGTCGATTTTATAGGAAATACGATGGAATTTGGAGCAAAACAGCAACCATACTTTGCTGGATCAGGAAGAGGAGTGCACGGTTGGATTCGTCTCGAAAAACGGAGTGGATTAGCCGAAGGAATCGAGTCAATCCGACACCCGAGGCGAAAGATAGGCACGAAACGAGAAAAGGGCCGAAATCGAAGAACAAGGCACGGCCGTGCACCTTGCTCGAGGAAAGACACCTCGAAACCGAGGAATTTTCACCCAAAACATGCTAAGGAAAATGCACGGCCGAGCACCCTTCTCGGCCGTGCTCGAGCCAAGCCAAAAAGGGGCACGATCGGGCATCATTCTCGAAGAAACACACGTCGAAACTGAGGCATTTTGGCCTAAGGAAAGTGCACGGCCGAGCACCTAGCACGGCCGAGCTGCAGCCAAGAGGACATCCGAAGGGCACGGCCGAGCACCCTTCTCGGCCGAGCACCATACCAAGGCCACGACCGAGCGCCCCTCTCGGACAAGCGCTCCTCGAAACCGAAGCACCTTCGCCCATCATATGTCTCGAGCGCCTCGGCTGAGCACCATTCTCGGCCGAGCACCTGCCGTCCCCTGTTCCGCGCATCTCGGCCGAGCATCCAGCACGGCCGAGCACTCCTATTTCACTACACACCAATGCACGGCCGAGCCACCTGCTCGGCCGAGCTCCATCCAAGCCAATTTTCAAACTCGGTGCCATCTTCACATTTTGGCCAATTTTGAGGGACCAACTTGCAATTATGCCCTCCAAACCCTTCCCAAACACTATATAAACTCCCTTTCTTGAAACCCAAGCCATTCACCCCCAAATTCCTAAATTCCACACATACTTTCACACACTTCAAGGTGTTTTGGCAATTTCTCTCCCAATTCTCCATCAATTCAAGGAAGGAAGGATGCAATAGCTTGCAAATTTCATTCCCTACCACATTCTAGACTAAGCTTTCTCTTTCTTTTCCTTTTTATTTAGTTATTTCATTTGGAATTTGTAATTTGATTATGTTAGTAGTTAGCTAAACAAATTTGTGGTTCTAAGGCTATGTTTATACTTTGGATGATGCTTATGAATTAATTTCTTGTTTATTTGGTGGTTGTGTTGCTATTTCTATTTGAATGCTTAACTTTCATTGCAAAACATGTTGTCAATGGCCATGATAGTATGTTTTATCTATTGTTAATTGAAATTGGATTGAGAAATCTCTTTCGTTAATCGTATTTAAGCATTCGACCCAATATTCTTGTGAGCTCGAGAGAGAGGATCAATTATTGGGAGGGTATTAGATGATCTTAATTAGGAACTTTTTGGGGATTTCTTATGCATGCTTAGTAGAGATGCTAATTTGTATGATATGTCTCTTGGATTAATTGGATCGAGAGAACTTTTAATTCACCATTTTGTGATCAACCTTATAGTAATCAACATACCACCACTTAATTAAGCCCTTAATCATAAGTTGAATCTTTAGTGTGACATATGCCTTGGAACCCACCCTTTTCTTCTTTGAGTTTTCATCTATTTCACTTTTGTTTTATTGAATTGCATGATAGTTGATCGATTTCATATTTACTCTTTCGTTGTTTATTTGTGACACATTGTTAGATAATCTTAGGAGTAAGTCAACCTTCAAATTATCGATCACGTCTACATAAAATTCGACTAGCAAACTACCCTTTTACGCTTAACCTTCTCGTGGGATCGACCTCGTGCTTATCACGCTACGATAGATGCCGTACACTTGCGGTTGTTTATTTAGTGTTGCATAACACGTGTATCAAGTTTATGGCGCCGCTGCCGGGGAGGTTTTATAAGCTCTAGAGTGTAGGCTAGGAGAGTTTTAGTTTAGACAATTTATTTGCTTTCTTTATTTGCAAAAATCCAAAAATATTTGTGTTTGTTACTTTGAGCTTATTTGTATATCTCACTCTCGTTTGTTCTTTTGATAGACATGGTTTATGATCACACGATCTAGGAGGAACCAACAAGAAGTGTTACCCTTAGATCCGGAGATTGAAGCCAATTGTCGAAGAAGGAACGCCGAAAGGAGAAGACTAGAGTTGGAAAGAATGAATCGAAGGGAGAATCCGGTTGTAGAAGAAGTTGAAGAGGAACTCGAGAATCAAGGAGTCGAAGGAGTCGAGGAACCTAACGGGAATGGAGGTAACCGACCTCAAGGGGTGTTAAGGGACAATTTTCGTCGGAGAGGTGAAGAGAACATTGGTATGGAAAGACATGGAGATCAAAGGGAGGGAAACGGGAATCAACGAGTCTTGAGAGACCACTTTCGCCCTATCCCTAGACCATATGGAGGAGCGGGTCGGGAACCCGTTGATGCTCATAACTTTGAGCTCAAGCCGGCCCTAATCATGATGGTCCAAAACAACCAATTTGGAGGGTTGTCGAAGGAGGATCCTAACCTCCATTTATCTCAATTCTTAGAGATAAGTGGAACGGTTAAGATCAACCGAGTCCCTCAAGATTACATCCGTCTCCAATTGTTCCCATTTTCCCTCCGAGATCGTGCAAAGCAATGGTACATGTCTCTTGATCTAAGGACGATCGAAAATTGGGCCGACCTTGTAGATGCCTTCCTTATGAAGTACTTTCCTCCAAGCAAGACCATCAAGATACGAGGGGAGATCTCCTCATTTATGCAAGATGATGATGAGTCGTTAGCCAAGGCTTGGGAGCGCTTCAAGGATTTGATAAGAAGTTTCCCTCAACATGGGTTCTCAAGGGACCAATTGATTTGTTACTTCTACAACGGGATAGACCATCGAACGAGAGGGATGGTGGATGCCTCGGCCGGTGGAGGTTCTTTGCTAGGAAAGACGACGGATGAGGGTTATGTGCTCCTAGAGGAGATGGCAAAGAACGGAAACCAATGACCATCCAAGAGAAGGCAAGCCCGGAAAGTTGCTTCCACTAAGGAGTCGGATGATTTTGCTACTCTATCCAACAAGATGGACAAGTTAACTTCATGGCGGCCAAGTCATTGATGGGACCTAGTGAAGATCAATATGAAGAAGCCCATTATATGAACAATCAAAGGGACCGTCAATTTCGAGAAAGAGGTTGGAATGAGAGGCAAAATCCCCCTAATCCAAATCATTACCATCCCGGGTTGAGGAAACATGAGAACTTTTCTTATGCCAACACAAGGAATGCCATCATCCCACCTCCAAATTTCAATGTGAGAGATGGAGCTATTGTGGAGTCTTCATCAAAGCCATCAATGGAGGATATGTTTGGTGCTTTTATGGGGGAAACCACGAAATTCAGGAGAGAGACTAGAGAGAATGCAAACATAACTCGGCAAAGATTTGATGAACAAGGAGAAATGATCAAGAATATGGCAAACAACATGAAAGCCATAGAAAAGCAAGTGAGCCAACTCTCTAATGTCATCGGTAGTCAACACACTCCGGGGCAATTTCCTTCAAACACGGAGCTCAACCCCAAGGAGCATTGCAAAGCTATTAAGCTAAGAAGTGGGACGAGCTACGATGGGCCAAAGATGCCACAAGAGGAGGAAATGGTAATGGCACCCGAGGATGTCGACAAAGAAGATGGACAAGAGAAAGAGAGACAAGAGGAGTTAGTGAAAGAGAAAGAAGAGAAAGAAGGGGAGAAGAAGAGTGGGGAGGCAATTCCTCCTTTGTTTAGTAAAAATGTAATGCCTCTCCCATATCCTCAAAGGATGAAGAAGAAGAACTTGGATAGCAAGTTTGTCAAGTTTGCGGAGATGTTCAAGAAACTCCATATCAACATCCCTTTCGCCGAAGCTCTTGAACAAATGCCACATTACTTCAAATTCTTGAAGGAGATAATGTCAAGCAAGAGGGAAATGGAGGCATATGAGACGGTGCACTTAGCCGAACATTGTAGCTCCATAATTCAAGCTAAGCCACCTCCAAAGCTTAGGGATCCCGGATCCTTCACGTTATCATGCACTATTGGAGATGGAGGTACATTAAGAGCTCTATGTGATTCGGGAGCAAGCATCAACCTCATGCCATTGTCACTCTTCAAATCACTTGGTTTAGGAGAGCTCACACCAACCACAATGAGCCTCCAATTGGCGGATAGGTCTATGACATACCCTTTGGGTATAGCGGAGGATGTATTGGTCAAAATTGACAAGCTTCTCTTTCCGGTAGACTTTGTAGTTTTGGATATGGAGGAGGACAAAAACATTCCATTGATATTGGGAAGGCCATTTTTGGCAACCGGAGGGGTTATTCTTGATATGAGGAATGGAGAGTTGGAGCTTCGAATGAACCAAGAGATAGTTACGATTGACATGTTTAGAGCTATCAAACTCCGAAATGATGAGACTGGAGAGTATGGGTTTCCCAAGGGAGAGTATCCTCCAATACCCATGAGAAAGGAGGTGGAAGAAGAGCCCAAGATAAATATTGTGGAGGAGAACCCCAAGGTGGAAGACAATGAGTTGAAGATGGGCAAGAAGTCCAGAAAACTCCCCCAAATCAAGAAAAGCTACTTGTGCAAGCTTGGAGATGAATGAGGCATCAACCTCTTATGATATGATTGAAGAGCCGGATGGGCTAGCTTGTGGATGTTTCAACGGTTTTAAGAAATTTGGATGGGGAAAGAAGTGCAAGAGCAAAGAGGATGATGGGGTGACTTGATATTCCCCTCAAGAGGAACCGTCCGGCATAGGACGTTAAAAATAGCGCTTCTTGGGAGGCAACCCAAGGTTTTATTGCTTTAATGTTTTTATTGCTTTAGTAGTGTTGATAACTTGGTTTATCTTGTAGGTATGGATGAAGAGTACTATGGATATCACATCTTGAAGAATGGAGAAGAAAGCAAAACCAACTTTGGAGGGGAGGAAGCAAGTGTTGCAATGGTGATCTTTGAAGAAGCATTGGATGTGCAAGGAAGGAGGTAACAACTTGTAGCCCCAAACTTAGAATTTATACATAGTAAAATTCTAAGTTTGGGGGAGTTATTTTTCTTTTATCTTTCTACTAGTTGTTACCCTTGCACCGGTTCGTCATTCTACTTGTGTCACATTTTGCACCGGCGCACACTTGGTTTTCACATGATTATATTGGTTAAGTTGGTTTTGATCATATGTTGGGTAGTGGATTTTTGGTGAAATGTGAGCATGAATAGTCATTGAAATCCATTGTTGAGTATGTGTGGTGATATCTATTTGCTTTGAATGTAGGCATGCTTGGTGTTGGATATAGTATCATGATTGTGTTCATATTTGAATCTTTGATAGCATGGATGCATGATGTGTTGTTGCTTGGGAACATGTGATAAATGTGAGAGTTCTATTGAATAAACCGGTGAGAATTGAGCCTTGAATCGAGCATATAATCTGGTTTAGTTCATTTGAGAGTGGACTATGTTTGAAACTTTGTGATGTGATATAGGCCATCTTGTTCTAAAAGAGTCACTTAGCCAAAATTTCCCAAAACCGAAGTAATCTTCCG
This sequence comes from Galeopsis tetrahit, assembly GCA_963675135.1. NCBI lineage: Eukaryota > Viridiplantae > Streptophyta > Magnoliopsida > Lamiales > Lamiaceae > Galeopsis > Galeopsis tetrahit. The sequence goes on along the minus strand of OY776129.1, from coordinate 66,046,258 downwards.
TAGTTAGCCCCTTGAGCTTAATTCCTCATTTTCTTGACAAACTACAATGTTAACCACTTAGCCTTTTTGAGCCTTTTGATACCTACATCTAGTGGGGAATAAAAGACAAAGTGGAAAACATGTGCTTGAATAAATGTCTTTGGTGAAAGGAGAAAGTGGAAAAGTTGAAAGAAAAAGAGAAAGATGAAAAGAAAATCAAGGAAAAGAAAAGAGGGACAAAGAGCCCCAAAAGCTTGAAAAGAAGAAATTTTTGGTTCAAAAGATGAGGTGATGAATGCTTGAAAAAGAAAAGAAAATGAGAAGTGAGGATGGAGTTTGTAAGAATTTGAAAGTGAAAGCACACATTGTAAAACAACAAGCTTTGTCCTCCACTAGAAGAGTCACAATTCCCAAATTCATCCTACCTTGTCCAAAGAGCCAATGTTACATCCTCGATTAAGTCCTATTGATCACATTGTTGAGCATTTGAGTGTGTGTAGAAATTAGAAGTTGGGCAAGCATATGGTGATTGCATAGCATGACTTGGTTGATGAGTGCATTAATATCCTTAATTTGTTTGTGTGTTTGAGAGAAACACTTTTTCATGTGAGTAGAGGTCTTGAGCATTTGGATTGTGTTTCCCATTCATAATGTGTTGTGTGTTTATACATTCTTTGATCCATGAGTGTGAATTGCAATAGTGAGCCTATGACCTTCATTGAGAAATGCACTTTGAGAAAGAGATATCATTACATCTTACTTTGCATGTGTGAATTACATTGAATATTCCATTGTGATCATTCCACCCTCATTGCTTTAAGTGCTTAGTTGTTTGAGGACAAACAACATTTTAAGTTTGGGGGAGTTTGATTCGGGTGGAATTTACACGTTTTAGAGGCACATGTGAAGCGTGTTTTGATGTGGATTTCATTGATTTATGCATTGATTATGATTGTTTAAGCCGAAATGAGAGAAAGGTTGTGTTTTGTCGATTTTATAGGAAATACGATGGAATTTGGAGCAAAACAGCAACCATACTTTGCTGGATCAGGAAGAGGAGTGCACGGTTGGATTCGTCTCGAAAAACGGAGTGGATTAGCCGAAGGAATCGAGTCAATCCGACACCCGAGGCGAAAGATAGGCACGAAACGAGAAAAGGGCCGAAATCGAAGAACAAGGCACGGCCGTGCACCTTGCTCGAGGAAAGACACCTCGAAACCGAGGCATTTTCACCCAAAACATGCTAAGGAAAATGCACGGCCGAGCACCCTTCTCGGCCGTGCTCGAGCCAAGCCAAAAAGGGGCACGATCGGGCATCATTCTCGAAGAAACACACGTCGAAACTGAGGCATTTTGGCCTAAGGAAAGTGCACGGCCGAGCACCTAGCACGGCCGAGCTGCAGCCAAGAGGACATCCGAAGGGCACGGCCGAGTGATTCGGGTGGAATTTACGCGTTTTAGGGGCACATGTGAAGCATGTTTTGATGTGGATTTCATTGAATTATGCATGGAATATGATTGTTTAAGCCAAAATGAGAGAAAGGTTGTGTTTTGTCGATTTTGTAGGTAAAACGATGGAATTTGGAGCAAAACACAGACCACAAGTGATCGGACCGGAAAGAGGAGTGCACAGTTGGATTCGTCTCGAAAAACGGAGTGGATTAGCCAAAGGAATCGAGTCAATCCGACACCCGAGGCGAAAGTTATGCATGAAACGAGAAGAGGAGGCAACTCGGCCGAGTGAGGTTACTCGGCCGAATTTGCAACTTTGGCCTCTACTGCGCACTCGGCCGAGTGAGCTTACTCGGCCGAGTAAGGTGGAATGCATAGCCTTGGAATTGGACATCACTCGGCCGAGTGAGGTTACTCGGCCGAATCTGCGAGTTTCGCATTTTCTGCGCACTCGGCCGAGTAAGCCCAACTCGGCCGAGTCTCGGCTAAACAAAGTCGTGGCACGCTTTTTTAAGTGTTCTACTCGGCCGAGTGACCCCAACTCGGCCGAGTAACCCCGTTTTCGGTGCCAAACTTGTATTTTCTCCATTTTTGAGGGATCAACTTGCAAATATGCCATCCAAACCTTTCCCCAACACTATATAAACCTTCTTTCTTGAAATCCAAGCCATTCACCCCACCTTCCCCCATTCTACACACATTTACACATATTTGGAGGTGTTTGGCCATAACTTCTTCATCTCTCCACCAATTCATGCAAGGGAAGAGGCATTAGCTTGGAATTTTCATTCCCTACCACATTCTAGACTAAGCTTTCTATTTCTTTTCCTTTTTATTTAGTTATTTCATTTGGATTTTGTAATTTCATTATGTTAGTTAGTAGTTAAACAAACTTTGTGGTTCTAAGGCATTGTAGATACTTGGATTGAAGTTTATGATTAATTTCTTGCTTTAATTGGTGTTTGTCTCTTATTTGTGTGCTTAATTCCTTATTGCAAAGCATGTTGTTATTGGCCATGATGATTTGCTTAATTCATTGTTAATTGGGGTAAGATCGAGAGATTTACTCCGTTTAATCGTATGCAAGCATGCAACCCGGTATTATTATGATCTCGAAAGAGGATTAATTATCGGAGAGGGACTTGAATGATCCTAGGAGCTATTTTAGGCGGTATAACATTTGTGAGGTAGAAATACGAGCCTATGTTACATTGCGTCTTTGGTTAATTAGATCGAGAGATTAATTAATTCTTCTTATGTGATCACCCTATATGAGATAACCTTAATGGCCATTTAAACGAGATCATAAACGGATATCTATGTATTACAATTGCCTTGGAACCCACCCTCCTTCTTTGAGTTTTCATCCGTTTTACTTTCGTTTTCTTACTTTGCATGATTAGTTGATCGATTTTATATTTACTCTTTCGTTGTCTATTTGTGACACATAGTTAGGCAATCTTAAGGGAAATTCAACACTCAATCTATTCGATCACGTCTATTTAGAACTCGACTAGCAAACTCCACTTTTACGTTTAACCTTCTCGTGGGATCGACCTCGTGCTTATCACGCTACAATAGACGCCGTACACTTGCGGTTGTTTATTTTAGTGTTGTATAACACGTGTATCAAGTTTATGGCGCCGTTGCCGGGGAGGTTTTATAGCTCTAGAGTGTAGGCTAGGAGAGTTTTAGTTTAGACAATTTATTTGCTTTCATTATTTTGCAAAAAATCCAAAAATATTTGTGTTTGTTACTTTGAGCTTATTTGTATATCTCACTCTCGTTTGTTCTTTTGATAGACATGGTTTATGATCACACGATCTAGGAGGAACCACCAAGAAGTGCTACCTTTAGATCCGGAGATTGAGGTCAATTGTCGAAGAAGGAACGCCGAAAGGAGAAGACTAGAGTTGGAAAGAATGAATCGACGGGAAAATCCGGTAGTAGAAGAAGTTGAAGAGGAACTTGAGAATCAAGGAGTGGAAGGAATTGAGGAACCCAACGGAAATGGAGGTAACCGACCTCAAGGGGTACTAAGGGACAATTTTCGGCGAAGAGTTGAAGAGAACATTGGGATGGAAAGAAATGTGGAGCAAAGGGAGGAAAACGGGAATCAACGAGTCTTGAGAGACCACTTCCGCCCTATTCCTAGACCCTATGGAGGAGCGGGTAGGGAACCCGTAGACGCTCATAACTTTGAGCTCAAGCCGGCCTTGATCATGATGGTCCAAAACAACCAATTTGGAGGGTTGTCGAAGGAGGATCCTAACCTCCATTTATCTCAATTCCTAGAGATAAGTGGAACGGTTAAGATCAACCGTGTTCCCCAAGACTACATCCGCTTGCAACTCTTCCCCTTTTCACTCCGTGATCGTGCAAAGCAATGGTACATGTCCCTTGATCTAAGGACAATCGAAAATTGGGCCGACCTTGTAGATGCTTTCCTCATGAAGTACTTTCCTCCAAGCAAGACCATCAAGATAAGAGGAGAGATTTCTTCATTTATGCAAGATGACGATGAGTCATTAGCCGAGGCTTGGGAGCGCTTTAAGGATCTTATACGGAGTTGTCCTCAACATGGGTTCTCAAGGGATCAATTGATTTGTTACTTCTACAACGGGATGGACCATCGAACGAGAGGAATGGTGGATGCCTCGGCCGGTGGAGGTTCTTTGCTAGGAAAGACGACGGATGAAGGCTATGTGCTTTTGGAAGAAATGGCTAAGAACGGACACCAATGGCCATCCGAGAGAAGGCAAGCCCGGAAAGTTGCTTCAACCCAAGACTTAGATGAGAATGCTAAACTCTCCAACAAGGTGGATAAATTGATATCCCTTATGACGGCTAAAGCTTTAGTGGGGCCACGTGATGAACAATATGAAGAAGCCCACTACATGAACAATCAAAGGGATAGGCAAATTAGAGAGAGAGGTTGGAACGATAGGCAAACCTATGAAAGTCCATCCAATTCCAACCAATATCATCCGAATTTGAGGCACCATGAGAACTTTTCTTATGCCAACACAAGGAATGCTATCATCCCACCTCCAAATTTCAATGCTAGAGATGGAGTTATTGTGGAGTCTTCATCAAAGCCATCAATGGAGGATATGTTTGGTACTTTTATGGGGGAAACCACGAAATTTATGAGAGAAACTAGGGAGAATGCAAACAAGACTTGGCAAAGAATTGATGAGCAAGGAGAAATGATCAAGAATGTGGCAAACAATATGAAAGCCATGGAAAAGCAAATGAGCCAACTTGCTAATGCTATTGGAAAGCAACACGTTCCGGGGCAATTCCCCTCTAACACGGAGCTAAATCCCAAGGAGCAATGCAAAGCCATAAGGTTAAGAAGCGGGACAAGCTACGATGGGCCCAAGATGCCGTTAGAGGAGGAAGTGGTAATGGCACCCGAGGGTGTTGACAAAGAAGATGGCTTAGTGAAAGAGAAAGAAGGGGAGAAGAAGAGTGAGGAGGCAATCCCTCCTCAAGACAAAAGCAAAAATGAGGTACCTCTTCCATACCCTCAAAGATTGAAGAAAAAGGGCTTGGATCACAAGTTTGCCAAGTTTGTGGAAATGTTCAAGAAGATCCACATCAACATTCCCTTTGCCGAAGCACTTGAGCAAATGCCCCACTACTCCAAATTCTTGAAAGAGATCATGTCTAACAAAAGGAAGATGGTGGAGTATGAAACGGTGCATTTGACCGAAGAATGTAGCTCAATCATTCAAGCAAAGCTACCTCAAAAGCTTAGAGATCCCGGATCCTTCACCTTGCCATGTGTCATCGGGGATGGAGGTACATTTCGAGCTTTGTGTGATTTAGGAGCAAGCATTAATCTCATGCCCTTGTCCATATTCAAGTCACTTGGTTTGGGAAAGCTTACACAAACCACAATGAGCCTTATATTGGCGGATAGATCCGTGACATACCCTTTGGGTATAGTGGAAGATGTGTTAGTTAAGGTTGATAAGTTTATATTCCCGGTGGACTTCGTAGTGTTGGATATGGAGGAAGATAAGTATGTGCCATTGATTTTGGGGAGGCCATTCTTGGCAACCGGTGGGGCTAAAATTGATGTGAAGAAAGGAGAGCTAGAACTTCAAGTGAACGATGAGAAAGTCTTGTTCAACATTTATAGAGCCATCAAAATCCGGGACGATGAAGATGGAGAGTATGGGTACTCTAGAGGAGATCACCCTCCAAAGCCAATGAAAGAGAAGGTGGAAGAAGACTTCAAGATAAATATTGTGGAGGAGAACCCCAAGGTGGAAGACAAGGAGTTAGAGATAGGCAAGAAGGCCAAGTTTGGGGGAGTTTTCTTCAAAAACTCCCCCAAATCAAAGAAAGCTACTTGTGCAAACTTGGGGACGAATGAGGCATCAACCTCGTATGATATGATTGAAGAGCCGGATGGGCTAGCTTGTGGATGTTTTGATGGTTTTAAGAAGGTTGCATGGGGAAAGAAGTTTAAGAGCAAGGATGATGATGGGGTGACTTGATATCCCCCTCAAGGAGAACCGTCCGGCATAGGACGTTAAAAATAGCGCTTCTTGGGAGGCAACCCAAGGTTTTATTGCTTTATGTTTTTATTTGCTTTGGTAGTGTTGATAGCTTAGTTCTTTGTAGGTATGGATGAGGAGTTTCATGGATACCTTGTCTTGAAGAATGGAGAAGGAAGCAAAACCAACTTTGGAGAGGGAAAGCAAGTGTTGCAATGGTGATCTTTGAAGAAGCATTGGATGTGCAAGGAGGGAGGTAACAACTTGTAGCCCCAAACTTAGAATTTATACATAGTAAAATTCTAAGTTTGGGGGAGTTATTTTTCTTTTATTTCTCTACTATTTGTTACCCTTGCACCGGTTCGTCATTCTACTTGTGTCACATTTTGCACCGGCGCACACTTGACTTGCACATGATTATATTGATTAAGTTGGTTTTGATCATATGTTGGGTAGTGAATTTTTGGTGAAATGTGAGCATGAATAGTCATTGGGATCCATTGTTGAGTAGTTGTGGTGATGTCTATTTGCTTTGAATGTAACCATGATTGATGTTGGATATAGTATCGTGATTGTGTTCATATTTGTGATCTTTGATAGCATGGATGCATGATATGTTGTAGCTTGGGAACATTTGATGAATGTGAGAGTCCTATTGAAATAACCGGTGAGAATTGAGCCTTGAATCGAGCATGTAATCCGGTTTAGTTCATTTGAGAGTGGACCATGTTATTGCTAGTAATTCTAGAACTTGCCTAAGTTCTTGTTTGAAAGCATGATTGTGTGAAACTTTGTGATGTGATATAGGCCATCTTGTTCTAAAAAGAGTCACTTAGCCAAAATTTCCCAAAACCGAAGTAATTTTCCGTAGTTAGCCCCTTGAGCTTAATTCCTCATTTTCTTGGCAAACTACAATGTTAACCACTTAGCCTTTTTGAGCCTTTGATTCCTATATCTAGTGGGGGATAAAAGACAAAGTGGAAAACATGTGCTTGAATGAATATCTTTGGTGAAAAGAAAAGTTGGAGAAGTTGAAAGAAGAAAAAGAGAAAGATGAAAAGAAAATCAAGGAAAAGAAAAGAGGGACAAAGAGCCCCAAAAGCTTGAAAAGAAGAAAAAAAAAATGGTTCAAAAGATGAGGTGATGAATGCTTGAAAAAGAAAAGAAAAAGAAAAGTGAGGATGAAGTTTGTAAGCTTTAAAAGTGAAAGCACACATTGTAAAACACCAAGCTTTGTCCTCCACTAGAAGAGTCACAAAATCCTAAATTCATCCGACCTTGTCCAAAGAGTCAATGTTACATCCTTGATTAAGTCCTATTGATCACATTGTTGAGCATTTGAGTGTATGTAGAAAGTAGAAGTTGGGCAAGCATATGGTGATTGCATAGCATGACTTGGTTGATGAGTGCATTAATATCCTTAATTTGTTTGTGCGTTTGAGAGAAACACTACATCATGTGAGTAGAGGATTTGAACATTTGGATTATGTTTCCCATTCACAATGTGTTGTGTGTTTATGCATTCTTTGATCCATGAGTGTGAATTGCAATAATGAGCCTATGACCTTCATTGAGAAATGCACTTTGAGAAAGAGATATCATTACATCTTACTTTACAAGTGTGAATTACATTGAATATTCCATTGTGATCATTCCACCCTCATTGCTTTAAGTGCTTAGTTGTTTGAGGACAAACAACATTTTAAGTTTGGGGGAGTTTGATTCGGGTGGAATTTACGCGTTTTAGGGGCACATGTGAAGCATGTTTTGATGTGGATTTCATTGAATTATGCATGGAATATGATTGTTTAAGCCAAAATGAGAGAAAGGTTGTGTTTTGTCGATTTTGTAGGTAAAACGATGGAATTTGGAGCAAAACACAGACCACAAGTGATCGGACCGGAAAGAGGAGTGCACAGTTGGATTCGTCTCGAAAAACGGAGTGGATTAGCCAAAGGAATCGAGTCGATCCGACACCCGAGGCGAAAGTTATGCATGAAACGAGAAGAGGAGGCAACTCGGCCGAGTGAGGTTACTCGGCCGAATTTGCAACTTTGGCCTCTACTGCGCACTCGGCCGAGTGAGCTTACTCGGCCGAGTAAGGTGGAATGCATAGCCTTGGAATTGGACATCACTCGGCCGAGTGAGGTTACTCGGCCGAATCTGCGAGTTTCGCATTTTCTGCGCACTCGGCCGAGTAAGCCCAACTCGGCCGAGTCTCGGCTAAACAAAGTCGTGGCACGCTTTTTTAAGTGTTCTACTCGGCCGAGTGACCCCAACTCGGCCGAGTAACCCCGTTTTCGGTGCCAAACTTGTATTTTCTCCATTTTTGAGGGATCAACTTGCAAATATGCCATCCAAAACTTTCCCCAACACTATATAAACCTTCTTTCTTGAAATCCAAGCCATTCACCCCACCTTCCCCCATTCTACACACATTTACACATATTTGGAGGTGTTTGGCCATAACTTCTTCATCTCTCCACCAATTCATGCAAGGGAAGAGGCATTAGCTTGGAATTTTCATTCCCTACCACATTCTAGACTAAACTTTCTATTTCTTTTCCTTTTTATTTAGTTATTTCATTTGGATTTTGTAATTTCATTATGTTAGTTAGTAGTTAAACAAACTTTGTGGTTCTAAGGCATTGTAGATACTTGGATTGAAGTTTATGATTAATTTCTTGCTTTAATTGGTGTTTGTCTCTTATTTGTGTGCTTAATTCCTTATTGCAAAGCATGTTGTTATTGGCCATGATGATTTGCTTAATTCATTGTTAATTGGGGTAAGATCGAGAGATTTACTCCGTTTAATCGTATGCAAGCATGCAACCCGGTATTATTATGATCTCGAAAGAGGATTAATTATCGGAGAGGGACTTGAATGATCCTAGGAGCTATTTTAGGCGGTATAACATTTGTGAGGTAGAAATACGAGCCTATGTTACATTGCGTCTTTGGTTAATTAGATCGAGAGATTAATTAATTCTTCTTATGTGATCACCCTATATGAGATAACCTTAATGGCCATTTAAACGAGATCATAAACGGATATCTATGTATTACAATTGCCTTGGAACCCACCCTCCTTCTTTGAGTTTTCATCCGTTTTACTTTCGTTTTCTTACTTTGCATGATTAGTTGATCGATTTTATATTTACTCTTTCGTTGTCTATTTGTGACACATAGTTAGGCAATCTTAAGGGAAATTCAACACTCAATCTATTCGATCACGTCTATTTAGAACTCGACTAGCAAACTCCACTTTTACGTTTAACCTTCTCGTGGGATCGACCTCGTGCTTATCACGCTACAATAGACGCCGTACACTTGCGGTTGTTTATTTTAGTGTTGTATAACACGTGTATCACCGAGCACCCTTCTCGGCCGAGCACCATACCAAGGCCACGACCGAGCGCCCCTCTCGGACAAGCGCTCCTCGAAACCGAAGCACCTTCGCCCATCATATGTCTCGAGCGCCTCGGCCGAGCACCATTCTCGGCCGAGCACCTGCCGTCCCCTGTTCCGCGCATCTCGACCGAGCATCCAGCACGGCCGAGCACTCCTATTTCACTACACACCAATGCACGGCCGAGCCACCTGCTCGGCCGAGCTCCATCCAAGCCAATTTTCAAACTCGGTGCCATCTTCACATTTTGGCCAATTTTGAGGGACCAACTTGCAATTATGCCCTCCAAACCCTTTCCAAACACTATATAAACTCCCTTTCTTGAAACCCAAGCCATTCACCCCCAAATTCCTAAATTCCACACATACTTTCACACACTTCAAGGTGTTTTGGCAATTTTCTCTCCCAATTCTCCATCAATTCAAGGAAGGAAGGATGCAATAGCTTGCAAATTTCATTCCCTACCACATTCTAGACTAAGCTTTCTCTTTCTTTTCCTTTTTATTTAGTTATTTCATTTGGAATTTGTAATTTGATTATGTTAGTAGTTAGCTAAACAAATTTGTGGTTCTAAGGCTATGTTTATACTTTGGATGATGCTTATGAATTAATTTCTTATTTATTTGGTGGTTGTGTTGCTATTTCTATTTGAATGCTTAACTTTCATTGCAAAACATGTTGTCAATGGCCATGATAGTATGTTTTATCTATTGTTAATTGAAATTGGATTGAGAAATCTCTTTCGTTAATCGTATTTAAGCATTCGACCCAATATTCTTGTGAGCTCGAGAGAGAGGATCAATTATTGGGAGGGTATTAGATGATCTTAGGAACTTTTTGGAGATTTCTTATGCAAGCTTAGTAGAGATGCTAGTTTGTATGATATGTCTCTTGGATTAATTGGATCGAGAGAACTTTTAATTCACCATTTTGTGATCAACCTTATAGTAATCAACATACCACCACTTAATTAAGCCCTTAATCATAAGTTGAATCTTTAGTGTGACATATGCCTTGGAACCCACCCTTTTCTTCTTTGAGTTTTCATCTATTTCACTTTTATTTTATTGAATTGCATGATAGTTGATCGATTTCATATTTACTCTTTCGTTGTTTATTTGTGACACAAAGTTAGACAATCTTAGGAGTAAGTCAACCTTCAAATTATCGATCACGTCTACTTAGAATTCGACTAGCAAACTACCCTTTTACGCTTAACCTTCTCGTGGGATCGACCTCGTGCTTATCACGCTACGATAGATGCCGTACACTTGCGGTTGTTTATTTAGTGTTGCATAACACGTGTATCACACACACCTATTAACGCACTAAAAATATATGTGTTTATAAGTACCTTTTAAATACATTATATTTTAAATGTGTTAATAAGTATGTTATTTACACACTAAGAAAAATAAGGTGTGTTAATATTTACTCTAATACCACATTATTTTAGAATTATAAAAAAAAATTCAAATTATATTATTTTTTTATTTCATTTTATATTAGCTGATAAATAATATTTTAAAAAATATAAAATAACAAGTTTAATTTAAAGAAATTTATTTTTTACTTAAATAAAAGGCTTTTTTAATAAAATATTAATGTTTAAAAAATTATTTAATAAAATATATGTGTTTTGGCTAGGTTTAACAAAATAAATAGGAGCGCCGTTTTTAACGGCGCCCTTTCATTGATTAATGTGCATTTATCAGGAGTTGTTAGATTGAGGAGAGAGAAAGAAAGGAGCGTCGTTGTTAGCAGCGCCCTTTCTTTAATTGAATTTAATCAAATAATAAATTATTTTATATATTTAATTTATCTTTATCATTACATAATAAATTAATTTATGTATTCAATTTATCTTTATCACACCACACAATAAAATATACTCCCTCCGTCCCGAGTTTGATCGGACGTTGTTAAAGAAAAGTGGATTTAGTGGTTGATAATGTAAGATAAATGTTGATAATGTAAGATAAATGAGGGGTATTTTAGGTAATTTGATGATGGGTAAAGTGGGTTTGATGATGTGTAAAGTGAAATGTATGGAAAAAAGGAGTGGCAAATTTAAAAATAAAATGGTGTTGTGAGGTTATTAATTTTGTGGGGTATTTCCTTATTAAGAGTGTGTAAGTAATTTTGGATCGTCCCAATAAGAAAAGTGTATAAGTAATCACGGAATCGGATGGAGTATTAATTAATTTATATCTATTAAATATTACTTTCTCAATCTCGAAAAAAGAAAGTTGAATAGCTTACTTAGATGGAGAGAGTAGATTATATCTCCATATAGATAGAAATAAAATATGTTAATTAATACTCCGTAGTATTTTTTTGCTAATTGATTCCACTATAATTTAATTAAATTAATGTTTAATGTATTTACTTATAAAATAATAATAATAAAAATGGTAAATCCCCGCATCTATTAAAATTGATTTATATTTGCCAGTTTCATCCATATTTATTAGCATATATTCAAATATTGTCGTCCATATTTATTATGTGGTGTGATAAAGATAAATTGAATACATAAATTAATTTATTGTGGAATGATAAAGATAAATTATATATATAAATTAATTAAATTCAACGGTCATTTTCCATTCTCTTTTCTCTCTTCCCTCGTTCTGCAACAAGCCTGCAATTTCTCTGTCATTCCTCTGATATTGATTAAAGAAAGGGCGCCGCTAACAACGGCGCTCCTTTCTTTCTCTCTCCTCGATCTGACAACCCCTGATAAGTGCACATTAATCCATGGAAGGGCGCCGTTAAAAACGGCGCTCCTATTTATTTTGTTAAACCAAGCCAAAACACATACTCCCTCCGTCCCAGGGAAAGCTCCCCATGAGCTCTTGGCACGGAGGTTAAGAAATATCAATATAATAAGTAGATGTATTAGAGGTGATGTGATTGAGAGAGAGAAAATATAATTAAATGTGAGGGGGAATAGTTACCAAAAAAGGGATGGGTAGCTTTTTCTGGGACGGACGAAAAAGGAAAGTTGGGTAGCTTTCTCTGGGACGGAGGGAGTATATTTTATTAAATAATTTTCTAAAAATTAATATTTTATTAAAAAAGCCTAAATAAAAAGTATATTCATAAATTATAAAATTTTAAGAATAAATAAAATTAATTTAAATTTTTAATCAACAAAAATTATACAATTTTTTTCTTTCTTTCTAAAATCTGGTATACACAACATTTTTTTTAAATAAAATAATATGTTAAATTAAATTCATAAGTATAATATACAATATTTAAAAGGATTGTATATATATTTTTATATTCGTTCATTTATTAAATAATAAACATGTTGTAGCGTAATGGCAAATTCTTTACCTTTGAGAATAGTTGTAGGTACAATTGGCTATCCCCACACGAGTTTTAAATTTTATTTTTAATTGGTTACAATTGGTTTATTTTTTAAATTTTATTTTTAATTAATATGTAAATGTAGATTTTAGAGTGTGACCATATCTACTTTATCTCCTCATTCTAAAGTGTGATTATATCTAATTAGTCTATCCCCACACGAGTTTAGACCACACATAAAATAAATGTTATAATAGATAAAATGTGATTATAGATATTTTACTATAACATTTTTACGTGTCCTTAAAAGTAATTTTTTTTGTAGTGTCTCTTTATTAAATAATTAAGGTATTATCATCTCAAATGTATGATAAGCAGATGTAAGTTACAGAAAGTTGAAATTTTATTTAAGTTTTTATATGAGAAGCCCTTGATATGAAAGTTTATATATAATTTCTTTAAAATATTAAAAAATTGAGGTACACAGTTAGCATGCAATGAATTGAGAAGAAAGGACAAAAAAAACCTAGAAGATCAGCACAGAACCCAGTCCACCTTGGCACCACCCTAAGCACACGTCATCGACTGCCTGCCCTTTTCTTCTAAATTAATTAATTAGCCTCTCTCTCATAATTAACCAAATCATTATATATTAAGCTACGATTTTTGGGATTTGACTTTTGTTGGGCTGCTACCTTAGTAAGCCACGAAAGTATAACATATATATAATTTCTTAAAAAAAATGGAAAGAAAAGAAGTCACGGGATGAAATAGGACGCTCACAAGTCACAAATCTTTTCTTCAGATTATGTGTCTCATTTATTGTTTATAATTTTTTTTTAAAATAATAATATTAAAGTAATAGTGGAATATTGATTTAGAAAGATAAAATATATAGATATATAAAAAGAAAAAAAGGTAAAGAGTTAGTGGAGTGTTGACAAAAATGGAATTTACTTAATTAACCTAAAATGTCATAAATAGTAAAATGAGGTACTTAATTTGGGATGCATAAAGTATACTATAGTTTATAGGAATTGAAATCCGTGGTTTCAAAATGCGACATTTGTAACTCAAGGCTCATATATTTGATCGATTGATATGGAAGATTAATGAAAATAAAAAAAAAAAAAAATTACTCGCGTGACTTAAAGGGAGTACTATGTGATTGGGGTAGGGGAAAGTGAAAACATATACACATCCATACACACTACATTGGTACTTATGTTTCGATTCAACTCGATTTTAACTTAGTGATTTTTAAAATATATACAATAAATATTGTGCCTGTGATTGTTTAGACCCATTAATTTTTTTTGTTTGTTATATAGGAAACTGCAGTGACTTTAGATTGAATACTGGAACACATAATTAAACTTATTTTACTTTTTTGGAGAACATTAATTGACTAAATATTAAAATTACTAAATAAACAGTTATTTCTAGAATGCAATGTATCCAGCTATATATATAATGATTATTAAAAAATAAAAGTACAAAAGACCTTAATTATAACTAAGAGGCTAGCTAGTTAACCCTTGATATTTAACAATTAAAAATCTTATACCCACACATATATATATAAGTATATACATGTGCATATGCATGTATGATGTGACAGCACGTATCTAACAGGTATCTCGTCCCTCCAAATTGGTTTATTATGCTTGGTTCATGAATGGGAACCATATTTTATCAACACAAAATATACTTTATTTAAATATATATGTACATTACAAATTTACATTTCATTAATGTCTGGATATTAATTATTAGTTGTGAGTCACTATAGCTGATTAATCTTAAATAATTTATTAGTTGAACAGGATTAAGTCAAAACCTGTCTCACATAATTTGGTCATCTCCCAAGTGTTAATTGGTCTATAATAGTAATTAAAAAAATCTGCCATTAATTTGTCAAATGTCCACTTGCCTGTACTGTATATTAAGAAAAAAAATATAGTGAGTCCATTAAATTCATAAACTTCAAGGTCAACGTTTCAGCTGACATGCTTCTTTTTTATACGTGAATATATATATATATATATATTTATATATATATATATTTATTTATTTATCGTCTGAAAGTCAAATTTTAAAAATTGATAATTTTTATACTAGTATTTATTTGTCCTTTGTTCATTGAAAATGGCATTACCCAACGTCCCGCAATATAAAAAATATTATTGGGAAATAACATGCGAATGTTGGAATTGATTTCTACAATAATTTATTGAAATATACGTTTGCCAACTAATTCCCATTGACTTCTTCTTAAACAAGAGTTAGTAATTTCTAGCTTCCTCCTTAGACAAGAATCCTACGTAGTACTGTCTGTACTAGTATCATTTTATGTTAATTAATAGTAAAATAAAATATAAATGAGTTGTCCCTTTTCTTTTACTTATATAATACACAAATTATACAATTTGTTACTTTCATTTGCTGTTCGTAATAGCAACATTGTTCATCAATTTGAACTTAATTTTCTGTAATATATTGGAACTCTGTAAACTTCTTTTCATGAGCACTTCTTGTGCTATATATTCTTGTTAGAAATTCATTTTGACCTTTAAAAAAAAAATTGGGATATTTTCACTAAATATATTGAATTAATGTGTTAAATTGAGATCAGGCGGTTGATCGAGTTTGAAATGACCTGGAAATTAACCATATATATATAATCATAGTTACAGTATATATATATATATATATATATATATATATATATATATATATATATTTTAAAACATATCATACTAATTATATTACTCCATTCGTCTCATAATAACTTTCGTATGTAAGTGGACACGTACACATGTTATAGCGAGTGAAATTTATGAATTGACTTGTATTTACGTGTAGATTTAAAAGTAATGATATTTTGTGTAAAATTGTGAATATTATTTGGGAGGCTGGAGTTTATAGGGTGGAACGTCCCGGAAAAAAAAATGTGAAAGTAATTATGGGATGAAGAGAGTACTATGATTAATTGTCCTTTTTTAATGAAAAAATGATTATCAATATCCAATTTTCAAAATTATAATCCTAGAGCAAAATGGAAAAAAAAAACATCAACAACAGGTTTAATTTGTCGATGGTTATCGATCTGCATTTTTTTTCTTCTTTTTTTGAGGGGGTTATCTGCATTTGTCTTAAGTGCTCATACATATAATACACTGTGTGACTGATAATTTAAAGAAGAAAATCTTATTTTAGAAGAAAAAAGAAGGGATATTTTTTTGTCTAATAATAAAAGTAATACTCTTTTCGTCCCATAATAATTTTCACGCTTTTCTTTTCGGTACGTTACACAATAACTTTCACACTCTTAAAATGAAAAATCTTTTATAAATTTCATCCTCACAATATCTTTAATTTTACACAAATGTCATTAATTTTTTCCTACACATACACAAAAATCAACTCATTTAATTACTTTATACCTAAAAATTTACAATATTATCCCTTAAAATTTTACTTATTATGACACTTACCTAAAAATTTACAATATTATCCCTTAAAATTTTACTTATTATGACACTTAATATGTATGTTCATTTGCAAATTAAATTTATTATGGGATAGAGAGAATAAGTGAAGAGATGTATGTATGTATGATTATGAGGACAATTTGTGAGGTCGGTTAGTTTGACGTGACCACTGACCCCCAAATTCATCCAATAGCTGCATGACACCACAAATATGGGATCATAGAACAAGCTAGTCTTTAAATACATACAGGTGCATGATACATTAATTAATTATAATTATCAGGTGTGTCAAACGAAATTCGAAGATATTGTACTCCAACTGCAAGTTGAATTCATCACCACCTAATTAATCTTTTACTTAATATATATCTCAAAAGTCAAAACTTAAAAAACAATAAACTGATCGATGATGTGTATGCAATTTGAGTATATCATTCGTACCCGTTGACTCTGTTTAATATATGTATATATTTTGGATTCAGGTAATATCTGCCTGCCTTCATAATTTGCAGGTTGGAAGAAAATATATATGTTGTTATGTGGCAATCACTAGTAGAATGATGTGCCCCGCTTTGGACACGTCACTTGCGCACCATAATTAATTAATTTAATTAGCAGATGTAATTGCATACTTAATTCCTTTAATTTTTTCTCTGATTAGAACCCCATGATTTCATTATTTGTAAAGGTAGAATTAATTCATCTCACGATGTTCATTTAAATGTCAAAAATTACTTATGTTAATAATTGAGACGCGTTTTGGATCACTTTTTGATGGATTTGGTAAGTCCAACAATAATGATCCTATTACGTACACTCTATACTCTACTGGACGTATTGCTCATAAAAACATACAAATTCTTAACTTGTTTAATATATATATGCACGGACAATATTATACATCTAATATTCATCTATTTAAAAAAGAAAGAAAAAAATGTCGATCAAGTTCGAGTCGAAATTGAGTTATATAGATCTTATCATAAAATTCGCGCAAGACAATTATAAAATCTAGCTCACATGTGTGTTATTATAAGAAAAATGGTGTGTTATTTGCTCTTATAATAATTTGAAGTGGGAATGAGTCAGGCATAAATAGACTTTACTAAAAAAAAAAAAAAAAAAGTCTAACTTGTTACCTAATTTTAATAAATAGATCTAACCAAAAAGCCATTTAAATGTCTTTATATTAGTGCATTTAAAATAAATATACAAAACTTTATTTTCGTCAAATCATAAAATTGACTTTTTAAATCTCAAAATGAAGAAATAAAAGTAATAACAAATTTATCAAATAATCCAAACAAAGTATTCAAATGTTTTTTTAACTATTATAAGGGAAAATATAATAATAGTGTTTAAAGTCAAATTTTGCGCTTAGGAATTTCAAACTGAGACATAGAGAGGAGCACATTCCTAACTTTCTAAGTCTCAAATCTACACCACTAAACTAACTACGTACTTGGGTTTGGAGTTTTTTTTTTTTTAATATTACATTAATAAAGGTGGTAAGATTTGAACTTAAAACCTTGCTCATATTGATAATATAAATATTTCTAGAGTAAGCCGCTAATTTTGAAATTAATTCAAAAGTTCAGTCAATTTCCAACTTCTTCTTTTTTCACTTTTGATCAATTTTTAAGGTTTTGCTAGTAAACTCAATTAGAAAAATGGATTTTTTTTTTTTAATTACTAACAACTTTGAGAAAAAAAATGTATTTTTATCTATTCATGCATAAATTAAAAGTGTGCTCAATTTTTTTTTGCACAAATTTTATTGTGAAATAAAGATAAAGTGATTATTTTCATAAAAAAAATATATATATATATATATGTTTTGTGAATAAACAAGTAGCTAGAGTGAGCAAAGTTTATAATAATTCTACACTTTTTAACTGAAGTTGCAAACACAGCCTAATTTTTCTTCTTGCAGATGAGCCTTTTTTTTTTTTTTTAATTATTATTATTAATTATTAAGTTAGCTAGAATTGAGGTAGGAAGTCATGAACCTATAAACTTTGCTCAAATTAGAGTAGCTATTGGGATTCACACATGGTAACTCCCAAATTATATTCTAGTTCAAATTTAATTTAGGTCAATTTCTAAATAATTTATTAATTTTATTGATTTTCTCAGTTAGTGCAGCGTCATTTTTTAAATAAAAAGATGAGCAGAAGAAGGGGTAAACTAAAAAGACTTTAGGAAATTTCGAAAACTGTGAGGCCAAGTTTGGTGTTCGGTTATTTCCCAGCAAGCAAGGTCCACTTAATTTTGACCAAGTCTTAGTCAAGCCAACTATATATTTATTCAAATCAATAATGGCATGACAATTCTAACAACCCGGTCTCATCATGTACGTACATTTATATATCACCGTTAATTTTATAATAGTGTATTAAGACACGGTTTAATAGATAAGACTGACTGGTACGTATAATGTTGAGATTCGAATGATATCTAAACTGTACCCATTTTAAAGTATAATTTACTCTTGATTTTAACTATTAAATAAATTTATAAAAGTAACTATTAAATAAATTTATAAAAATTAAGATGGAGTTAATCTTAGTTTTTAGTGAATTTTATATGTTGATGGGTACAAAAATTAATGTAACATAAATAAATTGATTTCAGACCTCTTTTTACAAGTTCAAAATTCTAATTGAGATTGAATTCTTTAATAATATATAAATTGTTGGTTAATTTCCATGATGTTATGATCATTTTAAACTATGAATGAATATAGAATATGGCTAATCTCAAGTCTCAAATCAATGTTATGCTTTTCAATGAATACAAATGTTAGTAAAAAAAAAAAAAACATTACGTCTCATAATAAGTTTCCTTTATTCTTCATGGCCTACTGACTTGAACGAATTTTAGACAATATATTTTGACTAACTACTTCCCCTCAAGTATAAGAGATCGTAGTAGTATACACGTAAGTATTTCGATCAAATAGTATCGAACCACGGCAGGTAGAC
Organism: Galeopsis tetrahit; assembly: GCA_963675135.1. Taxonomy (NCBI): domain Eukaryota; kingdom Viridiplantae; phylum Streptophyta; class Magnoliopsida; order Lamiales; family Lamiaceae; genus Galeopsis; species Galeopsis tetrahit. Next base: position 66,027,111 of record OY776129.1, on the reverse strand, counting down.
TAGTGCAATGAATTCCTAGAGTTGTACGTCGTCATAACTAATGTAGCTACAGTTTTGGGAGTTAGATGCAAAACTAAAGCTAAACAATAATCTAAAGACAATAAATTAAACTAAACACAATCATAATAAGTAAATTAACTACTAACCAAGAAAACAAGGAAATAACAATTAAAAGCAAATAACAACTACGAATGAAATTCGAAGAAGTGCAAGTGTGGGAATGCTTCGGGTGTTCTCTATCTAGTGAAATCGAGTGGGATTGCTTATAACGTTTTTATACTTCAATTTGGATTTGCTAAGAGCATCAAGATGCTAGGATGAAAATCGTTTCCCTTTGGGTACTATAACCTTACGTCTAAGGTGTTCCCAAACCCGGTAATAAGACTCATCCCTAATCTTCCCAAAGTACTCAAATAACCATTCAAGTAAGAGAAAATTTATAAAAAAGACCATTTAGGCACCTAGCTTCTTAAATAAAGACAACTTTTATAATCTTTTTTAAAAAGGACAAAAACGCATGTTAATAACCCATTATACCCTTATATTTAAATAACAAGTCTTCATCTTCCTTATTTGTCGCCATAGATTTTTGGTTAATTTATTAATTTAATAATTAAAGAACGGGTTTCTTGGCCGGAAAACTCAAATCTTCAAGTTTTTTGGTTAATCCATGATGAATCAAACATAATCCCGCTGCATATACAAACGATTGGCCATAGATTTCAGATTGGTGAAGCAACAATCCTCGATTTCCTCTTGAAATCGAGAGATCTTTTTCTTCTTTTAGTTTTTGTTTCAGTTTTGGGTGACCCCTCACGCCCAAAAACTGATTTCCGATGATTCTCAAAGTTTCTGCTGCTTAGAGGCTTGTTCCTCTCTTTCAACGACGGCCATGGCTATAAGGTCTCGTCTCCTTTGCTCTTCCATAATTGTTTCATCAATCTGTTCTTTCGACTGCACATGATCAAGAGACTTTTCACGCGATCGTTTCTTTATATTCCTAGGAGATTCAAACTTCACCGATTTCTTCATTATGGATGACGGACGCGAAGCCGCCGGAGATACAGTAGAAACTTTTAATTCCAAGGGTCAGATGAAGAGTTTTGCCAAGGGTATGATTATTAATTCCACACGTACACACATAATTTGCAAAGAATTTATGATTTTTTGAGATGATTTTAATTTAGGTTCAATTTTGCTCTGTTTTCGTGAAATTGTGATGATTTACGTGCGTGTTGCTGAAATGTAGTTCATGATTATTTGTTATTGGTTTGGTCAAGGGATAATGCAGATCTTATTTTGCATATGTATACGTATTTCTGCATAATCACATTCTAATATGAAGACACCGTACTATTTTTTCTGCATTATTCATTTTATTATGCAGTTTTAGATTTCATTGTTCTGCATTATTCATTTTATTATGCAGTTTTAGATTTCATTGTTCTGCATTATTTATTTTATTATGCAGATTTAGATTTTATATTAATTTTCCAACCATGTCTAGGGAGCAAAATGTTCTTCTCACTTCGTCTTCTTCCGTACTTCACGGTTTCCTTTCTTCACAAATTGAAAAACCCCAAAATTTTGCACAAAATTTACAAAGTTTGACCGGAGTTGTTGATAGAGTTTAATTTTAGGAAGTTTTAATTAATTGCGTAATTCGGGGGCTTTAATGAGCTGATAGAACTTTAGTACCAAACCTGTTTTTCTTCTCATTTAATTTTAGGAAGGTTTTTCTTAATTGCGTAATTCTCAGAATTAATGAGCTGATAGAGTCAGCTTTAAATTTCAAACACTTAAATAATTTCTCCATATTAATTCCGAATTTATGTATTAAGGGCATGATGGTACATTTATGTGCCATTTTGTCCTTATTCTGAAACTATTTTGAATCATGTCTTTATTTAAAAAAACACTAAGTGAAATGACCTTTTATGTGAAATCCCCTTCAAGTAATTAATGTCTCCTAATGGGGGTTCTAATACGATTAACTCTCTCTCGGCGAATTAAAAGTATAATAAACGCATTTGTATACCAACAACTCACACCATAAATTTAAACATGTTCATGTAACTTTTGTCTACGCTAAACATGCCTCAAAATACGGATTAATATAAGCTAAAACACAAAGCACCAATAAAATCCAATAAGAGAAGCAATACTACAAATATCAACAATAATCAAAACATAAACAATTTCAACACTAAATATTCACATGGTTTCAAACACCTAAAGCATAAAAAGTTTAGCCCATGGTGTTTGAGAAACACCACCCATGGCTAAAACAACAAAACAAGACATGAAAATGAAATTTATCAAATAAAATTTAAATAAAAGAAAAACAGCACCTCTAGAGTTTTGAAATTCTTCAATTCTTACATGAAAATGAAATACCCAAATAATTCTAAACTAAAAATCATAAAAACTATCTAATGGTGTTTGAGGAGAGAAGCTCCTCAAACCTAAGCTATCCTATGGTATGTGAAAATATGAGTTAGGGTTTGAGTGTGTAAAAGTGAGGCAAAACTTCCCAAACAATCTAATTGGAGAGCTATTTATAGCTTGGAAGAGTGTTTGAGACGAGATTTGCACTTAGGCCCTTGAAATCCATTAAATTCTCGAATTTCCGCGCAGAAACAGGTTCACTCGACCGTCCGAGTGAGTTGACTCAGTCAATCGAGTGAGATGAAAGTCCAGAAAATGTTCTGGAAGCAGATTTGACTCGGTCAACTAAGTGGGTTGACTCGGTTGCCCGAGTGGAATTTATTGCAGCTTCACACTTTCTTGTTTCGATCATATCTTGAGCTCCTGACCTCCGATTGACTTGATTCTTTTTTTCATTTCACTCATTTTTTCGAGACGCATCCAATGGTGTTGTTATCTTCTTGACTTCATGAATTCTCAGACACGTATTTTACTTTTAAATAAGTTCAATATACCTACAAAATTAGCAAAACACCACTTTTCTCCAAATCAAATGCAATTAGTCAATTTGGTGTGAATAATGCAATAAAAACCTCAAAATTATGTCAAATAAATACATGAATTTCAAGCAATTTTCACACTAAACACCTACTCCTTCCTCTCCTAATATTTTTACTTACTTTCCTACCCTTTCTCCTTTTAGTTCTCCTTGAGTCAAGTTTAAATGCACAATAAATTACGGAAATAATTTTGGATAATCGGTGATCGAATTGAGTTGTACGAAGCTGCCACGCAGCTGATGTTGCTCCACAAACCTACAAAACACTCTGGCGCGAAGACTCTGACGCTCAAATAAAAAATCGGCGATCTCAAGGATAATATGTTCGGAGAACCGTCGATCAATAATGAGACCGTTCTCCACAAATGCAATATAATGATCAAAATAGAATTAAATAATAGGGATTAAAGTTTTTATAGTCCTTTATCATTTCCTGGGCCACGAGGCCCAAGGAGGTTCTCAGCTCATATATTCGACCTACAACAACAATGGTATTAAATAATAGGGATTAAAGTTTTTGTAGCCCTTTAAATTGGACAAATTTTGAATTTGGTCTTGATGGAATACACATTTTGATTTTGGTCCCATAAGTTTGCCCAAATTTTGAAGTCAGTCCAATTAATTACCTGTCATTGCAGGTAAATAAACTGTCAAATTCTTAACTCGTGTGCAATTCAAATCAACCGTGAATTTGTTCATGTGCAGAAAAAATGAATTTGACCGGTTTATATACCTGCAATGACAGGTAATTGGACTGAATTCAAAATTTAGACCAACTTATGAAACCAAAATCAAAATGTGTATTCCATCATGACCAAATTCAAAATTTGTCCAACTTAAAGAACTGAAAAACTTTAATCCCTAATTTTTATTAATGCATCAAAGATTCAAAATATGTCTTCCATGTATTTTCTACATTATCTACGTACTTTCTACTTTATCATTTTAAATACTATATATACATACACCTTACGTATGCTGAAAAAGAATGTGATTCATAAAATCAAATTCCCGGCTTGGTACACACAGTATCCGTTACTTTCATGCTAGAAATTGGAAAACGTTGAGTCGTGAGTTTCAGGCAACATGAAAGCGAAACGTGTTCATTTTGTAGAGTACGTATTGGATATTATAAGCCAGGGCTTAGTAAACTTGAAAATGAAATATGTGTTACTTTTTCCTTGAGAGGTTTGATTCATGAATGTGTACACTGGTACAAAATTCATATTTATATATATTCGCGTAGACTTTGGACAATATTATTAAGAAAAATTCAAAATGGTTTTTTTTTTTTTAAGGCCGATAGCGCTAGCTTGAAATCCAATGGCCCTACTTCTACACCCGCGGGACCCAGCTGCATAAATAATTATTGTCAACGGTTTTCATTGCATGAAAACCAGCACTTAGAATCAATCAACATAATCTAAAACCATCTTTCCAAAACAAGCTACTTTTAATTATTTTATTTACACTCTCATGCTATATATACCTCCCCTTTCCATGTTTAATTCCCACCATCTCAGCTCCTAATTTCTCTGATATTCATCACGTGAGAGTTTATATAATTTAGGTGAGCATATAATTCTATTCGAAATCGTTTTTCATTTCATATTCTCATTATTTGTTTAATACACACTATATATATTATTACTACTGCCAACGAATATGAAATAGGCCAAATTAAAGCCCCAAGAATTAATTAATCCATGTTGAAAAATTCAATTAATTTCTTGTATATATGTTGTTGTAGGAATCATCATCATGTCTCCAGCAATGGTAATGTCTGCAGGGGAAATCAGGAGAGATGATTCTTTGGAAAACAGTTACAATTACCAGAAAGGAGTGAAACACATGTGCGAGAATGGGATAAAGCATGTTCCTAGGAAGTACATATTACCAGCGGGTGAGCGTCCGAATGTTGTAGTAACTGAAAAAACAGCCGGCATTTCTGCCCAAAATCTCAAGCTGCCCGTCATTGATTTCGCTCAACTTCAAGGCCCCAATCGATCGCAAGTCCTCAACTCCCTCGCCTACGCCTGCGAAAACTACGGCTTTTTCCAGGTCATAAATTAAATAATGCATATGTAATTGATCATGCTAAATTTTGAACTAATTAAAATTAATTACTATCAATTTCAACATTTTTTTAAATAAGGGATACTATAATATATAGTAGTATATATGATTGTTGCCAAGTGGGGTTTGATTATTAAAATGTGCAAGCACAAGTGGATTTTTATTTGATTGTGACTGACTAAAAATATGTACTATATATTACTGGCTGCAGCTAGTGAATCATGGCATTCCGGAAGAGATGATAAGCAATATGGTGAATATGAGTAAAATGTTTTTCGAGATGCCATTTTCAGAAAGAGAGAAGTACATGTCTTCCGACATGAACTCGCCGGTTCGGTACGGAACGAGCTTCAATCAGACAAATGATGGTGTGTTTTGTTGGAGGGATTTTCTCAAGTTGATTTGTAATCCTCTTCCTGATGTTCTCCCTCATTGGCCCTCTTCTCCACCCCAATTTAGGTAACATACCTAATTATATATACCAAAAAAAAAAAAAAAAATCATTTTCCCAAATATTCATTCAAAATTAAATTACTGCAGGGAATCGGCGGTTTGTTATGCAAAAGAAACAAAAAAGTTGTTCATAATGGTGGTGGAGGCTATTCTAGAAAGCCTAGGGCTAGAGACTCAGACAGATGGATTATTAAAAGAACTTGAAGAAGATGGAAGCCAGCTCATGGTTGTCAATTGCTATCCGCCATGCCCCCAACCTGATCTCACCCTAGGAATGCCACCTCATTCTGATTATGGTTTCCTCACACTCCTCCTTCAAGATGACGTGGCGGGCCTTCAGATACTACACCGCGACAACTGGGTCGCCGTTCAACCCGTACCCGGATCCTTCGTCGTTAATGTCGGTGACCACCTCGAGGTATATATACTACTACTATATATATTTTTAATTAATTAATTTATTTATATGTATATGGAGTAAGTCTTATTTAGTTAATTTTTTATTTAATTAATAATTACAGATATTTAGCAATGGGAGGTACAAGAGTGTGCTGCATAGAGTACTAGTGAATACAATGAAGAACAGGATTTCAGTGGCTTCTTTGCATAGTCTACCTTTCACAAGCACAGTGAGACCAGCGGAGAAACTGATTACTGAGACGAATCCGAGGCGCTATAAAGACACGGATTTTGCTAATTTTCTAGAATACATTAAAACTTGTGACTCCAGGAAAAAGAACTTCATTGAGTCCAGGAAATATTATTTGAATTAATAGTACAGGAGGAAAGGACATAGACTTTTTTGAGTTTTGACTTTTGTAATGTAGCATCAATTATAGAGAAATTATTGGTTGCAGGTATCAGATGACATGTTGCAACATTAATAAATACTGCTGGCAAGTAATTACGCATACATGATTACGAGGGCTTCATTAATTAATGAGATTAATATTTACTTATTTTCTAGTTGAAATACTTTTTTTTTTTTTTTTTTATGAATATCGATTTACATTTACGTACGATTATTCTCAAAGTTTAAAAAATAAAAAACGTTACACCGGAGATGATTAGATATAGCTAGCTAGTACATAGGATCTACAAGAATTTGCGTTCCTAATTACTCCCAGCTCCGTTTCAGTGAAAACTACCCAACTTAATTTTTTTTCGTCCGTCTCAATAAAAACTATCAATCTCTTCTTTAGGTAAACTACCTGTCTCTCACATTTCATTATATTTTTCTATCTCTCATTAATCACATACCTCTAATACATCTACTTATTCTATCATATTTCTTAACCCCGTGTCTAAAGTTCAAGGATAGCTTTCACTGGAACAAATGGACACTACAAGAAAAATGACTTTTAGTGGCATAATTCCTGTCATTATAGTTTCTCTAGGTAAAAGTTTTTAGTTCCGGTAATTGATTTTTAGTGAGAGGTCCTGTCATTAATTCTCAAATTATATATATATATATATCATGAGAGTAGAAGTAGTATATACAGAGTATATATTACTTAAAAAATTTATATGCAAGCACAAAATGAGCTTTAAAAAACTGGAATGAAATCACATTTGTTCAATTTTGATGTTTCATACTCCTTCAGTCCTGTAAAATTTTGCTCAGACAAAAAAATGGGTTCACAAAATATATGTTTATTCTAATTAAATAGTTAACTTTTGAATATTTTTTTTACTTTATTAACAAGATTGAGTATGTACTAACAATATTTTTTACTCGTTATTTCATATATATTTTTTATAATTAAAATATGTATTTTTTTAAAACATGTACAAAAAGAAGTGAGCAAAATTTTACTGGACAGAGGAGTATTTTTTTCATTATATGAATGATTGACATGTGTCATGTTAAAAAATAATTAACATTCTATAATATTGGGGTGGGGTCGACACGTATTAAAAAAATACAGAAGGGTGAAATATCAGTGGAACATATAAATAGAATCGGTAAAAACATGGGTGGCTTCATTTCTTTCTCTTTTTTCTTATTTTTTTCCCCTATTCATGACAGATTCTTCTAGGTTGCTCACAATGACTACTATAACTAAATTTACAATTTTGACTACTGACAAATTTGAAAATAGATGTGAACTATTAATGTATTTACAATTTTGACTACTGAAAATAGATGTGTACTATTAATGTTGAATTGTTTGTATTTAACAAAATAATAATAAATCATATATCGAAATATATATTATAATGCATGTTTCTCGATGAATTACTTTCCACTGTTATCCTTGTTATATTTATATTTTTTAATACTATTATTTAATGAAATAATTAATATTGTAGGAGTATAAAAATACACAAAATGTAAATCAGCGGTTATATTTTTTTGTAAGGAAATTTACCAAATAAAGTTTACTACTCCGTATTTGATTTAGAGAATGCATAAGCTTCTCTAAATCTCAATCGTATACCACCTAACTTTTACTCCCTCCATCCCGTGATTACTTGCACATTTTTCTTATTGGGACGTTCCAAAATTACTTGCACTCTTAATATGAAAATACCCCACAAAATTAAGAACCTCACAACATCATTTTATTTTCAAATTTGTCACTCATTTTTTCCATACATTTCACTTTACACATCATCAAATCCACTTTACAATCATCAAATTACCTAAAATACTTCTCCTTTATCTTACATCATCAACCACTGAATCCACTTTTCTTAAACAACGTGTCGGTTAAACTATGTAAGTAATTTTGGGACGGAGGGAGTACTATATACAGTGTATATTTATTTTTTTCATTGTTCACTTAGTTAAAATATCAAATTATTATTTGTCTGCTATACTTAAAAAAAAATCAAACTAAAAAATATGAGGGAAACGATGTTATATATGTATTATTTGTGATACTAACCTCCAATTTAATTTAGTCGTAAAAGAAGACTATGAAAAATGAATTTAATTAAGGTGAACTTGACAAATGAGAATAAAAGGAATCAACAAAAAGTTTGAATTCTATTCAAGCTAGCAGGCCATGTTATACTAATTAATTTCAGAGTTGTGTATAATTGACGACGCCTCCTACGTACTAATTTCATACATATCATATGTACAACTCTTGACCTGAAAATTAAACATAGTACTCACTACTCAAATCTTTATTTCGAATTTTCTGTCTTTTATCGTTTATGTGAATATTAAGCCATTTCAATATATTCAAAATTTTCGGCCATTAACGGTCCAAAGACCACATGTAGTCGACAGTTGAATTGAATGTACACACATTGCTCTCTCTATATAACTATGTATTACACGTAATTGTAAACAAAAAATTGATTTAGATTTTTTTGTGTTTATATTTTTTTATAAGTTCAATATATAAATAAAAAGAAGTGTATTTTCACATCTATATTTAAATTGAAATTGTAAGTGTGCCAAAGGAGATTGTAAAAAAGATAAGAGGAAGATTTGAAAGTATATTCTATTATCTTAATGATGTGGCGTGGTTTAATAAATAAATTACAATATCTAAACACGTCATGAAATAAAGAATTTCGTTGTATTTTGAATGTCTTTTTGTTCATTTTGGAATTTCGCTTCATGTTTCTTATGTAAAGCAAAAGTTTACATTGTTGTTTATTTTAAAACTCGTCTAATTGATTAATAATCATATAAGATTATATTAATTTGTGATTGACAAAATGATGTTCATCATTGCATGCACTAGGGACAAAATGATGTTCAGACACCCTTTTTAGCAGTTGGGCGCGGCTAAATGCACCCGGATTTCCTATGAGTACACCCACTAAATATTTTTTTAATCTTCCAGAACATGTGAAATGTACATATACCCCTGAAATAAAATTTATAAAAAAAACGAAGATGAGTACACCCACTCATTCTATTCCACAAAATTATAGCCAACACCACCAAAACAAAAAACATTTTTCAACAAAAAAAATTCAAAAAATGCAACAAAAATAAATTCAAAACACCTAACAGTTTGAAAAAAATTACAAACCAAACATGTTCGAATTTTTTTCCAAAATAAACTCAATATGTTCGAAATTTTTTCCAAAACAAACTCAATATGTTCGAAAAAAATTCCAAAACAACTCAAATTTGTCCGAAAAAAAAGATCAACATCTTGTTCGAAATTTTTTTCAAAACAAACTCAAGTTGTTCGAAATTTTTTACAAAACAAACACAAGTTGTTCGAAAATAATTCCCGAACTACTAAAAATCCTAATTTTCTAAAATTTTCAAAACCCTAAATTTTTTATCTGTAAAATAATTTTGTCCGAATGTTTAAAAAGGCTCCTTGTTCCTTGTTTCATGAATTCGCACCCAGATCTGTTAAAAAAAAATTGTCTGAATGTTTAAAAAAAAAATTGTTTTGCAAAAACAACAAAAACCTACCAGATCTTCTTCTTCAAACAACGTACGCGGTGGCGACGAGTTTCTTCTTCTTCAAACCGCGGCGGCGGTGGCGAGGCTTGGGTGATGAGGGGTGCGAACGGACGGCGCCTCCTTCTTCAAACAGCGGACGGCGTTGGCGACTTCATGAAACAGGGGCGCCGGCGTGGCGAGGGAGGAGGAGTGACGTCGTCGACGCCTTCTTCTTGAAACACAGGCGGCGGCGCGAGGGAGAAGGGATGGGCGGCGGCGCGAGGGAGAAGGGATGGGGTGGGAGTGGTCGCCTGGTGGCCAGGTGGGTGTCCTGAAATTGAAATGGAGAGAGAGGAAGCGAAGAAAGAATGAATTAGGGTTTTAATTGATGTGAGGGTAATTTTGGAATTTTTACGTGGGTGTCCTCATAGGATCTGTGTGTGCCTTTAGCCGCGCCCTTAGCAGTTTTGTCGTGTGATTGAAGCCCACATGAATTCTCCAACTATTCCAGCCCATACGTAGGCCCCGTGGAACAAACTCTTCCGTCTTCATATTGATCTTCGGCCTGCCACCCAAAATGTTAGAATGATAGATGCACTCCCCCAAACCCCCAATTATCTAAACTACTCCTTTCCTAAAAAAAACTCATTTAAGGCTAGGTAGTGGTGCTCTAACTACTTGAGCTATCCCACTTTGTCAGATGATGCACCCTTCATAAAATACTAATTTAACCTTTTCCTCTTTTTTTTTTCTACACGCACACACGTGCAGGCGACGCCGCCGCCCTTCTCCCTCGTCCAGCGCCGCCGCCTCATCCCCTGCCGCCTTACCCCCTTCCTCTCCCTCCTTGTTTCTTCACGTTTCAGGTAGGGTTTCAATTTTATTTATTTTTTTAATTTTCGACAATAAATTCTGAATATTTTCGTGGATGGGTGGCGTCAGAGGTGACTGTCAGAGTTTATGGTGGCAACAGCGGCTGGCTGCTGCCCTAAAATTAAGGTTAATTCAATTAGAATTAGGGTTTTATTTAAATTTTAGGGAGAGTATATCTATCCTAACATATTTTAGTAAAAGAGTAAAACTGATATTTTACATGAACATTTAATTAATAAAATTGAAGAGGAAGTGCATCTAACATTCATGGAGGGACATATAAGTATAACCAACGCCTTTAAAATATTTCAAGCTGAATGATCGAGAAATTAATAAGGGCTAACTATTTACACCTGTTTAGTACACACCACCACTCAATTTAATAATATAATAATCATATAAAAAATAAAAAATACACTTTCAGTAAAAGGTATCATACTAGATGCACCCTCTACTGAACGCACTTCACTCCTCTATTTTCTGCAGAAAGTGACCGAATATTTTTTTGTTAACCACCACCACTACTTTCGGCATCCAAGAAACTCATTTTTTTTATAATTTTAGACACACCAGATTCGACCATATACACTCTCGTCGACAAGAATGCATATGGTCGACCCTGTTGTGTCGAAAAAAAATCAACCATTTTGGTCGACCATGTACACTATTAGAGATGTTTATCCGGATCAAGCCATTTTACCTTGAAAAAGGTAGGGTTAGGGTTTATGAATCACAGGTCCGTTTAAATTCGGGCCTTTTTGCCCCAGACTGATTAGCCCGTGGGCTAAATCGGGCCAGCCCACTAGCCCGAATTGTTACCTTTTATTTTTTAATAAATAACATGCGAAGAAATTTTGGCTCATAGCCATAACTATAAGCATTAAGCAATTCCTTACGAGAAAATTGCAGATTTGGTCCCATTAACCATGGGTTGGTTGGGTTTTGGTCCCATTAACCATGGGTTGGTTGGGTTTTGGTCCCATTGTATTTGGATTTAGTCTCATACGATATAAATCTTGCAAACTTGGTCCCATACGATATAAATCTTGCAAATTTGGTCCCATACGATATAAATCTTGCAAATTTGGTCCCATACGATATAAATCTTGCAAACTTGATCCCATACGATATAAATCTTGCAAATATGGTCCCATACGAAATAAATCTTGCAAATTTAGTCCCATATGAAATAAATCTTGCAAACTTGGTCCCAAACATTACAAAAAATGCAAAATTGGTCTCAAACATTACAAAAAATACAAAATTGGTCTCAAACATTACCAAAAAAATGCAAAATTAGTCCAAAAGGTGAAAAAAAAACTCATTAATTAATAATTATTATTCAAATTATATAATAATGAACTATTAATTAATATATAATAACATTTATATAATAATAAACATTAATAAATATATAAAATCTAAATAGACTTTATAATATTTAAATTTTATAAAGAATACGAAATAGACTTTATAATATTAATAAATATATAAAATTTAAATAAACTTGAAAATTTATATAATAATCAATATTAATAAAATTTATATAATAAACAATATATTACTAATAACTTAACATATGAGATACATACATTTTATTTAAAATTAATTATTATTTATTTAATTTTTCTTCTCTTATGTATTCTAATAAATTTATATTGCAATTTTTTTTTTTTAAATTCTACTATATGATTTTGATTTAATAAATAAATAAAATTAAGTGTTTGTAACTATTGAAAATTTTAATAAATTAATCATCACCCTTATTTAAATATCAATAGGAAGGGTTAGCTATTGTTAATTTATTATCACTAGCTATAATCATTCTGTTGTAATTTAATTATTAATGTAGTTATTAATTTGATATGTATTCATTGAGGAATACATGTCTCAATTATTGTATTGACAAGTTTGATATAACTTTTATTATTATTATTTTTTATAAATTTTACATTTAAAAAAGTATACAGAGAAAATTAAGTTATACTCTTTTTTATAAAATTTAGATTGATTAGATTTTATATATTTATTAATATTGATTATTATATAAATTTTATTATATATTATTAATAGTTAATTATTATATCAATTTGAATAATAATTAATTAATGTATTTTTTTTTTCACTTTTGGGATCAAATTTGTATTTTTTTTTTATAATTTTATTAAATTAAAGTATAACTTAATTTTCTCATCAATGTATGCTTTTTTAAATGTAAAATTTAGAAATAATAATAATAATGGAAGTTATATCAAACTTGTCAATACAATAATTGAGACATGTCTTCCTCAATGAATAAATATCAAATTAATAACTACATTAATAATTAAATTACACATCGACAAAATGATTATAGCTAGTGATGATAAATTAATAATAGCTCTAGCCCTTCCTATTGATATTTAAATAAGGGCGATGAGTAATTTATCAAAATTTTCAATAGTTACAAACACTTACTTTTTTTTTTATTTATTAAATAAAAATCATATAGTAGAATTTAAAAAAAAAATTAAACTTACAATACAAATTTATTAGAATACATAAGAGAAGAAAAATAAAATAAATAATAATTAATTTTAAATAAAATGTATGTATCTCATATGTTAAGTTATTAGTAATATATTGATTATTATATAAATTAATATTGATTATTATATAAATTTTCAAATTTATTTAAATTTTATATATTTATTAATATTATAAAGTTTATTTCGTATTTTTTATAAAATTTAAATATTATAAAGTCTATTTAGATTTTATATATTTATTAATATTTATTATTATATAAATGTTATTATATATTAATTAATAGTTCATTATTATATAATTTGAATAATAATTATTAATTAATGAGTTTTTTTTCTTCACTTTTTGGACTAATTTTGCATTTTTTGGTAATGTTTGGGACCAATTTTGCATTTTTTGTAATGTTTGGGACCAAGTTTGCAAGATTTATTTCATATGGGACTAAATTTGCAAGATTTATTTCGTATGGGACCATATTTGCAAGATTTATATCGTATGGGACCGAGTTTGCAAGATTTATATCGTATGGGACCAAGTTTGCAAGATTTATATCGTATGGGACCAAATTTGCAAGATTTATATCGTATGGGACTAAATCCAAATACAATGGGACCAAAACCCAATCAACCCATGGTTAATGGGACCAAATCTGCAATTTTCTCAATTCCTTACCATCCATTAATCATTATTACTGGAGTATTTTTTTTTTAATTAGATTATGATATTTGTTTTGTTTTATTTGGTCATATTAAGGACCAATGAGTTATATAATTGTGTTTAAATCATACTTTTATTTTCTCATTTATGGATCATTAACTAATTATATATTTTTCTATTTTATTTTCTTGGTGAACGTGACAATCGGGACCTTTAATTTTAAAAGAAAAAAAATTATTGTAGCCCATTAGCTGCCTGTTTAGCCCGTGGCCCGCTAGGGTTAGGTCCCAATAATTGTAGGACCGTTAAGTATGAACCGATTAAGGCCCTAGCCCGTTTAACATGTAGCCCCGTAGGGCTGACTCTATAGGGTTAGGACCAGCCCGATTGACTTCTCTATACACTATCGTCGACAAGACGAGAGTGTATACAATTGATATTAAATTGTCGAAAATATATAATAAAAAAAAAAGTTGGGGGTGTGGTTAGTAGAGGTATTTTATAGACAAAAGGATATTTAGAACAATTCAAGGGTACATCTATCTTTAGACAAATTTTTTGGGAGATGCATCATTGGGGAGTGTGTTCTAAACTTAAATGGAGGTGCAAATAGTCAAACCCAAATTAATATTCATTCACAAATTTGTGAGAGAGACTGACTATTTACATCTCCATTTGGCCCTGACTATATATCCCTCCAGCTTTGTTAAATCTACTCCCCCATTACATTTATTAATTATATATATATATGTAAAATATCAAATTTGACCTTTTAATAAAATATCTCATAATAGATACACTCCCCTAAAATTAACTCTAACCCTAATTGAAGATGCAGTTGCCGACCAATACTCCGGTAGCCGCCGCCGACCAAAACTCCGGCAGCCACTGTAGCAGACTAAATAAATTAAAAAATTCGAAAAAAAAAAACTTAAAATTTTTCGACACTTGTTCGTTGACGAAAGACATTCTTGTCGATACTAGTTTGTTGATGAAAGACACTCTTATGACCCTGTTTTGTTGACGAAAAACACTCTTGTCAACGATAATGTATATTTCAGACCAATAGTTGTCGAAAAGAAAAGAGTGAAACACCTGCGGCGCGAGAGAGAATGAGACCTGCCGGCGTGTTGGGGAGGAGGGGCAACGGAGCCGTGGAATGGAGGAGGGGACGGAGACGGGGGAGAGAGCTGCAGAAAAAGAAAAAAAAACTGCAGTAAATAAAAGAAAAAAAAAACAGATGGTGGAAAGGGAATGAGGAAGGGACGGCGACGGTGGAATGGGAGGGAGGAGGGGCGGCGACGTGGAAGGGGAGGGAGAAGGTACGACAACAGTTAGAGTGGGGAGGAGGACAAGTTACAGAAGAAAAAAAAAAAAAAAAAGGCAGCACCTGGCGGTGGGGGCGGCGCTGAGACCGGCGGCGGGGGCGGCGATGTGGCCGGAGACGGGGTGGAGGGTGAGAGGAATATATTTTTAGTTTGGGGGAGGAGTTTGAGGAAGAAGAAAGAGATAAGGGGAAGGAAAAAGTTAGGGTTTTAAAGAGGGAAGAGGGCAATTTTGATAATTCAAGGGGGAGTACATCTAACGCAGACCACATCAGGGGGAGGTATATGTATCTGGGGAATAGAGTTAACAGAGCTGGAGGGGTATATAGCCAACGCCCTCCATTTAGGTTGGATGCACTTTTTCAATCACTTTATTAATTTAATAATCATGTGAAAATTTCAGAATACCTTTTAAATAATACTCCCTCCATCCACCAAATGTAGTCCCATTGAGGGTGGACACAAGTTTTAAGAAAAAAGTAGATAAAGTAAGGGTATTATAGGGTTTTGTGGGGTCCATTATGAATAAAATGATTGTTTGTGAATAAAGTTGATGGCAATTTGAGTAATTAAGTGATGGTTGAGGGGTGATGGTTTCCATAAAGTGTATGGAACTACATTTGGTGGACAAAGAATATGAGGCAAATGAGACTACATTTCATGGACGGAGGGAGTATTACACTACTAACTACACCTCTCATTCAACATTTAAACTCTAAACCTAATTTCTGCAGCAATCGCCACCGTCGCCGTCAACACCAACCAAATTTTTTTTTTTAAAAATCTTAATTTTTTCTTTAAAAATTTCGACAAACTAGTGTCGACCATATACCCTTCCGTCTATAACAATTTATCGACGGGAGTGAATATGGTCGACACTGATTTGTTGAAAAAAAAATGTAATACTATATTTTTTTTAAAAATTGACAATTATAGGTCTACCATATACACTCTCGGCGGCAATAATTTGTCAACGAGAGTGTATATTGTCGACCTATAATTGTCTAAATTTTTTTTTTTAAAAAGGAAAAAAATAAAAACGCAAAAAAATCAAACCTGAAGGGGTGGGGTTGTCGTCATCTTCTTGGAGTATGGTGGGGGCAGCCGACGTCGACGAGTGGGGTGGGTGGTGGTGGTGGGCGACAGACGACAAACAAAAAAAAAATATGTGAAAAAAATCAAACCTGAAGGGGTGGGGGCGATACCGGTGGTGGAGGAGGGAAGAGAGAGGAATTGTCGACGTCTGCAAAATAAAAAAGGAAAGAGAGGGAGAGGGGTGGTGGCAGCTGGCGGCAAACGGGAGCGGCGAGTTGGGTCGGCACAGCCATGGTGGAGATGAAAAATGAAAGTGATGAAGTGTATGTTATAGCTAGGTTTTGGGGGTGTGGATAGTAAATAATATTTTATAGAAAAAATGGTATTTTTGACAATTTAGAGAGAATGCATCTATCCTAATTAAATTTTAGGAGGAGTGCATCAATCGTGAGAGTGCATCCAACTTAAATGGAGGTATAAATAGTCAGGCCCTTTGTGAGAGGGGTGTTTCCACTTTAGAAAAAAAAAATGATTATGGCCTATATATATATATATGCAACATTTTTCTATTTCAACGCAATGGCACGAAATAATTGATAACCCGTCACTGAGGACTCATGGAGATGGAACTTATCAAACACAGGAAAATACTCTACAAAGGAAACTTACATGGCTCTACACAATCAGAACCGGGACACTCAAACAGAAGACAAATTGTTACAAGGTTTCAAGTGCATATGGAAGAATTTTGCCCCACCAAAAGTAAAGGCACACGCATGGAGACTACTTTGGGGACGACTACCCACAAGGACAAATCTCAGAAGACGGAATATCCTCAACCAAAATGACGACATAAGGTGTGTTTTCTGCAAAGCATATGAAGAAACTGAGGGTGGACTGCCTGGCATGGCTCAGGATATCGACAACACTACCTTCCGAGCCCCTGGGTAATTTGACAGGTTTCGGCGGCATCATGAGAGGAAAGAACAGTAGGAAGAACACAACATGCATATGACTCTATATGGTGTGGCAAATCTGGAAATGGAGAAACGCAACAATATTCAGGAACGAGACACTTTCAATTTCAAGATTTTATGAAGAACTCAAGGCGAGACTATGGAATTGGTTTACCATTCAATATCCTACTCGATGTAGTTTTTCTTTCAAAGACTGGGTTGTAGACCCCCTTAGATGTATTGGTTGAAAAGGGGGAGCAGAATAATGCTCTCTCTAACCGACTAACCCTTTTAGCTCTTGTAATTACGTAAACAGTTTTGGGTATCACTTGTACCCACTTTAATAAATGAATACCTTTACCGATCAAAAAAAATTGATAACCCGTCCACAAAATT
Source organism: Galeopsis tetrahit (assembly GCA_963675135.1). NCBI lineage: Eukaryota > Viridiplantae > Streptophyta > Magnoliopsida > Lamiales > Lamiaceae > Galeopsis > Galeopsis tetrahit. The sequence goes on along the minus strand of OY776129.1, from coordinate 66,009,462 downwards.
TTAAGGGTCAATCCAACCATGGAGCCCCCATGAAAACGTGTATTTACTTGTGTTATTTGAATGTTTACTATGTTCTTATTCCTTTTAAAGAAACAATTTTTATATTCATTCTTTACATCATTAAATTACTTAAATTATAATTCAACCTTACTCACACAAAATTATTTAATTTATAAATGAATTCAAAAATATTTCGCAATACACTTACTTTTTTTTAAAAATAAAACTTGTGCTCAAATAATGAATTTACACAAATTCTCAAATCATATGAAAGAATAAATAAGATTTGTCTCATTATAATTTACTTCAAATGTCTCATATGAGACAGTTTTATATAAGATGAACTTCAATTTGAAATTTACACTACAGGATTATAAAAACTAGGGGTGACAATTTTCGACACGACACGATACGAATTCGACACGAAAATTGCGGATTAGTGTTTGGCCTTATTGGGTTCGTGTCGTTATCGGATCGACCTGATAACGACACGAAAATTTCGTGTCGGGTTCGTGTCAACCCGTTAAGCACGATAAAACTAACAGGTAACCCATTAACCTGTTAATAACCCGTTAACCTGTTATTTACCTGATATGACACGACACGATAATGACACGTATCTGATAATAACACGATAATGACACGATAATTTTTTATATTTATATAAATATATTATTTTTTATATATTTAATACAATTTTAAATTGATTTATTTTCTTATCGTGTCGTTATCGTGTTGTTATCGTGTTACGTGTCGTTATCGTGTCGTGTCACGTCGACACAAAAATTATTGTGTTGTTATCGTGTCGTGTCGACACAGATCCTTATCGTGTCGTGTTCGTATTTGGCCTTATCGTGTCGTGTCACTATCGTGTCGACACGATAGCACGATTTGTCAGCCCTAATAAAAACGTCACATGTAAATTTATACTCATTTTTTAAGAATAAAAATATTGCTTAATTTATTTTATTTTTGACATATTAGTGAGCAAAACAGAACACTGAGTCGGCGACTCGGTTCAGTAGAGCGTGAAGAAGATAGTCTTAGATAACAGTGTGCGTAATCTACAACCCAAACTTTACGTGTGCACATGGTGGCCGAGAATTAATTTCAACTCTTGAGCCTTTCCATGTCGTCCTCAATATCTCTCTCCACATTCTCCTCCATCACCCACCACCACCGCAGCCGCCGCGGCCGCCTTCTCTCTCCCTCACTCTCGATCAGGAATTCCACAGACAAAAAACCACCGACCAATAAACCTAGGTCATGGGTTAGCCCAGATTGGTTAACCTCTGTGACGAAATCGTTGACAGCATTAGGGCCGAAAGACGAGTCTAATATACCCATTGCGAGTGCGAAGCTGGACGATGTGTCGGACCTCCTTGGTGGGGCCCTCTTTCTGCCGCTCTTCAAATGGATGAATGAATATGGCCCCGTTTACCGTCTCGCTGCCGGGCCTAGGAATTTTGTGGTGGTCAGTGATCCCGCCATTGCTAAGCATGTCTTGAGAAATTACGGCACTAAGTACGCTAAAGGCCTTGTTGCTGAGGTTTCTGAATTCTTGTTTGGCTCTGGTTTTGCCATTGCCGAGGGTTCTCTTTGGACGGTAATTATGATTTTCTATTGCACTGAATGCATATCTGTGTTAGCTATTTGTTGATCAAGATTGAACTGTTTTTTATGGTTATTTGTTGGGTGTTTTCTGAAAATTGATTGAATTGTTGATGATTGTGGGTTGAGATTGCTGGGTTTTCTGCTTTTCAAAGAGTTTGATTGGGAACTGATATAGGGAGCGTTGGTATTGTTGATGTGTATTGTGAATGTGCGACTTGAATTACCATATAGTAGTAATGAAGTTTCATAATTCTCTGTGTATCTTTTGTTGTGCTCTTAAGAATTGAGCTAAATTTTGGAAGAGATGTCAAGTATAGTAGTATCTTTAAATCTTGATAGAATGTTTGGGAAGGCCTCATATTTCAGCTTTCTTGACCAGGCAGGGTATACTAATATTAAGTCAATCTCGGTGACAATATTATGATCTTTCTCTCAAATTAATCTCTACAACATTATCTCTTTTTCAACACTCGAATATTCTCTTCATCGTTCTCTCTCGTCTATGAAGAAAAGAGTGTCTAATAATAACAGTGTGTCACCATCTTTAGGTTCAACTAATGCTTATTATATATACTTTAACTGTTTTTGAGGTAAAAATATGCTCGTTTTAGGCAAGGCGCAGGGCTGTGGTTCCATCCCTTCACAAGAAGTACTTGTCGATAATAGTTGAACGGGTCTTTTGCAGATGCGCTGAGCAGTTGGTAGAGAAACTGAAAACCGATGCACTCAATGGCTCTGCTGTAAACATGGAGGAAAAATTCTCACAGCTTACTCTTGATGTCATAGGATTAGCTCTATTCAACTATAATTTTGATTCTCTAACATCCAATAGTCCAGTTATTGATGCAGTTTATACTGCATTGAAAGAGGCAGAGCTGCGGGCAACTGATCTATTGCCATATTGGAAGGCAGGCTATTATTCCCTTATTGCTTAGTTTAAAACTATAAGAAATTGGGGCACTTTCCTTGTTTATTTATATTTATTTTTTGTTCATCAGATCAATGCTTTATGTAAAGTAATACCTAGGCAAATTAAGGCTGAAAAGGCAGTTTCTATAATAAGACAAACTGTTGAAGAACTCATAGCAAAGTGCAAAGAGATCGTAGAAGCCGAGGGTGAGAGGATCAATGAGGAGGAGTATGTGAATGACGCAGATCCAAGCATTCTTCGTTTCTTGCTTGCTAGCAGAGAGGAGGTATGAAAAACTTTTGCTCCAATTTTTCCGAAATTACTAAACAGACCAAACTGTTCTGACATAGTCGTCATATTTATAATAGGTTTCAAGTACACAGCTGAGAGACGACCTTCTGTCAATGTTAGTAGCTGGACATGAAACAACTGGCTCAGTGTTAACTTGGACGGCATATTTGCTAAGTAAGGTAGTTTCTATTCTCCTTAAAAAAACTGATTTCCAGGCAGTAAATCTCATATAGGTAATGCTTAGTTCATTAATATTTTTGTGGCTTCATAATCTCTGTTTGTAAGGAGGATCTGCAGAGTTTTCACATTTGAGTTGTTTGTTTGTTGTGATTTTATAATTCAGAACCCATCCTCTTTAAAAAAAGCACAAGAAGAAGTTGACAGAGTTTTGCAAGGCCGGCTTCCTACCTATGAGGACGTAAAAAATCTCAAGTTCTTAACACTTTGCATTATGGAGTCCATGCGTCTATATCCTCATCCACCTGTGAGCTGGTTTTTTATTTTATTTCTGGTCAGTTAATGAACATCCTTGATCTGATGATCACATAAAATTGACTAGGTCCTACTGAGAAGAGCGCAAGTTGCTGATATACTACCAGGGAACTACAAGGTCAATGCTGGTCAAGATATCATGATCTCAGTTTACAATGTTCATCGTTCTGCACAGGTATGTTCTCCCCAATCCCCAAATGAGGAGAAAAAAGATGCCTTTATTTCCATTTAGCATTTTGTTTGCAGATTAGGCTTCTCATAGTCTCTTCCTCAACACTTTGTTCTGACCTAAAAACTTTAGCAATGTGATTTGATCATTGATCAATTGTGTCGAATCACATATACTAATCAGGGGTTTAACGTTTAATTCTTTTGTGATTCAAGGTATGGGAAAGGGCAGATGATTTTGATCCGGAAAGATTTGATTTAGATGGCCCAGTTCCTAATGAAACAAATACAGATTATAGGTATGCGAACAAAACTTCTGTTGAAGGCCCTAATAGTGTTAGAGCCAAGTCTTCTGATAGAAATTATAAATATTGCAGATTTATCCCATTCAGTGGAGGCCCACGCAAATGTGTTGGAGATCAATTTGCTTTACTCGAAGCGATTGTAGCCCTTGCAGTATTTTTACAGCACTTGAACTTCGAACTCATCCCAGACCAAACTATCAGCATGACCACTGGAGCCACTATCCACACTACAAATGTAACTTTTTCTCAACCCTTATGTATTTCTTGAGTCTTTTTTTATTTGACTTAAGAATTTGAAATAAAAGGATTACAAATCCATCCAAATCACATAAAAAATGGTACAAAAGGAGACTCATGGATTTCAAACCCAATCTCTATCCAACTATAGGCAATAAGTTTGAGGGAGAGTGTTTTCTGGTTGTTTATTCTGTGTCGTTTATCTTATGCAAGTAATGATGTATAACGATTTTGTGGCAGGGTTTATACATGAAATTGAGCCAAAGGCAAACTGCATCATCTCTCGATGCAGTAATTTCTCGGTGACTGCACATTTCAGATGGACCGTTTTTTAGCTTTCCAATCAAATGGTGGTAGTCTGCGACTCTGCATCACTGTTTCTCAACTCAGATGTACGGTGATTCGTATCCCCCTCTCTAATTTCATACTAGTTGTTAATAGAACAGTGATACTTCTATTTGTTTGAACCAAGTATGTAATTAATTTTTTGTAAGCCATTAAAACTGTAATTGTAAGTCTGTATCATTAGTATACACGAAACACATTCTAGGATCATACATCACATTCTATCATTCTATTCAATTTTATTGCTGTAGCATTTTTGCCCTGTAAATAAGTATCTCAGAACAGAACAGTTAATCCCATAAACCAGAGTAGGTAGAGCATAAAACCAAGTAGTTGCATTATTAGTTCCAATTGATCCTTCATTGCAAGTAAAGAATTGATCTTTTTACCACTTAACTCCCATTAATAAGTTTGGTGAGCAACTGCCTTAAATTCTTTAGCAGGGATATATAGTTACTCATTTCAGGCAACCTAATTTTGAAAAAAAATAAAAAAATCATTCATCTTTAGTAATTAAGAGCCCATCTGGTCAAGAATGGTGCTCGAGTTTCCCTTCTAAGATATCTCCTAAAATCAGGACAGAACCCTAATTTGTACCGACAAAAATAATTTGTAAACTAGGTTCATGGAAGTTTTTGATGAGCTCATGAATATATTTCGATATACTTCATCAAATGTAGTTTTATTTGTCTTATATTTTCCATCCACAAAATGTAGTCTTATACCCTTTATTTCAACCATCACTTTATCATCACCCTTCAATCATCACTTAATTACTCAAATTGACATCAACTTTATTCACCCACAATACCTTACAATATCCTTACTTTATCTACCATTTTTTTAAAACATGTGCACACTCTCAATGAAACTACTTATTGTGGACGAAGGGAGTATCGTGTTTTAGTAAGTTTGAGTAGAGTAACTTATTAAATAATTTAAATCAATTATTTTTAACTTTGTATGCTAAAAATTATCATAAAAACTTAAGTAGAATATTTGATAGAGTCATGCACTCAATTGTATGATGTAATTGAGCCACACTTTTAATTTGATTCTAATTTGATGGGTTAAAAATTCAATTGAACAATTGAAATTATATTCAAATCACTTAAAATTCAATTGTATGTGTTCATCCAATTGTATACAAGAATTTGTCTATTATATATATAAAATATAGTTAATTAAGATAAATAGGAGCAAAAATTCGTGGGTCGAACCCAAGTCAACGTGGGTAAACTTAATTGAAATAAAAAAAAATTTACTCTCAAGTATTGTCTCACTAGGGCAAAATATGCTACTATAAGGGTAATTTATGCTACTGTAAGAATAATAACTCAAAATTTTGCGGGTCGCAAGCAAGTGTTCTAAAATATTGTTCTTACAGTAGCACAAACTACCCTACTAATAACATATTTTGATCTTTTAGTACCTGAATATTTTAGGGTCATAGTAGCTTAATATTTTAGCCTTGTGACCTGTGGATTCGTTCAAAAATTTAAGTTTGTGTTACTTTTTTTATAATAACACAAATTGTCTCTATATTAGTAGTATATTTTAATATTGTAGTAGTTTATTTTGATCTTGTAATAAAAGATAATTTGAAATATGTGTTTATGACCTGTGAATTTTTTAATGATCCGAATCTGAACTTTTAACCCGTAAAATTTTAAATATTATTTTAATTAGATATATTTAATGTATACTAATGTTATTAAAAAATTAGTACTCCTTATGCCATTATCTTTGAAAAAAATCATGTATACGTGGTTGTTTCCCGTTTGTTTATCCTTTGATTGTGTTGTATAAAATATAGCTATAGTCCTTTGATTTATTTATTTATTTTAAAATATTGAATTATTCATGTACTAGGGTATTACACCTAGCACCTTCAATCTAGAACCAATAATTCACATTCAATTTATGTGTTTCATTTATAGGAGTATATATCAATTAACATCATTTTGATGTGCACGAGAATTAGAGGGCATGATAGGTGCAACATTATACTGTACATAGGATATCAAACTGTCAATAATCCAATTTGGAGTGATAATTTAAAACTTAATTAACACATCTTCTTGGAAGAATCGACCTAAGTATATTTAGATGGTATAATATAATAATATGACTAAAAAGAATGAGACGATGAATGGACGGTTGAAATTATGCTGCTTATTTTGAAACTACTTCTAATGTGAAGATCATCGCAGCAAAATAAAAATAATAACTATAGCTCATGAATAAAGCAAACTCCTTAACAAAGTCAATAAATCATCTATCCATGTGATCTTACAAGCTTTTGAAGTATATAATTAATTAAATCTTAATTGAGGATCCGATCTCGAGTTAATTGACTTTCAACACGATGAGTATATATTAAATTAAAATTAGAAATAAATAATTGATCGTGTTAGTTAGGTCATGATTCAATAGTTGACATAACTAGGCTTTTTTTCTAAGCATTGCCGCATTAATTAAAAATATTAAAATTCTCATTCCCCCAACTCCCTCAAATGGTAGCTTTTATCACATGCTTTTCGCCTTGTGTACCTATATTATTCATGGTAACATATTATTCATTTTATTGTATTTATGTACAATAAATCAAGTATATTGAGGCCATCATGAGCGTTCAAGCCTGCTTTTCAAAATTTGTCTAGTGTAGTTTACATCTCTGTTTAATTTGTAAATTCTTGTATGAAGACAGAAGTTTATTCGGTGCACATCTTTAAATAGAGTGTGACCGTGTGAGTTCTTTTTATAATGTGACAATGACTATAGGACTAACACGAGTATACCGAGCAACAAATATTTTCAAAATTTTGATTGAACAACAAGACTACAGTTGATATATGCTACTAGAGGTTGAGAACAACGACTAGCCAGCCAACTTATTTGCCTTGTTTGTGTCATTTTAATACTACAATGCAACACCTCTATGCTACCTCTTTAGGAGATATGTTCATGTCTACTGCACAGTGAAGAAATACAATGTTGAAGCCTCAGAGGCCAACTAGTAACAGACCATCCAAACAAAGGGACACTACTCTTGATTTCAGATTCTCCAATTTTCAAGCCCTTCAGGTACCATTCTGCTTTAATTGGTCTTTGGTATAATGATTATTGGGAGAAAATATATAGAGGTTGAATTTGGAATTCTCTGATCATGATGCTGCAGGTACCAAAGGGATGGGATAGGCTTTTTGTGTCTTTAATTTCTGTAGAAACAGGGAAAACAATTGCTAAATTGGGTAAAGCACTTGTTAAAAACGGCACTTGCCAATGGACTGAGACTTTGTCCGAATCCTTCCAAATTGACTCTTCGAAACCTCATCAAGAATGCCTTGTTAAGCTTCTTGTTTCATCGGTATGCATCTCTCTTTCCCATTTCACTTACCTACTTCTTCTATACATCATATTTAGGACAATTATTTTCAATTTCAGGGCTCAACAAGATCTAACATCCTCGGAGAAACGAGCATAAATGTTGCACACTATGCCAGTTCAAGAGCCTCAGTTGCTGTTTCACAGCCTCTAAAGAAATGCAGCAGCTATGGAACGGTTTTGCTGGTAATTTGATATATCATGATTATGATTATTATAAATAAAACACATTTGCGGTTTATCTGATGCCCTATTCTTGCACTTAAATTATACGCCATGTTTGATACCTTAAGATTAAGGATAGATTAATCTTTATTTGATAGTTAAGATTAAGGGTAGATTATGTTTTCAAATTTGTAAAGTTTAAATTGTTAACATACACAACAGAAATAAGCAGAAGATTAGTTAGAGTTTGTTATTAGCTACTGAACTGATTATGTAAGTTAATTAGAGAGTTAAGCAATTGGTGGTAACTGTCAATTGATTAGTTAGCCGGCAATTACGATCTAAAGGCCTATAAATAGTCACACCATTTTCATGTAAAACTTTAACTCAATATCACAACTTTATTTTCTCAGTTTAAAATTTACATAAAGTGTTGATATCCTGGTATCAATGAGTCAGTTACAAGTCTTTCGCGGTTTCTAAATTGGTGCTTGTGGATTATGATGTGATCAAGCTGATTTAATTCTTTATATGGCTGTCAGGTAAAAGTTCAAAGACTAATTTCAAGATCAAAAGCCGGGTTCGTATTTTTAGCAAACAATTTCCATGTCCATTTTTGAACATTTAGCTGACGTTGTTTTATTGCTCTAGGGACGAGGAAACAAAGAAGTCGAAATTCGATGAAAAAGATGAGAATGTGGATCGTCTTGATCTAGAAAGTGTCTCATATAGGTCAGATAATTCGAGTGATAGTACTGGTAAACATCTGAAGAAAGATGTGGACACAGCCTCTCATCCACTGAAAGACAGCAAGGTAGTCAGAAATGCAAAGCATTGTCGAATATCTTCTGATCCAATTCATTCTTTTTGAAAAAGTATTAGTTGATTAGTATAATTTGTTTTGTTAAAACGGTTGCTTTTCTGCAGGAAAGAATTGAATCAGCTTCTGGTATATTTTATAGCTCCAACTCTCAGGAGGAATATACGGGGAGAGCGAATTCGTCTTTCAAGAATGGTTTGAAGAGTGAAGAATATGATTCTGCTGAAAGAAAAGTTGGAGATAGCTATTCAGTTGATGATGATGATTCATCAAATCAGCCATCTGTAAACTCCAGGCTGTATTTGAGAGACGATTTTCGTAGTGAAATGAAGCCTAAGATGAATGTAGGTTCTTCAAGGAATCTTCTGGAAGTTGCAGAAGTAACCATTGATGAACTCAGAGCAGAAGCCAAAATGTGGGAGAGAAATGCTAGGAAGCTAATGGTTGATCTGGATGTATCGCGAAACGAGATGTCCAAACTGTCGAAAAAGCATGCAGAAATGAGGATGGAGCTCTCAGCTGCTTATGCAGAGCAGGATGGCCTAAAGAGACAAGTAGAAAAGCTGGAGTTAATGGCGAATCAGGTTGAGCGAGAAGATCCCGTCGTTGATTCTGAAAGTGTGCTTCTGATGAGAAAAGAACTTGAAAATGAAATTAAGTATCAGCAAGAAATGAATAATGATTTAGGCCAACAACTGAAACGCAGCCAAGAGTCGAATGTTGAACTTGTTTCTGTTCTCCAAGAGCTTGAAGAGACCATAAGAGACCAGAGTATTGAAATAGAGAGTCTTTCGTCTCTTGAGATTAAGTATACGGATTTGGAAAAATCTGCTGCAAAAACTTCAGAGGAGAACAGAGATTTGCTGCTGCAGTTGAAACAGCTAAAAGGTGATATTGAATTGCTTGAGAAAGCATTAAGCGATAAAAGTGATGAACTGGAGAATGAAAGGGAATCAAATAGAGAGATCCTGTCACAAAGGGAACATAATGAAATCGATGATCAGAATCGTGTTAGAGAGATAGAATCGTTGAGGGAGAAAGTTGAAGAGTTGGAGAAGGATTGCTCTGAGCTCACTGATGAAAATCTAGAACTATTGTTCAAGCTCAAGAATTCGAATAAAACGGACATTCGAAGATGTCCGTCTTTTGATTCAGTGTCAAGTGAGCATCCGAATGTTTGTCTCAGTGACGAGTCTGTGGTAAGCGATCCTAAGTTTCAAAATGCTGGATTTGAAAGTTGTGAACATTTGTCGGAAATTTTGAAACAATTGGATGTGGCTTTTGACCTTCTAAAGAAGCCATGGTACGTGATTGATTGTGTTACGGTTGCAAACAAGAAGAATGCTGATGCTACTGAAATGTCGCTTGAGTGTATCATTAGTTCTTTGCAAGAGCTCAACAAGCTCTTGGAAATGCGGATCACTGAGTCTAATGAAATTATGAGGAATCATCAGATGGAGATCAAAGATCGAGATGATGTTATAGCTGATGCTAGAAAGAAGATGGAAGCTGACATCTTAGTTGTTCAAGAACTTGAAGAATCCAAGGCGAAAAGTGAAGAGAATTACGCGTATCTAATGGGGGAATTTGATCAGAAAAGATCTGAATTTGATCTTATGGAGGCTAATGTGTTGTCAATGGAACAAGAGATGAACTTTTTAGAAACAGAAGTCTCTCAACTTCAACAGGAAAAGAGCCATTTGGAGCAGGATATGGAAGTTCAATTACAACACCTGAAAGATGAAAGGGAGTTGTATTTGCAGGAAACACATCATTTTAAATCTGTTGCCATGAGCCTCCAAGATGGCATCCAGAAACTGAAAGATGAAACGGGCATTCAAACATCGGGTCTGCAACAAAAATCAGAAGATATGCTGCAAGAAAGTACGAAACTTGAGGATATGAATTCGCAACTGGTGAGGGAAAATCACGAGCTACATGAGAAATTGAATGAATCGAAGAAAAGTTTATCAGATTGCACTAAAACAGTTCAGTTGTTGGAGGAACGCCTCGCTTCAGTGTTAAAAGATTTTGAGGTGAGAGAAAGCAGTGTCAAATCAGATTTAGAAGCACTTATTCAAGAGGAGACTTTCCATCAATTACTTTTGGAGAAGATGACAGAAGCTTTGATTCAAGAAGTTGAATCAGAAGCTGAATTGAAAGTTCAAGAGTTGACTAATCAGATAGCTGCTTCTAAACAAAGTCAAGAGAGATTGAACGACGAACGTGGAAGGATTCTCAAGTCATTGGCAAGTTACAAGAAAAGTGAAGAAAAACTGAAGACTGATCTGAATGGCCTTGAATTGAAGCATACCATCTCCAACTATGAACGCGAGCAACTCACCAAGGAAACAGCCATTTTGAAGATGCAACTGCAGAACATGTCTAGCCTTCAGGATGAAATCTCGATGTTAAAAAGTGAGCTCAACAGATGCAGGGTTGATAAGGGCAGAACGGAGATTGCTTTGCACACTATTTCTGGAGAATGTGAAGAACTGAAGGCAGAAAATATACAATTATCTGAAAAAATGTCCATCTTAGAGGGTGAGTTTGAGGAATGCAAGAGGATGAAGTTACTTCTAGAAGAGAAGATTCGGGAAATGGACAAGGATTTAGCTGCAAAAGAGATCCTCTGCATGCAAAATGCTGACCTTAAAATCGAAGTAATGGAAACGAAGAGGGCAAACATGCAGTTTCAGCAGAAGATGTATAGCCTCGAGGAGGACAGAGACAAGTGGTTAAAGAAAGCTCAAGCTCTTGAAGAGAATCTAAAGATGATGGAGGAGAGAAATTATATCCATAATGAGGTAACCCGTCCCTCTTTTTTTCGTCCAGAACATGCGTAAAACTTGTTCAATATTGCAAATATTTTTATTAAATGTTAGCCTAAAAACAGAAAAGTTTTGTTCTTTCAGGAAGATTTTGACCATCAAGATACTCATTCTCTCGGTATAAAACAGCAATTTGTTGAGCATGAAAGGTTGGTGTGACTTATATAATGAACATTGAATTGATCTTCACATAAATGATGCCTCATTTCATGTTTGTATGTTTTCTTGGAAATTGACAACCTTGTTAAAGACATAATGTACTTATATATATTCTTTTTGCAGTCGTTCTTCAAGCGCCAGGGCGAACAATTCAAGTGTTGATGGTGTAGTTACAAGAGAAAGGTACGAAAGGACAAAGTCGTCACTTGAGACGGAGTTGATAGATCTGAGGGAACGGTACCTAGAAATGAGTCTCAAGTACGCGGAAGTTGAAGCGCAACGTGAGGATCTTGTAATGAAGCTTAAAGCTAGCAGCAGGGGTGGAAAGAGGTGGTTCTTGTGATTCCATCTGACTTTGTTATATATATACATTAACTACTCATTACTCCTAACATACTTCTTTTCTTTCTTATAAGATAAATAGTTTTCTAAATAAATAGTTGCAACTGCAAATCTTATTATGTATATTAGGGGTAAACTGCTATGGCCTATGTGGCACACCAAAAAATAAATAAGATTGCAACTTTTGAACATTTTTAGTTCCATGTGTTTCTGCCATGAAAGCAACAATATTGCTTAAATTTGTTTTCTTTCTTTCATGTTGTAAGATAATGACAAGAAAACACAGAAAAATTAATTCCACACAGATTTTATGTGGAATAGTACAGTTGACGTGATAAAGCACAGTGGAGATATGTTAGGATCAACGCACTACAGACCCCAAAAGCTATAGGCATCTTTTAATGCATAATTCTTGGTAGGTTGTCAATGTCCAATGTTGCACAAGGTAACATTTAATCTGTTTGTTTTGGGTTTTAAGTGATTTTAAGAAGAAAAAAAATGTTTACTTTTCATAACTTTTACCTTTTTTAAAAAAAAAAAAGTAACATCCTAAAAAGAAAAAAAAGGATGAGGTGTAACTTTATACACCATTGGTTCTTACAAATATCCACAATCAAGAAGGCCATGTTCACTTTCTTTGGAGAAGTAATACGTAATCAATAAAAGCATAGAATATGCTCATGCATGTCACCCTTCAAAATGAAATCTTACTCGGACCAAACAAAGCAAAAGAAAACACAGTATACCATTAGGCCCACTAATATAGATTTAAGCCAACTTTTAATTAGAAATAATTGTCTTGGATATGCAAATCAATTTTATTGTGCAACTAAATTGTATTTTGTGTGTATTTTATTTTATTACAAAGTTCAGAGTGGTGGTGGTAAATCAGTTGCATTAAAATAATTTTATATCGGTTATCAAATATAAAATTCATTTCTCACTCCTCCACCTACACATTTTACACCACAATTCAAACTCATCTTTTTTCACACTTTATTCATAACCACCACAACCAACATTTAATAAATTATTTCTTTTATAATATAATAATTATATCTATTATTAATTTTTTTATAATATTTACACAATATTTAGAAAATATATACAGTTATTTAATAGAGAAAAATTCAAAATATAAAAAGGATAATTAACACAATTTAGAATAGAAAAAAAATTAGAAAAATAGAAAAGTGAGTGTATGAAATTGTGATCCAAAACATATCAAGATTGGTCTTTATTTATAAAGAATTTAATTTTATGAATTTTAATATTTTTTTAAGGTAAATAAGTGAAAATCAGAAATTATCTAAATAAAATATAACCGACGAATAAAAAATTGACACGTTGCATATTTATATTTTTTTGGAATAAAACATTACCACACATGGCTCACACTTGCTTGGTTGTTCTTGGTTGTCCATCAGCCATAGTCGTCCAAAAAATTTCAATTTCAATTTCCTTTTTTTTTTTATCCTCACATTGATGACCTGTGCCGCTGTGCGTATCCAGACGATAAACATGGTCTAAGATCAACTCGATATTTGTCTAAATTACCAAAGAAATCATATAATTCTAAAATGGAGCACGTGCATCTCTTACATGAAATTATCTCACACAAGACTCCTCATTTGTGAAGAAAGTCTTGTTGAAACGGTCTTATTCATAAAACGAAACTATATATATATACCTCATTATTTGGATCATAAGCCTCTTTGTTACACGAATTTTTGTCTAAAATTAAGGGTGGGATATGCGTGGACACGGCATTTGAAGTGCGGACATCTAATCTGACATATAATAAACACGTGAATTGAAGTAAAATGTAACATCAGTGCCATAAAGCTAGGGAAAATGTTAGGTGAGGTGAGACTATTCACCCCCAAAATTATTACCAACATTTATTATTTGATAAAAAAAATGTTTCAAGAAGCAACTACAAGAATTTGAGAATGAATGGCAGGATCTCTTACTAAAAATCAATTACCTTCACTAAAAACTTTTAAATAGAGAAATTATAATGACAAGATTTCTATCACTAAAATTTATTTATTTTTGTAATGTATCCTTGACATTTCTAATCATATATCGATCGACTCTTTAATTTGGACCTTTGGATAGTCCACACGGTTCAATATTTATGTCCCTTGGCTATATATGTTATAATTCCCACACTAAAGTTAATTAGGTAAGAATTTTCTTTTCTCGTACACTAATTAATTAGCTGACGTGCATAATTGGAACTAATTTTGAAGTAGCTAGGAATACCAAAATCGATCTCTCTCAACAGATCGACACCTAAAATCAGTTAGCAAGTAATTATGGATCTAACAAAACAAAAAAAGTGATGGTGACGACACCGAAAGTATGAAAAGTTCCAGATGTTACTTACTATAAACTGCTTAATTAGAAATAAAAAGGACAGTTTAAACATATTGATTAAAGTGAAAAAAATTAAAAAAAAATTAGTACGTAATTTGGTATAAGTATCTTTAATGTGGAGATGCGAATGGTATATCCCAAAGAAGATGCTCTTTTCAAAATCCTCTTTATTTAAAAGGTGGCCACCAAGTCCTACTAATTAGTCACCTCTCTCTTTTATTGCTCTCACGACTTCCATTTTCTACCTTATAATTCATCACCACCATCAAACCCGATCATGGCGGCAGACCTTCAACCCACTGCCGCGGTGGAGTTCGGCGGAAACCACCGCCGGGAAGCTGCATGGATGATCCCAGCTGGAGGAGGTTAATTAATTAAAGGTGCATGGTTGGTGATAGGGCAACTTCTATCCTTTGGCATTTGGTTTTGAAGAAATCGTTGTACGTAGGAAGATTATGGTGAATCTATTTATGTTTTTTGTTTTTAATTTGTATTGAATTTAAAATAATGTGCGTGTGGTAACTAATCCCTAATTAATGAATAAGCCTTTTCTCTCTGGAATTTACAATTCCAGTCCCCCTAATCACATGTTAATTATGCTTCCTTTATTACTTAATTTCTGCATTATTGCCTCCACATAATTTTCATTCGAGAGTTATGGAGTATTATTTTCTTTAGCTTTGTCTGTTATCATTTTTTTTAGGGTAAGTACGTAGTTTGTTAATAATTAATTATCTTTAATTGGTTGTGGCATACATTTACTTGGGCTAATATTATATAGAAAAAATTACGGAAAAGTGACATTTTTTATTATATTTTTCAGCGTTCAAATATGGATCGTGGATCGTATAGTTGATCTAAACACGGAATTAAAGTAATTTCTTCTTGTTAAATTAGCTTGTAGGGCTTTAATTTGTTAATATATACTATAAGGCCATGTTTGATAGCTTAGATTAAACTTAGATTAACTATATATCATTTTTATTGGTTGTTTGATAACTTAGATTAATGGTAGATTATGCTTTAAAATTTATAAAGTTTAGTTATCATCCTAATCTTAGATAATCCGTCTTTGCTATCAAACATGCCCTAAGTATTGTGCTATTAATAAAAATTAATTATATTATATGCACACATTAATTATAGATTTTTTTTAAGTCTGGAGTATTCGATTAAAGTATCGACTAATCCTGGGAGATCAATTTCATCGTCCATTTGCGGGTGTTTTATTTAAAGCTGGAGATTTACACTCTGTATGAACTGGCCCCATAAAAATTATAGATACTGCGTATGTTATTTTGTACTCCAATACATTAACATTTAGTTAATTTGAGAAAATTTAATCATAAAGCTATTTTTTTTTAAATCCTTACTTCTCCTTTATTCGAACTTAGGTCTAGGTAGTGGTTCTAAAATCCTTGGACTTAACACAAACAATAAAAATTTACAATTTTTAGAATACTTTTGACTTCCATCGTTTTTCGTGGATCTATATATTATTATGACCATCTTTGCTCACAAACTAAAAACTTTTTCGTGGATCTATTATTATTATTATGAGTTTATGATCATCTTGCTCACAAATTAAAAACTAAGTCATTTGCAATTGGTCAAACAATATATTAGTATAATTTAATTAATTTTTTTTATTGGTTATCTGAACAATAAAGGGGATTTTGGATTAAAAGGTAGAAATAAAAGATAAGGGTTATAAGTTCACAAGTCGAACTAGAGACCAGGGTGTCATCGAAAAATGGTACGCCCTTAAATACAACCTAACAATAAAAGCGATTAAAAATTTCGAAAATAACTGATCAAGTCAAGAAATCTGAAATTGGATGAAAGACTATGGAGGGTCAAATGCATTGCCCCAACTGCCCTTGAACTTGGAGACACAGGTGAAATAATTATCAAGTCATGTTGATTGGCTGATAGTGTAGTTCGTGCAGGCTCTAGCCTCGAATTCATTGATAGCGCTGCCCGTGAATAGGCTTCTCCCAGGCATCCTGGGGCTACTACGTTTCTTCGTGGAACGAGTCGAGGCTGCCCGAGTAGGGGTAGGAACGTCGTTGGCAGTAGCCTCCAAATTCGAATTGTTGTTGGTTTTTGCAGCCACATGATCCTCTTAAAGCTCATTCGAGTTGAGACTGGAGAAGGAGTTGCTCACTAGGATCGGGTCGACTTCGATATCCGAGGAGGGATTCCTTGGGGGCACTCGGGGTTGGAGGTCTGAGGGAGAAGGCCTCGATCGTCTTTTGTGTCGGGTCCTACCACGGGAGTCGTCGTGAGGAGGCGGCGGGGCCTGTCCCAAAGCGCAACGAACAGACATGTGTCTAACTACCTTACAGTGGCTGCAGAACTCCGGAAGCTGCTCATATAGCATCTCCACCATCACAGATCGGTCCTCACATTCAAGGACCAACCACTCCAAAAAAGGTTGTCTCATATCCATCTCGACCAAGATTCTAGCATACTGAGCCATGGACTTAGTTGTTGTGTGACCATCCATCTTAATGAACTTGCCAACCGCCGATGCCGCACTCGATAGAACCGTGGAGTGTCAAAGTTCAATTGGGAGGTCGAGAAGGCGTACCCAAACTTGAGCCGTCGAGGTCAGCGCCTGGTTCAGATTGAAGCCGTGAGACCATTTTTGTAGCCGGATGGAACCTAGGCCCAATTGCCAATCTCATCTCCTAAAAATACGGTTGCGTTATTACAAAAGGTGAAATTTGAGAATAACAAATCCTTTTTCGATTGGCACATCAAAGAGGCTCCCATGGAGGGACCAAGTCTCGACGAGCCTCTTCGACAGTTCAGCATACGGGATCGGGACCTTTTCACGAGGGGTGATTAAGCGACCAATCAAGGGGTGATTGATCTCCCTGTAACGTGGCATTATCGACCGAGATCGTGAAGTGATCCCCCTTCTTACATGGGCACATGTGTTCATGGAGAACGACTGGGCTCGTGGAGGAGGGGCCAACGGGCAAGGCAGGCATCTCGGAAGAGAGCGGGGCCGAAGTGCTCCGTCCGACCAAGGCAAACACGAACAAAGTGGGAGACGGCATCGCAGGTAAAGAGCCAATAGTTAAATGATTATTGATGAAAGAAAAAATTTCATGTGAAAATAATTGTAATACAAATTATCAAAATGTTTAATTATCTAGCTTTTTTTTAAAAAAAAAAAAACATCATTTGTTTATAAGATAATGCTTCAAACATGGCAGATTTTGGAAAAAATAAATGACAGATTTAATATAAATCAATTATATAATTATATACAAGCATTTCAAAAGAGTCAATTAAATAAGAACATTAATTATGTACAAATAAAAAAATAGAAAATACGGAGTATTCAATTCTAATAGTTTATTTTAGTTAATTGATAATTTAGGCCCAGCAAAAATAGTACGGAGTACTACAACAAAGAATAACTCGAGCTTAATTAGCCCATACATAAATTTCAGACCAGACAAAATAGCCCATACAAAAAAAAAAAAAATCCTAAAATCTTATATTAAAAAATTCTGGCCAAGTGGGTTGAAAATTCAAAAAAAAAATGTTAATTAGTTTTTGGAGACAAAAACTAAGTATAAAAACACTACTAAACCGAGTGTCCAAACAAAGAATTAGATCAATTAAAGTTAAATATTAATTGCAAAGATTTATTATAGGACTTAATAATAGAAGAAATTTTTGAGTGAAAGTTAATTGTTGGGTTAATTCTAAATAAATACACCACCTTTCATCTCAATATCAATTTAATCACGATCTTTACAATTTTTTTTAAAACCCCAACCTTTAATCGTGTTGCAATTAGATACACATTTTTTTTCTCCGCTCAACAATTGATGATGTGGTTTGCCGGAGCTCGCCACGTCATATTACACATATTTTTTTTTTCTCCATAAAGATTACACTTTAAATAGAAATAAAAATATAAAATTTTATAAAAATAAAATTTCATGCGTCTCCTCTGCTTCTCAAACTAAATGAAGTTTTCTTCTACCATTCTCAACTAAATCTAAGTTATTCTCTTCTAACTATAAAAATCATACAAAAAAAAAAAATCAAACAAAAGGCACAAAAAAAAAAAAAAAAAACTCACGCATCTAATCATGACCATTGATGATTAGGTTGTTTATTTCTTCGTGAATTCTTAAATTATTTAATAATTTTGTTGTTTTGTTCAACTGGTTCGAGAACTATAATTTTTTTCGGTGGACCTCAATTAATTATTGTATTTGGGTGTATGCTGAAGATAACCTTGTTGGTGGTTTTTTATTATTTTGTTCAACTAGTTCGAGGACTAATTGAGTTTGAGAAGTGAGAGAGACGCGCATAACCAGAACTCTGTTATTGAGTTTGAGAAGCAAAGAAGACGGCGAAGATGCCGAGAGTTTTATTTTTATTTAATTTTTATGGTTAGAAGAGAATAACTTGATTTAGTTTGAGAATGGTAGAAGAAAACTTGATTGATTTAGTTTGAGAAGCGGAGGAGACGTATGCAATTTTATTTTTATAAAATTTTATATTTTTATAAAGTGTAATCTTTATGGAGAAAATAAAAAAAATATGTGTAATATGACGTGGCGAGCTCCGGCAAGCCACATCATCAATTGTTGACCGGAGAAAAAAAAATGTGTATCTAATTGCAACACGATGAAAGGTTGGGGTTTTAAAAAAAAATCGTAAAGGTCGTGATTAAATTGATACTGAGACTAAAGGTGGTGTATTTATTTAGAATTAACCCTTAATCTTTTTATGTAATAAAAATATAATTTTATGAAATACAAAATTTCAATCATAGTAAAAAGTTGAAATAAAATGAAAAATAATAGAGCATCGGCTCAGTGACCTGTCCATTAATCATCGGTTGGACCGAGCTCATTATGCCAACGGGCCACATGTATTGGGTAATTGGACCAAATAGATTCGAGTTTTCTAGCCTTATATTTTAAGAGCCCAACTTATACTTTTCTTTGGGTTGCTTGGACCGATTTAGCTCAAATTGTTGATTTTAATGGTGACTAAGAAATTAAAGATAAACCATGAATGTAAACGATGCTAAGAAAATTGGCCGATGACATTGAGGAGAATAGAGAGAGACGGTGTATTGTGTAGATAAATTTAGAGTTTAATAGAATAAAATTGTGTTTGTAGGTTGTAGCAGAGATTAAAACCCCTTAAATAGAAAATAAAATGAATTGCAAAATGTTATAAGATTGTTTGGTAGGTGCATTCCTTTTCTTCTTGATCAAACCGGGCTATCATTTCGGTACGGTAGAAAAATAATGTACAATTTGATGAATAAAAACGGTGTTGAGAAAAGCGGCAGAGGCCGTTAAGAGGAGCATAGAGATGATGAGATATATTGCGTAGATAAATTTATAATTTAAAAGAATATTAATAGAATAACAGTGATGTGCCAAAATTTGCACGAGAGGATTGCGTGTCCTCCGAATTGGATGTCCCACTCTTCGAACACGTGCAATCACTCCAAGTATGCTGCCTTGACTCGAAATCTTCAAGAACCTGCAAAGAACACACCGGAGGGGGGTCCGGTGTGGACGCTCCGATGCCTAAGTCAGTATAGGTCTTATCAATATCTTCCAAGGATCTCAAGATCCTTGATGTATCAAAATAGTTCTCAAAGAATCTCAGAAAAGTGTTTCGTATTTAGTATATCAAAGTTGTCGTATGAGAGTGTCTAACCTGGAAATCTCTTCGAATTTACCTATTTATAGAGATACTTTTTGGAGAGGAAGTCAAGTCTTCCTCTTATTTCGGAGCTGCCCGTGAGACTCGGCCCTGCTGAGTGGACCAAATCCTCCCTTCTCTCCACTTCTTGAAGACTCGGCAGCACTCTATCTTAGTGGACTTAGTCCCCTAAGATAAAGGAGGATATGGTCTTCCTTTTATCAAGTTTGGACCGGAAATGGCGGAAGTTCCCTACATCTATGGTTCATAACTGCTCGTTAAGATTGCCTCTTTCTGATGCTCCTCTCCAGACGGAGTTCCCTCCAGAGAGACCTCTAGAGGGGATTTCTTATCCAGAGAGTATTAGATAATCCACTCCTTCCATTTTGATCTCATCTTTTATACACGTGTCGACTCCTTATTAGGTGACATTTTTAGGCCGCATCATCTACTCCCCCCTACTCTCGTAAAAGGGGGACATCTTTTGTGAGAGTAGAAAAATTTCTTAGGACTTAGTACAAAGGTCTTTCTGGAGGGAAGCGTATCGTTCTTGCTTCGGAGAGGAAGTTTCAAAACATGCCCTTCTCCAAAGATTTTTCCCGCCTCCAATTTTGAGAGACCTTTCGGCTTCCGTGCGTGGGCCCCACGCGATCATTTTTCTCTCCCCTTTGTTATCCTCCCGAGGAAAATCCTCGATTCTTCCCCATATCTTTCCTCATTTACTCCACGCAACCGCCCCTTTTTCCTCTACTCACTTTTCAAATTTCATTTTTCCCAAAAATCTCTCGTCGTATTCATCTTTCTTCTCCGGCGTTCTTCATCCCGAGTTTCCGTCGTCGCCAGCTGCCTCGCCTGATTCCATAGTCCTTCCACTCAAGGTAACCCAGCTATCCTTCTTTTCTTCTTTTATTAGCACTGTAAATCGATGTCAAACCCTCTCTCTCCGTCGGAAGCCGCTAGCCAAAACTCCTCTGAAGTGACTCCCTCTCTGATGGGGAGTCCAGAGAATAGGATTTCCCTTGCTTCCCAAATCGACCATACTCACCTAGTTAACCTTGCTCATGCCTATGGTTTCCCGTCGGAGTATGCCTTTCGCGCTCCTCGCTCAAATGAACGCCCAGATATCTCCCAGCCCCGAACTCTTGCTTTTTTCGAAACACACCTTAGGGCAGGACTACGATTTCCTATCCATCCCTATTTGGCTGCCATATCATCCCGCATGCAGATCCCTTTTAACCAGTTTACTCCGAATGCTATCCGTACCATGATAGGTTTTTTCATCTTGGTGAAAGGGAATGGGGGTGACCCGTCTGCCGAATTATTTCTGAGCCAACATTCTTGTAAGGTGAATGATGGCTTTTTCTATGTTAGTGGGCGAAGGTCCCGTGTTTGTAAATTCCTGAAAAAAACTCCATGAAGAAGACTCGTCTTGGCGAGATTATTATTTTTTTGCTACAAGCCCCACTGATTGGCCATTTCCTCACGGGGATTGGTTATTCCACAATCCAGGAGTAGTTCCTCCTCCTCTGAAAGCTTACTCTGTTTCCAATCACACTGTTATGAGCAATCTCAATACTCACATCCGTTTGTACGATTATTTCGATATTATTGGCATTTTCAAAAATCCTCGCATCCTCTCCCACTTCGGCTTTTGTCCTCAAGATTTTCCTTTAGATTCTCGAGATGGTAAAAAATCTTCTATTACTGTATTTTATTTCTCGCATGTGGCTGTTTTCTGAGTTCTGAGAATTTTCTTGATTATCTGTAGCAATGAGTTGGTTAACTCATATCTCCCGAGATGCCCCTGCTCTCAGCATAGTGAAGACCCCTGTGTTATCCGCTCCAGAAGATCCTCCGAAGGCTCCTCCATCTCCCGCTCTCGAGAGCTCTGCAAAGACTCCGGCTCCAGAGGGTTCTTCAAAAATTCCTCCTCTCCCTAGTTCTTCTACTCAGGTCCCAGGTTCAGTTGCCAAAAGAACCCGTTCAGCTGCCAATGCTTTCTTTTCTGACTGTGGCACCTCTAAGAAGAAGAAGGGAAAAGCTACCCGTGCTGATAAGGGAACTCCTCCTTCTACCGTATACGAGCCTTTTCATCGCCTTATTGACCGATGTCCTGCTCCTCCGGATGCTGAGTTATCCGACACGCCCCTTCCTGAGGATCGACTGCTCCATGGCGCTCACCTTCTTTCTGAGGTATTTTCTGGTATTTTCCATTTTCATAATCTCTGCCTTCTTCATATCCTCAAACATTATTTCTTTTTCCTCTGTAGTTTGGTCTTACCTATGCTAAGATACTCGACCAAGGCGTTGAGATGGTGGCTGAGCTCGAACTTCTCCGGGCTGAAGCGTCCTCTTTCCAGTCAACCCTCAAGGGTATCACCACGGAGAAAGACAAAGCCCATAAGCGAGCTCAAGCTCTATCTGAGGAGTTGTCTCTCTTACAGACTCAAAGCAAGCAGGATGCAGCCAGGATTAAGTACCTGGTGCAGGAGGTGGAACGGATGGAGCGCGAGCTGCCGGATGTCGGAGTGCAGGCTTGCATTAAGTCCCTGTTCACTTCCTCTTTGGGTCAAGAGTTCTTGGAAACTCTTCATACTCAGTGGCTGTCCAGCTTCCTAAAAAGCTCGAGCTTCCTCTGTGCCATGGGACCGCATATCCCTCACTTCATCGACCACGGCTTCAGCAATGCCGTCGCCGAGCATTCAGCCCCGGGGTTTGATGGAACTTACTCTCGTGAGTTCCATTTGGATCGTCTTGCTACTCCTCCAAAATTCTTGGGGGATCCTAAGGAGAGCCCCGATAGTCCTTGGTGGCTACCCGGAATGGGTCAGGCCATCGCCAAGCTGCAGGCTGTCAAGATAGGTATGGCTGAGCTAAAGTCTCTGGAGCGTCTGATTTATCCTTATAGCTCCGCTCCAGCTGTGACAACCGCCGTAGATGGAGGGACTGGCGTTGCCGATACCATGGGAGGTACAGCGGGTCCAGAGGAGGGCGGAGGATCTAGCAACCATGTTGCTGAGGAGGAGGGCGCTGCTGGAGGAGCTGAAGGAGTTGAGGTCGAGGGGATTATTGCTGAGGAAGCTGATGCTGAAAAAGCAGTTTAAATTTCACATTTCTATGATCATAACAAACAATTTATTTTTCTCTTGTTTTGCTACACTCTTTATTTTCTGCTTTTCTGCTCATAATACTTGCTCTCCATACTTTATAGGGGACCCCACACTCCTGGATATGTGGGGGCTTTTTGTAGTAATCGCATTAGCTTGATGTTGGATGTTTTGTTGTCTTTCTCTTTCTTGCATGAGTAACTTACAAGACCAGCAAAGAATGTGTTGGAGGTGTGCTCTCTTCCTCCCCCCTTTTTGTTGGTCTTGTAGGCTACGTTGGAATCACCTCTTGGCTGTGTAGTTTATCGATTTCAGGTGACTTGGTTATGGGAGGACATCCTCCCTCTTTTCCTGACTCCTGGATTATAAAACCTGTCCTTTTCATTATTTAGTCTTTGTAGTTTTCAAGCATGGTGAAGGCTTTCTGGGGGACATCGGTCTCTAAGCCTCTACGCCTTTTCCTTTCTTTTCATTTTCTTGTACTCGAAAGACTTTGATTCGCAAAAATCTTCTCTTTTCATCAATTAACCCTCTTGGGTTTCAAATAAAAGGAGGGCTCTCTGAAGCACCTTGGCCTCTAGGCCTCTGAGTGTTTCTCACTCTTATTCTTAAAAGATTTTAGTTCATAAAATCTTCTCATTTCAGTAACCCACTTGGGTCTCAAGCAAGGTGAGGGCTCTCTGGAGCACCTCGGCCTCTAGGCCTCTGAGTGTTTCTCACTCTTATCCTTAAAAGATTTTAGTTCATAAAATTTTCTCATTTCAGTAACCCCCTTGGGTCTCAAGTAAGGTGAGGGCTCTCTGGAGCACCTCGGCCTCTAGGCCTCTGAGTGTTTCTCACTCTTGCTCTTAAAAGATTTTAATCCATAAAATCTTCTCATTTCAGTAACCCACTTGGGTCTCAAGTAAGGTGAGGGCTCTCTGGAGCACCTCGGCCTCTAGGCCTCTGAGTGTTTCTCACTCTTGTTCTTAAAAGATTTTAATCCATAAAATCTTCTCATTTCAGTAACCCACTTGGGTCTCAAGTAAGGTGAGGGCTCTCTGGAGCACCTCGGCCTCTAGGCCTCTGAGTGTTTCTCACTCTTGTTCTTAAAAGATTTTAATCCATAAAATCTTCTCATTTCAGTAACCCACTTGGGTCTCAAGTAAGGTGAGGGCTCTCTGGAGCACCTCGGCCTCTAGGCCTCTGAGTGTTTCTCACTCTTGTTCTTAAAAGATTTTAATCCATAAAATCTTCTCATTTCAGTAACCCACTTGGGTCTCAAGTAAGGTGAGGGCTCTCTGGAGCACCTCGGCCTCTAGGCCTCTGAGTGTCTCTCACACTCGTCATTGTTATATTCATACATCGCATATTCAAATATGAGAAAGATAATCAAGACACAATAATTCAGAATAATTCTTTCTTCAAAAAGGGATAAGACTTCATTGATTTATTGTCAATTTTCAACATAGGCCATAGATAACCTATGCCGGTCTCATTAAAAACCTCTTTACGGAAAAACCCCAAAGGGGAAACCCGTAGAGAGGGAAAAAGAGCTCCGGTGAAGCCACAAAATACATTGAGCAAAATATGAATCCATGCAAAAAATCACAAAACAAAAGTCATAAATGGTCTCAAGACCTTACACTTTCTTCAAATAAAGAATCTCTTCAAATGGCAAACGTTCCAGGGTCTAGCTATGTCGACCCCTTCCATACTCTGCAGTCTATATGCTCCTCCTTTTAGTACCTGTGTGATTTTATAAGGCCCCTCCCAGTTGGGTTATAACTTTCCTGTATTTTTCAGGGCGTCCGCTCTTCTTAGCACCAGGTCCCCCGCTCTGAAGGACCTCGGGATCACCCTTCGGTCATATGCAGCTTTAATTCTGCTCTTATATCTTTCAGCACGTACCCTAACCATCTCTCTTTCCTCTTCCATCAAATCTAGAGCCTCTCTCATCAATCTTTCATTCTGACGTTCTTCGAATTGGGCAATTCGGTGCGATCGTAACACAGCCTCTGGAGGTATCACCGCTGTAGCTCCGTAGACCAGCTGAAATGGGGACTCTCCAGTTGCTGTCTTCGGACTAGTTCTATATGACCACAGTACATTATCTAACTCGTTCACCCATCCTCCTCCTATCTTCGTCAGCCTTGTTCAAATTCCATCTACTATTGTTCGATTAGTAACCTCCACTTGTTCGTTAGCTTGAGGATGAGCTACAGAGGTGAATCTCTGTATTATGTTCAGTCTGGCACACCATCCTCGTACGTTTTCTCCGTTAAACTGTGTTCCATTATCAGAGACCAATATTCTAGGTACTCCGAACCTACAACAAATCTGTTTTTTCAAGAATTTAATCACATTTTCTTCATCTACCGTAGCCAGAAGAGCAGCTTCCACCCATTTGCTAAAATAAATAGTCCACTGCTACTATCAGAAATTTCCTCCCTCCGGAGGCTGGAGGGAAGGGTCCTACCAAATCGATTCCCCACTTAGCAAAGGGACAGGGAGAGTGCATCGCTCCCATCTCTTCCGCAGGGGTCCTTATCAATGGACCATTTTTCTGACACTTGACACATTTTCTCACAAATTCTCTAGCGTCTTTTGTCATGGAGGGCCAATATAATCCAGCCCTTAAAACTTTCTTCACCACTGCTTTGTATCCTTCATGACTGGCTGCATCACCTTCGTGGATCTCTTTGAGTGTGTACATAACTTCTCGAGTTGATATACACCTCAAATATGGGTGTGTGAATGATTTCTTGTATAAGTGCCCTCCGATAATACAATATTTAATCCGAAGGGCTCGGGTCTCTCTGGTGGTAGGGGCATCTGCTCCCTTGGTGAGTTCCATCCATATAGCTCTTCTCCAATCATCTTCCTCTTCAATGGAGCCAATGGGGTTCTCCAGAGTCTCTCTTTCTGCAACTACTAAAGTTACTGTCCCTTGTCCATCAAACTCTGTGGAGCTAGCGAGTTTGGAGAGGCTATCCGCCTGCATGTTCTTCTCTCGAGGTATCTGGACTACCTCGCACTCTTGGAACTTGTCCATCACTTCTTTGGCTCGTTCCAGATAGGCAGCCATCCTGCTATCTTTGGCTACATATTCACCATTCACCTGCTGAACAACTAATTGGGAGTCTGAGTATAGAGTTACCTTTGGAGCTCCCAATTCTAATGCCATCTCCATTCCTCTGATCAAAGCTTCGTACTCTGCTCCATTATTTGAGGTCATGAATTGAAACCTCACTGCAAATTGTAGGTCCTCTCCTCGAGGGCCTGTTAGCACAATCCCTGCTCCACATCCGCTCAGGGTCACTGAGCCATCTACATACACCTTCCATCCCTCGACTTCCTCTGGTTTGGTCGACTCTTGGATGAAATCGGACAAAGCTTGGGCTTTTATAGCCTTCCGCGGCTCGAAATCCACGTCATATTCTTGGAGCTCGATTGCCCACTTCACCATCCTTCCAGAGAGGTCTGCTCGCCCTATAACCTTCTCTGTGAGTTCAGGCCCCAGTTGGGTACCTATTTTAGTAACAAAGCCGAATTTCCCTGGGAAGAGCTCCACGCTCATCAGTTCCTCGTCTGTTTTAACATTCACCTGTTCAGGTGTTGCTCCCTCTACTTTCTTCCTCTTGACCTCAGGGTCATCTCCTCTTGTCCGCTCCAGACCCTTAGTCAGGGCTCTGTCCGCCATCTTCACATACTCTGCATAGCACTTCCGTGCTTGGTACTGGTCTCCTCTTACTTCTCCCACCCCTGTGGCTGTAGGGAATTTCATTTTCATATGAAATGTAGAGATGATTGCCTGAAAGAGGTTCAGGCTAGGTCGTCCCATCACAACATTGTATGATGAGGGGATGTCTACAATAAGGAACTCCACCAAGTGGACCTTCCGAGCTGGAGCGTCCCCCAACCCTACCTGTAACATTACTGATCCCAAAGGTTGGATGGCACCTCCGGAGAAACCATATAGAGAGGTATCTACAGGACGCAGCTTCACGCTCAGCTCCATTCTCTTGAAACATTCAAAAAAATAATGTCAGCCGAACTCCCCGTATCTACGAAGATTCGAGCAACATCGAACCCAGCTATGTCGGTAGTGATCACCAGAGCATCGTTGTGATCTTCCTTAACCCCCTTCACATCCTCCGGCCCAAATCGGATATTGGGCGTCTCCGTCATACGCCCCACTTCTCTTAACTGGCTTCCTTGCTCTGCTTTTAGAGCTCGGACATTCTGCTTTCTCTTCCGAAAGGAATCTCCATCTGCTGGCCCTCCCACATTCATGTGGATTACTCTTCTCTTTGGCGGTGGAGGGGGCATCTCCTCGGCCGCCTCTCTGGTTTCCTTCTCTTCTGGTTTTCTTTCATGTTCTTTTCGCTTCTGCCCTCGAGGGCCTTGCCTGTCTCTAAATATGAATTCTTTTAGATGACCCGCTTGGATAATCCTCTCAATTTCGTCTTTCAGGTGGTAGCACTGATTTGTATCATGCCCATATTCATTGTGAAACCGGCAAAATCGATCCGACTTGGGCTTCTGAGGTCCTCGACCTCTGGAATATGGGAATTTTAAGTCTGGATGATCCCCTGCTACCTCCAGTACTTCCGCAGGTTCAATTCTCAAGGGTGTGTATTTCTCAAACCTCCCGCGAGGGCCAGACCGGGGGCCTCCGGAGGGATTGCTATCTCTTGCTGATCCGGAGGTCCGAGGGACCTCTGGACTGAATCGTCTGGAGGGGCCTTCCCTTTCCCTTCTCCTCTCTCGATCTTGTGGCCTAACCTCCAATCTCTTTGCTTTTCGGACCTCCTCCAGAGTGAGGTACTTCTCTGCCCTATGCAGCAATTCATCAAAGTTCTTAACCGGCTTCTTAGCTAAGGAGGAGAAAAAGTCTCCATCATGCAATCCGTTAGTAAGGGCGTTGATTTTCACCTCTGGAGTGGCTGTAGGGACCTCCAGAGCTGCTTGATTAAACCTCCGGAGAAAAGCTCTTAAGCTCTCGCCTTCCCCCTGTCTCAGATTAAAGAGGGTCAAAGTGGCCCTCGGCTGTCTCCGGGCACTGGCAAATTGATGAAGGAAGAGCTCACTAAATTCTTCCCAGGATCGGATTGTATTGGGTTCCAACTGAGTGAACCATTGTTGTGCGGCTTTTGCTAGGGTAGTTAGGAATACCCTACACTTTATTCCCTCTCCATAGCGATGTAATAATGCAGCATTTTCGAACCTTACTAGGTGTTCGTACGGGTCTGCCGTACCATCGTATTCAAAATTAAGGGGCTTGAAATTGAATGGTAGTTCGTCCTGTAATATGTTAGGGGAGAACTGACATCCAGAGGCATGAGCGGATCTACTAGTTCGGTTGCTCATTTGCTTCCTCATATCTCTCATCTCTTTCTGTAGGGCCAGTAATTGGTCGCTAACTGGCCCTCCGTAGGTATCATCCGTGCTTTCTTCTGTCTCAAGGGGTTCTGTCCCTCGGGGTGCCGGATCTGCATTTCTTCTTGTACTCCGAAGGGGAATGCTTCTTTCCGCTCGTGAGGGCACCTTATCGTTTTCTTCTGCCCGCATCCCCATTCCCTTGCACAACACTTGGGAGGCTCCAGGTGCTTCATCCTGGGGTCTCGGGACAGGTACCTCCAGATTCCCTGGTGCGGCTCTGGGAATCCGATCTCTTTGATCCGCAAAGGCTTTCTCTACAGCTTGCTTGATGAGGGCGTTCAACTGATCGGGGGAGATCAGGAGTGGCCCTGAGTCTGGAATATCCTCTCGTTGAGGATCTGCGGTCTGGAACTCTGGGACTTCAAGGTTCCCTGTTATTCCCTCCCCGACCGGTAGGGGATGACTTTCGTCATCCAAGCCTGGAGTAGTTGCCAATGGCTGATTTGATCCAGAAGGAGTATGGACTGGATCTTTCCCCCGGCCTCCCCTAGGTGGGGGATCAGTTGGCAGAGGGGAATTTTCCCCTGGAAGATTCTTCTTTCCAGAAGTAGATGTTTTGTTTCCACCACCCATTTGCTCGAACAGGTAAAAATTCGTGAGAAAATCTTTCAATTCTTTCCCACAGACGGCGCCAGTTGATGTGCCAAAATTTGCACGAGAGGATTGCGTGTCCTCCGGATTGGATGTCCCACTCTTCGAACACGTGCAATCACTCCAAGTATGCTGCCTTGACTCAAAATCTTTAAGAACCTGCAAAGAACACACCGGAGGGGGGTCCGGTGTGGACGCTCCGATGCCTAAGTCAGTATAGGGCTTATCAATATCTTCCAAGGATCTCAAGATCCTTGATGTATCAAAATAGTTCTCAAAGAATCTCAGAAAAGTGTTTCGTATTTAGTATATCAAAGTTGTCGTATGAGAGTGTCTAACCTGGAAATCTCTTCGAATTTACCTATTTATAGAGATACTTTCTGGAGAGGAAGTCAAGCCTTCCTCTTATTTCGGAGCTGCCCGTGAGACTCGGCCCTGCTGAGTGGACCAAATCCTCCCTTCTCTCCACTTCCTGAAGACTCGGCAGCACTCTATCTTAGTGGACTTAGTCCCCTAAGATAAAGGAGGATAAGGTCTTCCTTTTATTAAGTCTGGAACGGAAATGGCGGAAGTTCCCTACATCTATGGTTCATAACTGCTCGTTAAGATTGCCTCTTTCTGATGCTCCTCTCCAGACGGAGTTCCCTCCAGAGAGACCTCTAGAGGGGATTTCTTATCCAGAGAGTATTAGATAATCCACTCCTTCCATTTTGATCTCATCTTTTATACACGTGTCGACTCCTTATTAGGTGACATTTTTAGGCCGCATCAAACAGTTTGAGTTGTTTGTCTTTTTAGATAAAAAAGAGTTTGAATCTACTTTTTAATTGAATTTTAAACTCAAGTTATTGGGGAATTTATAGGGATTATATTTTTTTTAGTCCATTAAGTTACCATGTTTTTGAATTTAGTCCACCAGATTACCACTTTTTGAATTTAGTCCATTAAGTTTCGATTTATTTTGATTTTAGTCCAGTTACCTGCTATAGCAGGTTTACCAAGTCATTTTTTAAATCACACCCCATTAAATGTTATACACACCCACACCACACTAAAATTTAAAAATCATTTTTTATTACTATACACACCGCAATTCTTTCATATTTAATAAATTGTCAAAATAATTAAATTTAAAAAAAATAAGAATTTAAATTAATATGAAAAATATAAATAAAACCTATAAAAATCGCCTAAATCTTTAAAAATTAAATAAAGCTAAAAAAAAAAAAATTAATTTAATTAATTTTAAAGATTTAGTTGATTTTCTGTCCCATCTTTGAATTTTATTTAGCCTTATTGTCAACATTTTTATAGAAGTTAGAATGCAAATAAAACATTAATAAAGCATTGAAGTTTTAAACATTTTTATTTTATTTTATTTTCTTTTTAAATATTTCGTCTATATTACATGAACCCTACTAACACCCCATAAATATTATATACACTTCAAATGTTAAACAAAAAAATTCAAAAATCAATTAAAGTTAAGTAAAATTATAAACATATTTAAAAAATTGTTAAAAATAATTTAATTAAAAAAGTAAGAATTCAAATTAATATGAAAAATATAAACAAACCCTATAAAAATACCTAAATCTTCAAAATTTTAATAAAGCTAAAAAAATTAATTAATTTAATTAGTTTTAAAGATTTAATTGATTTTCTACTATTTTAAAATTTTATTTAGCCTTATTGTCGACATTTTTATAAAAGTTAGAACGCAAATAAAATATAAAGCATTGAAGTTTTAAACTTTTTTTTTTAAATATTGTTTTTATATTACATGAATCTACTACCCTCCCATAAATATTACATGCACTCCAAATGTTAAATATAAAAATTCAAAAATCAATTAAAGTTAAATAAAATCATAAACATATTTAATAAATTATCAAAAATAATTTAATTAAAAAAGTAAGAATTTAAATTAATATAAAAATATAAAAAATACCTAAATCTTCAAAATTTTAATAAAGCTAAAAAATTAATTAATTTAATAAGTTTTGAAATTTTAGTTGATTTTTTAATATTTTTGAATTTTTTTATTTAATTTAATAATTTTTTTCAGATTGAGTTGATTTTTTTTAATTTATTAAAAATCTTAAAAATGATAACAAATTTTAATATTAAACTTATGTTTAGTAATGAATGTAGCCAATATTGTAGATGATATTCATGTATACAATAATTAAAGTTTATCCATGATTTATGCTAAAATACTACATATTTAAAAGGGAAAAAACTTAAATCAAGGTAAAGAAAATGGAGGGAGTATTAAAAAATATTAAAAAAAAGGCTAGGTGACACTTAATTAAAAACGGAGGGAGTATAAGGGTAAAATTGTCAAAATTAAAGAAAAAAAAGTGTAGAATAACACTTATTTTGAAAATATTAAAAAATGCAAGGTGACACTTAATTAAAAACGGAGGGAGTAAATAAGAAAGAATTGAGATGTGTATAGTAAAAAAAATGATTTTTAAATTTTAGTGTGGTGTGGGTGTGTATAACATTTTATGGGGTGTGTTTTAAAAGATGACTTGTTAAACCTGCTATAGCAGGTAACTGGACCAAAATCAAAATAAATCGAAACTTAATGGACTAAATTCAAAAAGTGGTAATCTGGTGGACTAAATTCAAAATCGTGGCAACTTAATGGACTAAAAAAAATATAATCCCGAATTTATATAACTCGTCTACTATGCTATTTATTGACAGACGAACACAGTCAATATATACGCAAATCAGGGATTATATTTTTTTTTAGTCCATTAAGTTACCACAGTTTTGAATTTAGTCCACCAGATTACCACTTTTTGAATTTAGTCTATTAAATTTCAATTTATTTTGATTTTGATCCAGTTACTTGCTGTAACAGGTTTAACAGGTCATTTTTTAAAACACACCCCATAAAATGTTATACTCACCTCAAATGTTAAACATACAACACTAAAATTTTAAAAAATATTTTTTATTAATATACACATCCAAATTCTTCCCTATCTAATAAATTGCCAAAATTAATTAAATTAAAAAAAGTAAGAATTTAAATTAATATAAAAAATATGAATAAAACATATAAAAAATCGTCTAAATCTTTAAAAATTAAACAAAGCTAAAAAAAATTAATTTAATTAGTTTTGAAGATTTAGTTTATATTTTACTATTTTTGAAGATTTTTAATAAATTAACAAAAATCAACTTAATCAAAAAAAATATTAAATTTAATAAAAATAACAATCTTCAAATATATTAAAAAAATCAACTAATTTTATAAAATTAATTAATTTAGCTTTATTAAAATTTTGAAGATTTTGGTATTTTGTATAGGTTCTATTTATATTTTTCATATTAATTTGAATTCTTACTTTAAAATTTATTAAATATGTTTATGATTTTATTTAACTTTTATTGATTTTTTAATTTTTGTGTTTAAAATTTAGAGTGTATATAATACTTATGGGGTGTTAGTAGGTTAATGTAATATAAAAGAAATATTTAAAAGAAAAAAAAATTAAAACTCCAATATTTTATTCACGTTCTAACTTCTATAAAAATGTTGACAATAAGGCTAAATAAAATTTAAAAATAGTAAAAAAAAAATCAACTAAATCATCAAAACTAATTAAATTGATTAATATTTTTTTAGCTTTTGTTTAATTTTTGAAGATTTAGGCGATTTTTTTATAGATTTTATTTATATTTTTTTATATTAATTTATTTTTTTTAATTTAATTTTTTTGGAAATTTATTGAATAGGAAAGAATTGGGGTGTGTATAGCAATTTTTAAATTTTAGTGTGGTGTGTTTAACATTTGGGGTGTGTATAACATTTTATGGGGTGTGTTTTAAAAAATGACCTGTTAAACCTGTTATAGCAGGTAACTGGACCAAAATCAAAATAAATCGAAACTTAATGGACTAAATTCAAAAAGTGGTAATATGGTGGACTAAATTCAAAATCGTGGTAACTTAATAGACTAAAAAAAATATAATCCCAGCAAATCACAACCAAAAATTAAAATCATACCTGATATATGGTTGAATAATTTTATGACGAATTTACCAAACTTCCCTCAACTATACGTACAACATGCACAACGTTTTGGTCCCTCTAACATATTTTAAAATATATGTACCCCTCAAATTATATATATTTGATAGTTTGATTATGAAATGAAACATGTAAGACGATTTTACAAGGCTCCATCTAATTAACATTATTTATATATATATTATTTCTAAGTTATGGTCAAAATTGAAATTTGAAAAATTATCAATTAATAAAAATACATACACATATATAATTCAAAATAAAAGCGATAAAAAATACCTTAAATGTTGAAAAAAAAAAAACGATTGTCGAACGTGAATGCATCGTCTTGAACCACCACAATGTCAGCAATATAACTCGACACAATGCCAACAAAAATAATATAAGTATACATTAAACAAATTAAAATAATTTACAAAAGATTTTTCCAAATAAGAAAACTCAACTGGAATTAACGAACGAAATAATAGCTTATCTTGCATGTTCAATTCATTGAACATCCGAAAAAAAAAATACAGTAGCAGATTAACATTTTAACAAATAAAAGTAATTTACAAAAGAAAATCTAAACAAGAAAATTCAACTGGAATTAACAAACAAAGTGAGCAAAGTATCTCAGGCCGTTTTTTTTTTTTGGTTTTTGGTTTTGTTTTGTTTTTTAATGTGAACAACTACTGTATCTCCAAATAATTTTTGAACAACTGGAAAAAAAATAACCTTTTCTAATGTAGGTGATGTATTTATTTATGGAGAGGTGAAAAATATGTCTGTGATTACGGACAATTTAAATTTTTCATTTTAAACAACTGAAAAATAAGTAGTGACTAATGAGCTACTACGTGTTGTATTTATTAGTAGAAAGCTAATGTAGTTGTATGTATTTATTCGTGAAGAGGTGGTGTATGTGGGAAACGAAATAAGTTAACGTTGTGTGAGTGGGGAGTAAAGACAATTACAATTGCATATAGAACACGCTTTTAGGTCTAGTGACCAGACACCATCACGTGAAAGTTGAAATCTCTTGTCGCTTATGCACGTCACAATAAATCTTTGAAAACCGTGTACACGAGTCGCACTCTAAACACGCGCTTTGTCCACGTCAGCTTCAAATCACACCCTAAACACACGATTTCTCTACATATTACATATATACACGTTGTCAAAATTGCACTCTAGGCCTAATAAACCACATTCAAAATTTTTAAATTTATAGTGAGAGAAATTTAGTCCATAGTTTAATAGATTCATATCTATTTTAATACAAATTAATTTTTAAATTTATAATAATAATATTTTTAAAGTGAAATCTTCTCTCAATACTCATCAAAATTATCAGCTTAAGAAAATTCTAAAACATACAGGAATGCAAGTGATTTATAATTCGAGACAAATATAAAATGTGAACTTATCAAATGGGGTTTGACAGAGGAGAATATGATAATGAAAGAGCTATACTATACTACTAATACTGAAGCAATTTAGGTAGAAATAGTAGAGCACCGCAGGAAATAGTAATGTAGCGAGTTCAGTAGTAGCAGCTGCGCACTGTACAGTAGCATTTCAATCATATTTGCTTATTTATTTATTAATTTATTTTCCAACCTAAAGATTCTCGCACACAATCCTATTTCACTGCCAATTTTCTTCTTCTTTCTTCCTCCTCTTTCTCTCACTATCTTTCTCTTCTCTACAAGGCTTCAGTTCTCTCTCTATCTATCTATCTTTCCTACCCCTCCCCAAAACCAAATCCAAATAAAACCCTCAATTCTTCTATGCATGCGACTGAATCATCTTATTCGTGTAGATCCACAACCACAATTGCATCTCTTTCGTTCTCTGCTGCTGTGTCCGTAAGCACAGCATCAGTGAATTCAAAGAGCTCGAGGAAAGAGACGAAGAAACGGTAATGGCGATCGAAATAGGATTGGAAAGCGAGCTTCCGGCGCAGTTGAACGGTCCCGAACCAGAATCCGGATCCGGCACTCAAACCCGACCCGAATCGGACGGGTCGGATTGGATGGATACTTGCTATGTGCCTAGAGTCCGGCCGAGTGAAGCTAATGGTTTCGCAGTTTATACGAGGAATAAGAAGTTGAAGAGTAGAAGTGTGAGTAAGATTGGCTATGCAGAGAAAAACCAGGGTGATTCTGGAGCACCAGTTAAGAGTGAGGAGGGTGTGAGTGTGAAAAACGAAGTTGTGGTTCATTGTAGTGATGCGGTGAATGTGGGTAATATGGGTGAATCAGGAGCTACGGGAGTGGAGTGTGAGGGGGAGATGATGGAGATTGAAGTAAAAGAGGGGACAATGGCTTTGGCGGCAGTGAGGACGGTTGGGCCACGGAGGATCACGCGCACTGTGCTTGTGGACTTTGAAATGGAGAATGTGAATTCAGAGAATTTAATGGAAACGGAGGTTTTGGAGGCAGATGGATTGGTGAGTGAGAACTTAACGGCGTTGGGTAGTCCAACGACAAAGAAAATGGAGATGAAGATGTCCAAGAAAATCCTTATAAAAGGGCGGCCAACGACAGTTAAAGAGCTTTTCGAGACAGGTCTGCTTGAAGGATATCCCGTTTTCTACAACGGTGGCAAGAGGGTATAATGCTCACCATTAATCTTTTTTATTCGTGCTTTTCATTGCTGTGTCCATTCTTATCTTGT
Organism: Galeopsis tetrahit; assembly: GCA_963675135.1. Lineage (NCBI taxonomy): Eukaryota > Viridiplantae > Streptophyta > Magnoliopsida > Lamiales > Lamiaceae > Galeopsis > Galeopsis tetrahit. The sequence continues at coordinate 65,973,480 of OY776129.1, read as the reverse complement.
GCTATCATGTTATTATTGCTACTGCTGCTTTGTGTTATTTTCACCACTACTGCTGCTGCCACCCCTACTTCTGCCACCACACCACCTAATATATTATTGATATTAATGTTAGTTTTGTTATCTTATTGATTTTTTATTGTCTTTTAATTTTTTTTTTTATTGTTACTCTTGATGAGCACCATCTCATTATCACACCATCTTTTTAATTATTACTCAGAATATAAACAATCAATTCATCATTGACACTGGATTTCTTTGAGCATGTTGGATTGTATGTAATGCACTTCCAATTCTTTATGCCGTTGATGTAAACACAAGATTCAATATGCTTATGTGCGAGTGTTTTGTGTCCTGGCGGGGAGGAGAGGTATAGGGATAGGGAGAGGATGCGTTCAACTGTTTTTCTTTCTACCATCTTTCCAAAAGAAGGAAATAATCCAACCAGTAAAGTAGTACATCGTTTGTTCTAGTTCTAATAGATAAGGTAAATCAAATTTCAGTAACTTTAGTTATTATCTTCCCTTTTGGAAATATAAAAAATCTCTTCCAATTTTTTGCATATAATTATAATAGTTGATTATCAAAAAATGTAAATGAGGGAATAGCTAAATTATCTACCATATCTCAGCACCAAAATGATAAAAACTGATTGATTTTTCTTCAAGGCCAAATAAAGTAAAGATCCCTATTGTTTGATCAGTAGAACTGTTTTAAGTGTTTAACACTCCATTTTGGTTTGTGAATTGGAGGAAATAAAAAGTAAAAGCAAGATCTTTGACCGGAAACAATTATTGTTTTTAAAAATGACAAATTGTATTGGAGCTTATCAAACATTATATCTTGTTTTCTATGAACATCCCTATAAGCTCAGGAGGGACGTTATCTGCTCTTTCTTGAGGGAAAAAAAAAACCTAACACTTGTGTAGAGCTTACGTGCTCCCAAACATCTTATAAGCTGTTTTAAAGCTTTTCTAATCTGTTGTTTAGACAGGAACTCTAGTCAAATTAACAAATAATAGTAACATTTTTTTTTTCGTTGATTCTCATTTTATATATTTTCCACCTACGAAAGTGACTCAAGAAACTGTTAAAATGTGTGGAATTAAAAAGAAAAGGGAATATGTTGTTGCTAAATGAATCCAATTTGTCATGTCTAGTCATGTTTCACATTAATATTCCCAATATTGTTCCCATCTTTATATTTACTAATTATGAAATTAATTTATAACTGGTTATAATTTCATCTGTCTGTGTCTGGTTAAGTTGAGCAACCTCATTTGCATACAGAGCTTTTCTTTTAAGTGTCTCAACTGATTATAACATCCTTCCAGGGATTCCCATTACGTGGAACCATAAAAGATGCTGGAATCCTCTGTTCTTGCAGTTCGTGCAAGGGAGTTCGGGTGAGTACCAATTTTTTTCGGTTTCCTTGTTTGGTCAACTTAACAAAACAAAGTGTGGCTTTTTATATCTTTTATGTTATTGACCAATGACCAATCACTTGACACCAACATTGATGATTTCTTTTAAATTTGTACAGGTAGTTCCGCCTTGCCAATTTGAGATTCATGCCTGCAAATCATATAGACGTGCATCACAGTACATATGCTTAGAGAATGGGAAAAGCCTACTGGATGTGGTCAAAGAATGCCGAAATTCTTCTGTAAAAACATTAGAAGAAACAATTCAAAACTTCATAGGTCCTATGCCTGTGAAGGAATCTCTCATCTGTCACAATTGCCAAGGTGAGGAACGTACTCTGTCTTCATTTATACTCCCTCTGTCCCAGGCTAAGTGCCCCATTTGCTGATTTCATGTAATAATATTAAATGGATAATGAGGTATTGGGGTAGAGAGATAGGGAAGACAAAAGGTAGAGAGAGGTGGGAAAGAGAAAAGGTAGAGAGATAGGAAATAAAAAAGGTAGAGAGAAGTAGTAGAGTGTTGACAAAAATGGAAATGGGTAACTTAGCTTGGGACGCCCTAAATGGTAAAATGAGGCACTTAGCCTGGGACGGAGGGAGTATATATTTGTATAAGCGTATGTATTGATTTTTGTTTTGCTTATTTTCTGTAACCTTCTTGTATGTTTGTTGTTATCACATCTAAATCACAGCCTGGTGTTCCTTGGTCACTAGGGTCATTTCTTGCAACATCTGCGGCAAAGGTGGAACCACTTTGTGATTCTTGCATGATTATCCTTAATTCAGATTTTGATGCAGAATGTGTGAAATCAAGGTATTATATCTCCCTATGTAAAATTTTCTTATACGACTCTCTCTCTCTCTCATCAATGTTGGTTGGGTAAAGCGTACTCATTAGTCTTTTCCCATGAACTGTTGAACACAACTTATCGTAAAGTTGATGTATGGTGAGAGTTTACTGTGAAGTCTTAAAGATACAATCTAGTTGAGCTCTGTTATCGCTTTCCTTTCTATGCTCTGTGTATAAATGATGCTTCTGTGTTGTAATATAGCCAGGTGCTAGTGAGGTTATCTCGACCTACTAAAGTGTAAAGCGTTATGAGATGTCTTCAACATGTCTTGGAAACGTGAAAACACAAATTTTAAGTTATTATACTTGACAATGACATTCCAGTAACTTTCTGCACTTTGCAAGCTAAGAATTGAGATTTCTTTTAGTTTTGAAATGTTACCACCAGGTCCAAAAGTCAAACCTTGCTGCTGTAATATGGAATAGTGTTAAGTTTGGTTAATGGGAGTATGTGATATTTATGCAGATGGTCACCTACCTTTCACTCATGTTCATGGTCACTAACCTTTTTTCTTTTTTCCATTTTGGTCATTCACCTTTATACTTAGTTTTTCATCATGGTCGCCACCAACCTTTCTTTTTGTGGTCATTTTCCTTTGCACTTACTTTAATTAGACACAAACTGACCAAAATGAAACAAGTGCAAAGGTAGACAACCAAACTGAAAAAGGAAAAATTATATTTATGAGGACAAAATGAGATTAAGTACTAAGTAATTGGCCAAAATGAAAGAAAAAAAAGTTTAGTAATAAAAAAAAAAATAAGTGCAAAGGTTGGCAACCATTTGTATAATTTTCCCTTTTATTAACCTAACTAAATTATGTAGATATGAAGCCTTATGGATTTGTCCTCTACTCTTAGTTTTGTCTGATATTATTTGGTTTGACTCTTTCAGGCCTTTGCAGCCATTATTAGGTTTGGCAATTTCAGAACATGATGAAGTTCTTAGCACTCCCCAAAAAAGAGGCCGTCGAGGGAGGAAAAAAAGGAAGTCTGTATTTTTTCTGATTTTTTTTTTTTTTTTGCACCTAGACCATCTTCTCTGCAACTCCAGGAAAAGTAAAGGAATTAAGGCTATGTTACTTTGTTTCCTATTTGCAGGCATTCAGAATTGAAGAATGATACAAAATCTCCACGAAAGTTCTCATTGCGTATTGGAACAAGAAAGAAGGGCCTATATAAGACATCAAAGATGTGGGATTTTGTGCTTTCTTGTTATTTATAATAATAATAATCATTATTATTATAGTATTATGTGTGTGTGTGTGTGGAGAGAGATTCCATTTCCATCTCCCACTTTAATCTACGTGAGTATGCTTACCTTTAAACCTTTCCTTCTCTTGTGTTGTTTACATGTTTTGGCATGCTCAGGTTGTCACAACCAGCGTCCGCCACAATGTCACCTGGAAGTACTTTGGTGAGGTATTCTAAGTCATCTTATGATCCAACTTCAAATGATGGCACTTCCTCACATGGGCTACCAAAGAACAAGACACAGAAAAAGATGCTTAAGAAGTTGGTGCTTATGGTTATCAGTTTTATGTATCTTGATAAGGAATCCAGTAATAAGTATCATCTAATTATTCCTTTACGATGTTTCAGGTTGAGTACTGCATCACTGTCCAAGTCCCTGAAAAGTGGATCTCAGTCTGTGTCTGTGCAATCAATGAGTTCATCAAAGATAACAAAAAAGTCGGTACAAGTGTCTTTAACTATCACTTTTGCATTCTTTATGGTTATTCACTTTCACATAATGATCTTTTACTCTCATTTTACTCAGAGATCAGAGGATGCACAAGCTGGTATTCGAGAATGGTGGATTACCAGATGGCACTGAAGTTTGTTATTATTCTAATGGCAAGGTGGTTCATATAAGATGTCACATTTAATATTCCTTCTGCTATTACAGCATTGTAATTTTTTTGATGTATTTGCAGAAATTGCGTGATGGCTATAAAATGGGATCCGGAATAATATGCCGTTGCTGTAGCACTTTGGTAACAGCGTTAATTTTGCATCTGAAATACCCAACTGTTTTAGGAGATCTATTGATTTACTTTTCTTACTAAGAGCAGGTTAGTCCATCTGTGTTTGAAGCACATGCTGGTTGGGCCTCCCGCCGAAAACCGTGAGTCTTCTGTTGGACTATGATCATTGACGTCTATTGAACACCATTTAAGCCCTGATGCAATCTCATTTTCTTGCAGCTATATGTATATCTACACATCTAATGGAGTGTCCCTTCATGAATTTGCTATCTCTCTATTAAAAGGGCGCAAGTGTTCTTCAAATGACAATGATGACTTGTGCATCATATGTGCAGATGGCGGGAAACTCGTGCTTTGTGATGGCTGTCCGAGGGCCTTTCACAAAGGTGGTTATGCTTTCTTCATTTACCTGCAAAACTTTTATCCTTTGTCATATTTTTTTTTGTTAAATCCCCTATTGGCTTGATTGCGATCAGTTTTTGCCACAATTTAGCAATCTCTTGACTGCTTTTGATTGGTGTGCTTTGGGCCAAATCCTCTTTACAGTCGCTAGCTTTTTTTTTTTAATCTTCCGAGGTACATAAGAGCTTTCCCCCAGTTAAAATTATCATTAAGAAAATGGTCTCCTTAACTTACACACGTTTACCTTCAAAAGAGGAAAAATGTTTATATCTGGTTTGAGCTGAACTTATTGGATAATTTGTAATTGTAGGATAGAGAAGGAACCCATGTGTTGGCTTTACTATAGGAGTTATGATCTCCCATTAAAATTTAATGAAAATACGTTGATACTTAATGATAAGATTATACTCCGTATTGTGTAGTTGGCAATTTTTTTACACCAAGTGGTATCTTTTTCTACATGGCTATATGATTTGTGGTCCACATGGATAGCTGAGCTGCTTAGATGAATAGCTTGGTCGGTTTATTGTATTTCAAGCATCCATTTATTACTATGTTATATTTATATATGGTTGAAACATCTATTCTTTCATAATGGCCAATGTTAAAAATATTGATATTCACAGATACTCCCCCTCATATCCCTAAATTTTCACCTAATTCGTGCTGCACTACTAAGCGATAATGATATTTTACAAAAACTCTGAAAGCAAACATCTTTAGCCCCCTACCCGCCTACCTCGTATCACTTTTGGAGACCACAAAATATATCCAAAACAACCAATGTTTCGTGAATTTTTTTCAAACTTTAGTTGACAATGATAGTTTAGCCTGCACCATCTGTTTTGTAGCTAAATATCCTTACTACTTTACATCGATTGGCTTTGTTTGTTGATTTTCCACCTCCCTATCATGTTTATACATAATAGTTTTATCTGCAACTTTAGCTTGGTTCTGTCTTTTGAATTATTGCTTCTAGTTCAGGCAGTGGATTCTTAAATTCATTTTGTGATTTTCTTTGAGCAATGAAGGTTATATTATTACATTGTTAGTGAGATATGCATATGTTGAATCTTTATTTTATAATGCAGAATGTGCATCTCTATCGAGCATCCCTCGTGGTAAATGGTACTGCACCTATTGCCAGAACATGTTCCAAAGAGAGAGATTTGTTGAGCGGAATGCCAATGCTGTTGCAGCTGGCAGAGTTCTGGGTATTGATCCAATTGAGCAAATAACAAATCGTTGCATTCGCACTGTCAAGAATCCTGAAGAAGCAGAAGTAATAGCATGTGTGATCTGCAGGTAATATCAGTATGAAATGAGCCTACTGATGCTTAGGTTCAAAAAGATTCAAAACAAATGTGGTTAACTTTTCTTATTCGTTGATATATGGAATTTGTTTTATTTGCAGAGGCTATGATTTTAGTAAATCTGGCTTTGGTCCACGCACTGTTATATTGTGTGATCAGGTTCTTTTCATGACTTGTTTCATAGATCTTAACGTGGAATGTTATGCACTCAATATGGTTTCATTTTTGCAGTGTGAAAGGGAGTATCATGTGGGTTGCTTGAAAAAATGCAAGATGGCTGATCTTAAGGTTTGCACTTCACCAAAAAGATTCTCATACTCATCATTTTATTCTTTGTTTTTCATCTTCTAAATCCTTATGCACCTCTGCACAGAAACTTCCTAAAGGAAAATGGTTCTGCTCCACGAGTTGCAAGTGGATATACTCTGCTCTGCAGAATTTGCTGAATGCAGGTGCTGAAGAGGTCCCTGATTCTTCTTTGGGCATTATAAAGAAAAAGGAAGCAGAAAAGACGTTGCTTGGTGATACTGGTTTTGATGTGAGATGGCGACTTTTGAATGGGAAAATTTCATCTCGTGAAACTAGAGTTTTGCTGTCACAGGCGGTAGCTATATTTCACGTAAGAATCTGCACTTAATTTTGATGTTTATTGTTCTCAGTAATTTCACTATCACTGAATAGGCCAATTCTAGCGAATATCACAACCCTGCAAACAGCTAAGCAGGGTTTGATATAAAATATTCTGTTTCCTTGATCAAAAGGAGTCAAGCTGGTGTGCTGACTAACCGAACTATGAGAAAGATTGACATCTAGGGGTTGAAATGAACTTTAAGCTATACAAAAGCTAAATTTCTCTACAATAATTGATGCATACTCATGCAAAACCTCTCTTATATTGTCATTGGAACTGGTTATTGTCATAGCTGTTTAAAAGATAAACAATTGTCTCGTTATTTACATTTATGTTGTGACAAATTATGGCTGTTTTGGATTGATACTATTGCTTCTCATGGCTGTTTTGGATTTGATACTATTGCTTCTCTTGGCTGTTTTCATACAGTAGTTATATGCTGATACCTCTCCTTTTTTATGTCTTAAATTAAAGCTGTTTATTATATTGTATTTCAGGATTGTTTTGCCCCAATTGTTGATTCGGAAACTGGACGCGACTTCATTCCATCTTTGGTTTATGGGTATGCACAACTTTTTCGTTTTGACTTATATAGTACATTGCTTCATTTCTGACCTACATTGTTTGCTACATATCTTTTAGGAGGAATATAAGGGGTCAAGACTTCAGTGGGATGTACTGTGCTATTTTGACCGTAAAGTAAGAACCATTTCTCCCTCTTCATCATATATTGTATTGGGTATTTGATAATATGTTATTTTTGATCATGAAACTCGTGCCTATCTTGCAGCTCAACTGTTGTATCAGCTGCGATCCTTCGGATTTTTGGAGAAGATATTGCTGAACTCCCTTTGGCTGCAACACGCATTGGCAATCAAGGAAAGGTAAGTTTGATCAGTGATCACTAATAAATACTCCCTCTGTCCACCAAAACTTTGCTCACTTCGTTTTATACATGTTTTAAAAAAAATTATATTTTAATTATAAAAAAGATATGTGTAATAACGAGTAAATAATATTGTTAGTAGATACTCAATCTTGTTAATAAAGTAGAAAAAATACTCAAAAGTTAACTATTTAAATAGAATAAACATATTCTTTGTGGACCCAAAAATAGAACTGAGCAAAGTTTTAGTGGACGGAGGGAGTAATACTTTGAGTTTTATATTTCCTAGTCTTTTACTTGTGCAACATATTGAACTGCGCTACACTATTAATACAAAGAAGAAACGCACTTGTTGACTAACTATATTATTCCCCTACTTGAGAGTGGGAAAATTTATAGTAATAATGAGATATGAAGTTCCTATCATGAAATCTTTTGGAAGCCTCAAGTGTTTTCTGTTACATGTAACTTTATAAAATTGAATTTCGCTTCTTACTCTATGTTTGGCATGGATTAAGAATAAATTTAGAGCTCGAAAGAAATCAAATTAAACCTAGACTCTAAAGCCCATCTCATTTCATGATTTCGTTATCATCGTATTTTACTACAACTACCACCACCACCACTTGATCTGGAAAATCTGAGCTGGGTGGAGATGACCAAGAATTCTATTCAGTACTTTCTTGGTTATTTTTCATTTTATTTATTTTATTCATATTCACTGCTTGTTGCTAATGCATCTCTCTTGTGTTTTGATAATTTGCTATGGCATCATGCTGATGAAATTTAAATGTTTTGAAGGGATACTTTCAAATACTATACTCGTGCATTGAGAAATTGCTTGCATTCCTGAACATTAAAAGCTTAGTTCTCCCAGCAACAGATGAGGCAAGGTCAATTTGGACGGAGAAGTTTGGGTTCGATAAGATACCAGAAGAGCAGGTATTTACCAACAGCTCCCATATCCCTAGAATAGACCAATAAAAATTATGGCAACCACTTTTGAACTATCATCTTTGTTTGATCATTTGTATGTTGCAGCTTTTGAATTACAGAAAAATTTGCTGGCAAATGATTACTTTCAAAGGGACATCCATGTTAAAAAAACCGGTTCCTAAGTGTAGAGTTATCAATCAAGATGAGGCGGATCCAGACGACATTTCCTTGATGTGATTAGAGAAGCAGAGCTACTTGAGCCTATTTCCTTGGGGGACTTAATGGGTTTGTGTAAATTGGTCTTTATTTATATAGTTACTAAGCTAAATAACCTGATGAGTTTCCAGAGTGAATCTAAAGCTGCTAACTTGCCAAAATGAGAGAACCTGAAGGAGCTTTATTCTGGCGGGAAATGGTTGTACAATGTAAAATTGTTATCAGTAGTTTGTTCTATTACCTGAAGATTAGAGGTTAGGGTCTCAGTTTTTCGTTTTTGTACCTTTGGTATCTGATGTATGTTTGTATATTATTATTGGCTGAAGCTATGAAGGCAACATAAGGTGTACTCTTGTATCTTCTGTTTAGACATTGATGGATGGATATGAATGTATATAGCCTACATAGAATCAATCAAATGTGTTTTCTACATCACTTTGGACCCCAGTTTTTGCCAACTTGTATGAGAATTGAAATGCATTTTATGGTAATTTGTTCAAAATCATATGGATATGATAAGGATAGTTGCATCATTATAATAATGTACAAGGATAAAATGCATGTTTTCTGGCTTCATTTTTCTATACTTTTGCCCTTGATCTATTTATTTTTCTGTTGTACTTCAAATTTAACTTCACAATGCGAGCCTAAAACTAAAACAATTTAAATACAGTATTTATCCAAGAAATCGTATGTCCTGTGTTGCTTACTTTTGTTGAAAATATTTTGGTCTCAATAATGAAATAACTTTCCACCCATTTCATAAATAAGAACACAAAATTTTGTGGGAAACGCAGACGAAGCCCCCATTTAAATTTTGAATAAGAATATACTACTAGTATTTAATTGATGACGGGACATGACTAATAAATTTATTTATTTTACATGACATGGTCTTACAAAATCTGCCCAAATTAGAATTAAATGTTCGTTCTATCTGACTGCATAGAGACATCCGTTGACTCGTGTTGGAAGACATTCTACAGTTTATTACAAGTTGTAGTTCCGGCCGCGCAGCCAATTTAGGCTAAAACACGTGATGCTCAACCATGACCTAACCTATCCTATCAAGTGTGTTTTAATGTATTATAGTACTGTATAATTCATTAAGGCGGTGTTTGGTTTGAGATTGGTCAATTTGGATTGGCCCAATTCCAATCCAATCTCTTTCAATTCATCTCAATCCAAATACTAATTCACCCTTATAATACACCTATACACCTATTTTTATACAATCAAATCACTCTTTTCAACCATTAATTCTCTCTCCTACTTTCTTCTCTCTCATACTTTGAGGTATCATTATTATAGTTCATAATATTTTTTTTAGATTATTAATCCCAGAGTACAAAATCTGCCCCCTAAGTGTGTGCTGATACATCCGCATTTTAAAAAAAAATTATTCCACTTGTCAATACAAAATCCAAGATAAAAGGTCTCTTCTACCCTTGATTTTTCTTTTTACAAACATTAATATTTCATTTGTCTTCTCTCTCTTCCCTCACTCATTAATTTCCTCTCTCTTCTCTCTTCTCTCTCTTCTCCCCTCCAGAAATTGGAGTGGTCTATCAACACGCCTCTTCATTTTCGGCAGCCCTCCAACGACGACGGCGACACGGGTGGTGGGTTCACGGTCTCCATCTTCCTCGGCCCGCTCCCGGCTTCGTCTTCTAATAGCGGCGACCATAGCGATGTGGCTTCGTAACGTTTGTTCGAAACCCTCCTCCACGCCGTTGCAGAGCCTGAATGCTCCGTCAAGGGGCTCGTCTTCTACGATCGCGTGGTGGCGGCGTAGATCTAGGGTTTTGTGGGTGGTGTTGACACACTGAGTTGACTCGGTAATTTTTTTTTTTGGTGCCTCTCTCTAAAAATCCATCTACTTTCTTTACTTTAGAAAATATTGTTAAAATTCAGCTTCTGATTTGGGGCTTTTGTTTTAGTTACTCTTCTTTTTGTTTATTCTTAGGTAAAATTGTGTTCCTGGGTGGATGTGTATATCGATGACGAAATACCTGTTCTTGGGTGGATGTGTATATCGATGACGAAAATTGTTTATATCGATGTGTAAAACAGGTATTTCGACCACGTTCTTGGGTGGATGAAGAAATCTGTAAACCCTCTCATCAATGGCGTTTTGGGATCTGATTGTTGTTTTGTTTCTGTAGTTTTTGAATCAGATTTGTGGTTTTTTTTGGGATTGTTTTCTTGATTTATTTCTTTAGTTTGTGAATCAAATTTTGTTTCTTTAGTTTTTGAATAAAATTTGTAAACCCTTTCGACATTTTTCCAGATCCTCTGATCTGCTTCCAAGGGTATTAAACCTCCCAAGGGTGTTATACTCTATGGGGAGCCTGGAACTGGAAAAACTTTACTTGCAAAGGTGTGTACTGATTGTTGTTTTGTTTCTGTAGTTTTTGAATCAGATTTGTGGTTTTTTTTGGGAGTGTTTTCTTGATTTATTTCTTTAGTTTGTGAATCAAATTTTGTTTATTTAGTTTTTGAATAAAATTTGTAAACCCTTTCGACAATTGTGTTATCGTTGATTTTGTATATCAAGTGAGTGTGATGGAAAAATTGTGTTATCGTTGCTAGCTTATATTCATAAACAAGTTAAGGAAGTTTTTTCTATCAACATGAACAAAATAGAGGAGGATTCATAATTTTTACTGCACCTTATCAGGGCTGTCCTCAATATTTGGTTCTTCAGATGAATGCTTCTAAGGAGAAAGAACGAGGGAAATGAACTCTGTTTAAATTAACAGAGTTCACAACATTACCTAGCAACTAATGATTTGACAGCTGTTTGTATAATTGGATGACCATATCTTTAGGAGCTGCAAAATCATCTTATATAGTCTAGCCACTAAAAGATAAATTTAAGAAAGGAACAAATAGAATATTTGAGGAATTGAAGGTAGTTCTGTATCAGTACACCAGGAAAAGCTGAAGCAGCAAATTGCGAACTATGTTGTCACTTGTCAGATGGTCATGTTTTTTTATTGTGACCACTTGATGGCTGGACCACAAGTTTCAATCAACATCCTCCCTTTTGAACGATATATGAGGCATCTGTTGAGATGCAACTGTATTTATGCCATATATTCTTTGGAAAAGTATTGTGTCACTACTCACTGATAAGTTGTTTCTGGTTGCTTCCAAGGGTATTAAACCTCCCAAGGGTGTTATACTCTATGGGAAGCCTGGAACTGGAAAAACTTTACTTGCAAAGGTGTGTACTGATTGTTGTTTTGTTTCTGTAGTTTTTGAATCAGATTTGTGGTTTTTTTTGGGAGTGTTTTCTTGATTTATTTCTTTAGTTTGTGAATCAAATTTTGTTTCTTTAGTTTTTGAATAAAATTTGTAAACCCTTTCGACATTTTTCCAGATCCTCTGATCTGCTTCCAAGGGTATTAAACCTCCCAAGGGTGTTATACTCTATGGGGAGCCTGGAACTGGAAAAACTTTACTTGCAAAGGTGTGTATTCGTGTATATTTGTATATACATTTCATATGTCAAAAGTTAATGTCCTCAAATCAATTAGCATGGGGTGTCTCGTGTCTGTTTGTTGTCATTGGCAATGCTTTGTTTACTTAACAAAAAAAGTTTGAATTTTTCACTGCTTCAGTGCTTTGTTGGCTGCTAGTTATGACTTCTCCTCAGATAGTAATGTGAAGTATGAGGATAGATTAGCTTTTACAATGTTTATAGAGTTGACTTTTCATCTTTGTAAATCTTTTACAATGTTTATAGAGTTGACTTTTACAAAGTTAATGTCATCAAATCAATTAGCATGGGGTGTCTCGTGTCTGTTTGTTGTCATTGACAATGCTTTGTTTACTTAACAGAAAAAGTTTGAATTTTTAACTGCTTCAGTACTTTGTTGGCTGCTAGTTATGACTTCTCCTCAGATAGTAATGTGAAGTATGAGGATAGATAAGCTTTTACAATGTTTATAGAGTTGACTTTTCATCTTTGTAAATCTTGGTTTTGGATCAACTCTTCACCCCCGGGTTTTTGGATCAACTCTTCACCCCCGTGTTCAATATATATGTCGATATTCAATTTATATATATACATATATATTTTGATGTTCAATAAAAATATATATATATATTTATTAAATATATATTGATATTCAATATTTAATTATATTCAATGTATATATCGATGTTCAATATAATTTGACCATACTGATTATGTATGAGTTATACATATTATTTTCTAAATCAAATAAATATTTTTATATAAAAAAATTGAATAAAGAAAATTGAACTAAATATTTTTTACTTAAAATTTCAAAAAAAAAATCAATAAAAATCAGAATTAAAAAAAATTGAATAAATTTTTTAAGTAAAAACTGAATAAAATATAAATAAAAAATTGAATAAAAATAATTCGTCAAGTGAGAGAGAAACAAAATTTAAAATCAATTTTGATTAATAAAATTTAATAAAATATAAATTAAAAACTAAATTTAAAAAACTTGGTAATAGTGAGAATTGATAATGTGGAAAATGAATTGGAATTGAAAGGGTGGAGTGAGAGGGATCTAGTTGCAGATTGATGTGACTGATTTTTTACAAATTATGCGGAAGGAAATTTAAGGGCCCAATGGTTTTTTCCCCCTTAAGAATTGTATCTCCTCACACTTTATTAATCACATGTATCAGCACACACTTAACCTCTCCCCATTGTACTAGAGAAAACTTTGCCCTATTTTTTTTATGACAAGGTAACGTCAACTTTAGAATTTTCAAATAAATTATATCTAATTCAACTTCATCATTGTTTGTTGCTTTTTTTTTAATTACTAATAAAACTATATAATTAAAAACAGGTCTTAATTACTACAACTCACTAAAACAGAGTTTTATTATATCTAATTCTAATCATTTTTTTTTAAATAACTAGATAAATACAAATGGTAAAAATAATAAAATTAGATATTGATGAAATGAAAGTTGAAAGAGTATACTTGGAATAAAAATGCCACCACCCTAAGTCCTAACTCCTAACACACATATATATTAATGGTGTGGAATAATGTAAAATGGTGTGGAATACGTCAACCTCGGTCATATCAACTCAATACAAATCTGAATGAATTAGTAGTTGATAATTCATCAAAAGATATATTAATAATGTGGTTCGTGCTGCATTTAAATACTCATCAAGTCTATACATATATATATCAAATTACAACAGATGATCTGCAACATACATGCACTCTTTCCACTAACTGAGACACTGATTTCATTTTAAAATTTTATTTTTAGATAATTGCTGAACTTTGATTCATTTTCATCTATGTCACAATAATATATCTCTCAATTTTAATTTATCTATCGTGTTAAAAGATTGATGTGATTTCAAGTGAGACTATCAAGCTCATGTGGATTAGAAGAAAAGCATTAGTTAGGCATTTGATAATGTTACACATGTCTTATCATTGGAATTTGGGAGTAGAGGTTAGAAGAAAACCAAGATACGTGTTTGTCTTGTACAAGCATGTTTCTTTCAAGTTTCTGCGTTTACCTAGAGCATGGCTTTAGGAGTGGTAAATAAATAATGATTATTATTATTTATTAAAATATATATTTATTCATCTATGAAGTGGATAATTAAGTTGGAGAGAAGTTTGATAACTTCTCATAAAGAAAAATTCAACGGATAATTTCATACTTTAGAGGATGAGAGATTATGCCCTCTCAATAATCTCTCTAACACTCAAAAGACAAGAATATAGAAACACAGTTGTCTGTGTTGTGCAAATATTCATATCACGTAAATATAATTAGAGGGCATTTAGATTGTGGATACTAGAAGTGATTCGTGCAATTCATGTGATCGTATTCTAACTACGAAGAATGTAGAATTCAACAAGGGTTCGAAATATCTTCCGCTGCATTATTAATTACGAAGTTGATCGTTCTAATCTCTAATTAATTATAACAGGAAGGATAGGGTAAGAGATGGGAATAGGAATATTTTAATTTACAATAGTATACACAACTCAACTCATCTATTAGCTCTATAGCGGTCACCTTGCCTGGAGAGCGTTGGGACATTGAGTATGAATACAACTATAATATCAAGTTAATTTTTCCGTCATATGGAAGGAAGGAGCGAGCTGATAACCAGGTTTTAAAGATACATAGTTCTGATGTATAGGATCCTTAATAAAAGGTAAGTACAGAGCATACTTTATGCATCACTTAAGATACATGGAGAAGTGAGATGAAAACAAGTGTTTAGCTCATAGGCTTAGTAAAAGCTTAGAAATACATGATTTTTTTAAAGAGAGGGGATCTTAATATTTTTTTAGTGTACTTACAAATGATCCCAAACACCCCTATTTATAGTAGGGGGAGTCTTACAAACGAAGTCAATCTATCTAGGATAGATATCGACACACCTACCAAGTACAGATAAATACAAAGGCCTTCGGGGACCAGGCACACATCCCAAAGGCTAGCATGCATATGAAAATACTTATTGAAAAGGGACTAAACACGTGTCCCTAACAAGACAAAATACAAATTACAAGAAACCCATGTAATGGGCTTATACGTGTCTTGTTGGGGATGATTTTCCTCTTGATACACATTCTTCAGCTGATACCTGTCATTTCTACTGATACGTGTCACTTTGGGGGCGAGCTTCATCTATTTTCTGTTGATACGTGTCACTTTGGGGGTGAGCTTTATCCGAGTAATCTTTATCTTGAGGCCAAAGAATATTTGGATCAAATTCTTAGTCAGAATTATCGTCTTCAGATCTTATCCTTCCTTGACTGGTGTTGGCGTCATCATCTTTATTGTTTGAATTGTATACAACTAAAAATGTATATGCTAAGGTTTCCGTTGATTCTTGTGGAGTGGTTTTGTTGGAGAAGCATGGATAGATATTCTTCAAAAAGAATATTTGCATTATGGAGATACCCTCGATCCTCACTACGTCATCCTCTATCATAGACCATACTAAAAGGTCGTGGATGAAGATCCGAGTCCACTCCCCGTATACCATAAGTGGAAAACAATTAGTGGACCAGTGAAAAAGGATGGCAAAGAAAAATATCAGTTATATGTTCATTGTTGCTTCTCCAACAAAACCACTCCACAAGAATCAATGGAAACTTTGGCATATACATCTTTGATTGTATACAATTCAAACTGTTGGGATATGAATCTGGGACCAACACAAACAATAAATATGATGACGCCAGCACCTGTAAAGGAAGGATAGGACTTGAAGACGATAATTCTGACCAAGAATTTGATCCGGATATTCTTTGGCCTCAGGATAAAAGATTACTTGGATAAAGCTCTGATACACGTGATATGCAACACTAAATAAACAACCGCAAGTATACGACGTCTATTGTAGCGTGATAAGCACGAGGTCGATCCCACGAGAAGGTTAAGCGTAAAAGTGGTAGTTTGCTAGTCGAGTTCTAAGTAGACGTGATCGATAATTTGAAAGTTGATTTACTCCTAAGATTGTCTAAACTAAAACTCTCCCAGCCTACACTCTAGAGCTCATAAAAACCTCCCCGACAACGGCGCCATAAACTTGATACACGTGATATGCAACACTAAATAAACAACCGCAAGTATACGGCGTCTATTGTAGCGTGATAAGCACGAGGTCGATCCCACGAGAAGGTTAAGCGTAAAAGTGGTAGTTTGCTAGTCGAGTTCTAAGTAGACGTGATCGATAATTTGAAAGTTGATTTACTCCTAAGATTGTCTAACAATGTGTCACAGATAAACAACGAAAGAGTAAATAGAAAGTCGATCAATTATCATGCAAATCAATAAAACGAACGTAAAATGGATTAAGACTCAAAGAGAAAAGGTGGGTTCCAAGGCGATTGTAACACTTAGATGTCCGTTTATGAATGTTATCGCGTTTAAGTGGCCATTAAGGTTATCTCATATAGGGTGATCACACAAGAAGAATTAATTAATATCTTGATCTAATTAACCAAAGTCGCAATGCAACATAGGCTCGCATCTCTACCTCACAAACGTTACACCGCCTAAAATAGCTCCTAAGATCATTCAAATCCCTCTCCGATAATTAATCCTCTCTCGAGCTCATAATAATACCGGGTTGCATGCTTGCATACGATTAAATGGAATAAATCTCTCGATCTTACCCCAATTAACAATGAATTAAGCAAATCATCATGGCCAATAACAACATGCTTGACAATGGGTAATTAAACATGCAAATAGGAAACAAACACCAATTAAAGCAATAAATTACTCATAAACATCAATCCAAGTATCTACAATGCCTTGAAACCACAAATTGTTTAGCTAACTACAAACATATCCAAACTACAAATTCCAAATGAAATAACTAAATAAAAAGGAAAAGAAAGAGAAAGCTTAGTCTAGATTGTGGTAGGGAATGGAATTCCCTAACTAATGCCTCTTGTCTTGCATGAATTGGTGAAGAGATGAAGAAGTTATGGCCAAACACCTCCAAATATGTGTAAATGTGTGAAGAATGGGGGAAGGTGTCTTGAATTTCAAGAAATGGGTTATTTATAGTGTTGGGGTAGGGTTTGGGTGTGATATTTGCAAGTAGATCCCTCAAAAATGGAGAAAACACGCGTTTGGCACCGAAAATGGGGCGGCCCGGCCGGGTGGGGAAGTGACCCGGCCGGGCGGATGAGTCGGCCAAGCAAATGCGAAACAGGGGCAATGTGGCCCGGCCGGGCGAGTGGTGCCGTCCGGCCGGGCGAGTGGTGCCGTCCGGCCGGGCGGAAGGTTCGTATTTGAGGGAGGTAGGCTGGGCATTCGGCCGCCCGGCCGGGCGAGTGGTGCCGCCCGGCCGGGCCATATCTTCGACTTGGCCTGGATTAAATTGCTCGGCCGCCCGGCCGGGCGAGTCATGCCACCCGGCCGGGCCAAACATTCGTATTGGCTCCATGTGTCGTCTTCGTCCTCCAACTTCGTTCCTCCGTTTCTTGAGCTTCCGACCTCCGATCGACTCGATTCTTTTGGCTATTCCACTCCATTTTTCGAGCCGGATCCAATGGTGCACTCCTCTTTCCGGTCCGATCACTTGTGGTATGTGTTTTGCTCCAAATTCTATCGTTTTACCTATAAAATCGACAAAACAATACCTTTCTCTCATTTTGGCTAAAACAATCATATTCAATGCATAAATCAATGAAATCCACATCAAATTATGTTTCACATGTGCATATAAAACGCGTAAATTCCACCCGAATCAAGCTCACCCCCAAAGTGACACGTATCATTAGCTCTATAGCGGCCACCTTGCTTGGACAGCGTTGGGACGTTGAGTATGAATACACCTATAATATCAAGTTTGTTTTTCCGCCGTATGGGAGGAAGGACCGAGCTGATTACTAGGTTTTAAAGATACATAGTTCTAATGTACAGGATCCTCCATAAGAGGCAAGTACATAACATACTTTATGTATCACTTAAGATACATGGAGAAGTGAGATGAAGAACAAGTGGTTAGCTCATAGACTTTTGAGAGGAGAGCAAAAGCTTAGAAAGATACTCCCTCCGTCCCGCAGGAACTTGCACCCTTGTAGTGGCACACATTTTAAGAAATGTGTAAGAAAAGGTGTAATGATTGATGTTTTGAGGGGTAGTTTTGTAAACTTTTATGAATAACCCAAGTAGAGATTATTCCCTAATAGAGTCATTTCTATAGAGTCTTAAGCAAGTAAAACCTGCAACTTTTAAAATTCTCTAATAGGGTCAAATTAATGTCAAAAAACCTTAAATGCCCTTAATATTTATATAACTCCTTAATTAATATATTTTACCCATTAATTCGAATTGTAAATTCAAATATTAATTGGAGCACATCAATTCCCCAATTATAGCGCATATTCAAAAAAAAACTTGACTTTCCCAAAATCGCTGCAATTGGGAAGAACACATTGATGCATTTTGGGAGGAACGAAGGAGAATTCACCATTGTGTTGCTGGGCTATAGAAACGATTCAATCTATGCTGCCATTGATGCGATTTGGGAAAAATCACAAACGGTTAGTCCTAATTTCTGCCATTGTTGATGCGATTGGTGCAAAATCGGCCACTGTTCACGCCATTAAAACTGAAGTTTCTAGAGTCCATTGGTGAACGTTCACGGTTGGAATTGTTAATCTTCGCTAGAAAGAATTCAGATCTGCTGGAATTACCGGTTAGTATTTTTCTGAGCAAGAATCGCCCTAATTATTACGTCTTTGGGGTGCAACTTAGTACTCGGGGATTAGGCGAAAAAATGAGAAGTTTCATGGATACAGCAGATTGATATGGAGGTGAACATTAAATATACATATTACCGTATGCATGTATACATGCATATCGTATAGTGCATTTCACATATGCACATATGTAAAATGCATGTACCCCGTTTTTCGTGCATATTAATATGCATATCCATGTATGAACCTTTTTCTAAGCTTATAAACTCATAATTTTATTATGACCCATTTCTACATACCAAAATTCATTTCACTGTTCATATTAAACTTCATAATCTATTTTCGATCATATATGTATGCATATTCAAATAACCGGGAACTGCATCCACTATGACACGCTTATTTAGTTTTTTATGATTTAATTGTGTTATGAGTCTTGTGTAATTTAATTCTGGATCATAAAATGCAGAATTATTAAGATCATAAAAGTCAGCTAATTAATTCGAATTGCCTTATTTTTAGGAATATTTGAATTAAGGAAGGTGATAGATTTTCGCGTTTTTCAAGACTATGCATTTATAAAATTGATTTGATGTTAATCTGTCTAATATTAATTAATTTGAAATTATTTAAATGGGAAAATGGCAACTTTGTCTTCTTAAGTGTCAATTTGACTATTGGATAAAAATTAAAAACCTATTCCCTATTAGATAAAAGTCTTAGTGAAATGACCTTATTAAGAATTTACCCAATAAAGTAAAGTAAAAAGTAGATTGAGTGTGGAAAAATAATGGCATATGGGTAAATATGTGTATATTTCAAGGGTGAGGGTTGTGAAGATATTTCCTTTTATGGAGTGTGCAAATTGGTGTGGGACATTTATATATGGAAAGTGTGCAAATTTATGTGGGACGGAGGGAGTATGATTTTTTTTTAAAGAGAGGGGATCTTATTATTTTTTAGTCCCAAACACCCCTATTTATAGTAGGGGGAGTCTTACAAACGAAGCCGATCTATGTAGGATAGATATTGGCACACCTATCAAGTACAAATAAATACAAAGGCCTTGGGGTACCGGGCACACAATATACCAAGGGCTAGTATGCATACGAAGATAATAGGCAATATAAAATTTATACACTGAAAACGGATTACAGTAGACTTTGCTGGTATCTTGTGTAGACTAACAAATTAATTTGTCTGCAATTTGTAGAATAAATAAAAAAATGAAGCATGCAGATTTAATTGCTACAAAAATACACATGCCTAAAATGTAAAAACGAAGGAAAAACGTGAAGCCCGGGGTCGGTGCTGGCTCAATCAACTCACTAGACTCAGTCAAGCCTTCTGTTCTGATTCAAATTTCATTTTCTAGAACGAGTCAAACTCTCCCCCCTTAATTAAACCAGAAGTTGCAAATCCAAAAAAAAAAAAAAAAAAAAGAAAAAGAAAAATCACCTCCCCTCATGGCTTCCACTTCTCAGCTTCTTCATTTTGTTCTAATTCCATTGCTAGCTCAAGGCCACATGATCCCAATGATGGACATGGCCAAGTTATTAGCTGAACAAGGCGTCGTGACGAGCCTAGTCACGACGCCACACAACACCGCCCGATTCGAGAAAACCATTAATCGGGCCCGAGCAGCAGGGCTGCAAATCCAGCTGATTGAAATCCCGTTCCCCTGTGAGGAAGTCGGCCTACCCACCGGCTGCGAAAATCTCGACAGCGTCCCTTCGAGAGACCTCATAAGAAACTTCTACAATGCTCTGGATAAACTGGAGCATCCATTGGAGCAATATTTGCAGAATCATGACCCCCCTCCCAGTTGCATTATCTCCGATAAATGCCTCTCGTGGACATCTAAAATGGCCAACAGATTCCATATCCCGCGTTTGGTTTTTCACGGGATGGGATGCTTTTCATTGCTGAGTTCGCATAATGTGAAGCTTCACACGCCCCATCTTCATTCCGACCCCTTTATCATACCCGGATTGCCTGTCAGTGTCGAGATTACCAGAGTACAACTCCCAGGATCGTTTGTAGCTTTGCCTGATTTGGATGATATTCGTGATCAAATGCAGGAGGCTGAATCCACCGCCTATGGAGTTGTAGTGAATACATTCTCAGAATTGGAAGGTGGGTGTGTTGAAAGCTACGAAAAGGCGATTAACAAGAAGGTTTGGTGCATTGGCCCGGTTTCTTTATCGAACCGGGAAGTGAGTGACAAGTTTGAGAGAGGGAACATCGCGTCGATTGATGAGATAAAGTGTTTAGAATGGCTCGATTCGAAGAAGGCGAAAACCGTGCTTTACGCCTGTTTAGGCAGCCAGTGTAGGCTAGTTCCGGCGCAGCTGATTGAGCTCGGGCTAGGCCTCGAAGAATCGGGGCATCCGTTCATTTGGGTTATAAAAACAGGGGAGACATTTGAACAAGTGGAGAAATGGTTGATTGATGAAAGATTTGAGGAGAGAATTGGAGGGAGGGGGCTATTGATCAAAGGCTGGGCCCCCCAGGTTCTGATTCTGTCCCATCCTGCAATCGGGGGATTCTTGACGCATTGTGGATGGAACTCGACCATAGAAGGGGTGTGTGCGGGTGTGCCTATGGTGACGTGGCCTATGTTTGCTGAACAGTTTTTGAATGAGAAGCTGATTATGGAGATTCTGAGGATTGGTGTACGAGCTGGTGTTGACTTGCCGGTTAGATGGGGGGACGAAGAGCGAGTCGGAGTCGTTGTGATGAAGGAAGGAGTTAAGAAGGCTGTGGAGCTGTTGATGAATGGAGGAGAAGAAGGTGACAAAAGAAGAAGCAGGGCTCAAGAATTGAGGATGATGGCCATGAGTAACATGGAAATTGGAGGAAATTCTCATCTTAATATCTCACTCCTTATCCACAATATTTTGGAACAATCTAAAATTGTGGATACACAGACATCAATAGTACAGTAATTCAAGGTACTGGTATTTTCATCTCTATTGGTTCAATTGCAAAATTAGTCCTGCATGTATTTGGTCTTGTATGTTCAAAAAATTATGTAACTGGAGGATTATAGTTCCAAAATCAGCATTTTTTAACACGATTTTTTTCAAATTGTGTGCAATTTAATGGTTAAATTTATTAGATACCTACGTGTCATGCGATATGTTCCAGCAATGAAAGTTTTATTTTGATGGGAACAACATATCTCATCAACTCATTTAATAGATACATCCCCTTCCTCAAAATAAATAAATAGATACATCCCATGAGTGTGAGAAAATACAATTCATAAATGGATAGACATGAAAATGACCAAATCAAAATTAATAATCCAAAAGAAAAGAATCATTCATTCATTTCCTTGTTTGCTTTGAACCATCTGGGCGATTTCTTGAATTAGCAGATTGACATTCACATAAGAAGACCCCCCTACTTGAACTGATCTTTTTGCCATTTCTCCAAGCTCTTGTGCTCTTTTCCTTCTTCGGCATCCCTCTTCTCCCTTATCCATTACCTTGTCAATACCCATCTTAATCCCATCCCTTGTCACTTTGTTTTCACCCTTTTCTTTCTCTCCCAAATGTACCACAGTCTTCGATCCAACTCCCACACCTGTTTCCAATATTTGCACCACTAACTTCTCATTCAAAAACTGCTCTGCAAACATAGGCCATGTGATCATCGGCACACCCGCACAGATACTTTCAAGAGTCGAGTTCCATCCACAGTGCGTTAAAAAAGCTCCTACATTACCGTGTGATAAAATCACTACTTGTGGAGCCCAGCCTCGAATCATCACGCCTCTTTCTTTCGTTCTTTCCTCAAATCTTTCTTCAGAAATCCATTTCTCAATTTCTTCCGATCCTGATCCTGCTTTCACCACTAGAATAAACGGATGGCCAGATGATTCGAGGCCTAAAGCGAGCTCGATGAACTGATAGGTCGACAGGCGACTGAGGCTTCCATGGCAGGCAAAGATTACAGACCTTGAATCCCTGTTATCCAGCCACTTTAAACACTCATGGGCGTCGATTGAGGCCTGATTTCCTCTTTCTGTATCACCATTGCTGCAAAGAGAAAGAGGCCCAATACACCAAACCCTATCCTCTCTCACCTTACGAAACTCATCTACATATCTGTTTTCCAGCTCTTGAAAGCTATTAACCACAACTCCATACGCTTTTGCCTCTGATTTCCTCACTTCCTCACGGAATTCATTAGCCACATCAATTGAACCTGGATTGAAAATCGCCGGAAGCTGAAGCCTGGTGAACTCGATTCGATCGGGTAAATCGGGAACGGCGAAAGACTCCGACGAAGGAACACTCTCGTGAATCCTGGAAACATACAATCTCTGCATTACCAGTTGAGTAAAACAGCTCATCCCATCGAAAACAATCCTCGGAATCCCTAATTTAGGGCACGTTTCAGCAGTCCACGGTATGTGCTTATCGCTTATGATGCAGTTAGGAGGCGGTTTCATTTCGCTCAGCATCTCTTCCAGAGGTTTCTGGAGTAATTTGATGGCGATCTGGAAGTTGTAAATTAGGTCCAGGGATGGAACGCATTCGACACTTTCACATCCGGGCGGAAGGCCGGCCTCCTCCGCTGGAAACCGGATTCGGAGGAGTTTGATGGGTAGTCCGGAGCCGGCTGCGCGGTCGATTGCTGAACCGAATCGTGTGGCGTCGAGGGGTGTGACTATGATAGTTACGGTGGCGCCTCTCTCAGCTAACAATTTGGCCATATCTATCATTGGGATTATATGGCCAGGGGCCATTAATGGTATCAGAATAAAGTGTAGATGGTGTGGCAGCATTAGCAACGCCATTGGAATCGATTTTCAGAGCACAAAATACAACTTATCCCAACTGCTATGCTATGTATATACACACATACTTTGGCCAAAAAGCATAAAATGTTAACGATTCTCTGTGTTTCATTAATTTTATAAACACCTCTGTCTTCAATTAAAGTAGCCACTAAATTTTCAGTGTCCACTTTTATTTAAAGAACACTAACGATGTTTCAAGTTAACATGAACTTACGTGATTGTCTTATACTCTTATGTATAAACAAAAAACACCACACAACACTAGAACGAAAAATAAATAAATACTCTCTCCTTCCGCCTATAAGCTTCATGTTACTTTTTGGCACATAGAATAAAAAAAGTGATTAAATAATAGATATAGTACAAGTGATTAAAATGAGAAACTTATAGGCGGACGGAAGGAGTACTTCATTCCTCCCAATATAAGTTTTTTACATTTTCTTTTATGAATGTTCCCTAGTAAATTTTTTAGTTTATTTTTAGCGTATTATTTTTTTTTTCTTTCAATTCCATCATTTACAATTTATTTGTTATTTTATCATATTACTTAATTAAAATTCTCAAAATAAAGAGAAAACTTATGAAAAGGAGTACAAAACATGTACATATCAAAAGTGTGAAGTAGTGAATGATAAAAATTTTGTACATACACAAGAGATTTAATGAATATGAGTTAGTTTTGTATATACTTTAATTAAATAAAACAAAATTTTATGTATTTAATGGAGTAGTAAAATGTGGAGTATAAAGTTTTGTGGATATTTTATCAAACAATAATGTTTTCACCTATTTTTGCTTGGATGACAGTTTTTGCATTGGTTCTTGAATATTTCGAGAAAAAAAAAATGGATGTAGTTAATTCTTAATTGGCGTTTCATCTTTTGTCGTCATTACATTATTGACGTATGAGCTTACACATATTCCAGCTGAATTAGAATGATGGGGCCCAACAAGCAGCAGGAATTGTGCAGTTTGGTTTGGAGTGATCTGACATGATGTGATTAAAGAGAGTACGTTTTGGATTTCTACACGAAACTACACAATTATTATAAACCTTATCTTGCCTTTTTTTTTAAAAAAAATTCAAGAATGTGATAAATAATAGAGGTAGTATAAATATTGTGTTTAAAAGAGATAAAATAAGTAGATGAGTACATAAGTATCATAAAAAAATGGTAGTACAAATTATATGATTAAAATAAATAAAATAATATGTTCTGAAAAATTTATTGTAAACAGAAAAGAAATTTTAAAAAGTCATAGTGAGAGGGAGTGAATATTATTTTAAGAGACTTATTCTATAAAATAATATTTTACACACTATTAGCAAACTATGTATATAAAAATAATATAATGAATATATAATAAATGATGCGTAGTTATTTAGTAATGTTATCTTAAGAGTGTTACCTAAATGTGTTTTAAAAAATATATACTGTATATGTTACTTATATAAAAAAATGTAATTTATGAAATGTGTTACATAAAATGACACTTATGTGAGATTATTACAAAGTGTTACCTATGTAAAAATCTTACCTATAAATCTTTGTTTATGTAAAAATGGTATAAAAGTGATATACATAATTATATAAAATTTAAAAAATGTTACTCTAATTTAGAAGTGTTACATTAAGATGTTTCTCCGTGAGATCAATTTATTGTTGGATAAGTGAAGTGTCTGAGGGAAGTGTTGAGCGTCTCGAAGTCCGCTTGATAGTTTTTAATAATCATCAGATTGTTGGGATTTAATAATCATCAGATTGTTGGGATTGATTACACAGACACGTTTCTTTATATAGCAAAAATGATCATTGTTCGTGCTTTTCTAGTTGTTGTTGCATTCAAGAATTGGGAGTTACATTAGATGGACATACATACTGCTTTTCTTCACGGGGATCTATCCAAAGAATAATATATGAAGTTGCCTCTCCTGGATTTCAAAGTGAGAAACTAAATCAGGTTTGTAGATTGTGAAAATCATTGTACGAGTTGAAGCAGGCACCACGGTGTTGATTTGCAAAACTTGCAAACTCTTTAAAGACATATGGATTTTTACAATCCTACTCGGATTATTCTGTGTTTAGCTTTTGCAAAGGTAAGATTCAAATGAATGTTCTTGTGTACGTTGACAATCTGATTATTTCAAGGAATGGTTCGATTGCACTAGCTGATTTCAAAGGGTACTTGAGGACCTTGGTGTGTTAAAATATTTTTTGGGGATATAGGTTGCACGTAATCAGGAGGAAATTTTTCGTTGTCTGCGAAAATACACTCTTGATATTATTTCAGAAAATGGGTTCCTTGGAGCAAAACCGACAGGTATTCCTATGGCGCAAAATTATCTGTTGACGCGCTCAACGAGTCCTTTGTGGAAAGATGTGAATCGGTATAAAAGATTGGTGGAACGCTTATATATCTTGCTTTTACGCGGCCATATCTAGCATACTTTGTTCATGTTTTGTCTCAGTTCTTGCATGAACCTAGATGTGATCATTGGGAAGATGCTTTGCAGGTTGTACGTTATTTGAAAGCTTGTCCAGGTCAAGGTATTCTTCTTCATTCTGATTGTGATCTACACTTGACTGGATGGTGTGATTCTGATTGGGCTAGTTGTCCTCTTACTTGGAGGTCTCTATCGGGATGGTTGGTGTTTCTTGATCATTCTTCTATATCTTGGAAGACAAAGAAACAAGATACAGTTTCTCGCTCGTCACCCGAAGCCGAGTATAGGTCCATGGCAACAGTGACTTGCAAACTCATTTGACTTAAATGTTTGTTGAAAAGTCTTGAGATTCACCATCCTAATGCTATGAATATATTTTGTGATAGTCAATCTGCATTGTACCTTGCTCAAAATCTTGTCATTTATGAGCATACGAAGCATATTGAGGTGTAGAGATGGTGCCACAATGGGGCCAGGGGGCCAGTGGCCCACACCAATTTATATATATATATATATATATATATATATATATATATATATGATAAATATTTTATACTCCAATAATTATATATATTATGTGGTAATAGTTATTTTCATCATAAATATATATAAAAATATTATTTTTATTTTGAGACATACATATTAAGTATAGACAATAATATAGATTGATGATGTATTTGAGATTAATATCTAAATTTTTGCTGAGAATCGTGAAAATGTTCTTAAAATTAAACAATATTATTGATTTTTTAAAAAAAAAAAAAAAATTAGTTTAATGTTTTACATTTTTTGTCCATCTATATTTAAAAGTATTTTATTGTATGAATTATAGAATATTGGAACAAATTAATGTATTAATTAAAAGACATTTACAATCGAAGAAGAAAGAAAATGTTTTTTAAATTTAATATTTTAGCAATTTTTAAATTGTTTTGCGTCATGTTGAATTGATCTATCAAAATTAACTTCAAAATAAAATGAAAGTCAACTTGTTCAATTTAATTTAATGAAATGTATTGGCAATTTTATCATCAGATTGATAGTTTTTAATAATCATCAGATTGTTGGGATTGATTACACAAACACTTTTGTTTATATAGCAAAAATGATCATTGTTCGTGCTTTTCTAATTGTTGTTGCATTCAAGAATTGGGAGTTACATTAGATGGACATACATACTGCTTTTCTTCACGGGGATCTATCCAAAGAATAATATATGAAGTTGCCTCTTGGATTTCAAAGTGAGAAACTAAATCAGGTTTGTAGATTGCGAAAATCATTGTACGAATTGAAGCAAGCACCACGGTGTTGATTTGCAAAACTGGCAAACTCTTTAAAGACATATGGATTTTTACAATCCTACTCGAATTATTCTGTGTTTACCTTTTGCAAAGGTAAGATTCAAATGAATGTTCTTGTGTACGTTGACAATCTGATTATTTCAAGGAATGATTCGATTGCACTGGCTGATTTCAAAGGGTACTTGAGGACCTTGGTGTGTTAAAATATTTTTTGGGGATAGAGGTTGCACGTAATCAGGAGGAAATTTTTCGTTGTCTGCGAAAATACACTCTTGATATTATTTCAGAAAATGGGTTCCTTGGAGCAAAACCGACAGGTATTCCTATGGCGCAAAATTATTTGTTGACGCGCTCAACGAGTCCTTTGTGGAAAGATGTGGAGCGGTATAGAAGATTGGTGGAACGCCTTATATATCTTGCTTTTACGCGGCCATATCTAGCATACTTTGTTCATATTTTGTCTCAGTTCTTGCATGAACCTAGATGTGATCATTGGGAAGCTGCTTTGCAGGTTGTACGTTATTTGTAAGCTTGTCCAGGTCAAGGTATTCTTCTTCATTCTGATTGTGATCTACACTTGACTGGATGGTGTGATTCTGATTGGGCTAGTTGTCCTCTTACTTGGAGGTCTCTATCGGGATGGTTGGTGTTTCTTGATCATTCTTCTATATATATCTTGGAAGATAAAGAAACAAGATACAGTTTCTCGCTCGTCAGCCGAAGCCGAGTATAGGTCCATGGCAACAGTGACTTGCAAACTCATTTGACTCAAATGTTTGTTGAAAAGTCTTGAGATTCACCATCCTAATGCTATGAATATATTTTGTGATAGTCAATCTCTACTTGTTCGTATTTTTGGATAAGTTTTTCCCAAGTATATTTTCGTTCCAAGGACTTAATTGAGTGTCAATGAATCCCTAAAGTTGCAAGTTATCATGCCATTGTAGTAACTAAACTTGTTTGTTTGGATTTTCGGGAATTTAAAAACACAAATACGAAACTAGTTTATGCTAAACAAAAAGAAATGAACAAAAGCAACAACAAGATATCTAACTTCCTTTCGAAAGTGCAAGGTGAGAAGGTATTGCCTCGGGTGTATCCATTTTGTAGGTTGTGTGGTGAATTATTGGGCAAAAATACACAAATTAAACCTAATGCATTGGGTAGAGTTAAAGGCTATCACTCGTGTGTGTCGACCAATCCCTTGTGAGGCCTAGGTGAACACGTGCATTAACTAGCAATTATATCGTCTAATCAATGCCATAAGATCTTAGGATAGTGTCTCATAAACACGTTCAACACGGTTACTAATGTTTATGAGACGCCCTTTCACTAATCTAATAGACGACCTCTAATCGACTAGTGTCTAGTGTCGTCTATCTAAGCAACTAACCCCCGGTCGGTGTAGCTAATTACTATGTTAATTCTAATCGATTAATTCAAGCTCATACACACATTCCTAATCATGCAACCCAATACGGTCGTTGAAATCGACACAACTAAGAATGCTAGCTAATAGGGTGAATTAACCAATTGAATCATGCAAATTACCACACTAGAAGCAAATACACCCAATTCCTAAGCTAATCATGCAATTAATCCATAATTACACCACTTAACCACCAAAACTTCAACACCCTAGGCAATTAAGACTTAGCCCATGGTTTTAAGATAGAAATCCATGGCTAGAATGTAAGAAATCACAAGTTCCATAACAATTAAGAAATCAAATGCAAGAAATAAGAGAATTGGGAAATTGAAATGAGAATTAAAGAGATATCACCTTAAAACTTGAAATGTAGCTACAAACTTCAATTACTTACAAAGCCCAATGGAAATCTTCACTTGAATTGTTAAAATAAACAAGAATCTAAGCTATCTATGAAAAGAAATTGCAAAAGATGAAGAACACCTATGACATGTGTGAGTGTGTGTGTGAATTCCTCTCCAAGGTGTTGTGTTTATGTGTGGATTGGGGGAAGAGTATCTTGGGTTTCAAGAATGAGGCCTTATATAGTGTTGGGGAAGGGTTTGGATGCCAAAATTGCAAGTTGGTCCCTCAAAAATGGAGAAAATGGCAAAAAACCCCCGAACTTGATGTGACCCGGCCGGGTGGCTCCCACCCGGGCATGCCACCCGGCCAAAACTCGAAGCAAACATATTTGTGGCCTTGCCCGGGTTGAAACCACCCGGCCGGGTGGGTTTCACCCGGGCCAAATACGAAAGTGATGAAAATCTGCCCTTGCCCGGGTTGAAGTGACCCGGCCGGGTCGGATTCTACCCGGCCGGGTCGGATTCTACCCGGCCATGTGGTTTTTCGTTTCGTTGTATCTCGAGCTTCCGACCTCCAATTGACTCGATTCTTTTTTTCATTCCACTCCGTTTTTCGAGACGAATCCAACGGTGCACTCCTCTTCCTGATCCAGTAAGGTATGGTTGGTGTTTTGCTCCAAATTCCATCGTATTTTCTATAAAATCGACAAAACACAACCTTTCTCTCATTTCGGCTTAAACAATCATATTCAATGTATAATTCAATGAAATCAACATCAAATGAGCTTCAAATATGCATCTAAATAGTGTAAATTCCACCTGAATCAACTCCCCCAAACTTAAAGTGTTGCTCGTCCTCGAGCAACGAAATAATTACAACGTGAGGGTGAAATTTAAAACTAGATGATCAATGAAAGATCCCACGTATCAAATGACATGAAATGAATTCTTCTTCCTCAAGATACATTCTCAAAATTGATCACAAGTTCAATATTGAAAATCAAACTAATTACCCAAACATGCTCAACATACAACAACAAATGATGGTGATGACAATATCCAAATGTTCAAATTCAACTCACAAGATATAGTGTTTCTCTCAAACACTCAAACAAATTATGGACAACATACACTCATCAATCAAATCATGCATTGCAATTACCATAAGCTTGCCCAAGCTCTACCATCTTTCCACCACAAACATGTTCAACTATGAGATCAATAGGTCTTAACCAAGGACGTAACATTGGCTCTTTGGATGGGGTATGATGAATATGGAAGAAGTGACTCGTCTAGTGGAGAACGAAAGTTGTTATTCAACAATTCAAGCTCGTGCTCTTAAGGTTTACAACCTTCATTCTCACTTTTCATATAAGTTCCTCAAATGCATTCATCTCCTCATCTTTTTCTAGCCAAGTTATTTTCTTTTCAAACTCTTGGGGCTCATTGTCCCTCTTTTCTTTCTCAAATTTTCTTTTCACTTCCATTTCTTTTTTTTCTCTTTTCACAACTTTATCAATTTTCTCTTCAAACCAAAAGCACTAAAGCACATGTTTTACCACTTTCTTTTTATTTTCCACTAGATTTGGATATCAAAGGCTCAAAAGGCTAAGTGGTTAAACATTGTAGGTTGCCAATAGAATGGGAAATCAAGCTCAAACGGGCTAACTACGGAAGATTACTTTGGTTATTGGGAAATTTTGGCTAAGTGACGTGTAGTACGAAAGATGGCCTACATCATATCTCAAAGTATCACACAAGCATGATTTCAAGCAAGAACTTGGGCAAGTTCTAGAAAAGCAAGCAATGAATTGATTCACTCACAAATGAAATAAACCGGATTAATGCTCGGTCCAAAGCTCAACTCTCACCGGTTCATTCAAGACTCGAACATTCATCAATCACCACCACACATAACTCATTGTGCATGCAAAACATCCATAGGCAACAAGATGACAACAACACAAACAAGATGATCCATTCCAATCATGCATTCAAGGAATCAATTTCACAACAAATCACCATCAAATGTGTCTCAATGATCATTAAAGCTCAAATTGCACACACATACAAAAGTACACATTGGTGTCAATAGAAAATGTAAAAACGAACATACCCCCCCCCCCCCAACTTTTTCATTGCCAAGCAATGAAAAGTTTGGAAAAAAATAATTTTGCAATGATATTGACACCAAGTGCTAAACATACAAATCTACACACATGGGCCACTATCCCAACAATAACACTAAGAGTAGCTAAACAATCAATGTCATGAACAAGAATATAAATTCCACTACCCCCCCAAACTTAGTAATTGCTATGCAATTCCTAAGAATGGGGGTGGGCGTACCTCTTACGATTGCTATAGCCACACCTTCTTCTAAGCACAAAGTTTCACTTTCAATCCACTTGTCCATTCGATCCAAACTTCTCCAACTACATCAAAACTCACAAACACATCAAACTAAACTAACAAAGCAAATAAAATGAGCAAAAAATGAAATAAAGCAAGTAAAAATGGGTTGCCTCCCATTTAGCGCTAGGTTTAACGTCCTATGCCGGACGGAACTTAACAAGTTCATACTTCCCTTTCTTTGAATAGAGGATGATAGTACTTGACATTGTGCTCATCGGTGATGAACACTTCATCCTCCTCACTTTCCAACGCAATGCCTCCTCCATAGACCAATTTCTTCATGACCAACATTTTCCGTTCTTTGAGATTCATCTTTCCAAGGAGTTCCATCACTCCCAAGGTGCCCCATACCACCGTATCTCCAATTTCAAATCTCTTCTCAATCTTTCTATCCTTTGAACTCTTCCTTCTTCCCTCTTCATCTTCACTACCTTCAAGGAACTTATCAAAACTCTTCTCCTTATAAAACTCCCCCAAACTTGAGTTTTGCTCAAGTTTGGGAGTTTGCTTCAATTTGTTATCATCTCCCGGATCTTTCAATGGGACTTTTGGTAATGACTCTTTCACATAAATGTCACATTCTTGGATGGAGGGGGATTCCTTTTTTCTTGGGGGACTCTCAATTGAGCCATACTTGGAGAAAATCACTTTCTCTCCATTCACCTCCAATGTTACCTCCCCTTTTCTCAAATTGATGTTTGCTCCCCCCGTGGCAAGAAACGGCCTCCCAAGAATCAATGGGATATTTGCATCTTCTTTCATATCTAACACCACGAAGTCGTCCGGAATGATGAACTTGTCAATCTTCACCAATACATCTTCAATGATCCCTTTAGGATGGGTGATGGAACGATCCGCTAATTGGAGAGTAATTGATGTGGGCACTACTTCTCCAAGTCCCAAACGCTTGAAGATTGAAAGTGGCATCAAATTGATGCTAGCTCCCAAATCACAAAGAGCTTTCATCATGGGACCATCACCAATCTCACATGGGAGAGTGAAACTACCCGGATCCTTGAGCTTTTCGGGAGGAGTTCGTTGAAGGATAGCACTACACTCTTTGGTCAACTTGATCTTCTCATCATCCACCAGTTTCTTCTTGTTTGCTATTGCATCCTTTAAAAACTTCATGTAATGAGGTACTTACTCTAAAGCATCCGAAAGTGGAAGATCAATGTGGATTTTCTTGAAGATATCCAAAAACTTTCCAAACTTCTCATCCATTTTCTTCATGTATCTTCCCGGGTATGGAAGTGGCTCATATGTAATGGGCACCCCCCATTTATCACAAGGTACCTCAAGCTTCTTCTTTTTCAAATCTTTGGCAATTCTCCACTTTGGAATTCTTGGAGCAACCTCTCCACTTCCAACTTTTTCTATCCTCTTCTTTTCCTCTTCCTCCCTTTCTTTTGCCTTCAACACTTCACCCTCTTCCAATTCAATTGAAGAAACTCCATAATGTTCACCACTTGAAATTGTAATAGCATTACAATGCTCACGTGGGTTTACCTCGGTGTTTGAGGGCAATTTACCCTTTATATGTTGAGATCCAATGGAAGTTGCCAATTGTCCCATTTGGAATTCCATTGATTTTTGGTTACTCATGAGTTGGGCAAGGATGGAGTCGGATGCTTCGGATTTCTTCTCACTTGCCTCAATTCTCTTCATGAGGAGTGCTAGAAGCTCATCCGTAGAGGACTTCCCTTCTCCACTTGGGAGTTTTGCTCCGGGATCAAATCCGGGAGGATATTGAATAGCACCTTTAGGATTGGAATATGACAAATTCTCATTCCTCAGAAAATTCGGGTTTTAAGGGGCTTGGTATTGAGGGGATGGTCCCCCTTGTCCTTGAGATGATGAAGATTGCCCTTGGAATCGGTTTTGAGGAGGAGCTTGATATCCTTGACCACGATTTTGATATGGTGGTTGGCCTTGATATTGTCGATTCCCTTGAAAATTTTGTGGATATCCTTGTTGACCCATGTATTGCACATCTTCCATATGTCTCATTTGAGGATCTTCTTGCACAAAGGATAAATGATTATCTCTTGTTTGAGATAAAACATTCACCTTTTCAATGAGTGTAGTCATCATTGCTTTTATGCTCTCATTAGCATCCACTTGAGCTACCCGATTTTGTGCTCCACGGTCTACTCTCATCTTGAAAGTATTGCTTGATATCCCCTCTATTATGTCATTGATCTCTTCCACCGATTTCATCCAAATTGAACCCCTCGCACAAGCATCAATGTGGTGTTGATCTTCCAATCGTAACCCACCAACGAACCAACAAGTTGTTTGTTCTATTGGGAAACCATGATGGGGGCATATGATGAGAAGACTCGTAAACCTTTCCCATGCTTCTTTGATTCCCTCATTTGGACCTTGTTTGAACGTCGAGATCTTTTGCTTGGCTTCCATCGTCTTTGAAGGAGGGTAGTACTTCAATAGAAATCTCTTCTTTAAATCTTCCCACGTCCTCACTTCTCCGGCGGGAATGCTTGATTGTAGCCAAGCTTTTGCTTTCCCCGACAATGTGAACGGAAATAGCCTCATCTTTTTAGCATCTTCCGACACTCCATTTTGCTTGAGAGTGTCGGCTATCTCCAAGAATTGAGCAAGATGTTCATTCGGGTCTTCCTCAAATCCTTCCTCCGTCCTTCCTTCAAATTGTCTCTCCCTCAACATCCTTAATAAAGAGGCGCTAATCTCGAAGTTGTTTGCCTCAACCCTTGGTCTTGGCAACCCATCGTAATGCTCCCTAGGTTGAGGCTCAAAATATTCCCTCATTGGCCTTCCATGGTATACACGTTGAGGTTCTTCTATATGTTGAGGTGGAGGAACGTATTCTTCTTGAATTTGTTGAGGTGGAGGATATTGGTAAAGTGGAGGATATGGGTGTTGATGGAGTGGATATGGATGAGGTGGAGGTGGAGGTGGTGGATAGTAGACTTGTTGTGGAGGTGGATAAGGGTAAGGATTGTATCCTTGATATGGAAGGTGGTTTTGGGGTGGATATTGTGGATTGGGAACTTGGAGATTTGGTGGTGGGTTTGGGTTTTGAGGTGGATTCCCTCCAACTTGATTTCCAACTTGATGATTCTCTCTTTGAAGCTCATCTTCTCCATTTGGTGGAGGATTCATCTCTTCAATGTTTTCCATCTCAAGTGGTTCTTCTATGACTCTTTGACGGTTTCTACTTCGATTCCTTCTTCTTGCGTGTGCCTCGATCTCAAGGTCTAACGGTTCAAGGTTTCCTCCACGTGATCTTGTGATCATGCACCTACAAAAGGAAAATGTCAAAGCCCACAAAGATGAATAAAAACAAAATAACAAAAAGAAATGCTACTATCAATAACACTCAACAAACTCTAAGTTTCACTAATAACACTCGCTTAAATCCCCGGCAGCGGCGCCATTGACTTGTTCGTATTTTTGGATAAGTTTTTCCCAAGTATATTTTCATTCCAAGGACTTAATTGAGTGTCAATGAATCCCTAAAGTTGCAAGTTATCATGCCATTGTAGTAACTAAACTTGTTTGTTTCAATTTTCGGGAATTTAAAAACACAAATATGAAACTAGTTTATGCTAAACAAAAAGAAATGAAAAAAAGCAACAACAAGATATCTAACTTCCTTTCGAAAGTGCAAGGTGAGAAGGTAATGCCTCGGGTGTATCCATTTTGTAGGTTGTGTGGTGAATTATTGGGCAAAAATACACAAATTAAACCTAATGCATTGGGTAGAGCTAAAGGCTATCACTCGTGTGTGTCGACCAATCCCTTGTGAGGCCTAGGTGAACACGTGCATTAACTAGCAATTATATCGTCTAATCAATGTCATAAGATCTTAGGATAGTGTCTCATAAACACGTTCAACACGGTTACTAATGTTTATGAGACGCCCTTTCACTAATCTAATAGACGACCTCTAATCGACTAGTGTCTAGTGTCGTCTATCTAAGCAACTAACCCCCGGTCGGTGTAGCTAATTACTATGTTAATTCTAATCGATTAATTCAAGCTCATACACACATTCCTAATCATGCAACCCAATACGGTCGTTGAAATCGACACAACTAAGAATGCTAGCTAATAGGGTGAATTAACCAATTGAATCATGCAAATTACCACACTAGAAGCAAATACACCCAATTCCTAAGCTAATCATGCAATTAATCCATTATTACACCACTTAACCACCAAAACTTCAACACCCTAGGCAATTAAGACTTAGCCCATGGTTTTAAGATAGAAATCCATGGCTAGAATGTAAGAAATCACAAGTTCCATAACAATTAAGAAATCAAATGCAAGAAATAAGAGAATTGGGAAATTGAAATGAGAATTAAAGAGATATCACCTTAAAACTTGAAATGTAGCTACAAACTTCAATTACTTACAAAGCCCAATGGAAATCTTCACTTGAATTGTTAAAATAAACAAGAATCTAAGCTACCTATGAAACATATTTATGGCCTTGCCCGGGTTGAAACCACCCGGCCGGGTGGGTTTCACCCGGGCCAAATACGAAAGTGATGAAAATCTGCCCTTGCCCGGGTTGAAGTGACCCGGCCGGGTCGGATTCTACCCGGCCGGGTGGGATTCTACCCGGCCATGTGGTTTTTCGTTTCGTTGTATCTCGAGCTTCCGACCTCCGATTGACTCGATTCTTTTTTTCATTCCACTCCGTTTTTCGAGACGAATCCAACGGTGCACTCGTCTTCCTGATCCAGTAAGGTATGGTTGGTGTTTTGCTCCAAATTCCATCGTATTTCCTATAAAATCGACAAAACACAACTTTTCTCTCATTTTGGCTCAAACAATCATAATCAATGCATAAATCAATGAAATCAACATCAAATGAGCTTCAAATATGCATCTAAATCGTGTAAATTCCACCCGAATCAAATTTGCATTGTACCTAGCTCAAAATCTTGTCTTTCATGAGCATACTAAGCATATTGAGGTGCAGAGATGGTGCCACAATGGGGCCAGGGGGGCCAGTGGCCCCCACCAATTTATATATATATATATATATATATGATAAATATTTTATACTCCAATAATTATATATATTATGTGGTAATAGTTATTTTCATCATAAATATATATAAAAATATTATTTTTATTTTGAGACATACATATTAAGTATAGACAATAATATAGATTGATGATGTATTTGAGATTAATATCTAAATTTTTGCTGAGAATCGTGAAAATGTTCTTAAAATTAAACAATTTGTTTTTTTTTTTTAAATTTAGTTTAGTGTTTTAAATTTTTTATCCATCTATATTTAAAAGTATTTTATTGTATGAATTATAGAATATTGGAACAAATTAATGTATTAATTAAAAGACATTTACAATCGAAGAAGAAATAAAATGTTTTTTAAATTTAATATTTTAGCAATTTTTAAATTGTTTTGCATCATGTTGAATTGATCTATCAAAATTAACTTCAAAATAAAATGAAAGTAAACTTGTTCAATTTAATTTAATGAAATGTATTGGTAATTTTATCATGTAAAATTTTGATGAGTATAAACATATTATTTTATCTTTAAAGTAATGTTTTCGGGCTCCGTCACTGTTGAGGTGGATTGTCATTTTATACGGGATGTTGTTCATGATGGTACGATTAGCCCTTCCCATATTTCTACGCAGTCAGTTGACAGACATTTTCACGAAAGTATTGGGGAAACGACATTTTAATTTTTTTCACAAGTTGGGCATTTGTGATTTGCATGCTCCAATTTGAAGGGTGGTATTGGGATTATATTTGTATAGAATTTAGGGCATGTTATTAAGTAATATTATGGACCTCTTAGTAGTATAGATTTAGTCAGCCCATGTAATTAGTATATTAATCCTTGTATGGCGAGATTTACATTCTTCACGGGACAAATTTTCGAGAATGTTGGATAAATTTTGTTTCCTACATTTTTCAACCCAATTCAAGACCGTGTGCTCAACTTTATGAATGACTTGTATAATTAATAATACTACTAGTATTTAAGAATGACTGAAAATATCAAAATAGGTCTACATGATTTGTAATTTGGTGCAAATTTTCAAGAATGTAGGATAACTTTTGTTTAGTACAAAATTTTCAACAAAATATGTTGTACATTTTTCAACACAATTCAACTCTTAGAAATAAGCCACCATCTAACAAAAAAGCAGTCACTTCCGAAGGAGAGAGGGTCATTCCATAATCCATATTTATATAACATTGATAAAACTTTCAAAACTCACCATATTTTGCAACTTTTTTGCACTAATATGATAAAAAAAATTATTATGCATTTGTTGCACCGTGCAACTTAATTAATTGTATCTTAAAAAAATAGTGAGCACGAACAAAAAAAAAAAAATTTAAACTAGTGAGCTTGAGTCGGTGTATTCATAGCAAATGAAACAGAGACTCGGGATCCAATTCTCTTCTTGTACAGGAGGGCAACTCTTGGATTACACACATGGCAGGAAGATATTCAAATTATTTTGTTGGACATAATTTTGTGTTCTCTAACTCTAAAGATTTCTTTTTAAATATAAAATCATATACTGTACTATCTAAAGTGAATCACTAAAATCACTACCAAAGTCATCAACTTCAGTGTACTTATTTTATAAATTATGACATTACTTACAACAGGGAATGCTTGGATACATATATGAACATTGTGATCTTGTTACCCTTGCTTGAAAACGTAATAAACTGGTAACTTACAACCATTACATGGTGAAAGCAAATCAAAACCCTGAATCACTCAGGTTGATGCTTCACTACACCATTTGATTTTGCCATAATATCTTCTATTAGCAATGTGATGTTTCTTTGAGAAGAACCCCCTTGTGCAATTGCTCTTTTCGCCTTTTCTCGAAGCTCTCTAGCCCTTCTTCTCCTCTCTCTACCTTCTTCTCCTTCATCCATCAACACCTCCAAAGCTTTCTTCACATCATCCTTCTTCACCACCACCCCAACCTTCTCCTCATCTCCCCACTTAACCGCCACTTCCGCCCCAATGCTCACTCCTATTCCCAGTAGCTGAACCACTAGCTTCTCGTTACAAAATTGATCAGCAAAAAACGGCCATGTTACCATCGGGATGCCAGCTGATATCCCTTCTAGAGTCGAATTCCATCCACAATGAGTCAAGAATCCTCCCGTGGAGGGGTGTGAAAGGATCAGAACTTGTGGAGCCCAACCACGAATCACAAAGCATCTGTCCTTAGTCCTATCAGTGAAACCATTCTCCGAAAACCATTCCTCCAATGCATCTAATTTGCCCCCTCCTAACGCCCAAATGAAAGGTCGGTTCGATGATTCCAAACCAAGTGCAAGCTCGATCATCTGTTCTCGTGTTAATCGGGCTAAAGAGCCAAGACTCGCGTAAATTACTGATCCGGGCTCGTGTAGATCGAGCCATTTCAAGCAATCTTGCACGTCAATCACTGCTTTGTTGCCTCTCTCAGCTAAATCCAGGCTATCTATATTGCACAATGAAACAGGGCCAATACACCATACTTTTTCGCCTTTGACCTTGCTATACTCCTTCACATATTTGGGCTCCAATTCCTCGAAGCTATTAACCACCACGCCATAAGATGTCTTCTCCGCAGCTCTAATTTGGTCCGTAACATCTTTCAGAACAGCTGATTTTTTCTTCTGAGAACCATTGACCTGGCCTTTTCTGAGTAGGATCCGATCAGGGAGGTTAGGAACCTCAAAGGGATCCATATCTGAGTTCAAGGTATCAAGAATCTGGGAGGCCTTGATGTTGTGCCCGCACAAAAGGGAGAAACAGCAAGTTCCATGGAACACTATTCTTGGAATATGATACTTCTCAGCAATTTGTGTCGTCCAAGGCAAGCCCATGTCGGATATCAAGCAATTTGGCCTCGGTGACATATCGTCGAACACCTGAGCGACATCTTTCTGCAACATGTTGAGCGCAACGAAGAACTCTGTTCCCATTTCGAGGGAAGGAAGAGAGTCCAAATTCTCGCAACCTTCCGGTAACCCAGCTTCGACAGATGGAAAACGGGTCTGAATTAGCTGAATTCGCTGTCCGGATGTTACAGCACGATCGATTGTTGAAGCAAACCGGTCAGCGTTCTTGGGTGTGGTGATTATAGAAACCAGAGCACCTCGTTGTGCCAACAATTTGGCGATGTCTATGATGGGGATCATGTGTCCTGGAGCCATCAGAGGGAACAAGACGAAGTGAAGCTGTGGGGATAGAGCTGCCATGGCGATTATCTGAAGATATTTTTCGAGATTTAAGGAAGACGATGATGTAAAGTGGAGTAGTTCTTTTTAAATACGCAGCTGTGGGGATTGAGGGGCCATGAGGGTTTATAAGGTCTTGGCAAATTGACACTACTTTTAGCCCACGCAACAATGACTAATTCATTTCTTTATTTTATACTCCTACATAAATATTACTACAAGGTTGCGGTGTCATGACTTGCGGATCCAAAATTGCCGTTGTTGTGTTTGTGTAACTGTGTAAGTATTCTTTTCGTAGGATTTTTTTTTTTTTTTTGACATAAATCATCTTTCAATCTACGTTTTTGGTTTTTTATGGAATTTAAATATTTGTTGCAAAAAGAAGAAATGTTTAAAAGTTGTGATGAAGTCTAAATTTCACGAAAGGTTATTTGTTTATGCAAGTAACCTGTGTCCTGTTATGAAAACCAGTGGTGGCCCTAAGGGTGGGGCCTGAGGGGCGACCGCCCTGTGCCTCGAATTTTTAGGGGCCTATATATATATATATATATATATAATTAATATTTTTTAAAAGAAATTAAAAGGTAAAAAAAATATAATGAATCTGAATATCTAATCTAATTAAAATTTACAATAATATTACAACAGTAACATATTAAATATGAATTTATTATGCACTCTTTCTCGAAAATGACCATATCAATTACCCTAATGAGTCAAGGCCCAATATCTAATTAAATGCACAGTAGGCACTAGGCAAGCGTATGTAGAACAGTATAGGAGTAGTGCCTATAAATTAAATTGTCGCGTGTGATCCACAATCACGGTTATATATTTTTTTTTATTATTTTAGTTTCTTTTATCTCTTTTTCTCTATATTTACTTTATTG
The DNA here is from genome assembly GCA_963675135.1 of Galeopsis tetrahit. Classification (NCBI taxonomy): domain Eukaryota; kingdom Viridiplantae; phylum Streptophyta; class Magnoliopsida; order Lamiales; family Lamiaceae; genus Galeopsis; species Galeopsis tetrahit. The sequence goes on along the minus strand of OY776129.1, from coordinate 65,932,755 downwards.
TTGTTGTTGATATTGCTATTGCTGCCTCAAAAATAAATAAATTTGAACAATTGCAAACATATGATACTAATATTTTTGGATTTTTATTTGATTCAAATAAATTAAAATCTTTGGATAATAATAAATTAAAAGAATGTTGTGAGAATTTATGGAATACTTTGAAACATGACAACTATTTAGATATTGATTCAAATGATTTATTTTCTGAACTAAAAGTGTTGGAAGTTACTTTATCAACAAAAAAAATGGCTATTGAGATTCTTGAATTTGTAAATGCTTTGGGTTGCTATCCTAATGTCTTAATTGCTTATAGAAAAATTATTGACTATTCTTGTCACCGCGACATCAGTTGAAAAAAAGTTTTTTCTAAATTAAAAATGTTAAAAACATATATACGATTCACTATGTCACAAGAAAGATTTAATGGTCCTTAAAAAAAAAAGATTAAATGCAGTAACAACTTTATGTATTGAAAAATATATGTTAGAACAAATTAACTATGAAGATATTATTGATGAATTTGCTTCTCAAAATGCTAGAAGAAGCCATTTTAAATAATTTATTTTTAAACGTTGGTTCATTAATTTTTAATATGTGCATACATATTTCATTTATTTTATTTGATGTTGTTTAGAGAAGGGGCCCAATTTTCTAGTTCGCTCCAGACCCACAAAATCTCAGGACCAGCTCTGATGAAAACAAGCTTTCTGCCAACTGAATGGTAATTTGTAACAATAATATGTCTTGCACAAAAGAACAAAGATACTCCCTCCGTCCCAAGATTTTTTACACACTTTGACCGGCACGGAAATTAAGAAAATGGAATAAAGTGATGTGTAAAGTAAAATAAAAGAGGGGTATTATTGGTAATTCATTATGTAAGTTGTTTCCTTTTTTGGAGTGTGTAAAAACTGTTGGGACGCCCATTAAAGAAAGTGTGTAAAAAATCTTGGGACGGAGGGAGTATTAGTTAAGAATTCTAGAAATAACTCCATATAATGGAGGTTCATCCCTGGAGAATGAGCATTACAAATTGACAGAGACAACAGAAACAGAAAAAAAAAGTATAACAGCAACTATGTATAGTGTGGTGACTGGTGAACTAAATCCCAGATAACCAAAAGTTTAATACTACAGTACGTTGAAGAACACAAAAGTTGCCAAGGCATTAAAGAGAAAAAAATTAAAGCAGTAAATACTACAGTATGTTGAAGAACACAAAAGTTGCCTTATTTTTTTTTGGCGTGTCATTACAGAGAGATTTAGAGAATCGATCCTATTAGGAGTAGGACTCTCTACAGCAGACGATCGTGCTTGTCAAGAAAGGCAATTGCAGACTCACTGCACTACAATTTCTGAAGAATTTGCTTCATAAGGTTTGCAGATTGGCCTTCTGCATGATCACATCTTGTATGAGGTGTGTCATGTTGAGGTAAGATGAGCCCCCTTCTTCAACGGCACTTTTCGCCATTTCCCCCAGCTTCCGAGCTCTCTCTCGCCTCTCTCTTCCTTCTTCTCCTCCATCCATCATCTTGTCAATTACCATCTTTATATCTTCACTCTTCACCTGCACTCCCACACTTTCTTCCTGTCCTATCATCACAGGCACTTCAACACCTACTCTTATTCCTGTCTTGATTACATTCACTATCAACTTTTCGTTGCAGAATTGCTCTGCAAATACAGGCCATGTAATCATTGGCAGGCCAGCTGTTACTCCTTCAAGCGTCGAGTTCCATCCACAATGTGTTACAAAGGCTCCCACTGATGGATGCGAGAGTATTAGCACTTGAGGCGCCCACCCCTGGATCAAAACTCCCCTTCCCTTGACTCTTTCCTCAAATTTATCTTCTGAAAGCCACGCTTTCAACTCATCTGATGCATCTCTAATCACCCAAATGATTAGAAGCTTCCAGGCCTAACCCAAGCTCCATCAGCTGTGATGTGGATAGGCGCGATAAGCTTCCAAGGCAAACGTAGATGACAGAGTTTGAATCAAGCCATTTCAAGCACTGGTGCTTCTCAATTGAGGCCTTGTTGCCTCTCTCAGCCTTGTCCAAATCGTCTTTGTTGCATAACGAAACAGGACCAATACACCACACCTTTTTTCCTTTGGCTTTTATGTATTTTTGGACATATGCAGGTTCCAACTCTTCAAAGGTATTTACCACCGTCCCAAACGCTTGTTCCTCGGAATCATCGAGCATCTCTTAGCCCAATCACAAGTGCCTACCATCTGTGCTTTGGTGATTTCGATTGTATCAGGAATGACAAAGTAGTCAGTGTTTGAAGTTAAGGCTTCGAAAGCTTTCCAAGTTGCCATGATGTGGAAGCACAACAGAGAGAAACAACTAGTCCCGTGAAACATAAGTCTTGGAATATGCAATTTGAGAGCCAAATCAGTGGCCCATGGAATACACATATCAGCTATCAAGCAGGTGGGCGATGGCTGGAGCGTTTGAAGCAGTTGGTCGACCTGCTCCCTTAGCATGTAAAGAGCGTTGAACCAATCATCTATTGAAGTGAGCATATCCAAATTCTCGGATCCTTGTGGAAGGCCGGCTGCAGCACAAGGTAATTTGAGGTGGAAAACACGAATAGTGAGGCCAGAGTCGATTGCACGATCGAGCACTCTTTTAACTCTGTTTTCGTTGTGGGGAGTGAGTAGGAGGGTAACAAGGACTCCACGGGTGGCAAGCAATCTGGCTATGTCCACCATGGGAATAAAATGGCCTTGCGCCAAGAATGGAAAAAGAACAAAATGAGGTGGGGGGTTTCCATGGATGAGCATTGTAACTGAATGATGAGAGTTTATCAAACAAGTGATGGTTTATGAATGGAAGCGGTTAGTTTAAATCATGGGCTCAGAAGGTTCTAATATCTGGATGTTAGCTAGCTGGTGATGATGTATGAGCCTACGTCAGATACTCATCTTGTAGCCCAAGTTTTGTGGCAGCAAAAGTGAAGTTGGAGTTGTGGAGTATCTTTACTGGTCTCTCTCTTTCTGCCACTCTGATTTTTTTACATGTGAAACAAAACAAACAAGATAAAATAGATGCTTCGAGGAGGATATGACAAATTTCCAGCGGGAAAACAAATCTATGTACTAGCAGGATTTTTTTTATTTTGTCAGTCTAGAAACAGCCATTTGAAACGTTGTTGTTGTCCTGCAATAGGATACGTTCATGAAACTACTTGAAAGGGTCATAAGTATTCTATTAGGGTGTTTTAGCAAATTAGGATGTTTTAATTTGAATGTTTCTATTTAAATTAATCTTCTTCTTTTTTTAGTATTCTATTAGGGTGTTTTTAGCAAATTAGGATGTTTTAATTTGAATACTTCTATTTAAATTAATAATCTAGAATTTATAATTTTAAAGTTGAACTAAGTATGCATGTACCTGATTCTAGTTTATCACTAATATATTATCCATTGACAAAGTGGGATAGCTCAAGTGGTTAGAGCACCACTACCTAGGCCACAGGTCCTGGGTTCGAGTCATGGGGAGGGGAAAAAAGGGATGGGGGTATTTAACTTGTAATAAAAAAAAAAAAAAAAAAACTAATATATTATCCATTCAAAAAAAATTATCAATCATTCAACATCTACTTTTTATAAATTTTACAATCACTTACCATTTTACTATTAAGCAGTTTTTTCCAAAACCACTAAAATAGATGTAATTTTTTGCAAACACCCCTCATGTACAAAGGAAAATAGGATCCCCAAAGCCTACCTAAAATCTTGTCATATTAAAGTGTTACTCCCTCCGTTTCATAAAGTTTGTCACATAGAAAACATATTTTTTTAACACATTTATCCCTCATTAATTTTCCTCTCTCCCATGGACCTTTCATTTATATCACATTCTTACCTTTTGAAAGAAAATGAATCATTAATATGTTGTCAGAGTCTTGTATGTACTCAAGTACACCGTGTACTAGAGTAGACTTTGACTAGTCAAATGTTGACCGTTGACTGGTCAATGGTCAAACTTTGACTTTTTTTTCGATTTTTTTTTTATTTTTTTAAAAAAAAGTGTATGTTATTATAACTAAAAAGTGTATTTTTATTTTTTTAATGAAAAGTGTATGTTACTATATTAATGAAAAGTGTATATTATTATAATTGAAAAGTGTATGATATTATAACTGAAAAGTGTATGTTATTATAACTGAAAAGTGTATGTTATATTAATGAAAAGTGTATGTTATTATAACTGCAAAGTGTATGATCTATTTAATGAAAAGTGTATGTTATTATAACTAAAAAGTGTATGTTCTATTAATGAAAAGTGTAAGTTATATATTAATGAAAAGTGTATATTATTATAATTGAAAAGTGTATGATATTATAACTGAAAAAGTGTAAGCTTTTTTTAAAAAAAATTATTATTAATTTTACACTTGACTTGTTCGTATTTTTGGATAAGTTTTTTCAAGTATATTTTCGTTCCAAGGACTTAATTGAGTATCAATGAATCCCTAAAGTTGCAAGTTATCATGCTATTGTAGTAACTGAGCTTGTTTGTTTGGATTTTCGGGAATAAGAACAAAGATATTAAACTAAATTAACTAAAGTAATAAGTAATAGTGACTAGAAATAGTGAACTAACTAACTTTCTTTTGAAAAGTGCAAGAGAAGTGTATTGCCTCGGGTGTTTCCGTTTTGTTAGGAATAAAAGAACTAGTGAAACAATTACATGAGTTAGATATGAATTCGGATTAAGCTAAAGGCTATCACATAAGTGTGCAAACCCCCTCGAAAGGCATAGGCGAACATCGTGCATTGATTAGCAATTATAGGATCTAACCAAATACCATAAGCTCCTAGGATAGTGTTTCATAAGCACTTTCAACACGGTTACTAATGCTTATGAAACGCCCTCTCACCAAACTCCTAGACAACCTATATTCGTTTAGTGTCTAAAGTTGTCGGTCTAGCCATTAACCTCCTCTCGGTTAGCTAATTACTAATTAACTTCTATTCAATTGACCAAAGCTCACACTCACACCCCAATCATGCAAACTCAACTCTCGTTGCAATCAACACAATCGAAAATGCTAGCTAATAGGGTTGATCAATCAAATGAATCAAACACAATACAACTCTAGAAACATTTACACCCAAATCCTAAGTGAATCATGCAACTACTTCACAATTACACTAAATTCCCATCAAAACATCCACACCCAAGGCAATTGGGGATTAGCCCATGGTTCTAGAAGAGAATCCCATGGCTACAACACAAAATAACATAAAGCCCATGCTAATTGATAAAGAAATTTCAAGATAGAAAGTAATTACCAAATTGAAACTTAAAATTGAGAGATATCACCTTGATGATGGATTTGTAGCTACAATATGATGAAATAAGCAAAACCCACTTACAATCCTTGATTGAAAACACCAAATTAACTAAATTCTAAGTTAATCCATGGAAAACTAGAAGAAAACTATCTCAAAAATCTATCACTATGTGTAACTATGTGTAGAGCCTTCTCAAGGTGTGGAATCCCCTTTCAAAAACGAACTTTGGGCCTTATATACTCTTCCAAAAGTGCTTGGCATGTGCCCTAAGGTAGAAACACGATTTTAGGCGAAAATAAGAGGGCACACGGCCGAATAGGGTAGCTCGGCCGAGTCGGGCACTTCCAAAAGCGTGTTTTCCATTTTTGTTCACTCAGCAGCTCGGCCGGATGCTGTAGCTCGGCCGAGTCGGGCCGTAGAATGCATTGCCCTCTTTTTCAGGCAACTCGGCCGGATGGCGTAGCTCGGCCGAGTTACCAATCGTTCCAAATTCTGCATTTCCATTCCACTCGGCCGGATTGGAGAGCTCGGCCGAATTACCAATCTTTTCCACTCGGCCGGATTGGAGAGCTCGGCCGAATTACCAATCTTTTCCACTCGGCCGGATTGGAGAGCTCGGCCGGATTGTCCGTCATTCCAGATTCTGGATCAAGATTCCACTCGGCCGGATTGGAGAGCTCGGCCGGATTGCAAGATGTTCCAGATTCTGGACTCTTTTTCCACTCGGCCGAGTTGGGAGCTCGGCCGGATTGCACTCCGAACTTGTTTCGTGAATAACTTTTGCTTCCGACCTCCAAACGACTTGATTCTTTTGGCCATTCCACTCTGTTTTTCGAGACGAACCCAATGGTCAGCTTCTCTTCTTGATCCAGTGAAGTATGGTATGTGTTTTGCTTCTAAAATCCATCGTTTTTCCTACAAAATCGACAAAACACTACCTTTCTCTTATTTTGATCAAAACAATGATAATCAACCAATAATTCAATGAAATAAACATCAAATGAGCTTCAAATATGCATCTAAATCGTGTAAATTACACCCGAATCAACGTTTTATACAATGACTTTTGTTAAGTATTTTGTTATTTATCCTATATATACTTAATATTTTCTATATAGCTGGACTCAAGTACACCGTGTACTTGAGTACACAGCAGCCCTACCCTAATATGTTTCTAATTAAAGGTGATATGGTAATAATTACATAAGGGTAGTTTAGGAAAATAAGTGGTAAAAATAGGAAAAGCGATAAACTTTTTTAAACAAAAATAAAGACCAAATGCGACAAACTTTATGAAACGGAGGGAGTAGTGTTTTATTTTAATCTTAAGATAATTAAGAATAAAAAAATAATTATTGGTTGAACAATAATAGAATTGTCAAAGAGAAATGACTATAATATAAAAGTGGAGATAGTTAATTAAAATGGTGCAATTTATTAAATTAATTCGAAATATTATGAGTCTATGACTGCAAGTACTAGTTACCATTCTTATTTAATAATTGAATTTTTTTAGAGGAGCAGAGCCTTCTCTTCACTTCTAGAACTAATTGGGCAAAACCTAGAGATGACTTGGACTTAAATTAAAAAACCAGATACATAATTATGAATAAAAACAAGAATGCAAAATACTTTGGATAATTATATGCCCGCCCCACCCTCTCCTTTCCTGATTTGTTTGGGCCAGCAAAAGAAAAATGAGTGTACACCATTGACTAGTAATAATCAAGATTTTTGGACAATGTTAAAGCAAGAGGTGAATGGTTTGATAAAGACATCTTTTAAAGAACTCGGAAGCCACCTAAATTTAGTGAACAAAATTTCACCTCTAACTTCAAGTTTTGCATACAAATTGCTTGCTATTAAAAAGATTGACTAGCATAATATTTCATGCTTTACGACATTGTTGGTATTTGGAATTCCACGACGCTACGAAACAGTACACTGTGTAACCAGAATAAAAATAAGGAAAGCTGAATACTTCAACTTCAACAGGCAATCATGCTTGTCAAGAATGGCTATTGCAGACTCATTTACTGAAGTGAATTTGGTTCATCAGACTTTGTAAGGTTCGCGGATTGTTCATCATGCTGCACGATCACATCTTGTATGAGGTGTGTCATGTTGAGGTAAGATGACCCCCCTTGTTTAACTGCTCTCTCCGCCAAATCCCTCAGCTCTCGAGCTCTCTTTCTCCTCTCCGTTCCTTCTTCTCCTTGTTCCATCACCTTCTCAATTGCCATCTTTATATCCTCACTCTTCACCTGCACTCCCACGCTTTCTTCCTGTCCTATCATCACTGGCACTTCCACGCCTACACTTATCCCGGTCTTGATTACATTCACAATGAACTTTTCGTTGCAGAATTGTTCTGCAAATACTGGCCATGTTATCATAGGCAGGCCAGCTGTTACTCCTTCAAGCGTTGAGTTCCATCCACAATGTGTTACAAAGGCTCCCACTGATGGATGGGAGAGTATTAGCACTTGCGGCGCCCACCCCTGAATCACAAGCCCCCTGCCCTTGCATCTTTCCTCAAATTTATCTTGTGAAAGCCATGCTTTCAACTCATCTGATGCATTTCTGATCACCCAAATGAAAGGGCGATTTGATGCGTCCAAGCCTAAGCCAAGCTCTATCAGCTGCGAAGTGGATAGGCGCGATAAGCTTCCAAGGCAAACGTAGATGACAGAGTTTGGTTCATGTGAATCGAGCCATTTTAAGCAGTGGTGCTGATCAATTGAGGCCTTGTTGCCTCTCTCAGCTTTGTCTGAATCATCTTTGTTGCATAACGAAACAGGACCAATACACCACACCTTTTTGCCTCTAGCTTGGATGTACCTTTGAACATACTCAGGTTCGAGTTCTTGAAAGGTATTAGCCACAGTCCCAAACGCTTGATCCTCCGACTCGGACATCTCTACACGAATCTTAACCCACTCTGGAGTGGGTTCATCAGTAGTGCCCATCATCTGAGATTTGGTGATTTGGATTGTATCAGGAATGTCAGGAATCTCAAAGTATTCAGTAGAAGAAGTTATATCTTTGATATGTTTTGAAGTTGCTAGAATGCGAATGCAGAGGAGAGAGAAGCAGCTAGTCCCGTGAAACACGAGTCTAGGAATATGGAAGTTGAGAGCCAGATTAGTAGCCCATGGATAACACATGTCAGCAATCAAGCAGGTGGGAGATGGCTGGAGCTCCTCAAGTAATTCTTGGACATGCTCCTTCAGCATGGAAATTGCGTTGAAAAGCTTCATCCAATAATCTAATGAAGGAAGCATATCAAAATTATCCCACTCTTGTGGAAGCCCGGATGCAGCTAAAGGAATTTTGAGGTGGCAGACACGAATAGTGAGGCCAGAATCGAGTGCACGATCAATCACTCGTTTAACTCTGTTGTGGTTTTGGGGAGTGAGTAGGATGGTGACAAGGACTCCTCGGGCGGCAAGCAATCTGGCTATGTCCACCATGGGAATCAAATGGCCTTGGGCCAAGAAAGGGAGAAGAACAAAGTGGGGTGGCTTTCCATTGATGAGCATTTTAAGAGCTAGGAAATGAGCTGGGGCTTATGTTTTGTGTTGATTGTGGGAATGGAGGTGGGGAGTTTAAATGATGGATGATGGAAGCTTCTAATTTCGGGCAGTTAGGTGATGAGTTAGGAGCTTACATCATCATCATCATATATAGTGGTAGCTAGCTCGTGGATAAGTCTGATGAGGAGTTTTAAGGAGGATTTTTTGTGGCCCATCTCTATCTTTCCTTTTTGAAAAGCTCTCTCAGCCTTTGATATGTGTGAAAATAACAAGATAGAATGAATAGATGGTTCCAGGAGATGACAAATTTCCAGGATGCAGCCAACCTAGTCCTTCCTGCTATATACATACGTACTAACATGATCTTCTTTATTTTTTACTTTTCAATGGTTCCAATCAGAGTTCCAAATGAGTGAATGACTAGGCAAAATAAATGATTGAAAATTCTTCTTATTCTTTTATCATATTTTGTACATAATTAATTCTTAAACTCTGTGTAAATAAAATTATTCGATTAATTCAATTATAGTCGCATTATTTTCTTATAAAATATTTCAAATTTGTGATTATAATTAATTAGAAAATATATTTAGGGTGTACAAGTAACCAAACAGTTTGTTAGAAAAAATTAATGCTTGTGATTACTACTTAATTAGGAAAACAAGAAACCATAAACTGAGGCATCTAAATGAAATATACTCCAATAATTAATGAAGAGGAAGTAGAATTTGAGAAGAATTTGGTTCTTCATCTAAGTGTGTAAGATTTGCAGATTGGTCTGCAAGCTTGGCCTGCTGCATGATGACATCTTGTATCAACTGTGTCATATTGTTGTGAGACGAGCCCCCTTCTTCGACGGCACTTTTCGCCATTTCCCCAAGCTTCCGAGCTCTCTCTCTTCTTCCTTCTTCTCCTTGTTCCATCACTTTGTCAATTGCCATCTTTATGTCCTCACTCTTCACCTGCACTCCCACACTTTCTTCCAGCCCTATCATCACTGGTACTTCAACACCAACTCTTACCCCCGTCTTTATAACATTAACAATCAACTTTTCATTGTGGAATTGGTCTCCAAACACAGGCCATGCTATCAAAGGCAGGCCAGCTGCTACTCCTTCAAGCGACGAGTTCCACCCACAATGCGTTAAAAATGCTCCCACTGATGGATGAGAGAGTATTAGCATTTGAGGCGCCCACCCCTGAATCACAAGCCCCCTTCCACTGCTTCTTTCTTCAAGCCATGCTTTCAACTCATCTGAAGCATTTTTGATCACCCAAATGAAGGGGCGTTTGGAAGCTTCCAGGCCTAAACCAAGCTCCATCAGCTGCCCCGTGGATAGGCGTGTTAAGCTTCCAAGGCAAGCGTAGATGACAGAGCTCGGTTCATGTGAATCGAGCCATTTCAAGCACTTTTGCTGGTCAATTGAGGCCGTGTTGCCTCTTTCAGCCTTGTCAGAATCATCTTTGTTGCATAAGGAAACCGGGCCAATACACCACACCTTTTTGCCTTTGGCTTTGATGCACCTTTTGACATATTCGGGTTCCAGCTCTTGAAAAGTGTTAACCACAATCCCAAACGCTTGTTCCTCCGACTCGAACAAATCTCCTTGTAGCTTAAGCCACTCTGGAGTGATTTCTTCTGAATTTCCTAACATCTGAGCTTTGGTGATTTGGATTTCATCAGGAATGTCGGGAATCACAAAGTAGTCGTTGTTAGAAGTTACAGCCTCGAAGTTTTTAGAAGTTGACAACATGTGGATGCATAGATGAGAGAAGCAACTTGTCCCTAGAAACACAATTCTGGGAATATGCAATTTGAGAGCCAAATTAGTGGCCCATGTATAGCACATATCTGCTATAAAGCAGGTTGGCGATGGCTGGAGCTCCTGAAGCAATTCTTGGACATGGTCTTGTATCATGGAAATAGCGTAGAAAAGCTTCATCCAGTGATCCATTGAAGGGAGCATATCGAAATTATCCCACTCTTGTGGAAGCCCTGCCTCAGCCAAAGGAATTTTGATGTGGACGACACGAATAGTGAGTCCAGAGTGGATTGCACGATTGATGACTCTTTTAACTCTGTTGTGGTTTGGGGGAGTGAGTAGGATGGTGACGACAACTCCTCGGGCGGCGAGCAATCTGGCTATGTCCACCATGGGAATCATATGGCCTTGGGCCAATAAAGGAAGAAGAACAAAATGAGGTGGCTTGAGCATTTCTTCAACTCTTTTGTGTTACTACTAGTGTAAGGATGGGAGGATAGGAGGTGTTGGTTTATGGATGGAAGAGAGTGTAAACCTTAAATGCTTGATCGGAAGCTTCCATTTCAATATATCTTGTCCTGTCCATAGATGGTCATGTAGTAAACAAACAAGATATTTTGGAAAGAGCTAGGAAAGGGAGGAGGATACAATGAATTTCCTTCGCATCCACAACTTGCTGATAGGGTAGTAGGACCTCCTCTTCTACAACTTATTCCGCAAAACTTCAATTATCAATCATAAAAATGAAATAAATTCATTCAATCATATCAAAACGAAAGCATTGATTATATATAGTATTAGTATAATACTTCATCCGTCCACGAGATGTAGTTTCATTTGTCTTATATTCTCTGTCCACAAAATGTAGTTTCACACACTTTATCATCACCTTTTATTCATCACTTAATTACTCAAATTGTCATCAATTTTATTCAACAATGAACTTTACCATACCCAACACAAAACAAGTTAGAATATAATGCAAATAAAATTTTAGTAATAGTGATAGTTAACATGATGTCATTGCGTATGATAATTTATTTTGTACTTATATGTCATATTATTGTTCCGATTGTCCACTCGTGAATTCATGATTGAGGTTGTCAATTATATACATTCAAAAAAATGGGGCTGCGGAATAAACGGTCCGAACTAAAAGGGACCCGAGTTTAAATTAAACTTCAATTACTCAGCTCTAACCTTACTTTTTATTAGGGGTGTGCACGGTTCGGTTTGGTTAACCAAACCGCCTGTAAATCGTAAATCAAATTATAAATCGTTCTTTTTTTTCAAAACCGTAAATCAAACCGTATTTATAAAAACCGTTCGGTTTGAAACCATAATATTTTGGGCGATTTTGACCGAACCGTAGTTTTGCTCATTTTTTTTCCTATACACAATAATTAATAAAAATGTAAAACACAATCTCAATAGAATAGACAAAATGAAATTCCAATAATCCAAAATTTAATTCGAATAGACGAAATGCTATTACAACGTTCACAAACTAGTTGTTAAAAAATAACTATATAACCACAAAAATAAACAACAAACTTTTGTCTTCTTCGAGATTTCAGATTGAGTGAGACTGTGAGAGGCTGAGAACGTCATGCACGTAGAGGCGCTAAATACTAAATAGAAGAGAATGGGTAGGGTTTCTGGCTTTGGGCAATTGGGCTTGCCGACTTAAAAAATGTCTTGGGTTTACCAATTTACGGATTATATAATATAGAGACTATAAATCTATAATATATATATAAAATAAGTTCGGTTTGGTTCGGTTTTCATTAGTGAAAATCGTAAACCAAATCATACTAAAAAAAAAAAATTCTAAAAATCGTAAATCGAATCGTAAATCAAAAACCGAACCATATTTAATGGTCTGGTTTGGTTCGATCGGTTTGATCGGTCTAAACCATACTTTGCACACCCCTAATCATTTCTAGGTATGGATAGAATAATAAATTTTCTAAATACACTAGTATTAATTAATTTTGGCAAGCATATTTTATTTAATCTTTCACAAAAAGTTATGAGAATTACTAAAAATAGATAATAACGTATGTGCACGTACCCTATATTTATTTATCCCTTAATAAATTGGCCCTTCTTAAAATGGCACAAAATAATTTTATTATTTTTAATTATGCATTTCAAATATCATAAAATTACATTAAAGGGTCATTATTTTTTCAACGTAAAAACTATTTTTTTATTCTCCTTAATTAATTAACTACTCCTTCCATCTCCGAAAAGTTTACGGGGATCTTAGGTATATGGTTTAAAAAAAAGTTTTGTGAACAGTGCAATCCCACTAAATCTTGTCAAATATTAATATCTCACACTGAATGACCACTTTAATTGGATTACTTAACTTACTCAAGGTGTTTGGATTATTGGATAAAATATAAATTTAATGTCAAATGTCAAAAATACCCTTTAACATTAATTTTTATATTATTTTCTTTTGAAAAATACATGAAAAGCAAGATCAACAATGTAATTTAATATATCACACTGAATGACCACTTTAGTTGGATTACTTAACTTACCTCCTTAGACTTGATCAATAATCATGTGAAAAGAGGAAAAACCAAGAATACAATCGGGGCTCTCATCGATTCTCGGGCTTTAATCAAACAAACCAAATTATTGATTATGCAGTATAAAATAAATAATAATATAATAATGTGAAATCACGCACAAATGAAATCAATAAATTTATTTCTCAACATGTGATGGATCTTATTAAATTGTAGCAGACAAATCAAACTCAACATGCGTTACAAAGAAATAATGAATCAAGGGCAAAAGGTAATGACATAGTTGGCCCCAGTTGGGCAGGTAAAGGTGCTAGTTCTATCATCATAAGCATAGCTATAAGCCTGAGGACACCGTGACTTGAATATCTGCGAGTAGCTTGTGGGTTGGCACGTGGTCGGAGAGCCAAATGCGCCGGTGCAACAATACTGCGGTTGGTTAAAAGCAAGGCACGCACTCTTGCAACCAATTACTTCACCGTTGGGCCATTTAACAGCCAGCTCATTCGGACAAACTCCGTTAAGATTCGCCCCACAACTTGTGGTCGGGCAACTTCCTCCTCCGGCGGGACCCACGGATACCGGCAGGTTGAATCCGTCGACAAGACTAACGTTGTAGAAATCGAGGCCATTGGATCCGGCGAGAGTGAATTCGACGAGAGATGCCGGAGGAGCCCCGCCATCTCCGGTTTGACAGCTGGCGCCGGAGTTAGAGCATTGAGTTCGGCCCCAGAATCGGCCCGACCATGGAGCCGGAACGGTGACGTCTTGTGAAGTTCTTGGTGGCAGTTCAAAGGCTGTTGGACCTGAGTTAGTGTTTGCTGCTGGCCACACTGTGAATCCGCAGTTGTTTCTCACTGTGAATACCGCTGAATTTGCCCCTGCAATAAGTAGTACAGTAGTAATAATTGTAATGTCATTGTCATGTATTTAATTAAAACAAAAGATGATTAGACATAAAAATAAAATAGGAGATCCGTGTTGTGGGAGAAGGGTCTAATTTATTCATGTTATAAATTCAATAATTCATAGATTTATGTAACTCAATTTTAATCACATTTTATGAATATGGCCCCAAAATTAAGTTGGAGATCCATACATCTCATACAAAACTCCCCTCAATTATATAGTATTAAATATATCTCAATATTTTATGTTTTATTATTATTATTAATAATAATTAGGCTCAATGTTTCAGTTTTTGCAAAATAATAGTAGTAAATTAGTTTTCAAAAACTTATCCTGCATGTCAAGTTTTCGTATATATATAGCTACTTACTAATTAGTACTTAAGTATTCCTTTTATGTATGCTACATTAGCAATAGATTAAACTTAAACAATGAGAAGACGGAAATATACACCATATATGTAGTAATATGCATGGAACATTATTTATAATTGAGGGGATCGACATGCTAAATAACAAATTAATTAATTTTCCAGTTTTTAACTAACTAGTATATTTATAAAAATACTACTATAAGATACTTAAACTTGAGACAATTTTACCCTTATATATTTAAGACAATTAAGATTACCATAAAGAAAGAATACGGCCACCAGAAGAAGAGAAACTGAAATTGTAGTTGCACTCATATCTAGCTTCGAATAGAATAGATAGATAGATGTATTGTCAATTGTGTTTGAGTGATGTTAAACGGGGGATGCATCATTGCATGTTATATATAGGGATCAGATCAGTTATCACACACGCATTAATATCGCAATTTCCTTTTAAATTAATTAGGGAGTAAATTTTATTAAAGTCTATATACTGCCTAATAACATAAGGAAATATATATGTAATGAATGTTGAGTTGTTGTTCCAAAACACGTGACTAAAAAGCTCACACAGATTTTGTATGATAATCTTACATTAAATACTAAACTTAATTTCCCCGGGCTGTATTATCTTGAATTGGCAAGATACAACTTTAATTAATATTAATTTTTTATTTAATCTTTTGATGAGAGCTTAATGGGTAAGAGATATCGTGTTTTATAACAAGATTTGACTCATGGAAAGACGTGAGCTTTTTACCAAGGGCAGATAGAGAAATTGAGTAGATTGTGAAAAACTTTATAATCGTGGGACGTGTGTGTATTATTTTGAAGAGTAACACTTTCGTGCATCCAATTAATTACATGACACAATTGAACCACAATTCAAATTTCATTGAGTTGGTCTCCTGCGCATAGTGTGCACCGTGCACACTATGCCACCAATCAACCCTTATTATTTAGAAAGACAGAAAGTTTACATAAATTAGACATGGGTGAAGTGGTTACTATGGGTCACCTCGGATTGAAGGTGTTGGGTTTGAAACCTGTGGCTTCCATATATATATGCATTTTAAAAAATTAATTTTAAAACTATTATTATTAACACTTTTCAACAATTTTTATTTTAAAAAAAATACCACTTTTCATCAATAAATATTATCACTTTTTACAAAAAAAAAAAAAATCATTAATAAATATTACCACTTTTTACAATTTTTAATTTACCACTTTTTAGTATTAAAAATTACATATATATGCATTTTAAAAAATTAATTTTAAAACTATTATTATTAACACTTTTCAACAATTTTTATTTTAAAAAAAATACCACTTTTCATCAATAAATATTATCACTTTTTACAAAAAAAAAAAAAAAATCATTAATAAATATTACCACTTTTTACAATTTTTAATTTACCACTTTTTAGTATTAAAAATTACCACTTTTCACTCATAATAGTTATCACTTTTCAGTATAATAGATTACCACTTTTCACTAATAATAGTTACTGTTATACCTAGTCAAAGAAGTCAATCTTTGACAAGTCAATCCTAGTCATCAGCTTACGTGGCGAGGACCAGTCAACAAAGTCTTGCGACGACTAGTCAACAAGACCAAGAAAATGTAATAGATTTAATGTATTTAATATATTTAAGTGCTCGTCCAAAGATGTTGGCGAGCACATGTTTTAGTTAGCTGCTCGCCCAAATGTGTGGCGAGCACGTGTCTATCTTAGCTAGGAAAGTCTTAAGTATTGAAGCCTTGGGAGACAGCATGGAGCGTGGCGACCACACTCCTCGACATGGTCCTCCGGCGACCACCGTAGCTCAGCTCCTCGGCATCTCGGCAAGGACGAGCACCAGAGGCGGTTTAGCATTAAATGCGCCATCAAATCACCTTTTCGGGCAGAAGTCAGGTCCAATAAGGGCGTGCCACGTGTAAAGGGCGGGCAGCCCCTAGAAACCACTATATAATGCCTAAAAGAGGCTCATTTGTACACAAGTTACACATTCCACCAAATCACCCAACCCCAAGCAATAAACACTCCCAAAGCTCTCAAGCTTTTAGCTTCTCCAAGAAGCTATATCATTGTTCTTGATTGTTCTTGCTTTGTTCTTCATAAAGATCATCAAGATCATCATAATAACCTCCCTAAACACGTAATAAACCCCGATCATAATACATGTTTGTCTCGTGCTAACAAATAGTCCACATCCGATTCAACCATCTAAAGCACGTACAACATTTGGCGCTAGAAGGAGGGGTCCTTTTACGTGTTCATCACTCTCAGTTTCGACCGATCATCGAGCGATCGGTTTGCAAACTCCGTTTTCAGGTTTTTAATCGGTAGTTCCACCTTTTAAAGCTTTGTTTACGTATTTTCGTGTTCTTGAATATTTGCTATATTCGAGACATATTTTGGAGTTTGATCTCCGTGTAATCTTGTTTTTAAGCTTTAGTTGTTGTTACTTTGCTCTTAAGTAGTTGTAATAGCACGTTCTTCTGCGCAAAAACTTTAATCTTTCGTTTTTAAGCGTCGAAAGCTTAAGAACAGTCGTATCTTTGTAATAATCTCCAGGAGACACTCTTTAAACGATGTCTCATCATACTCCACAAGACGGAATCTTACCACCCGGAGGGAACGAACCCCCTCCGCCCCCGGTGAATCCGTTTGCAAACTTGAACATGGGGAACATTCTGAATGATCCCCAGCACTTGAAAGATCTCTGTGACTACCTCACGGAGAAGAGGAGGCAGAATGAGGAGCTGGAGAAGGCCAAAGATCAGGCTTTCGACCGAGCTCGCAAAGCCAAGGGGAACGAAGACGACAACCGTTCCTATCACTCCAACTTTGTTCACCCCCAGGACAGAGGAAAGAACAAAGTCGACGAGCACTCCCACAATAGCCACACGGGAGACTCGCGACACCGAAATTCGGTTTTCAACCGGATGGATGACAGAGATAGGAGGGCTCCTCGCCCAGTGCCCTTCAGAGTGGATGGCCGACCAGGCAGAGCCGACCACCACCGAGATCACGCTGATAAGAGAGATCAGGGCGACAGAGTCTCAGCTCTTGATCGAGTGGGACCAGGGAAGGGTTCGCGAGCTCCGGCGAAGAGTTATCGCAGCCATCATTCTGACAGGCACTCTCCCAGGCGATCACGTCATGATGATCGCCCAGCCGCATCCCAAGGGAGTCGACGCGACGAGGACGTCGTCCCCAAGCCACAGACCGCCGAGGAGGGGCAAATCGCCCAGTTCCTCGCAACTCAAAAATTAATGAAGCTAGAGATGGATGCTCTGCGAGCAGAGGTGGTCGCCTCGAAGCAAGGGACTACTCTACCAATCACTCTGCCCGCACCACCACTGAGTGTTGCAATCCTTACCGCCCCCATTCAAAGAAAGATTCAAATGCCCTCCATGGCGGCATACGACGGAGTGTCCGACCCCAGAGTACACTTGTCCAAGTACTCCAACTACATGGCCTCAATCGGGGCAACGGACGCCACCCAATGCAGAAACTTCTCCCTAACCTTGGGAGACCGGGCTCATCGATGGTACACAACTTTGAGTCCCGGATTTGTCACCTCATTCCTTGAGCTGGGACAACTCTTTCTGACCTACTACGGGTCTATTGCTGCTCGCCCAGCCTCAAAGCAACGTTTGGCAAACGTTCGCCAATCTATAAATGAGTCAGGCAAGGACTTCATCGAGCGCTTCGATAGGCTGGTGATCGATGGGGAGGCCGTAAACGATGAGACGAAGCTGATCTCAGCTGTTTCCGGTCTGAGGATAGGTACCAAGCTTTGGGAATCTATCCATCTTACTTTTCCCAGTTCTTATGCGGATTTCCGCACGAGGGCTGGGAACTTCATTCAAATGGAGGAAATAATGGACGCCGCCAAGGCTAACGAGCAGCCGGAGGCGTCCAAGAGAGTCTGGCCCAAGAAAAATACAAACACTGGGCAGTCGTCCAAGCCCAAGAAGGCGACCACTCAAGCTGGCAGTGCTGGCCCAGCAAACTTCAGGCCTTTCGAGGAGTCTCCTGAGATCATCCAGTTCAGAGAATCTCTCTCTCTTGATCCCAGGGGCATTTTTAACGCAGTCAGGGGAAAGAATCTGCTCCCCCATGCCAAGCCAATGCATACAAGTGATGAAAACCTAGATGGTAGCAAGTTCTGCGACTACCACAACTCCATCGGCCACCACACCAATGGGTGCCGAGACTTGGTGAGAAACCTTTTTAAGCTGTACAATGAGGGCAAGCTCGCCCAGTTCATCAAGCCTCCTGGCAATGGCGACAACAGGGGGAAGAAACGTCGCGACGACAGCGACGACCTGCGCCAACAACTGAATCGTCCCAAGCTGACTCTCCCATGCCACAAAATCCTGGCGGCGACATCGATAACGTGGGGGGAGCCTGTATGGTGATAGAAGGCCCGTTGGGCGGAACCCAATCCGGGAAAGAGCTATCTGTTTGCCGAGCTCAGAGTGAGCAGCGAGCACTGAACAATGTCCATCAGGTGTGCGTCGCTCCGACTACCGAGAAGCCTCCATCTCACCAAATCCTTTTCTCGGACGACGACCTGAACGGCGTGGTGCACCCAAACAATGATGCTTTGGTCATCACGGGGAAGATCATGGGAACAAACGTCCATCGCATGATGGTCGACACTGGGGCATACACCAACATCCTCTTCAAGCATACTCCGGATGCTCTCGGTGATTATGCAGCATACATCGAGCCTTGCGATGATATAATCGTAGGTTTTGGGGATACGCACAGCCATCCCATTGGGAAAATCAGGCTATCCCTGGAGTTGGCATCGTCAAAAGAGCCTGAAGTGCACCATGCTAGGCAGCTCGACTTCCTGATCATCGACATGCCATCGTCCTACAATGTGTTCCTCGGCCGACCTTTCTTCAACGAGTTCAAGGCGGCCGTTTCTACCTTTTATTATTGTGTAAAGTTTCCAACCCCGGCGGGAGTTATAACCGTCAAGGGCGATCAGACGCGGGCGAGGGAGTGTCTCGTCAGTTTTGCAAAGCGTCATTCTAAGGAAAGTACTATGATTGGCCAGTATATTGAGTGTAAAACACAAAATCAACAAATGAACTACTTGGAGGGTCTTCCTAGCAAGTACCGAAAGATTGAAGTTGGGGAGTGCAGTCGTAGTTCCGGCGACCACCAAGTGGAGGCGAACGAGCACGCCTCCATGGAAGTGGACGACCACACCCCAATGGATATCGACGAGCAGGCAGATTCGGGCGACCAGCTCCCCGACGACCAGGTTCCAGAAAACATTCTAGATCTGGACCCTAGGTTAGGCTTTGAGCCAGAGTTCGGAATCGAGGATCCTCGTTGGAAGGAGCCTAAAGAGCGGGCAACTTCAGCGGAGGACCTTGAAACCATCCATTTAAACGAAGCTCGTCCAGAACTCGAGGTATTCATCGGTTCGAATTTACCAGAACACTTGCGGTCAGACATGGTCGCATTTTTGAAAGAAAATATCGGTGCATTCGCCTGGTCGCACGAGGATATGGTGGGCATTCCCACGAATCATGCCTGCCACAGATTGAATATTGATCCAGCAAGGAGACCTATCACCCAAAAACGAAGGAAATTTGGGCCTGATAAATATGCGGCTTTGGCGGTCGAAGTCAAGAAATTGATCGACAATAAATTAATCGAGAAAACTGGAACTGATCCCGAGTGGTTGGCCAATCCAGTGCTCGTCAAAAAGACGACCGGGTCGTGGAGATTGTGTATAGACTTCACAGATCTAAATGATGCCTGTCCGAAAGATCACTTTCCGATGCCCCACATTGATCACCTAGTAGACAATACAGCGGGGCACGAGATGTTAACTTTCATGGATGCTTTCGCGGGCTACCATCAGATCGCGATGCATCCCGACGACCAGCGGCATACGGCCACCGATATGTATAGCTGGAAGAGAATGCCTTTCGGTTTGAAAAACGCGGGGGCAACATACCAAAGACTGGTAAATAAGATGTTTGAGAAACACATCGGCGAGATGGTGGAGGTCTATATCGACGACATCGTTGTCAAAAGCTTGCGGAAAGAGGATCACCTACACCACCTCGCCATGACATTCGATATACTGAAAGAGTACAACATGAAGTTAAATCCGAAAAAATGCAGTTTTGGTGTTAGCTCAGGAAAATTTCTGGGGCACTTGGTTAGCCAGCGGGGCATCGAGGCGAATCCGAGTAAAATTCGAGCAGTCATTAACATGCAAAGCCCAAGAAACGTGAAGGAAGTACAGAGGTTAACAGGATGCCTTGCATCGCTGAACAGATTTATTGCACGAACGGGCGATCGTTGCAAACCTTTTTTTGATGCTCTGAAAAAGGGGAGGTTCGAATGGACCGATGAGTGTGAGAAAGCTTTCGAGAAGTTAAAGGAATATCTATCGGATCCGAAGATCCTATCTAAGCCAGTCCCCGGCGAAATTTTATATCTATACTTGGCGGCCACTGACTGTGCGATCAGTTCAGTGCTCGTCCGAGCTGAGGGGAGCACACATCTGCCTATCTACTACGTAAGTCAAACACTGAGAGATGCGGAGTTGAGATACACTCCAATGGAAAAATTGGCATACGCACTGGTCATGAGTGTCAGAAAATTAAGGCAGTACCTGTTCGACCACGAGGTGGTCGTCCTCACAACCTTTCCACTCCGACGAGCACTGCATCGTCCGGATACCACTGGAAGACTTTTGAAATGGTCGGTGGAAATAGGGCAATTTGGGCTCACCTATGCACCTAGAACGGCAATCAAGGGACAAGTGCTGGCAGAATTCATCGTCGAGCTCACTTTCCCGGAGAAATTGGACGAGGAAATCGAACTTCCTTGGACACTATTCGTCGATGGCTCGTCGACGAGCACCAAAGCAGAGGCAGGAATCGTCCTCACCAGCCCAACCCGACAGACGTTTGCTTCGGCGATCGAGTTCGAGTATCGGGCGACCAACAACGAAGCAGAGTACGAGGCTCTGGTTGCAAGAATCAAGATGGCTATGGCCGTGGGCGCCAGAAAACTGAAATTTTTTTCTGACTCTCAGCTGGTTGTATGTCAAATAACGGGCGACTACGAGGCTCGCGGCGATCAAATGATAAAATATCAAGAGCTAGTGAAAGGATTACTCGAGCAATTTGATCAATTCCACATCGAGCAAATCCCTAGGGAGGACAATACGCAAGCAGATGCGTTAGCTCGGCTGGCCACTTCAGAGGGGGAGGCAATATTTTCAGAAGCGACCATCACTAAAATTTCTTCCCCATCGGTGACAGAGGTCAAATTTTGTAGGTTGAAGCGACCAGCGACGAGGACTGGAGGTCGCCGATCACTAGGTACATCAAGACCGGCGAGCTCCCGGCAGATAAAGTCAAAGCAACAAGACTGCAGCTCAGGTCCGCAAGGTACACTATCATTGGCGACCAGCTGTACAAACGGGGTTTTTCAATGCCTTTATTGAAATGCCTCGGGGAAGACGAAGCAAAGATCGTCATGTACGAAATCCACGATGGATCATGTGGAAATCATACAGGGGGGCAAGCACTCGCTTTAAAGATCATGAGACAAGGCTACTTTTGGCCAACACTGAAGAAGGATGCAATTCATTACGCCCAGGCGTGCAAGAGATGTCAAGCTTTTGCACCCGCCATTCACTCACCTCCAGACGAGCTCATCTCCGTCTACAGTTCTTGGCCCTTCGCGAAGTGGGGCATCGACATCATTGGACCTTTTCCGCCTGGCGTCGGGGGGTAACTTTCGTAGTCGTAGCAGTCGATTACTTCACCAAGTGGACCGAAGCAAAGGCATTGAAGACCATCACAACGGCCCAGATGACAAGTTTCATATGGAAAAACATAATTTGCAGGTTCGGCCTACCACGAGCAATAGTGACCGACAACGGACGTCAATTCACAAGTCAAGACATGCTGGATTTCTGCTCAGAGTGGAACATCAAGAAACTTTTTTCAACACCCTATCATCCACAATCAAATGGTCAAGTAGAGGCAATCAATAAAATCATCAAGCACACCTTGAAAGCTAAGCTAGATGGATTGAAGGGCAAATGGGTGGACGAGCTGCACATGGTTCTGTGGGCATATCGGACGACCACGAGGAATTCTACTGGTGAAACTCCGTTCGCACTCGCGTTCGGAACCGAAGCTGTCATACCAGCAGATTGGCAGGTCCCAACTTTTCGAGTAGCAAATTATGACGAGCAGTTGAATAACGATGCACAGCTCTCCGACTTGGACTTTCTAGAAGAGCGAAGGCTAACAGCGGACGAGAAGAACGTGGTCTACAAGCGAAGGTCAGAACGCTACTACAACACCAAAGTACGTGCTCACCAATTCACTATCTGCCAGCTCGTACTTCGGAGGGCGACGGAGCAGTCCATTGGCATACTTGGTCCGACTTGGGAGGGTCCGTACCGAATCACGCGCACACTTCTGAACGGATCATACGAGCTAGAAGATCTCGAGGGCAAGCCAAGCAAGTACCCATGGAACGCGGTCAAGCTGAAGAAGTACTACCAGTAAGTTTTTAATTTCTTTATATTTGTATAATCTGTATCCAATCATCATTTCAATACAAGTAAAGTTTTAAATTTCCATCAAGTGTTAGATAAGTTTGAATTTTTAGACAAGGCTCTGCGTAGCCATCTAGGAAACAAAGACGAGCACTCTTTCTTAACGATGCTCGCAAGGTAGTGGCGACGACGACCACCACCTATCAAACAAAAAGAGTTCAACCGACGAATGGTTAACTCTAAAAGACGATCACTCTTTCTTAACGATGCTCGCAAAATAAAGACGAGCACTCTTTCTTAAAGATGCTCGCAAGGTAGTGGCGACGACGATCACTACCTATCAAACAAAAGAGTTCAACCGACGAATGGTTAACCCTAAAAGACGAGCACTCTTTCTTAAAGATGCTCGCAAGGAAAGACGAGCACTCTTTCTTAAATATGCTCGCAAGGAAAGACGAGCAATCTTTCTTAAAGATGCTCGCAAGAAAAGACGAGCACCCTTTTTTAAAAAGATGCTCGCAAAACAAATAAAAGGCAAATTCAAAAGTACTTAACATAAATTGAAAATCAATAGCAAACACATCGTAAGCAAAAAGTTCCATTCATTGAAAAGCCTTGAAGGCTGAAATTACAAAAGAGGCCCTAAGTGGCCGAACAGTCCTAAGAAAAACAAAATAAAATAAAATACGAGTAAATTAAGCTCCCGGAGCATTCTCCTCGGCAGGAGCATCTTGCTCGCCAGTTACCCCCTCTTCGTTCATAGCCTCCACTTCAGCAGGAGCACTCTGCTCGCCCTGTTGGGGTGGGGAGTCTTCGGGAGGATCCGCGAACAGCACCGGAACTCCCAAAAGTCGAGGGAACTGGAGTCCCATTCGCATCAATGGAAGCAAGGGGAGTTCTGTTTCCGGCAGAGGATTTTCTTTCATAAGGAGGTCGTCCAAAAACCCACCGAGCGGAATCAAGTCCACTTCCGGATGAACGTCCAGTAATCGATGAATGAGCCCGTGGGCAGTAAGCGCCACCGATAACATGGCAACGCCCCCAGCGAGCTCATTGGTCTCATCTCGCTCATTGGTCATGTCGACCAGCTCTTGCCGAAGAGTAGCCAACTCTTCTTCATCAGCAGCAGATTTATTTTGAAGAGAGTTTACCTCGGCGGATTTCATTTTCAGCTCGTCCTCGGCAGCCCTGAGGCGAGCACGGAGACGTTCGATCTCTTGAAGATCTTCTTGATCTTTCTTCCGAACCATCTCAAGTTGGGCCTCAGAATCGGCCAACTTTGCCTCAAGGTCGGTCACCTTCTCGGAAGCGACCCCCAACTGCCTCTCAACAACGGCTTTAGCCTTGGCCATTTGGGAGAGCCTCGCACTCCTGTCCTCGCTGACCCTGCGACTCTCGGCGATCTGGACAGCAAGTTTCTCAATGGTGTATGAGGCACGGGTTAGATCGATGGCGGCCAGGCGCGCATTTTCCAGAGAGCTCTGGTTGTCCACCTCGTCGAGCAGCGTGGTCGTCAGCGATCGGGGCACATTCTTCATGACCCTTTGAACGAGCGGAGCCAGAGGTTCTTGATTGGTCGCATCCCGCGACCGGAAGAAGCCGAGGAGGTTGTCGTTGTAAGGTTCAACGATCGAGTTTTCGGCAACCCTAAAGAAAAAAGAGAAGAGAAAAGTTAGAAAAAAAAAGATACTTGAAATATTCTAAAAGCCTCAATTGATAATAAGCTTACCTGGCAACCCTTGCGGCATCCCAGCCGAGAAGTGTGTTGTCTCCCTGAGCCCTCTCCCCGGCCGACGAGCTCGCTGCAGTCTCTCGCGACCGAGTGTTTCGGGGAGGAGGGGATACGACCTGTGTGGGGGGAGGTGAGTTACCCCTCGGCGGAGGAGATCTCCTCGGCGAGATCCTCTGCTCGCCAACTGGCTGGGCCCTCTGCTCGGCAGCAGGTGGGCGAGAAGAACCCCCTCGGTTTGTTCTAGCAACTCTTTTAGGTGGAGCCCCCGAGGTCTCCGCCCCCTTCCTTTTCTTGCCAGTACCATCAACTATTTTGCGCTCGCGGAGCATCCTCGCTTGTTGCATCATCCTGCTCGACAATATGCGATCAACTTCGACGGATGAAGGAAGGTAAGTGACAACTCTCTCTGGAACCACTACTAAGAAAGAAAGGCGAGAAGTCAATGTTTGCAAAGAGCAATTTCACAAAACTTAGCAAATTCACAAAAAACTTAGAAATATATTGATACCTGGAGGGAACTCTCGGGTGAAATGATGAGGAGGTACTCTGAGACCTGCTCGCTCACGCATACACTCCCTGTTCAGAAAGCGACAGGACCTCTCCAAGTAGCGACGATTAAAAACGCAGCAAATGTGGTATTGGAAGAGGGGCGTGAGACAGTGCTCGGTAGTCTTCTTGCGAGCAGTTTCACCTACAAAAACGAGGAGTTAGTCAGTATAGAAAGAGCGAGCAGAAATGAAAATAACTTACCACGAATTCTTTGATATTCAGTGTCAAGGGGAATGCGATCCGAGGAGCCATCCGGCCTCACTGGACTTTTCCAGTCCCCGGCTACCCACCACCAGTTGGTTTTCCAATCTCTAATCTTGTTAGGAACCCCTTCAACCAATTTGAAGTTATCTCGGCCCCTCACATAGTAGTATCCATGGCCCACTTTCTCTCCGGCCTCAGCCGCCTGAAGGAGATAGTTAATCTCTTTCGGGCTAAGCCAGGTGTTCCGACATCCATTCTCGGCCGCCACCAGGCCGAACAGTGTAAGAATTCCGATCAGGTTCGACCAACCGTTCGGCAAAATTTGAGAGGGGGCCACCTTTAAGAAATGTAGAAAGTTTGAAATACTGGGGTGCAGGGAGAACCTCAGCCCTGCCTCCATCATGTCGATGTTGACGGCGACCATCCCTTCTGGCGGCTGGTCGGCCCTCTCATCTTGGCGAGGAACGAAGAAGCAGACGTCGGCCGGCAGTTGGTACTTTTTTCGAGAATTTTCTAGCTGGGCCGAGGAGACCTTACTCGCGTACTCGCTTGCTTCGTAATCTGATTGTAAAGCTTCTCGGTACGGGCGAGGAACCTCTCGAGGAGGGTATTCGCAGAAATATTTATAGTAGGCCTCCCTCGAGACCTCGTCGCCTCCCAAATCTTCCCTACCACTCAAAATGTCCTTTATGCTCTCAGCATACTGAACAACCTCCTCGAAGTCCTCGCGGAGACTCCTCGTCAAGGTCTCCTCGACTTGGGCAGTTTCTAGTTGTTCGCCCACCCCTCGATTCAAATCCGGATCACGCAGATCTGAGTCCGTCTCCTCGTCATCACCCTCCTCGGCATCATTGCCGGCATCGTCCCTGTCGGATTCATCGAGCTCGTCGACATCGACAACCACTGCCTTTCCAAGTTTTCGGACTCCAACATTTATAGGTTCGGGGGAGTGGATCCTAGAGTCCGAAGAAGATGCCCTCTCCATCAAGGCCAAAGCCAAACGGTCTCCGCCGCCGGAATTCTCAGAACCACCAACCAACGGCGGCGGACCACCGTCGGAACCACCACCGGAGCAACCACCAAGCTCCATTTTTTCTTAGAAATGGGGGAGAAATAAGTTTTTAAGAAAGAAATGTGAGTTGTTTACCTTGTTGACGATCGAAAACCACCCAAACTCGCCGAAAAACTTGAAGAAGAAGCTTGGAAGGAAACTCAAAGAGAAACTCGGAAGTTTGCAGAATTGTAAAAGTGTTTTGAAGAAGGTAGAAGTCATATTTATAGGCAAAATCGACCAGGGACCTATTAGCAAAAAACGGGGTCAAAAACGCAATTTTCCCAAAAATTTGGGTTCATTTCCGAAATAGAGTTCGGCGAGTGGACCCCACGCGCGACCTTTGAGGTCGGCACGCGCCCCACGCGCGCATTTCAAATTTCGGGCGCCGATCACGCGCCTGACACAAGTCACATCAGCCATCATTAAAGGCGCTTCGAAAGGCGTGCTCGGCGTAGGAAACGAGGCGACCGCCTCCAATTTACGTCATCAAGATTTCAAAATCGATTTGTTTGTCGAGAACAAATCCACTTTCCAAGAAGACGATCAGACTGCTCGCCTTACCATTCTACGAATACGAAGAAAGGCGACCAGGGGGCAAATGTTATACCTAGTCAAAGAAGTCATTCTTTGACAAGTCAATCCTAGTCATCAGCTTACGTGGCGAGGACCAGTCAACAGGACCAAGAAAATGTAATAGATTTAATGTATTTAATATTTTTAAGTGCTCGTCCAAAGATGTTGGCGAGCACATGTTTTAGTTAGCTGCTCGCCCAAATGTGTGGCGAGCACGTGTCTATCTTAGCTAGGAAAGTCTTAAGTATTGAAGTCTTGGGAGACAGCATGGAGCGTGGCGACCACACTCCTCGACATGGTCCTCCGGCGACCACCGTAGCTCAGCTCCTCGGCATCTCGGCAAGGACGAGCACCAGAGGCGGTTTAGCATTAAATGCGCCATCAAATCACCTTTTCGGGCAGAAGTCAGGTCCAATAAGGGCGTGCCACGTGTAAAGGGCGGGCAGCCCCTAGAAACCACTATATAATGCCTAAAAGAGGCTCATTTGTACACAAGTTACACATTCCACCAAATCACCCAACCCCAAGCAATAAACACTCCCAAAGCTCTCAAGCTTTTAGCTTCTCCAAGAAGCTATATCATTGTTCTTGATTGTTCTTGCTTTGTTCTTCATAAAGATCATCAAGATCATCATAATAACCTCCCTAAACACGTAATAAACCCCGATCATAATACATGTTTGTCTCGTGCTAACAAATAGTCCACATCCGATTCAACCATCTAAAGCACGTACAACAGTTACCACTTTTCAGTTTTCACTAATAATAGTTACTACTTTTCACTAATAATAGTTACCACTTTTTCAGTATTAGAGATTACCACTAGTTACCACTTTTCAGTATTAGAGATTACCACTTTTCACTAATAATAGTTACCACTTTTCAGTATAATAGATTACCATTTTTCACTAATAATAGTTACCACTTTTCAGTTTTCACTAATAATAGTTACTACTTTTCACTAATAATGTTTATCACTTTTCACTAATAATAGTTACCACTTTTCAGTATTAGAGATTACCACTTTACACAAATAATGTTTACCAGTTTACACAAATAATGCTTCATCATAAACTGAGGCAACGGTCTACATGGACGGTCGGAAGAGGAACCTGGAGTGGGAGCAGGTGGCTGGAACTGAGGAAGGCGACGACTACGGTGGGAAGACGAACATAGTGAAAGGTGTATATATTTTTAGGGTTTACATATTCTCTCAAATAAATAATAAAAAGCGGTTAAAAAAAAAAAAGCAGGAAAATAAACGGTTAAAAAAAAGCAGAAAAAAAAAACGGATAAAAAAAAGTAGAAAAAAAAAACGATTAAAAAAAGCAGAAAAAAAAAACGGATTAAAAAAAAAAGGCAGAAAAAAAACGATTAAAAAAAAAAGCTGAAAAAAAACGGATAAAAAAAAAGCAATTAAAAAATAGAAGTAAAAAAAAAAAGCGTTAAAAAAAAGGAAAAAAAAAACAGAAAAAAAGCGCTTAAAAAAAAAAGAAAAAAAAAAGTAAGTGCACCACATCACTTTTGGTGTGTATGGTACATATGAGACTTTTCCAATTTCATTATAATGTGGTGGGTCAAAATTTAAATTTGACAATCTTCAAATAACTTTAGGTTGCGTTTGGTTGGGTGGATTTGGGCTTATGGATTTCAAATCCACGTCCCAAATCCATTCTACATGTTTGGATTAGAATGGATTTCAAATACTTAGATTTGTATCCACACACTTTTTAGTTAAAATTGAGAGAGATTTCAAATCCTCACTAAAACCATGTCATTTGAAATCCATGTATTTTTAACTCCTTTGATTTGAAATGTCTTCTCAAAT
Source organism: Galeopsis tetrahit (assembly GCA_963675135.1). Lineage (NCBI taxonomy): Eukaryota > Viridiplantae > Streptophyta > Magnoliopsida > Lamiales > Lamiaceae > Galeopsis > Galeopsis tetrahit. The sequence goes on along the minus strand of OY776129.1, from coordinate 65,903,809 downwards.
CAAATCCCTCCATCCAAACACAACCTTAGGCTCCATTTGGATAGAAGAATTTGATCTATGGATTTTAAATTCATCATCCAAATCTACTCAACTTGTTTGGATTGTGAATGGATTTCAAATAATTAGATGTGTGAACTTGTTTGGATTGTGAATGGATTTCAAATAATTAGATCTGTGCACACACTTCTTAGTTAAAATTGAGAGAATTTAAAATCCTAATTAAACCATTATCATTTGAAATCCATCTATTTTTAAATCATTTCATTTGAAATAACCACTTCAAATCAAATCCCCTAATCCAAACATAACCTAACCTTTTCAATTGCATCGTATACACTCAATTGCATACAAAAATTTGTCCATTTGGGAGGAGAGTATATTATTAAGAAATTAATATAAGTATTTTATCATCCAAACAATACTTTTTAGATTCCCATTTTATATATAAAGAGATACTCCGTATTATGGATATGGAGTCAAATGATATTAATTGGCATTATTCACATCACCATTTAAGACAATTAAAAAAAGATTAGATAGTAAAGTTTGACAAGAAATCTCACACCACTCTACGAAAGGCGTTTTCAATAAATATACTTTTCTTCACCTTCAAAAACAGAAAAACAAAAATGAAATCACACCAAAAAGTCATAAGGAGTACTAAAAAGACAAAGTCTAACGTGCACGTGTACTTGAGTGACTTTGACCGGTGAACGGTTGACCGTTGATCGTTCAACGGTCAGACTTTGACCCTTTTTTTTTCGTTTTTTTTTTTTTTAAGTCAGAAAAAGTATATGTTAGTATATTGAAAAGTGTAAGTTATTATAACTGAAAAGTGCAACACAATATTACTAAAAATTGTAAGTCACTATAAATGAAAATATTATTGTAAAGTGTAAGACATTACAATTGCAAAGTGCAACATTATATAACTAAAATGTGCAATATAACATTACCAAAAAGTGTAAGTCAATATAAATGAAAATATTTTATTGAAAAGTGTAATCCACTACAACTCAAAAATAAAAAAAAATCAACGGTTAGTGTTGACCATTGACAGGGTCATCTCGAGTGTACAACAACCCGCTCAATTTTTATATATAACGTAAATAAAGTAGGTGGATTGATTGTATAATGCACTCCAAAAAATAATGTCATGAAGGGTAAATATGTATATATTATGAGGATGTGGATTGTGATGATTATTTCAATTTTGGAGTGTGCAAACTTTTGAAAAATAAAAGAGAAAGTATGTAAAAAATTGGGGGATAGATTGGAGTATTAAGTAAAGTCTCAACAAATCAAATCAATAATTAATTTGATCTTACAATGTGGAGCAATCTATTTATTTTTCAACATGTGATGGATCTTATTAAATTGTAGCAGCCATTGAGGTGATCAAACTCAACATGCATTACATATGTATAATTAATTAAGGACAAAAGGTAATAACATAGTTGGCCCCAGGTAAAGGTGCTAGTTCTATCATCATAAGCATAGCTATAAGCTTGAGGACACCGCGACTTGAATATCTGCGAGTCCCTCGTCGGTTGGCACGTGGTGGGAGAACCAAATGCGCCGGTGCAACAATATTGTGGCTGGTTAAAAGCAAGGCACGCACTCTTACAACCAATTACTGCACCGTTGGGCCCTTTAACAGCCAACTCATTTGGACAAACTCCGTTAAGATTCGCCCCACAACTTGTGGTCGGGCAACGTCCTCCTCCGGCGGGACCCACGGATATCGGAAGGTTGAATCCGTCGACAAGACTAACGTCGTAGAAATCGAGGCCATTAGCTCCGGCGAGAGTGAATTCGACGAGTGATGCCGGAGGAGTCCCGCCATCTCCCGTTTGACATCTGTCGCCGGAGTTTGAGCATTGAGTTCGGCCCCAGAATCGGCCCGACCATGGAGCCGGAACGGTGACGTTTTGTGAAGTTCTTGGTTGTAGTTGAAAGGCTGTTGGACCTGAGTTAGTGTTTGCTGCTGGCCACACTGTGAATCCACAGTTGTTTCTCACCGTGAATACCGCTGAATTTGCCCCTATAATATACTTAATAATAATAAGTAGTAATTCAATTATAATAAAAATTATTAAAACAAAAACTTAAGAGCGATATCTCATATCATTTGTATTTCATTTTATTTAATAGATGAACACAAGATGAAACATTAAAATAAAATAGTGTGATGTCATTTGTTACTCTTTGTCATGTTTTAAAAATAAATTAAAATAGGAGATCCATGTTGTGTTGGAAGGATCTAATTTATTCATGTTATAAATTCATAGACTTATGTAGCTCAATTACTAATCACATTTTATGAAATGTGACCCCAATTTTAAATATATCTAAATATTTTATGTTTTTTATTTTTTAATTTAGGCTCAACGTTTCAGTTTTTGCAAAAAATAATAAATTAGTTTTCAAAAACTTAGCAAGCTTATATATCCTGTCAAGTTTTCGTATATAGCTACTTAGTAGTAATTATTTATGCTACATTAGCAATAGATTAAACTTGAACAATGAGAAGACGAAAATATACACCATGTAGTAATTAAAGTGTTCAAATATGCACGGAACATTATTTATAATCGAGGGGACATGCTAAATAACGTACAAATTAATTAATTTTCCAGATTAATTAAATTTATTTTTAACTATTTATAAAACAATTAAGATACTTAAACTTCAGACAATTTTACCCTTATTTAATTTATCTACCTCCAATCTTTTCTCTCCTCTTATGGTATATAAAAGATATTAGAAATAATTAGGGTGTGCAACAGACGGTTTGGTTAAATCGCGTAAACCAAAGTATAAACCGTTCTTTAAAAAAAAAAAAACGTAAATCAAATCGTATTTATAAAAATTGTTCGGTTTCGGCGGTTCGATCGGTTCAATTTGGGAAGGGGTAGTGTGTGTTTGCATCCTAAATTAAGACAATTAAAATTAAGATTACCATAAAGAAAGAATACGGCCAGAACAAGAGAAACTGAAATTGTAGTTGTCATATCTCCGAATAGATAGATGTATTGTTGTGTTTGATGTTAAAGGGGGATGCATCATTGCATGTTATATATAGGGATCAGAGTTATCACACACGCATTAATATCGCAATCTCCTTTTAAATTAGGGAGTAAATTTTATTAAAGTCTCTATACTGCCTAATAACATAAGGAAATATATATGTAATGAATGTTGACTTGTTCCAAAATACTCCCTCCACTTTTAATTGTCATTTTAATAATTTTCAACAAATTAAGATATATAATCATGGACCATTTTACCCTTCATTAATAATAACTAATTTTAATATTAAATTTATGTTTAGTAATGAGTGTGGTCAATAGTGTAGGTGATATTCATGTATACAATAATTAAAATTTATCCATAATTTATACTATAGCACTGTATTCAAAAGGGAAAAAAAACTTAAATTAAGGTAAAGAAAATGGAGGGAGTATAATGTATAAGGGTAAAATTGTCAAAATTAAAGAAAAGAAAGTGTAGAATGACATTTATTTTGAAAATATTAAGAAAGATAAAGTGACACTTAATTAAAAACGAAGGGAGCAGTGAGCTTTTTATTTTGTATGATATCTTAAATTAAATATAATCTTTCCCGAAATTAATTGTACAGGCTTTTTTTTTTACATATCTGTATTATCTTGAATTGGCGAGATAGAACTTTAATTAAAATTAATTCTTTATTTAATCTTTTGATGAGAGCTTAATGGGTAAGAGATATCGTGTTATATAACAAGATTTCTCATGGAAAGACGTGAGCTTTTTACCAAGGGTAGATAGATAAATTTTGTAGATTGTGAAAAACTTTATAATCGTGGGACGTGTGTGTATTATTTTGAAGGGGAGTATATTATTTTGAAATATAAGTATTTTATCATTCAAATAAAACTTTTTAGTTTCCCATTTTATATATAAAGAGATCGATATTATGATATGGAGTCAAATGGTGATTAATTAGCATTATTCACATCACCATTTAAGATAATTAAAAAAAAAAGATTAAATAGTGGAGTATATTAAAGTTTGACAAGAAATCTCACACCCCACTCTACGAAAGGCGTTTTAAATAAATATACTTTTCTTTTGTTCAAAAAAATAAATAAATAAATATACTTTTCTTCACCTTCAAAACAGAAAAACAAAAATGAAATCACACGAAAAATTCAATTAAAAAAATCATACGGAGTACTAAAAATTGATTAAATTAAGTTTATGTTAAATATATACATTATAAAAATATAAATTAATTTTTTTATAATGAAAACAAGAATAATCATTATAAAAAATTAATTAATAGAATCTAGCTAAGACAAAAAAAAATATTAATCAATTTAAATATAAATTTATTTTTTGTGCATGCAATTATATTTAAATTGTATACATGCGAACTCCATTTTAATATTTAAGTCTTACTTGTTTTTAAATAATGATTAGGTTGAAGGTCTACATTAAGATATAATTCCCCATGTTGAGAGCTACCCAAATCCAAATCTATATCCATCAATGGAGGAAAAACTATTTTCATTGAAACGTTAGAAACTAAATATGTTATATGCATATCTGTCCCGTGCGCTCTTATCGTAGAATCACATGAATTCCCCTCTAGCTAACAAACCCAAGAGTAAGTATTTAAGCACCCAAACAATATACAACCAACTTTAAATATTCTTTAATTAATTAATTTCTTAATTACCATGGCACCGCAAGCCATTGTTTTCACATCATCATTGATCATCCTTACATTTCTGCAGCTAGCCGACGCACATCGCCCTCACCATGTTGGAAAGGCCGCAACCACGTCCCACGGTCACGGGTTCCAACCCGGCCCGTGGAAGGATGCTCATGCTACCTTCTACATCGAAGCCGGTGGCCCCGGAACACTTGGTACTCATCTCACATTAATTTCCCTCTAATATTTTTTTTTTAATTCAATTTAAAATGCATATATGCATGCATGTGTATAAAGGTGCATGATATATATACTTTTGCAGAAGGAGCTTGTGGGTACGACTACAAGGATAAGGACGTGTTCGGTCTGGACACGGCCGCGTTGAGCGGTGCGTTGTTCAAAAATGGAGAGGCTTGCGGGGCTTGCTTTGAGATCAAATGTGCACAAGGGAAGGTAGGGTGCAAACCAGGGCAGCATTCCATCGTTGTGACCGCCACCAACTCGTGTCCTTCGGGAGGGTTAGGGTGGTGCAACCCCCCGAAAGAGCACTTCGATCTCTCTCAACCTGCATATCTTAAGATTGCTGAATACAAGGCTGGCATTGTTCCTGTTCAATATCGCAGGTACAAATTGGGTTGTTTTCATTATCTGGCCTTCTCCATGCTGAAGCCAGCCACTTTTTAAGGGAAAATGCTGGAAAGATTTTGATTGATTGTTTGTTTCTCTAGGGTTCCATGCAAGAAAAGTGGAGGGGTTCATTTCAGGATAACAGGAAATCCTTATTTCAACATGGTTGCTATCTCGAATGTGGGAGGGGCAGGAGATGTCACAAAAGCGGAGGTCAAAGTCGCAAACAAGCCATGGACAACGATGAAACGGAATTGGGGCCAGAAATGGGAGACTGATGCTCCACTCACTGGCCAAGAAGTCACCTTCCGAATCACTACAAGTGATGGAAGAACGCTCATTTCAGAGAAAGCCTGCCCGAGTACCTGGCAATTTGGTCAGGTCTATGAAGGCAAGAACTTCGTATGAGCCACATATATGGTACTACATAGAGAACACAACTGTGTCTGGTACATATATGGCACAGAATCATCATTCATGAGTTAGATTAATAAATATCTAGATATATTGTGCAACAGAGTAAAGACATCATAATATAGTTGTATATGGAAAAGCTAATTCGCTCACAAGAAAGGAAAAAAAAGCAGACAGTGCATTACCTTCACCTAAAACATCAACCAATAAGGTGAGCGTCACTAAAGGTAATTAACATGTGCATAAATATTAGTACAACAAATGATCAGTTCCAGGCTCCAAAATTGCCATCTCAAAATTTGATATATTTACAACAACCAAGCAAACTTACCCATTGTATGACCAAAAATTTTAGCTCAACAAACAAAATTTGCTATATACTGAACTTCATTGCAAGTGGAGAAATACAAGGTATCCATATCACGACCAAACATGTCCATCATCCATCTTCTTCTGCTTCTTTTTCTTCCTCCTCTCACCTTTGGTTTGTGCCCCTCCATCAGCATGTTGGGAAGAATATCTTGCACGGATCTCCAACAATTTATTTTTTGCATCACGGAAAGGTGCATCAGACTTTGCATCCATCAATTGCTGGAACACAATGAAATTGGGTTTAGCTCCTACTGACAGAAATCAGAAGAGTCATAAATTGTGGGCTAGCATCTAATTACCTTTAAATGGTCCATCGCTGCTAAATTGAAGCCTAAAGTATCTTTGCATTCCTGTCACCACATAAAATCAATATAGTGAAATAGATGATATTTGAATTTCAAATGCTAGAATATTGGAGTATTTTTTATTAGAAAGGTAACATAATTAAGGATGTGTTGGTAGCATTGTTAGAATCCAATTAAAATCGCTGAGTACAAATAACACTGCAGTTTCTTTTTTAGGACTTCCTCAAATATACTACTTCTGTTTTATTTTTCGATAGTGGATGAATAGATCATGACAAATAAAACAATCTAATAGCAGGGAATTATCTTAGCTTAAAAGCAACATTCCAGAGCAGCTCTAGAAGAATTTCATTTGATTGATATATTACCTTGACCCGTGCATGTAAAATGTCTTTGAGAAGAGATAAGATGGGTCTGGCAGAGACAGTTGAGGTTAGTTGATTATGATGGATTTGCAACAACACGGTGGCAACCCGACACACAAGCTCAACCTGGAAAAACAACAAAATCTAAATAAATTAGTTTATGGTCCTGATGTAAAAAGGGTAGATGTACAAGGGGCGCCCTGTGCACCTTACTGCACTTTCAAACAAACACCAAGGACAGAGGCATCTATGTATCATAAGAATTCAATAACATGCATGATGATCATTCTCAATGCCATAGATACACTGACCTTATCAGGGTAAGCAACCCATTCTTTCAAATAAGACAAAACCCTCAAGGAATCAGAGAATGGTAAAGCCTGCAAGATTGCAAAGGTTCAAACAAATCAGGCTTCTGTTACCTAACGAGCAAAACCAGACACCAGAATGAAAGATGATGTCACAGTTCACTTTTCAAAGCTACATGACATTCAGATACAAATTCGTCATAACTGTTAGCTGAGACAATTGAACTAACTGAAAGTTCTTTAGATTGCAATTTCAAAGAAGTAGCACACACTCCAGAACTTATTGAGCATACAAGATAGTAGAAGCAGAAGCCATATTAAGCAAACTTACAAGCAATGCCTGCTCCAGATCATTTGTGCGAACACTTGATACCGCACGCAGAACATAATCAGATGGAGAATTACCAAGCATAAGAATATTTGGCCTGAAAGCTGCAACATTCCCTTTTGATTTTGCCTCCTGAAAATCACAGAAAATAGGGTTTCATTACTATTAAAATAAGTTCCTACATCCTGCATCAACCGCCGCCCAAGGGGAAGCATTGAAATGGCTATTAATTCGATTATAATTTCTTGAAAATAAAAAAACCAATAAAGACTGAATTTCAGACAAGATTTTTTTAACTTGCCCCAATCAAAAGAAAAAATAATAAAACCACCTCATGTTCTGCAATACGCTTTAGCTCTTCCTCTGCTATATCTAGTGCATCCATAATAGAGTCGGTTGCAGTAACAGTTTCTCCAGTTTTCTTTCCTGCTAACGCCACAGCTCCCTCTTCTGGTAGTTCCTCCTTTGAGGCGTACTTACTCTCAAATGTATTATCCACATCAGATTCAAACATCTCCTCAAGCCTCTTTTCTTTCTCTTCCTGAAAAGTGAAAAGTATGATAAAGTTGCCACATTGACATAACCTTTGCAAATCATAATAACTTATCTCATCACCAACCAAAGCTATAAGAAAATATGGCAAGATTAGGTTATGTTACTGCTAAAGAGTTTTAAGTCGAACAACATAGTTTAATCACAACTTAAGAGAATAGCCAGTACGCAACGCAATACCTCAATAAAAAAGGGCTCTTCAGTACGATCCCAACGGCGAATGGATCTATCATGAGATCCTGTAACAAGGAAATCTCCACGGTTGCTAACAGCAAGGCACCAGATTTCGGAATGATGACCCTCAAGAGTTAAAAGCAATTCAAACTTGTCTGCATCCCAGTATTTTACTAGGCGGTCTTTTCCCACACTAAACATGTAATGAGTGTTTCCGACAAACTTAACAGCCATGACACTGCAATGAAAGTAGAATTTCAGATTTAGCACCAAATCTTATTTTGTGTGATTGAAAAAGAGAATCAAGAGTGGAGGAATTATATTATATATTTTCTGTATTAAGTGTGTGAATTACCTATCAGAGTGGGCAAAAAGAGATTTGTGACAATCACCAAAATCCAGACCCCAAATCTTCAAATTTTTATCCGCAGAGCCAGTAACAATCAAATCCCCATCAGAAGATACGTCCATGCATAACACAGGCAGCTTATGGCCATACAAGGAGAGGAAGAATTTAAGGGAGTCCATGAAGAAGACCTGATTAAATGTTGTAAACACATATAATTAGATATATATATATATATATATATATATAAAGAAAATTGCATGAAGTAAATTTCCATTTTTAGGTCTTGACATGACAAAGCTATCACTCAATCAAACCTACTCTTTTTATTGCCTGAATTTATCTAACAAACAATTATAGAGAATCAAGACAATCAACACAAGAAAGAGAAAAACTCACAAGCCATTAGATCACAAAGACATTATTTACATACACTAAAAAAAATTGGACTAAGCACTAGTAAATATTAAATGCAACTAAACCGTCAATAAAATGAGTTTAATCAACTCATGAGCAAGTTTGTGTAACTAAAATCATACAAATTCTGCTCAAATTGAATGGTATACTGAAAATTTTCCCCCAAAGATGGAGCACTCGGAGTCTCTGACAGCATGAAAAAGTGTGATCACCCTAGATTTAAGGTATTAATGTAAAAGCATAAAATATAACATAAGGCAATAAAAAAGGCCCATACATACCTTCACTGTGCAATCCAACAAGGCAACAGCAATATATTTACCCTCCGGACTGACAGCAACTACCACAATGTCATCATTCATTTTCAGGTTCCTCACTGGAGATACCGTTAGATGTTTATGATCCTATAAAATCACAGTAAACAACACATATTATTAAAATTTAACTTCTATACAGGATAAACATACAAAAATACTTCATCTTGGATTATCAAATGTTATGATATTATGTTGGCAGGCAGGAAATGCGGAGAAAGATACAAAAAGAGCAAAAGAAGAAGAATTTATGGAACACACCTGATCAGGTTTTTGCACCATTTGGTACTCCCAAAACTTGACATCTTGGTCAACACTCCCTGTGACAAAACCGTCTGCTGTTGCAGCTATAGACTGGACAGAACCACCATGAGCTTCAACTACTTCCACACAAGTACCACTCCGAACATCAATTATTTCAAGTGTCCCACTCTTTGTGCCAACAATTGCATACTTATTACCAGGGACAAAAAGACCACACAATCCATATCCTGAATCAATAGTTCGAAGACAAGATCCAGTGCTAGGGTTCCATATTTTAATTGTGCTGTGGCTTGTAGACATCAAAAGAGTATTATCTGAGCTAAGAGTGACACTTCTCACATCAGAACGATGTCCCTGGAGCTCAATGGCACTTGTTTTCGTTGCTGAAGTGCTCTCAATTGAATAAATTTCCAATAAATTGTTGTTTAGAGACAATGCTAAAGTTGCCAATGAACCTTTTGCAGTTATAGGGGAGAAAGATATAGAGCATATCTTCTTCTTAGCTCGTAGAAGCTGAAGATGCTTAAAGACATCTGAGACAGTGACAAGGAGCTCACTACCCTCTTCAACTTCGACATTAACATTTCCATTTTCAGTAATCTCAGATTTTCCCTTTGAAGCTTTTTTCTCTTTTCTGTTGATTCTTCTTTTGGCCTTCCGTTTAGATTCTGAATCATCCAGCACATGAAATATCTCGACTGTTGTTCCAGCAACCTGACAAGCCAGCAAATTACCAGACCTGCTGAACCGCACTGTGGAAACCCTGTCATTACTCTGACGTTGTATATCACCAAAATGCTTCAGAACTTCCCATTTGTTTTGGACAGTGGCATTTCCATTCTCAACATTAGATTCAATTTTCTCCAGTACAGGTTTTCGATCAGCCAGGTCATTACTAATTGAGTAAAATCTGAGTTCAGGATCACCTGACCCAGAGACAAGATATCTTTCAGAGGGATCAATATCAATTGACCAAATTTCACTATGATGCCCACTAACAATCTGTACACAGTGTTGTGTTTCTAGATCCCAAACCCTCAAAAACTTGTCCTTCGATGAACTAACAATTTTTTTACTGGAATCTATGAACACAAGATCAGTTACCTACATTATAATAGCAAAACACACAACAGTGAGAAAATGATATAAAACTCATGATCAAATGAAATAAACAGATCCCCATTTTACTATAGCAATCATACGTAAATCATAAAATCAGTCAGTTATCTTGAGGACATTCTAAACCTGGTCACGGTGTCCTTGGAGACGAAAGAGCCCAGCTTCACCAATTACATCCCATAAAATAATGTCACAGTCTTTACTTCCCGAAGCAAGTAAAGATCCCTGGTTGTTGTACCGGAGTATTGTCACAGCAGATCTATGCCCATTTAGAGTGGTTTCACATGTTCCTTTCTCAGCATCCCATATTCTTACAGTACCATCAGCGTAGCCACATGCAATCTGCAAAACCAAGCCCCATCTGCCACTTAAAATCGTTTTCCAACAGAATAATACAAAATGATTTTTAATTTCCCTATTATTTGATTGGTAATATGGATTTTCTACAGCTAGAGCCATGATTGACTAAGCAAGGGGAGAAACTATAGTCAACTTGCAAACTTATTCTATATAAACAAGGAGAAATGACGAAGACATAACCTTTTATTCAACTTTCTAAGCTTCCCTTCACAGATACACTATGCCATTTATATATATATCATCAGGTCATAATTTACAAAATGCTCCTCATTCAATACCAACAGAAATTAAGCTATTCATTAAAAAAAAAAAAAAAAAACTTCAACTGTATAGTTCCAAATAGATTTAAGCAAGCAATGAACGGTAACGAACAAATTAGAGAGCGTTACTTGAGAAGACTGGGAGGCGGCAATGGAGGTTACAGCTAGAGAGGGGCCACGGGAAGAAGACGAAGGGGAGGGAGCTAGGGCTTTGGTACAGATTCCCTGACGCACGTGCCACACGCTAAGCTTCTCCAACGCCGCCGCCAAAAGGTGCTTGCCGGAGCTGTCATATGTTATGTTACAATCAACCGACACAATCACCCCAAACGCCGCCGCCGCCTCGTACCGGAGGTACGCTTTCACCATATTCCAAGCTCCCTACTGGTCGGCGGTGGCGGAGAAGATTAATGTTCGGATTGAGGGTTTAGGGTTTAAGGTTGCAATTTCTAACCCCCTTTGTGTTATTATTTTTATTATTAAGTTGAAAAAATAAATTGGAACTTGATCTTATTTGGATCCACTCCTTGATGAATGCCAAAAGCCCAACCCAACTCTTATGAGCATAATTTTAGGCCCAATAATCACTGATAGACAACCTCGTAATAATTTTATAAAACAGAGGCCTGGCCTGAACAATCAACAACTTCCGTTCAAAAGACGTTTTTACCCCTTCTATATTTTTTTTTTTTGTTACAGGGGTGGTGCGAAAAGACGTTTTTACCCCTCCTGTAGTTTTTTTTTAAAAAAGCGATGAGTACACCCATCTACTCCGATTCACACACGATTCATCATTTCACATACGAATCATTCCGATTTCCACCATCAACACCAAAACATCAAAAAACCTAAAAATTCAAAATTTCAACAACAAAAATAAAAGCTTCACGTGTTCGAAAATTTTACCAAAACAAACCCAATATGTTCGAAAAAAATTTCAAAACAACTTAGATTTGTTCGAAATTTTTTCCAAAACAAACTCAAGTTGTTCGAATTTTTTTTTCAAAACAGACGCAATATGTTCAAAAAAAATTCCAAAACATAACGAAAATAATTCTCGAACTACTAAAAACCCAAATTTTACTAAATTTTCAAAACCCTAATTTTTTGAAAAACTGTAAAAATTGTAAAAAAAAAAAAAAAAAAAAAAAACTTACCTTCGAACGGCGGCAGCGTGGGTAGCTGGGTGCGATGAAGGGGAGTGGGAGGGGTTGCGGCCGCGAAGGGAAGGGAAGGGGAAGGGGCTGCGGCCGCGAAGGGGTGAGGGAGGAGCTGCGGCCGCGAAGGGGAAGGGATTGCGACCGCGAACGGCCGCGAAGGGGAGAGAGAAGAGTTGCGGCCGCGAACGGGAGGGGAAGGGACTGCGGCCTCGAACGGCCGCGAAGGGGAGGGGGAGAGGTTGCGGCCGCGAACGGCCGCGAAGTGGAGAGGGAGGCGTGCGCGGCGCAGCGAGGCAAAGGCTGTGGCGTGGGCGGCGGCGGCACTTTGCGAGCGGCGGTGTGACAGGCGGCGGTGGCGTGGGCGGCGCCGTCGTCTTCAAGAGAGTGGAGGAGGCGGAGGAAATGGTAGTGGGTGTACTTATTTAATTTTGAGAATGAGGGAGGATTTAGGGTTTTAATAGGACGAAGGGTATTTTTGTATTTTCCACGTGGGTGTCCTCATCGATTTTGTGGGTGTCCTCATCGCGTGGGTGTCCTCAGAGGCGGACGCATGTATATGTCGAGGGGGGCCTTGGCCCCCCAACCCACCCCCAACCCCTATATATATATATATATATAATTTTTTTAGTAATTTTTTAAAGATTAAGTACAATTAATAATAAAATTATTAATAATTTAATTTAATAATTCATTTTAATAGTGAATTTATTGTTAAAAAAAATATTATTCTTGCACTTTTAGTACTTATGTATACAATTGATTATTTTGTACGTATTACTTTTATATTTTTAAAACATATTTGTAATTATCTCATATAATTATTAAATAAATTAAAAAACTTAGCTCCTTAAAAAAAGGAAGTGATAAAGAAAGTATGATTGGTAATTTAATTTGTTAATTTCTTTAATTTAAAATTACATTAAACAAAATAACTAAATAACATCTTAATTATTCAATAATTTGAGTGTTCACTTTTTCAATTATTTAATCTAGATGCAACAACACTATATTTTTTCTTGAGTGTTCTAAGTATATATATATATTTGCAATTAATTAGTCTAATAGATTAAAGACATGTTGATGTATTTTGATGTAAATATATATACATAAATATTAATGTATTTTAATGTTAGAATTTTGGATCATTAATTTTTTTTGGCCCCCCCTAACTTCGTTTCCTGGGTCCGCCCCTGGGTGTCCTCATAGGATCCTTGGGTGCCTTTAGCCGCGCCCAAAATAATAATAATAATAATAATTAGCAACCTCTATTTTATATTTATCAATTTGCTGAGGGAAAATAGATGTGCTAAAAAAAAAATTATATTTATCAATTTGCGAAAAAGAAATCATATGAACGTAAAAAAAGAAAAGAAAAAAGGAAGACTGTTTTTCGAGATTGTTCTCAAATTAACGTCATGTCCAAATTATACTTTTTCATGCAAGATCTCCCTCCTTAAATAGACTTTTTTTTAACCTCTTCCCATCTCTCTCCCATAGACTCTTAACACAAAATTATATTAACTTGTACTTCATTCATCCTATATTAATAATAATTTGTATAGGTACGTAGGTGGACACATATTAAGAAAATTTAATATTATTAAATATGATTTTAAAAGGTAAATTTGTAAATTTTTGTGTATAAAGTAAAGAAATGAGTTAAATCTTTAAAAATTGTGACATTTTGTGTAAAATTTAATTTAGTTTAAGAATAAAGTTTAAAAATTAATTTAAATTTTAATGTCTTAAAAAGAAAAGTGTGGAAATCTCAAGAATGAGTGGTGATTTAAGTATTTGAGTTATCTCACTTGGTTAAAGATGAATGCATACGTCTTAAGAGATATATTAAAAAAAATTGAACGAATACTCAACACAGAAAAAATAAATTGAATTGAAAATGAGCAGAAAGATGACATTTGAAATTAATTAACTGTTTGATAATATCCAAACTTGAAGAGATGGTTATGAAGATAACAAGTTAGTGCAATGATGCGTCGAGATTATCCACATATATAAATAAATAATTGTTTCAAAGTTGATGTGCTAAATGCTAATAGTATCGTGTTTAGTGTAAAGCTACAAGCGTTTTAATTAATTAATGAACATTCAGAAAAGATAAGCTAAATATTTGGAAAGATGATGCTTCACCAGATGTTTACTTTTCATTGATGTCGCCTTTTGCTATATTAATGATAGCCTGATAGTTGTCCAGTTTTTGCCCATATAATTAAAATGGTTATTGAATATATTATAGAATTTTGTTTTTCTTTATTCACAAAAAAATATTTATTTTTCTTTACGTCCAATAGTTTATATAGGTTCCTCCGCTTTTAAATATTTAATTTTCCCGTACCAATCTATATCAGCGTTGTAGTTTATTTTAATTTTCGTGTTACTTTAACACTTGGACAGCATATCAACTATTAATTTTAACGCAAGCAGACAAACCAAACATCAGAAATATTACTGTATATGCTTTTTGTTTTTATTGTTGGACCAAGTGCTATTAATATAAAATAGATAGCTAGTCACAAGAACATGTCTTTATTTTCTTAATTTTGTCAAAACTGTAGCAAGTGATAGATGCTTAACTTTAAACAATTAAAATGAGAAAAAAAAATATAGTATATAACTATATATTGGAGTAAATTTTATCTATAGCAATGGACCTGAAATAATTGCCGAAGGTCAAGAAAGTCGGTTGCCGATTAAATTTAGAGTACTACTGGTCAACTAAAAAAAATCAAATCAATTCATTTGGCATCACTTGAAAATTTATGTAGGAGAGAAATCATGTATTTAATATTCAAATAAAATAGTACTCATTTTCAATTGGAGAGAAATCGTAAATTAATAGTACTTGTGAGCAATCTTTATCATGTTTCTATGTTTTTTTGTCAATGCGCGCAGATTTGGTCAATTACACGTGCGTCAACATATATATATATCAGCGTTTGTGAACAATTACAATTTAGTCTTAATTATTGGATGATCCAAATGGCATGGAAGATAAAAATAATAATAGTAATAATAAATAAATATTAACATGGGTTGTTTCCATTTTAATTTTCGGTCGTTTTTCCTCAAGTAATATTTTTAACATGAAATATATAACGATTTGAAAAATATAAGATGATTTTATATTAGTTTAATTTTATGCATTACATAAAAAATAAGGTGATCCGGATTGAATAATATTTTAAATTAGAAGTTGTTTTTGAACCGTCATTTTAAAATAGAAATTGTGTATTAACCGTTCAATTTCGATTCCTCTCATACATGAAAATTGAAATCGAAATCTTTGTATTAACATACAGTTCTTCAGTTCCGCTCAACTGTGAAAATCGGAATCGTCGGTTCTCAATTTGAACTGACGTTTCCAGCATCTTTTATTTAAATTTTGGACTGATTTGAAAATAGTCATTGTGAGATGAAGGATTGAGATTAAAGAACCATTGAAACCGAAATCTACGGTTCCCTTAATTTTTTCTATTCAATTTGGATGGTCCAGATTAATCTGAAACGGGCCATTTTTAATACAATGGTTGTCGTAATTAAATTAACTTCATACAAATTACATATGGACAATTCAATTCCGATTTCACAATTTTAGAACTAAAAACCGCGGATTCAGAAACAGAACTGGCCGTGGAAGCTCCCCCACCCACACCCATCAAAATTCAACACTTGAAAGCTAGTTTGTTAGAATATGAGAATAACTCATTTCCCACCTCACATATTGCCCGTTTATTTAACCTACTTTTCCTCTCTATCCTTACCAACTTTTAATAGAAAGATAAAATAAATATTACCCAAAAAAAATTGTGTCTACATCTATTGCAATTAATAACAATCATTCATCTGAAGAAATAATGAAAGACATGTAACATGGATTTCATGATTGATGATTGGATATTTGAAATCGTAGTGTTTGGCACTTGCATATATTCAAGTAAATTTGATGTCTGAATATGTAAAGTCTAACTTATATGTCCTGATGGTGATGGAATCTAGAATATATGAAAGGCATTATATATACGATGAATTTGGGAACATCATTAATCGTGAGAAATGATAGTGGAATTCACTTTTTACATTAATTTTTCGCAAAGGAAAAAATAAATTGATTAATGTATATTTATCGTTGTAAACTGATTTTATTATTCATTTGTAATTCTTGCATTCACGTGTCACTTATAATATATTTTTATAGAGTAATATTTGTGGGTATTTGACTGTATCTATACAATTGAAATTGAGTTTCAATTAATTTGATCAATTGTTAATTTAAAGATTGAATTGTACAAATTGAACATTAAAATTCAAGTACTCAAATGCATTAAAAAAAAATTAATATTAGCTAGGCTAGCTACACAATTTAAACCTATTATTATCTGCTCAATTATTGTTTGGTATAATAACACAGTGTACAACGGTTGGTTCAGTCCGAATTAATGCAATTGAAATAAAATTAGATATTTCAGAATAATCAAAAATTAAAATGTAAAATCGGTTAAACAAAATGTTTCGATTGATTAATCGAACTGAAATATTCCTTTACTTTTTTTTTCACTTTTTTTGCAAATAGTAATATTTCCTGCTATTTTGCTACAACGACAAGCCCAAACTTCTCCAAGCGAAACAATATTCTGTTTCGTTTTCAACTACATATCATGCATAACATGTTGATCTTGTGTAAACAATGTTATTCCCAACAATATTCCGAATATTTCTTGCAAATGGTTTGGTGGCGGGGTTAGAATGAAATCTCGATTTGAGAGGTTATGACGACTTCATTTATAATTTAAGAAAAAATATGATTTTTTTATTCATACAGTGTTAATTCGATCAGCGTGCGTGATAATAAAACAAATAAACAAAAATCGTTGATTTAAAGAATACTCGAATTTGATAAAACGAAGAACGCGTCTTCAATATTATTTAAGTCTTCAAAAGCTACGTTTATTACAATTCTAGCTCTCATTTATAAGGAGTCAACATGAATTCTCCCTCACAAATCATTCTATAATAGAAGAGTTTATTTTGAACGAATAAAATTAAACTAGAAAATAAGATTGTTGTTAATTATCAATCACAAATTCTTCTTCAGCGGCTTTAAGGGCTCAAATTTCTCCACGAACATGAATTGCAGCTTCATTCTCCATCATCCTCACCTGGATGAAAACGATTTGACCTCGAATCGCTACTAGCTTCATTCTCCCTGTGAAGGTACGGAGACAATCTGAAACATCTTTGTACTATTTTTAACACATAATAATAACAATTTGACATTACGTTGCAAGAGGACTAGTGTGATTTCCATTGTCATTAGTAAAAATCACAAAATAATTATTCCCAACCTCCATCGTTGAATCAATGGTATTGCCGTATTGGGATGAACATCATCAACTATAAAAATACTTTCATTCTCCTCGTCGACAATTGGAGGGGCCACTATAGTCATCGTCAACATTATCAACCAAAATATCGATAAAATTATCGAAAATTAGTAGTCCATCATAACCACAACTTTCATCAAAATATTTATAAAAAAATGGAACCATCATCAAGAATCGTACTTGGTCTCTAAATACCACTCTGATGTAGCGTGTGATAACAAAACAAACAAACAAGAATCGTTGATTCAAATAATACCCTAATCTTGATAAAACGGAGAACACGTCTTCAATAATATTTAAATCGTCAAAAGCTACGTTTATTACAATTCTAACTCCCATTTATAAGGAGTCAACATGAATTCTCCCTCACAAATCATGTCATAATAGAAGAGTTTATTTTACAAAAATAAAATTAAGGGATTATATTTTTTTTAGTCCATTAAGTTACCATATTTTTTAATTTAGTCCACTAGATTACCATTTTTTGAATTTAATCCATTGAGTTTTGATTTTGGTCCAGTTACCTGCTACAACAGGTTTAACATGTCATTTTTTAAAACACACCACACCCCATAAATGTTATACACACCCCAAATGTTAAACACACCACACTAAAATTTAAAAATATTTTTTTATTACTATACACACTCCAATTCTTTCCTATTTAATAAATTTCCAAAAATAATTAAATTAAAAAAATAAAAATTCAAATTAATATGAAAAATATAAATAAAAACCTGTAAAAAATCGCCTAATTCTTTAAAAATTAAACAAAGCTAAAAAAAAAAATTTAACTAATTTAGTTTTGAAAAATTAGTTGATTTTCTACTTTTTTTTTTTTAATATATATATTTAGCCTTATTGTCGATATTTCTATATAAGTTAGAACGCAAATAAAACATAAATAAATCATTGGAGTTTTAAGCCTTTTTATTTTATTTTCCTTTTAAATATTTCTTTTATATTATATGAACCTACTAACCCCACATAAATATTATATACACTCCAAACATTAAACACAAAAATAATTTAGTTAAATAAAATCATAAAAATATTTAATAAATTATCAAAAATAATTTAATTAAAAAAAAAGTAAGAATTCAAATTAATATGAAAAATATAAATAAAACCTATAAAAAATACCTAAATTTTCAAAATTTTAATAAAGCTAAAATAATTAATTTTATTAGTTTTGAGAATTTAGTTAATTTTTTAATATTTTTGAAGGTTTTTATTTTTATTTAATTTAATAATTTTTTCAGATTGAGTTGATTTTTTTAAATTTATCACTTATGTTAAAAAATAAACTAAATTTTCAAAACTAATTAAATTAATTATTTTTTTTAGATTTGTTTAATTTTTGGAAAATTGGGGTGTGTATAGTAATAAAAAATATTTTTTATATATGACCGGTTAAACCTGCTATACCAAGTAACTGGTCTAAAATCAAAATAAATCGAAACATAATTGACTAAATTCAAAAAGTAAAAAAGTGGTAATGTGGTGTACTAAATTCAAAATCGAAGTAACTTAATAGACTTAAAAAAAATAATCCCTAAAATTAAACTAGAAAACAAGATTGCTGATAATTATTAATCACAGATTAAGAAACATAATTATCAATTACATATTATTCTTCATTAATGTTAAGGGCTCAAGTTTACGGCCATTGATTGCAACTTCATTCTCCATCAATAATTTGTTTGATAAAATTGAAAATCGAACTATAAAAAAATAAAATTGAAAATCGAACGATAGTAAAACAATTGAACCGAATTCCTATTTTGGTTTGTTTTGATTGAATTTCCCTGTTCTAACCCAAAATTCAAAGTGAGTCGAGCATCTTCTGAACTTAATTTCCCTGTGCCACATAACCCACACGGCCACACCCCCACTTGCATAAACTTAATTTCACAAGTCTAAATTAAAATAATTAACTCGCATACTTATTATACTGTTGCATCAACCATACATGATACATATGTTAACTTGCTTTCCCAGCTACATAATATATAATCGTAGAATGAAATAATTAAATACTCTTCCCCCCCTGCCCTTTTTAAGTTTTACATTTTGAATATATGTGGTTCCACATTTATTAATAAAATTTACATCAATTGTCACTCATTTTTACTTTCTCTCTCCATTTTTTTTTACTTTTCTTTCATTTTCTCTTTAATTTTTTTATTTTTCATACACTTTTTATATTTCAGAGTCAAAATAGTAGTCCAAATGAGTTTGACAGGTGGCAAAAGAGAGGGTCACTTCAAGCAAATAAAAAAGAAGTGGTAGTGTGATATAAAAATTAGGGCGCGGCGATGGTCGGCGCCTGCCGGACAAAGCACAAACTTGGAATGGGTGTTGGAAATTTCCAGATAAAGACGAGATGGCGGTACCAATATGCCTTTTTTCCAATGTATTATTAATTAGTTCAACGACTTCCCAATTCACATCCACAATTCTTAACGGGCACGGCGCGTCTCTCTCAACACCACCCCCCCCCCCCCCCCCCCCCAATTAACCTTTTGGATTAGGATTATTTTACTTATTTATCTACTATCTTTTAATATCAACATAGTACCATATATGTACATAATTAACATAACATTATTTACTACTTCAAATGGGCAGGTGAATAGGAAGCAACTCTGGTCTCTGTACTCGAGTTCAGTCTAATTTTTATAGATATTTTTTAATGAGTTATTTATAATTAATTTGAGTTGTTAAATAAAATCCAATCTAATTAAACTCAATATAGTTTTTAGTTGCATTAGATTTATTCTTAAAATTAAACTAAAAAGTAAAAAATCTAAGCATATTCAACACATTATGTACCAACCAATTTTAAAAACATCAATTCCTATTTTTTATTACTATGTTCATTCCACTGCCAACGTATTTAATTAATTAAATAAAAATAAAAACTATCATTTCATATAAATTTACTCATAAATTAACACTCTTCCATCAGAAGGAGATTTTTTAAAGTTAAAGGAATGACATAATAAAAATAAATTGTGCAACAAAGTATTCACTCCGTCCCATACTTGAAGACACATTTTACCATTTTTAGTGTTCCATACTTGAAGGCACATTACCTAAAATAGCAAGAACACTTTTAAACAATCTCTTTAAAATATCATAATATTACAACAAATGCCGCTACTTTATTACACTAAAAAGTAACTTTATTAGTACTATTTATAAAGTTGAAAAGTCTTTACTACCTCCACTTTATTTTACACAATACTAATAAACAATTCATTAATTAAAACTCGTGCTCAATTCATTTGTGTCTTCAAGTATGAGACGGAGGGAGTATAAAACAGTCATTTATTTGTGTATAAAAAAAAAACTAAAACTAACACTTATTGAAAACCGAATGAAGTATATACTGTATATATATGCTGCTTACTAACTTTATGAAATTTACGTGATATGTCATATAGAAAAAATTAATTGTTCAACTTTCATTTATCTATTTTGACTGGTCTTTGAGTATCTAATTTATTTCCTTTTTAAATTTAATGTTAGACCTTTTTCACAATATTTTTATACATTTATTTAATTATTAATTAAAATTTTATTTACTCTATTATCAAAGGAAATTCCATTAGAAAAGTAAATTTATTTATTCTATTATTAAAGGAAATTTCATTAAATGTATACATGCCATTGAATTTTAAGTTATAATTTTAATTGTTTAATTGAATTTTTGAACCATCAAATTAAAATCAAATAAAAAATTTACCTCAATTGCACCACATTTTTTACACAACTTAGTAAAATATACTTTATCTTATATAGAATTTTGAATTGTACCTATAAATTTTTAAATGTTACTTTCTCCGTCCCAAACTCTAGTGAAAGCTAACGGATGACTAACCAACTTTTCTCTTTCGTAATTTTCAATGAAAGCTAATTATCTCTTTTTGACAAACTAATTCATTTCATATTTCATTATATTTTCCACACTCTGAATCACATATTCACATCACCTCAAATACATTTATTTTTTCTATCATATTTCTTAACCTTTATGTTCAAAACTTCCGGATAGTTTTTTATCAGAATGGAAGGAGTACTCATTTATTGAAATGAAAATAATAGCTGGAGTATTCATTAAATATAAATATTTTATGCATTTTGGACATTCTAAAAAAAATATATATATTTTGAGATAAAATAAAAAGAATAAAAAAAAATTGTGACGGAAAGAATATTTAACAACCTGATGGTGTCTTTGTCATTGAATACCGACCAACTTTTAAGCATCATGTCATGTTTTTCTTATGGGATTAATTAGTTAGTGAGCCACAAACATCATAATTATAAATTTGAACAATTTCGAAGTGGACAACACGGAATAAAACACCACATACACCAAAAACCTTTATATACGTTACGGTGCATATAGAGGAAAATGCTCTTTTTTTTTTAATTAAATTGATCTAACTTATCAAAAAAATAAAATAAAAAATAAATTGATCCAAGTAATTAAATTTAAGTGCATACACCAGATGTACCCACCTGATCAACCACTTTCCAAAAAAAAAAAAAAAAACTTAAGGTCAAAATGGGAAATATTAAGCAGCAGGGATGGATTAAATGAGGCGGGGTACATTCGTCCTTATATTATTTTATTTTAAAGATTTTACTTACCAAAATTTAATTCTCGATTTCAGTTACGATTTTACTAACCAAAATTAAATTAGGGGCATTGTTTAAGAAATTACTCCGTATAACTTATATTGCAATATTCGTTGTTTCAGTTGTTGGATGATAATTAATTTTTTAAGGTTCAATTGGTACTTAATTGATGGTACGATTTTAATTACGATTTCAACATTAATCATTGATCAACTAAACTAGTTTTCGTCACTGACCAATTTAGAAAGTTTGGTCGATTTGGCAACAAATCCATCAAACAAACTTAATTAGGTGGTGAGCTATAACTCAAATCCAATAATTCTTAAATAATTAAGTTTTTCAATTGATTTATGGAATCAATCCTCGTCATACTTTTGCACATTTTGTGTGACACTAATTCATTACAGTGGTTTTACTAATACTGGTGGAGAATATGTACAAAAGTATGATTTTTGTATAATTTTTTTAATAATTATGATAATGTTATAAATTAATTTTATGTCAATAAAGTTGTGTTTATTTTATGAATTTATGTTACCTTTTCATTTGTCAACCACTTGTGATTATTTATACATTTATTTACTGTTCAATTCGTAGGCATATTATTAAAGTGAATCACACATGAAAGTGGAGTTGGTTGTGCATTATATATAGATAGGTTTAAAAGAAAAAAGTGAAAAACTATTCGTGTATTGATATTAAGCGTAATATGCATGCACAAAAAGAATATATATAATTTAATTATTATTATGTATTTTTTCAACAGCTCATACAGACATTTTGTTTCTTCTCAGATACAGTGTAACAGTATACATAAAGACAACTAGCTAGTTCATCTTAAATTAAAACAAAGTCTAAGGTTTAATTATGTTGCTATATATAATTGTTTTTTTTTTTTTTTTTATAATTGTTGGTTACGCATGGTATAGTTTTTTTTTGAATTACATTATAAATCCATCATTTTTCCCTCCCAATGACTCGAACCCAGAATTTAAGAATTCATCCCTTTTTCCCTTCCCATGACTATAGACTGTATAGTTAGATCAACAAATGTTTTTAAACCTGAATGGTCAGAATAATTCTGCTACAACTAGTAAATAAAATTTGGTGCAACTAAACCATTTAACTACTTGCACAAGTTGTCAACAATCAACACAAGTAGTTTAAGTTTATCATTAAATTATGTATTAACAGCCTTTAGACACAACATTAATTGTAAATTGACTTTAAACCTCAGTTGTTTATCTTTTTTTATTTTTCTAGTTTCTCTGAATGTTGAATACTCCTATAAAGTAGGCGGAGCCTAGATTTGTAAATGCCATTTAGAAAAAACAAACAGAATAGTTGGATTGGCCCCTACCATAAAATTGCTTCACAATTTTCAACTTTGTCAAAATCACACCATGTAGTATCATGTATCTACTGCTTTTAAAGTTTTTTTTTCCTTGTATGTATTACTGTATAATATATGCTGCTAACATCACACTGCATTTATATGATGTAACTATATATGAATAAAATGAAATTTAAAATCTATTAAAAATCTATAATAAAATCAAACATATTGAAATAATTCGTGAACTAGTTTTATGATTTATGAATAAATCTACATATTCAATAGTTAATACATTACTCGCTTATATAATTATATTCAAATTATTATCCATAAATTCAGAAAATGTTGAAAAGAAAGAAAAAAAATCAGAAAAAGGAAGAAGGGAGGAATTCGTATTATTATTTGTCAAAATAAATAAATAAAACAAATTTAAATTAACAAAACGCCAAAAAGTTATTACTCCACAATTGTACTTGCACTCGGCTGAAAATTTTGTACCAAGGTCCGTAGCCACTCGAGTGAGGAAGGGAATGTTATTTCCTGTGAGAATCAGATCATCAACATACACAAGGAAATATGCAATAACATCAGATTTATTGTACACAAGTTATCTCAGTTTATGCATGCTCCAACCACTACTCATTCGGGTGCAGTTAAACGCCTTCTTCGTTATTTAAATGGGACTCGAGATGTAGGAATAACCTTGAAACCTGAACCTTTCTCATCTCTACACTGTTTTACTGTTGCTGATTGGGCCGGCAACAGTGATGATCGTACTTCTACAAGTGCTTACATTGTATTTCTTGGGGCTAATCCTATTTCATGGTCTTCAAAGAAACAAAAATCAGTTGCTCGTTCTTCCACGGAAGCCGAGTATCGTGCCATTGCCTCAGCTGCCTCTGAAGTTCAATGGTTAAAGTCTTTATTTCATGAATTGTGTTTCTCAGTTCCAACTCTTCCTGTTATCTATTGTGATAATATTGGGGCCACTTATCTCTGTTCAAATCCTGTCTTCCACTCTCGAATGAAGCATATTGCAATTGATTTTCACCTTGTTCGAGATTTGATCAAGACATCTCAGCTTATCTCTGTTCAAATCCTGTCTTCCACTCTCGAATGAAGCATATTGCAATTGATTTTCACCTTGTTCGAGATTTGATCAAGACATCTCAGCTTATCTCTGTTCAAATCCTGTCTTCCACTCTCGAATGAAGCATATTGCAATTGATTTTCACTTTGTTCGAGATTTGATCAAGACATCTCAGCTTAGAGTCTCACATGTTTCGTCCGCAGACCAACTTGCTGATGCTCTCACTAAGCCACTACTTATGACCAAGATTGGACTCTCCTACGGTGCTCCATCTTGAGGGGGCGTATTAGGAATATAATATTATAAAAATTTGTATCTTTTAATATTATGATTTATCTCTATCTTTTAGAATATTTGATGTAAATATTTATTCATATCTTGTAAATATAGATACACTCTATATCTATAAATACCTCTCTTGTAAACACTTTACAATTAATTCAATGAAATCATAATTTCATAATTTATTATTCTTAGTGGTTAGAGCACCACTACTTAGGGGAATAGGTCCTGGGTTCGAGTGGGAGGGGAAAATGGATGGGTATTTAACTTGTAATCTAAAAAAGAACATAAAACCGTGAGAATATGTTTGAAATCATAAACAAACCTAAAATTGGGTCAAAATAAAAATTGATTATGACTCCATAGACCATATAATGTCCATTCAACAAAAATATAATATTACATCGAATATTTGCATATATAATAGTTTGGCCTTGGTTCCTCAAAAAAAAAAAAAAAAAAAAAGGTTTGGCCTTGTGAGATGATATTTACATTATTTTAGTCGATTTTAAGTTAGGTCCAGTTTATTGAGTTTCTTGGGATTCGATCCGTTATTTATTTTTCTCCTTTTAGCATAATCGAATCAATCAAGAAAGGTCAACCGAAGTTAAACCGAACAAGAAAGGAAAACACTGAAGGTGTGTGTGCATTGTTATATTCTTTTTCCTTTTTCTTTTTTCGCTATGCACTAGATTCTTGAAGCTGACTAGTTTGTTTTGTTTTTAATTCAAGATTTAGGGGTTTCTGATTTTTCTATTTTATTTAATATTTTGGTGTTTGGTATAAGGGGGGTCAACGTATATGGGCAAAATACTTAAATCTGACATTGTTCTATCAGCTGAAACATTCGCAGGAAGGAGGAGGAGAGAGAAGTTTGAGTGAAAGAGCTAGACTGGTATGAATTCTGTTGTCTTGTTCTTTGCTTTCATGTCTCCGTTTTGCTATTTCAAAAAATTGAAGATGCTGTTTGTTGGCTTTGATATTTCAACTGGGAATATGTATATAAGAATTTGATTTTGATAAATTCGAGATGATTAAGAAAATTCCCAAGTGAGTTGTGGATGTGCAATTTTTGTTAATGGTTTTGATTTCTTGCAAGATCAACATGAAAAATATGTCCTTTTATGTTCCTTATCGCTGTAGTAAGAATTGAGAAAATCAAATGTAAAAGAGAGACCTTTCTCAGCATTTTGTAGATAGTGGGATCTGTTTATAAACTATATTGAACAAAATTTAGAGATTTTTGTGTGATAAGTTCAGTTACAATTTTATAGGTTATGAAAGTTATTGATGTCTATTTTCCAAGGCATGAAGGTGAGAAATTTATGTAGTTATTCTGTACTGAATGAATTTTTCAGGAGCTCATGAGAAATTTTCAGGTCATTCTAGTTCGCAATTGATAACTCTTTAGCATTATGCATGTCTGGCTCTGTGGCCACCGTGAGTAATGTTGAAGGCACACTTTCGTTATCCAGTAGGACAAAATCTCTCGATTCCATTATCTCTAATGAAAAAAGCCGCTCAAGTGAAGTAAACGGCGAGATTTCTCGTGCTTCTTCCGTAACCAACATCTTTAGAGCTGATGAGATTTTATTACCGAATGGAGAATCTTATTCGGGATATGTTCTCGGCAATGTTCCAGAAGGTTCCGGAGACTACGTCTGGTCAGATGGTTGCAAATACGAGGGTGAGTGGAGAAGTGGGATGAAGCATGGGTATGGAAAACTCCGATGGCCATCTGGTGCTATTTATGAGGGTGAGTTTTCAGGGGGGTATATTCATGGAAACGGGACATATACAAGAATGGATAATTTGATTTACAAGGGACGGTGGAGATTGAATCTAAAGCATGGTTTGGGGTATCAAAATTTCCCCAATGGAGACGTGTTTGAAGGATCTTGGATTCAGGGATCTCCAGAAGGACCCGGAAAGTACATGTGGGATAATGGGAATGTGTATTTGGGATATATGAAAGGGGGCAAAATGTCTGGTAAAGGAACTCTTACATGGATTAATGGTGACTCGTTTGAAGGAAGCTGGTTAAATGGTAGGATGCATGGGTTTGGAGTGTACACGTGGTATGATGGCGGGCGCTACGTAGGAACTTGGACCCGTGGGTTGAAGGATGGGAAAGGCACGTTTTATCCAAAAGGGACTAGGATTCGAACTGGTCAGCAGTTGTACCTTAATGCTTTGAGAAAACAAGGAATGTTTCCCGATTATAGGAAACAGAATCAGGTTTCCAATATTCACCATGCGACTTCTGTAGATCTTCCACACGTTAAGGTTGTTGGGAACCAAGTTAATGCCCAACGATCTCGTAACTCAAATGTATCCCTTGAAAGGCGTTGGAGTCTTGAGGTGTCTATTGAGAAAGTAATAGGGCATGGTAGATCATCGAGTGTTTCTGACACCATTTTAGACAATGGGGATAATGAGGAAGATGTGAATTGTCCAATCCTGGAAAGAGAGTACATGCAAGGGGTGTTAATTAGTGAGCTTGTATTGAGCAATCGCTTTTCACCATCATCTAGAAGATCAAAAAGGCGGCAAAAGAAACTTGCCAGAGAGATAAAGAGACCAGGTGAACAAATTATCAAAGGCCATAGGAGTTATGATTTGATGTTAAGTTTGCAGCTTGGAATCAGGTGAAATTAAATTTTAACTATTGCAATTATTTTCATATTTCCTGTGGAATTGTGTGCCAACTTTTTCATTGAATTTTTTTCTCAAAATTATTACAGATCATTTTTGTTACCAGTAATCAAGAAGTGGTTTCAGTTTTCTTCGAATATTTTCCCTTAACATGTTTTTTGAATATGCAATGCATCTACAGTAATTGCTCCGGTTGGAAGATGCCTTTGCTACTTCCATCTAATTATATAAGCCCCCCTTTTGTGTCATTACCTAAGATTTATTGAATATTAGACACAGTCAAAACACATGATACTAGGTGGAAATGTTATCCTTGCTTTTGGTATCATTTCTAAAATAGAACTGATTTGTGATGGCATATATTTATAAATAACATATATGAAACTTGAAGTTTCTCATTTTCTTCTGGTATCTCATAAATCAGTACTAAAGAGGTGTTAGATTATGACCAGATATACGGTGGGGAAAATTACTCCGATACATAGGCGAGAAGTGAGGGCGGCTGATTTTGGTCCTCGTGCCAGCTTTTGGATGTCGTTCCCTAAGGAAGGCTCACAATTGACTCCATCTCATCAGTCAGAGGATTTCAGGTGGAAAGATTATTGCCCAATGGTTTTCAGGTTGGTCTATTTCAATACTGTTTCTCTTTATATCTCCAGCTCCCTCATGTGGTATCTTATTGCGTTTGTTCGGATTGGCATATCTACTTAGACATATTGTCTCATTCTTTTAGTCATCCCATGACTGATCCTATCCTGTGTAGAGGTATGCATTTGCTTTAAAATTGAAAAACTAATGATCATCTTTTCAATATTATTATCAGTATATGAAATTACAGTTAAAGCACTTCTTTTCCCAAGCTTCTGTGCCTTTCTTTTTATGTATCCTTGTGACTCCATTCCAAAACTATAAATCTGGTACTTAACTACTATTGACTTCTGCGTTTAGCTTGATCACTAACCGTGTTTTGTTTTCCTATATAGGGATCTGAGAGAAATGTTTAAGATGGATGCTGCTGACTATATGATGTCAATATGTGGAAATGACACCCTAAGAGAACTTTCTTCTCCAGGAAAGAGTGGCAGCGTCTTTTTCCTATCTCAAGATGATCGTTTCATGATCAAAACATTGCGAAAATCCGAAGTTAAGGTTTGATATCCAATTTTCAACTCCCTCGTCATCTTGCATTGAATTTCTTGATGCCAAACTTTCATTTGTTGGAGAGATATGTAAGAACAACTATGTTCGCCAGGCAAAAATATAGATGCCAAAATGCAAATAATTGAATATAGATGCCAAAATGCAAATGATATTAGTGAATATATGGAACTGGTTACTGGAGATGAATGGAGCACTTGTTGATAATTTATAGCCTTCTTGATACGAGCAGCGTTTTCATAATCAAACTGGTGTCCAAACCAATCTTGTCAGAACCTGTGGCCTCTTTTATATGATTATATTTGGTTCCCTAAGATTGGCTATATTCGTGCTGACAAGTGATGTTATTTGTAGGTTCTGCTGCGGATGCTCCCAAACTATCATCAACATGTGCGCACACACGAAAATACCCTTATAACTAAATTTTTTGGTCTTCACAGGATTAAACCCTCCAGTGGTCAAAAGGTAATAAGCATGCAAACTTAGAAGTTTCACCTTTTTGTCTTTATCGCTTTAAATACCAACTATTGTCAGAATTACTCAGAAATCATAACAGCTCCTAGTTATCAGATGTCCCAATGGTGCCTAAATGACACTTGAAATGAACCCATGTACACGTTACTCTTTCTGTGCTTCACTTGTTGTACTGGAGTCAAATATAATGTTCAGTCACCCCATGAAATTTACATAAACAGTGATGGATCCAAAATGTTTGTCTAGGTCACGAAGATATTGATGTCTCCTTTAATATCCCATCGTGAGGCATAGTTTGGAATCAATAGCAGGAAATTCAGGTCTTGCTTCCGCCTATCTGAATTCAACTTGACAATATTTCCGAATTAATTGCCAAGTGAACAGAGGTTACTTACAAAAATTTGTATCCACTCTGCAGAATTTATAGCAATTTTCTTCTGAAACATTTCTCTCTGGCTATTCTTTCTGTTTTTGTTTGCTTGATAAACTTAATTTTGCTGTCTCAACGGTAGGCTAATCTTAAGGCATCCTCACTGCTTTGCAGTTCCGCTTTGTTGTAATGGGAAATATGTTCTTCACGGAGTTAAGAATCCATCGAAGATTTGATCTGAAAGGCTCTTCGTTGGGACGTTCTGCTGACAAGGTTAAAATTGATGAGAACACTATACTTAAAGATCTGGATTTGGACTACTGCTTCTATTTGGAACCATCTTGGCGAGATGCGCTCCTAGAGTAAGTTCGAGTTAATCATGATATTTGCTTTCTATGTTGCCTTTTGTTTGCGTGATTAATTTTGTCTCACTTAAAAAATTGGTTTATAGTTGCTTGCCTTGGTTCTTTGTTCTCAAGAAAGTCCATCTCTGATGTCTCTTTTTTAAGATATGTGTGCTCTTAGTGGTAATCACAGCTATGTGAACAAATATAATGTGCCAATTCAAAATAATTTATATGATAACATGTACATCAATTCTGTGATTGCAGGCAGATTGAAATAGATAGCAAATTCTTGGTGTCGGAGAACATAATGGATTATAGCCTCTTGCTAGGTGTTCACTACCGAGCACCACAACACCTACGCTCTCTAATGTCTTACAGTCAGCGCATGTCAGTTGATGGATTGGGAATTGTTGCAGAAGATGGTAAGTTTGGCATATATGCTCTTCTCGAGTCTACAAAACTTCTTGTGTAGAGCTTGTTGATAGTTTGATTAAAGAGCAACACTTTGGTACACCAGATAGATTGAAATCTAATTTTGTTTTTTTATAAAACTGGTTCTGACCTTGGATGTTGATCTAAAAACTCAGATCCTCTGGAGGATGAAATAATTCCACAAGGGCTTGTTTTGGTCCCCCGTGGGTCTGATGACAATAGTGTGATTGTGGGCCCACATATTAGAGGTAGTCGATTGCGCACGACATCTTCATCTGGGGATGAGGAAGTTGATCTTCTCCTTCCGGGTACAGCAAGGTATTAAATACACTGTACACTTGTTTTATTGCTTTTTAAGTAAAACACGTGGCTTCCGTTGTAATTTGGTTAAACCTAACAGGTTTCAGATCCAGCTGGGAGTGAACATGCCAGCAAGAGCAGAGAAACTCCCTGCAGATGATGCTACGGAGATGTTTCATGAGGTGTATGATGTCGTCTTATATCTGGGGATTATCGACATCCTGCAAGAGTACAATGTGACAAAAAAGTTAGAACATGCATACAAGTCCATGCATTTCGATTCAGTAAAAATCTCTGCTGTTGACCCCACATTCTACTCCGAACGCTTTCTGGAATTCATTCAGAAGGTTTTTCCACCCAATGCAGCCTTGGGTTAGATTGATTTATTCAGAAGCTTGCATGTACTATATATATTTAGTGAGGTTAAGGGAGAGTTGTTATAACTGCATCTCTAACTTCAATGCCTACATTCTGTAATTTTGTTCTTGTATTCCACGACTAGCTTTGGTAAATAAAGCTTTGGTTTCACGCCTCTCCTCAAAGTTTGAAGCTTTTTGGTTTTTTTTGTTTTTGTTTTTCTTCGTTTTTCTTTACCCTACCCATTATGCTCGGTGACAAACTAACAAGGTTGATCGATCATGATTTTGCAGAAGTTATTTGTTTGAACTGCCTAGAGTTTTTATTGATGTTATTGCAGGTTGTGACAGTGCTCATAAATTCATAATCGCAACTTAAATTGTTATTTAAAAAAGTTATTTGTTTGAACTTCCTACTTTTACAGTTTTACTATATATATTGCCTCTTTGTATTAAAAAAAATGCTTTTTCAGCTCTCTATATTTTTACTTTATTTATTTTCCCGCTGATAAAAAAAGATATAGAGCAAATGATTAAAAAAAAAATTAGAAGTACTGGAGCAAAATATTAGAAAATGTTAAGTAGAGGGTGTAGAAGACTAAAATAAAGTAGAAGAGAGAGTATAGGAGGCAAAGAAAATTAGAAAGTGAATAGTACAAAGAGCAAAAAATCAGTAAACAAAGTACAAAAATTAAATACGTTCAAAAAAGTACAAAAATTAAAAGTAAAAATAAAATAAAATACGAGGAGCAAATTAGCATTATTACGTACCAAATGAGAAAACGAAAAGCTTATAACCAGGAATACTTGCAAAACCACTTCATGCATAATTACCTTGTCTTACATATTTATGCACCAATTATTAGTATCTAGTTGCTACATGCCATGGTATTACACAGTCTTGCGTCTTGCCCACGCTTATTTAAGAAATCGGTTATCTTTAACTTTATTGGGGTCAAATGCCTGACAGAAAATCTTAGAGCTTACAATTTTTTTAATCAGCCAAAAAGAATTTATATTGGATACAATGAGAGTATGCTTATTTCACATTTCCTCAACGAACACAAGCTTGGTAATTGGTATATAGATTGCACAAACAAAATTCATATTCAAAATACACTAGTACCATGGTTCAACAAAATCTGTATCTACCAAATAACACATTTCATGAGGTAGGCTGTCTGTGATTGCAGATTGCTGTTGTTTAAACGGAGCACCATAAGTGCCTAACATGTCATCAGTGGTCAACCCATGTTAGGCGGAGGGGGTGGGTACATCCCCTGTTGCACTGGGAAGCCTTGAGGAGGAGGAGGAGGTGGCATCATAGGAGGCCTTCCCATTTGTGCACCTGGGGTAAAATTGGCCATAGGACCACTCCCGACTGAGGGAGGAGGTGGGGCTGGCATATTTCCGCCAGGTGGCATAGGCCTCGGTCCATTCCCCATGGGAGGTGGTGGGGGTGGCAAGGACCCTGGCATCGAAGATGGAGGCCTGGGAGGATTACCCCCTGGAGGGGGCGGCCCTTGTGGTGGAGGTGGTGGAGGAGGCATAGGCCTACCTGGGGGGGCCCCAGGAGCTGTCGTCCCATTAGCTGCAGGTGGTGGCTGAGGTTTATTTGCCTCTGGTGGCTTCGTCTTGAAGTACAATTGCAACTACATATCCAATAAACATTACTAATACAGCATAAGAAAACAAAAGTATACAGTCTTCAATTCAATAAAAGAAGCAATACCGTGAACATTTTTGAGTCCGGATCCCAGTGGGAGAAGAACTTGGGAGTTGATTTATCGATCTCTGTACTTGGGACCTACAAGATAAAAACATAGACATAAGAGGGTAATTAACGAAGAATGCTGCATTTAGATTCCCATATAATGGGATATGTTGTTACCTTAAAAGCTACAATTTCATATGGTTCAGCAGCAAACAACAGGTACTGATATCTTTTATCAAATGGTTGAATTTTCTGCAAATTGCATTAAAAGAAGCACAAGTAAAATGTAAGTGTAATGTTAAACAAGAGGACAGAACTAGAATCAGCATAAACCATCAGAAAACAATATTTCATAAATAGAGTTGGCTGCAATGGCAAAAGGTACCTGTTCAAAGGAAGACATAAAGCGATGCCTTGGCTTTGTGTTATCTTCGATCTCAGGATATTCTATCTGCAAAATTACCAAGTCATAAACATTATTAAGGTCACTAGGTCAGCACATCATTGTCAAAAGAAAAAGGACAGCACATCGATGAATATGGAGTAAATGATCAATTTTTTTGTTCTTCAGAAAGTAATGTGGAGACAAATTAAAGTCCCAAAGGATGCAATACATGAAATAAACCTATCCTCCTACAATTCAGTTTATTATCCCTCCCCACCCCAAAACCCAAGAAGAAGGAGAACTAAGAAGAAGCAGGCATCAGTCCCTTGTAAAAAGGTAACCGCTATAAATTATACACTACATCTCGCAACACACCAGGCTGAGGGCTGCATAACCAATTACAGTTACAGAGCTAATTGCATACAAATTAATTAATAGTAACAAACTCCAAACAAGAGTTGCCACTACTTTTCACCTTCAAATCTAACCAGAAGAGCAGAAAACATACAAGTAACTGCTATATGTGGGCATTATGATCTTACAAGAAGTTCGAGCATGAACTAATTTCCCTTGTTGTATACAACATATGAGAAGGGTGGAATGCACACCTGGAAAAGCAATGACCTCTGTTTGGTCTCCGAGTCAAATTGCTTGGTCACTCGATATCCAGGTCTACCAATTTTAACTGCCACAACAAGAAATGAGTTTAATAAAAAAATATAGGAAGACAAGGTCAGCCAACTGTGTTGAAGAATTAAAATCACTATATAAGGTAAAACTAAATTTTACAAATTCTTTTTTTCCCAAATAAATGTAAACAATAAGAAAATAGTTTTGAATCAGTCTTAGTATCTTACATGCAAAGAGACATGGTATCAGTACCAAATTTGTTATTCTTACACAACTAAGGTTCTTCAGAACACCTTATTCTGCTAACTTGTCCTTTTTTTCTTTTTCTTTTTTCAACATAAATTATTCAATGCATATACTAATTTAAATAATAGTAACAATTTTTTTTTATCAACAATCTTTCCGTATGCATTACTTTTAGATGAGTATTTCCTATATTCTTGAATTTAAAATTAAATTAAAACATTTAACCAAAATCATTCTCAATTTTGTTACTAATAATGATGTTATACATGGAAAAAAATGAGTATGCATGAAAGCACACCTTTACAATAGCACAAAGAAACAGACTGTCTATGTACATAAGTTCAGAACCTATGGAACATAAGCATGCCAGTGAGCCATATTTTATAGCACTACGTGTTTTATGAGTCATGCGAGTATATGGTATCAGATCCGATAGGAATATTATGGTAGTAATGGCAATAGCAGGGAAAAGTGTAGTGGTGAAAATGAAGTTTTAGCAAATAAGGAACACGTTTTAACTAATTAATGCCGTTGCATTTTTTTTCATGGAAGCAAATATGACTCTATCTTTATACAGTAAGATACAGTTTATGAACACATAAAGGGCTAGACAAGGGTATGATGTCCAGTGGCTATTTTGTACAAATCTCAAATTCTATGAAATTATATAGTGGTAGATGTAAAGCTGCTATCCTGTATAATGTGAATCATTTTTACCAGACCATTATAGGGGGAAACCGATGCAATTTGTCCAATATATCTTATTTTTATATCCAAAGGATCCTTAATCCTAAGGGAATGGTTGTGACAGCTTTATAGAAAAAAAAAAGAACGGAACCAAAATCATTATTACCAACTCTCTTGAGGTTAACTTTGCGCTTATGGGGCTGTGGTTGAGCGGGAGCTTCTTTGGCTTCACGAGCCGCTCGCTTAGCCAAGTTAGTCTGGTGACGCTTCCCCTGTGTGTGCGCCAAGTAATTCCCCTCATTGTTGTGCAATGTCAAACAAAGCTTGCACTCGTAACTGCAAGCAATAAATTTTCACAAAACAAAGATACAATCGAATCAATTAAGCAGCTAAAATGCTCATAACCTCGTCTTAAAAGTTATAAGAGAAGCGCGAAGAAAAAAAAACCAAAATAATAGCAACTAGGAGTTGAAATTCTAGGGCTTTACCTTCCGAGATGGTTTCGCATAAAATATGGATCTTTAGCCAAATCGATTGTTTCCAGTGCAAGTCTGCGGAGACGCTCGCGGCGGTCGATGGCCTCATTTTGTGCGGTGGCGGCACCTCCGCTTCCAGGCTTGGAACCCCACTCTCTGTCCATCTGAGATGTTTATCCCTGCTGAGTAAATTCTGCGCGGAAAGATGGTTGAGTAAGAGTTTGAGAAGGGAAAGAAGACAGAATTTTTGGGCCTAAATACATTACGAGTTCGGTTAGTGGGTCGTCCAAAAGATGGGCCTAAAACTGTTCACTTAATTGGGCCAAAAAAATTAAATTTAATATATCAATAAAAATGGATTTGAGGGTGAATAAAATTGACTAGTAAATTCAATTACTATTTCACTTCACATCCTGATAGAACAGTCGGTGTATAACAAAACAAACAAACTAGGCGACGAATATAACACTATTCCAGAATCATGGTCCCCTGGATTCAGAAAGAGAAAGTGTATGTTATGTATTTGGTGACCGTGAACGACACTCTCGCTGGGTCACTCTTAGTCTTAGGGGGTGGTCATATTGCACTCTCAACAAAGAGATTCATGCACCATTATTAATTAATTAATTCCAAGTTTTCTTATATTCTTCCTCTAACCATTTTTTTGTCACGTCTTTTTCCTTTCAACTCGAAATTTTTCTTGCTATTATTTGCCAAAAATAAAAAGTCTCATGCCCAATTATACAATAATTGAAGGGCCAACAACTTTGTAATAACAAGGGAATAATTATGATTAGTGTCTGAAAATTATGTCCAGTTTAAGCTTAACTGTCTTTTTCTCTTTCCTTTTTGTTTAAATAACCATGTAAAAATAGTTAACAGGGTAGGGCATAAGCATTGCTCAAAAACAAAATAAAGTAAAAGACAATATATATAATGCGTGTCTTCACTTTGAACAGTATCTTGATGAGTTTAATTTGGATGCCAAATAACCTAAACTCTATATACATTGACTGTATACATGATAATAAATTGAATAAAGAAACAAGATAGAGATTGTGGACCTCTTAGCTTTAGGCCATCTCAACTCATTTGTTTCATCTTTTCCAACCATTTACATAATAGAATCAGTATTCGGCTAATTTCTGGAAAGCACATAAAATTCACCAAATAGGGGACTAAAATAACCAAGATCACATTTAACGGTTTAAATAATTTATCCATCCCAAACCATTGACTAGGGAAAAAAAACTTACCAAGACAATCCTCACAGTCGGTAACAAAAAAATATATTTAAAAAAAGAAAAGAAAAATCAATATTCTCTCTATATAGAATAACAATTGTCATCTATTATTATTATTATTATATGTTTGAAAATGTAATCATGGCTGGCCCAGTAAGATGATCTGGTTTCTTCAGAACCCAAAAAAAAAACGCTAAAGAGGCCCACCAAAAGCTTCAGATGGAGCCCAGTCCATTATATCACTGTGCAGTTAAGAAATGAGCCCATGTTTTCCGGTTGTATTACAAATATGCCACCCGACTGGAGTCACGACGGTCATCGGTGAAGGAACAAATGCCACGTTGGCGCAAATACGGGAATCGAATCAGAGTCTCGCACAAGAAAAGGAAAAGAATAACGTTGTCCTGCTAAACGTTCCCCCCTCCACTTTCTCTTTCTATACATACAGCCACATTGTATCTATCAACATCAACTATCCTGTAGCTTTATAGCGAGAGAAAGCTAAGTTATTGATGGCATAATAAAACTTTTCCTTTTGAGCTCTCTCTATCTCTCATTCATTACCATTGTCACTATTGTGGTTGTTGAGCTTTGAGAGAAGGAGTCTCTGTTTTATCCATCCATTTCTGAGTGTATATATTTAGAGAGAGATTGATTGAGTGAGTGAATTAAAGCATACTGTTTAAATTTTCTAGAAAGAGAAACCGAGGTGATTGGATGGGGACTTCAGGGCAGGGGCAGAGCAACTACGATCTGTCGTTTAAGATCTTGCTCATCGGTGATTCCGCCGTCGGCAAGAGCAGCCTCCTTGTCAGTTTCATTACTCACCTAGTAGATGATCTTTCCCCTACCGTAGGTATTTCTCTGCTCTCTCTCTCTTTCTGCTATTATGAATATTTTAATCATTATTTTTTAGATAAGTGTGTGATCTCCAATTTCCATATATTAGTTGGTAGATTTATGTAATTTATCACTAGATTTTATTTGAATTCTGTGAGAAACCGTATCGGATTTGATCCTGATTTGATTTATTTTTCCTGCTTAAACTATTTAATTTTGTAGATTTTAGTATCATGTAGTGTTTGGAGCTGATCAGTGATCTCAAACCAGCTACCATCCAACTTAAAGTACAAATATGGATTCTGGTTGATGTTCCTTTACTTGTTATTATAGATTATTAGGTGTTCTGGATTTGAATAGTGAACGATTGTTGTTCCTTTACTTATTGTAGATAGTTAGGTGTTATGGATTCGAATTGGTGAATATGTCGACCTGTGGGCCGTGTATAACAAATTTATGAGAACTTTTGTAGGAGTGCTGGCTAATTCAGCTTATCATATGTCTTTGTATCTTGTTTAAGATGTTGAGTATTCTGATTTGAAAAAAGTTATGTGACCTTTACTCCATGTGTTGACTTGTTGTCATACTCTACAACCTTTGACTGAGTTACATCTCAACTTTAGGCAATTACATGAAAAAAAGATGCCGAGTCTGATTGCATACGAACTTGGTATTATCTAAATTAGGTGTTGAGAATTATAAGCTAGTTAAATAATTGGAGTAGAAGCCACATCGCCTTTTATTGCCTAGTTATGCTTTCCCTTAATGGCTGTTCTAACTAATGAATGTTTCTTATGTAAATAATTGACTTTTTTAGAAGCTAGACACCCAATTTCATAATAGTTATTAGCATTAGAACTATTCTCATATTTCTTATAGTATTTAGATTTTTTAGATAAGAGTCTAAAATAGTCTCATGCAAATCTTTCTCTCCTTTTATTTGATTTCTAGGTGTGGATTTTAAGATCAAGTTTCTCACAGTTGGTGGAAAAAAATTGAAGCTTACAATATGGGACACGGGTAAGAACGTTAGATAATTTTGGATTTGATTTTATCCTTTTGAAGTGAAGTCCAAGTGATTCTTAAATTTACCTTTTACTAATTCCGACATTATATTTATGGTAACGATGCTTCTATCATTTTTATCTTCTTCTCAACAGTGAATTTCCTATTCTTTTGCAGCTGGACAAGAAAGGTTCAGGACATTAACAAGCTCATATTACAGAGGGGCTCATGGAATCATTCTTGGTGAGCCATGAATAAACCAAAATTACTATCCTGCAAGAATGGTCCAGAGAGTTCTCTTTTATGCATTTTACCTGGTAGAAATCTATTGTTATCAACCCAAATCTGGTATTTTGGAGCTTTAATTGTTGTTATATGAAGCTGCCAAAATCTTATTTTTACTAAATATAACCGAGGACACACCTTTTTCTTAAATTGTTATGGTTTCTCATATCTTCTAAACTTCATTTGTTATAACAATGACAAAAACAAATAAAATGAACGAGATAAATAGGTGAAAGGTAGCTTTATTCTTTTATGGATTCTCCTACTATAGTTTTCTCTATGAATGTAGCTTTATTCTCTTATGGATGATGTTTAATTACATTATGTTTAAAGGTTTTAATCTTTTGACATACTGTATGTTATGTAGTTTATGATGTAACAAGGAGAGATACATTTACAAACTTATCTGATGTATGGGCAAAAGAACTGGAATTGTACTCCACAAATGAGGATTGCATCAAGATGCTAGTTGGAAATAAAGTTGACAGAGTTAGTCCCTTTCTCTCTCTTGCTTTCTTATTGTTTATTGCTCACTTTTTTATTTTCTTTGTTGCTTAAAAAACGATTCAAGGAATCATGCACGCATTTTATTTCTGCAGAGTTCATTACAATTCCCCTTGTTCAGATAGAGAACATTCCTAGTTAATTTCGCCATAAATAATGATTATGTTGCTAACGACAGTTAGTCATCGACTGTCTAGGGTTCCATTCCAACATCTTGTTCCGTTACAAGTCACTATTTTTTTCAATGATATTACCTTAGTTAGACTGTTTTTGTCTTAATGAATAACGCTTCTCTGTCAAGTTCGGTCTTCAAGATGCTCTTTTTTATTTTCACTTTGGCATATCTGATCAGGAAGCCGAACGAGTTGTAACTAGGGAAGAGGGGATGACCTTGGCAAAGGAGCTTGGATGTCTATTTTTGGAATGCAGTGCTAAAACTCGAGAAAATGTGGAGCAAAGTTTTGAAGAACTCGTGCTCAAGGTAGATAAAATGCCTTAATTTATCCAAATGTAGCTCCAAGATCGAGGTTTTGCATTCTGTTGGGTTATTAACATAATGACTTTTGTTGTATGATTTTCGGCAGATAATGGAGGTGCCAAGATTACTTGAAGAAGGATCAAATGTGATTAAGAGAAATATATTAAAACAGAAACAAGAGCATCAGACGCCTCCTAGTGGTGGTTGTTGCTCGTAGAAACCGCCATTGAAGCTCAGCGTCAAAGACACATTAGACGCTATCCTACTGGCAAATTTCTCTGTAACAATTTCGTGTTAAAAAATGTGTAAATGATAATTTGCTTTCTTTTATCTCGTATTGCTTTGTGCTTTGAGTGGCAATAGGTATATGTGCTGCTTTTGTTGTAGGATATTGATAGCTTGTGTAAAGTTGTTTGACCAGTTTGGCGTTCTGATCTGATTCTCTATGTTTTCTGTCGAGAATCAGCCTAAAGTCAAAGAAAATGAAAATAACGTGCTGATATATTGGCTTTTTATGTATGTGTATTTTCTGCTAATTGCTCCTGAAGACAACACCAGCCTTTATTTAAATTGGAATTTTGTTTTTAAGATTTTTTTTGTTTTTAGAAATCACTGTTAAGTGAACCGAGAAAATTGTTTTCTAGAATTTTGATAATAGTAAATTTAAATTTCAATACTCATTTCAGAACTTACCAGATCACAAAAAATGAAATGAGTAGTATTATAAAATAGAAAATGGAGCATAGACAGTATGGTTGTGTCATTGTATACTTTGTATTAGAAAGCAAGTATATTCGTAATATTAAATTAAAAGTATTTTAATTACGCGTTTTTGTGAGTGGGAAAGAAGGGATTTGGTCACAGTTGGGTGATAAAGCCAGAGAAAAATTGAAAGATAAATCTATTCAACATAAACAAAACAATTAATCGTTTCATAAATTGAACCGCTAGTTCATCCGACGTGATGAAAATCAGTAACCTAACATAACATTATATACATTTTGACAACTATCTGGTACAAAAACACTAGATTGAATTTGTGATTTTGATTTTTTTTTTTAAAAATCCCCTCCTGTGGTTAAGAGTGAAATATTGACAACAAATAAAAAGTCCACAGTTTACCATAGTGCATAATCACCACAAAGACAACACTTTTCACACAAGTATGGCCTATTTATCAATCTGAAATTAGTGGTTTTTTGTTTATTTTTAATGAAACATGTTCAACCATTTAGACACTGTTTGAGTAGACATTTATAACCTTGTAGCAAATGCTGCCAAATGCAAAATTAGCACGATGAATAAACAAAAATGACTAGTAATCTTAAAGAAGCTTCGAGCCATAAAATTTGAGTTGCGTTGCAGAGAAATCACAATATTAGGACAAAAGATGGTATAGTTTGATCTTCCAAAATCAACATTACATCTATATGAAATTTACTTGGTTGAACTGAAAATCTTTTACCTGCCTAAAGATGAAGATGAATAGTGAACAGAATTTGGCATCCAAATCTTTTAAGGCCTAATAGCTAAGTACAGCACCTCCACCTGCGGCTGTAGCCTCATCTAATATGCTACGAGCTTCAGTTCCGGGATCAGCAAGTTCAGTTGGAGTCTGCCAAAACAACACATTTAACTAACATTTTCACTAGGAATAATCAAATTAAAGAATTCACACTGAATACTTACCTTCCCATATAAATTAGTCATAGTCGGAGATGCCCCATGTGCAAGCAACAATCTTACAACACCGCTGTATTCGCCTCTAGCAGCATGATGAAGAGGCTAACACAGAGCAAAAAGGTTTTCAAACCATGTGAGTAATTGAGGTCTAAGGAGCCTATTCTTGATAAGCTAAAGCAGTGCTACAAGAATAAATTATCGAGATAAGCATAAAAAGATAGACTGACCGTGTCTCCTTCCATGTCAATGGTTTCTAACATTCTCTTCACACGCTCCGAATCATTAGCAGAGTTAATAAGAAGTTGGGCGATTTCTTCATAACCTATAACGAAGTGAAGAAAGATTTTAAGGAACAATATGGAGATTAGGAAACCAGAAAGTGGATAAAAACTCACCTCCAGCACAGGCATCATGCAAGGGAATCCCCCCATCCTCATCCTTCGCTTCCAAATTAGCTCCTCTTTCCAACAAAAACTGCATAGTATCACTTGTTTTAAGTTATAGCCTTACAGAAACATCCACGTCAATATCAGTAAAGAAAATGTGATGGACTTTGAAGGGTGAAGGATCATGCATGGTTAGAAGGTTTTGGGAGCAAATTACAGTCGGGTCTTTTACAATGGAAGTTCAACAACAAAAGTGGAAGATGGCAACAGAGTGATGGACAAAATCGTATCCCACTTATAGAAGTGTGGATGCCAATTTTTCTTTAGTTTCAGCTGAATAATTAGGGAGGCATGCAGCGTCGTTTTTCTTAACACAAAGCCATTACATTAGCCAGTTGAAACCATTTTTGCCAGGGTTTTCAGCCTAATCATGTAGAAACCCACTTTTCTCCATTTCCAAAATTATGCAGTAACAGAGATGACCATAATAAAATGCATAATAGAAAATAGCAAAAACTGGCTTTATAGTGCATTTAGTTGAAGAAGTAATGATCTGACCTGGACACAATTCAGATGACCATAGAGACATGCGAGATGAAGCACAGTATCACCATCTTCCACTGGTTCATCAATGCTGCCCTCAAAATTATCTGCAAACGTCCATAAGGTTCGGAAAGTTCAGCAAAGAGTACTACATCAAGCATTAGCATGTATCATGGATATCAAATTGCTCAGAAATGAATACAAAAAATTCAGATACTCTGACAGCCAACAATTTCATTCAGTGGTGAGTACCCCACCGTGATTTCATGAGCTTTGGATTCATATATTAAAACATAACTAGGAAAGAGTATGTTTTAAGTGACGAAAATTCATATTGCAAGAACCAAAGGAAAAATTAGGAAAGCACATGTACGCCATCAGAAGAAAAGGCACAGAACACATTACGGAAAGTGAACGTGGTGGACTCACATTATCAGAAGTTGAAAACAATCAAAGTCGGCTAAGTGAGAACAATTTGACATCAAAGTTTATAAAGGAAGACAGAAACAGAGTGAACAAATTAACATTCAGAACATCAAGCTTAAGGCAAAGGTTAATTCCGCATAAACGAAAAATATAAAATTGTATCCTATTTAAACAAGCAGGAATCATTCATTCTACCTTAGTAATAGAATCGCGTTTCTTCTTCAAAACATCAAATATACACACAACTTTTCAAGGAAAATCCGGCGGCGAAAAAGGAAACAAAAATTGAATAAAAAATAGTAGGTATATATAAAAACGCACATAAAAAGTAGTAGTTACCTAGGGATTGGCGGAGGGCGTTGAGGTCGCCAGACTCAGCAGCTGAGACGAGGGGACGA
The DNA here is from genome assembly GCA_963675135.1 of Galeopsis tetrahit. NCBI lineage: Eukaryota > Viridiplantae > Streptophyta > Magnoliopsida > Lamiales > Lamiaceae > Galeopsis > Galeopsis tetrahit. Next base: position 65,860,646 of record OY776129.1, on the reverse strand, counting down.
AGGTGGAGAGGGATATCGGAGTGATCGATGTCATCTTCGTCAACGAAGTCCATGCCTTCTTCCTCGAACAGAGCGGCGCCGTCCTCTTCTTCGCCTCGTCGACCATCAGCCACCGCCATCTCTCAGTGACCTCTCTGCAACTGCGCCGGTGGCCAAGTAACAAAAAAGTTAAACCCCAAAACTCTGCTCTCTACTCTCACCGTTGCCTCAATATTTTTGTGAAATGTGGAGTTAAACCCAAATGAAACTAATGAAATTTCGGACCAAAATAACTCTGAAATGTGGCCCATTTATAATATTTACAAGGGCTAGGGTATATAACCCTCCATATTTGTTAAATATACCCCCGATTAATGCAATCCCACTAAGAATCAATTATGTTAGGGACATGTTTGCTTCATGGGTTGGGATAAGATGGGTTAAGATGTGGGGGGAGGCTAGATAAACCTAGGGGGAGAGGCTAGGTTGTCTAAACCCATGGAATCTAGTTTATAAAAACCGGGTCAAATTATAAACCCGGGTCAAGGTGTTTAAAGTTATGAGAAACCAAACATAGGAGAAGATGGGTCTACATATCAAACCCATCACTAAACCCACATAAACCCATTAAGCAAACATGCCCTAGATGTACTCCCCTAAAATGACTAATATATCATTTTCTTTTCAAAATATCTATGTTAAATATACTCTTAAAAATTCTAATTTTTTTTCCTTCCTCTCACCTTCTTCATTTTTCATCTTTCATCTTCTCTCCGTCCACTGCCACCCTCCGCCCTCCCCCATTAAAAAAACCTAACTCTCTTTCTCCTCTCTTCTCTCATTTCTCCCTTTCCACCAAGTAGTCGCCATCATCATCCTCCCTTTACCCGTTGCTGCGGCGCAGCCCCCCCTCCCCCAATCTGGGAGAATACACGCATGAAAAAAAAAATCCTCCCATTCTTCTGCTTTTTTTTCTCTATTATTCTCCCATCCCCAAGCCTTCCCCCTCTCTCTGCACACGTTCGGAGCAGAAAAGTATGCCCTTTTAAAAAAAAAATCAACACACCATGGTCGACCATATACTCTTTCTTCAACATTTTATCGATAAGAGTATATAATTGATCCTGGTGTGTCGAAAATAAAATAAAATTCTGAAGTTTCTTAGTTTTTTTTTTTTTTGAATTATATGATCGATCTAATGATATTTTTTTTTGCATATTTTGGGTGGTGGGGTCGGCTGCCGGAGGTGGCGACGATGACTGTCATTAGAGTTGGGGTTTGAAAGTTTTGAGAGTGTATCTAATACATGTTATTTTATTAAAAGGATTAAATGGGTAATTTATGTGAATATTAAATTAATAAGTGAGTGGGGGAGTATATTTAACAAGTATGGAGGGGTATATAGCCTGGCCTTGATAAATTCGGCCCAAAAATAAATTTCTGAAAGTGGCCCACCTTGGTCACAATTTTGGGCGCGGCTAAAGGCACCCGGATTTCCTATGAGTACACCCACGGGGATTTTTTTTTGTCCCAAGGGTGTTGCGAAATGACGTATTTACCCTTCCTGTACTTTTTAAAAAAAACGCCGGATGAGTACACCCACCTTCTATCTAAACGCGCGAATTCGAAGGGTCATCACTTCTTCCCAACATTGGGTCCATGTTCGAAAAAAACTTCCCAACATTGGGTCCATGTTTGAAAAAAACTTCCGCGAGTTTTACTTGGTCGAATTTTTAACCCAAAAGTCTCTGTAACGAAATTTTTTCGAACATTTGACAAATGTTCGAAAAAAACTTCCCAACATTCGGTTCATGTTCGAAAAAAACTTCCCAACATTGGGTCCATGTTCGAAAAAAACTTCTGCGAGTTTTACTTGGTCGAATTTTTTACCCAAAAGTCTCTGTAACGAACAAATTTTCGAACATTTGACAAATGTTCGAAAAAAACTTCCCAACATTGGGTCCATGTTCAAAAAATCAGTCTAAAACGCTGCAATCGTGCTAAACCATGCCAATTAGATGTCCATTGGTTTATTTTCATCCTAACACATCAAAAATTGATACATTCTACACATAAACATGATTATAACACAAAAAACCAACCTTAATCAACACATGCATGAATTAACACCAAATTCAAAAAATAAAACCTAAACCCTACAACAATAAAATCAATGTTTCAATCAACAAAAACCGAAATTAAACACGCGTCTTCATCTTCTTCTCAAATATAAGCAAGAAAAACTAACCTTTAACCATTTTTGCAAAAAAGAAAAAAAAATGCGTCCTCCTCAAATGCTCAAAAAAAAAAACGATGAAGGGCCATGTCTCTCAATCTCCTGTTTGACGTCGCAGGTGAGTGAGGTTTCGTTTTTGGAGGGGGGAACGGTGGAGTGGGAGTGGGGGAGAAGAGTGGGGAATGGGAGAGAAGAGACGAGTGGTGGAGAGAAGTTGGGAGGAGTGGGTGTACCGAATGGACAGAATTGAGGGAGGAAGGGGGAGAAATGTTAAGGGCAATTTTGGGTTTTCCACGTGGGTGTACTCATCCGTTTTGTGTGTGTACTCATCGCGTGGGTGTACTCATAGAAAATCCGGGTGCCTTTAGCCGCGCCCCACAATTTTTTAAGCTGTTAGCGAAGGTTGTTTGATTCGGGTGGAATTTACACGTTTTAGGGGCACATGTGAAGTGTATTTTGATGTGGATTTCATTGAATTATGCATGGAATATGATTGTTTAAACCGAAATGAGAGAAAGGTTGTGTTTTGTCGATTTTGTAGGTAAAACGATGGAATTTGGAGCAAAACACATACCACAAGTAATCGGACCGGAAAGAGGAGTGCACAGTTGGATTCGTCTCGAAAAACGGAGTGGATTAGCCAAAGGAATCAAGTCAATCCGACACCCGAGGCGAAAGTTATGCATGGAACGAGAAGGAGAGGAGGCAACTCGGCCGAGTGAGTTAACTCGGCCGAATCTGAGACTTTGGACATCACTGCGCACTCGACCGAGTGACTCAACTCGGCCGAATCTGCAAGTTGGCACATTACTGCGCACTCGGCCGAGTGAGCCAACTCGACCGAGTAAGGTTGAATGTCGTAGCCCCTGGAATCGGACATCACTCGGCCGAGTGAGGTTACTCGGCCGAATCTGCAACTTTCAAATTTACTGCGCACTCGGCCGAGTAACCCTAACTCGGCCGAGTCTCGGCTGGAAAAATCGCAACACGCTTCTTTAAGTGTTCCACTCGGCCGAGTGACCCCAACTCGGCCGAGTCACCCCATTTTCGGTGCCAAACTTGTATTTTCTCCATTTTTGAGGGATCAACTTGCAATTATGCCATCCAAACCCTACCCAAACACTATATACACTTCCTTTCTTGAATTTCAAGCCATTCACCCCCAAATTCCTCAATTCCACACATACTTTCACACACTTCAAGGTGATTTGGCCATTTCTCTCTCAATTCTTCATCAATTCAAGGGAGGAAGGATGCAATAGCTTGCAAATTTCATTCCCTACCACAATCTAGACTAAGCTTCCTTGTTCTCTTTCTTTTTATTTCATTATTTCATTTGGATTTTGTAATTGGATCATGTATTTGATTAGCTAAACACTTTGTGATTCTAAAGCCTTGTAAATACTTTTGTTGAAGTTTATGAATTAATGTTTTGCTTATTTGGTGTTTGTGTGGCTTAATTCTATTTGGATGCTTGAATTTCATTGCAAAGCATGTCATTAGTGTACAATGATGATATGTTAATCCTAGTTAGTTGAATTAGGTTGAGAAATCTACTTTGATTAATTGATTGCAAGCATCTAACCTAATTTTATTGTGAGATTGAAAGATGAACAATGATTAGGAAGATGTGTGATGATCTTAGGAGCTTGATTAGGTTATATTATGCAATTTAGGTAGAGATACTAAGTTGTGTGGTATTTCCTTTGAATTACTTGGATCGAAAGAACTTTTAATTCATTATTACGTGATCAATCTTATAGACAAAGCATAAACACCACTTATGTAGATAATTAATCATAGATGGATACATTAGTATTGCATGTGCTTTAGGATCCACTTTCTTTCTTTGAGTCTTCATCCACTTTACTTTCGTTTCTCGATTCGTATGCTATTTGATCGATTTCGTATTTACTCTTCCGTTGTCTATTTGTGACATATTGTTAGGCAATCTTAGGGGTAATTCAACATTCAATCTATTCGATCACGTCTACTTATAACTCAATTAACAAACTACCCTTTTACGCTTAACCTCCTTGTGGGATCGACCTCGTGCTTATCACGCTACAATAGACGCCGTACACTTGCGGTTGTTTATTTAGTGTTGCATATCACGTGAATCAAGTTTATGGCGCCGCTGCCGGGGAGGTTTTTATAGCTCTAGAGTGTAGGTTAATAGAGTTTTAGTTTAGACATTTTACTTGCTTTCCTTATTTGCAAAAATCCAAAAATATTTGTGTTTGTTTTACTTTGATTCCACTTGTGATTCTTACTTTCTTTTGAATTCTTGTCTAGACATGGCATATGATCACCCGATCTAGGAGGAACCAACAAGAAGTGCTACCTCTAGACCCGAAAATCGAAGCTAGTTGTCGAAGATAAAACGCCGAAAGAAGAAGGATTGAACTAGAAGCCATGAATCGAAGGGAAAATCCGATAGTGGAAGAAGAAAGGAACCAAGAGGATATTGGAGGCATAGTAGAGCCTAATGGAAATGGTGGTAATCGACCACAAGGAGGCATAAGAGATAACCTCAACCAGAGGATGGAAGAGAATGTCAATGTGGAAGGAGATGGAGAGCAATGGGAGGAAAACGGGAATCAAAGAGTCTTGAGAGACCACTTCCGTCCCATCCCTAGACCATATGGAGGAGCGGGTAGGGAACCCGTAGACGCTCATAACTTTGAGCTCAAACCGGCACTAATCATGATGGTCCAAAATAACCAATTTGGAGGGTTGTCAAAGGAGGATCCTAACCTCCACTTATCTCAATTCTTAGAGATAAGTGGAACGGTTAAGATCAACTGTGTCCCTCAAGACTACATCCGTCTCCAATTGTTCCCATTTTCCCTCCGTGATCGTGCAAAACAATGGTATATGTCTCTTGATCTAAGGACAATCGAAAATTGGGCCGACCTTGTAGATGCCTTCCTTATGAAGTACTTTCCTCCAAGCAAGACCATCAAGATACGGGGAGAGATTTCCTCATTCATGCAAGACGATGATGAGTCGTTAGCCGAGGCTTGAGAGCGCTTTAAGGATCTCATAAGAAGTTGTCCTCAACACGGGTTTTCAAGAGACCAATTGATTTGTTATTTGTACAACGGGATGGACCATCGTACGAGAGGGATGGTGGATGCCTCGGCCGGTGGAGGTTCTTTGTTGGGCAAGACAACGGAAGAGGGTTATGTGCTCCTAGAGGAGATGGCAAAGAACGGAAACTAATGGCCATCCGAGAGAAGGCAAACCCGGAAAGTTGCTTCCACTAGAGAGTCGGACGATTTTGCTACTTTATCCAACAAGGTGGACAAATTGACTTCGATGATGGCGGCCAAGTCATTAATGGGACCTAGTGAAGATCAATATGAAGAGACTCATTATATGAACAATCAAAGGGACCGTCATTTTCGAGAAAGAGGTTGGAATGAGAGACAAAATCCTCCTAATCCAAATCATTACCATCCCGGGTTGAGGCAACATGAGAACTTCTCCTATGCCAACACAAGGAATGCAATCATCCCACCTCCAAATTTCAATGTTAGAGATGGAGCTATTGTGGAGTCTTCATCAAAACCATCATTGGAGGACATGTTTGGTGCTTTTATGGGGGAAACTAAGAACTTCATGAGAGAGACTAGGTAGAATGCAAACAAGACTTGGCAAAGGCTTGATGAACAAGGGGAAATGATCAAGAATGTGGCAAATAATGTGAAAGCCATAGAGAAGCAAGTGAGCCAACTCTCTAATGTCATCGGTAGTCAACACACTCCGGGGCAATTTCCTTCAAACACGGAGCTTAACCCCAAGGAGCATTGCAAGGCTATAAAGCTAAGAAGTGGGACAAGCTACGAGGGGCCAAAGATGCCCCAAGAGGAGGAAATGGTAATGGCACCCAAGGGTGTTGACAAAGAAGAAGGACAAGAGAAAGAAAGGCAAGAGGAGGTAGTGAGGGAAGAAGAGAAAGTAGAGGAGAAGAAGAGTGAGGAGGCAATCCCTCCTCAAGACAAAGACAAGAATATGGTACCTCTCCCATATCCTCAAAGATTGAAGAAGAAGGGCTTGGACAACAAATTTGCCAAGTTTGTGGAAATGTTCAAGAAAATCCACATCAACATCCCCTTTGCCAAAGCTCTAGAACAAATGCCCCATTATTCCAAGTTCTTGAAAGAAATTATGTCCAACAAGAGGAAGATGGTGTAGTATGAAATGGTGCATTTGACCGAGGAATGTAACTCGATCATTCAAGCAAAGCTACCTCAAAAGCTTAGAGACCCCGGATCCTTCACCTTGTCATGTGTTATTGGAGATGGAGGTACATTTAAAGCTTTGTGTGATTTGGGAGCTAGCATTAATCTTATGCCTTTGTCCATATTCAAGTCACTTGGTTTGGGGAAGCTTACACCAACCACAATGAGCCTTCAATTGGCGGATCGATCCATGACATACCCCTTGGGTATAGTAGAGGATGTGTTGGTTAAAATCGATAAGTTCATTTTCCCGGTGGACTTTGTGGTGTTGGATATGGAGGAGGATAAGTATATTCCACTCATCTTGGGAAGGCCATTTTTGGCAACCGGTGGGGCTATCATTAATGTGAGGAAAGGGGAGTTGGAGCTTCAAGTGAACAATGAGAAAGTGTTGTTCAACATCTACAAGGCCATCAAGTTTAAAGATGATGAGGATGAGGTCTTTGAGTGCAACATGATCAATAGTGTGCAAGCTTGTGTGGATATGCACATGGAAAAGAGCAACTCAAAGGATCCACTTGACTTTTGCATAAGAAACTCTCTTAACTCACTCTCTTCTATTCCTTTTGATTTCAATTTTGATGAGCTTAATGATATGGAATTGTTTGAATACATGTCTTCTCTTGATGTTTTGAAGGAGCTTCCAATCAAGAAGGAGGAGAAATTCATGGAGATACGACAAGAAGCCAAGTTTGGAGGGGTTTTACTTGAAGAGTGTCAAGGATTTCCTTACAAAAATCTTGACACTTGGCCCTCATGTTACTCATTGGAAGCACCAAAGGGGGAAGCTAAGGAGAAACCAAAAGCTTAAGAAAAGGGGAAGAAGCTCGACTTGAAACCACTTCCGGAACACTTGAGATATGCTTATCTTGAACAAGGTGACCTCTTTTCGGTTATTGTTTCTTCACACTTGCATGAGCTTGAATTAGAAAATTTGCTTAGGGTGCTTAGAACTTATAAATCGGCTATTGGTTGGGATATTTCGGATTTGAAGGGTATACCGGCTCATATTTGCATGCATAAAATTAGACTAGATGAGTCTATTAAGCCTAAAGCCCAAGGTCAAAGAAGATTGAACCCCATAATGCAAGAGGTAGTTAGAAAAGAGGTGTTGAAGTGGTTAGATAATGACATAATTTTTCCCATAAGTGATAGTGAGTGGGTGAGTCCAACACAAGTGGTACCTAAGAAGGGGGGCATGACTATGATTACAACCGACGCCTTAGAGGCAATTGCCACTAGGACCATTGTGGGGTGGAGAGTATGCATTGATTATCATGTGTTGAATAGTGCCACTAGGAAAGATCATTTCCCTTTGCCTTTTATTGATCAAATGTTGGATAGGATGGCGGGATACGAGTATTATTGTTTTCTTGATGGTTACTCGGGATATAATCAAATTTTGATTGATCCTAAGGACCAAGAGAAATCAACTTTTACTTGCCCTTATGGTACTTTTGCTTTTAGGAGAATGCCATTTGGATTATGCAATGCTCCCGCCACCTTCCAACGATGCATGATGGCCATTTTTCATGGCATGATTGAAAATATAATGGAGGTGTTTATGGATGATTTTTCCGTATTTGGTTATTGCTTTGATACATGTCTACGTAACCTCTCTTGTGTTTTACAAAGATGCATAGATACCAACTTGGTGCTAAATTGGGAGAAATGCCACTTCATGGTGAAGGAAGGGATTGTGCTTGGTCACAAGGTGTCGGCTAAGGGACTTGAGGTGGATAGAGCAAAGATAGTGACTATTGAGAAGTTACCTCCACCAACCAATGAGAAGGCGGTTAGGAGTTTCCTTGGGCATGTCCGGTTTTATAGAAGATTCATCAAGGACTTTTCAAAGATAGCCAAGCCCATGTGTGCATTGTTGGAAAAAGGGGCCACTTTCATCTTTAGTGAGGAATGTGTGAAGTCATTTGAGATCTTGAAATAGGCCTTGATCAAAGCTCCCGTGTTGGTGATACCCGATTGGAGTCAACCATTTGAGATCATGTGTGATGCTAGTGATTATGCTATTGGAGTAGCTTTGGGCCAAAAGAGAGACAAGCTCTTTCGTGTGATTTACTATGCAAGTAAAACCTTGAATCCGGCTCAAAGGAATTACACCACAACGGAGAAGGAGATGCTAGCCGTGATCTATAGTTTTGACAAGTTTAGAGCATACTTGGTGGGAGCTAAGACCATAGTGTACACGGATCACACGGCTCTCAAGTACTTGATTGAGAAGAAAGAGGCTAAGCCAAGGTTGATACGATGGGTACTCCTTTTGCAAGAATTTGATGTGGAGATAAGGGATAGAAAAGGGTGTGAAAACGTGGTGGCGGACCATCTCTCAAGACTTGAGAATGTGGAGGAAAAGGATATCCAAGTACCTATCAAGGAGTGGTTTCCCGATGAGCAAATCCTTGCCATCAAAGAAACATGTCCATGGTTCGCCGACTTTGTGAACTACATAGCCACCAGAACACCACCACCAAACCTCTCATTCCATCAAAAGAAGAAGTTTTATCATGATGTCAAGTTCTATGTTTGGGAGGATCCATTCCTCTATAGATGGTGTTCGGACATGATCATGATGAGGTGTCTAGGGGAAGATGAGTGGGAGAAAGTGATTGAGGAGTGCCATTCATCCCCTTATGGAGGTCACTTTGGAGCAAATCGGACGGCCCACAAAGTTCTTCAAAGTGGTTTCTATTGGCCATCCATCTTTAGAGATTGTGAATCTTTTGTGAAGAAGTGTGACAAGTGTCAAAGGATGGGGAACATTTCAAAGAGGCATGAGATGCCTATGAAGAATGTGATTGAGGTGGAGCTCTTTGATGTGTGGGGGATAGATTTTATGGGGCCATTCCCCAATTCTCATGGATTCTCCTACATCCTTTTGGCCATTGATTATGTCTCTAGATGGATTGAAGCCATTCCAACCACTACAAATGATGCCAAGGTGGTCCTCAACTTTTTGAGGAAGAATATTTTCACTCGTTTTGACACTCCAAGAGCACTAGTGAGTGATGGTGGTTCACACTTTTGCAACCGATGGCTTGACCAACTCTTAGCAAAGTATGGAGTGAAGCATAGGGTGACCACACCTTATCACCCTCAAACAAATGGACAAACGGAGCTTGCTAATCGAGAAGTGAAGCAAATCTTGGAGAAGACCGTTGGGTTAAAGAGAAGGGATTGGGCCATCAAGTTGGATGATGCTCTTTGGGCATATCGAACCGCCTACAAGACACCTTTGGGTACATCTCCATATTAACTTGTGTATGGCAAGTCTTGTCATCTACCCGTGGAAGTGGAGTTGAGAACGCGTTGGGCCATTAACGAGTTGAATCTTGATCTTAAGGCATCCGGAGAAAGAAGGAAGATGATGCTTAATGAAGCCTTTGAAAATTCCAAGATTCACAAAGAAAGAGCTAACAGGTTTCATGACAAGATGATTGAAAGGAGGGAGTTTCAAGTTGGAGAACAAGTCCTATTGTTCAACTCAAGGTTGAGGCTATTTCCGGGCAAATTGAAGTCAAAGTGGGCGGGGCCCTTTGTGATTAAGAATGTGACGCCCATGGGAAATGTGGAACTCATTGGTAAGGATAGAACAACCTTTGTGGTGAACGGACAAAGAGTGAAGCATTACTTTGGAAACGAGCAACTTCGAATGGTGGAGTCGCTTCGTTTGGATGAAGCTTGAAAGTAGAAGAGCAAACGTCCGGCATAGGACGTTAAAAATAGCGCTTCTTGGGAGGCAACCCAAGGTTTTATTGCTTTCAAATTTTTATTGCTTTAGTAGTGTTGATAGCTTGGTTTATTTTGTAGGTATGGATGAAGAGTACTATGGATAGCACATCTTGAAGAATGGAGAAGAAAGCAAAACCAACTTTGGAGAGAGGAAGCAAGTGTTGCAATGGTGATCTTTGAAGAAGCATTGGATGTGCAAGGAGGGAGGTAACAACTTGTAGCCCCAAACTTAGAATTTTTACATAGTAAAATTCTAAGTTTGGGGGAGTTATTTTTCTTTATTTTTCTACTAGTTGTTACCCTTGCACCGGTTCGTCATTCTACTTGTGTCACATTTTGCACCGGCGCACACTTGACTTTCACATGCTTAGATTGTTTAAGTTGGTTTTGATCATATGTTGGGTAGTGGATCTTTGGTGAAATGTGAGCATGAATAGTCATTGGGATCCGTTGTTGAGTAGTTGTGGTGATGTCTATTTGCTTTGAATGTTTGCATGATTGGTGTTGGAATATAGAATCATTTTGTGTTCATAGTTGTGAGCTTTGATAGCATGGATGCATGATGTGTTGTTGTTTGGGAACATTTGATAAATGGGAGAGTTTTATTGAATAAATCGGTGAGAATTGAGCCTTGAATCGAGCATGTAATCCGGTTTAGTTCATTTGAGAGTGGACTATGTTATTGCTAGTAATCCTAGAACTTGCCTAAGTTCTTGTTTGAAAGCATGATTGTGTGAAACTTTGTGATGTGATATAGGCCATCTTGTTCTAAAAGAGTCACTTAGCCAAAATTTCCCAAAACCGAAGTAATATTCCGTAGTTAGCCCCTTGAGCTTAATTTCTCATTTTCTTGGCAAAACTACAATGTTAACCACTTAGCCTTTTTGAGCCTTTGATACCTATATCTAGTGGGGGATAAAAGACAAAGTGGAAAAACATGTGCTTGAATGAATATCTTTGGTGAAAGGAGAAATTGGAGAAGTTGAAAGAAAAAAAAGAGAAAGATGAAAAGAAAATCAAGGAAAAGAAAAGAGGGACAAAGAGCCCCAAAAGCTTGAAAAGAAAAGAAAAATGGTTCAAAAGATGAGGTGATGAATGCTTGAAAAAGAAAGGAAAAAGAAAAGTGAGGATGAAGTTTGTAAGCTTTGAAAGTGAAAAGCACACATTGTAAAACAACAAGCTTTGTCCTCCACTAGAAGAGTCACAATTCCCAAATTCATCTTACCTTGTCCAAAGAGCCAATGTTACATCCTTGATTAAGTCCTATTGATCACATTGTTGAGCATTTGAGTGTGTGTAGAAAGTAGAAGTTGGGCAAGCATATGGTGATTGCATAGCATGACTTGGTTGATGAGTGCATTAATATCCTTAATTTGTTTGTGTGTTTGAGAGAAACACTCCATCATGTGAGTAGAGGACTTGAGCATTTGGATTATGTTTCTCATTCACAATGTGTTGTGTGTTTATGCATTCTTTGATCCATGAGTGTGAATTGCAATAATGAGCCTATGACCTTCATTGAGAAATGCACTTTGAGAAAGAGATATCATTACATCCTACTTTGCATGTGTGAATTACATTGAATATTCCATTGTGATCATTCCACCCTCATTGCTTTAAGTGCTTAGTTGTTTGAGGACAAACAACATTTTAAGTTTGGGGGGGTTTGATTCGGGTGGAATTTACACGTTTTAGGGGCACATGTGAAGTGTATTTTGATGTGGATTTCATTGAATTATGCATAGAATATGATTGTTTAAACCGAAATGAGAGAAAGGTTGTGTTTTGTCGATTTTGTAGGTAAAACGATGGAATTTGGAGCAAAACACATACCACAAGTAATCGAACCGGAAAGAGGAGTGCACGGTTGGATTCGTCTCGAAAAACGAGTGGATTAGCCAAAGGAATCAAGTCAATCCGACACCCGAGGCAAAAGTTATGCATGGAACGAGAATGGGAGGAGGCAACTCGGCAGAGTGACTCAACTCGGCCGAATCTGCAAGTTGGCACATTACTGCGCACTCGGCCGAGTGAGCCAACTCGGCCGAGTAAGGTTGAATGTCGTAGCCCCTGGAATCGGACATCACTCGGTCGAGTGAGGTTACTCGGCCGAATCTGCAACTTTCAAATTTACTGCGCACTCGGCCGAGTAACCCTAACTCGGCCGAGTCTCGGCTGGAAAAATCGCAACACGCTTCTTTAAGTGTTCCACTCGGCCGAGTGACCCCAACTCGGCCGAGTCACCCCATTTTCGGTGCCAAACTTGTATTTTCTCCATTTTTGAGGGATCAACTTGCAATTATGCCATCCAAACCCTACCCAAACACTATATAAACTTCCTTTCTTGAATTTCAAGCCATTCACCCCCAAATTCCTCAATTCCACACATACTTTCACACACTTCAATGTGATTTGACCATTTCTCTCTCAATTCTTCATCAATTCAAGGAAGGAAGGATGCAATAGCTTGCAAATTTCATTCCCTACCACAATCTAGACTAAGCTTCCTTATTCTCTTTCTTTTTATTTCATTATTTCATTTGGATTTTGTAATTGGATCATGTATTTGATTAGCTAAACACTTTGTGATTCTAAAGCCTTGTAAATACTTTTGTTGAAGTTTATGAATTAATGTTTTGCTTATTTGGTGTTTATGTGGCTTAATTCTATTTGGATGCTTGAATTTCATTGCAAAGCATGTCATTAGTGTACAATGATGATATGTTAATCCTAGTTAGTTGAATTAGGTTGAGAAATCTACTTTGATTAATTGATTGCAAGCATCTAACCTAATTTTATTGTGAGATTGAAAGATGAACAATGATTAGGAAGATGTGTGATGATCTTAGGAGCTTGATTAGGTTATATTATGCAATTTAGGTAGAGATACTAAGTTGTGTGGTATTTCCTTTGAATTACTTGGATCGAAAGAACTTTTAATTCATTATTACGTGATCAATCTTATAGACAAAACATAAACACCACTTATGTAGATAATTAATCATAGATGGATACATTAGTATTGCATGTGCTTTAGGATCCACTTTCTTTCTTTGAGTCTTCATCCACTTTACTTTCGTTTCTCGATTCGTATGCTATTTGATCGATTTCGTATTTACTCTTTCGTTGTCTATTTGTGACATATTGTTAGGCAATCTTAGGGGTAATTCAACATTCAATCTATTCGATCACGTCTACTTAGAACTCAATTAACAAACTACCCTTTTACGCTTAACCTCCTTGTGGGATCGACCTCGTGCTTATCACGCTACAATAGACGCCGTACACTTGCGGTTGTTTATTTAGTGTTGCATATCACGTGAATCATTGTTTCATGGTGAATTTGGCTTTTTAATACTCACCTTTTTAATATATTATTATAAATATATAGTGAAAATAAATTTTGATGTTCTCTCCCCTTAAAGACTAATTAAATATAAATATAAATATTTTAATGTGGAAGCTTTAAATAGCATTTTAAAAGAAAATATAAAATGCAGTATCGAAACTTGACCTCTTCCGTTAGATAGGAGGTGGAGTTTGAACTCTTCTCACATCGTACTTTTCAATTTGTAAAATGGTTAATTATTTAAAATAAAAATAGAGATGTTAGACCTAGTATCATTTTTTATATATATAATCTTATTTTAAAAAAGGGTTAATTGTAAATAAAATCATCACCTTTCGCTTAATTGCAATTTAATCTAAACTTTTGAATAATTGCAAATAAAATCACCACCTTTAAATATTGTTGCAATTTAAACTTCTTGATAGCCTCATTTGTGTCCAAATCTAATGTGGCTAGCTGATATGACACCTCCTTAATGTAACAACATTGTTTTTTATTTCGATCTAATCTTGAAACGTCAAATTTGAGCACAAACAGAGTTGTCTAGAAGTCTAAATTGCAACAATATTTAAAGGTGGTGATTTTATTTGCAATTATTCAAAAGTCTAGATTAAATTGCAATCAAGTGAATGTGGCTAGCTGATATGACACCTCCTTAATGTAACAACATTGTTTTTTATTTCGATCTAATCTTGAAACGTCAAATTTGAGCACAAACAGAGTTGTCTAGAAGTCTAAATTGCAACAATATTTAAAGGTGGTGATTTTATTTGCAATTATTCAAAAGTCTAGATTAAATTGCAATCAAGTGGTGATTTAATTTGCAATTAACCCTTTAAAAAATAATTAAATACGCTATCATAATATATATAAATTAGGCACATTTAAGTCAAATTTAGTGTCATGTTCCATTTACATTTTTTTTTATTACAAGTTAAATACCCCATCCCTTTTTTCCCCTCCCCATGACTCGAACCCAGACCTGTGGCCTAGGTAGTGGTGCTCTAACCACTTGAGCTATCCCACTTTGTCAAAAAAAAAAAAAAAAAAAAGGGCAAAGGCGAGGGAATTGCCCAAATTTAAATACTTGAAAAAATAAAAAATGTAAGATAAGAAAAAACAATTTTGAAAGGATTTGAACCTGTAACCTCATGCTTATGAAGGGTATCGTTTTAGATAAATTAATATTTTTCAATTATATTAACTTAAACGTTTCAATAAAAGTTAGTATAATGTTTCGGTTAAATTAAGCTGATGTTACATGACTCATAAAAATGCAACTAATAATAAAAAAAAACTAATAAAATAACTATTTTTTTAAAAACAACTATTGTCTTTTATAAAAATAAACACCAATCTCAGTGAGCAACATTTGTATTATGCATAGTTTCACACCGAGTTCTATGAATTTGAATGCAAAGAGTGCGTGTGAGTTGCGTATTGCAAACTTAATCCAATGACGTAATGGGTGCTTGAAGTATATGCATAATGGCGGCTAATTTAATATTCCCTTAAGTATTAGTAACAAAAAGGATCGAGTACTAATTGGGGATACAGCTGGTTACGAGCTGTAACATTAATTCTGCAATTTGATGTTGCATTATTTATTTGTCTTTTAAAAATTGCGTAAATGTGAGAGTTTGCTGCAAAATGAGTGATCACATTCATCACAGCCAGCCAAGGGAGCAGGCTCTGAAACCTAACTAACCATATATATGTACTCACATTCAAAGCCTACACAACTACTTAATTAGTGGAGTATGACATATGTAAAAAAAAAGGAGTTCTAAATGGGAGTTATGATGTGAAAGATGATAAAGCTTCTGCTAACTTCATAAGAACACAATATAAATTGAGGTCTGCATAATATTTTTTATAGAGGCATTAGATAAATAAATAAATATATATATAAAACGTATATATATAGGCCCAACGCATATTTTTTTTTTTTAAATGATGGGCCCAACACATTTTAAGTCATGTTGTTTAGGGGATAATTCCATTTAAGACCTTAACCTTAATTAGACTCATTCCCGTTAATTTTTTTAAAATATTCTCCTTTTCAATTTTCATTCTAAGTTGATCAAATTGCGTTCTATTTTTTCGACCTTTTTTTTTTTTAAATACGCCAGAAATGTGAAGAACAAAGGGGATTCCGAAGAAATGTCAAATTTACGTCATTAAGTTGTAAAAAAAATGTGTAAATTAAAAATTAAAAAGTCTAAAACTCTAAAAATTTAAAATTCTATTATTCTACAATTTTAAAATTTTGAAAATGTGTAAATTTAAAATAAATATCTCTCTTTTTTTTTTTTTTAAATAACTACAAATTTCACTAAAATCTGAAAATCTCATAAAAAAATAAAAAAAAACAAAAAATTTCTTGTTAGAATGAATTGGGGTAATTTCGCGACCGATTAATGTGTGGAGCTACAACTCGACCTTGGTGATGAGTCGGAAAACCTCGTTGGACTTGAGGCTTTTCAGAGCTCGAGCAAAGTTTTGACGACTGACGCGTCATAACCAATTGAGATTAATTTTTAAACTTTAATATACACATTTTAGATTTTTAATTATATTTTTAGATTTTTTTTATTTTACACATTTTCGAATTTGTAATGATATTTTTAATTTTTTTAAAAAAATTAATGAGATTTTTAGATTTTATTTTAAACATTTTCAGAAATTTAAATTTACAATATTTTTTAATTTTAAAATTAATTTAGTACTTAAAGGACAAATTTTTTATATTTTATAACTTTAAGGATGTTAATTCATAATTGTACACTAGGGCAGGAATTCCCAAATCATTCAATACGTGTGAGCCGCACACTCACATATTCAGGGAATTTAAAAATAAATCAACAAAAGAAGACCTGAATTTAACAATCTAGAACGTAAATTAAAAAAATACTACAGTAATTTTTTAATTTAAACTGGAATGGGCCGGGGTAAAATGTGAAGTTATCCTTTGTCTAGTACTGAACAACAGGCAGGTAACATGGAGGGGTTGAATTCTCCATATCCTAGGACTTTAATTAGAAACCTTAGTCTACGATAAAACTTCCTAATTGGGATAGGCTAATTAAGCTTATCATGAAGCCATGCAATTATGATAATTAATTTGTGGGACTGACACAAACATGAAGAGAGAGAGAGAGAGAGAGATTGTGTGTGTGAGGCAGAAAGCACGTGCATGTTCCGTGTGTTAGTAGTGAGGTGCCTGCTCCAAATAATAAAAAGGAAGATATAGTAGTACTTAGTTTTACAACTCACATAAAACACATTCAATGTGGATCGCAACAAAGCCAGAAAACATGGATTGTGTTTTAATTGTTTGAATGGAGGAGTATGTTATATGTATCATGCATGTATGTAACTGAACTGCCCATCATGTGGAGATATCAATTCCCTTGCTCGATCGGTACGTGAATGATTCACCCAAATAACATTCACGTGCACCCTAGCTTCCACCCACCACGCCTCTATTTTTAAATTCCCAACTAATTATAATTAATTAGGCCTATTATTTGAGTATTTTCGAGCTCACAAACGAGTTTATCGAGTTGAGTTCAAGTCTAATTAACGAGTCTAATGAAATTTATAAGAAAATTCTTAAATATCGAATCTAATGAGTTGATTAAGTTCAAGTCAGTTCATTAGTAAATTGAGTACGTATTTCACGAGCACAAGCTTGACTGATTTATTAATAAAAACTTGTTACGAGTCAAGCTATCAAACAACTCGATTCAGCTCCATTAGTGATGATGGGACAAATTTTAGGATGTGCTTACAATCAATTTTTTTAATGAGAATTAATTAATTACTAAATAGTGAAAATTACAATGAAATTAATGGTCATATTGTTTATGATTTTTTCTAATCTTTGAATAAAAATTAGCTAGGGACAAAAAACAAGTTTTGGTTGAGGTATAGTCAATGGCGGAGACCTGATTAAAAAAAAAAAAGGAAAGTTTTAGATTAACTGGTTTCACCTTTCTTATTTCATTTGATTCTCTACCCTATTATTTCATGTGAAAATAATCAATGAATTACTAATTAATTGTCCCTTAAATGATGTTTAGGTTAATTGTTTTAGGGTTAAAGACGTGTACCATCAGAATATGTGCTAGCTCGTCAAACGTGTGACGCAATTCCTTGGAGTAGAGTATTGGAATCACTTAATTAGATTTCAAACCAATTAATTAAATTATCTTACCAATAATTCGTTATTTTCTTCATTTATAATTTAGTAGTGGTAGTGATGGTCTTCCCTAGATTTATTTATATGGGGAACATTAGTTACTCTTTTTTTTTTTTTTTACTTTATCCGATTAATTAACGTATCAATTTAATTTCCTATGAGTCCAATTAATTATTTTCCAAATAGACTTTCGTCGTCAAGAAAATATTAGACCGACACAGCAATACCCGTTTTACAGATCCGACGAGTTTTACCCGTCCCACTACTAAATTCAATACGACAAATAAATAATAGAGTTACTATAAAGGCTTAGTAGATACACCTCCCACTTCTGGAAATACACCCATTAAATAGGTGTGTTATTAGTATTAGTTGGTTAGTTTGTTAAGAGTAGTTAGTTGGTTAGATTAGAGGTGATTAGTATATATATTCCTTTTGCTTCTTTCAGATGAAACAACACAGATCATTCATCTTCATATTTGTAAATTCAAAGCTTTCAAAGCTTTCTTTCAATGGATTCCATTTTACAATTCTACATGGTATCAGTTTCAAAGCAGATTCGATCCTAATCCGCTCAAAATCCCCTCCGTTCTTAGGCTTATTACCTATAGAACTTTCTATCTTCCCGATTGAATTTTTTTTTTTTGCTCTGCAATCTCATGGCGTCGGTTGTCACCGACCCAAACTCCCTCGATCCGGCGAAGAATCCTTTCTCCCCTCTGGCGTTACACCAAAACGACAATCCAGCGGTGGCAATCGTCCTTGAACCTCTCGACGGCACCAACTATGTTTCTTGGAGCCACGCGATCAAAAGGGGTCTTAGCGTCAAGAACAAGGCTCGCCTGATCGACGGCACACTCAAAATCCCATCGGAGGAAGATGATTCAGACACTTATGCTGCCTGGGTAAGAGCAAACGATCTGGTATTAATGTGGATTTTAAACTCTATCATCCCAGATATTAAACGAACCCTAGAGTATTTCTCTGTTGCGAAAGATGTTTGGGATGAACTGCAAATTCGCTATGCTTTATCTGATGGAACTAGAGTATATCATTTGGAGAAATCCCTAAGTTCTATTGCTCAAGGATCTCAATTCCTAGTTAGCTATTATAATCAGTTTAAATTTCTTTGGGATGAATACTTGAGTTTTAGGCATGTTCTTAAATGTTCTTGTGGAGTAATGGATGGGTGCACTTGTGATTTGCCTAAATTGATGTCTAAAACACAAGAACAAGACTCTGTTATGAAATTCTTGGTGGGCCTTAATGAATCCTATAGTTCCATTAGAAGCCAATTCTTGTTGCAATCTCCCTTCCCTCCTCTATCCAAGATTTATGGTTTGTTGCTTCAAGAGGAATCCCAAAGAGCCTTAAACACCACCTCTGATCCTATTCAACCAGATTCTATTGCTATGGTTGCAAAGAATTCTAAATTCTATAAGGATACAAGGAAACCTCTTAAATGTAGTCACTGTGATGGCTTGGGTCACACCATAGACAGGTGTTTTCGTATCATAGGCTTTCCCCCCGGTTGGAAAGGTCCTAGAGGTCGCACCACCAAATTTCCCAATAAAACTGCCTCTACATCCTCCAAACAACCCATCCAAAATGAACCTTCCAGGGAGTCTAATCATTTGATTGATCAAGAACTTTTTAACAAGTTTATTAGTTTCTCTAAGTCACAGATATCTGGTGAGGGGAAGAGCATTGCTCACTCTGTGGCAGGGGCTTCCACTGTGCAGATTGAGGATCCCTCTACATCCAAAGATTCAGGTATGTCTTCTAACCTATGTCACAATACTGTCAAACTTGCCACTTGGATATTAGATACTGGGGCCACTGATCATATGATTTTTGATGTATCCTTGTTTTCCACCCCACCTTCTGAAGCTAATGTCAAGATTTCTTTACCAAATAATGCCACTTCTACAGCCACTCTCATGGGAAACATTGTGATAAATGAAAGCCTAACTTTGTACAATGTTTTATATGTGCCTGATTTCACATTTAATCTTTTATCAATTAGTCATCTAACTAGATACTCTAATTGTACTGTTAGCTTCTTGTCCTCACACTGTGTTTTACAGGACAATACATTCAAGATGGTGATTGGTACTGCTGATCAAGTTAGAGGCCTTTATCTTTTACAAACTGCCCATCCCTCTATTAACTCTACTATTGCACATTTTGTTGATGCTAATAGCATAGTTTCAAATTCTTGTAATTTTGAACTTTGGCATAAAAGACTAGGTCATATACCTAGAAGATGTATGTTGCACATACCTGAACTGAATATTAATGCTTCTGAATCTCAATATAAGTGTTTGATTTGTCCTTTAGCAAAACAAAAGAGGAAACCTTTCCCATTAAGCACATCCACCTCTGTTCTCCCTTTTCATTTAATTCATTGTGATGTTTGGGGTCCTTTCTCTATGGTTTCTGCTACTGGTCATAGGTTTTTCCTCACTATTGTTGATGATTTTAGCAGATGCACATGGATCTACCTCTTAAGAGCTAAAAGTGATGTTCAATATTCCTTAGAAAATTTTCATAATATGGTTCAAACTCAATTTGACACTAAGATCAAAACTGTTAGAAGTGACAATGGCACTGAATTTCTCCTCTTTGATTTTTATCATAAGTATGGTATTCTCCATCAAACTTCTTGTGTTGAAACACCCCAACAAAATGGGATTGTTGAGAGGAAACATCAACACTTACTTCAAGTTGCTAGAGCTTTTATGTTTCAATCTTCTATGTCATTGAAATACTGGAGTGAATCCATAAAAAATGCTGCATATATTATCAATAGGATTCCTTCTCACACTCTTCAACAAAAATCTCCCTTTGAGATGTTGTACAACAAGAAACCTGAGTACTCTTTCCTTAAAACTTTTGGTTGTTTATGTTTTGCCAACACTCTAACTTCTAACAGACACAAGTTTGATCCTAGAGCCACAAAATGTGTTTTTCTTGGCTATCCCCTTGGTACCAAAGGGTATAGACTTTTGGACATCACCACTGGTAAGATTTTTATTTCCAGAAATGTGAGGTTTTATGAGGACACTTTTTCCTTCTCTGAACCTGTCCCTCCTATTCTTCACAACTCTAAACTCCCTTCTTGGGCCAACACTTTTGATGATATTGATGATCACTCTGTACATTTACAAGATATTGCTCCTGTGCTTGATAATACTACTGTGCCTGATAATACTACTGTGCTTGACATTCAAAATCCTAATACTTCTGCTCCTGTTGTCCCTGAGGTTCAACAATCCTCAAGACCTTCAAGGACTAAATCTCAACCTGCCTATTTACAAGTTTATGAGACTTCTTTACCTGCATCTCTTGATCATACTAAACATCTTTCTTCATCTGCTGGAAAACAATATCCTATACAAAATTTTTTGTCTACTACTAGGCTTACACCTCCTTATAAAAAGTTTATTGCCTCTATATCCCAAATTCAAGAACCCAAAACATATAAGCAAGCTGCTTTGGATATAAATTGGGTTTCTGCTATGAATTAGGAATTAGATGCTTTAAATAAGAATAACACATGGTCTCTTGTTAATCTCCCTAAAGACAAACATTGTATAGGTTGTAGATGGATTTACAAGATTAAGTATAAATCTGATGGCAGTATAGAAAGGTACATGGCTAGGTTAGTTGCCAAAGGGTATACACAACAAGAAGGCATAGATTACTTTGACACCTTCTCCCCTGTTGCTAAAATCACTTCTGTAAGAATTCTATTGGCTGTAGCTATTTCTAAAAATTGCCATATTCATCAACTAGATGTTAATAATGCATTCTTACATGGTGATCTTGATGAAGAGATTTATATGGTTCCCCCCCTGGTCTCACTCCTTCTCCTAATAACAAAGTCTGTAGATTACACAAGAGTCTCTATGGTTTGAAACAAGCTTCAAAACAGTGGTTTTCTAAGTTAACCACTTCTTTGCTATCTCTTGGTTTTATACAGTCCAAAGCTGACACCTCTTTGTTTACAAGACTCAATGGCACTGATTTCACTTCTATACTTTGTTATGTTGATGACCTCATTATATCTGGGACTAATCTTCTTATAATTCAGTCCATCAAGGCACACTTACACAGCAGGTTCACTATTAAGGATCTTGGTCCTTTAAAGTATATCTTGGGCATTGAGATTGGCAGAAACAGTAAAGGCCTAACTCTTTGTCAAAGAAAGTATACTCTTGATTTACTTAATGATTCTGGATACTTGGGAAGCAAACCTTGCTCCACCCCAATGGATTCCAAAATTACCTTTGATTCTAACTCTCCTCTTCTTGCACAGCCTGACCAATACAGGAAATTAGTGGGCAAGCTTTTATACTTAACTGTTACAAGGCCTGATATCTCCTATGCTGTTCAGACCTTGAGTCAATTCATGCAAAGTCCCACTGATTCCCACTTAATGGCAGTTCATAGGGTTCTAAGATACCTAAAGAGTAACCCTGGAACTGACCTTTTTTACCCTGTTGCTAACACATTTAAACTTCATGCCTTTTCAGATTCTGATTGGACTAGATGTGTACACACAAGAAGAAGCATCACAGGGTATAGCATATATCTTGGGCACTCCCTGATCTCTTGAAAATCAAAGAAACAGACCACTGTTAGCAGATCCTCTGCTGAGGCTGAGTATAGAGCCTTAGCCTCCACTACTTGTGAGCTTCAATGGATACACTACATCCTTGCAGATTTGAAGGTGCAGCATTCTACCCCTTCCAACATGTACACAGATAGTAAAAGTGCATTCTCCATTGCTCACAATCCATGTCTCCACCAAAGAACCAAACACATAGCTTTGGACAATCATTTCACTAGAGAAAAGATTCAAGAAGGTCTTCTTACTCTCATCCATATCCCTACTGAAGATAATCTTGCAGATATCCTAACAAAGCCTCTTCCACCAACTCCATTCATGGTGCACAAATCCAAAATGGGCATGTTGGATATACACTCCCATTTTGAGAGGGGTATAAAGGCTTAGTAGATACACCTCCCACTTCTGGAAATACACCCATTAAATAGGTGTGTTATTAGTATTAGTTGGTTAGTTTGTTAAGAGTAGTTAGTTGGTTAGATTAGAGGTGATTAGTATATATATTCCTTTTGCTTCTTTCATATGAAACAACACAGATCATTCATCTTCATATTTGTAAATTCAAAGCTTTCAAAGCTTTCTTTCCATGGATTCCATTTTACAATTCTACAGTTACACTTTTATTTACTCAATACTGTGATATATAAATAACATTTAACATTCACACATCGTATTTAAAAATATATTAAGTCATACTTGTATACACTCTATTATAT
Organism: Galeopsis tetrahit; assembly: GCA_963675135.1. Taxonomy (NCBI): domain Eukaryota; kingdom Viridiplantae; phylum Streptophyta; class Magnoliopsida; order Lamiales; family Lamiaceae; genus Galeopsis; species Galeopsis tetrahit. Next base: position 65,837,535 of record OY776129.1, on the reverse strand, counting down.
AATGCAATTGATACAATTTTACCACAAATTTAATTTTGAATTCTAGATGTAGTAAGTTAAAAATTCATTTAAAATTCAATTGCATAATATATATGTATAAGAATTTGTCGAAAAAAATCAACGTAAAATACACATATCCCTCCTTGCATCTATTTGCAAATCTCTTCCATATCCTACGTTTCATCACCACATTCAAAATGTTAGTTTTCTCATTTGAATTTATATTTAATTTTAATGTTTGTAAAAAAAAAAAACCCAGCGTGTGATATTGCCATCAGTATTATATTAATAACTATTTCATATATATATATATATATATATATATATATATTATTTTATGTTTGCTTATGTGAAGTTTCATAATTTGTTATTCTTTACAGCTTATATTTAATATTTATGATATGGTTGATCAATTGATTAATAATTCTTAGACATGAAATTAATCCTTACCGACTATTAAATATGATACAGTCAATTTGAATTTTAATGAATTAATGATTTGATTTTCGAAATTTGTTTACTCAGTTACGTGTAGTATTAACTTTCTTCTTCTTCTTTCAGAATCTCACACATATAATATTAAAACTTTATGTAATTGGATTGAATTAAATAAACATTTGAAATATTTAATTTAAATTAATAATATAATTATTTTCAACTCACGTGATACACAGATTAAGAACTAGTATTACTATATATAGAGTATTCAGAGGAATATAATTAGCTAATAATTTTGTACAAAAACTTTAAAAAGATAGTAAATATTTTGAAACGGATTGAGTATAAAGTTGGGTGCAAAAAAAAAAAAAAAAAAAGTGGGGGAGTGATACGATTATAAAAGGGAGGTAAAATTCATTGACAAGCGTTTTTTCCTCACTAATTCCCTCCGTATCATGGCCAAAATTTGTCGCGTATGGATCCTAATTTGATTATATATGGAAAATGTAGCAATTTCACAATTGTCAGTATGTTTAATTCGTGTCTAGTCATAATTAATTAACTAATTTTGATAGCTAGTATAGTATAGAGTGGGGGCATAAAAATAGAGTGGGGAGTGTTACGATAATAAATAGGTAGGCTAAATGTAGACCCTAATTTCAATATGTCTACTAGACATAAATAAGAATTGATTTGGTGAGTGTCAAAGAAACAAGTATTTGGAATCAGTACTATTTCAATAACGCCTACAGGATAGCGACAGAAGCCAATTTTATACTACTGTGGGATAATTTTACATATATAGCATCACCGACCATTAATTATTACATCAGTATTATATTGAAATTGTTAAATATGTCAACTATTAAATAAAAATAAAAAAACTCCTGTAATGAAATATGAAATTTATCAACAGATTAATTATTTGAACGCGGAATTAGTCATCTACTTACACTCAATGTCTGTTAATTAGTGACACTAACATTAATTTCTTGTCATGAATCAAGTAAAATGAACCTAATTCACTAGTCGTGCTAGAGCTGGTGGTGGATCACTAACCACATTTTTTGTTCCCCCTTTTTTCAGTACCGAATATACCAAAATTATACATGAAACTATGGAAGTGTTGACTAATTATAGAAATGCAAGACATTCTTTTGATTTTTGGCCAAATAAACGTATAGTTATAACTTCTTCGAAAAAAAAAAAAAAGGTTATAACTTATAACTAATACGAACCTGCTCTAGAAAAGTATTAGTTATAATATTAAAGTGTAACACTAGCTTACTGAAAAATATTATTTATAATGCTAAATAATTTCAGTTAAATTGATGAAAGACATTAATTGTATTTGTAGGTAATATTAAAGGACATCATTTTAAATTATTGAAATATATTAGTAGTAATTTTTAAAGGCATTACTTAAATGTATTGTCCGTATATAATGCAAAATAATATCACTTAAATGAATGAAATCTATTAAAAAAATATTAGTAACATGAATCCAAATTCATAGTAAAAACGTGTTCACACGAACCCTACTCATAAAATATATATTTGGTAGCCGATTCATATCGGATTTAATACGTATTGACACCCTATATATAGCCATTTATCAGCACACCATATATAATTACTTGTAACGTTGTCTATGTTGTAAAATATGGATCGGAGTCAACATCTTCTCAGTATTTATATTGTTATAGAATTACACATTAGAAGGAAAAAATAATTAGTGTAACACTTATTATATAATATTTCACACATGAAATAGTATATTTCAGGTATGCAATATTTTATACTATAAGTTTTTGTGAATTAAGGAAGATATGTGCAATATATATAAGGTAACACCATATTTAGGATGAGAAAATAATCTTGACGTATTCATGACGGAGTACATGATTTTTCGATAATAATTTCATAGAATAATTTATGTAAATATAATCGTGGTAACGATAGTGCATGGTCATTCAATTAATGCACAAGATATTCAAACAAAATATAAATAATAAATCAAACAAATTTGTTTTAGGCAAAAACGTGTATGAGACCGTCTCACATATCTTTTTCTGTGAGACGGGTCCCTTTTAAAATATACTCCGTATTTCAAAATTTTGGATAAAATAATTCATATTTTTTTTCTAAATTTTTTATTTAAAAAAAATGATAATATTTAAGTAAAAAATGATAATGTTTAAGTAAAAAATGATTGTCACTTTTTACTCAAACATCATCACTTTTTTTTTACGAGGGTAAATGGAGGTCCTTCACACGGATCTCATTCTATGAGACGGTCTCACCCAAGAGTCCAAGACTAGTATGTTGTTTTATTTCAGCAGGCAACTTTCTTCTTCGATTTGTGACAATCAAGTTCTGGATTGTGTTGTTACACCGCGTATTAATTAAGAGGAAGATTGAAGGAGGTAAATGTCCGATAGATGACGATTGCGGTGTTGACTCTAATTAAGGCCTCGATCGACCACAAAGAAATTGGTTATGGCGAAGCTTGATAATATTTAAATTTGCTTGCAAATTGGTCAAGTAGTACTGGATTGAAGAGGATAGATATTTAAATATGTATTTTTTTATGGTTGAACTTATTATTATACTCCCTCCGTTCCATTATAAATTTTCCATTTTCCTTTTATGAATGTCTCACTATAACTATAAGTTTCCCATTCCATTTTTGGTATATTATTTTTTCTCTCCCAATCACATTACTTCTACTTTATCTATTATTTTATCATAGTTCATCTAATACCCCTCTATTATTTTCTCCCTCACCATCACATCACTTATACTTTATCTATTATTTTATCATATTTCTTAATCAAAACACCCAAAAGAAAGGGGAAGTTTATAGCGGGACGGAGGGAGTATATGTTTCTTTGTTTTTAGAGTCTGTTATGTTTGAGTATTTTATATTTACTACTCCCTCCGTCCTACAGAAACTTGCACACTTTATATATATGGATGTCTCATACCAATTTGCACACTCCATAAAATAAAATGAAATGTCTTCATCATAACTTTCACTCTCAAAATATACTCTTATTTACTTTTTCACATTCAATCTACATTTTACTTTATTTTATTCATAAAATTTTATAAAACTACCCCTCAAAACATTCATCATTACACATTTTTTTATACATTTCTTTAATTGTATGCCATCTCAAGGTCCCAAATTCCTTTGGGACGGAAGGAGTACTGTTCATTAAACAATGGTACTGTTTGAATTTGATATAGGAATAAAATTAATTTCTTAATTATTTTTATGTGTTATTGATTCATATATATGTAGTTTATTTTTTGAATTCATTAATGTTTTTTTTTAGATGTGTGTCAAGGTGATTACGCACAGTTAATTTTTTTAAAAAGTGGATTAATGCACTTTGATATATACGAACAATAAAGAAAATTCTACTTTTTAATGAACATATTAAATTTTAGATAAAATTAATTAATGTCAAACACGCGGTGCATACCCTAGTAAATAATAAATCAAATCAACGAATTAATCTTTGATAGAAGAATGAACTCTACAAGCACTTACAAATTAACTGATGAAAATAGAAAAGAATCAACTAGATATACAAGTTTATGAATGTTGAATAATAGTGTTACAATTAATCCATGAAATAATTTAAAAATCAAAGGAAATAGAAAAAGAAAATCTAATTACTAAAAATGACAATCGATTAAAGGGGAGGCCGAAAAGACTATAACTTGTTCGTTTGCTGCAGAAGAAAAAGGAAACTTGGATGATTCGGAGGTGTGAATATCATCTTCCGCAGGCGCAGGAAGATTAAGGTCTAAGGACAAAAGATTCCTCGGCCTCTTCACCCCAGCTTGTCCTGCCACCACCGGAATGGGCCTGTGCCGCCGCATGTGGCCGCCCAAGGCCTGCCCCGACCCGAATTCAGCTCCACATATGGAGCACTCATGAACCCTACTAGACTTGCAGCTTCCTAATACTGATCTAGTACTGTTGGAGAGTTGAAGAGACAGAATTGTGCTGTGATCAGCTTCTTGCTTCTCTTTCATCATCACCGGCTTCTTCTCCTCCAGTTTCACCGGCTTATTCGGTTTCCGGTGACTCGCTCGGTGTCCGCCAAGAGCTTGGAAGGAAAGAAAACTTTTGTTACACGTTTTGCACTGGTAAGCCTCCGCCGCTGCCGACCTCTGGTATTGGCCTCCTCTGGCCAAGAGTATCAAACAGTTGGCCATCTCTTCTTCCTCCTGCAGATCATCCACGGAATTACAAGGGGAGGGGGTTACGCGATAAGGGCTCCCGGAAACGACGTCGCCTCCGCTGAGTTCCGCGGAAAGGGAAAGGGAAAGCGGAGAGGCGAGACGGGGACGCTTGCTCCGCTTTCCCTTGATCATGAGAACTTCTTCTTGTGTTTGCATACTTTTGGATTTGGCCTTTATTTGATCGAATGAAAAGAGGTGGGCCGGGGGAGATGGTTATATATACAAGTGAGAGAGGAGTATTGAAAAATAGAAAGGTGAATTAAAATGATTTAAATTTGTTGGATTAAAGCGTAGGAAGCTTGAACAAGTGAGATATATATGTTATAAGAAGTGTGTGAGGAAACGAGTGAGAATCGGTTGGCTTTGAAGCAAACTCATTACTTTTTGTGAAGGATTCTTTGTGGAGAATTGGAGTGCAAGCCTGGCACCACAGAATTTGCGCTAGCTTCACCACCCCCACTACTTCTTTCCATTAATTCTCTATAATCTTTATTTTATTTATTTGTTTAATTGTTATACCACTCCATTACTTTACACACTCTATATTATATGCCTTCTCCTTCCAACCAATAACACTACGTACCAAGATCTGTTATTTTATTAATAATATCCTAGTTGTAATTTTGATTTACAACTGCAACTAATGATTGCCATAAAAGTCAGATACATAACATAATTCAGATAAGACAAATCATCATACTGTAATTTAAATAAACTAAATATGCGTTTTCAGTGTGAGGTAGTATACAAGAAGCAATGACGTCGATTAATGATAAATGTTACAAATTGCTACTGGCCTTTAGACAACTATGCTTGTTTTGGCACTCACCCACGTCTCTTTTAAGTTTCAAAAATTCGACTTTTAAATTCACTCCTGTTAAATATACTCATACACCTATTTTCACAAAATTTAATGTAATCGCATCATCACTAGCTATTTATCTTAATTGGGTCGGGTCAAGCTAGCGAAACTCCCATCGAACCTGTACAAATGTAGCTCATCCCAACCATACTTGTCCAACGCGAGCAAGCCCAATCCAACACCCCATATTTAAAAAAAAAAAAAAAACATTTATGAACTAAATATAATTTTTCGACACAAAATTAATAAAAACACTAACTCACCAAGTTTTTGAACAAAGAATTTAGATAAATCAAAGTAGAGTAAAATATTAATTGCATATATTTATTATAGGACTACAAAGTCTGAGGTAATAGAAGAAATTGAGTGCAAATGGTATATTTTTTTTCTTTTTTTACACAAGAACATAAATTTATGGAATTCGGCCGCTCATTAACCCAATCCATACTTACTTTCGAATTGACTGAGCCGATTCATCGGGCTGAGATCAAATTGACGACTTTAAAAACAATAGAATAATACAACATCATTCATTATTAAAACATTGTTTTCATATATATTATATAAAGCAAAATCACAACCTATCAAAATTCTAAACAAACACATACGTTTATTATTCATAAATTTCAAATCATAGGTTATAACTTTCTGGCACGCCTAGGGCATAATTGAACAGGCAAATTAATCAAATTAATTAATACCACAGCGCATTTAATAAGAAAAAAAATTAATTAGGAATCAATTTAAGTTGGATGAAATCCAATAAACTGAGAAAATATCAATTCAGTTTATACGTAGTACTAAATTATTTAAATGCGTGTAATTTACAGCACAAATAAAAAAGGTTAGCCCCTACTCCCTATGGGCGTTTCCTTCCACAAACTTTTTTAGAATTTCCTTTTACGTACTATAGATATATGTTATTAATTCTTTATTGTTTAAATTTTGATAATTATGACTTTTGTCCCTCAAAATTAGCAAGCTTGTAGGTTGACAAGCTTTCTCCTCCCGTGCCAAAAATTAAAATAAAAATCAAAAGCTCTGTAATTTTGTACTTCTTTTAACTTATTTATATAGAAAATTATCATTTTCTACAAAATAAAAAATAGCATTGAAAAACTAAATCACACACACACATATATATATATTCCATGAGAGGCTAACTTGTGACTAAATATTAATATCACATGCAAATTTATAGTTAAATATTAAATCTGCTCAAATTTGTAAAATCTATAAAAAAAAAAAAAAAAAAAAAAACATAAGTTTATTTCATGTTATAATGATTTATTTAACTAAAAACCACAATATCCTTGCACCTTTAATTTCTCACACACAGTTCCCTTGAATGATTCTATAGAAACTCTATCTATTATTGTCATCAATAATGAATTTTCTCACTTCATCTACACGGTTTCACACTCTGTGTTATTTGTTATTTTCATAATGCCAAAATGGGCTAAATTCCTTTTGATTTGCAAATTATTTATTACATCTCATTATTTTGTATTGAATATTGTATATATAAATTATGATTGATGTGTACAAATTTTGTTCCCAACCCCTGCAAAAATATATACTATTAGTGTAGCTTTGCTGTTAGCCCTATAGTGATGAAGATAATTGGTGTTATATTATATTTTTGAACAGTAAAAAATTAATTGTGCAGTCGATGCGCTCTTACGTTGTTGTACTCTACAAGAGTGATGATATATATATATATATATATATATATATATATATATGTATATAGTACGTGCTAAGTGGATTAGTACGCCGATTACAATATATAGTTTAATTAAGTACACTACTTAATTACTGTAATTGACTTTACCAATGATTAGAGCTGGTGGTGTAGTATGGAATAATTGCACGTTCCCTTTATGACATGGAAGAAGAAGAATATCAATTATTTTCTCCTCCCAATGATCATGATCTTAATTAATTTATTAATACACCCCACCCCCACCCCCAGTAGAAGTGTGTTTGATAAATTCCAGCATAGTAATTAAATTTAGGGGATCGAGAATGAGGAAGATCTAGATACATTGTGCATTGGATAGGTGAATAATTATAAAAACAGATGATTGCTCCTTTATTTAATTATATATACTCCCTTTATATACACTGAATGTACGCATAGCATCTTAAGAGATCGATCATTATGGAAAAAAGTTTTGCACATCAATATTTTTAAAACATGAAATGTATATTGTTGTAAAGGCTGGGTTTTTAATTAGGTTGCAAAATTCCCAGTGTCAGTTTTATGGTCGATGATAAAAGTAGATCGAATTAATAAGAAATATAATGAGGCTGCAAAATTCGAAATATGTGTGAAATATATCTCAAATTTAGTACTATTTGAATTAATTTCAGACCCCTTCAAACACAAATGAGAGTCTTTGCCACCAAACTACTTAAATTTCTATTAAACTATTTATAAAATACACATATTTAACTTTTTTTCATAATTTAAAATTTTAATTAAATGATAGAGAAAGTACGTCTTATGTGATATCATCTCATCGAGTATAAATTGAGTATGACGCTTTAACACTTTAGAAGAGATGAATGTTTTATTTGTGAACTGTCTCACTATGAAACCGTCTCACGTAAGTCTTTGTTTAAATAATATATGTGGGCTAGGGTGCTTAGGTCTAGGTATGAGTCTGGTGGGGGGATGGTTTTAGCATTTTTCCAAAAGGGAGGGTCGGGAGGGTGTCATTATGGTGGAAGGATGTCTTAAAAGTGGTAGGTGAGGGGGACTGGATTCATGAAAATCTGTCTAAGGTTCTAGGGGATGGGAAAAATTCGATCTTTTGGGAGGAGAATTGGACAGGGGAGGGTATCTTAAAGGGTAGGTTTAAGAGATTATACCAACTTAGTCTAGATAAGGGAAAGACAGTGGGTGATATGGGTATATGGGAGGGGGAAAACTGGAGTTGGACATGGGGATGGAGGAGGGCACTATTTGATAGGGAACTAATACTCCTTAACGATCTGATCACTGTGTTGGACAGGTACAAACCAAAAGAAGGGGTCGAGGACGCGTGGAAGTGGAAGGCATCTAACACGGGGAAGTACTCCACAAAAGAAACATACTCGATTTTGTTCAACCAAAGCCAAGGCACTCAACTGGACGACAAACTAAGTCAAGGATTCAAGAACGTATGGAAGAGCTTTGCCCCCCTCAAAGGTCAAGGCACACACATGGAGGCTCCTATGGGGTAGGCTGCCAACACGAGTCAACCTTAGAAGAAGAAACATCCTCAACCAGAACGACGACCTAAGGTGTGTACTATGTGGTGGAAGTGAAGAGACAGAGAAACACGTATTCCTGGAATGCCCTCAAGCCTACGAAGTTTGGATGGAATGTCTGAATTGGCTCAAGATATCATCAGCTCTACCACCAAACATACTAGACCATCTCCTAGGTTTTGGAGGCCTTATTGGTGGAAGAAACGGGAAGAAGATCGACATCTGCATATGGCTAGGCGTGGTGTGGCTCATATGGAAATGGAGAAATGCAATCCTATTCCGCAACGAAACTTTCTCGATCACAAAGGTCAAGGAGGAACTAAGGGCAAGACTCTGGAGTTGGATCACTATCAAATACCCCACTGATACCAATTTATCCTTCAAGGCCTGGGTGACAGACCCACTCAAGTGCATGATTCGAGTCACTTAGTAATCTTTTAGCAGTAGTCTTTTGGTTACATTTACTGTTCTCTCTTGAAACCTGTACACTAAATTAGCCTTTGAGTATTTCTTATACCCAGTATAAATAAAATTCCTTTTACCGATCAAAAAAATAAAATAATAAACCCTCAATTCACCTCCCAATTTCAAACTTTCCACTGAAAAAAATTGTGATTTCTCCCGGCCGCGCTCGTCAATTGCTCATCTTATCTCCGATTCTTCGTTCTTATAGGTTATGTTTTCTACTCATTTTAATTTGTTGTAAATATGGAGCCTTTCTTGTTTCTTTGTAAATGTACAATGCAATAAAATTATTTGGAGATTTTCTTGTTTCTTGTTTCATGCTCGTGGGTATGATATATGATTTTGAGTTTTTATTGTTTACTGGAATAATCCAGTTTGTACTAAATTTTAATTTTGGGTCGCCTTTGACACTATTCATCGTACCCCCAATAAATTTACTTTATGTATAAACGAATAAATATTCATTAAAACTATTTTTTCAGCATAATAAATAGATTGAGTGAGTAATAGTTATTGAACCACAAATTGAACTATGTAAGTAAACTATACTAACGAAGTCGTTGCTAAAACCTCGAGAGGAAATTAAGGTATGCTATGCAGGGGACAAATCAAAACATTTTAACATGAAATGACGATTTAAAGAGCTAATTTAAAAAAGGAGTAAGATCGTGATGAAAAGTCGCCCGCCATGTCGAAAATTTGGAACACACAGTAGAAAAAAAAAAAGTGTCCTATAAATTGGTACAATTTAATTCTGTTTTTGTTTTCTTACACTAAATATTTAAAAGAATAAAATAAAACCCATAATGTAAATATATATTTAATGGTGCTTTCGGCCGTTTGTGGTTCGTAAACACACTTCAAATTGACAATTATTTAAAAATTAAGGTACTACAAGTTTACAACTTGCCAGTACTAATTTTTTTTTAAAAAAAGCAATATACAATGCACATTATTAAAAGCCCATTATTTAAGCATTACTACATATCATTGAGATTTGGTAACGTAGGCTTGATACATAGATAAAGCAGGGGGAACCATAGAAAAGAAAGAAAAAAAGAGCAATGATTCACCACTCAGAAACATGTTCCGAATTTGGGAAGTGGCTAGGAAAAGAATCACTCTAATAATTCTAATTTAATTAATTTAATTACGAGGGGAGAGATATTCTTGGCGTATATTGTGATTATACGTATAATCTACGAGAGTATGCGGAGAGCACGTAACTGTGTTCAGTTTGCCAGCATATATATTTGAGGTGTAGTACGTAAAGCATTTCATTTTATTCTTTCCTTTCTTCAAAATTAATTAATTAAAATTCATAAACTAACACAATTAATTAATTTTAAGACTTCGCTTGGGAGACAGACTTCGCCATCCTTCGGTTCTTACTTTCAAATTGCTGGTACTGCTAATCTTAATTTGTGCTTAATTACTTGTATAATATAGCATTGTACAAATAATTTGTGTTGGAACTTATTTTCATTCAAAAATAAACTTTGTTGGCTTCATATCATGAGTGATGTGTGTGCGCTAATAAAATCAGGGACGGACCCAGGACCGACGGTAGGGGGGACCAATATAATATTATTCAATTCTACATTGTTATATGTTCGATAATAAAATTAAAATATTTCATATTTATATATTATTCACTTTTAAATATATCAAAACACATAAATCTCTCAAAGCCTATAATCTATAATCATTTGAACTGAAAATGAAAAAAAAAAAAAATGGTGAATAAAAAAAAAAAAAATTTGAAAATAAATTATATGGGTTTCTATATTGTATAATTGAACCACAATTTTAACTTGATTAGATTGATATGCACCAATTATATATAAGAATTTGTCAATTGAAATATATATATTAAAATATATTTTAATATTTGGACTAATTAATAACCGTAACTTAAATTTTGGAGAGCTAATTAATCTATAGCCCACCTAATAATTAGAAAATAAGATAAAAGCAAATTAAAAAATAAATAAATTTATTAATTTAATAATTAATTAATAGTAAAAAAAAAAAACTTGTGGAAGGCCATGGCCACTTGCAAACATGAGTAAATTTTAATAAATTAATTTGAATACGGAATCCATGCTATGAAATTAATATGAATGAATTAATTTTATATCTTTCTACAAGTTTGTATTTACTTTAATTTTAGATGAGGGAGATTTGTTTTATAGGATATTTATATAATTATAGACGTAGAAACTATAATTTCAGTACCACCCCTTTCGTGGGATTTAATTTATGAATTATTGAACCTTGTTACATAATTATAGGCTGCAGCTGCACGTACTTTCCTTCATTTTTTTTTACTCATATAGGTTATTAATTATGAAGCTTGCATAAAAATTAAAAAAAAAATTGATTGGCTAGACCCGTACATTAATGAATTGGTTGACTCGAACAACTTATAACTTATTCAACAAATACTCCTACTACAAACATACGTACTACTAGGTGACAGACAGATGTGTGGTGTGGGTATGCTCATACACAGAGATATTAAAAATCTTAACTTAACCGCATTTTAAGATTTTTAATTAATTAATAATTAATAATGTCCATACCTTACTCCTCGCAGTGGACTAGCATCCAATCATTAAGTTAATTAGAGTCAAATGTGGCGTATTTTCAGAATACTGGGGGAGATGATGATTATAATGAATAAATCTTGATCATAATGTTCACACTTAAGCTTAATGAGTTGAACTTTATAATTATTTAACATATGCTGTAACTTAAGAGACACCGATTTTGTCGCTGACTTTATGTTAAACAAAGTCACAGTAGTAACTTTTATGGTTGTTAATAGTTTAAAAATGTCCCCATTACAGAATTTACAGTATAGTTTTCAAGTTGAAGAAGAAAAAAACATATTAGAAAAAAAAAAGGTTGGCATTGGTCCATCCTACACTTCAAGTGGTATGGCCATTTGTTGTGGTATAGAAAGTTATTGAATCAACACTTTGATGATCAAGAATGTTTGCTTGTTCGTTTTATTGAACTTGTTTGGTTTCTACGAAAATGATTAATTGCTTAGTTTAATCGAAATATTCATGTTCAAGTCTAGTAGAGTACTTATTTTTTCTTCTATTTGATCATCTTTGTTGTCGCAATTTATTGGATCAAGATTTAATTTAATCAAAGTGAGAGTTGAATAACTTGAATTCAAGTAGATTTGTTACATTATTCCGTGGAAAAGTTAGGCTTTGAATCTTCTTGTTACTTGATTTGTGAATTCAAGAATCAAGAGTGTCCGATTCATGTTATTCATAGCATGGTTTACTTTTGTGTTATAATCGTGGGAGTTTATTATGTGATTAATTTTTTTTTTTCAATAATCAAATCAATATTCATCGCATGTTAGAATTTGTTCGAATTTTCACTTATTTTTTTAGCTAATATTATTCTCTAAAGATTTCCTTTATCCCATTTTTTTTTTAAATACAGATTAAGAAGCTCATCAATTACCTATATTATCATTCAATGTATATTATCTCAACAGCAAATGTAAAGGTAATTTTTTTTTTAGAGCAAATGTAAAGGTAATATTTTTTTTAGAGCAAATGTAAAGGTAATATTGAAGTATGATATTTAATTATTTTAGATTAGTGTAAAATATGAAAGTTATTTTGGAACCAAAATTGTTCAATGACAAACAAAATGGGCCGAAACAAATATAGAGCTGTTTGTTTTGGGCCCACTTAATGGAAAGGTTTTGCATTCAACGTGCACAAGGCCCAATAGACTAAACTTCACAAGAATGTGTAAAGGGCGAGGCTAAATGCACCCGGCGATCCTATGAGTACACCCATGCGATGAGGACACCCACAAAACGGATGAGGACACCCACCTGGAAAACTCAAAAATACCCTTCTCCCATTAAAACCCTAATCCATCTACTCATTTGGTACACCCACAATATTTTCGCCTCCCTCACCTTCCCTCCCACATTTCGTCGTCGGCAGCGGCCAAAAATTTCGCCAGTGCCGTCCCCGTTTCGCGGCCGTAGCTCCGCCTCCCCTCTTCTCCTCCCTCGTCCGCAGCGACCGTCGTCGCCCTTCTCCTAGAGACGCGGCCAGCAGCTCCGCCTCCCCTCTTTTCCTCCCTCGTCCGCAGCGGCCGCCGTCGCCCTTCTCCTAGAGACGCTGCCGCTCACACCCCTCCACCCTCCGCCACCGCCGCCAGTTCCAGGTAGGATTTTTTTTTTTTTTTTTTTTTTTTGGAATTTTAGAAAAATTAGGGTTTTTAGAGGTTCGTGATTTATTTTCGAACATATTGAGTTTGTATTGTAAATTTTTTCGAACAATCTGTGTTTGTTTTGGGAAAAATTTCGAACATTTTGTTCGATCTTTTTTTTCGGACAAATTTGAGTTGTTTTGGAATTTTTTTCGAACAATCTGTGTTTGTTTTGATTTTTTTTTCGAACAATCTGTGTGTTTGTCTTGGAAAAAATTTCTAACATTTGTTCGAGTTTTTTTTCCGAGCAAATTTAAGTTGTTTTGAAATTTTTTTCGAACATATTGGGTTTGTTTTGGAAAAAAATTCGAACATGTTGTTTTGGGAATTTTTTCGAACATTTGGTGTTTGTTCTGGAAAAATTTTCGAACATCTTGTTATTTTTTAACATGTTTGTTCTGGAAATTTTCTCGAACATGTTTATTTTTGTTAAAATTTTGGAGTTTTTTTGTTGAAGAATGGTGTTTGTTTTGGTGTTGGTGGAGATAATTATGTGGAATAGAAGGGGTGGGTGTACTCATCTTCATTTTTTTTCATAAATTTTACTCTAAGGGTATATGAGACATTTCACATGTTGTAAAAGATTAAAAAAATGTTTGGTGGGTGTACGCATAGAAAATCCGGGTGCATTTAGCCGCGCCCATGTGTAAATATTGCTGACAAAAGAACAAACTGAGGCACACCAACATATTTACTGGGCCTTGGTTATGATTGTATAGTGGGACCAAACACAAATATTAGGGCGCGGTTACTAACACCAACATAATGAGGACACCTACCAGTCGAGTACACACATCGTAAATTGAGTACACCACTTGAAAATTCCAAAATTACCCTTCTCCTCCATTAAAATCATAAGTCCTTCCCTCATTTTTCAAACTCAGTACCCACTCCATTTTTGCCCCCTCCCATTCCCTCCTACGAGCGGCACCGACCTTCCCCTCCCTTCTCAACTGTGCCGGCAGCATCGCCGGCTTCCCCTCCCATCCTCTCGGCGCTGGCTTTCCCTCCCATCCTCTCGGCGCAGGCCTCCCGTCCCCTATTAAAAAAAAAAATTGGCAACCCTCGCCCCTCCACCACGATCGCGGCCCCTCCCCCTCCTCTTCGCAACCGTTCGCGGTCGCACCCCCTCCCCTTCGGTGTCGTTCGCGTCGCGGCCGCACCCCTCCTGTGCCGCCGCGGCCGTCATACGAAGGTACGTTGGTTTTGGAATTTTTGTTACAAATTCAAACAACAAAATTTAGGGTTTTGAATTTTTTGTATTTGTTTGAATTTTTTTGCCGAATCCCGTTACTTTATTTAATTTTTTTTCTCAAAATATTGTGTCCGATTTTTTTTTTCAAACAAATGAAAGTTGTTCAGGAATTTTTTTCGAATATATTGAATTTGTTCAGGAAAATTTTTCGAACGTCTTAACCTTGTTCATGTAAAATTTTCGAACAACACTTTTTTCGGACAATGTTAATTTGTCCGAAAAAAAAATTCAGAAATTTTGTTTCTCTAATTTTTTGTCTGTTAAGAATATTTTTTTTATTTAAGGATGATGGTTGTTTTGATGTTGATGGTGGGGATGATTCTAGTGAAATGGAATGAGTGGGTGTACTCATTTTCGCTTCTTTTTTAAACAGTAGCCCAAATATTATTGGGCATTGCCCAATTCGTAATTTCGTATAGGGTGACTATTTACCCCTCTAAACGATGGATGCACTCCCCCACTCAGTTTAAAAATATAAATAATTATGCAAAAAATCCAAAATACCCTTTCAATAAAATTGCACTACTAAATGCACCCCCATTACTAACTACACCCTCCGTTCAACTTAAAAACCCTAATTGTTTCAGCCGCCGTCGTCACCAGTCCACCGCTTCCGACCTCCACCACCAACATTTCCTGTGTGCCACCAAACCAAAAAAAAAAGATAGAAATTTCAAAAAATATAGAAAAATCACAATTTTTTAATAAATTTCGAGCAACTTCGACAAAATACACCCTCGTCGACAACAATTTGTCAATGAAAATGTATATGGTCGACACTTGTTGGACGAAAAAAAAATCGACCATATTGGGTCTGACTATTTACACCTCCGTTTACGAGGGATGCACTCCCCCACTCAGTTTAAAAATATAAATAATTTTATAAAAAATCTAAAATACCCTTTCAATAAAATTGCACTACTAAATATACCCTCATTACTAACTACACCCTCCGTTCAACTTGAAAACCCTAACCCTAATTCTTGCAGCTGCCGTCGTCACCGGTCCACTGCTTCCGACCGCCAACATGCACCAACATATCCTGTGGCGCCACCAAACCACAAAAAATGACAGAAATTCCAAAAAATATACTCGTGTGGAGTAGAAAAATATCATGTGGAGTAGAAAAATCACAACTTTTTTAATAAATTTCGATCAACCAGTATCGATCAAATACACCCTCGTTGACAACAATTTGTCAATGAAAGTGTATATGGTCGACACTTGTTGGTCGAAAAAAATATAAAAAAAAAATCGATCATTTTAGGTCGACCAAATACACCCTCATCGATAAATTATTGCTTAATATGGATGTATTTAATTTTATAAGATATAGTATAATATGAGGTATTCGCGCATGAGACCGTATTATTAAAAAAATTAAATATGGCATTTTTATAATTTTGCATGAACTGTTTTTTTAACATCATAAAAATCTATATGGGCATGTTTGTTTTGGAACTCACCCGTTCAAACGTGGGACGTAACGTCTCCCGTCTTGTTCTAGTTCGGAATTTAACATCCGAATTTCACCATCCAACCACATCCATTCCTAAAAATATTTATATATATCCTACTAATACATCTTATCAATATATTACTTTCTAGAAAATCACATCTAACATCATTTTCTATTTTTCTCTTACCTCATAATAAATTTCAAACTTGCACTCAACCGAATAAATTTTAAACTCGACTCGATCGAGCCTAAAATTTCATGATTGAGCTCGACTCGATAAACTCGAGCTCGGCTCAACTCGGTACCTATATATATATAATATTCAAAATTAATAATAAAACATATATTTTTTTAAAAATAAACTCAAGCTCGACTCGGTACCTATATAATATTCAAAATTAATAATAAAACAGTGTATTTTTTTAAAATAAACTCGATGATTCGGTTGTAAATTGCATAAGATTTCATGTGTTTTAGTGATAAATTTTGAGGGATTTTCATTCATTTTCACACTAATATGCTTGATTTGATTGAGAAAGGTGTTTGAGCTCGTTTTGTAGGAATACGATGTGAATTAGGCATTAAAATCGTAAAAATGAGTGTCCAATCATCATTTGTACTCACTAGACTAAAGAGAGGATTGCACCATTGGATTCGTCTCGAAAAATGGAGTGGAATGGAAAAAAAGAATCAAGTCAATCGGAGGTCGGAAGCTCGAGATATGAAGGGATGAAGACGGAGGATGAAGTTGGGCCGAAGTATCCGCCCGACCGGGCCACAGTATCTGCACCCAACTTTTTGTTAAGTTCACCCACTGCGCATATTTTTGCAAATTTCAACTTACGAAAGTTCCGCCCGGCCGGGCCACTTTTCCCGCCCGGCCGGGCCACCTGTTCCAGCCCATTTCGCGCACCCAACTGGTCCGCCCGGCCACGCCACTTACCCACCCGGCCGGGTGGACCCATTTTCGGGGTTTTTGGCCCATTTTCTCCATATTTCAAGGGCCTAATTGCAAAATTAAATCAAGACTTCTACCCCAACTATAAATAGATCAAATTTGGCCCACTTACTCCTTTTACAAGCTTTCCACACACACAAACATATAGTTAATAGTGTTCTTCATTTTTAGTTTAATTTCTTCATTAGATTAGATAGAATAGTGATTTTTACTTCAAATCAAGCTACGATTATCATCGGGCATCGTCTATTACATCGTTTTGTAGCTACATTTTCATGATCAAGGTGATATTACTCTATTTTGCAATTCAATTTGGTATTTTCTTAATTTCTCCATTCTATTGTTATTTTATTATGAATTGATGTTATTTGTTGTTGTAGCCATGAGATTCTATTCTAGAACCATGGGCTAAGCTCTTATTGCCTTGGGTGTGAATGTTTTGATGGGTGTTTAGTGTAATTATGGATTGATTGCATGATTAGCTTAGGAATTGGGTGTATATGTTTCTAGTGTTGTAATTTCCATAATTCAATTGATTAATTCACCCTATTAGCTAGCATTGTTAGTTTTGTCGACTTCAACGACCGTATTGGGTTGCATGATTAAGAGTGTGTGTATGAGCTTGAATTAATCGATTAGAATTAACATAGTAATTAGCTACACCGACCGGGGGTTGATTGCTTAGATCGACGACACTAGACACTAGTCGATTAGAGGTCGTCTATTAGATTAGTGAGAGGGCATCTCATAAACATTAGTAACCGTGTTGAACGTGTTTATGAGACACTATCTTAGGAGCTTATGGTATTGATTAGACTATATAATTGCTAATTAATGCACGTGTTCACCTAGGCCTCACGAGAGATTGGTCTACATACACGAGTGATAGCCTTTAGCTTAATCCCAAAACCATAGTTTAATTCATGCAATTGGTGAGTTAACTCATTGAATTACCCACAAAACGGAAACACCCGAGACAATACCATTCTCTTGCACTTTCTATCGAAAGTTAGATAGCTTGTTATAACTTTTGTCTATTTCTTGTTTATCTTAGTTAATTTAGTTTAATACTTGTGTTTTAATTCCCGAAAATCCAATAAACACGTTTAGTTACTACAATAGCATGCATACTCGTAACTTTAGGGATTCACTTGCATTCAATTAAATCCTTGGAACGAACAAACTACTTGGTCGTACTTGCGTACTACAATCGAACCCATACGCTTATGGGGATCGTATTGTCAAGTGCTTAAAAAGTGTTGAAAAACGATAAAAGTCACTCGAGCTCGACTCGGGCTCGATTATCTATATATAAATATAAATTATATATTAATGAAAAAATAGTAAATATTGTTCAAGCTCGATTAGGCTCGCAAGCCTTTCGAGCCGAGTATTTATGAGCTCGAACTCGAATTCGGTAGCTACTCGAGTAGCTCGAAACTCGACTTGACTCGATTAACTTCGAGTCGATTTCGATCTTTTTCCGAGTCGAGCACGAGTAGCTCGCGAGTTGGCTCGACTCACTTACACCACTACTTATGATTGGATGAATAAGGTTATTGAGTTGTATAATTTACACTTTTATGACCCAATTACACACTTTTGTATATATACGAAGTCGAAAATTAATTATATGTTTAACGTAAATTTTTATATTATTTTATTTGCACCCTTGTATAATTTTAAATCATTTTATAATAATTTTAAAATGTAATTAATAATTACTCAAATTATTCAATTATTACTATACTTCTCAAATAATTAATATAATAATATAAAATTACTTATTTTTACATAATTGATTTGACATAAAGTTATTCAACATCCCAAAACAAACACACACAATCACTATTCATCCAGGATTTCCCCATTCCCATCTCCCCCATCCTACATAATCTCAAAACAAACATGCCCTAAAAGTATTATGTCTCCTACAAGTTTTTTAGTACTCCCTCCGTCCCATACTTGAAGACTCAAATCAATTGGACACGAGTTTTAATGAATGAATTGTTTATTAGTATTGTGTAAGATAAAGTGAGGGTAATAAAGACTTTTCAACTTTATAAATAGTAATAAAGTTACTTTTTAGTGTAATAAAGTAGTGGCATTTGTTGTAATATTGTGATGTTTAAAGGAGATTGTTTAAAAGTGTTTTTACTACTTTAGATAAGTGTCTTCAAGTATGAGACACTCAAAATAGTAAAATTGGTCTTTAAGTATGAAACGGAGGGAGTATTAATTTTGTACAAGTAAATTAGAAAATACCAAATTTTTATTCCTTTCATATTAAAGAAGTTAATACTCCAAATATAAGATAAGTGTAGATTGTTGTTTAAAAAATCAATCAAAGAAGAAAACTTGAACTTGAGTAGTTATTCAGATTAAGATATGTAATTTGACAATGTTTGTGACACAGATTATAATGGTGTATAGCATTGCTGAAGCACCCTGTATTATTAATCATATTAAATTAATAATCTGAATTATGAGCAAGTAAATAAGATATAGTAGAATTAATGGAACAGAAAGTGTATGGATAGAGAATCCCCACGAGTTAGACAGATCGATTTACGAGGAGATGGACTGAAAGATATTGTTGCACATGCAAAAAGAAACCTTTGGTAAAAGTATAGTGATCGATTCACAAAGGAAAACACATGACTAGATATTCTACTCTTCTTTTGCGATGACTAGGATAGGAGGATGCCATCCACCTAATTCATGTCCATGAGTATAATTTTGATATTGAGTTTTGAAATAATTCTTATGATGAACCATTTTTAGAATAAAATACATGTATTCCGTTCTAACGAAACTTTCACACTTTCAAAAATATTACATTTAATGTCATTACTTTTAAGATCCACAAATACATACAAGTTAATTTTATTTATTTTTTTATAAAATTTTCTCTTAAAATTCTATTTATTATAATATTTTTTAAAAAGTAAGTACACTTACATATGAAAGGTTCTTTGGGACAGAGGGAATAATAGAGTATAGAAAAAAAAAACTTATATTCAATGTTACACATGCGATATTAGCACAAATTAGAAGGAATATAATATAAATTAATATACAATAATTAATTTCTCACTCCTCTATAAATTCATATTTAATACTTGTATATTAATTCATTTTAGAAGATAGTATAAAATATGGTAGATGTTTTTTTTCTTAAAAAGAAAAAGTTAGATATTAGCAGATTTTAATAGTAATACAAATCTGAGAGCGAATTTCTCGCGAGTTTTTATGTTCTTTCTTAAATAGTACTCCGTATGGAGTAATATTTTAGAGTGAATTTCTCTATTTGTATTTATGGAATTTTTGTAAGAAAAGCAATTTGACCAATTTACACTACATACAATTTTTAAGAAGGTTTGTTTGAAGTTTGAACTATCGAGATCATGGGCTTCTATGAGGCGTTAGTCGTGGCTTAAAGATCAGGGGCTAGACAATTGCACTATCGATGCTAAATTAGTTGTGGATGCTATAAATGGCTCGGATACCATGAAGTCAATTTTTGGGGATTATGTTTATGCTTGTCGTAGGGTGTGTTTTGAAACTCTACAAACTGCTTCCAGAATCATTTTTTTTTTAAAGTTGTGAGAGACAGCTTTGAAAATAAGTGATTCTGAAAGCAGTTTGTAGAGTTTCAAAACACACCCGTAGTTTATTGGCAAGCTTCTCCAATGTTTCGGTCACTTACGTCAAAAGGGTTGCAAATGTATGGGCACATACTTTTGCTAGAAACTCCCATTTATTTATCAATCCATGTAAATGGTTAGACCCGTCGTTATTTGTGGCGGGGCTACCAAATTCTATTTGTTGCAATAATGTAAACTAATTTTCCCTTGCTTAAAAAAGGTGTGAACTAATGGAATTACCATCCGACTCATATTTGATACACTGAATCCAAATTTCAATATTCTTGGTTAGAAGAGAATTCGGATGAGAGCCTTTTATTTACTTTTCTTCGTTCAAACTCAAATTTATGCAGTATAATTTTTGACCCGATTTTTTCCCTAATGGTTATTCCTTTTTTACACATAAATATATTTTATGTATATTTCATTCAAATAAATATATTTGAATTATTATTGCAACACTGATAAAAACGTACTGTTATTCCTTTTTTACCCACAACACATACTCTCTCATATTTCAAACGAAATTACATTCAACAATCTCCAATATGACACATAATATTCAACTAAAGTGATGGAATAAAATAGTGGTCAACAATGTCAGATTAAAATTAAATGGACAAAAATAAAGTTGTGAATGCCCATAACTAATTTGTCAACATTGATGATTATTATAAGAGTGATATACTCCAACTTCAACTATTCAAAAGTGACACTTTTGGTTGTGTTACTTTCTTATCTCCTTCACATTCTAAGATTCTTTAAATCTTGATTTTTTTTGTTTGAAAACAAATCTTGATTTTGATAAAGATTGAAAATCTTAAATTTGTGGGAATATGAATATATACATATTGACTTTTAATATTAAATTTAAAAAATTATAAAAAAATTAATAATAAATTTTTAATACATAAATTTAACAAAATAATTTAAACAAATTTTATATATGAAAGTAAAAAATTATGATATTTTTTAATATTCTATCAATACTACATCAATATTAGACACAATATTATTATTGCATACCAATATTTTTTATTTTATTTTATAAATATTGTTAAAGTATTTATATTTCCAATATCGGTGATGATACCGAGTATTAATTATATAAAAAATATTTTTGAATATTTTCATCCTTAGATTTTGAGAGATGAATTTAGTTTTCTTTTTGGATGAATTTGTGAATAGGATATGTTGCTTAGTTGGGCATTTCACAGACACACATAGACACTGGTGCGATACACGCTAGCGTGAGGTACGGAAGCGACTGTTGTCAAGTGGGGCCCAATCCTTGTCAGCAAATCTTTAGAATTTATCCATATATTTTGCCCAACCAAAAAGTCCATGAACACTACATAATATCTCATCTCTCTTTGCAAAATATCACATTCCACAATTTATTTTGCCTCTTTTGGATCAACATTCCTTAATATTAATGGATAATGTCGTGGCAATAACAACTAAACTTAATCAGAATCTCAATCATCTCATAACCTAATTAATTATTTATTTCGATGTGGAATTCATAAATGAAAACATTGAATCATTGTTAAATCAAATCTCGGGTAAATTTATATGTAAAGAAAGAGCTACGCAGTTAATTACTAGTAATTACAGAATGAAATTTATTTTTGTCTTTTTTTCTTACTTCATTTTGTTTTACCATAATTTTGAACTGATTATTTTTGTATATTTTGTTTTCTCAGTGAGTTTTAAGATTTGTTAATTAGCGTCCAATTTTAATAAGAACACATTATGGCATCACTAGGAACACATTATGGCATCACTAGGAACACTTATAATAAGAAGTCTTATACGGTTCTCTTGGGTGAGATCAAAGTTCCATTTTAATTTCGCCATATTTTTTTATTTATAATAATATTAAATTGAGATCGCATCATAAGCTAATAAATAAATGGGTTGGTCTGCTGCTATGGACTCGAGTGCATGTTGTGCACCCTAGTCCATGTTGCACTTTTCAATTTTACTGATTTACACTTTTTGTTAAATGGTGTTGCACTTTTCAATTATTAAACTGTATAATAATATTTTTAGTTAAAGTGACTTACACTTTTTAATAATATTGTGTTGTACTTTTCAGTTTAATAACTTACACTTTTCTTTAGACTAGGGTGCACAACATGCACTCGAGTGCATAATAGACTTTACCTAAATAAATATAGTAAATGAGAACCTGTCTCATAAATGGATAAAACTTCATTTTAATTTTTTTGGTCAAATTTAGCTTTAAAATAGAATTGAGTTAGAGCTCTATAAAGTATAAATTTATGAGTAGTAAATTTATTCATATAATTTTTTGTCAATGAATTTTCTCTTGTGTGCACTTGAGTGCATTAAGACATCCAAATCCTACTAAAGGGGCGCAATAGTCATTTATATACCATGCAGATTCAATTAACTACCAAGTATTGTGTAATCTAGTGGAACTCACATCGTTTCTCAAGCATATATAATGTACCCGATTCAAATTTATATGTATTTTTAGTTAACATACTAGAACATTTTCAAGCAGATTGAGAGTAACTCGCGAGATTCTTCAAGCAGATGAACTTTATGAATCCTAACCTCTCTTACATAGGAGGGTCCTGTGCAAGTGCAAGGAAAGATCTTTTGATCACACACATGTATGTGCATATTTGTGTGTGATATCCAAATTAAAGGCTCTCTCCAAATCTCCTTCTGTACATGAGGCTTTTTCCAGCCGTTTGGTCGTAATCCACAATTTTGTTGGATCCAAGTGTATTTGTACTTTTGTCAATTATTAATTTAACCAAACAGTAGTATTAATTTAATCAAAGACTATAATATTAAAAACGAAATACAAGTATTAAAAAAATAAAGAAATGAGAACATGTTCAAAAATACAAGTCGTATTTGGGAAAAAAAACGTCATCTTCTAGTTGATGGTCGTAACACGCGCTGTCGGCCAAGCACCAAAAACCCCAACTATAATAACGTCTCCCCTCTCCCAACCAACACACAACTACCTCGGCATTTCCGTAACTATCCCTCTCTTCTCCCTACCGAGCTAGTTTACACTCTGTCATGAAATTAATTGCATATCAAATAATTTCTTGCTCCAATTTTATATAAATTTTCATGAGAATTGCAAAATATTTATTTGCTGTTTATGTGTTGTACGGAGGTTGTATTGTTTTTGGTTTGAGTTTATTTCAATGTGATTTTTCAGGAAGATTTTAGAATTGAAGACGAAATGGAGTGTGCTTTGAAGCATCAGATAGTTTCTCATGTTCCTGCAGTTGATGAATGCACGATGGAGAAATATGGGTATGTATTGTATGTATCTAATCTATTTAATTTCTCTGTTCTACAGTATTTATTAGAATTTCTTTTGCACATTAATTAATTTCCCTTGTAGGGAAATAAAAATAGGAAATTGATTATGCGTTACAGGTGCTCACATTACCGGAGGAAGTGTAAGATGATAGCACCCTGTTGCAATGAGATTTTTGATTGCAGACACTGCCACAATGATGCAAAGGTGCCTTTTTTTGCTAATTAATTACTGCAAATATTATTTATTATACAAGAGATCGATGCTAATTCATAAATCAATCCAATAATTAAACAGAATTCATTACAAGTTGATCCGCTAGATCGCCATGATATCCCACGTCACGAGATTCAAAGGGTTAGTTAATTTCTAAACTCATTTTCTTTCCTCTGCCTAAGGTATTTTATCTCTCTGTTTTTTCAAGTAAAGGTGTGAGATTCTTTCTTTGATACGAAATTATTATGCAAAATAAAACATGGGGAAAGACGCAAAGTTACCAATTAGTTAGTGTTGGTTCACAAAACTCGTATTTTTTCTTCTAAAATACTCATATTTTCAAGCAAGGGATAAACGGAATTCGAGCAACGAGCTCTAACAAAATTCGTTAGCAAAATAAATCCTACTTTTTTGTTATTTAAAATTTATATGGCAAATGATTTGTGTTAAAAATTCTTACATATGTATAGCAACCAATTGATTAACTCATTTTGCTTTGTTTGTTTGTGTATCCTCAGGTCATCTGCTCATTGTGTGAAACAGAACAAGATGTGAGTTCAATTAAAATAAAGATTCTCACTTTGGACGAACGAATATCAACTTCATTTTTTGATGTTTTTGGTTTTCATCATTAACAGGTTCAACAGACATGCATTAATTGTGGGGTTTGTATGGGGAATTACTATTGCTCCAAATGCAAATTCTTTGATGATGATGTGAGCTTTGATTAATTTCTCAAAATTCTTCAATAACTTGCTTATTAATTTCCTGCTGCACTAACAGATCCCTTTTTTTTTCTTCTTCTAATTTTAAGGTTTCAAAGAAGCAATATCACTGCGAAAAATGTGGAATATGCAGGTGATTATTAACTTCTGCTCTCATTTTAATTTTACGTTAAAAAAAAAGTATCATGTAAGTTTGTCAAATCTTGCTTTCAGGACACCCCATTTTTTCAATTTTAGGTTTAAAAAACAGTTTCTTTTGACATAAGTACCCCTCTTACTTTCTTGTGTTATCGAATGTCCAGTTTGCTGATTCTTGTTCCTTTCATAATGCTTCTAGATTCACACTATATACTTTTGTTTGTGAAAAACATGCTACCTTTGAAAAATGACAAGCCATGGCCCACATTATCCCATATCGAGTCGCTTCTTTTCTGGCCGATGATTCCCTTTTCTTGGATAATAATATTCATCTTTTAATCTAACTTTGTGTAATTCTTCTTTTTTATCCTTGCAGAACTGGTGGAAAAGAAAATTTCTTCCATTGTGACAGATGTGGTAAGTCCCATTACAATTAATCATGAATGAATTTGGACCTAATTTAAGGTGAAAAAATAAATTTAAAACCACGTGTGTCCTGTTTCAGGATGCTGCTATTCAAATTTGTTGAAAGATTCACATATATGCATAGAGAGAGCCATGCATCATAATTGTCCGATTTGCTTTGAGGTAATTAAAAGTAATTTGGTGTCCTTAATATGAAGGCCTTTTTGCACTAGTTTTTAACTTCTAACACTCTCAACGTACGCAGTATCTTTTCGACACACCAAGAGACACGACTGTCCTCCCGTGTGGACATACTATACATCTCGACTGTGTTAAGGAGATGGAACGCCATTTCCAGTAAGTACCCCTCTTTCTTTCTTGTGTTATCGAACGTGTGTAGCTAATATTCGGGGCGTGTAGGTATTCTTGCCCGGTTTGTTCAAAATCATACTGCGATATGACATGTGTCTGGGAAAGGCTTGATCAGGAGGTACTCATTTACAACTGTTGTATTAACAATAACATGCTGCAACATATTATGAAATTAACCATGCTTTGTTTGTTTGATATTTCAGGTTGCTTCCACACCCATGCCTCAAATATATCAAAACAAAATGGTAAGAAAAATACTGCTTAATTACAGATTATGGTTTCTTTTATGACATACATAGATATTAAATTTATTTCTTTAAATTAGATATGGATCCTCTGCAATGATTGTGGAGAAACATCTGAGGTAAACTATCACATATTGGCACACAAATGCTTAAATTGCAACTCGTACAATACAAGACAGACGAGAGGCGGCCCCACATCCTGCTCATAGGGAGGATATCAAACATGTTAGTACTAATTCATGTGAAACGATTGTTTCTTGCATAGAAATGAGCAGGCGGAGACGTGGAGTCATCATTCTACGGCCCGAGAGGCCTAAGATCCCGTTGTTTCTTTTATTCTTTGCTGATTACTTCTCTAGCTAGGAAACATATGTAACTTCATTTGATCATGCTTATCTAATTTTCCTTAAGGTTGTTGTCATGTACATGTACTACTCATTATCATATATGGTACCTAAGTTTGATAATTTAATAGTTTACATGATTATTTGATTAAGCTAATGTTTTTCTTTCGTATCAAGACTTGAATCAAACTCTGGAATAGTAAATTCTCATTACAAAACAGAACAATTGAATCTTGTGTACATGACTAACGAAAATCAATAAAAGAATATATTTTTATACTACTAATCAATTTGTAACCCCTGGCCCGTAAAGATACACGTCTCGGCTGTTGTGTGCCTGCAATGGCCTCGCGTTTTCCTCTGCGTACTGTCAAATTAAACAAGTGAACATATAAATAACAGAATTATTATAAATTTGTTGGAAAAGGAATATGAAGTAGTTGGTAGGAAGAGTAGTCTCTTACATCATGGACAGCTTCTCTAAGTAGCTTAACTTGGTCTTTTGAAACAGTCTTCACCTAAAAGTAGTTCAAAAGTGATTAATTTAAGCTGAATTCTCCACTCCATTGTTTGGCAGTTCAATTATACATGTAAATAAAAGGGTACCTTTTTGTTGAGGGTCCAAATAACTCCTTCTGTACATGGAGGAATAGTAAGTGATCCGACGTATCTGTAGTACCTTCTGCTGCGGGTTTTAATGTCGTTGGGGTCAACCATTCCCAACGTTATCTCGTGTTTCTTATCCGTGATCGACATTATGCTTGGCATGAACTATATATGAATAATCAAGAAAATATCAATTAATTAGCTGACCTTAAAGTAAAAAATACTACTACACTGGATTACCTTGGACAGAAATTGATCAGGTTTGCCAATCTTGTAGAGAACTCCAATTACAGCTATCTTGTCATTCACATTTGGGTCTTTACTTAGGTGCACTAAGTGCAACTCCATGTCATATCTGTTATTACAACACGTTACATAACAAATTAAATATTTGCACATCACAAAATAGTACTTGTAAACTAGTACCTTCTGCCATGGACGGTGTGTTCGGAAGGAGAATGCCAGTGGGCATAGCGAAGAGCGTACTCGATTCCTTTGATGAATATTGATCCGGCATCATCGGACCATTGAATCTACATCAATATTGAAACTTTGATTAAAATGTTGTAACAAAGATAAATAATGTTGCATACAAGATAGGAGTAATTGATTGATATATACTTGAATATCATGGCCTCTATTCTTGAGAGTTGCATTAGAAACTTTGTATTTTCTAATTTCAGGTTTGGAAATGATCTTCACTCTCTCGCTAGACATATCTATTGGAGATTGCATAGTCCCATTGTTGCATGCTGCCCATTCTTTCTTAATCTCTCCCCATTTTCTTGGACCCTTTCCACCATTTTGGGCGTAATCGAACTCTCTTTCATCCTCTGACAAATAATAAAAGTTAGATGCTAAACAAAAGTCAAAAACAAAATTGTATGATCATGGCAGGTTAATTAGTTGCATTACTTACCCACTTCTTGAGCATTGGTGGATTTCGATCCAAACAAAATAAGACAGGAAATGATCAGCAGGGGAACAATGGTGTTTTTAATATTCATTCTCTCAAGGATTGATGATGAAATAACAATGGCAGATGAATTGTTGATTAGAAAATGTTTGATAAGAAAATTGTCATGTGGGTTATATATATAATTTGGTGCGACTTTGCTAGAAGATTCGTCTAGGAAATTTTATACTAAAAATTGGACTAGAAAATTTGGCCATGCCGCCAAATAATCAACAAAATGTATATATATATGTGAAATTATTACATCAAATTTTGTAGAAATGAGAATAACTTCTTTCTTTTTTTCCAAAAATGTTGGGTCATGCTAACTACATAAAAAAAATGATTTTCTATAGTTTAGTTAGTTGAGGTTTGAAAACATAGAGACACCACCTTAAGAAAAGTAATTCTGCATTATTTTATAAAATTAAAAAATACACTGTTAATATCACATTATTTGTACACTAATAGCGAGCGCACAACATTTTTTACACCATTCAACATATTTGTGCACATAAAATTTTATGGTTATTAAGGATAAAGAAGAATCTTAAAGATAATTTCCAATTTGATTTGATTTAGTCAATATTGTAGTATATCATAATTGTAGACATTGTTCATTGGGAAAATATCAATTTTGGTCACCCAGTTTTACCTCTTTTTATATTTGGTCACCCACATTTAATCACTATCAAAATTGGTCATCCAATTATTATATTCTATCAAAATTGATCACTCTGTTAGTCATTAACTAAGAGAAAGAGTTTTGAGCCGTGAAATTTCTCAAAACCTAAGGTTAAAATATTTTCATGCATCTTCCAGAACTAATGAAACAAACGCAGAAGCAAGAATGAAACATGTGCAAAAATTACCAATATTTACATTATATTTATAATAGCTAGAATATGATATAAATGCCCAATTGTTTGACTAACATTTCAAGAAATCTGCAATAATGATTTTAGGGAAATTCTCAAATGCACCCTGTGCACCTACACACGCTTTTTTTAAACTGTTTTTTTTCAACACCTACTCCTGCGCAATCTCTCTAAAAAAAACTCTATCTTCACTCAAATTACCCACTAACAAAAAAAACTCTCTCTTTACCCACACCTGCTCAGATATTTTGTTCACATTAACAAACATTGTTGTAATACATTATGAGTATTCTGGAAATTTGATGTCCGTTGCAAAAAGCTTGTAGATCAGAAATGGCGGAGGTTCCCGACGAGAGGAGTGGTGGCGTGATTCAGGAGCTGAGTCATGGAGAGACCTGCGACAATGTAACGTCGTTGATCGTGTCGGCGTCGTTCAAGGAGGGAGGGGGCAGCGGCGAAGGGCGTCGGTGCGCCGATGAGTTTATAAACTTACTCCATGGTTCAGATCTGGTGAGGGTGGAGGTCAATCGACTAGAGAATGAAGTCAGAGGTTAGTCTCTTCTGTTGGATCCGCTAGATACCCGCTATGATTTGATCTCAAACGCAGAAGCTTTGCTCATTT
This sequence comes from Galeopsis tetrahit, assembly GCA_963675135.1. Lineage (NCBI taxonomy): Eukaryota > Viridiplantae > Streptophyta > Magnoliopsida > Lamiales > Lamiaceae > Galeopsis > Galeopsis tetrahit. The sequence continues at coordinate 65,807,854 of OY776129.1, read as the reverse complement.
ACTGAGGGGATATTATAATATGTTGTAATTTCTTAAATTTGAAAATAATTCAAACTAATTTCGAAGCATTAGATGATGTCATTCGTTATTCTAGTTCTTGATTTTACGTTGGTTCATTACAGTAGTTGTTGTTAATTCATTACAATATTAAAAAGTGGAAATTTTGTTATTGAAAAGTGGTAACTATTATTAGTGAAAAGTGGAAATTTTGTTATTGAAAAGTGGTAACTATTATTAGTGAAAAGTGGAAATTTTGTTACTGAAAAGTGGTAACTATTATTAGTGAAAAGTGGAAATTTTGTTACTGAAAAGTGGAAATTTTGTTACTGAAAAGTGGTAACTATTATTAGTGAAAAGTGGAAAGTAAAAAGAAAAAAAAAAATAGTAAAAAAAATGGAAAATCGAGAAACCACAATCATAGTGAAAAGTGGAAATTTTGTTATTGAAAAGTGGTAACTATTATTAGTGAAAAGTGGAAATTTTGTTACTGAAAAGTGGTAACTATTATTAGTGAAAACTGGAAATTTTGTTACTGAAAAGTGGTAACTATTATTAGTGAAAAGTGGAAATTTTATTACTAAAAAGTGGTAACTATTATTAGTGAAAAGTGGAAATTTTGTTACTGAAAAGTGGTAACTATTATTAGTGAAAAGTGAAAAGTGAAAAGTGAAAAGTGAAAAGTAAAAAGTAAAAAGAAAAAAGTAAAAAGAAAAAAGTAAAAAGTAAAAAGAAAAAAATAGTAAAAAAAATGAAAACCGAGAAACCAATAGGAATTGAACCCGTGACCTTATATTTATACAAATTATCTATGACCACTTGGAGAATGATTACTTTGTTGTTTAATTCTGTCTTTATTGGTACATAGAGGGCCTCCATGTGCATTAGTGTGCACATGCACACTATGCACAGAAGACCAACTCATGATTTTAATAGAAAAATATTTATAATGAAAAATAAGTTTATGAAATTTTATTGAATGAATAATTTTAGAAAATTCTTTACCATTAATCTTCACCACAAATTATGCTTCAATAATTATAAATAGGGAAATGAATTGAAATAAGTTTATATCTCCAATTATTATACAAATTAAATATGAAACCAAGAATTGGAAAACAAAGTACAATTTAAAAAAAAAAAAAAACCAGAGTACAAAGTTGCATTCTAGTTTCTCATTTTCTGTAAAATAAAAAGTAAACCAATTTAAATTGAATTCATAATTGAGTTAAATAATTATTAAAAACTTACTGAAATTTTCTGACTACCCAGCACGTTTCACGTTCTCTAGAAGATGCATGAGAAAGAATTCTCATTATCTATAAATAAAAAGTAAACCTGGTTGATTGAATCACGTTCTAGAAGATGCATCAGAACTCCTTCTGACCTATTATAAAAGATGCATCAGAACTCCTTCTGACCTATTATAAATATAATGTAAATATTGATAATTTTTGCACATGTTTCATTCTTGCTTTTTCGTTTGTTTTATTAGTTCTAGAAGATGCATGAGAATTTTTTAACTTTAGGTTTTGAGAAATTTCACGGCTCAAAACTCTTTCTCCGTTAGTCAATGACAGATTGACTAACACAGTGATCAATTTTGATAGAATATAATAACTGGGTGACCAATTTTGATAGTGACTAATGTGGATGACCAAATATGAAAAGAGGTAAAACTGGGTGACCAAAATTGATATTTTCCCTTGTTCATTTGTACCAAAAGTTTATTTATATATTTACACTGTCTAATTATCACTCAATGTATAATTTTTTACATCTTAATTCTATAGTGATATATGTTTATAAATATTGATATTAGTTGATAACTAGTGCAACTGTTACATTGTACAACTAGTTGAAAACGTGTTTCTGAGGTGAGACTCGATTCGATATTTTATTCACTCATTTTAGAATTAGAATGAATGTGTAATGATTTTTAAAAAATTGTTGTAACCAAAATTTGAGTAGAAAAAAAAAGTGATTTTTATCATATATTAAAAAATATCAAATGAGGAAGTGGGTAAAAAAGTATGAACATATTAGTAACTTGTAAATATTACACAAATGTCGCTTCGATTTGGTAGGGACGGACCAGCTACTTTTTGTCTCGAATTTTTTCGTGACTGCTGAAATAATTAGAGCAGCTTCAAATGTTAAATTAGTGAAGGTTATTTTCGAAAATTAAACTTTGAATTCAAGTGGCTAATTAATGTTACAAATGTGTCATTATTGGAGTTGTAACGGTTTCCGTCCATTTTGAAATTCAAGTGTCATAAATTCATTCGGAAACTTAAGACTTGCACTAAATGGCTTGAGGTTACAGATGAGGATTACAATAGTTATAAGTTACAAGTTACAACCATGTTGAATTATCAATTAAAATTTGCATCCGCATTTAGGATGACAATTTTAGTTTTGGTCCAAATTTAATTGCTACTTTATTGTTGTCGGGTAGCTACGAATTTAGGTTGGCTATATCATGCTGCAACCTATCAGTCCACGAATTTAGGTTGGCTATATCATGCTGCAACCTATCAGTCCAGGACACACGAAAAATTGAAAATGATCAAATACATTCTGACAATTGCTCTGTTGTTTTATTTTCAATATTTACAATAATTTCTTTGACACTCCAGTGATATATTCGAACAACTTCTCGATTCGTCGTGCCAAATTTGTAACAACAAATTTCGTGAATTAATATAAAAACACAAAAATTGAGATACAATTTTATTTATTTTCTGATTAAACCGAGAAATTTTGGGGGTTACAATCTCTATTTAATATTCCTCTCATTCTTCTCTTCGATTTTGACTTTATCTTGGAAGATTTTGTGGCGTGATCCTCGCTTTGATCTTGACCACGATTGAGTTTGAAGATTTGTAACGTTTATCCAAGGACTTGAAGTCTTGTTATGGATCAAACGTTGATTTGGTGAGTTTTTGGACGAACACCTCCGGCTGTGATGAAGAACGCCTTTGAATCTTCAAGGAGTCCGCGAAGAAAACTTTGAGAAGAACGTCGATTCGAGGGGCTTTAACACCTTGATCTTGGATCGAACGTTGCTTTCAGATGATTTTGGGTGAAGAATGTCTTTGAAGCTCCTTCGAATGCTCAAGAACGCCTTGAATCTCTGCAGAGAATTCTAGAGTCTTGAAATACTTTTTGTGATGTGTTCCAAATGAATGAGGGGATGACCCTATTTATAGGGCGAGAGAGAGAAGACTTTCCCTCTTTACCATGCCATGTGGCGCCTTCTTATTGGCCGAGCCGATTTGATTGGCTTTATTGATTTTAATTTAATTCTCTTCCCTTTTTAAATAGATGTGATTTGATTTCCCCATATATTGGTAAGTCAAATTTATTCTTACCAATTACGAGTATTTCGATACTCGTATAATTTGACCGACTTGTATCGTGTATATTAAATACCATTAATTTAACTATTTAATTAGAGAATTAATTTAATTAAATTAAATTCCCAGACTTAAAATAGTAAATTAATTTAATTTAACATATATTTGTCCACATGTCTCTATTTGATTGGGTGCAATTTTAATGTGCTTACAAATGCCCCCTCGTGCTTTGTTCACAGACGTTTTATGTCTTGAAGTGAATGAATCACGAAATTTGTTGGACTTTAGAAAGTTTTCGCTCTTATCAAGGAGCTTTGATTTGAATGACTCGATTTGAGAGTCTTAAACAGTTTATTCTCTTATTAAGGAGACTTTTTATTTGATGGACTTTAGAAAGTTTTCGCTCTTATCAAGGAGCTTTGATTTGAATGACTCGATTTGAGAGTCTTAAACAGTTTATTCTCTTGTTAATGAGACTTTTTATTTGAGGGACTTTAGAAAGTTTTCGCTCTTATCAAGGAGCTTTGATTTGAATGACTCGATTTGAGAGTCTTAAACAGTTTATTCTCTTGTTAAGGAGACTTTATTTTAGGAGCTTTAAATAGTTTCATCCAACACGATTTTCCCTTGTTGGACCAATTGCATGATTTTCTCTTTAAATGTGACGCAATCATGAATTGGATGACCTATGAGTCGATGGTACTTGCAGTACTTTGGGTTATCGGTTTATCCAGCTTCTTCTGGTCTTTTCATCATAGGCAACTCAATGAGCTTTGCTTCGAGCAAGTCGTCAAATATCCCAGAGACATCAGAGTCTAGAAATGGATACTGTTTTTGTCGCATTTCTTTTAATGTCAACCCACTTTGCCCCCAGTCTTGAGGCATGTCTGTAATGTATTCTTTACTTGAAGGTTTAACATAAGCCTTACTGCGGAGTTCTTGAACCGGCGGTGATGCGACTCCACTAGAAAACATGCTCAGCTCCATGTCATGAGCTCTTGTTGCTAACTCTTCAAAAGTATTTGGCAGGATTCCTTGCAGGATGTATCGGAGGCCCCATTGCATTCCTTGAATGCACATTTTGATTGCAGAAGATTCACTCAACCTATCTTTACAGTTCAGGCTTAAGTTTCTCCATCGATTGATATAATCAATCACAGGTTCGTCTTCCATTTGACGAGTGTTAGTCAACTCGATCATGCTAACCGTTCTCCTTGTACTGTAGAAGCGGTTTAGGAATTCTCGCTCCATATGATCCCAGCTATCAATGGAGTTAGCCTCCAAATCGATGTACCAATCGAAAGCGTTCCCTTTCAAGGAGCGGACAAACTGTTTGGCTAAATGATCGCCATAAGTTCCGGCGTTATTGCACGTTTCAACAAAGTGAGCCACATGCTGCCTTGGGTTCCCCTTACCATCGAACTGTTGGAACTTAGGGGGTTGATAGCCTGGTGGCATCCTTAAACCATCAATTCTCTTAGTATATGGTTTAACATAAGTGAAGGATGACTTTGAGCTTTCTTCAAATCTGTCTTTGATTGTTCCCAATATAAGCTCTTTGAGTTGATCAACATCCATTCCTCTCTCAGAAGAAGTTTGGAGTTCTCTTGCAGTGAGTTCAGTCTCCGCTGCTTGATGCTTAGTTGAGGTTTCTCCAACATCTTGTTCCTCAACTTGCTTTCTATTCGTTCGACTAGTATCACCGTTGTCCACTTTATTCATCAAGTGGGAAATTCGAGTATCTTGATCTTGGACATGCTTTGAGAGTCCTTCAAGTGCTTTCATGATGCTAGCCAATTGTTCTTCAATAGTTGAGGCGTTCGCCATCATGGCTGGAGCAACGCTTGAAGTTGATGAATGGTCCGACGAGGAGCGAGGAGTGGAGTTAGTGGAATTTTCTTCTTCAGCAACATAGGACGGCGGCTGGTTTGCAGATGTTCCCGCTGAAGTATTTCCTCCCGAAAAAGCATCTGACAATGATCTTTTCATCATGCTTCTTGTGACAACATTGACATCGACAGTCTTGGAAGTATTTGTCCTCACAAATAGGATCTTTCGCGAAGACATCGTGATGGCCTTTGAATTTCTTTATGAAGAGAAGAGAGGTAGAGATGGTCCCACTGGGCGTGCCAAATTTGTAACAACAAATTTCGTGAATTAATATAAAAACACAAAAATTGAGATACAATTTTATTTATTTTCGGATTAAACCGAGAAATTTTGGGGGTTACAATCTCTATTTAATATTCCTCTCATTCTTCTCTTCGATTTTGACTTTATCTTGGAAGATTTTGTGGCGTGATCCTCGCTTTGATCTTGACCACGATTGAGTTTGAAGATTTGTAACGTTTATCCAAGGACTTGAAGTCTTGTTATGGATCAAACGTTGATTTGGTGAATTTTTGGACGAACACCTCCGGCTGTGATGAAGAACGCCTTTGAATCTTCAAGAGCCAATGAAGAACGTCTTCGAAACTTCAAGAGTCCGCGAAGAACGCCTTTGAATCTTCAAGGAGTCCGCGAAGAAAACTTTGAGAAGAACGTCGATTCGAGGGGCTTTAACACCTTGATCTTGGATCGAACGTTGCTTTCATATGATTTTGGGTGAAAAATGTCTTTGAAGCTCCTTCGAATGCTCAAGAACGCCTTGAATCTCTGCAGAGAATTCTAGAGTCTTGAAATGCTTTTTGTGATGTGTTCCAAATGAATGAGGGGATGACCCTATTTATAGGGCGAGAGAGGGAAGACTTTCTCTCTTTATCATGCCACGTGGCGCCTTCTTATTGGCCGAGCCGATTTGATTGGCTTGATTGATTTTAATCTAATTATCTTCCCTTTTTAAATAGATGTGATTTGATTTCCCCATATATGGTAAGTCAAATTTATTCTTACCAATTACGAGTATTTCGATACTCGTATAATTTGACCGACTTGTATCGTGTATATTAAAATACCATTAATTTAACTATTTAATTAGATAATTAATTTAATTAAATTAAATTTCCAGACTTAAAATAGTAAATTAATTTAATTTAACATATATTTGTCCACATGTCTCTATTTGATTGGGTGCAATTTTAATGTGCTTACAGTCGTAAATAAAATATTTGTGCTAGTATTATTGTTATTTAATCATTGTATCTCGAAAAAATAACATACTTCTAATTACCGTTCCCAATTTTCTAACACAACTAGTGCTCGATATTACTCTTATATTACAACCAAGTCATTCTTTATTGTATGACTCATATTAAACAAATGGAGCTAATCAAGAAACTGGGGGGAAATTAACAAAAATATTGCAACAGGGGGTCTATTTAACTATTTGTTTTTACCTAATTTAGAACAATGGTCAGAAAGTTTGAATAACGAGTGCATATGTCAGCCCATTGGCCTTTTTTTCTTTCTAAATTGATGTTAACTAAAATTGAAATTATAGATGAATCTAGGAATGATAAAAAAAATAAAAAAAATTGCGTGTGTGACGGCCACGAAACTAGTAAAACAGAGTACTGGTGGAATTCTAGAAAAAGAAGAGAAGATTCCTAATATTTGTTTTATGGTGATTGTTGCGCATTTCAACTTATACTCCGGAATTTCAATTAATTGAGTATAAATATTAAAATTTTAATTTGACTTTTTTAACAACTATGGATGATTTATTACTTTTAGATCAAGGTACACACATAAATAAAATAATTGTCATTCTACTATACATTTATTAATTGTTTTGAAATTCTACATAAATTTTTAAAAACCATTACTCATTATGTTCTATTGTGTTTGTCTTTCTTAAAAAATAATTACAATTATAATCTAATCTAGAAGAATTAAATTGTATATTCCATTGTTTTTTAATAATATACATTATCATATAGGTAATTAAAAGTATAAAAATAACACATTACATTATTATTCTTTGAGTTTATTAATTTGTGTAAAATATCTTAAAATGAGAAATAAATTGAAATTGAGGGAGTATCTACTCCCTCAGTTTTATTTTGTACGTGATTTTGTTTCAAAATGATTGTTTTTTTACACTAATCTTAAAAAATTAAATTGAGCTTTTTTAATATATATGAAACATTTTAATTAAATGACATATAAATTGGGACGAATTAAATATTAATTAACACTTAAAAGTGTAAAACTTCGTTTAAATGGTAAATAGTATGGAATTTTAAAATGCTAGTAATTTAATTGAATCCGAAAGAGTACACTTGTTCAGTTATTTGTGTGTCGATACAATACGATGAATGATGAAGTGAAATTTGATACGATTTGAATGAAGTCAATTCGATTATGCAACATGTTTTTTTAATGCATAATATAGTTAATAGTTGTTTGACCAGAAAGCGTGTTTAGCAATTAACCATTTTTCTTATAACAATATCAACTCCATTAATGTTACTGCTTAACATGATCCTATTTAATATATTAAAAATAAAATAAGAAACTACTCCATCTTTGTATTTACAGTTCAACAGTATTGTATACTCCATAATAAAACATTTATATTGTTCTGAGTAAAATGTTAATTATTCTGATTAAAGCTAAAATGGCATTCATTGTGCTTTTCTGTCCATCTTTCTATGGTGATTTTTTTTTTATTACAAGTTAAATACTCATCCCTTTTTTCCCCTCCCCATGACTCGAACCCAGAACTTATTCTCCTAGGTAGCGGTGCTCTAACCACTTGAGCTATCCCACTTTGTCATCTTTCTATGGTGATGGTGGTTGTCTACTAAAATTTTGATAAAATAATTAATTTAAAAATCAACTGAAATTGCATATAGAAATGAGTGGATATTAAGTACTTATCACAGTTGGTTGTAATAAAATCAAATCTTATTTCATTATGTGAAATTGGTCAAAATTGGCCGGATTCGTGCATGGGAATTGGGATGGGAGGGAGGAGACCAAGTTTGACCGTGAACAGATGACGTTATTAACCTTGTGTCATTGGAATGGAACCTGGATTCAATATTTGACTTCTCAGAAATTTAGTTCGCCCTTGGGTTTGTATTGAATTTTGAAAGTTCTAGAACTCCGTCCTTCGGTTTTATTTTTATCTTTGTCTCATACAACTTTTCCACATACAATAATTTTCGCATTTATTAAGGTATTAAAATACCCTTATACACCTATTATAAATAGGGGTGGATAAATATACCGAAATTTCGGTATACCGAGCTTTTCATACAGAAAAATATCAAAATTTTCGGTACGGTATGATATCGTACCAAAATTTTCGGTACGGTAACGGTATGGAAAATGATCATACCGCGGTATTTCGGTATTCGGTATGAAACGGTATATCGATATACCGAAATATCGAAACCTTAATAAAATAATAATTTTATATTATTTTTAAATTAAAATAACTTTAATTATTAAAACATAAATAAAATAAACATTAAATAATTAATTTCGGTATAAAACAATGCTTCAATATTTTCGGTATGAATTGGTATACTGATATTTCGATATGAAATGATGGTTCAATATTTTCGATATGAATCGCTATAACGATATGGTACGGTATACCGAAATTACGGTACGGTCGGTATGAATTTTGGATTGGTCTTATATAGAATCAATTCCTTATAAGGAATTGAGTTGACTTGGTCAACTTAAATCTTAAATATTCAAAAATATTGTAAACTCTAAATATTCAAGATTATTGTGAATAAAAATTTTGACTTGTTTAATTTTTTTTTATTGATAATTTTTTTTTCGAAATTGTGTGTATTGAAAAGTGTAAGTTAATATCACTAAAAAGTGTAATACAATATTACTAAAAAGTGTAACACATTTTTTTATTAAAAATTGTAAGTCACTATAATTGAAAAGTTCAACACAACTTTTAATGAAAAGTATAAGTCATTATAACTAGAAAATGTATAACTAGAAAATGCAAGTTAGTATAACTAGAAAGTGCAACACAATATTATTAAAAAATGCATGTCAATATACTTGAAAAGTGCAACACAATATTTTAATGAAAAGTATAAGTTATTATAACTGAAAAGTGTAACAAAATACGAGTAAAAAGTGTAACATAACATTACTAAAGAATGTAAGTCACTATAACTGAACATATTGTTGAAAATTGTAAGTCACTACAACTGAAAAGTGCAACAAAATATGACTAAAAGATGTAGCATAACATTACTAAAAAGTGTATGTCAATATAACTAAAAAATATTGTTGAAAATAGTAAGTCACTACAACTGAAAAGTGCAACAAAATATGTGTAACATAACATCACTAACAATTGTATGTCATTATAACTGAAATTATTATTGCAAATATTGTAAAATAACATGCTAAAAAATTGTAAAAATATGTGTAACATAACATCACTAACAAGTGTATGTCATTATAACTGAAATTATTATTGTAAATATTGCAAAATAACATGCTAAAAAATTAAAAAAATTGTTAGATGTAAGAGTTGAACACTAGACCTCAACATAAAAAAGACTATTCTCAACCATTTAAGCTACGTAAATTATTATACATATTTTTTGCGTATTTTATATTTATTATCAATTCTACCAATTTTTTAAAATTTCCTCATTTTCTTATAAGGAATTGAGTTTACAAGAGACCTACCCATGAATTTTTACATACCGAAATTTCGGTACGGTAACGGTATGAATTTTTTCAATATCGAAATTTTCGGTATGATCGGTATACCGTACCGAACCACCCCTAATTATAAATACTCCCTCAACTTCATAAAATTTGTGGTGTCCTTTTATATAAAATTAAAGAACATATTTTTAAGGGAAAATATTAATTTTGATCACCCAGTTTTACCTCTTTTCATATTTGGTCACCCACATTTAGTCACTGTCAAAATTGGTCACCCACTTATTATATTCTATCAAAATTGATCATTCCGTTAGTCCATCTGTCATTAACTAACGGAGAAAGAGTTTTAAGCTCAAAATTTTTAAAATGTTAAAAACTTATGATGCATCTTCTAGAACTAATGAAACAAACGCAGTAGCAAAAATGAAACATGTGGAAACTACTGGAGCGTGAAAAAATACCCATTGAAAAATCTTAGTCAATCACAAAAATTATTTCTTATTTCAATTTAAAGTTTTAAGTTTTTTTATGACAAAATTATTTTATTATATTTATCTTATAGATTAGAAGGAATTCTCATTATATCAAAAAGGAATTCTCATGCATCTTTTAGAAGCAATTTTCATTATATTTATCCTTGATCAGAAAGAATTCTCATGCATTGGAACGTGATTCAATCAACTTGCTGGGTAGTCAAAAAATTTCAGTAAATTTTTAATAATTATTTAACTCAATTATGAATTCATTTGTTGTTGATTTACTTTCTAGAACGTGATTCAATCCATTTGTTGTTGGTTTACTTTTTATTTTACAGGAAATGAGAAACTCAAGAGATAGAATGAAACTTTATACTCTGTTATAAATGTCAGTAAGTTTTTAATAATTATTTAACTCAATTATGTATTCATTTGTTGTTGGTTTACTTTTTATTTTACAGGAAATGAGAAACTCAAGAGATAGAATGAAACTTTGTACTCAAGAGATAGAATGAAACTCAAAAAAATACTTTCTAGAACGTGATTCAATCAACTTGCTGGTAGTCAAAAAAATTCAGTAAGTTTTTAATAATTATTTAACTCAATTAAAAGATAGAATGAAACTTTGTACTCTATTTTTTTTTTTTTGAACAATTGTACTCTGTTTTTCAATTCTTGGTTTCATATTGAATTTGTATAATAAGTGAGTGACCAATTTTGAACTCAAAACTCTTTTCTCCGTTAGTCAATGACAGATTGACTAACGGAATAATCAATTTTGATAGAATATAATAAGTGAGTGACCGATTTTGATAGTGACTAAATGTGGGTGACCAAATATGAAAAGAGGTAAAACTGGGTTACCAAAATTGATATTTTCCCTATTTTTAATTTTAACATATTTACCTCATTAATGTTTCTATTTCTTTTGTTTTTTTTTTTCCTTTTTTTTCTTCTTTTTCTCACTTTCCTTTTCCACTCTTTTTCCTCTCCCTTTATCTTTTCTCTATCAAACATAAGCAATTAACTTGGCCAATTCTTACCGTAGTCAAATTTTACAAAGTGACTATATAGTCACTTTGTCGAATCACGTCACGTGACGTCATAAACGTCGTAACGACCTGCTACCTGTTATACAGGTTTAAGTTATTTATATAATTTTTTAAATTGTATTTTGTTATTAACTATATTGCCCCCTCTTTAATACAATTTACATTATTTTAAAAATTAAATAACCAACTAATTAAGTTAATTCAATTGATTGAAATTAGGTTACGTCTTGTCTCCTCCTCCAATTACAACTTCTCTCAGCCTCGTCACTTCTGCAAATCATGCCGCTGCTACTGGACCCACGGCGGCACCTCCGTGACATTCTGATCTGCGGCGGCAGCCGTAAGAACGCTATGCGCTCACGCACCACTACCACATCCGTCGTCGCTGCATTCTCGTTGCCTCGTCATGATTTTCATAACTTTTCGGCTGTCGCTCCGCAACTTCTGATCCCGTTCGCCGGCGATCACGGCTGGAGTTTTACGTCGTTATTGAATACTCAGGGGACTGTGATTTTTCTAAGTTTGATTTTTTGACTTCTAATCAGTCGGCGGCAGATGATGGGTCACATGGAGGAAAAAAATGGATGAAATTGAAAACGCATGTATTAAATACTAGGTTTTAATGAATTTGATTTCTTTAAGGTTTAATTTGATCTTTTTTTTTTTTTAATAAATTGATTTGATTTATTTTTTGTTATTAATTTTATTAATATCATAAGGGTAAATATGTAATTTTAACATTACATATTTTAATTACATTAATAAATATAATAAATTATTTTATTGTATAAGGATAAAAATGTAATTTTACAATAATATATTTTAATTAATTTAATTTAATAGAAAATAAAACAAATTTATGATACATTACGACACATACGATGAATACATACCGTAAATTGTACAAAAGGCAACGGGTCATCAAGTTTAAGCCTTTAGATTAAATTTTTAATAACTTAAATTAACTGACTACGGTAGTCATTACGACACCTTACGACACCCTGACTACATGTAGGAGGTCCCAATTAACTACCCTTTTACTCGAGGTTAATGAAATATCTTTTTACTGTTAAAAAAAAAAAAAAAACTTCCACCTCCAACTACTCTTCCTTTCTTTGCCAACTATTTTTTCGCTTTCCTTTTTCATTGTTTTTCTCTCCTTTTTTTTTTTTTTTTTTTTTAAGAAACGATAAAATTTTATTGATGGGTATTAAAAATACCAAACATCAACAAGTTACATGAAATAAGAACAACAATAACACAAGTAAAACAAGATCTAACTCAAATACAACATAGATTTTCTAGATCACTCTTCAAAAGAAATTCATTGTTGAATCAACTTATTTGCCTTAAACCATATGAAAAGGTTACTAATTTAATATTTTCCACAATCCTATCCCCTCCCTTCATCTTTATCCATAGGTAGTTTAAAAGGATTAATGGAAAAAATAAAAAAGGCAATAAACTTTTAAAAATAAAAAATAAGATCAAATATGACAAATATTATAAAACGGATGGAGTATAAGATAGTAATTAATACAAAGTAGTACGGAGTACTATTTACTAGGGACATTATTAGAAAAAAAATTAACATTGGTAATTTGGTATTAGTAAAGCCCATCCCTTTTCTTCTCCCATGGACTCGAACCAGGGTCTAAGAGTTAGGTAGTGATGCTCTAACCACTTGAATTATCCCACTTTGTTGGGATGGATATTTAGTGTAATTCAAAAAAAAAAAAAGTAAAGTGACTCGTCCAATAGATACAGCCATTCAGGTCTATAATTTTTTTTAAGATTTTAGGAGTTCATTTATTAGTATCTTCTATATATACACGATTATTAATTAAAAATAAATTCATATCATAATCTAATTTATTGGTAAATTGAGACAAAAGAAAGATTTTTTTTTTTTTTTTTATTTATTTTTTTTTTTTTTTTTTGAGAATGATCGAGTAAAATATTTTTCTTTCATGTTTTTACAGAGTTTTATCCAATTCGATTTCTTCTTTCAAGTATCAACTCCAAAGACATAGGATCAAGGGTTCGCCGTGAAATAGGTAATTTTTAGCTGATTATATTGTTATTAGTTTAAATAATATTAAATGAACATGTTTTATGAATTATGATGTTGATTAAAAATGAAATGAGAACCTAACCCCAATTTGCATATTCATTTTATCATCTATCTTTCATTTTTATTTTATTAAAACTTCTTGTTGAAAATGAAATACTCCGTATATGAATTGCTTGTTAATTTTTTTTATTTTCATTTGTTTTTTTAATAGTATCATAATACCTTGAATACTAGAAGAGAAAAAAAAGAAATTAAGAATAAGCGAATTAATCGAAAGTTAAGTTAGAGATAAAATTAAACAAGTATTTTTCTTCCTAAAAAAAACTAGTCATAGAGAGTTCATACAAATGAAAAAAAATGATAGATGGAGAAATAAGATGGGGTCTTATTTTAAACTTTGATTCAAACTCAAATATTAATTTAAACGATTGGAATTAACCAGTCTCACTCTCACTAATAATTTGTGGCCTATTCAATATTTTAATAAACGCAAAGGGACTCCGTTATAAAATCAAAATAAATCATACACCAAGCTACTTGTTCTCATGCGATAAAGGACAGATTAATTAATTCATTACAAAAGTTAAAGTTGCAACTAATTAGTGCTCAAGATAAGCTTTAATTATTTCTGGCCAGTAGAAAGCTTAGCTTAGTGGTTATACTTGATACTGATGGGAAACCGATTCTGTTGGGCCCAGGACCAATTATTATGAATAGGTTTGCAATTAAATATTCTCCATCTCATTTTATTTACTGTATCTTTTTAGAGAATAATTTGTGTCTCAATTTAGCACTAAATTAATCAAATGTTATATTTCAATTTCGTCATTTTTAAAATAATAATATGCATTAGATGATAAATAATGTAATAAAAACAATAGATTACGTAAGTCTATCTATCTATATTTTACAAGAAAACAATATAAGTATAAGACAAAAATTTGTATTATATTAAACGATTTTATTAATCTCATTTACTTTATTATATGATTGATCGAATAAAATCATTTGTTCTATATTTATTTGTGTACTTTAGTTTACCTCGTGGATTTATGACTTTAACTTTTCCTCTTTTATACACAATTTTATTTGTCATAGATCGGATGAATAACATGCGTTGAATGAAAAAATAAAATAATGGAGTATAAATACCACACTATAATATGTGTTAACAATTTAGTAGGTGAAACATGAAAATTATTATTTATGGGTTAATGGAGTCCCAAGTAAGTCAATATTATTTAAAAAGAAGATTAATATTGTAAGTTAAGTAGTCAGATTTCAAAATTAATCACTATCTCATATAAGAGTGTCCCACCAAAGAGTTACGGTCTATTAGATCCTCCATATCTCCTAGATCTTTTGCCTGAAAATTAACATAAATTAATATATCTCACGTACACTTTTTCATATAAAATGAGAAGTGACTCCTTGTGTTATAATTATTATTTATTGCTTTCTACCAATTGGTGTAAGATTATTTGATTTCAAAACTTTAATTATATATGGCAGCAGATGATTGGGTCCGTCCAATGCTCCCATTCACACTTTTCTATTAATCTCTCCACCAAACTAAACTTACTTAATCATCGATCTAGCTCATTCATTGCTAGGCTATCAGTTTGTAAACAAATTAATTAAAATCCATGGCCATGAAATTTAGTGTACTAGTGTTAGTGCTGGCGTTACAATCGTGCTGCCTTGGTATGAATAGATCAAATATGGTGGTGCATACTCATGAAGTGGGGGCAAGAAAGACTACTGCTGCTGCCGATGAGGAGATGAAAAACCACCACACGATTCCGAGACACTCTTGGGTCGATGGAGACGGACAGGCCTTCGGTGATGATGATCAAGGTAACGATGGTACCACTTCCTACAACCATGGTTAATTCATCTCGCCGGCCCGGAATTACCATATGATCAACTTTGTACATGTTTTTAACCACTTTTTTAGTATGTCCTTTAACTTTTTGCTCATCATCTTTTTGAGTTATACTTTATATAGTGTTTGAAATCTTTTATTCCAATTCATTGTCGTTTCTTTGTGGGTTTTGATGTAAATGAAAGAATTCAATCTCATTTAAAAGTGCACTTTATAATTTCTAACATATATGTAGTGTAATATTGAAAATTTATAACAGATCGAATGCAGGATTAAATATCTATTCAAATAGGAGACTCTTGTGTTTAGATATTTGTGAATTTATGGTTGAGCTCAAAAGGAATATATTATAAAAATTGACGGAGCGAGGGTGTATAATTATGATTCATTTTTCTTCAATTGGTTAATTTTGGGCACATATTGCAAATTAAACTCTTTTATTTATATGATAGTTTCGTGTAGGTCGACTGTGACTAAGTTTGAGATTGATCCAAGTTATATGTATCCGAGCGCAAAAGTCTCGCTTTGATTGAGAATGGTAGGCTAATTTCATTTTTCACAGAAAATGAAGGCCTATCGCCTGTATTTTTGTGTGGTAACCCGTAACCTCCATTCTTGGTCATTTATACTCTAAAATGTTCTTTTTTGTTGAGGGGTTTATAATTAATTTCATTTTTTTCTAGCAAAGATAAATGTTATTCAACTATACCCTTTTATTTATTGGATAAAGTTTATTAAATGTTACCATATAAATAAGCTTGTAACACCATTTATTCAGCTCATAAAGTTTATCAAATGTTTTAAGTTTGTATCACCACTTAATTCACCTTGTACCACTATTTATTAAGCATGTACCACCATATGTTGAACCCGTACCACAATTTAATTCAACTTAGACCACCATTTTTTTCTGACTTTATTAAGAGTATTGCGGTCCAAAAAATATTATCTAAACTAAAAAGAGTGATTTCAAACTTTGTGGGACAAAACAGCATTTTTTTTCTCCCTATATTTGACTATTTATAAATTCATCATATTCTTTGATGAGAGGTCTATCATATATTTATGTCTATTTTTAATATCCGAGATGGAAAAGAAATCATGCAGGAATTAATCATTTACCAAATGTAGGCCTTTCTTCAGAAAATAAACTCATTATTTACTGCAATCAAATATATTTTGTGTTATCTTCTGATTTTAGATCTCAATAATGAACTAGATTACAAAAATGAAATACAAAATCTCAATAATGAGGGTGGCCTGGCCATGTGAGACTGTGAACACATTATATACATACTGGGCCTACTGGCTACTCATGGAAAAGGACTGTGGCCCATTACTAGCAAAATACCAGAAAGCCCACTTTACATATCCTAAGCCCTAACTCTACCTTGAGATTTGAGAATCTGAAATGACAAGGAGCCAACAGACACATAAGCCCATAAAAAATATTATGAATTTTTTTGGGTGGAGAGTGGAGAGTATTTACTCCCTCCATCCACAAAATGTAAATAAAATTGATGGCAAATTGAGTAATTAAGTGATGGATTGAAGGTTGATAGTTTTCATAAAGTGTAATGGAACTACATTTCATGGACGGAGGGAGTACTATTTAGTGAGACAATTCTAAGTAAAAAAATACTTACTCACTAATTCTACTCATTTTTTTCATAAACTACTTGATGAATTTTCAACTCTTTCACACCCCACGAGAGAGAGCGTCTCTTTGAATTTTGATTGACTCGACTCAATTCTAATTTGCACAAGATTATGAATAAGGGTCCATTTCATTTTGAAGATTAAAGTATGAACCAATGAAGTGGAAGTTGATTCGTTGGAATAACAACAAGTTTAGTGGTTCTTAGTCATGTAAATTTTAATTAGAAGACACATAATTTAAAACTTAAACCCAGTGCTCGAGGACCCTGATAAATCCGAAGCAGAGAAATAATTGCAATTTCTTTTTTCAGATAGAAAGAGGCAGAGGTCCTACCAGCAGGCGTAAAGGTCAAGAATAAGGACCTAAGAGTAAAAAACTTGTCTCCATTTGAGCCCATATTCTAACTTAAATTGAGGCTCCACCCACCAATTTTATTGAAAAAGCAGTATAATTTAATGAAAATTATATAAGCTTTAATCGAGGAGGTTGAAAAACGTAGGGGGATAAAGGTGATTGATTCAAGCATGAATTCAAAGATACCCGGACCAACATTTTATAAGGCCTAAAGCTATAAAAGAGGTTCGAGACTCGATAGTCAACACTATCTGGCCACTCCCAAAAAATAAGATTAAAATTTAGAGTAATTTCTTAATGGATCATCAGAACCTTAAATATTTACTACTCACTACGTGCAATTATTTTACAAATTTATAAATTATAGTCATCAACACTCTAATAGTTACTCCCTCTGCAAGAGGAATTTCCACCTCTGGGATGACACACATTTTAATAAATGTGTAAGAAAAGGTGTATTGAATGATGTTTTGAGGGGTAGTTTTGTAAACATTTATAAATAAAGTAAAGTAAAAGGTAGATTGAGTGTGAAAAAGGTAATGGCATATGAGTAAATATGTGAATATATTTTAAGGGTGAGGGTTATGACAATATTTTCTTTTATGGAGTGTGCAAATTGGTATGGAACATCATATATGAAAAGTGTGCAAATTCCTATGGAACAGAGGGAGTGTATTTTTTCTTCAACTATATATATGCCCAATATTTTCTGCATACTCGTAGGATTGAAAAGGGGGTAATATGTTTTTTTTTTTTTTATCAATGACGACTATTATGTAACACGCAGAAGATGCTTAGAACGATGCAATTTTTATAGTATTTTTTAAAGATTTATTTACAAACTTTCGTATCCTGGGCCCAACTGTCAGCAGTTAAAGGCTAAAGGCCAGATGAAGTAGAGCATGCTACTAGTCGCGCGCACTTTAGGAGGCGTAGGAGAATTTTTTTATGAACACAGCTTTTAGAATCTAAGTTTATTCCACAAGATTTGCTTTAATTACAGTTGGGCCAAAGTTGCCATGCCATGCAACATCTCAAAATTGCTTCAATATTCCGATTAAATAGGGGACCCAATGTGTATAATTGTGCATAGAATTAAATTCGTGGGTTTAAAGTACTGCATGTGTATTACATTTTTTTTAAAACAATTATATTGAATTTTGGATGTTTGTCATCATTGTTTCTAGGCCGGACCGACAAAAAGCAGGTTGCATTAGAACCGCTTTCAAGGGAAAATCGACCGAACCGGATGAACCAACAAACCAAATATCCCTGTTTTCTTCTAGCCAAGGCCAGGTAGGGGGAATTAAATATTAAAATTGGTGGATATTTGCAATGTTGCATGTAGACAGTAGTGAGACTCCAAAGTGTCAAAATTGGGTTGGTCATTTTGGACGGATGTGTAGGCTTGTAGCCAGTTGGACCTCTATTCACAGTTTCTATTTTACGATGTTAAATTTTAAATCGTCACTTATTCTATTGTAATTTAAAAATTCAAAACCAGTTACTCCTTCAGCTATCAATAATAAAAGTTATTTATGAGTTTTGGATGGGTTAAGAAATATAATAAAATAAATAAATATATTAAAAGTGATGTGATTAAGAGAAAAGAATAACTTTCATTGAGATGGACCAGAAAAGAAAGTTGGTAGCTCTCACTTGAATAGAATAAAGAGAGTACTTGGTAATACGATCACTGCAAAAATTATACCTAATTCCAAAATGTCCTAGAATCGATCTTTAGTTATGGAATTGAATCGTTTTCTTGTATCTTAGCTTCCAAATTAATAGGGAGGAAGCTTAGGAATAGATCCAAATTTAATTCAACAATGGTACGAAGTATGAACAACTCTGTATTTGATTAATTTCTCCTCAATAAATAAGTGTGTTTGGACTACTATTGTAATTAAAAATGGTGTTAACTAACTTTAAAAAGTGTACTATTATACTACTAATTTAATGATAATACTAGTTTCGAACTGGGAGACATGAGCATAACTGCATAAGCAAAATGCCCGGTAAGCTCGATTTAAGGCAGCTTTTAGCCACGGTTGAGCTAATTGCGGAATTAGAGAGAGATTAGCAAGGAGAAAAAGTTATTGATAATCCATTACGTAGAACAACATCATGAAAAGCAGATACTCCATTAGCTTCTTTTATTTTTAGAGCACGATAGTTCTGAATCACTCTGAGAATTTTCAAAGTAGAAAACAGGATTCTAATGGCCCATTAATAATTTATATATATTTAATTTATAATAATTCATTTTTTAATGAAATAGGCCTGAAATCATGGGCCCTAAACATTGAATACTCTATGGCCCACACTCATTTAAATATTGACACTATTGTCTTCCAATCCAGTTACGTGAGAAAATTGGATAAAATGGAAGACTTCAATACAAGAAAAGAATCCATTGCATTTGCACGCCCTGTTAATTTAAATGTTAAACATGAAGTAATTTGTAAAATCAGTTATGAAAAATAATATTTTAGTATAAATGAGCCAATTTAATTAGAATGCTAGTACTCCTATATTTTAACACAACACTATGAGAAATATTGGATGTCATGTTCTCACAGTTTGATTTTCTGTTTTATGGAAAGATTATTTGTCATCTCATATACTAACATTAATATATTCTCTGATAATATATACATCTTGCAAAAGAGTAAAGTAGTATGCATGAATTCGAACCAATAATGCACTTAACAGTGATATTTTTTTTTCTTTCTAGTTCTCATTCCTATATATCAAGTTTTTTGTCAAAAGTGTGAATGCTTATAAGGATTCTTGAATTTGTAAGTACCATGTCGTATGCGTTATTATTATATTTTTGGAAAATCATTCTCCAGTTATTTATCTCCTTATCATTAATTCTTTCATTGAAGTCATTATTGAAAACGACACATTATATTTTAAATCAATAGAAAAAACAACATATTCTAATTACAGCCTCATAAAATAATTATTCATCATAAAAAAAATATAGCTAGTCAATACCCTCATTTAAAATAAAAAATTATGTTATAATGTCAACCATATATAAGTACATTTTCTTTCCCATTATTTATATCCGATCACATATATTATCTTTTACATATTTAATTACGTTATTATTTCAATTACATGATTAGCAAGCCACATTCTATGTTAATTTTAATTGCTCTAGTTATTTCAATTCATAAAAGCAGAAAAAAGATTTAAAGGAAGAAAGTATGGGTGTCCCGCTCTCCCACTGTTTAGCTCTTTTTTTTTTTTTTTTGTTAGAAAAGATTCTTTATAAATTATGAGTTAACGAATTTTTCGACACACACTAGAAAGAATGGCGCTACAAAAGTAGTAACGCTATTCAACATTCATTCATTCTCTTGTCTGTCTCACTTACTTACCATAGAGCCCTTCAAAGCTTTGAAATATGTGAAAACGTGACCACATTGCTTTACTAAACCAGTGTAGAAAAGTACTAAACTAGTGTAAGAAAGTAGTAGTTATTTGTGGGAGAAGGCCATGGAAGTAGTGTGTAGAAGCTGCATTGTGTTTGTGTTGGTAGTATGCTCATTTTCTCATGTGGGATATGCTACGGTCAACGTCACTCTCCCTGGTCAACACCCCTACCCTGAGCACATTGCTCAAGATGTTCACAGGCAAGATACATACATAATTTGCTTTCTGCTCTTTAATTTTTCTGGGTTATGTTTTTTGAACTTTCTAGTCACTAAATCTTGAATCATTCCACTTGCATTTTCGATTTCGTTGTGATTTACACCTCATAGTTCAATGGCATGTAAGATAAGGAAGTTAAAATCGACGTGAGGGATTTGTGTAGGTACACAATGCAAGTGTTTACCCTGGTTTTTGTAAACAAGTTATACCATACACTGCATTTCTGTATAATTTTTTTGTTCTGGTTTTCTTTGCCCTTGCTTCATGTTTGGGATTTTCTTGTGAGGATCGAACAGTTTCTGTTTTTAGAGGGAGAGAGAAAGATCTGAGGTTTTAGATCCGTTTGCTTTTACTCTTGTATCCTGAAAGTGACCCCATGCCATCATTTCAGTTTTCCGTTGACTGCTCTGGTATCCTATGTGTCCTGCTTCTCATTATGTTTAATACAAATATTCTGTCCATTAAATTCAAGGTTTAATTACAAAATAATCACTTTTATAATTTAAATATTGTTTTTACTTTCTTTATTTAAAAAATACCCTTAAAGTGATAAAAGTAGAGTAAATTAACTAAAAATAGCGAGGGTTTTATGTAAAATAAGGCTTCATTTTAGTATTTACTTCTTACTGTGTTTTTTTTTTTTTAATATAGTTCTTACTATGTTTTAAAACAAGCCTTTTGGATAACAATATGTATGTGATAACTTATAAAAAAACCTATAACGTATAAAACCGTAACATATAAATATTTGTCTAAAAATTATTGTACCCCTTCCAATCTTTCGATTGTTACTCATTTTTTCCATTTGGGATGTGCCGAGTTTTTTTTTTCAACATATTTTTCTCCTCTGTTTTCTGTATTTTAGCTTTTCTACTTCTTTTTAATTTTTTTTTACTTTAATAATTCACTGTACATTATTTAATTAATATATAAAAAGCACATGAAAAACTTTTGAATGGAGGAGAGTAAAAGTTAACAACAAATCACGACTAGTTGCCCATACAAATTGGAACATACTTATTTAAGGTTGATTATTTTAGTAGAAGTGCAAATGCAGTAACACATATTTTAGCTGGTATTTGTCGTTTGTTTGAAAATTCTCATTGTCTTTTTTGTTTTCTCATTAATTAATGTTTGTTGGCCTAAGAAAAAAATAACAAATTTGAACACAACTCAAAACAAAAACAAAATTTCAAACATTTTAATTAATTGGTACATATGCAGAAAAGTGAACGCCTCACTCTCAAGAAGACAAATGCTATCGTTATCGTACACCACCAACGACCAAGCATCCAACTGCCTCACCGGAAACCCCATCGACGACTGCTGGCGTTGCGACCCCAACTGGCAGCTCAACCGCCAACGTCTAGCCGACTGCGCCATCGGCTTCGGCCAATACTCCCTCGGCGGCAAGGGCGGCCGTTACTACGTCGTCACGGACTCCTCTGACCACGACGCCGTCACCCCTAAACCCGGCACCCTCCGTTACGCCGTCATCCAAACAGAGCCTCTCTGGATCGTCTTCGCCTCCAACATGCTCATCCAGCTCAAAGAGGTATAGAGACTATAAAATTATAATTTCATTATAAGTTTCCTTTCTTTTGTCGGTTGTTTTGATTAAGAAATATGATTAAATAAGTATAAGTAATGTGATTGATAGAGAAAAAATCATACTATAACACAAAAATGGAAAAAAATGAAATGAATCCATAAAAAGTAAGTGGAAAACTTATAGGGAGTATTAAAGAGATAAATATGAATCATAATATTATATTTCCTAATACCAGGAGCTTATCTTCAACTCCTACAAAACACTCGATGGTCGAGGCTCCCACGTCCACATCATCGGCGGCGGCTGCATTACTCTGCAGTACATAAGCAATGTCATTATCCACAATGTTCACATTCACCATTGCTATGAATCAGGCAACACCAACGTACGGTCCAGCCCGACCCATTATGGCCATCGGGGCAAATCGGATGGGGATGGGATTTCGATTTTTGGGGCCCGGGATATATGGATCGATCATTGTTCGTTGTCGCATTGTAAGGATGGTTTGATCGATGTGGTGATGGGTTCGACGGGGATTACCATTTCCAACAACCATTTTTCTCATCATAATGAGGTGATGCTTTTAGGACATAGCGACGATTACTTGCCCGATTCGGGCATGCAAGTCACCATAGCGTTTAACCATTTTGGTAAGAAGCTGATACAGAGGATGCCGAGATGTAGAAGAGGCTACATTCATGTTGTCAATAATGATTTTACGAGGTGGGAGATGTATGCAATTGGAGGGAGTGGGAATCCCACTATTAATAGTCAAGGGAATCGATATATCGCCCCCTATGATCGTAATGCTAAGGAGGTATGTATATATGAAGTAGTAACATTCACTACAAGAAAATTGAGTTTTAGTGACAGAAATTGTGTAATTATAGCTTCTCTAACTAAACGTGACGACAGGAATTGACTTTTAGTGACAAGCCATGTCATAATTCTCAATCTTCTGTCAATAATGAGAGAATTTTGTTACTAAAAATCATTTTTCTTGTAGTGAATTGTTTTATACAGAGTATATATTGATATTAACATTGATTTATACAGATAACGAAACGAGTGGATACTACCGAGGGGGAGTGGAGGGGGTGGAATTGGAGGAGTGAAGGTGATCAGTTAGTGAATGGGGCCTTCTTTGTGGCATCTGGACAAGGTGTGGAAGTCAAGTATGAGAAGGCTTATAGTGTGGAGCCTAAATCTGCTGCCTATATTGACCAACTTACCCTCAATGCTGGTGTTCTTGGCAGCAGGTCCTTTTTTCTTCCTTTTCTTCAATTAGTACTACTAATAAATATGAAAAAGAGAAAGGCCCTTTTGCCTTTAGGGTGGTTTTTAAGATAATCAGACCTCAAAGTGTTTAGAAAACAAATATGTGGTGCTAATTTGGTTTGTTTGTGTTTGTGTTTTAGGAGCAACAATTTGGGCAAGTGGACGTCGGGAATTAACGGCTCCGGGACCGATCTCGATTTGAATTCGGGCATACTGGAGGACTACGATGAATATTCAGGGAGCCAGAGGACATCTGATTCAATTACCATGACCTTTCTGATGGCCTTATTAGCCTGCTGTTTGTTTCAAGTATGAAGAATTGACTGGAAAAGAAGACTGAAAAATGTGGTTTTCTTGCAATCTTTTACTTGTTAGTTTACATCAGAAATGTTCATCTTATCGGAATTTCAACAACATTTTCTCCCAAAGGGACATTATGCCTCTGCAACTAAAATGAATTGAAAAGCCATGGTTAATTAGTCATATATCAAAACTGGTAAATAATTTAATTTAATTCAACAGCAAAACGATGCTAGTCAATTAATATTAATTTAGCCACGTAGAAACTAGTGCAAGATAAAACTCTTAATATTCAATTTGGATATGATAATGTAATTTATTGCTTAAAAAAGATATTGTAATGTATTAACAAAAGCTCTTGGGTTGGACAAAAAAGCCCGGCCATACACCTCTTTTTCTCCCTAACAGATTAGATTTTTTTTTTATAATTATAATATATATATATATATTTAACGGGGAACATAACATTGTATTAAAATATGGAATCATCCATCAAAATGTTTGACAAATTCAAAGGTAGCGCATGAGAGAAAAACAGTAAAATAAGAGTGGACCCATGCCCAGCAAGAATATGGGCCATATCGTTCCCTTCCCTTCTGGTCCAGCTATAAGAGACCATCTGAAAATCCTTCACCACCCGTTTGATATCAGTAATGATGTCACCGAAACTTGACAAATCCAGTTTATGATTTGATAGGGCGTTGAAGCATACCAGAGAGTCCGTTTCCAGAATTATACTTTGTGTTCCTTGTTGCATAGCCAGATGGGCTCCTCGTAGTAAAGCCAGTGCTTCCGCCTCTTCAACTGATCTGGCTGCTTCTATTCGTTCAGCAAAGCACCAAAGAACCCGTCCTTCGTCATCCCTCGCGATTCCACCTAATCCAGACCACTGGTGTTCTTTAAAAGAACAATATTTGTTAATCTTTGTAGTACCTCGTTCAGGCGGCCTCTACTCTAAAGTGTACAAAAACTTACTAATTTGGGAGACCAATTCCAGTGTATACTTGCAGGAGATCCGTTTAAAAATCAGAATTTTGCGCTTTATATGAAAAATAGATTCATGTAATGAAAAGTATCAACTAATACTATTAAAAGTATTATTTTTTGTATATTTGAAAAGGTATATTAATATTGTATAACCTACCCACCAATACTTTTCTAATGTATTATGTAATACAGTAGCATATTTTTCTAATTATGGCTGTATCTCACATATTTGAGTTAGTTGAGTTTAAATTTCTTTGGAGTGATGAAACATTTTTGTGACTAGTTCAATTTAGTATACATGCAGTGTTGTTTCCCACCTCATCCTATCCCATCCTTGTTTACCAAAAGATGAACATTATCTTGTACTTGTGAGTTGTGACTACACTCGATCATCAACTTTACCTATAGACATGACACGAAACCCTAATACTATATTTAGTAGCATTAATTAATTGCTAGTACAATTTAAGCACTCACTAGTGGTCCTAATATGCATATATTGTGAGCAATATCACCCCACTTTAGTCACGAAAATGTCACCCTATTTAACATGGAACAAACGCACTTGTAAATACCAAAGTTAGGATCATATGATAGGTGCCTAATTCTGCTCAATCAATCATCTTAATTCGATCAGGAAGTTTGAAATGATTTGATGGGATTTTCTCTCAATTTAAGTTATCATCTCATGTTCTGAACCATAAATTTCATAACTAATTAACAGCAGGTGGAAAAATTAAATAGCATAATTCCCCAATGCAGATCATGTATGTTTCTAGGCAATTGCATTATTAGGGAAATCAAAGCAGTATATTAATTTGATTTTTTCGTCCGTGCAATTGTTTGTTAACGTTATTCTATATTTACATACTTACAACACCACCCATGCATATTTTTACACTCTTTAATAACCTAGTAATTAAGCATCAGTATACTCTCATTCATTCCCCATCCCAGAGAGAAATATCCCATATACTGCTGGTATTGCAATCTCCACACATCCATTCCGGACTAGTGTAAACATCATAGCTCCGCGTCTCGTCTTTAGAGTCCGTTTTACGTACATCAGGAGACCAGTTAGACATCCACTCTGCCAATCTAGTTTCGTAAGGCGATTGTGACGAAATATCATCCTTCATCGACAGCCATTCATCGTTCATCGAACATGGACTGCTCGTCTCACATTCTGTGCATGAACTTCAATTTACATTAATGCTCACAAATTAAACAAGAAAATCTGCATGCTCTTTAATTACCTTTCTCCTTCTTCTTCTTCTTCTTCAAGTAGCTTTTCCAATAGTTCTTGATCTCATTATCTGTTCTTCCCGGCAATCTCCGCGCTATCTTGGACCATCTAATATAAAATACACACCTCATTTCTCACTATAACATACTCTATATATTGTATACTCATCATATATCATATCATCATTAATTACCTGTTTCCCCATTTCTCATGAAGCTCGACTATAATTTGCTCTTCGTCTGCAGAAATTTTACCGTGTTTTAGATTGGGACGGAGGTAGTTCACCCATCGTAGCCTACAACTCTTGCCACTCCTCTTCAGACCTACACAAACACCATAAAATAAACTTGATCCTTAAGATTTTTGGTTTAGTTTCCCATGTTTTTACGATATATATATGAAAAATGAATACCTGATGTTTTGGCCAATGCATCCCATCTTCTATCCCCCAAAACAGCAACGGCAGCAGCTAGTTGTTCGTCCTCTTCTTCGAGCCAAGGCCCTTTACGTAATTCCCCTTCGTCCATACCTTGCTTGAGTTGAGACGTCAGTTAAGTTAGTTGAGATATTTATACTCGTAAAAGTTGCCAAACAGGGAAGAAATTAAGAAGAGGAAAGGTGAGATGAGATGACCAGAATATCTTACATTAGCACAGTAGGTGGACTACACTACAGTACATGATTTCTTCATCTTCAGCCGTTGATTTAAGTAATTAAGATATATGAAGATCAGGTTCTATGAATCCATTGTCTTTTAAGTCTCAATTCTTGAATTATTTATACTCTTCAACTATAAACATCTTATCTGTTTCATTTGTTTACAAATATTGTTTTTGTCTCATTTGGAGTATACCAAAACCAGTGAAGTCATAATGTCCATCTAAAGGTAGGGTATGCTTTAAATTACTACAAAATAACATCTTAATTAACTTTTTTGCAGGGCAACTAACCCTTATCATCATAGGCCTGGCGAAGCCATTTTCTTTTTTGCACAACCCTTTTGGAACGAATTGACAATATTCAACTCTATAAATTGACCTTTAATTTTATAGTATTTTGTTAACATAAATATAAGTATATCAACTTAAACTTATTTGTTTTTCTATAAAATTACAGAATCAAATTAAGCTTGACAATAGAGATACAGTAGGTCAAATTCATGGTCATCGATTACACATTAACTTATGTTATCAATTAGGACATCATCACCCTAGCTTCCATTCGGAAAAAAATATTGGACAATACTATGTTAAACAACCGTTTTGGTGGGTCACAGTAAGACAAGTCCTACAAGACTCATATATTATATCCTGCTCCAGATATTATAAAAAAAATAGTTGCAGCTTGTCAAAATAAATATAAGAAAAAACAACACTAAATAAGATGATGAATTGTGAACTCAAGGATTTAACTATATTATCTCAATGTAATGTAACCGCTGTTTTGCTGAACTCTTCAATGTACATAATAATTCCAGATTGTTACAACACAACTTTGGACAGACCGGAAAAATGGGACACATTCAGATTATGAAAAAGTCCTCCAGATGAAACTGGCGCCAGACTTGAGCGATGAGGCTAGCGTTCAATAAATGATTTGTTCATAAGATCTACTGCTGAATCCATGAACTGCCATCACAATTAAAAGAAACAACACTTATCAGCACACACTGGCTTGTAGCTATCCATTAGATCGCACCAAGGCAAGGGAATTTCACATAAGTTAGACGAGCTTGATAACTTCAATAAATAACGAACCTGATGTTTTGTTCCTTTAGGAATAATAAATTAAAAAAAAAAAAAACTGGAACTTACCCTGCCAATTGATTTGAGTTCCCGCCCTACTGGTTCCATAAACTTCAAATCCACATCAATAGGCCATACCTGCAAAAATGACAGCAATGGTGGTTTACAAAACTACTATAGAGAAAAGGAGAGGAGAAGATGAGAGAAGAATAAGATTTATAGACTGCTGAATATTAGAATATATAGAAAATCAATGGGAAGAAATATATTAGTATTACATAAGAATGCAATCTAATCTGCAAGATATGGGAACAGTTACAGAAGTAATACACAACTGTTAGATGCTTCAACAAAATCAAGAATTCATCAACCGTTATACGAGTTTTAACTGGACACAAAATGTATAGAATGCAGTAGATCTTATAACAATGAACCATCCAAAAGGTAAATAACCAAATTGAACTTTAAACCCATTATGAACTATTTCCACAACTAGGAGTCCCTGCACATTTCTCATCTACCTAAGTCATTCCACCAAGAGAAAAGGACATGCTTCTGCAGAATTTCACATTACAACAAGAATGATCCCTTTACGTTCCATTCTCATAAAACATAAACACACACATTTACGTTTTTTAATACAGCTTCTTACACACGTCAATCTTTTTGCAATTTACCCCATCCCCAGCCCAAGAAACTCTCCGTCCATGCACAGCCCTAATTAGAATGAGAGGCATAGACATATCGCTATCGTGCCATCCACAAATGTTTTTTCATCCTACCTGGTTTCCTAAAATTGACATTCACTAATTACAAGAGCAGCCATATTCACTACTAAATGTTTAATTAGGTAAACATGTTTCAATTTACTGCATCCTCCCATTCGCACATAAATCAAATCAGTATTCTCATATCAAAACATTATCCACATTATTACAACTGCAGTCAAGAGTAGATATATAGATATTAACCCAAGTTATCCAAAATCTAACCTCTAGAATTAAATTATTAAAGTAGCAACTACTACAATCTCATATCCATATTTAGACCGTACATATGCATGCTGTATGCAATATGAACAATAAACTGGTTTACTCTTAAAATAATACTCCCTCTGTCCCAATTAAAGCTACCAAATTTTCCTTTTTTGTCTGTCCCAATGAAAACTATTCATTCATTTTTTGGCAAACTACTCTCTCTCACATTTCATTATATTATTTTCTCTCTCAATCACATCACCTATAATACATATATTTATTCTACCATATTCTTAATCTCTGTGCCAAAACGTATGAGTAACTTTCACCGTGACGGAAGGAGTATATATATATATAGAAAGATGACTTATTTGCCTAAAAAGAAAAGTAAAAAGGCAAATTCAGTAAACAGAACGATGAAGGGCGGACTGAGACAATGAGGCACCTTAAGACCAAGTAATTTGATGGGCGTAGTTTGTCCAGGCACAATGCAGTCTGGCCCTGCAGCTTCAACCATAGCCTCTTTCCCTAGTCCACTCCCAATCGGATCATTGTGCTGAAATATAACCATTAAAAATCACAACAGGTTCATATCTGAAAGAATTCCGTCTCATCTAAAAGTCCGAACTTGTAGAGAGGTGGGGAATTAATTCTTGTATATTAATTCCTAACACTCCCCCTCACTCGTGGGCCGGATTAACACCTCTTACCCATTTTGGGGAGAAGGCCCATCGAGTGGACAATTTAAATGGGTGGAGTGCTTTCAACAGGAATCGAACCCAGGTCGTTTTTGCCCGGTTTGCTCTGATACCATGAAAGAATTCCGTCTCATCTAAAAGTCCGAACTTTTAGAGAGGTGGGGAATTAATTCTTGTATATTAATTCCTAACAATATCAAGTACATTAAGAATATACAGGAGACATATATGATGAAAAAAGACTTTAGTTGAGAATCGGTAATCAAAATTGCAACTTCGATTAAATTGCCACAATAATTTTTTCTGTATCAAATATGGAAAGCATTGGAAACCTATAAACAAATGGGCATATGGATTGCAATACTGCATCACAAGTTAAATATCTCGTCCTAATCAACCAAAAAACACACACAAAAATGCCACAACTACATGAACAAAAATTAAAATGCACACATGACACATGAACCATAAAAAATACTGTATTTACAAAGACAGACCTCACTAAAAGACCATAAATAAAAACAAGCATCAAGAAAACAAGAAACCCACATACATTGGACATGAATTGCACATGAAAACCATTAAAAGACCATAAATGACTACAAATGTCAAGAATGCAAAAAGCCGTAAAATTAAGAGATACTCCACACCTAACTAAAAGACCATAAAGAAAACAAACATCAAGAAAACAAGAAACCCACATAAAAAAAGACATGAATTATGCATGTAAACAAGAAAAGTCCCATAAATTAAAACAAAATTCCGTAAAATTAAGAGATGATTTATAAATGTAACCAATAATTAAACTGATACGAACCTTCATAATAGAGAGGGCGTAATTAGAATAAGGATTCTGAGGGATGCGAAGAACTGGAGAGTGATGAATTTTAGGAATAGGTTTTGCGGCAGAGGACGCTCTCCATGGGACATCTTTTGGCAGAGCAGGTCCTCCTTTCTTTGACATTTGTTTGGCGTCGATAGTTGTCGCCGATTAGTTCCTTATTAATATACAGATTAAGGAACGAACAAATGGTGGTGTAGAACTCCCGTTACTTGGATTAAGATTTTAGGAAGTGGGGATTTCTGATGAGTCTATTCAATTTATTTGGTGAAGATAAGAATTTGGATTTTTTGTTGAAGAAGAGACTGCTACCAGTGATTTCGGAACCAATATGTCGCGTTTACCTTGTCTTAGGAATAAATTGCGATTTTAGGCCTAATCTCACTTAATGGAGTACTTGCTTATCCAAAGCTTAGCGGGCCAAAAACTTATTGGGCTATAATTTGAATTGGTTTGGGTTGATTTATTGAATTGGTCACGTTTATACAC
Source organism: Galeopsis tetrahit (assembly GCA_963675135.1). Taxonomy (NCBI): domain Eukaryota; kingdom Viridiplantae; phylum Streptophyta; class Magnoliopsida; order Lamiales; family Lamiaceae; genus Galeopsis; species Galeopsis tetrahit. Next base: position 65,776,618 of record OY776129.1, on the reverse strand, counting down.
ACCGATTTATTGAGTACACCCACTTTGAAAAAAAACCAACTCATGGCCAATATTAAATTTTGAGAAAAAAGGGCAGATGAGTATACACAGCCATTCATTTTCCGGAAAAATCACCAACAATAAAAATTTGTAGACAAAGTGGGATAGCTCAAGTGGTTAGAGCACCACTACCTAGCCTTAGGTCGTGGGTTCGAGTCATGGGGAGGGAAAAAAAGGGATGGGTATTTAACTTCCATAAAAAAAAAAACAATAAAAATTTGTAAAAACCCAAAATTTCCAGAAAAAAATAATTAGTTTCGACAAAAACGTTCGAACAAATACAAAAATAGAAAAAAGTAATTAGTTTCGGCAAAAAAATTCGGACAAATGCAAAAATTCGAAAAAAAAATTGGTTTCGGCAAAAAAATCGAACAAACACAAAAAATTATGAACACATTATAGATCTTGATTGATTTTGCAGATCTAAAAAAACTAACATTGAAAAAAAATTGGAGGAGGAGGGGAGGGGGTGCAAACGGCCGACGAAGGAGAAGGCGCACGAACGGCTAACTGAGTAGGAAGAGGGGGTGTGAACGGACGGCTAACTGAATTTTTGGTCTGTCAAATTAAAATTATAATTTAATTGAACCAATTGAATGCACGTATGACTCTTGCATGGGGGTGTAAACGAGTCGAGTCGAATCAAGTAGTACGTGTTGAGCTCGAAACTCGACTCAACTCGGTCGAGCCAAAAAATTTAAAGATCGAGTTCAACTCGATTACCTATATAATTTTCAAAATTAATAATAAAATAAAAACTCGAGCTCGACTCGATTACCAATATATATATATATATATATATATATATATATAAATAATATATTAATGACAAAATAGTTGATGTGGACAAAAATATGGCATTAATTCAACAATAAATAAATAATGATAATATTATAGGAATACCTACAAAGGTCCTCCAAAAATGCTCATTTCGAGTCTGAAGACTCGTGCTCCTCACGTGCGATAGACCTGAAATGAACTCGTCGGGGAAGTTTTCGGGGAAGGGCCTCCGATGCTCAAGTCAGACAGTGAACTCAAGAAGGTAATCAAGGAGATATTACTAAAAACTAAGAATTAGTATGAAGAGTGGGTGAATGTGTGTGTTAGAATGAAGAAGAAGAATACCTTCTACAAATGTGAATTCATGGGTATTTATACCTTGTTGTGGGGTATGATAGTCATTTTAGATCCTAGGTGACAGTAAGATTACTTTGCCACGTGGATTGTACCATATTTGACATTGCGGTAGTTATGCGTTCTGAACTTGATTGTGCAATGTCATGGGTGCTTCTAAACAAGGACCAGTTCTCCCAACTGATTACTTACACAAATCTTAAATAGGATGAGGTCATCTGGTCCAGCTCCGCTCAGGTCTTGGGGATTAGGTTTAGGTCCAACTCCATTCAGGTCTTAGGTTTTAAGTTTAGGTCTAACTCCACTACGATCATCGAGGTCACGTCCACTGAACCAACTCTGGGTCTCATAAGAAGAGTTGGGAGGTAAGAGGTGACTTGATATCTCGAAACCACCTCATGAGAGGTCTAGGATCTAAGTGGGGAAGGTCCTCAAACCTGAGTCGTAAGAGCTCTCTGGTTCAATTCTCATGTTGACGTGCAAAGTGATTAAACACTCTCATTCCTTTTAGAGTCTCATAGGCCCAATTCATAAACTCTTTGAGCGAGCCCTGATCGGGAGGTATCCTTAGCTTGAGAGCTCATTGGGCATGATTAGAGTTGTTTAGAAATCTACTCTAGGCAATGGACCTAGAGCTAAGACCTAGGTCTGGATAGGCCCAATAACTTAATAAGGTCCTATCAATAGTACATATTGTCCAAACTCGATTAAGCTCGCGAACCTTTCGAGTCGAGTACTTATGAGTTTGAACTCGATAGCTACTCGAGTAGTTCGAAATTCGATTCGATTAACTTCGAGTCAATTTCAATCTTTTTTCGAATGGAACACGAGTAGTTAACGAGTTGACTCGACTCACTTAGACAGTTACATCCCCTACTCTTACACAAGTGGTTGCTAGAAATTAGCCAAAAAAAAACATAACATGAAAATTAAATACTATAATTGTTCAACTATCAAGAGGTCACTACATTACAATTTTAATCGGGTATAATTGTTCAATTATACAATTTTAAATCTTTTCACCTGTGGGTGTCTTCATCTCAGGGTGTTTGTGTTAGCAAGTGGGTGTCCTCAGTAACCCTGTGTGTGTATAACTGTGGCATTGTACAAAATACAAACTACGGTCCGTATATCATATATGGACTTTTCATGTATGTTCATTAAAAATCGGGTTTTTGAAATCCTGATTTTTGAAATCCCGATGAATAGTAATATGAGTGTTTCTTTTGGGTTTTGGAATAGTGAAAGATTTAACGTCAAATCAAGTTGTAAGATTGAATGAGTTTGTATTATTATACTCCGTATTATTGTTTGATGAGAATATAATGATTAGTTAAGTGTGTAATGATTAAATGTATTATATTATTGTATTATTACATTATTATAGTATTATTATATTATTGTTGAAAAAAAATATAATGATTGTAGTAATATTATATAGATATATCAAATCAATATGTTTGATAAGGGTGGTTTTGAGTGATTTTGAAAACCGATTTTTAAATTCCGAAGCAAAACGGGTTTTTAAAACCAAAAGTAAACATCCCTTAGTGTCATTAAAATTTCCTCCTCTCTCACATTTAAAAAATCCTCCTTCTCCCTCTCATTTCACGCTCACCCTCAAATTATCTTCTCTCTAATTTCAAAAAATCCAAAACCCTTGAACAAGGCCGAGATCTGATTACGTAGATTGAAGGATCGTCGGAAAATGGCTGGTGACGGTCGACTACGAATTCGTCGAGATCTGTTCGGCGCCGGAGAGATCGACGAAGACGAGGTCGGGTCCCGAGCGCAGTAGACCGTTTGCCGGGGTAGATCGGGGTTATGGTTCGGTGCGGCGGTGCTTCGCATTCCTTCGCCGGCAGAGCCGACGCTTCAGAGAAATAGAGAAGGTGAGGGGTGCAGATCTGCCATACTCCCCGGCGATTTTTAAAAAAATGCAAATCTAATTGAATTTTTAAAAAATAAAATCTGACTCAACAGTCAGCACACTGTCCAAGACAGACCGCAATGTGCTCTCCAAAGTAATTTTTGGTTTTTTTTGTAATAATTAATTGTAAATAAGGGTAGAATTGACATTTTATGTGTCATTTTGTTGGGGAGAGTAATAATTTAAAGTAGTTGTATTAATTTGTAATAAAAGTCATTCATTTGTATTAAAGGGCGATTTCCCAAAAAAAAATCGTAACGGTCATCGTGTGCAAAAAAAATTTTAATGGAAGAATTATTATTATCACTCAACTCGAATTGACGGTGCCAAGTCATTCACAACAACAAATTTTGGGTACAACCAAAAAAAACAGGGGCAGATTGAAACAAATTTTTCACACATTGGAGTGATGAATTAATTAATTTCAGGATGATTTTTTTTTTTTAACGCAGGATTATTATTATCACTCAAACCGAATTGACTGTGGCAAGTCATTCACAAAACAACAAATTTTGGGTACAACAAAAAAAACAGGGTAGATTGGAACAAATTTTCACACATTGGGAAGTGATGAACTAATTAATTTTAGAATGGAAATAGTAGTGACCTAATCAAACCAGTTCCGTATGTTTCAAGTCACAGTTTAGGTTTAGAACATTGTAAGAGTGTCCACAACGGTTGATTATTAGAGGGTTATAACTTTAAAAATAGGGTTACAACCGTTGTGGCGCTGAGTTATAACTTAAAAAAATTTCTCTCTCCTCAAATGGGTTAGTCCGGCATAACCCTACTTTTTGCTAACAACGATGAATTGACCCATATTAATATTTGAATTTTCTATTTTTCACTTCAAATTTTAAATTAATACAACGGTTTTTTTTTTTTCTCTTTAAATACTTCATATTCACAGTTTTTTCTTCTGTAAATACTTAACAAATGGATAAAGATTCTTCACCATTTTATGTAATATTTTTTTAGATTAATGTAATTTCAATTAATGTATTAATTTAATATTTATGTTTAATTTACATTTAAAAAATTTGCCCATTAGAAACTAGCCGTTAAAAAACTAGCCGTGCCATGATAAGGTTTTTAGACTTTGTGACATTTACTTAGTTATCAAAACATTTAATTAAGGTTATGATGAATGAAATTTCCATTTGATAATAGCATGTCTATATATACCAGTGAATTTCTTAATTTATGATAAATCTAATCTTTCTAAAATATTCTAAAGATTTATTTTTATTTTATGATAAAAAATTCGACTAAATAATTTTAATATATTCATATATTAATTTTTTTCACATATATTAAATTTTAATATATTTTTTTACATAATTTTAAAACCTTAAATAAAAAATAAAAAATTAAAAAGAAATGTAACGAATAGTGGATCCCTCAAATGTAAGTTATAACTTTGGAATGATTGTGGGAGTTATTGGGGGTTGAGTTATTTATGTAAAAATGATGAGGTGGAGGAGAGAGGGGAGTTATAACTCCCTAACCCATTGTGGACACTCTAAGTATTTCTATATAAGAGTACAATTTGAAAAAAAAAATGAAGTTTAGAATTTAGGGTTTAGAAAATAAAGGAGAAAAATGAAGTCATTTTTTTTTTTTTTTGCTATCTTCACTTTATTCCATTAAAAAAAAATCGTCAAATCGAATTGACTGTGCCAAGTCATTCACAAAACAACAAAAATTTTGGGTACAACAAAAACAGGGGCAGATTTGAACAAATTTTCACACATGGGGAGTGATGAACTAATTAATTTTAGAATTGATTTTTTTTTTTTAACGGAGAATTATTATTATCACTCAAACCGAATTGATTGTGCCAAGTCATTCACAAAACAACAAATTTTGGGTACAACAAAAACAGGGGCAGATTGGAACAAGTTTTCACACATTGGGAGTGATGAACTAATTAATTTTAGAATGGAAATAGTAGTAACCTAACCAAACCAGTTCCCCGTAGGTTTCAAGTCCACAGTTTAGGTTTAGAACATTGTAAGTATTTCTATATAAGAGTACATTTGCCCAACTTTTTCACCCAACGCTAATTGAAATTTGGATATTTTGCTGTAAGTAATTTTATTAAAATGAAATGTACAATAATTATAAACTATCCGAACTACACACCATAATTATAAAAACAGACTAGTACATGACCATGACTAATTTGACTTGCCACCCTAGTCACTCTCACTTGCTTTTATTTCAAATTTAGTGAAAATTGAAAAATAATGAAATTTGAGATTTAGGGTTTAGGAATTAAAAGAGAAATTTTCCAGTTAGCCAATGATTGACTAATCTTTATCTTCACTTTATTCCATTTAAAAAAAAATCGTGACAGTCAAAGAGTGAATTTTTTTTTTTAACTGAGGGATTATTATTATCACTCAAAATTCACAAAACAACAAATTTTTGGGGACAACAAAATACGGGCAGATTGGAACAAGTTTTCACATATCGAGAGTGATGAACTAATTTATTTTAGAATAGAAATAGTAGTGACCTAATCAAACCAGTTCCGTCGGTCTAAGTCTTAGATTTAGAACTGGTAAGCATTTCTATATAAGAGTGCTTATGCCCAACTTTTTCACACAACCCCAATTGAAATTTGGATTTATTTGTGAGGCATGTTGTTTTTATTTTGTATTGCGAGATGATGATGAGCATGAGGCGTGCAATTCTGCTGTAAGTGATTTTGTTAAAATGAAATATTGCACTTTTCCTACAAAATGCAAAAGTCACTTGACTTTAATTATTGTTTTGAATCTGTTGTCTAGGCATCTATGTTTGGCGCTTCGAGACTGTGTGAGTCTAATGAAATTATGTTACAATAATGTTTCCATGGATTGGGTTAAAGCCGAAGGTATTGAAAATGTTATATTATTTTGATTCTCGTTTGTTGGGTAATGTCGTTGATGTGTTATAATTCCTCAACAATAGTATTTAATTACCAAGGATTGTTCGTTGCAATCGGATTGCAGGAGCTTTGTTTTGATAGGCATATGTAACGTGGTGCAAGATCTAGAGAATAAATGGTTGGAAGATCTTGATATTAGTAGCTTAGATTCGTATTATACTGCAGGGATGCATAAATTATGAATGTGAATGTGCAGTGGCTGCATAAAAGGCTCGATGAAATCAAAGATGCTCTTACTTTATCTGCAGAAGGCATGCTAAATGAAAGGAACGCTCGCCTTGTGAACATTGATCGAAAGAAGGAAGACCTCTTACTGCGTAGACTCCAACTGGAGATGATTAAATCTGACATTGAGGAGATTGAAGAGCAGCTAGGTCAAGAGGATGTGGTGGTAGACGAGCTGTGCAAAATATATGCTGACCATATGTCAAGAATTTCATAGTTCCACCTGCGTATCATGGACTCCTTTAATTTAATTAATGAACTATTATGGACTTATTCATCCTTTTCAGCAAACTGTGGAATGCTGCTGCCTGTTACAGTTACCACCGAGGAGTCTCTTCGTTATGTAAGAGAATTTGTATTTAATTATAATCTAGTACTGTGTAATAACTTGTGTGCATCAAACAATCATTTCTCTGCTTTTCTTGAAAAGTCTCATGCATGTTTTCGATTTTCTCTTGATTCTGTATTGAATGCAATCTAGTATCCATGGTCGATCGAATTCGTCGAGATCTGTTCGGCGCCGGAGAGATCGACGAAGACGATGTCGGGTACCGAGCGCAGTAGACCGTTTGCCGGGTAGATCGGGGTTATGGATCGGTGCGGCGGTGCTTCGCCTTCCTTCGCCGGCAGAGCCGACGCTTCAGAGAAATAGAGAAGGTGAGGGGTGCAGATCTGCCATACTCCCCGGCGATGGCGGCGGCTCCGCGCGTCTTCGTCTCCGACGATGGTGGCTACGACTCCGTCTTCGTCTTCGTCTCCGACGATGATGCCTCCGCTCGCGAAGCGCTGCAAGATGGGCGGAATCCTAGATCGGCGACGATGAAACTAGTGGGGCAAACCTAGGTTGGTTTTCTCCTTTATAAAAACATTAGATCTTTTGATGATTCATTCTTTTTCCATTTTATAAGTCTGTTTCTTAAGAAAAATAAAAAGCCCTCTTTTGAGGTGCTTCTTCACTTATGACTTATGCAATTTATGGTAAGTGTTTACACTTTGATTTTGTAATTTGAGATTATCAATCTTTCACCATTGTAAGTGTTTACCGTTTGATTTGGTAATTTGAATCTTCCATTTTATAAGTCTGTTTCTTAAGAAAAATAAAAAGCCCTTTTGAGGTGCTTCTTCACTTATGACTTATGCAATTTATGGTAAGTGTTTACACTTTGATTTTGTAATTTGAGATTATCAATCTTTCACCATTGTAAGTGTTTACCGTTTGATTTGGTAATTGGAGATTATCAACCTGAAGATTATATTTCTGGCAGGAACTCCAACAATTACGCACTCCAGGTGTTCGATAAAATGCACATAAGAAAAAAAAAAAAAAAAAACTAGTACTTGAATTTGAGTTACCCTTTTCATTACTAAGTGATTACTTTTTTCTTTTTTTTCTTCTCCAAAAATAATTGGTGTACTGTTGCCTAACAATTTTGAAATGAAACTAAAGTTCAGATGAACTTAATTTTCTAAGTATTTGACACCCCAAGGAAGATGATAAAGAATAATCTTCATTTTCTTCATAAATTGTGTGTAAATGTGCAATGTTCATGTAAATGTGCAATGTTCGTATAAATGTGGAATGTATGCGTAAATGTGCAATGTTTGTTTAAATGTGTAATGTATGTGTGAATGTGCAATGTGTATATTAGACTATATTAAATTTTTGAACAACAAAAATCTGAATAAAAAATTGTGCTGTAATTTAAAATTTTTATTTAAAAATGATATAAACAATTTTTTTTAATTTAAAAATTGAAAAATTCGACATAAAAAATTGTGAATAAAAAAAATTAAATATAAATTAAAATATTCTATAAATATAAAAATAATTTAAATATTAAAATTATGTAAAAAATGTAATATAATTTAAAATCTTTATTTAAAAATGATGTAAACAATTTTTTTAATGAAAGAAAAATGCAAATCTAATTGAATTTTTAAAAAATAAAATCTGACTCAACAGTCAGCACACTGCCCAAGACAGACCGCAGTGTACTCTCCAAAGTAATTTTTGTTTTTTTTTGTAATAATTAATTGAAAATAAGGGTAGAATGGACATTTTATGTGTCATTTTGTTGTGGAGAGTAATAATTTAAAGTAGTTGTATTAATTTGTAATAAAAGTCATTCATTTGTATTAGAGGGTGATTTCCCCTTTAAAATATTGTTTTACTTGGTTTTTTTTTTTTTTTATAAAAGAAAAAATATAGTTGTTCATCATTGTTTTAGGGAGTAATTTGGTTTATGAAAAAAATTGAGAAATTTCTATCAATATCAATTTTACAGTATTTTTCATGAATCAACATTGTTGTGTTATTAGTATTATTTTTTAAATTTTTTAGAATTAAAGAAATTAGTATGTATTCTAATGGTTTACCTCTATTTGTGAATGCTCTCCATGATCACTTGATATCTTTTAATAGTAATAAACTATAGGCTATAGATCTTTTTAGGGAGTGTTTTATCATTTTTTGGAGTGATTTGGAATGACTTGATCTATTTTCACAACCATCTTAATTAAACCAACCACACCTTAACAGACTTAGGCTGATCAAGAATTTGTTTGGTTATTAACTCCTAAACATTGATTTTCCCCTGGCCTGGCCCGGCCCTTTATATTTTATTCATCATCGATCAAGTTGTTTATACAGTGGCAGTGGGTGTTGACAGATTTGCAACCAGGACAGCTGGGTTTGTTTCGGGCCTAGTGTAGCTAGTTTTATTTCTTCGATCATGTCCAAACACTTGTCTGTCAATAGACAATGACATGAGCCTGCTTGAGTGCATATCAACATTGTCTAACCAAAACATATCCCTAGCTACTTATTTCCAGTAAATAAACAAACAAACAAATTTGAAAATGTAACAACAATCAACAATACTACAAAGTATTAACGTCAATTAATACTTCAAATCGATCATGACTTGCACGGCACCCTATTTTTACTTTGGGTAGTTTGACATGTTCTTATCCCTACCGAAAATTTGAAAATGATTTAAATTAATCAAGTACCCTTTCCTCCATATTTAATATGTAGAATTTTGAAGAGTAATTTTGTATATTTTTATATTCTATATAAAATAAATAAATAAGTTGACTTATATGTAAAATTGTGAATAGCATAAGGGTGAAGTTTTATAGTGATAAATTGAAAATAAAAAAGCAGTGCTACCCTACCATATACTATGGAAATATATATGTTGCATGTGCATTCAATGCAATAGCTCGCCCAATACAGATAGATGGTTGCGAATATTGAACCATGACAATCTTTTTTGGGGTCAGGGAAGGGAACCATGGCAATCTTGAATACGTATAGAATACAGTACTATTCTCAAATCCTAAATGTAGAGCCTTAACTATCTATAACAAGTCCACTTATTATTTTGGACCATCAATCCCACGATTCGAATTATCTTCAAAACATGTGGTCGATGCCAGTTAACTACATGAAATTTTCAAAGTTGACTATGACGTCGTTTCACACTCTATGATTTGTCCTCTATAGAAGAAAGACAAGGTTGTTTCGTTTGAATTGAGTGACCTGCTATTTAATGCTGCTGACCTGCCTAATTCCATACTCAATTATTAATTACTATATCATACTACTGAATTGAATTATTTGAACAATCATTGAAATGTCCACCAATGTTGGAAGGTGTAAGATTCGGTTCCTTGTATCTACTGTTTTATCATGAAATACAGTATTGTTGTGAAGAAAAAAAAAAAAAAAACAGGATTCAACATGTATATTTTGCAACATCATGCATCATAAGATGATACGAAGAAGTTTACAAATGTATCCTACAATTCAAGCGTACCAGCGGCTATCTTGGCAGCTTGATTTCTTATTCTAATATTGATTATAACTTAATTAATTCGACATATCATTCCTTCACTTGTAGAAGTTCTTGCTCTTTGAACTTCTTATATATGTCGCCTTTATAAAACTTTTTTGTCCTTATCACCAAAATAAAGGAAATAAGGCATCCCACCATCGTGGTGGCGGTGATTATCAAAAAGGCAAGCTTATAGCACTCAACGCCGGAGCACGACAAGTCTTCCCCTTCTTTCCTGCTCAGCCCTTTCGCACCCAATTGCTTCAATGCCTCTTTATCATACAAATACCCTGTTATCCTAACATTCAGAATGTAAGCCCCGAGGGGGCTGGCACCCCCTCCTAAAGTGTACAACGTGGAGTAGTATTTCAGCCCAAACAACTCCGAAATGATGGCGAAAATCAACGGCCATTGAGCTTCGAAGCAGAACCCCATGATCACTGATGAAAGGTATAACGAATTTGGGACGCCGAACGCGATCAGGAGATGGCCGGAGCAGGATACGAGAAGCACCAATGTGAGCATTAACGGGCGAGGGAATTTATACTTTGCTAAGAAAATTTCCGAAACAAAACCCGAAGCTACTCGGCCTAGGTAGTTCCATATGCTCACTAATGACACGAATGTGGTGATGCTTTTGGCTGGGTACCCTAACGCCCTTCCGATTTGCCCCAAATTGTCGATTGCAGTTAACGTCCCTCCCACTCCAAATGTTGTAGCTATGAACAATATGATCAAATCGATGCTGAATAGTGCTTGGAGTATGTTGTAATCCTCCCCTCTCTCCGGCGGTTTCAACACGTCTTTCCACCACGGGACCTGCGGTTTTTGTTGCGTCAGTGGCGGTGGTGAAATTGAACCTGGAACTGGAACTGAAACTGCAACCACCGATTGGGTTCTGTTTTCCGCTTCTACCAATTTATTGGTTTTCCATGTGTTTAACTCTTCTCTGACGACGATTGCGAGAGGAGAAAAGAGAAGAATGACGACAACGGTAGAGCTCGCTATGTATTCAGATCTGGTGAAAACGACGCCGTTTTGGGTTATAATGAGAACCATTAGAAAACCGGCTAAACCGAGGGAGATGTAGAGAAGGTCATAAAAGACTTTTACTTCATTTTCAATCTTCACGACTTTCATGAGCCTAACCGTTCTGAGAAACATGCAGGAAACGGCGGCCGGGAGCCAAGCGATGAGGAAAATCAGAGCCTTCGAATCGCTGCCGTAAAGGGCGCGATAGAGCTGACTCATAATGGCGCCGCTTAAGCCGGTGAAGCCCTTGAGCAAGCCGATGACAATCCCTCTACTCTGCGGGAAATTCTTAACGCACGTGACCAAGGCGCCGGTATTGGAAAACGTCTGAGAATTGGCGCCGATGCAGATGTAGAGACACATCTGCCACACGTGCGGTTTGGGTATGCGCTTGGTGACGGCGAGCCAGATCATGAAGTAGCCGGTGAAGTTCATGCCCATGCCGACGGCGAGCACCACCCACGGCGGCGTAACTTCGAGGATGATGCCGGAGAGAATTCCGATGTTGCCGCCGAGGTCTTTGAAGAAGCTGATTAGATTTAAGGTGGTTTGGGTGTAGCCGAGGGAAGACTTGATGTCGCCGGAGTAGACGGCGAAGATGTAGGTGGCGCCGGACATTGAAAGGATGAGGAGACAAGCGAAGACCATGAACCAACGGCTGGTTAGTGCTTGCAGGCCGAAGGAGACTACGGCCCTGCAGCGGCTGAGCTCCGCGGCAGCCATGGGGGTTTGGTTTTTTTGGTGTGGGAGTGGGAGTTTGTTAATTATACGAATAGGTCTTGATTCCTTTTGTGGGTGGGTGAGAGTGTTGAAGTAGAATTGGTGCTCAGCGATGGTGAGAAAAACAGAGTAATGTTATGCATGTGCAGTGACGGAAAAGGAAAGGAAATTGGTCGTAAATGAAATTTTAGATATGTGCGTATCTTATATAAGTAGAAGTAGTAGAGTATACGAGTATTTTAGTAATTATGGAGTAATTTTTTTTATTTTGTTTATTACACGATGCTTTGCTAATTGCTATTGTCCTCAATTTATTTTGTTTTAGTACGTATTTTGTTATACTTTCTACATTCAAAATTGTTGATTTATCTTTTTCACATTAAATGAACATTGTTCATGTAGGAAGAGATAGAGAAAAAAAAAAGTAGTAAAAAATAATGGATATTGCTAAAATAATAAAAAAAAAAGAATAATTTTCTATGAAACACAAAAAATGATAAATAGAATTTTAGAAGGGATGGGAAGAGTATATAATTTATTATTGTAACATATATTATGATACTTTAATTAAAAATTAATTAAATAAAATTTTCAAATATAAAAGGAAATTAAATGTTCCGTGTATTTTAAAAAAGGCTAAAGAGCCACTAGTATTGCTATCAATTTTTTTTATATATAACTATTCTCCCTCACATTTCATTATATTCTTTCTCTCCTTCAATCACATCACCTCTAATATATCTACTTATTATATTATTATTTTTTAACCTCCGTGCCCAGAGCTCAGCTCATGTAGAGCTTTCCCGGGACGGAGGGACCGAGAGAGTATTACATATACATAATTTTTTACATTCAATTAAGTGTACTCAATTTAATTTTTAATTCAACATTTAACTCAATTATTTAAAATTTTAATTTCAATTGTATACATACAATAAGTACATTGAAATACAACTCAAACATCATCTTTTCGAGTATGTAAATGGCGGTTAGGTATCACCCAACAAATAAATGTCTGGCTGTAAGTTATGCACTCGAGCAGTGCTGCAGTATATATAATACTCCAGCTAATGAGACATATTAGTATTAATTGAGGATCCAAATATTTTGGCCATCCCGTGGTCGATCCAAAAGTTGAGATATTTTTTTTTTATTATTTTTAAAAAGTTAAATGTGTCAATTTAATTTTTCAATTTTTTATAATTTATTCTATTTTGGTAAAAACAAAAATTAAATGTACTAACTTAGTCCTTTTTTTTTTATATAAATTTTTATGTGTTGATCTAAAAAAGGTAAATGTAATTAATTTATAATGAGTATAGTTATGAAAGAATGTCATCTAAAAGTTCGAAGGGTGATGCTAAACATACAGAATCTGTATGTACAGATAGGGGCATTTTCGTCCATTTTTTGTTTAAGTTGTGCTAGAATGACTAATATACCCTTCATTCAAATATATTGCTTAACTATTATCTTTTAATAAAATATTAAAGTCTGACATCCTTTTCTCTTTCTTCTTCTTTCTTCAAGGCAGGTAATAATTACACAGACAACTCTTTTCTCTCTCTCCCTTTCTTACCGTTTCATCCTCTCTTCTTCTTTCTTATTCTTTCTTCTAACAAAGCTTCATCTTCTACATTGAAAAAAAAAAAATCTTCTACCATAATGTTTAGTAGCAAAAGTGTTAAAAATGTTGAGAAATATTATCTCAACCTCTACCCACATAATTATAAAATAAAATATAAGAGTATTTCTTTTCTTTTTGCTGCTATTTTTTTTTAACAAAATTTAATAAAGCATACATATTATTATAAAACTATTAAACGTTTCATTTATTTTTATGTAATTTTTTTAATAACAAAAAAATGAAACTAAATATAAATAAAAAAAAATATATATACATTTTAACATAAAATAATTGTTATACACATTACAAAAAAAATGAAAATAGATTCGAATTTTTTTTTAAATATATATAAAAAAAATTGCTATATGCATTTTAATATAGAATAATTGTTATGTGCATTTTTTTAGGGTAATTATTTTTGCACAGATTTTAATAAAAAAGATTACTACATTAATTGTTGAAAAACTAATTATATACTACTAGTAAAAAATAATTAATTAGTTTTAAAAAAAAACGTAAACAAAAAAATTAAAATAAAGACAAAGTGGGATAGCTCAAGTGGTTAGAGCACCACTACGAGTCATGGGGAGGGAAAAAGGGATGGGTATTTAACTTGTAACAAAAAAAAAAAAAAAAAATAAACAAATTATACGTTTAATCTTTTAATAGTTTTGTACTAATATGTAATATGCTTTATTAAAATTTGTTAAAAAAAATTAACGGTAAAAAAAATAGTATATTTTATTTCCTAATTTTGTGGAGAGAGGGTGAGAATGTGAGATATGCATATGATAATATATTTTTTATATATTTAGTTTAATTTCCATAAATATGTATTGATTAATTAAATATAATATAATGATTTGAATAATGTCAAATCGTCATTTGGCTCACATTATGGGTTTAATATCATTTTTATAATACTATATTATATTTAATAAATACTTATGTCATTAGTAAATGAACTTCAAATGTGTATTAAGAATTATGTTCAATATGGTACACTTATCTCCGATTACTCGTTTCTCAGCATATATTGTTTAGGGTTTAGGGTTCAGGGTTTAGGGTAAAGTGTTTGATTACTCATTTCAACGTGCACACTCTATATTCATTAATAAATAAATTTCAAATGTGTATTATGAATTTATGTTCAATATGGTACAGTTATCTCCGATTACTCGTTTCTCAGCATATAGTGTTTAGGGTTTAGGGTTCAAGGTTCAGGGTTTAGGGTTTAGGGTAAAGTGTCTGATTACTCATTTCAACGTGCACACTCAAGATTCATTAATAAATAAATTTCAAATGTGTATTATGAATTTAAGTTCAATATGGTACACTTATCTCCGATTACTCGTTTCTCAGCATATAGTGTTCAGGTTTCACGGTTTAGGGTAAAGTGTACACTTATACATACTTAAGTCTCACTCACTAATTTAATTTTTTTAAAGCGTACACTTATACATACTAAGGTCTCACTCATTAATTTAATTTTTCAAAGTGTAAACTTCTAAATACTCAGGTCTCACTCACTAATTTAATTTTTTAAAGTTTCGATTAAAATTAAAATTAATTGTCAACCATGTTAATTTAATCAATTAATTGTCAATAGTGTACAAATTTAATTAATTAACAAAACATTAGTTAATTATCAAATTTAATTAATTAACCAGAGTTAGTTAATTACCAAATTTAAATAATTAACAAAATTAGTTAATTGGAGACTTGGAAAATAATGAATTAAATCGAAGGGTTCATTAAATTAATTTTCAATGGGTTGATTAAACTAATTTTCTGGATATTGAAATGAAGAATGTTTGAATGTTTGAAGGTGAATAGCAGAAAGGGGAGAGATACAGAATTTGGAGAGAGAGAGATGAGAGTTGTTAATTTTTCTGATACAGAATTTGGAGAGAGAGAGATGAGAGTTGTTAATTTTTCTGATTGTTTTCTTCCTTCCCATTACACATATTAAATAACCTAAATGCAAATGGGCTTAAAACACAAGATATTAAAAGCCCAATAAAAACTAATTAACTAAATGGGCTAAACCCAAATGTGGTCATATCCATGCCCATGACAATACTCCCCCGTTTTTTAGATCCTTGTCCCCAAGGATCAAGTTTCGGAAATCCGTTGCATAGGAACTTCAAGTCTTTCCAAATTTCTAGTTGCAACACTTTTGACTGCTCGGTTTTGAAAGCACCATTGTTTGAATGTTTCTTGAAATTAAAATTAGGTTTCACTTCCTTATTCAAGAACTCTGTAGAAGCAACATGCATCCTGAATTTGATCTTGCTTGTATACCCAGCCATGCTATCTTGTACGATCAGAGTGCCTTCACTGTCATCAATAACCTTGCATGCATCTTGTCCATATTTAGAATTGATTAGTCCCCTTGTTACTACACCAACTCGACAAACATTAAAAGAGACTCTTAAAATAGCATTGGCCCTCAGTTTTGATTTGTTTGGATACCCATCAATAACCAGCAGCACTGAATTGGAATCAACCAGATTCTTGACATTTGCAACAACCAGTCTAAGACACAAAAACTCATTAATAATTTCCACTGCATTGAGCATCCCTTTACCCACATAACCTGAGCTGAAATCTTGTTTATGATCTAGAGCACAATATCGATCATGATTAATGCATTGAGACGGGCAAGGAAATACTGCATTAAATGGCTCAAACTCAAATTTCAGCAAATATGGATCATCTTGTTGGCCATTCTTAATTCCTTTAAAACCTAAGTATTTAGGAATTATCAACCCCCCTATGCTAAGTTCATAGATACTAACCTGAACACACTCCTCACCACAAAATTCTTGTAAAACTTCCTCAAGTTCTACTAATTCCAGCAACACTTTGTCATCAATCTGAGCTTGTTTGCTCAAGAAAACAGCCATGTTTGGAAGGTATTCCATAACAGAGAGTTGGTTGACATCAACTGCAACAATAGAAGGTGTGTGTGCAACTTGATTCACTTTAGGATACATACCCTCAAATTTACCCCACTTTCTTGATTGAAGATCAAACTCTACTACACAAGTTAATGAGTCAGTGTAATTAGTCATCCCACCAATCATGGAAAATATATCATCCATGAAAAATCCTGCACACCAATATTCTTCCTCATATTCATCATTTGTTCCATTAAAATCCCTATGATCCTTAATCAAAATAGTGAAAACAACAACATCACAAATCCTTAAAGCCAATCCACTAAAAGAAGCCTCCATCATTACTGCCCCTACACCATTCTGCATCATCTTTGTTATCATTTCTTTAACCAAAATTGCATTAGGTTTCTTTAATTTTCTTAATTCTAGCTTGTCAACCCCACAAACATAACATGCCACACTACTCAATATACCAATTCTCAACCCTATTGCCTCATTCATATACCCACATTTAAAAAGCATGTTAAACCCCACATTTCGACAAGAGAAATTATAAGAACATAATGGTGAAATCACTGGGGGTGGCCAATATTCATCACCAAAGAATTCAGTTGAGAGAAGTAATTTTCTTACAGATTGATGAATCACCGAAAATGTACAGTAAACGACTTTACTCTCCTTTAACGTTGTCGACGCCGCATCAATTGACCCGTGCACATCCAATTTATCAACCACCGTGTGAATCGATCCATCATCGTGCACTTTTCGATCTCCATCTAATTCCAGATCCGCTATGGCATCATATCTGTTCTCCTCTACCTCACCTCGAATCGAGTCCGAAAACTGTTGAGATTTTGCAGAAAGATGAGCTTCTCCAAGGATTAATCCATCCTTTTGCGGTTCCTCAAAATTCTTCCCGTAATTGGGGTAAGAAATACAATGCCTTAATTTAACAAATTCTATATCAATTTCAGCCTCCTTCGACACTTTCATTGTAGTAGGTGCTAATTCTAGGCTTTGTTGCTTATCAACAGTGGAAAAATCGTGCATACCTGGTTTATCTTCCAAAATACAATTTCTCTTCTGAACAGTTGACAATTGCAACATCATCGAAGCTAAAATTTCTGTAATGTGGTCAAGTTTGCTATCTACCTTCTCTAATTTTTCTTGTAACTTAGAACCAAATTTGCGAATATGCAGTGGTAAATCGCACACCTCTGCCATTTCCAAGGATGGATGGCTCTGATACCAATTGTTAGGTTCCTGATATTTGTGGAATATTGTGAAACACTATTTTTGTAATTTTCTGGATATTGAAATGAAGAATGTTTGAATGTTTGAAGGTGAATAGCAGAAAGGGGAGAGATACAGAATTTGGAGAGAGAGAGATGAGAGTTGTTAATTTTTCTGATACAGAATTTGGAGAGAGAGAGATGAGAGTTGTTAATTTTTCTGATTGTTTTCTTCCTTCCCATTACACATATTAAATAACCTAAATGCAAATGGGCTTAAAACACAAGATATTAAAAGCCCAATAAAAACTAATTAACTAAATGGGCTAAACCCAAATGTGATCATATCCATGCCCATGACATGTACAAATTTAATTAATTAACAAAACATTAGTTAATTATCAAATTTAATTAATTAACCAGAGTTAGTTAATTACCAAATTTAAATAATTAACAAAATTAGTTAATTGGAGACTTGGAAAATAATGAATTAAATCGAAGGGTTCATTAAATTAATTTTCAATGGGTTGATTAAACTAATTTTCAACAATGTACACTTAGACTTAGAGTTAATTAATTTAATTTATGTATGATAATGAAATTACTTTATTTAAATTCATTTTTTTAGTGTTAAAATTAAATTAATTAATGCCTCGATTAAATTATCACTTTTATATTCACTTAGACTTAACAATATTTTCTTCGCCGTTGGAATCATCTTAAAAAAGTGATGGAATAATTCACGATTAGATAATGAAACGTTTTAGATTTGGTGTTTGTTGGAGAAAAAAAAAACGAAAATTTAAGTTATTGTTGCAGGACACATTAATGGTGAGATAAATTTTTAATGAAGGTTGCACACAAATACCATTTCAAATTAGATATAATGATGGTGTGCTATAATTATGCGTGTTGGGAGATTAATTGCGTGTTTTGATCAATGAAAAAATAGGAGAGATAAAATGCACGCCATTAATTATCATATTAATTAATATATTGTCATTATCTCTAATTAAGGGTACAATCGTAATTAAATAATTAATAAAACATTAATTAAATAAAAAAAAGAATCTGTATGTACAAATTCTGTACACACATCATTACCGAAGTTCGAATTCATAAATAGGTGGGGAATTAATTTTTGTATATTAATTTTCTAATAAGTTAGGGTTGTTAACACCCATCTTGTGGTTGTGTATATGTAGCAAATTAAGATTAACAACTATCAAACGTGTATTAAAATTGAAGAGAGGAATGAGATTGGAGAGAGTGATTTTGTTGTAATTGAGTTCAGATTGCATTCATTTTGCCTTATGTTACATTGAAAAAGTTGTAATTTTCCATTTACTATATTGTAAAAGCGTGAATACTTTTTTTTTTTTTTTTCCTTTCACACTTTGTATAAATAGTCATAATTGTTATCTTCTTCTCTTAACAATTCACAATAATGAAAATGTTGGTTTCTCAGAAACCGTTTCTTTACCCTTTCCATTATGCAATGAATGCAGTTTCTACTTGTTGAGTTACTACATGGTATCAGTAGTATAGGTTGTGATTCTATGATTTCCGCTATGGCGACTGATTTGAATCGGCAATGGTCGGCACTGGTACGAATGGTGCTAGTAGTTCGCGGAGTGTTGGTTCTTCGACAAATGTGAATGATCCTCTCTATATTTTCTGACAATCCAGGAATGATTTCGGTGAGTCATCCTTTTACTGGTGACAATTATATTTATTGGAAGAGATCGATGATGCTTGCATTGAGTTCTAAAATGAAGTTAGAGTTTATAACTGGTAAGTTTGCTCAAACTTCTGAGGAGGATACCTCATTTGATCAATGGAAACGTGTAGATGATCTTTAGTCATTACTTGGATTTTGAATTATGTATCGAAGGATATAGTCAACTCATTAATTTTTGCTGATACTTCAAAGGAGTTATGGGATGATTTAGCTCAACATTTTGGTGAGAGTAATTGACCTCTAGTACATCAATTGCGTGGGGAGATTCATAGTATTCAGCAAGGAAATGATATTATTGCAGTATATTATACTAGGCTTAAAGCTCTTTGGGATCAAATAGCTTGTTTGAAACCACTCATTGTCTGCAATTGTGCTATTAGACAGGAGGTTATTCAGAATGATCAGGAGAATAAGATTTTCGAGTTTCTAATGGGTCTCAATGACACTTTTGATCCTATTAGAAACCAGATTCTGGTTATGGAACCTATGCCTAATGTTCACAAAGTTTATTCCAGGTTGGTGAGGGTTGAGAGACATGGATCTATTGAAATTCAATATTCTGAACCTATTGACAATGCTACTATGATGATGAAGAGTGGAGGTGTTGTTAGGGGTTCTGCTTCGGGTAATCATTCTTTTGGTTCGAAATACGGAGGTCGTGGAAGAGGATTACATAGGCTAACTAAAAAGGAGAGTGCTAAGTTAACTTGTGATCATTGTTCTGGTACTGGTTATGAGTCTATTACTTGCTTTAAACTTCATGAAATCCCTGATTGGTATAAGAAATACAATGAGCGGCATGGAAGAAGTTTTGCTAATAATGTTGATAGAAGGGAAATCAATGCTTCCTCTTCCCGAGCTCAATTCCTAAAGGAGGATCAGTGGACATTTATGCTATTTTCCAGAAAGAATTAACTAAATTCTTTGGTTCTAAGGAGAATTCTCATTCTAGAGGTGGTACGGGAGCAAGCAATGAGGATTATGTTTACTTTGTGAACTCAACAGGTAATTATGATCCTTTAATAATTCACACTGAACTATCTATGGTGGTTGATATGAATAAGGGTGTTTGGATTATAGATACTAGTGCAAGCAGACACATGTGCAATGATATGTTTTTATTTCATTCCATCACTCCCGTTTCTTGTCCAATTTATGTTCTTCCTGATGGATCCAACAAACTTATTACTCAGGTTGGGCAAGTTATCATAAATGACACATTCACTCTACGTAATGTTCTTTTCATTCCTTCCTTCAAATATAATCTTCTTTTAGTTTCTCAGTTGACTATTGAGTTTGTTGTGAAGTGTATTTTTACACCCTCTAACCGTTTCTTTTCCTTTTCCATTCTGCGATGAATTCATTTTCTACTTGCTGAGTTTCTACATACATGCATTAATTATTGACAATTGTACATTA
The DNA here is from genome assembly GCA_963675135.1 of Galeopsis tetrahit. Taxonomy (NCBI): domain Eukaryota; kingdom Viridiplantae; phylum Streptophyta; class Magnoliopsida; order Lamiales; family Lamiaceae; genus Galeopsis; species Galeopsis tetrahit. Next base: position 65,755,842 of record OY776129.1, on the reverse strand, counting down.
ATTTGACTTTAAATGAGTGTCACATGTCATACCCGCACGATTCTCTATTCATTTAGGGCATTTAATGCACATTAAATGCATATCGAAACACACCAAAATTCTTATCTTATTTGGCTCTTCGTTCATGACTAGGGCGAGACGAGCATAACTTCATACAATCTTTGTATGGCGAGCTACTTGCCTTGTGAATGTCTTCTTACTGAATCTTTATTTTGTTTGTATGTCTTGTACTAGGTAACTAACCTGGTCGCCAACTGGTCAATCAGGGTGGGTCACTTAGTTGGCTGACTCTTTATGACGATGCGAGTAGGTGGATTTATGTTGACTATTAACTGTTTTTTATTTGACTTTGGATTCGCCTATTAATTGATTGCGCATAAGAGACCTACACGACCCTGCTCAATCAGATGCAAGACCTGCACACAGACGACAAGAAGATCCAAGACTTCAAATTGATATGGAAAAGCTTCGCCCCATCGAAAGTAAACGTCCACGCGCGTGGAGACTTCTTTGGGGTCGTCTGTCGACAAGATCCAACCTACGCAAAAGAAATATTCTTAAACAGAGTGACGATCTAAGGTGCATTTTTTGTGGTGTACATGAGGAAAGTGAGAAACACACTTTCTTTGAATGTACCTACCCCTACCGACTATGGATGGAATGTCTAGTTTGGCTAAAGATACCATCAACATTACACTGGGATACTCTGAACAGCCTACTCAATTTCGACAGCCTCATCAGGGAGAAAAAGGCAAGAGAAATGCAACATGTATATGACTTTGTGTAGTGTTGCTTATTTGAAAGTAGAGAAACGTCGTAACTTTCAGGAACAATACATTATCAATACAAAAAGTCAATGAGGAGCTCAAGGCGAGGTTCACAGTAAAATACCCACTTTGGAGCAATTTTTCATTTAAACACTGATCCGCAAACCCGATCAAATGCATTGTTGTATGATCTATTAATCTGGTTTTATCTATTCCACTTTTTGTAAACTGATTTTTTGTGGGTTTTTTTTTAAGTAGCAAAAGCTTTATTCAAGGGTATCAGGAATACCCCAATCAACGGTTACAGTGTAAAAGAAACCTAGCAAAGAGTATGAATAAAAGAGTATTATCTAATACATAGAATGGGTTCCCGTATCTAACCCTCTACGCTATTCCAGTAATTTAATAATGATTTCGCCTTAAGCCATCTAAACGTTTCTAACATAATGTTTTGGATAGTTTTTTCCTCGTTGAATTGTGCTTCTCTAAATACGATCTCATTTATGCTTTTCCACACATTCTAGATTGTACCATGCCAGATTATCGGCTAGATTTGCTCACGTTTCTTCTCGATTGCTTCTTTGTGTCTCTTGAAATGAAATAGTCTTGTGTCTCCTCCTTAACAAACCTTTCCGAACCGGTTATATATCCTGCGTCAAACTCCTAAGATAGTCAGGCATACGAAAAACAAATGGTATGTGTCTTCGTCTCCAGTGTCGCATAACTTGCAATTTAAGGAGAAGTGTTCATTGTACGCCCCTTTTTCCTAAGATTAACAATAGTTGGTATCTTGTCTTGCAACATTCTCCATGAAAAAGTCGTAGCTTTCAAAGGGACTCCTTTCGTCCAGACGCAGCTGAGTTCGTCCACTTTCAGTGCAGGCTAGGTGTTGTTATCCGACAACAGCTCATAGGTTGGTTTTACTGAATAATACCAGTTTGTTTCTTTATCCCACGTCCAATAGTCCTCCGTTGAGTGTTTGATGTACATGTCAAATTTCATGCATAACTCGCGAACAACATTGACCTCTCTCTTTCTCTAGTAACTCTCTTCTCTAATTCCAATTTAAATCTCTTACCTCATCGATCCATCTCACTTTATCTGATACCCGACATTGTTTTTAATTTTCTAATAAATACAACCTAGGGTACAGATCTTTTAAACAACTTCCCCAACCCAATGATCTCCCAAAATCTAGTGTTGTTACCATTACACACGACCATCGAGCAATTATCAGAAAACCATGAGTTCGACCCTATTTTTTAATTTCTCAACGCACTCCCTATATGAATTGTATTTAGAAACAATAATTTTCCACCAAAAGGTTACCATTTTCATTCAACACATCTCAATCCCATTACCCTAAAATGCAAGATTGAATAGATTTAAAATTTTAAAGTCCAGCCCTCCTTGGTATTTCTTGTACCCAAGTTTTAATGCATTATTTTTACCGGTAAAAAAAAATAAAGACTTATTAATATACCACTGGAATTGGAAAATAGCTCCCCCCGCTTAAGTGACGTTTTGAGTCAAAATAGGGGGCCGTTTTCCAAGGCTCAATATTGTGCAATTCACATGACCTGTGTGTGTAATTAGTGCACATCCCTATTCGATTTTGGAATTTTATTCCCATTCCGCCGTATAGTACTACTTTTTCACGCATATCCTCTCTATGTGATTCCAAATTTGCATATATATCTCTCTCATACTCGTAGTCGTAGATAACCTCATTCAGTGACGGACCCAGAAATTACAGATTGGGGGGCCCAATTTACATTAATACAAAGATAAAATATTTATATATACAAAAAAATTATTATAAATTTTTCAATACATCTCATTTCATTAATTTAAATTTAACGATTTTTGTTATATTTTGAAATAAAACAATTTTGATTGTTCTAGCTTTGAAAAAGTATACACAACTCCGATCGTTGTTGAGACTTTAGTCACTATTAGTCAAATGTAGAACTTAAAATATACTCCCCCGTTCATAGTGATTTTTATATTTTAATTGACTCACTTTTTAAAAAATGTAAATTTAGTGGAGTGTGAGATCAAATAAGTAAGAATCAGTTTGCGTGATTTAATAAAGTATAAAATAGATTTTGTGAGGTCTAAAAAAAAATTAGTGAGGTGTATTAATAAGAGAAAATGTGGATATAAAATTAATAATAATTTTAAAAATAAAATGATATAGTAAATGTATCTATTTTGTGAATTATTTTTATATTTGAAGTGTACAAAGTAATTTTAAAACATAAAACATAATATAAATAATTACTAAAAATATATATATAATATATATATAAAAAAAAAAAAAAAAATTGGTGGGGGCCCAGTGACCCCCCTGGGCACTTCCTCGGTCCGTCACTGACCTCATTACTAATCTATCCATTATTGTCTCAGCTGCCTGTTTCCACACATCTCTTCACGCCACATTTAGAGTTCAATCAATTATCTCTTTAATTCTCAATTTGTTTGAAATATAATGAAAAATAAATAAATTGTGTAATAACTTCAGGATGTTTCCATTAATCCGTATAGCTGGATAGACCCACCAGACTAAAAAGGTTTTAGCCATACATATTTTTTTTTCCACGGTAATTAGTAGGAAAAACAGTTAAAACGTATTAGTTCATAACTTTGTATGAAAAAAAATATTAGTCGCCTATAAGAATTAATACTTTCTTACTTTGTATTTTAGTTTCTTTTTAAATTTTTTAATTAATATTTAAAATTAGGGTTGGTCTGCTATGGACTCGAGTGTATGTTGTGCACCCTAGTCCATGTTGCACTTTTCAGTTACTGACTTACACTTTTTGGTAAATGGTGTTGCACTTTTCAATTATTAAACTGTATAAGTAATAATTGAAAAGTGCAATACCATTTACCAAAAAGTGTAAGTCCGTAAACTGAAAAGTGCACATGGACTAGGGTGCACAGCATGCACTCGAGTGCATACTAGACTTTACCTTAAAATTATATCAGTTACTCGTAGATAGGACTAAAAATCAAACCAATCTATTCGATATTCGATTCGAGATCATTCGATAAAAGCTCGTTTGAACTATGTTCGATATAGATATCAAACAAATTTGAACATATATTTATGTTCGGTACGGCCTAAAGCTCGACTCGAGCTCGAAAAGTAAAAATGAAAAAAGATAAATTTAGTGTAAAAATATCAAACTACTCAAGCTCGGCTCGTGTTCGGCTCAAGGACGGATCTTCTCATGGGCTAAAATATACTCCCTCCATTCACTAAAAGTGTGCTTAGGTCTATTTTTGGATCCACAAAAAATAACCAACACTATTTTTTACTCTATTACCTTATCTTTTTTATAGTTAAAATATGATTTTTAAAAAAAATATGTATATAAGAAAGTGAGCACATTCTTTTTGTGGACAAGAGAGTACATATTTAACTCTTACATAATTTAAAATTTCAATTAAATAACAAATCCTAAACTAATTCCCAATTTCAAACCTCTAATGTAAAAATTAAAATGGCATATCAAATTTGAACTAGTGACTTCCATATAGACCTAATTGATGTCTCTAACAATGCAATAGATACTGAATTGACTTAAATCAATAATAGATTCAAAGATGTGACGGTGAAACTTTAAGTTTAGTAATGCCTTGGATCTCAAGAACAACTTCAAGTTGTTTAATGAGAATTTTATTTATGATCTCGCCGACAAATTTTATCTTAATGATTTTTAAAATTAATCAAAACTCGAAGTAAACATCACATTATCGATGAATTCTATCGGATAAAAATTGTAGGGTTCCATTTATGTAAATAATTTTTTTACTTTTATTTTCTGTACATACTACTGTATATTCATTTTAGACTTCTAAGTTTCAGCTCATCCTAATTTTTTTTCTGGCTTTACCCTTTGTTCGGCTCGAATAAAGCTTGTTCAAGCTCGACTCGGTTAATTATCAAATAAACTTAAACAATAATTTTAAAGCTTGATAATATTTCAAACAAGCTTGAACTACATTATGTTCGACTCGGCTCATTTACAATCCTACCCGCAGAGCTCAACGAGTGGTGTATATAAACTTTTGTCTAAATTGTGAAACCTGTTCTAGATGAATTCGGCAGCCAGTGATGTGATTTTGAAAGCTTTCTTTGTAAATAATTTCCCCTCCTTTTTGTGTTTGTTACGATTATCAACAAATTTGTTGCAAAAATATCCAAAATAGCGCCTATGCAAGTGGACATACACCTCCAAATTCCAATATATCAATTTGACTTTGACTTGTCCTCTGGTAGGGGTGACCCAATTCTATTTCTGGACCCAATGGCCCACCCACTGTTTTCTAAAATGAAGATATATACCTTTTTTTTCCAAGACTTTTACTCCATTAGTCCCCCCACGGAAATTCTTCCGAAAAAGATATACTCCTTGTCTCCCTCTATCCCATATAAATTTGCACACTTTTATATGGATGTTTCACATCAATTTGCACACTTCATAAAAGAAAATATTGTCATAATCCCCACCCTCAAAATATACACATGTTTACTGTCATTATTTTTTCACACTCAAACTACCTTTTACTTTACTTTATTCATAAAAGTTTACAAAAATATCCTTCAAAAGTCAAAATATCACCCATTACATTTTTTCTTACACATTTATTAAAATGTGTGTCATCCCAGAGGTGCAAATTCCTCTGGGACGGAGGGAGTACTATAATTTAAGAAAAAATATAATGTTTAGTGTAAAAGATTGATAATTTTGTAAAATTTTATATATAAAGTAAATTAATTAAACCGAGTACATAATGAACCTAAAGTAATGAATAAAAGGTAAATGTGTATATAAATAAGAAATAAAAGTATTTTAACTTTCTTTAAATGAATTGAGTATATTCTATTTTGTGGCCTCGAATGGGGCTCATTTTAACGTCATGTAGTCAGATAGTGCACATGCATATATGATATACTCCGTATGATAATTGTTTTTAGTAGATGATTTAAATGTAAAAATCTGGGGATTTAAGGAGCTTGATTTCATGAGCATAAACCTTTCTTAAATAGAATTGGGGTTAGGCAGACAGTATCAAAATATCACAAACTACTAAATAATGGCATGTGAGTGAAGTGGATTCAAAGTGTATCATTAATAATTTCATCGGTTCTGGACTCCAAAGTCTCCAATCATTAACACCTTTTTTAGTACAATTATTGTTGTATGATTTTGCATTAGTGTTATGAAACTTTTCTCTACCTAAACTTGCCTAAATCTGCCATATTTTTTTGTCGTCTCAATGTGATGAGTTCGATTCAATTTTTGTTTGACTGGAACTCAAATTCATTATTTATGTTAATGCTTCTATACTCTCCAAAAAAACAATATAATGTTCTTGAAAATATTAGTGAGTGGACTCAAATCTCAATTGACCTGGCAAATAGCAACTCATGTAGCAAAGTTACCGTCATAGCAGAAATATTAGAATGACAAGTTACTCTTAGATGCAATTTAACTGGTTCAAAAAAAAATAAAAAATAGGAGTAATATATTTAATTTACTTTGTACATTTGGTTTGAGCACTACGAGCTGTAAATGCACAGTATACACTACGAATTAGAAATGAAAACTGAGAACTGTAAATACACATTACGAAACTGAAATGAATACAAATTTACACTTAATAATAATAATATAAATTTTTTTTACACCTAATCGTAATATGGCACAATATTTTACATACAAAAGTAATAAAACTTATACTAGAATACATAGCTTTCAAGATTTTCAGCAATGCAGACCTCAAACCAAACACAGTCCAAGTAGAGTTGGCTTAAGAAAAAAAAAGTATTTTAGATTTTAAATAATTAACAATGTATAAACATCCAAAAAAAATTAATCTATGCAAAGTTATTAATTAAATTTCTACTATTTAATCATTTTTGAGATATTGATACGAACGAAGATATATTATGAAAACAGAACCAAGAAGCCAATTATTTCCGATCTGATTCCCCCATTCCACTTTTCGTGCTCCATTGGTATTCCAACCTACTGGAATTTTAACACGCACGTGTCGCCCAATAAGATGTTGAACACTAAAATTAAACGAATTATTTCTATCAATCATACATAAAGTCAAACATTGAACATTATTACTTTGTAATATTATAGGCACTGTTTGTTTGTTCTTTCATTTGAACTTAGTAATAACCAACAAATTTTGTTATCATTTCCATGCAAAACCTTTCAAGAGGCCAGCCAACTCTCTTGCTAACACAACAAGGTAGATTGTTTATTTGTCACAAAATAGTCCAGTTTTTATTTCATTTATAACACATACTTAATTCCAGTAATTTTTTTTATTATTAAACGAATCATTTGATATGGTGTATATACATTTAATTCACTTAATTCTGATTGAATTTAGTGTGTACTAAAGCCATTTTTTTTTTCCAAATATAACAAGTATGAGTTTTTTTTTTTTTGGTGCTCTAACCACTTGAGCTATCACACTTTGTCAACAAGTATGAGTTTTGAGCATTGAAACAATTGCAAGTGACTAAATGACATACCAGTTGCTTTTTCTAAATTAATTCAAATAAAGAGAAAAGCGTCCAAATTTGACACCTGTTGCATTGCATCTCATGCGTTCGAAATTAGTTCAAAATAAAGAGAAAAGCGTCCAAATTTTTCCTAACATAAATAAACATTTAACAGTAATGGAATGTAATCAAACAGTAGCGCCAATTAGCTCGTAGCGCATGGCATGACCCTATTTTCCATATATTGATAAATAAAGAAAGATTCCACCTTGGAAGAAACCAAGTAGATGGGTTCCAAATTCTACTTTTTCTCATTATTCATTCATGACCATAATTTTCTATCATATAATAAAATATATTGACATGTCAATATTTTTTAAGTTATAGAATCTTTGCATACATGAGATGCAATGCAAACCTCCAAATGTATTTGATGCCTCAGTATGCAGATGTAATATTTGCATATTCATGAAGATTCTGCTTGAATGTTCTAGTAACAAAATTTATTAATCTCGTAGATGAATCGGACATGTTTAATGAGAGATGAAGATAAATCTAAAAGATGGCTCTTATGTTATGTTATAATATGGACAAAGTTAAGGTAATTTCATTTGGATATTAGGCATTTAATTAAAGAAAATGGCCTGTTTATTGGTGTTTTAATTTATCAAAAGAGCCGTTGATTTGTCCGAAGGCAACTATCTGCCATTTTTCAGTCTTGTGGTCAGCTCCCAGCCAAGGCCGGCGCTGAATTTAGCATTGTCCCTTCTCTAACATCACCTATATGGCTATATATATACATACTATGATCAAGATATTTGTTCTAAACTACAGCTATAGCAACAATTGGCATTAAGCTATATCTATCTAATGGAGGACCCCAAGAAGTTGGAAGAGGGGTTCGGAAAAGATCATAAGGTCGAAAATGCTGCAGATGATCATATTATCGACGAAAATGAGCCAAAGAGCATGATAGCAGAGGAGCAGCCTTTGGTGAAGCAAAAGACTAAGAGAGTTGCAACCTTGGATGCCTTTAGAGGACTCACTATAGTGGTAAGCTATATTTTAGTGTAAAGTAGTTAATTAGCTCTGCCATTGCTTATTGATTAGGTGTAACTTGTGTAGTTGATGATACTTGTGGACGATGGTGGAGGGGCGTATCCACGCATTGATCATTCGCCGTGGAATGGCTGCACCTTGGCTGATTTTGTTATGCCCTTTTTCCTCTTCATTGTGGGTGTCGCCATAGCTCTTGCCCTCAAGGTCTTTCATTCATTCTTTCTTCATTAACTAATGCTGCATAATTAAACAAGTGTGTTGATTGTGTAGTATTGTAATGTTGCAGAGAATTCCAAATGTAAAGCATGCAATTAGGAAGATAAGTTTGAGGACAATAAAGCTCCTCTTTTGGGGTATTGTGCTTCAAGGTATGCAGAGTATTAGTTAATCAATTTTGTATATATATGATCCTTAATTATAATTGTGATGCACAATGGTAGGTGGATACTCCCACGCGCCGTTTCCGTTAGATTACGGAGTTGACATGAAGCAGATAAGATGGTGTGGCATTCTCCAGGTCTGAATTTATTTTACTCGTTCACAAAATATATCTGTATTGAGTTACAAGTGACTTGATTAAGGATTGATGATATGAACAGAGAATAGCTCTGGTGTATTGCATTGTGGCTTTGATAGAAACTCTAACCAACAAGCTCAGACCAACCACTTTAAGCCCCCATCCTTTCTCCATTTTTTCTGCTTATAAATGGCAATGGTATGGTTTAACACACTTTTTCAATTTAATCATTCCTCCTCATTACCCCAAATTTACATCTTTTAATCCTGTCCTTATTGTTGGTTCCAGGATTGGGGGATTTGCTGCATTTGTAATCTACATGATTACGACATTCTCTCTGTACGTTCCGGATTGGAGCTTCGTGGCGTTTGACGACAATAACAAACCCCAAAGATATACTGTAATAGTCGATATACTAATAGTTTTCTAGAGTGGCTACATTTTTATAGCAATATATATGAACAAAAAATCCAATTACAGGTGAAATGTGGGATGAGAGGACATTTCGGACCGGGATGTAATGCAGTTGGTTATGTGGACAGACAAGCCTGGGGTGTTAATCATCTCTACACTCAACCAGTATGGGCACGGTTAAAGGTTCGTGTTTTCAAAATCAAAACAAAACAGTCTTAACTACTTCATTACTTAGATGCTGATGTTTGTGTTTGCAGGCTTGTACATTTAGTTCTCCAGGCACTGGTCCGTTTCGTGCAGACGCACCTAGTTGGTGCTACGGTCCATTTGAACCCGAAGGGCTACTGAGGTTTTTCACTAACTAAGTATAATGATTGTAAATGTGAATGAATCTTGATTTTGATCTTGGTTTGGATTTGTGTATAGTTCAATTGCAGCCATCATTTCTGGTACAATTGGAATACATTATGGCCATGTATTGATTCATTTCAAGGTAAGGAATCAATTAAAGTGTTGAGATTAAACATGGTTTAAATAATAATGATAAATGTGTGCATATGTGTAGGGTCATGCTGAAAGGCTGAAGCAGTGGGTGTCTATGGCGCTTGTTTTACTAATAGTAGCTGTAATTCTTCACTTCACAGACGGTGAGTTATGCTCGATTTTTTGTTAGATGAATGACACGTGAGACAAGAAAGATAAACAACATTGTATTGTGTGATTCAGCTATTCCCATCAACAAGCAGCTATATAGTATCAGCTATGTTTTTTTCACTGCTGGTGCAGCAGGCATTGTATTCTCTGCCTTCTACATATTGGTAAATCTCTCTGTGTGTGTGTATGTGTGTGTGTGTGTGTCTATCTCTCTGATGTGTAGCTTGCTGATGTGCAGATTGATGTGTGGGGAATGAGAACACCATTCTTGTTTCTGGAATGGATAGGAATGAATGCAATGCTGGTTTTTGTTATGGCAGCTCAGGGAATTTTTGCAGCATTTGTGAATGGGTGGTATTATGAACATCCTGATAACAATCTGGTGAGTCTAGATTTTCGTTTTCATTTTAAATAAATACTGAAAAAATTACTATTAGCTAAAAATGGTTAATTATGTTATTTGCAGGTGAGGTGGATTCAGAAACATGTGTTTAATGATGTGTGGAATTCTGAGAGAGTGGGGACTATAATGTATGTAATATTTGCTGAAATCACATTCTGGGCAGTTGTTTCTGGCATCTTGCACAAATTCAGGATATACTGGAAATTGTAAATCAAAGAGTATTGATTAAATCAAGCAAAACACACATTTCATTTTCTTCCATTATTACAATGTATAAATAGATCAATCAAATTTAGGATTTCCTGCAACTTTGTCTAATTTTACTTTTGAGGTTCAATTGCAATAATCTCAATATCCAAGTTTAAAATGTCGAGTTTGTCAAATTTTATAATTTTTTATTTTAAATCTAACATAGATTATTCTCAACCACACCACAATATTATTATTTCTCGTAAAAAAACGGGATCCATTATAATCACCAATATCAATAATTGATGGTTCATCATAATTCATAACTACAATCTTCATCAGAGTATACATTGAATTTGAATCGATCAGCGTATAACCATCATGGATATGTTAATTTGGGGAAGATTGTTGATGTTAGTCCAAATATTGCTACATTTGTGACCACATGAGAATTTGTTCTTTCTTCTAACATTTAACTTAATGTGTTCAAATGTTTCTTTTAAATGTCATTGAATGCAGGTTGAAGATTTAATTTTTTTAAATTCACGTAGCTACGACCGTTTAAGGTGTTGAGATGTTATTCTCCATGATAACGATTATCGAGATCATGTGAAAGTTAGTAGGAAGTGTGTCCCGACCCTTCTCACCGTGGGTTTGCGATTTAAATAAATAGTTGTGCAAATCGTCTATAAATAGAGGCCGCTACTTCATCAATACGCAAGAAATAATCGAGTATCAACTATATATAGAATATTCTACGTACTTAAATGATAGAGTCAATATATCTTTTTGTTAATACACTATTCCAAGTGTTGTAAATTTATCGAGTTAAGTTGAATAATGTCAAATTTGGATTCAACTTGTTTACTAAACTTGAAGCTCGAGTTCAATTTTTTTCATTTTATATCTTTCTTTTATCTCCTTTTTTCACTCACTAATCTAATTATAAATTCATTTTTTTCTTCTCTACTTCACTTTTTCTTTTCTCCTTTTCTACCTAATTCTAATTTAATATAGGAATTAAAGTTTTTTTATTTCTTAGTTTGAACTAATTTTGAATTTAATTTGATGAAATATACTACTATATACAAATTATAAAAAATAATTTCAGATAAATGAATCGGTCAATTTTTAAAAAAATTCAGTCTAGTTTAGTCGAATTACCTACTATATACCCATTATAAAAAATAATTAAAAAAAAAATAGTACGGAGTATTGCTTTAAAAAAATAATGCTCCTCCTATACAATTTTTTTTCTTCAATCCACATACTGTACTTGCACTACTAGTTTACTTTCAAATTCTGAATTTCCCGCTACTTATTCCCTCCCCAATCCCATACGTTTTTTTTTTTTTTTTTTTACCTTTTAGTAGCTTTTATCAATTGACGTGCCAATGATTTCTGAATTCCCGAAACCCTAAAACCCCAAATCCCATTATTTTTTGAAAAGTAAAACCCCAAATCTTACCCCCACCACATTGCGTGCATACCCGGGATGGATCCCCACTACAATCACTACATGCCTATATTAACTCACACTATGCTCCGCCGTTCTGATATGGACGGACTGCCGCATTTAGATCCCAATTATGTAGAAGAGGGGGAGGAAGAAGAAGAAGATGAAGAAGAAGAAGAAGAGGATGATGATGATGATGATGATGATGATGATGACGATGAGGAGGAAGAGGAAGAAGAAGAGGAGGAGGAAGAAGAGGAAGATAGCGATGGAGATAACGCCGGCCGTGTTAATGTGGGCAATTATTTCGAAACAGTGTCGCGCCAGGAATTGATCGATAATCGTGTGAGCGTTAACAATTCCCACATGACGGAAGTTGTCAATGTTGATGATCTAGTCACAGAGAATGCTAATGAGGTTGCGGTGGAGGTTGGATGCGAATGTAGCAGTGAAAGGGTGAATATTGACGACAGTAAACGGGGTAAGACGGCGTCGTTAAAAGGCCACAGTGAGGAAAATGAAAACTTCAACAGAGATGAAATTGATGGCTTGTTTTGCCCCATCTGCTTTGAAGCTTGGTCCTGCGGTGGTGATCACCATGTCTGGTATGCACTTTGTATTATGTATCCCATCTAGAACTGTAAAAAATGTTATTGCTAATATTTTAAAATTGATCTTGTTTGGTTAATCAAATTTACTTCGTTTATCATTTTTGGAACATGTAGTTGTTTGCCATGCGGACACATATTTGGGCTTTCTTGCATTAAGAAATGGTTGAATCGCTCAAGCAAGGTACTTAATAGTTTTTTGATCAATTCTATATTATGAATTTATGTGAATTGTTTTCGTTTTGTCTTTTCATGTACTGACCAATTGCTGCTTATTTCTTTACTTGAATTTTCTCTGTTTTAGTGCCCACAATGTAAAAAGAAATGTGAAATTAAGAGAATTCGACTACTTTATGCATCTCGAATTGTTGCCGCCGATTGGGAGCTTCAGAAGGTACTTTGCCAAAATTGTAAATTAAGTATTAAGTGTTTTGATTTTGGATTAATTGATTTGGATTATGTCTTTTATTTTTTGTTTTAATTCTGCAGACGGTAACAACACTTGAAGCAGAGTGCACTTCTCTTAAGAGAAAGGTGAGGAAAATGCAGAACACCAAAATTATGAAGTGTCTTCTGGATACCTCTACTAAACAAATTAAACTGAAACAAGATGACATCTATGCACGTGCCACCACACATTGTATTTTTTATGAGAGAATGACACAAATAAATAATTGACTTCGCTTTCCTGCTTTTGTTTCTTGCCACGAGTAGAGTTTTCCTATATTAATTCATTTTCTATATCAAAGAAGAACACTCCATTCAAGTTTTTGGCTTATAGTGAATGTGTGAATGGGAGTGTGTGAACAGTTAAAATGGAATCATATTTTGTGAAACTGTGGATCTTCATATTTTGTTGACAGTGTCTTCTAAATATTTCTGTGATACTAGTTGAACATATTCATTATATTCTATTTCTGATTGTTGCTTTACAATTACAAGTGAAGCTCCACTTCAGTTTCAACTGCTTTATATTATGTCCATATTATGATGACTGTTGACCAGGTGATGTTAAGATACTGCAGTTTGTTAACAAGAAAATAGATATATGCCCTTCACATCTTGGTTGAATAGAGAATTGAAAAGGATGCATTGAAACTTTTCTTTTTTCTGCTTCATTGACTCTGGCCTACTCCTTGCTTGTCCTCAAAATTTTGTAGAGCGCAGACTGGTCTAAGAAGGAAGTAAAATGGAAGAAGAGAGAAGCAGACTTGAGCAAGGAAGTTCGATATCTCAAAGAGGTATATGCATCATGTGTATATTCTGCTGCCTGGTTGGTTCCTAGGTAGCAATATTTTTTGAATTATTTCTACTTTGATGTATTTGGACCACTTCCTTCTGTTTTTTAGATAATACTCCCTCCGTCCCGCAGGAATTTGCACACTTTTCATATATGGATGTTCCATACCAATTTGCGCACTTCATAAAAGGAAATATCTTCATAACCCCCACCCTCAAAATATACACATATTTACCCATATGCAATTACTTTTTCACACTCAATCTACCTTTTACTTTACTTTATTCATAAAAGCTTATAAAACTACCACTCATTACACCTTTTCTTACACATTTATTAAAATGTGTGCCATCCCAAGGGTGCAAGTTCCCTTGGGACGGAGGGAGTAATGTTTACCAGTGTATTTGTAATCCAAAACTCATTATCATTTCCTGTCAAACATTTATCCTTGCAAATATAAATAGATAGGGGAATGCTATCTTCCCATGAGTTATGCATTTGGGATCTGGCTTTGTCTTGAAACGGGAACACCTACTTGAAAATGTTATTATGCTACCTGGTTGGCAAAGTGATGTGTTAAGTGGAACGTTGAGTTCTAACTTATAAGGTAAAGCTTGGAGATTAAAGATGATTACTCGAGATTCATCTCAAAATTGGTATTATACTAATTATTAATGACCATACACGTTGCATCTTTTATTGTTATTATTAAATTATTAATGAACCAAGTGGTTTTTGGAATATTAGCATTATTTTCGTCATGTCGTGGTTTATTTGTTGTTTCTATACACTATTAATTTTTGACATTTTATGAAACACTGAAACAAACATTATTTTCGTCATGTCGTGGTTTTATCTTCCCTCTCTTTTATCCTCCTTTGTTTTTGTGAGCATTATTGACATTGTATTACTCATTTGCCATCGCAAAATTCTGGTCTTGCAGAGAACTCGTGACTTGGAGAACGTTTTACAAGATATGGAAAGTAGGGCACCAGGACCAAGTTTGAATAATCTAGGAGATTCAACTGCAGGTAATGAATTCACATAAACCTTCTAATCGGTTGATTATTTTTTAAATTTTTTTGTGGGGGTGTGGGGACTTCCTGATCTTTTATGTATTATCTTTCTTTTCTTGACATGCAGGACTTAATGCTAAACATGATTTTCGCATCCAAGGTTGTACAAACAAATTTGTAATGCAGGTTTGAATTCTTCAAGAATTTTATTATTATTGCATCTCAAACTAATTATGGATGGTTTGTCTTGTATATTTTTTAGTTAATCTGTTCCATAAGCCTGTGCATTATAGTTCTTTACGGGTAATAAGTGAAGTACTGGAAATGATTTACTATCATTTGATATACCTAAATCACCATAATTTCCTAGTCTTGTTCAAAAGTTTATTGGCTCAATTTCTTTTCACACTTTTTTTTTAGGTCAGACGCAATGCTGTACAATTTATGTTGCAGAATAAGGTTAAATGAAGTAGCATACGCAACACTTTGTGGCTCTATCTAATTACTTTTAGAATTAATTAGAAATCATGGTTGAAAATGTTCCCTTTGCTTTTAATGAAAATGAAATTGTCTGGTTAAGTAGTTGCAAGTGACTATGTGAGCTAACATGTTAATTTCACATCTCAAAGAGAAACAATATGGCTATAAAACTGATTGAAAATGGCTCTTCACTATATCTTAGATTTTAAAACTGATTGAAAAATGGCTCTATATAATCAGAAACAATTTTTAAAAAATAAAAGAATCACGCATTTTGGTATTATACTGGCTCATCTGGAAAATTGAAACCAAACATTGGCTATGAAACTGAAAACATAAGAAAGAGTACAACTAGATCATCAACCTCCGTGAATTGTGTTAAACAATGTCACCTGAAGGCCACTATGCTGCCTTCCCCCATTACAGCTTGCTGGTTTACCAGTTTTTACTCCCTAAACATCAATTACCATTGACATTTTTTTCAGCACTAATGCTATCAACATCCAACTCTAGCAGAAACCAAGTGACAAATTTCAGAATACAAATTGACATTTCAAGGGCAAGTCAAATAATTATATTTCATGGGTTATATATCCTGAAGTGTTAATCTAAGGGGCAATTTTTGTTCATGATGCAATAACTTTGATATTTGGATGAATCTCAGCTGTTTGCACATTTTAGTGATTCAATATTGTAATCTCTATGCTTAGAGGGTTCCACCTGTTCTATGTTTGAATTGGACATGTAATAATTAGTAGGAGTCTGAGTGTCTGACTTCGCACACATCAAGTATGAAGTATCACGTCTATTGTCCTGGAATTTTTGTTCAATAATCATTCTTTAAAAGTGAATATGTACCTTTTGTTGTCCACTCTTCCATGGTTTTGCAAAAGTAAGATTTGAATTTATGTTTTCAGCAGAGTAATATTAAATTAACACTATTATGTTTGCCTGTTTGGAATGAAATGTTTGTACAGAAGGATTTTCAGATACCTGGTGCGCGCCTCTTCGACATTGATTCTTCTAGTAAAATTTTTGTGTTCGCTAGAAGGCTTTTGGGAGTCGGGGGAGCACATTTGCTGACCAAAGTAATGTTTTTTTGTTGTCTTCCAAAAATAAATCTATTGTGTAAATTGTTTTGGCAGTTGATTATAATTTAAACTTGTAGTTTGTCGTGCCAACATTTTGATTCCACTTATCACTATCCTGTGCTTGGTATGAATATCTGAATCACTTATTTTTTGGTTTTATAGGTGAGTTTCTCTAACCATGAAAGGGAGGACATTCATCTCCCTGAGAACACAAAAATCGTGAAGGATCTACGTGTTTCACCTCATGCCGGACTCGTGCTGTTAGCTTCCTTAGGAAAGAAACTATCAGTTCTTAGGTAGAATTTTAGCTCTCTTTCTGCACAAATAAAATGAATTATCGAAGAAATTTATCAGTTTCTGTCCCTGATTTTTTCTGTTGTTTTTACTAATGTGTGTGTTTCAGCACAGAGAGCAACAACACCGTTCTTACTTATGAACTACCGGTAATAATTCTAAATCTCTTGTGTTTTCTTGCCATTCAGATTAATAACTCTGATGCTATCTTTAGACCAAAAAAACTAATACTAAACATTCAACATATAGGAGTAGTTTTTTACAGTCAATAACTAGAAGGATTAAATGAATAGGATTGGGTAAACCTGGATAAACCCGAGATATGAATTTCCATGGACTCCGAAACGTCGTCCTAACTGCCAGTCCAGCATCCCACCCGTTCTCTTGTATCCCATATTTGCTTCTAATCACTCTGGCCCATAGCGCTCCCTTTTCGTCATGAAAACGCACCACCATTTTCCTAACAATGCTTTATTTCTAAGGAGAATCCCCCCTATTCCCAAACCCCCTACTTCTTTGGGTTGCGACACTGACTTCCATGCCACTAAATGATTGCTGCTGCTCTCTTTCACTCCTTCCCATAAAAAATCCCTTATCTTCTCGATTAAATTTGCAATACCAGCTGGGATCCTGAATAAAGACATGAAATATGCCGGTAGAGCATTGAGGACAGATTGAATCAAATGACACAAATCAAATGCAAAATAGGAATTAATTAAAAATTTCAGTTTCCCATTATGTTAGTTCCTATACCCTTCTAAATTTATGGAATCAGTTTTACTATCTTATTCTCCTGCTCCCCACTTTTCTTCTTCCCTTATTCCACCCAAACACCCCACTTCTCTTCTTCCCTTTTACACCAGATTCAGTTTTCTACCCCCTGCTTTATCCCCATATGAATACACAGTTTTATTGCCTTTGATTTGTGTCATTTATGTGCTTTTTAACTTCAATCTAATAGTCATTTACATGCTAATATTTTTTAATTTAAGTTTATGTAGTGTTTCTATTAATTTTAGACAAAATGTACAAAAGGCATGCACCTTAGGCGTTAGGGCTTAGGCACACCCTTGCGCCTTGGTGCCTTAATTAATCCCTATTTTTTCAGGTAGTGGGAAGCTAAAAAGTCTAAACTAATTTCAAATTTCAATATATGCGTTGCATCTTACCCCTTCTGTCAAAACTAAAAACACTTTTTTTCTTCATTAAAAAAAAAAGTTTAAATATATGTGCCCGCCCTGTGCGCCTTGCGCCTGAGGCGAGCCTTTAACAACTATGTTTACCCCTGCAAGCTTTACTTCGTATGATCTTTAATACTCACTCCGTCCCCCATTAAGCTACCCATTTATTGTTTGCATAGGTTTTAAGGAATACATTATTTAATGTGCAGTGGAGTATTGAGTTAGAGAGAGATAGGAAAGAGAAAAGGTAGAGGGAGAGTGGAATGTTGACAAAAATGGAAATTGGTAACTTAACAAGAGACGCCCAAAATGATAAAATGAGTAACTTAACGAGGGACGGAGGGAGTATTATACAAAGGAAACACAAATTTACTGTCATGGGGGTTCAAATCTATGATTTAAGCATATAAGATCAAGATCAGTTTGTTACGGGATGTATAGTGTAGACTATAATATTTTGAAACTTCAGCCTGCTTTATAGGAGTTTAGGCTAGCATCAGAAAAGATAAAAATGAATCTGAAGAATCCTTCACTAAAATACGCACTGCTATGATCAGGAGCTTCTCCTGTTTTTTTTTTCATTGGTTGGGAATTGTATGTATGAGTTTCCGTGAAATGGATAGATCCACAGATATTAATATTCCATCATGGGCTCTATTATACTTCATTTTCTTCAATTATGCAAGTTGAGGCCTTGATTGATCCTTCGATTTTCAGGCTGCTGCCTGGTCATGTTCGTGGGATATGTGCAGTCCAAATTATGTATATGCAGGCTTGCAGGTTCTGACATTTCTTCATCTGTCTTAATTGTTGTGCTATAAATTTGCAGTATCTGATTTAAGTATTAAAATAACGCAGAATGGCACAGTTTTACAGTTCGACATGCGTCAAACTGTGAGGCCTGTGGAATCCTTGACTGGGTTGACAAGCAACCCAATTCACACATTACATTCTTTGTCACCTGATTCATCTCACAGTACTGGAAATAGAAGTGTTCTGACTGCATCTTCAGCTGGCTTATGTCAATGGAACTTTGGCGCAAGTGAAGAAAGGTATGTTCAGTAGCTTTTGTTTATACTTGTATAACTATTCCTTTTATTCTGTATATCTAAATCCCTTCCAAATAAGGACACAGTTAAGTTAGATAGAATCAGAAACTTCTTTAGAGAATACTCCTCGAAAAATGTTGGAGATCTATGATGCAGATTACTGTCTTTGATTACTTGATGTTTAATTTATATTGTGACCTATTTGGTTCAGAAGCTTGTTAGACTTATTTATAGTATAATGCATAAAAGATGTTTGCTTTACCTGTGTGATCTTACTTTTTCACTGTGAAATTCTGGAGATTGGAACAGGTGCTCCATCACTCTGTAGTGGAGAAGATATTTCTTCCATTTATTGTATTGCTAGAGCTTTTCATTTAAGACACAGTGATTCCTTGCATACATGCTTTTATAATCTCTAGTTCTTTAACTGTAGCAGATTTAAACAGCACCATCTAGGTGAACCTTCAGATTCTTTCTGTAACTTTTTTATGGTTTTTGAAAAAATATGAACCCTTAAATTTATGTATTCTTCCTTCCTTGCTACCATTTGGTTGTGATTACGCTTTAGAGTCCTTGACAATCATGTTTAATCAGGCAATTCTCCTTATTTTAAATATCCATATTACTCTAATAGTTACTTGTTTGATTGAATTCATTAACATCAACTCTTTCATTGTTATGCTAGGCCAAATTTAATTCCTGAATCAGACAAGGAAGGAGTTTGTATATCTCTTGCTTATTGCAAATCCAGTGATTATATTGTAGCTTCATATCGTCCTAAAATCGAGGTATCTGGTGACATTGGATTTTCACAACCAATGCTTACTGCACCTGGGCAAGCAGCACAGGGAAGTCATGTTCTTTACAGAAAAATGGGTATTGGGTACCAAAAATTAGGGGCAACTTGTGCCAACGTGAGTGATATCAGACTGCCCAAATCAGCAATTATTGATGGGATATATCGAAACCCCATTTTTGCTTCTGGCGATGAATTGAGATGTGAACTTGTCTTTCAAGAGTTGCCATCTCAAAGGGTTGTTGAGCATCTTAAACCACATCATTATCCTATTCGTGATATCAAGTACAACCGTCTATCAAGTTCAGGAATACTTGGTTGTTTGAGTGAGGATTCCTTCCAGCTATTCACAGCCAATCCCTTGTGATGGTAAACTCTCATTTGAACTGTTAAATTTTTCTGTACTTCTTTTGGATTGTTATTTCCATTTGCGATCAGATTTTTTTTATTTTTGTTTTAAGCTAAATTTCTTTTCTTACAGGGATGATTTATTGCTCAGATGATTTTGTGTTTTGTATAACATTGATTTTGGGCTGACCTCGTTGCAACCAAGTATGTCCGTATGTCCGTCAGCGGTTCATGGAATTCAATTTTTGCAGGTGACTTGTAAATAATGCACTCTTTAAGATCAAAGTTTCTTTCCTGCTCTCAAATAGTACAGCAATAATGTATTTGTCATATTTATTATATTCAATTTGCAAGCAAGTGAAAGAGGCTATAACATGCATTCTGCGAACAAAGATGTATCTTCTTGTTCCTTTTCTTCTTTCTTTTTTTAATAATTTTTTTGAATGGGGGTTCATTAAAAAAATAATTTAAATTATAAAAAGTTTCCATTTAGATTTGAAATTTTTAGGAAAAAAATTAAAATGGAGAAATCAGCTTATTTTCCTGATATGAATCTTTCTCTCATCCTATATTTGCAATGAATCAATTTCATGATTTTGATATGAATCTCATATTCATTGTACTATACTCTTGTACTTCTACTTTTAGTAATTTAACTCCATCCACCAAATGTAGTCAGTGGAGGGTGGACAAAGTTTTAAGAAAAAATAGTAGATAAAGTAAGGGTATTATATGGTTTTGTGGGGTCCATTGTGAATAAAGTGATTGTTTGTGAATAAAGTTGATGACAATTTGAGTAATTAAGTGAAAGTTGAGGGGTGATGGTTTCCATAAAATATATGGGACTACATTTGGTAGACAAAAAATATAAGACAAATGAGACTACATTTCATGGACGGAGGAAGTAGTATTTTTCTTTTTGCATCTTTTTCTTTCTTTATATTTTTGTGTTCAATGTAGCAGTACTTTACTCCATATACTCGCAAGTCCCTTTCTGTTCTTATTAATTAATTTATAATATAGTACTTAAATATTTTAGATTTATACTTTAGTGCTGCAGGGTGCACTTTGTCAACAACATATTATGGGCAAAAAATCATCCACGCCTTAAATGTAGTGTAATGACTAATTTTAAAATATTCAACTTTATATTAATTCTTTAGTTTATGTCCTTTTAAATTGTAATATCATTTCACATAAAGTTTAGGTCAAATTTAAATAATAATTCTGACTTTTATAAAAGCAGCACTCGGGAGTTAGACTGTCATAGTTATTTAGGCATTAAAAAAATCTTTTTAGGGAAACCAAATTAAGTCTTCTGTGGGCAAAATGTTCCCATTCCAAAAATCCCAAAATAGATTAAAGACCTAAGATGGTGGCGAATGCAAACACTTCTCCATACTAAAATTCACTTTTGAAAAATAAAATAAAAATGAATACATTGTTGTTAGTTGATTAATAAATCATTTTAGAATTTAATGTGAGGAATAGCATTTAATTTTTAATTCAAAATCCATTACTATCGGTTACAATTTTTTGTTTTATAAAATACCTAAAAAGCCCTCCTTTTTCATCGGTATATTCCCAGTCGAAGCCGTACAATCTCTTTTCCTTTCATTCACCAATTCAATTCAAAAAATTCTCATTCATAACTTTACGTTAAATCAATATTGATGTTGTACTACTCCTATTTTATTATGATTAGTTAGTGGAGTAATTAGTGTGAGGAAGAAAAATAGGAGAGAAAATGAATGATTGATAAAAAAAAAAAGGTAATGTGATTATATAAAATTGATATGTATATGTATTTATGTGTATGAATATTTGAACTTGTATTTGGACGTATAGGGATTGAGAGAGATGGGATGAGGATGTAGTGGCGGACCCAGGATAGGTTAGGGAGGCCACCCACACACACACATCTATAGTATAAAAGAAATGATGACGTTGAGTTAATGTGATATAAAATTAAAGAAGTTAACAAATTAAACTATAATTATATTTTCTTCACCAACCTTTTTTTAAGGGTCTAAGTTTTTATAAATTTATACGAAGTATAATACAACTATATGAGTTAATTGCAAAAATGTTTAAAAAATATTAAAATAATACAAAAGTTGTCTCATTTTTATTAATAATAGTTTTAAATATGTAAACTATAATTATTTTAAGATCACTTTTTTCAATTAAAATACATGCAAAACAATCAATTTTATATATAAGTATCAAAAGTGCATTACAAAATTTCTTTTAAAACAACTTTACAATCAACCCACAATTAAAATGATTTGGGGCTGGGGTGGGGGCCAAGGCCCCTGGGCTTGGCTTTGGGTCCGCCCTGTGGGATGATTCATCTAAATTCGAATGGGCCAATCATAAACCAAACACACCCTAAATATAAATTGGTTCGAAGCCAAGAAACCCTCATTGGCTCCACGGCGGCACTACTCTCTTTGACGATTGAATTTTTACATGGAATTTCATGAATATGAGATCGCAAATTCGATCTACTTGCTCAAATAACAAAATCGACGATGTTGAATTGTGGTTCCTCTCGGGCGGAAGGGGAATTTAATGGTTAGTTATGTTAATTTTTTTGGGTTTAGTGTATTATTGTTCGTTTTTCTCAATTTCTTGTATATTATTCATGTTAATTTGATGAAGTTAGGGTGTTAATGTGTTATTGGTTTTGTAGTGAGGTGAATTTAAGGGGGTGTTTACTTTGGACTTTGGGTGGTTTTAAAAACCCTGATTTTTGAAATCTTGGTTTTTGAAATCCCGATAAATAGTAATATGAGTGTTTCTTTTGGGCTTTGGAATAGTGAAGGATTTAACTTTATATCAAATCAATTTTAAGATTGAATGAGTTTGTATTATTATATTATTGTTTGATGAGATTGTAATGATTTGTTAAGTGTGTAATGATTAAATGTATTATACTATTGTATTATTATAGTATTATAGTATTATTATATTATTGTTGAGAAAAAATATAATGATTGAAGTAATATTATATAGATATAACTTTATGTCAAATCAATATGTTTGATATGGGTGGTTTTGAGTGGATTTTGAAAACCGATTTTAAAATCCCGGAGTAAAACGGGTTTTAGATCTTGAAATCCAAAACCTGGTTTTTAAAATCAAAAGTAAACATTTAAAGTTTTTATCTCCTTGGTTTTTAGGGTGAATAATTTGGGTGTATAATTGTTAATTAGTGATGGGAATTTATGTGTGAGTATTGTATCTTCAAAATTTAATGTTTCCTTCCATACCTTTTGTCATTTTCCTCAAATTTGATTTGTATATTTCACTTAGCAAATAAATCAACAAATTGTTGATTATTTTATGGATAGTTAGAAATTGCATGTTGGGTGTACTCTTAAGAGACATCATGCGGAGAAGGGCAAGTTGGTACATTGATAAAAAAAAAGTATTTAGAGGCATTGTTGAAGTAGGATGTACGATTTTTTTGTATCTATAAAATGATTCATATAATTGAAAAAACATTGATTAAAATTGATTACCTTAAGCAAATCTCATGACATGATTTGCTTGATTCGTACAATTGAAAGAACAGTTGATTACATGAAGCATATTTTGTGATCTTAATATGTTGGTTATGCTCGGTATCATCTTGTGGTCATATTTCCATTGTGAATTTCTAAAATCATAATAAATTGGGTTTTCCAAAAGTACGAAGCTAATTTTACTGACATGATCAATGAAACT
Organism: Galeopsis tetrahit; assembly: GCA_963675135.1. Taxonomy (NCBI): domain Eukaryota; kingdom Viridiplantae; phylum Streptophyta; class Magnoliopsida; order Lamiales; family Lamiaceae; genus Galeopsis; species Galeopsis tetrahit. Next base: position 65,732,013 of record OY776129.1, on the reverse strand, counting down.
ATTTAGAACTTTAATTATCTTTTTTGTATAACGATACTTTCTAAACAACGAAACCTTGAAGAACTATCAATGAAATGTTTCACCGTATGAGAGAATTGGGAACAATTCAAATTTTGTTTCATGCCCCCCAATAGTAACACATTGCTTTGATTATTCTCTTTGAATTTATTCTAATATTAAATCAATTCAAATGACGTCGAACTCAACTCTAATCCTAAAGTGTTCAATTTCTTAAGAAAGCTGAGAATGTTCTGAAATTCAAGGAGACTAACAAGGTAGAAAATAGAAGAACTCTGTGAGTTAATATGATATGCTTCTGATTCGGGTGGAATTTACACGTTTTCGAGGCACATGTGAAGCGTATTTTGATGTGAATTTCATTGATTTATGCATTGATTATGATTGTTTGAGCCAAAATGAGAGAAAGGTTGTGTTTTGTCGATTTTATAGGAAATATGATGGAATTTGGAGCAAAACACCAACCATACTTTACTGGATCAGGAAGAGGAGTGCACCGTTGGATTCGTCTCGAAAAATGGAGTGGAATGAAAAAAAGAATCGAGTCAATCGGAGGTCGGAAGCTCGAGATACGAAGAGACGAAAAAACATGCCCGGGTAGAATCAACCCGGGCGGGTCAAAAACGACCCGGGCGGGTCAAAACGACCCGGGCAAGGCTGAATTTGGTGGACATTCGTATTTAGCCCGGGTGAAACCCACCCGGCCGGGTGGTTTCGACCCGGGCAAGGCCCAACAATGTGTAGCTTCGTATTTTGGCCGGGTGGCATGCCCGGGTGGGAGCCACCCGGCCGGGTGACCTCATTCTCGGGGGTTTTTGGCCATTTTCTCCATTTTTGAGGAACCAACTTGCAATTTTGGCATCCAAACCCTTCCCCAACACTATATAAGACCTCATTCTTGAAACCCAAGACACTCTCCCCCAAATCCACACATAGTTACACATACTTGGAGGTGTTTTGGCCATTTCTCTCTCAATTCTTCATCAAATCAAGGAAGAAAGGATGCAATAGCTCCCAAATTCCATTCCCTACCACATTCTAGACTAAGCTTTCTATTTCTTTTCCTTTTTACTTAGTTATTTCATTTGGATTTTGTAATTTCATTATGCTAGTTAGTAGCTAAACACTTTGTGGTTCTAAGGCATTGTAAGACTTGGATTGATGTTTATGAGTAATTTCTTGCTTTAATTGGTGTTTATCTCGTATTTGCATATTTAATTATCCATTGTAAAACATGTTGTTAATGGCCATAATGATTTGCTTGATTTATTGTTAATTGGGGTAGTATCGGAAGATTTATTCCATTTAATCGTATGCGAATATGCAACCCGGTATTATTATGATCTCGGGAGAGGATTAATTATCGGAGAGGGAATCGAATGATCTTAGGAGCTATTTTAGATGGTGTAATGTTTGTGATGTAGACATACGAGCTTATATTACATTGCGTCTTTGGATTAATTTGTATCGGGAGATCGATTAATTCTTCTTGTGTGATCACCTTATATGGGATAACCTTAATGGCCATTTAAACTAGATAACTCTTATAAACGGACGTCTAAGTACTACAATTGCCTTGGAACCCACCTTTTCTCTTTGAGTTACATCCATTTTACTTTTATTTTGCGAGTTGTATGCCATTTGATCGATTTTATCTTTACTCTTTGTTGCTTATTCGTGACACTTGGTAGGTAATTTTAGAGTAAATCATCATATTCAAATTTCGATCACGTCTATTTAGAATTCGACTAGCAAACTACCCTTTTATGCTTTAACCTTCCTGTGGGATCGACCTCGTGCTTATCACGCTACAATAGACGCCGTATACTTGCGGTTGTTTATTTAGTGTTGCATAACGCGTGAATCAAGTTTATGGCGCCGCTGCCGGGGAGGTTTCTATAAGCTCTAGAGTGTAGGCTAGGAGAGTTTTAGTTTAGACACTTTATTTGCTTTCTTTATTCGCAAAAATCCAAAAATATTTATTTGTTTTACCTTGATTTCACTTGTGATTCTTACTTTCTTTTGAACTTTTGTCTAGACATGGCATATGATCACCCGAGCTAGGAGAGATCATAAAGAGTTGCTACCTCTAAACCCGGAAATCGAAGCTCGTTGTCGAAGACAAAACGCCGAAAGAAGAAGGATTGAATTGGAAGCCATGAATAGAAGAGAGAATCCAATAGTGGAAGAAGAAAGGAACCAAGAGGATGTTGGAGGCATAGTAGAGCCAAATGGGAATGGTGGTAATCGACCACAAGGAGGCATAAAAGATAACCTCAACCGGAGGAATGAAGGGAATGTCAATGTGGAAGGAGATGGAGAGCAACGGGAGGAAAACGGGAATCAAAGAGTCTTGAGAGACCACTTCCGTCCCATCCCTAGGCCTTATGGAGGAGCGGGTAGGGAACCCATTGACGCTCATAACTTTGAGCTCAAACCGGCACTAATCATGATGGTGCAAAACAACCAATTCGGAGGGTTGTCGAAGGAGGATCCCAACCTTCATTTATCTCAATTCTTAGAGATAAGTGGGACGGTGAAGATAAACCGAGTTCCTCAAGATTATATTCGTCTCCAATTGTTCCCATTCTCACTCCGTGATCGTGCAAAGCAATGGTACATGTCCCTTGATCTAAGAACCATTGAGAATTGGGCCGACCTTGTTGATGCCTTCCTTATGAAGTACTTTCCTCCAAGCAAGACCATCAAGATAAGAGGATAAATTTCTTCCTTTATGCAAGATGATGATGAGTCGTTAGCCGAGGCTTGGGAGCGTTTTAAAGACTTGATAAGGAGTTGCCCTCAACATGGTTTCTCAAGAGACCAATTGATTTGCTATTTCTACAATGGGATGGACCATAGAACAAGAGGGATGGTGGATGCCTCGGCCGGTGGAGGTTCTTTATTGGGAAAGACGACGGATGAAGGTTATGTGCTTCTAGAGGAGATGGCAAAGAACGGACATCAATGGCCATCCGAGAGAAGGCAAGCCCGGAAAGTTGCTTCCACTAAGGAGTCGGATGATTTTGCTACTTTATCCAACAAGATGGACAAGTTGACTTCGATGATGGCGGCCAAGTCATTAATGGGACCTAGTGATGAACAATATGAAGAGGCCCATTATATGAACAATCAAAGGGACCGTCAATTTCGAGAAAGAGGTTGGAACGAGAGGCAAAATCCCCCTAACCCAAATCACTACCATCCCGGATTGAGGCAACATGAGAATTTCTCTTATGCCAACACAAGAAATGCCATTATCCCACCTCCAAATTTTAATGTGAGAGATGGAGCTATTGTGGAGTCTTCATCAAAACCATCAATGGAGGATATGTTTGGTACTTTTATGGGGGAAACCACGAAATTTATGAGAGAGACTAGAGAGAATGCAAATATAACTCGGCAAAGATTTGAGGAACAAGGAGAAATGATCAAGAATATGACAAACAATATGAAAGCCATGGAAAAGCAAATGAGCCAACTCTCTAATGTCGTCGGTAGTCAACACACTCCGGGGCAATTTCCTTCAAACACGGAGCTCAACCCCAAGGAGCATTGCAAAGCTATAAAGCTAAGAAGTGGAACGAGTTACGATGGGCCAAAGATGCCACAAGAGGAGGAAATGGTAATGGCACCCGAGGATGTCGACAAAGAAGATGGACAAGATAAAGAAAGGCAAGAGGAGATAGTGAGGGAAGAAGAAAACGTAGAGGATAAAAAGAGTGAGGAGGCAATCCCTCCTCAAGACAAAGGCAAGAATGTGGTACCTCTCCCATACCCTCAAAGGTTGAAGAAGAAGGGCTTGGACAACAAATTTGCCAAGTTTGTGGAGATGTTCAAGAAGATCCACATCAACATCCCCTTTGCCGAAGCTCTAGAACAAATGCCCCACTACTCCAAGTTTTTGAAAGAAATTATGTCCAACAAGAGGAAGATGGTGGAATATGAGACGGTGCATTTGACCGAAGAATGTAGCTCAATCATTCAAGCAAAGCTACCTCAAAAGCTTAGAGATCCCGGATCTTTCACCTTGCCATGTGTTATTGGAGATGGAGGTACATTTAAAGCTTTGTGTGATTTGGGAGCTAGCATTAATCTTATGCCTTTGTCCATATTTAAGTCACTTGGTTTGGGGAAGCTTACACCAACCACCATGAGCCTTCAATTGGCGGATCGATCCATGACATACCCCTTGGGTATAGTAGAGGACGTGTTGGTAAAAATTGATAAGTTCATCTTCCCGGTGGACTTTGTGGTATTAGATATGGAGGAGGATAAGTATATTCCACTCATCTTGGGAAGGCCATTTTTGGCAACCGGTGGAGCCATTATTAACGTGAGGAAAGGGGAGTTGGAACTTCAAGTGAACAACGAGAAAGTGTTGTTCAACATCTACAAGGCCATCAAGTTTAGAGATGATGAGGATGAGGTCTTTGAGTGCAACATGATCAACAATGTGCAAGCTTGTGTGGATATGCACATGGAGAAAAGCAACTCAAAGGACCCACTTGATTTTTGCATAAGAGAATCTCTTAACTCACTCTCTTCTATTCCCCTTGATTTTAATTTTGATGAGCTTAATGATATAGAATTGTTTGAATATATGTCTTCTCTTGATGTTTTGAAGGAACTTCCAATCAAAAAGGAGGAGAAATTCATGGAGATACGACAAGAAGCCAAGTTTGGGGGGGGGGGGGGTTTACTTGAAGAGTGTCAAAGATTTCCTCACAAAAATCTTGACACTTGGCCCTCATGTTATGCATTGGAAGCACCAAAGGAGGAAGCTAAGGAGAAACCAAAAGCTCAAGAAAAGGGGAAGAAGCTCGACTTGAAACCACTTCCGGAGCACTTGAGATATGCTTATCTTGAACAAGGTGAACTCTTTCCGGTTATTGTTTCTTCACACTTGCATGAGCTTGAGTTAGAAAAATTGCTTAGGGTGCTTAGAACTTATAAATCGGCTATTGGTTGGGATATTTCGGATTTGAAGGGTATACCGGCTCATATTTGCATGCATAAAATTAGACTAGATGAGTCTATTAAGCCTAAAGCCCAAGGTCAAAGAAGATTGAACCCCATTATGCAAGATGTAGTAAGAAAAGAAGTGTTGAAGTGGTTAGATAATGATATAATTTTTCCTATAAGTGATAGTGAGTGGGTGAGCCCAACACAAGTGGTACCTAAGAAGGGGGGTATGACCATTGTTACAACCGATACTTTAGAGGTAATTGCTTCTAGGACCACCGTGGGATGGAGAGTATGCATTGATTATCGTATGTTGAATAATGCCACTAGGAAAGATCATTTTCCTTTGCCCTTTATTGATCAAATGTTGGATAGGATGGCGGGATACGAGTATTATTGCTTTCTTGATGGTTACTCGGGATATAATCAAATTTTGATTGATCCTAAAGACCAAGAGAAATCAACTTTTACTTGTCCTTATGGTACTTTTGCTTTTAGGAGAATGCCATTTGGATTGTGTAATGCCCCCGCCACCTTCCAACGATGCATGATGGCTATTTTTCATGGTATGATTGAAAACATAATGGAGGTATTCATGGATGATTTTTCCGTGTTTGGTTATTGCTTTGATACATGTCTACGTAACCTCTCTTGTGTTTTACAAAGATGTATAGATACCAACTTGGTGCTTAATTGGGAGAAATGCCACTTCATGGTGAAGGAAGGGATTGTGCTTGGGCACAAGGTTTCGGCTAAAGGGCTTGAAGTTGATAGGGCAAAGATTGTAGCTATTGAGAAGTTACCTCCACCAACCAATGAGAAGGCGGTTAGGAGCTTTCTTGGACATGTCGGGTTCTATAGAAGATTCATCAAAGACTTTTCAAAGATAGCCAAGCCCATGTGTGCATTGTTGGAGAAGGGTGCTACCTTCATCTTTAGTGAAGAGTGCATAAAGTCATTTGAGATCTTGAAAGAAGCCTTGATCAAAGCTCCCGTGTTGGTAATACCCGATTGGAGCCAAACATTTGAGATCATGTGTGATGCTAGCGACTATGCCATTGGAGTGGCTTTGGGCCAAAAGAAAGACAAACTTTTCCGTGTGATATACTATGCGAGCAAAACGTTGAATCCGACTCAAAGGAACTACACCACAACGGAGAAGGAGATGCTAGCCGTGGTGTATAGCTTCGATAAGTTTAGAGCTTATTTGGTTGGAGACAAAACTATTGTGTATACGGATCACACGGCCTTGAAGTACTTGGTTGAGAAGAAGGAGGCTAAACCGAGGTTGATACGATGGGTGCTCCTTTTGCAAGAGTTTGATGTGGAGATAAGGGATAGAAAAGGATGTGAAAATGTGGTGGCGGATCATCTCTCAAGACTTGAGAATGTGGAGGAAAAGGACATCCAAGTTCCTATTAAGGAGTGGTTTCCCGATGAGCAAATCCTTGCCATCAAAGAAACATGTCCATGGTTCGCCGACTTTGTGAATTACATAGCCACCGGAACACCACCACCAAACCTCTCATTTCATCAAAAGAAGAAATTCTATCATGATGTCAAGTTTTATGTGTGGGAGGATCCATTTCTTTATAGATGGTGTTCGGATATGATCATGAGAAGGTGCTTAGGGGAAGATGAGTGGGAGAAAGTGATTGAAGAGTGCCATTCATCTCCTTATGGAGGTCACTTTGGAGCAAATCGGACGGCCCATAAAGTTCTTCAAAGTGGTTTTTATTGGCCATCCATCTTTAGGGATTGTGAAGCTTTTGTGAAGAAGTGTGATAAGTGTCAAAGGATGGGGAACATTTCAAAGAGGCATGAGATGCCTATGAAGAATGTAATTGAAGTGGAGCTTTTTGATGTGTGGGGGATAGACTTTATGGGGCCATTCCCCAATTCCCATGGATTTTCATACATCCTTTTGGCCATTGATTATGTTTCTAGGTGGATTGAGGCCATTCCAACCACTACAAATGATGCCAAGGTGGTCCTCAACTTTTTGAGGAAAAATATTTTCACTCGTTTTGGTACTCCAAGAGCACTAGTGAGTGATGGTGTTTCACACTTTTGCAATCGATGGCTAGATCAACTCTTAGCAAAGTATGGAGTGAAGCATAGGGTGACTACACCTTATCATCCTCAAGCAAATGGACAAACGGAGCTTGCTAATCGAGAAGTGAAGCAAATCTTGGAGAAGACCGTTGGGTTGAAGAGGAAGGATTGGGCCATCAAGTTAGATGATGCTCTTTGGGCATATCGAACCGCCTATAAGACACCTTTGGGCACATCTCCTTACCAACTTGTGTATGGTAAATCTTGTCATCTACCCGTGGAAGTGGAGTTGAGAACTCGTTGGGCCATCAATGAGTTGAATCTTGATCTTAAGGCATCCGGAGAAAGAAGGAAGATGATGCTTAATGAGCTTGATGAGTTTAGGAATGGAGCCTTTGAGAATTCCAAGATTCATAAAGAGAGAGCTAAGAGGTTTCACGACAAGATGATTGAAAAGAGGGAGTTCCAAGTGGGAGAACAAGTTTTATTGTTCAACTCAAGGTTGAGGTTATTTCCGGGCAAGTTGAAGTCAAAGTGGTCGGGGCCATTTGTGATAAAGAATGTGACACCCATGGGAAATGTAGAGATTTGTGATAAAGATGGAAGAACCTTTGTGGTGAATGGTCAAAGAGTGAAGCACTACTTTGGAAATGAGCAAATTCGAAGGGTGGAAACACTTCACTTGATTGAGGCTTGAAAGTAGAGAGAACCGTCCGGCATAGGACGTTAAAAATAGCGCTTCTTGGGAGGCAACCCAAGGTTTTAATTGCTTTGTGTTTTTATTGCTTTAGTAGTGTTGATAGCTTGGTTTGTTTTGTAGGTATGGATGAAGAATACTATGGACATCATATCTTGAAGAATGGAGAAGGAAGCAAAACCAACTTTGGAGAGGGAAAACAAGTGTTGCAATGGTGATCTTTGAAGAAGCATTGGATGTGCAAGGAGAGAGGTAACAACTTGTAGCCCCAAATTTAGAATTTATACATAGTAAAATTCTAAGTTTGGGGGAGTTATTTTTCTTTTATTTTTCTACTAGTTGTTACTCTTGCACCGGTTCGTCGTTCTACTTGTATCACACTTTGCACCGGCGCACACTTGGCTTTCACATGTTTAGATTGCTTAAGTTGATTTTGAGCATATGTTGGGTAGTGATCTTTGGTGAAATGTGAGCATGAATAGTCATTGGGATCCATTGTTGAGTAGTTGTGATGATGTCTATTTGCTTTGAATGTTTGCATGATTGGTGTTGGAATATAAAATCATTCTGTGTTCATAGTTGTGAGCTTTGATAGCATGGATGCATGATGTGTTGTTATTTGGGAACATTTGATGAATGTGAGAGTTCTATTGAATAAACCGGTGAGAATTGAGCCTTGAATCGAGCATGTAATCCGGTTTAGTTCATTTGAGAGTGGACTAGGTTATTGCTAGTGATCCTAGAACTTGCCCAAGTTCTTGTTTGAAAGCATGATTGTGTGAGATGATGTGATGTGATATAGGCCATCTTGTTCTAAAAGAGTCACTTAGCCAAAAATTTCCCAAAACCGAAGTAATTTTCCGTAGTTAGCCCCTTGAGCTTAATTCCTCATTTTCTTGGCAAACTACAATGTTAACCACTTAGCCTTTTTGAGCCTTTGATGCCTACATCTAGTGGAGGATAAAAGACAAAGTGGAAAACATGTGCTTGAATGAATATCTTTGGTGAAAAGAAAAGTTGGAAAAGTTGAAAGAAGAAAAAGAGAAAGATGAAAAGAAAATCAAAGAAAAGAAAAGAGGGACAAAGAGCCCCAAAAGCTTGAAAAGAAAAAATGGTTCAAAAGATGAGGTGATGAATGCTTGAAAAAGAAAGGAAAAAGAAAAGTGAGGATGAAGTTTGTAAGCTTTGAAAGTGAAAAGCACACATTGTAAAACAATAAGCTTTGTCCTCCACTAGAAGAGTCACAATTCCCAAATTCATCCAACCTTGTCCAAAGAACCAATGTTACATCCTTGATTAAGTCCTATTGATCACATTGTTGAGCATTTGAGTGTGTGTAAAAAGTAGAAGTTGGGCAAGCATATGGTGATGGCATAGCATAACTTGGTTGATGAGTGCATTAATATCCTCAATTTGTTTGTGTGTTTGAGAGAAACACTTTATCATGTGAGGAGAGGACTTGAGCATTTAGATTATGTTTTCCCATTCACAATGTGTTGTGTGTTGATGTATTCTTTGATCCATGAATGTGAATTGCAATAGTGAGCCTATGACCTTCATTGAGAAATGCACTTTGAGAAAGAGATATCATTACATCCTACTTTGCATGTGTGAATTACATTGAATATTCCATTGTGATCATTCCACCCTCATTGCTTTAAGTGCTTAGTTGTTTGAGGACAAACAACATTTTAAGTTTGGGGGGGTTTGATTCGGGTGGAATTTACACGTTTTCGAGGCACATGTGAAGCGTATTTTGATGTGAATTTCATTGATTTATGCATTGATTATGATTGTTTGAGCCAAAATGAGAGAAAGGTTGTGTTTTGTCGATTTTATAGGAAATATGATGGAATTTGGAGCAAAACACCAACCATACTTTACTGGATCAGGAAGAGGAGTGCACCGTTGGATTCGTCTCGAAAAATGGAGTGGAATGAAAAAAAGAATCGAGTCAATCGGAGGTCGGAAGCTCGAGATACGAAGAGACGAAAAAACATGCCCGGGTAGAATCAACCCGGGCGGGTCAAAAACGACCCGGGCGGGTCAAAACGACCCGGGCAAGGCTGAATTTGGTGGACATTCGTATTTAGCCCGGGTGAAACCCACCCGGCCGGGTGGTTTCGACCCGGGCAAGGCCCAACAATGTGTAGCTTCGTATTTTGGCCGGGTGGCATGCCCGGGTGGGAGCCACCCGGCCGGGTGACCTCATTCTCGGGGGTTTTTGGCCATTTTCTCCATTTTTGAGGAACCAACTTGCAATTTTGGCATCCAAACCCTTCCCCAACACTATATAAGACCTCATTCTTGAAACCCAAGACACTCTCCCCCAAATCCACACATAGTTACACATACTTGGAGGTGTTTTGGCCATTTCTCTCTCAATTCTTCATCAAATCAAGGAAGAAAGGATGCAATAGCTCCCAAATTCCATTCCCTACCACATTCTAGACTAAGCTTTCTATTTCTTTTCCTTTTTACTTAGTTATTTCATTTGGATTTTGTAATTTCATTATGCTAGTTAGTAGCTAAACACTTTGTGGTTCTAAGGCATTGTAAGACTTGGATTGATGTTTATGAGTAATTTCTTGCTTTAATTGGTGTTTATCTCGTATTTGCATATTTAATTATCCATTGTAAAGCATGTTGTTAATGGCCATAATGATTTGCTTGATTTATTGTTAATTGGGGTAGTATCGGGAGATTTATTCCATTTAATCGTATGCGAATATGCAACCCGGTATTATTATGATCTCGGGAGAGGATTAATTATCGGAGAGGGAATCGAATGATCTTAGGAGCTATTTTAGATGGTGTAATGTTTGTGATGTAGACATACGAGCTTATATTACATTGCGTCTTTGGATTAATTTGTATCGGGAGATCGATTAATTCTTCTTGTGTGATCACCTTATATGGGATAACCTTAATGGTCATTTAAACTAGATAACTCTTATAAACGGACGTCTAAGTACTACAATTGCCTTGGAACCCACCTTTTCTCTTTGAGTTACATCCATTTTACTTTTATTTTGCGAGTTGTATGCCATTTGATCGATTTTATCTTTACTCTTTGTTGCTTATTCGTGACACTTGGTAGGTAATTTTAGAGTAAATCATCATATTCAAATTTCGATCACGTCTATTTAGAATTCGACTAGCAAACTACCCTTTTATGCTTTAACCTTCCTGTGGGATCGACCTCGTGCTTATCACGCTACAATAGACGCCGTATACTTGCGGTTGTTTATTTAGTGTTGCATAACGCGTGAATCAGCTTCTATTTTCTACCTTATTTGTTTTATCGAGTTTCAGATCATTCTCAACTTTCTTGAGATATCCATACCACTTCAGGCTTGGAGTTGAATTCGACTCCATTTGGGTTGATAAAATACTTGAACAAATCCAAAAAAAAAAATTCAAAGCAAAATTCGACATTATTTCTAATTTTAAGGGTCATGAAATTATTTTAAGACAGTTCAAAATTCTCGTATTCGATGAAATATCCCAGTGAATAGTGATGCTCGTCAAGCCTCGTTGTTTAAAATGTAATGTTACACAAAAAATGTAATTTCACAAAAATTAATCTAAGATCTAAAATTCAAAATATTTACAATGTCACAAGATTTGTTTCAAACTTATGTAAAACCAATTTATGTGTTTGGAAATTCATTTGGGAATATGACCACAAGATAATCATACTCAGCATAATTATGTGACAAGATTTACTTCAGGTAATCGACGTTCTTTAAATTATACGTATCAGATACGAATTAGAAGAATGTAAGATTTGCTTCAGATAATCGACGTTCTTTCAATTATACGTATCAGATACGAATTAGAAGAATGTATAACAAACATTCTCACTAACGACATTATGCACGAGCAGAGTATCCGTAGATACACTAAATCAAACATATATACTTTGTTATTGCATATGTATATAAAAAAAAATTATACATACCGATTTATCACCGCCTCTAAGTATCTCTCCCTCAATGTACCAACTTGCCTCTCTCTAAAGTACATCCAACATTCAATTTCTAATTATTCATAAAATAATCAACTATTTGTTCAATTTATCTCCCAAGCAAGTGAAATATACAAAAAAAAAAAATTAAAAAAAATAACAATAATACACTAACCCCATCAACTTAACATCACCGACACTAAATTCCAATATTGAGATTATTTCCACTTAGAGGAAAGAGATTGAACTATTTCAGTTGGTGAATGAAAAAAGAAAGAGATTGTACTGTTTCAGTTGAGAATATACCGATTAAAGGAGAGAGCTTTTTGAAAATTTTACACTACAAATTATACAGGATATTAATGGGTTTTTGTTGATGATTTAATCACAAATCATCAATTGAAAAGGAATGCATCAAGAACACAAATTGTGTATTGAAGAAGATGACCAAATCTGATTTTACAAAGTATGATTCGATAATCCATTGAAGAAACTGAATGGGGTATATATACAATGTAATTAAGCTAATCTAATTAACTAACCAACTCACTAACTACCCTATTAAAAGGGTGAACTGAAAATGTGGGTGTAACCCTAAGAGTGTATCTGTTATACTCCTTTATACCCCCCCTCAAAATGGGAATGTATGTTTATCAAGCCCATTTTGGACATATGTAAGCTAAAAAGAGAAGGAGGCAATGGCTTGGTGAGCATGTCAGCCAAATTCTGATCAGTTGGGATGTGAACAAGCTTAAGAAGTCCTTCTTGAATCTTCTCCCTTGTGAAGTGGTAGTCCAAGGCAATGTGCTTTGTTCTTTGATGAAGGCATGGATTGTGTGCAATGGAAAATGCACTTTTGCTGTCAGTGTACATGTTGGAAGGGATGGAATGGTGGATCTTCAGGTCAGCAAGGATGAAATGGATCCACTGAAGTTCACAGCTTGTAGTAGCTAGTGCCCTATACTCTGCCTCAGCTGATGACCTGCTTACAGTAGCTTGTTTCTTGGATTTCCAAGAGATTAGAGAGTCACCAAAGTAAATACTAAAGCATGTAATACTCTTTCTTGTTTGTAAACATCTAGCCCAGTCAGAATCAGAGAAAGCATGCAATTTAAAAGTATTAAGTTTGGGATAGAACACCCCTGTACCAGGTGATCCTTTGATGTACCTCAATACTCTGTGCATTGCAGTCAGATGAGCTTGGGTGGGAAGCTGCATGAACTGGCTTAATGTTTGTACTGCATATGAAATGTCAGGCCTTGTAATGGTGAGGTAAAGAAGCATACCAACTATTTTCCTGTAATAGGCAGGATTATCAAGGGGTGGAGAGGCAGTATCAAAAGATACTTTGGGATCCATAGGTGTAGAAGAGGGTTTACAGCCCAAATATCCAGAATCCTGTAGTAAGTCAAGAGCATATTTCCTTTGACACAAAGACATGCCTTTGTTGTTTCTAGCAATTTCAATACCCAGAATATATCTCAAGGGCCCAAGGTCCTTAATAGTGAATTGCTCATGCAAATGCAGTTTAATGGTGTGAATGATGTGGATGTTGGTACCTGTTATAATAAGATCATCCACATAACAGAGTATAGCAGTGAAGTGAGCATCATTTTGTCTAGTGAAAAGAGATGTATCAGCCTTTGATTGACTAAAGCCCAAGGATAGTAAACAAGCAGTCAATTTATTAAACCATTGTTTGGAGGCTTGTTTTAACCCATAAAGACTTTTGTTTAACTTACACACCCTTTTCTCAACCTGTGAACAATAACCAGGAGGTGGCAACATATATATTTCTTCATTCAAATCACCATGTAAGAAAGCATTATTGACATCTAATTGATGCACATGCCAATTTTTAGATGTTGCAACAGCAAGTAAGATTCTAACAGTGGTAATTTTGGCTACAGGGGAAAAAGTATCAAAGTAATCAATGCCTTCTTGTTGTGTATACCCTTTAGCAACAAGTCTAGCCTTATACCTTTCTATAGAACCATCAGAGTTGTACTTAATTTTATAAATCCATCTACAGCCTATACAGTTCTTCCCAAGAGGCAGATCAACAAGAGACCAAGTATTATTCTTTTCAAGGGCAACAATCTCATTTTTCATAGCATTGACCCAATTTTGGTCAAGAGAGGCTTGTTTATAGCTTTTGGGCTCTTGTTGTTGGGAAATAGAGGCTGTAAATAGTTTATAAGAATTAGACAACCTATTAGTAGAGAGAAAATGATGAATGGGGTAGTGTTTATCAGAGAGGGAAAAGTTGATTTTGGAATGATCAATAGAGGCTGGAAGATTTGTTTCATAGACCTGTAGATAGGCAGGTTGAGTTTTGGTTCTATGAGGCCTAGTGTTAGAAGCAGGCCTGTGGACATCATTATCAGTGGTATTGTGCACATTATGCTCAATAGTGTGAGTGGTATCATCAAGAGGCACAGTGGTATTGTCCAAGGGGGTGGGAACAGTGGTATGTGTAGTGAACTCATGAAGCAAATCTGTGTGAATGTGAGAATTAGTGTCATCATCATCTCCATCATTAATATCAACACAATTCAAGGGAGTAGGGGGCTGAGTGTGATTGCTTGTGTTAGAAAAAGGGAAGATGTGCTCAAAAAACTTGACATTTCTGGAAATAAAGACTTTACCAGTTTCAATTTCCAACAGTTTATAGCCCTTTGTGCCAAAGGGATAGCCAATAAAGACACATTTGGTGGCCCTAGGATCAAATTTATGTCTATTGGAAACCAATGTGTTAGCAAAGCATAAACATCCAAAGATTTTAAGAAAAGAATAGTCAGGTTTTGAGCCATATAACATTTCAAAGGGGGATCTATTGATAATGAAAGCAGCAGTTTTAATGCTCTCACTCCAATATTTTAAGGGAAGAGAGGATTGAAACATGAGAGCCCTAGCAACCTGAAGGAGATGTTGATGTTTTCTTTCTACAATACCATTTTGTTGGGGGGTTTCAACACAAGAAGTTTGGTGAATGATTCCCAACTTGTGAAAGAAGTCAGAAAGAATAAACTCAGTCCCATTATCACTTCTTAAAGTTTGTATTTTAGTGTGAAATTGAGTGAGGACCATATTGTAGAAGTTTTCTAAGCAATATTTAACATCACTCTTGGCCCTTAAAAGGTAAATCCAAGTACATCTACTGAAGTCATCCACAATAGTGAGAAAGTATCTATGGCCAGTGACAGAACATAAAGCAAATGGCCCCCAAACATCACAATGTATCAATTGAAAAGCATGAGAGGAAGTAGAAGTGCTTAAAGGAAATAGTCTTTTCTTTTGCTTAGCCAAGGGACAGATCAAACAATCATTATGTTTACTAGAGGGAGTTACATTCAAATCAGGAATATGCAGCATACATTTTCTTGAGGTATGGCCTAATCTCCTATGCCACAAGTCAAACATACATTGTTCATTAGAAGCAGTACCAGAAATAGCAGTAACAGAATGTTGTAAAGTACAGTGTGTTGAGGGAGAAGTATGCAGAAGATATAGTCCTCTCACTTGCTCAGTAGTACCAATCACCCTCTTGCTCAATGTGTCCTGCAAAATACAATGTGAGGACAAGAAACTAGCAGTACAATTAGAGTACCTAGTCATATGGCTAATGGACAAGAGATTGAAAGTAAAATCTGGAACATATAGAACATTATACAATGTGAGGTGCTCATTTAAAGTGATGTTGCCCATGTGTGTAGCTATGGAGATGGCCTTATTTGGGAGAGAAATATGGATGTTGGCCACACTGGGAGGAGTAGAAAACATGAAGATATCATGCACCATGTGATCTGTAGCTCCAGTGTCCAAGATCCATGTGCAAGAAGAATTACATGAAGAAGTAGAAATCATACCAGATGTAGTGGTGGGGAGAGGATCTTCAATCAGAACAGTTGAGGCCCCTGCTGCAGAATGAGTAGGGTCCTTGGTGTTACCAGGGTGCTGCACCTTAGAGGAGCTCACAAAACTGTTGTAATAATCAGGATTGATAAGGGGATTGGAGGGGTCATTCCCAGGAAGGGACCTAAGGGAGTTGCTGGCTGTTTTGTTAGAATCCTTACTAGGAAGCCCTCTAGGCCCTTTCCAACCAGGGGGAAAACCAATGATATGGAAGCATCTATCAATAGTGTGCCCCAATCCATCACAATGCCCACACTTAAGAGGTTTTCTTCTGTCTCTATAGAATCTAGGATTCTTTGCAGTCATGGCAATAGAATCAAGATGAGTAGGCTCAGGGGTGAGATTAAGATTTCTTTGGGATTCCTCTTGAAGCAGTAAGCCATAAATTTTGGACAAAGGGGGAAAAGGAGAATGCAACAGAAATTGGCTCCTAATAGTTGAGTATGAATCATTCAGGCCTACTAAGAATTTCATTACGGAATCTTGTTCCTGAGTTTTAGTCATTAGTTTGGACAGATCACAGCTGCAAGAAGCCATAGCACCACAAGAGCATTTAAGGAGAGGCCTAAAACTAAGATATTCATCCCACAAGACCTTAAACTGATTATAGTAGCAGACAAGAGATTGAGAACCCTGAGTAATGGAGCTAAGTGATTTTTCAAGATGGTAGACTCTAGTGCCATCAGACAGGGCATATCTAAGTTTTAACTCATCCCAAACATCTTTAGCAATAGAAAAATAATCCAAGGTTCTCTTAATATCAGGGATAATCGAGTTAAGAATCCACATAAGAACAAGGTCATTAGCTCTTACCCAAGCGGCGTAGATGGCCGGTTCTTGAACCTCATCTGGAATAGGGAGGGAGCCGTCGATGAGACGGGCTTTGTTCTTCACGCTGAGGCCTCTTTTGATGGCGTGGCTCCAGGAGACATAGTTGGTTCCGTCCAGGGGCTCAAGAACAATCGCCACCGCAGGATTGGCGTTCTGGTGTAGCGCCAACGGAGAAAGGGGATTAATGGCTGGGTCAAGAGAGGAGGTGTTCGTCGGCGCCGTTGAAGTGCCAGGGGCGGAGTTGTTGCTGGGATTCTCATCCGCCATGTGTGGATGGAAGATTCGTCGGAATTGAAAAAAAATCCGATGGGAGACGAAGCCCTAGAAAAGAGGGAGACGAAGAATTCCTCAAATAACAAGAATCGAAAACCTATTTGGAAACTGATACCATGTTGATGATTTAATCACAAATCATCAAATTGAAAAGGAATGCATCAAGAACACAAATTGTGTATTGAAGAAGATGACCAAATCTGATTTTACAAAGTATGATTCGATAATCCATTGAAGAAACTGAATGGGGTATATATACAATGTAATTAATCTAATCTAACTAACTAACCAACTCACTAACTACCCTATTAAAAGGGTGAACTGAAAATGTGGGTGTAACCCTAAGAGTGTATCAGTTATACTCCTTTATAGTTTTGGAGAATATAAAGTACAATATGTCTTTTATTTTCTCAACATATATATGTTCGCATTTGATCAGTATTTAGTTAAATTAATTTATGACATGCAGCAACTCTTAGCATTTAATTGTTGTGATGTTCTAACTACAAATATTGAATTGAATGTAATGTATGGTACGAAATCTTAATTTATTACTAACATTTCTGAAATGTTTTGGAAATTAAACCTTGTGGTGGAAATGGATTCAATAATCTCCTCCTCGTAAGCAATAATGCAAAATTAGGTTATAATGGACGTCATTTCTTGTGTCTAATGATCACAAGGATACAAAGGATACACCCTTTTTTCTTTCATTCATAATAAAGTTTTCCGGCAAAA
Organism: Galeopsis tetrahit; assembly: GCA_963675135.1. Classification (NCBI taxonomy): domain Eukaryota; kingdom Viridiplantae; phylum Streptophyta; class Magnoliopsida; order Lamiales; family Lamiaceae; genus Galeopsis; species Galeopsis tetrahit. The sequence goes on along the minus strand of OY776129.1, from coordinate 65,714,551 downwards.
TAATTAATTCCAACTTTTCTTGAAATTATATACATAAAAACATGAAGTTTGTAGGCATCTAAATGACTCGACATATATCGATCAGTTAAAAGACAATGGACTTTACAATTCATCTATACGGTAGCAGAATTGTGTCGTGGTCCACTATATTATATTCGTACAATAAGAGATAATAATTTCATTTTTCTTTTATTGCTCATTTATGCTTTTACTTGCCTTTTTTTATTTTGTTAATAATTTGTCACACTTCAAAGTATCATATTGGCTTAACAGGAAAATAATAATCAGTCTTGATTATTTCATACAAGTACCTGATCGGACCGGATTCTAGAACCGATCAACTCATTCCGCTCCAATCCGGTCATATTTGACTCGGCTCGTTGTTCATACGACGAACAACCTTCTTGTCCTCGATTGAGACCCGATGTTCGAATGTCTTGGCGAGCTGAGCTTCAACAAAACAACCACACATGTTGTCCCCATTAATTTCACTTGAAAAAAATTAAAAAGTGTTCTAAATTCACTCAGACCACGTCTATCTAAAACTCGGTTTGTATATGTAGCATATATATGCATGGAATGCAATATGTGAAATTTTAAATTGTATAGTCTATATTCTGTAGTTGGAAATAAGCAATGAGATTGCATTAGCATATCATCAAAAGACAAACATATTAATTAATTCAGAATAAAAAATGAGTAAAAAAGCACTAGCAAACAAAGAAAATAATTAATGTGATTGCAGGGGAAGAGTGAGAAAACCGAAGAGAGTGGACACTGGAATTCTTCTACCCAATAAATGTAAGGATTGTATTATTTGTACCCTTAATATTAATAAATGTGATGCGGCAGATGACAACACGTAGATAAACGATGAGTTATTCTCACCAAGTATTTGTACTCATTTCACAAGGTGATAAATAAACCCTTGATTATATATTTTGTGGATAACCTAATGAGTCTCTTAAGAACCCAATTGTAATGAAGGTAGACCCATGAAGTGGCCCAACTTAACAATAGCAAAAGATTGGGTCAAGTCCCTTGAGAGATGAAGGGAAGAATGGCCCATAAGCCCAACTCCATAAGGGAATAATAGGCCTAGCCCTCGGCCCATATTCCCAGCCCAAGCCTAGGGCTACGTGGATTGAGGCTTGATCAAACGGAGGTAAGCTCTGAATTTTGTGGGGAATTAGGACTGGAGAAGCGGAGTGGATCCCGAAAGATAGGGGTGGACGCCGTTAAAAGAAAGAAAGGGCCTTGGACCGAGTCCAGGGCTAGGAAGTTAAGGAAAAAGGGGAAAAGGTTTATTCTTCAAAGTCTTATGATTATTATTATGATCAGATACATGAACATACCATTACGATTACATACAATTTGACACACGAGAACACAACACACTTGATATCATATTATTTTTTAGAGAGCTTTCCCTTGATTTGGGTAGCTACATCTTAATTCTCCCGAGAGCGATATCTGACTTGAACGTCGAAAATTTCACTCCAAAATCCCCTCACGCGTGTTTTTACAGGTTTACGGGAGCTTTGGAAGGATTCATCCACACAAACCTCACTCGAAGGTTATAATCCAGCACGTCGGATTCATAATCACATCCCGTCATTTTCTGACGCAACAAAACACATTCGACAAAAGGTCAAATTTAATTAAAGGTTAAAAAGTTGATCTCAAATAATTTTATTATTTCAAATAAAAAACACGTTAACAAAAAAGTATGATCTCAAATAGTTTTTGTACCACTATCTATCTAAGTATAATCTTATAACGTTTTAATAAAAAAAATGTGATGAGAATTTTAAATTCATTATAATGTTAATTTTTTTGTGGTACATGTTATAATTAAAAAATATTAGTTTGAGTGGATAGAGTACTACTATATAACTATTCATGTATAATCTTATACTCCATTTAATAAGAAAAATGTGATAAGACCTTTAAATTTTTTGTGGTACATATTACTCCAATTGAGAAATAGAATGACAACACATATTCCTTATTACTGGTTGTGAAAGGTCATTATCATCCATCTCTCTTATATGATTAACACTTTCCAGTTAGGACAAGTCCATTCCCAATCCTTATTTTCTAAATTAATAATGCAACAGATTTCGATAAGAGGACCAACTCACCATACCTTATTTATTTTTGGAAATATTCTTTCTTTCTATTTGCTTGTAATGCCTTCTTATAGATGCCACCTCAACAACAACCTCCACTTATTCTTCTTTATATTTATAGCATATAGTATTATTGTTAAAATATTAAAATTTAAAAATAGAATAATATCAAGATTTAATACAAAATAAATTTAAAGGAAGATAAATAATTTTTTATTGGATTTTTTTTTTTCAAAGAATGATTGAGATTTTTTTTTAGTATTGATATAAAATTGGAGGGGAGAAGAGATAAGAAAAAAAAAAGTCGAGATTCAGATTTTTTTTTTAAAGAAGTCACATCAGCAAAAAGAGGAAAGGGAAAAATAAGAAGATTAGAGAAAAACAAAGAAAAAAGAAAAAAGAAAAAAAACAATATAGAATTTTTATAAAATTAGAAAACATAAAAGGAGAGAATTTAGAAAGTCACATGATTTTTCCTAGTGTAGTCAAATTATACAAAGTGACTATCCTAGTGTAGTCAAATTATACAAAGTGACTATATAGTCAGCGCGTCGAATTGCGCCACGTGGCGTCGTATGTACCTGCTGCCTGTTATACAAGTTTAAATTAATTAAATCATTTTTTAAATTGTATTTTATTATTTATTATATTACCCTTCTTTTATTAAAATTATATATATATATATATATATATATATATATACACTATTATACCCTTTTTTTATATGCAAAATTATTATTCTACCTTTTTTTATATAAATATTATTATTATAAAAATTAAATAAACCAATCAAAAAAAATAAAAATTAAATGTACTGAAAGTACTCACTTGCACGGTCGATACTCAGTAAACCGTGTAATCCAAACAATGTGCTGTAAGTGCTCACTTTCACGGTCCAACAGTCGTGCACGGTCGATACTCAGTCACCCGTGTAAATCGAAACATGTACTAAAAGTACTCACTTGCACGGTCCAATAGTCGTGCACGGTTGCACGGTCGATACTTAGTAAACCGTGCAATCCAAAAAATGTTGTAAGTGCTCACTTTCACGGTCCAACAGCCGTGCCTGGTTGCACGGTCGATATTCAGTAAACTGTGCAAACCAAAAAATTATTTTTTCTTGTTCACGTGCTCGAGCCACAAATAGGGCAGCGGCTTGGCGACGTCAGTGGAGTGCGTGTTCACAGAGGGGAAGAAAACCAACATATTAGTGTTCTAGGTTTAGATTTATATGACTTTTTTTTGGTTTAATTTAATTTATTTTTTTGTTGTTAATTTTAATAATAATATAAGGGTAATAGGTAGTTTTACCATTATATATTTTAATTAAATTAATAAATATAATAATTATTTTTATTAAATTAAGGATAAAAATGTAAATATTAAATTATATATTTTAATTAATTAAATTAATTATAAATACGACACCATACGACAAATATGATGAATATTTTTAACATAAAGTATAAAAGGTAACAAGTCATCAGGTTTAAGCCTTTAAATTTGATTTTTAACGGTTCATATTTAATTGATTACGGTAGTCATATGACACCATACGACACTCTGACTACACGTAGGAGGTCCCAAGTCACATAAGATAGAGAAAAGTTTAGAAAATGAGGAATAACGTTTTGTTGCACCATTTGCACTGTGTAATATTGACTAAAAATTTCCCGAAGATATTTTATTAAAAAATATTGATAAATTTTCGTTCATATGATAAAACATATAAATTGTATATTGAATTTATACGTTCAACCTACAATTTTTTTTCCGTATAAAATAATGTTTTTTTTTTCATATAAACTGTTTTATTTGTTTTCTAACACTTTGCATCACTTTTTGAACATATTGAAAAAATGTAATGATTAGTCTATTAAGTGTAATATTTTAAACTTTTATTTATAATATAAATAAATTAGTTGAATTGAGTGTAGGTGGAAGTCTAAAATAATGACCTACCAATTCTAAAGATGAGCAAAGTGTGTAGGAATAATGTGAGTAATATTTATCATTATATATTTTATATTTTAAAAGAGTTGAATTTTAATTAAGATTAAATTAAAACTACATCAATTACACCTAGCAAGTTGAGACTACAAAATTTTGCCTTTTTATTTTTTATTTTTGGTTCTTGTTTTTTTGCCTTTGGATGATGCAACAAAAAGTAAGCGCATTACGGTCGCGGATGGGCAATACCCATCTATTAGTAGAGAGGTCCTTCTAGTTTGCAAGTGCTGGTGAACTAGTTCAAAAATTCCATCTCTTGAAAAAAAAAAAATTATGTTATGTATATTATATTAATTTTTCTAGCACTATATAAACTTTTCGACCTAAATTATCATTTTGAGAATGAATTCTTTTCAGATTAAATAAGTTAATGTGGTTTCTTTTCAGATTTTGCTTTCTTCGACCAATTGCTCTTCATCATAGTCCGTACCTTTAAATAGAATATTACTCTGTCCGTGATTACTTGCACACTTTCCTTATTAGAACGTCCCAAAATTACTTGCACACTCTTAATATGGAAATACCCCGCAAAATTTATAACCTCACAACATCATTTTATTTTCAAATTTGTCACTCATTTTTTCTATACATTTCACTTTACACATCATCAAATCCACTTTACACATCATCAAATTACCTAAAATACCCCTCCTTTATCTTACATCATCAACCACTAAATTCACTTTTCTTAAACAACTTGTCGGTCAAACTATGCAAATAATTCCGGGATGAATGGAGTATTACAACTCCTCCCTGTGTTCCACACCGTGCTATGACATACCAAATTACACACCCTTCTTCAACTTGCCTTGACTTTTGTTCCATAATTCCTGAAATGATCCAATCCGACGTTTTCTTCACTGGAAGCTGCCTACTATTTCTTATGTAATTTTGATTATGTATTTTGTGGGGTAATAATTCTCATACCCTATCTATTTTAATAATTTTTTACCTATATATATAAATGCAACTAGTATATAACCATGAACTGTCAAAACGGGTTAACAGAACGGATCGGTCCACAATCCATCATTATATGAGTTTTTGCGGGTCGATCTGAAAAATACTCAACTCAATCCAATTCATGGCGGATTGCAGGCTAGTCCACGGGATTTTCCTTTGTATGTTTTTATTTTTTCACAAGTATTATTTTAAAATAAATTAAACACTACATAAATAATTAAAAAAAAGTACGAATAATTTTGGATAATCTTTTATTAAATCCACACAGTTGACGTCAAATTAATACATTTTTTTATGTTTAATTGACAAATTAATCGAACTAATATTTAAACCTTCAGATTGTTTAAATTCTTATTGTCGAAATGACAAAATCAATATAATATTCAATGAAAGTTTAATTGACAAATCAACTCAACTATCAATTAATAACAGATGTCAATTTGCGAATACACATCTCACCCCACACTCTTTCAGTCTACTAATGATAATTATGCATTTATAAAGTGAAAGTTGAAAAAAAAAAGTTTTAAAGCTACATTAATTATTACGTCTCTCCCAGAGTCATGTGAATACGTGGGCTGTATTCTCATTCCCAAATCTCAATTTTATTTTAGTAATATAATATTTTGTGATTTTGTATCTTGATTTAAAGTTGAATTGAATCAATAAATTTCTAGTTACCATATATTTACTTACAATTCAATTTAAAAAAGAAAGCATTAATTTTTCATTCAATCTAAAAAAAATTAAAAATATTTTTTAAAAGCCCAGAGGCTAACCCACCAAGACTACGATCCATGCGGTCTGACCCGTATAGACCCGCCTTTTAAACGGATTCAAATTATTCAACCTCGCTCATCCTTTTTATAAACGGACCGATCCAACGAATCTAGTTCATTTTGACATCTCTAATATAACCTGAGTATTACATGGAGTTTTACAACATTATGTATTTTCCATAAACTTTTATGATGGAACTCAATAACATTTTTAGTATAACAATTTTGAAATTAACAAAAAACAAAATTAAACATTTTTTTTATGGTGATACTTTTTATACTCTAATGTGATATTTTAAAGAAAAGAGTTCATGTAAACCTAGTTCACGTGAGAATTACTCTATTTATTTTAGTATAACCAAATGTTTTTCTTTTGACTATCAATATAACCAAAGGTTAATTTATAAAGTAACTGTAAGTTTTATTTGTCATACTTAATTTTTTTTTTTTTTTTTTTTTATAAAATCATTGTGTTATCCCTTTTATTGAATGGATATATAATACGTATTTACGATGCACACGGTTATCAGTCATCTAACACGTATAAATCTAATACGCACGTGTATAAAAATGATTTTTCCCCTATGGTTCGCAATATGTAATCTATACATTAGAAAAGTCACGATGAATGATTTGCATTTAAATTCTCTTATATATACATAATTGAGAATTCAATAAATATTATTCATATTAGATTTATTCGCTTTGAAGATCGATTAATTCGAAAGGTCAATTTCACCGTGTATTAGTGAATTTCGTTTAAAGGCAGACTGAACTGACCCCTTCAAAATGGCTTGTACTTGAAAGTTTGAACCTAAAAAAAAAAAAAAAAACTTAAGTTTTAAGTCTATAAAAGTCCAACTTTTTTAAGTTATAATATATTATTCATATAATTAGATGAAATGTCAGATGATTTTTTATAACAAATTAAGAACAATAACTTATACTCCTACCAATTAAATTCATTAATTGCATATTGATTGAACTAGTAATTATCATCACCTTTAATATAATATTACTTCAAAATTGCAGAAATAATATTAATTCATCCTTGAAATAAATAAACAATTAATTTTGTTGGGAGCTTCAAATTAATCATGGCATGATGGGGCTTGGTATGATCATTCATGATGTATATATATATGATGGCAGTTGAAGTTTTTTGTTAGATCAAGGAGCTGGCTTAGAAAATTAGAAGTGGATATCATATATATATATATATGCTATCAATTCTCCTATGGACAGCAACTCAGTTTTTTTAATACTATTAATTCAAGCTTGCAAAAGAGTGATGAACTGAGGACCGACACCCCGAGTGACTTGGTTTAATCTTTGGTTGAAAATGGAAATATCGAGAATTTAAATTGATAAAAGTATTAATGAATATATTTGATATTCATATTTTTAAAAATTATGAAAATTTCATAATTAACATTTAATATTTAAATTTAATTACATTTTCCTGGTTTACTTTTTTTTTTTTGTTTACAGACCAATGTTTTATTTTTAAGATATGGTACTGGGCCGGATGTTCATTTGAATTCTTCAGTTTACCTGATTTTTGCACTGACCGAATAAAGATGGATGCAGTAAAAATGTTAAAATATACATTGAAGTTGCTCACACGTTTGTCACCTGTGCTAACTTTTTATCTCCTTACAATTGAATTAGAACTGTACGTTTTCCTCAATGCTTAAAAATTTAGCCTCAGTGGTGTTATCTTACTATCTTAGACTTTGTTTTCTTTAAAAAGCATGCATGTTGTGCTGCAGTATTATTTGCCGAATTTAATTTGTAAATCCATATGAAGCTAGAAGATTTCGCAAGTTAGATAACAACTAAATTAGTAAAAAGTCAAATCATTAGTGTCGTTTTGCTACAAATTAATGGGTCACAGTTTTTCGTTTGTTACTATCACTTTGGCCGTCCACGTCTTTTTCCAAACCACTCCCTTTAACAATTAGTGCAAACGGACCTACTAATTAATGTTATCATAATAAGTACTGTATGATTAATCTACCACTGTGTCATTATAATTTTTTTTATCAACAACAGAATCTGTAGCCACTATTCCAATAATACTAATATTCTTATCCAAATTAATTAATTAATTAACATGCAAGAGAAGGGACGTTTATAATTGAGTAAAGTCTAGTATGCACTCGAGTGCATGTTGTACACCCTAGTCTAAAGAAAAGTGTAAGTTATTAAACTGAAAAGTAGAACACAATATTATTAAAAAGTGTAAGTCACTATAACTAAAAATATTATTATACAGTTTAATAATTGAAAAGTGCAACACCATTTACCAAAAAGTGTAAGTCAGTAAAACTGAAAAGTGCAACATGGACTAGAGTGCACAGCATGCACTCGAGTCCATAGCAGACCAACCCTTATAATTGATACACTATTCCAATAGTACTACAATTATGATTTAATTAATACACAACAGACGTTTATAATTGATTTTAGTATTATAAAATTATAAATTAATAAAGGTTACATATATCAGAGATTAGGAGCCAAAAAATCTCTCTTTCATTTTCAATCATAAGTACTATTTATATAATAATTCGTTAGAGGGGAAAAAGTAATTAGTCTCTTCTTCAACTAATAATCAACTTCAATTGCTTTCAAAAAAAATAAAAAAATAATCAACTTCAATTCAAAGCAAAATGAGGGGGAAAGGGGCAATAATTGGAGATAATTGGATACCCATATGCCTCGTGAATGTGAATCTTAATTTATTAATTAAGGATGGGACCGGTAATAAAACGACAATTGACAATAGTATGATTCAAGCAGCCTACATATTTGCGTACAATACTGACATGCGGTAATAAAACACAAAATCTTATATAAAATACATTAAATATAATTAATTAAGGTGAATTGAGCCAAAAATTATTGGATTATGAATTTAGAGATTGCTTTCATTAGATATAAATTATACTCCTATAACTCAGGTGTAAAATACACAAACACCCAATTTAAAGATCACTCTATTGTTTGTTAAATGTTCTAACCATCCCTCAAAATGTTGAAATGTAATCCTATGTATATAGGAGATCTATAAAGCGTCGGCGGATATTTACCCTAAAGGGTATGTTTATTTTTAGATGTAAAATTCGGATAAAAAAATTTGAAATTTAACACCGGTGAATTTAGAATTTTAAAATTCTACCATATAAATACCTACTCGTATAAATTTTATATAAACAACTATACATGTCATAAAATAAAGTTAAATCATATCCAAATTAATTAAACTCCAAAACAAACAAAAAAACATACACGTCAAAATTTTAAAATTCACAAAATTTCAAAATAAACAATACTCTAAACGTCTAAAGGTAGATTAACTACATCTCAATTTTTATAGACTTTTGATAGCTAAAATAAGGTAGATTATACTTTTAGATTTGTGAAGTTTGAATATCATCTTAATCTCAACCTAATCGATGAAACAAGTTAATAGTTATAGTATGCTTTTAACTCGTGGGTGGATTTAAAGGTGGTGAATGTGAATGAAATTAAAAGGATGCATTTAGTATATAGAATTAATTTGTTTAGAGTGTATTCATAGTCATACCCCAAAAATTGAGAAGGTGTCATTCCTCCCCCATTTTAAAAAGGTATGTATACCTTTGATTACTTGACAATATTTTATTTTAAATATTTCTATATATCTTACCTTTTTAATATGACTAATCATCTCTATATGAATAAGTCATAACACTAACTCTTGATCATCGATCAACATATTTGACCAAGAAATCATGAAATAAAATCCATGTTATGTTTGAATTTACGAAATTAAGTCGATCTATCAATCACACTTGTTTTGAGTTTACTATTGGTGTTGGTGGTTGTGGTAGCACCCGCATGGGTGTACATCGAATCGCATTAATCATCTCCCCAACTACTTCATATTAATATTATATACAGTATATTGTGTGATCTACATATACATACACGAACCAAGCCAATTAGCCAGGACTTAGGTCGGATGGTGTAAACCAAAAAAATTGCATATAAAAAGGCAAGAAAAAAAAATATTCTCATTAAATATTACGTGGGTTACCATCTCGTTGATCTCTTAATTTTATTACACCGTCTCAATAAATTATTCACATAACATGTAATTAAATATCGAAGAAGCAAGATGATAAATGTGATTGATTACATTAATTGCATATTTGTTATTTATCTAAGTAATACAGTAGAAAATGTTACATCACCGCGTAATCGAGATCACGACCATAACTTCAAATTCTCTCTTTTTTAACTTTTATTATTTCAATTTGAACCGATGTACCAATTAATGTGTATATCTTAATACAACAAATTACCGAAATTAAAATACATCTAAGGACTAAAATGACATTGACAATAGAGACCATTTAATATGTAATTTTCACATATAATTATATAGGGAAAATGTGTAATATACTTATTACCCGTAAGAGAGAAATTGAAATTTCATGAGTGTACTAGCAAACAAGAACTGAACAAAATATCTTTTACTTTATTTGAGAATTGACAAGTGAATATAATTTAAAAAATTTCAAGTGAAAATACAATGCCAATGGGCTCACTCAACCACTCATGTTTCTCATCTTGTAACTAATATACATGAAAAACCAAATAAGTAAATATTTTTTTCCAAACAATATTTTTTTGTTTCTTGGATGCTCAACCACTGTTCTTGCACTCATTAATTTGTTTGCAAGAGGGTCCCATCTCAAGAAACTTTTTTTTTTTTTTTTTAATTTTAGAATTGGTGGACATGAATAATAATAGTACGTATATCATTAATTGAGTGTTGATTAAATCTCAATTAATTCGATCAGCTCCAGCATTCTGGTGTTTTGGAATGGTCCCTTTTATTGTCCTTGCAATAATCATATACCTTGTTGTGGGTTTGCACCCACTGCATAGCTCTAGTTTGCTGGCCCGTAAGACGGCCAGATCGGTATGGAGAGGCTGAGACAGGGCGGCACCAGGCCGGGGAGTAGGCGGTGCAACCACTAGCTTTGAAGTTTATGAATTTTCCGACAAAGGGTTGGTAGCGAAAATCGATCTTGTATTTACCATCCTCAGTTGCCCACGACGATGCATCCCATATTGATCCATATACCCACATTGGCCTTAGGGGAAATGTTGTCGCACTTTTCCTAGGGTACCTTCTAATTGGCACATCATCCACAAAGAATCTGAAAAAATCATATAAATAAATTAATAATAAAAATACAAAGCACAAGGGAACAAACTAGATCACATCATGACATCATTTTGATTTGAATGGCAAAATTAAAGTTGTTGGATATGTTAATAATGAAGCTGAATGTAGCATGGATCTTGTGAGTAATATATACTTTCGGTGCAATGTATTCACATATTACATCTACAACTAGCTATTTCTTTAAATGAATAGTTATGATTGAATTGAATCAATTATATTAAAAATATAAAATTTTGATTTAAAAAATATAAGTAAATAAGAGGGAGTGTGAGTGACTTACACAATTTCGGTAGGACTCCAAAAAATGGCGTAATGATGAAAATTCTGAGTGGGATCGAACCATAAATGAAATTTCATCTCTCTCCCAATAATGTTACCATCCCCTGTTCCTCTAACGTAAACATTGGTTTGAAGTGTATAAGGTTTCCCAAATGTTGTCCCAAGAAACTCAATGTCCACCTCATCATGAAAACCCGGATGAACTTCACTGTTCGAAAGCTGTCAAAATTACCAAACACTCCTCCGAGTCACAACAATTTCCTCTCAAGTAATTCACTTTGCATATATATTTTTAGTATGTTAAAGTTTGTACGTGTGGCATAAATTAAGTAGTACTGGGAATGTCCGATCCTCATAATTAACTTACATAGAAAGCTGTAATAACTCCAGCTGTATAACCCGGTTGGAGCTTAATCGATGCTCCGAAATACCCCGACCGAAATGGCTTAACCGACTTGAACCCGCTTCCTACAATTCACATAAAACACTTATTCATACTAGGAACAGTACATTTCTTCTTTCCTTTAAATAGTACGGGTTTTAATTTTGGCCTTTTTTAAGTGTCACTTATTCATACTAGGAAAATACATTTATTCATACTTTGAAATTAGTCTCATACTTTTTTTGTGTCACTTATTTTAGTCTTTAATAAGTAAACATAGGTAAAAATTGGATGATAACAGATTAGGTTGTGATGATAATTTTTACTGTGCTACAGCAATGAGCCGACAACGAGGCGTTTAGTCTTTTATTCGAACAAAAAAATAATTTATATTTGTAGATAAAAGGACTAAAACGCCTTTAAAGTAAAAAAATTTAGAAGACAAAAATTAAACGGACTGATTAGGGAGGACAAAAAATGTATTTAGCATTGATGAAGTTATAAAAAGAGTTACAGGGATGATATACCTGAATTAGAATCGAGCCACATAGTAATGCCATTATTATCAACGCTCTGGTGAGTAGCACCCCAGAGGTTGCGGTAACCCTGATTGAAACCCATGGACCGAAAGCGGGTACTCGGGTAGAACCCGGGTGAGGGTGGGCGCCATTCACCTGCATTAATAATGGATGGGGCTACCAGGAAGATGATGAGTGGAAGAAATAGAGAAGAAGCCATGAATGAGAGAGAGAGAGAGAATTGGGTGTGAATAATTGCAGCAGGTTGGGAGAGAGAGAGAGAGAGAGAGATAAATGTGTAAAGAGAGGAGAGTATGGCACTCACTCGTGGAAGTAGTACTACCTATAAATAAGTAAATAAATTAACTCAAATAGGGAAAGATGGGTCCCACCCTCTCTGTAATTTTAGGTCATTGATTGGCAGATCTCGACACTTTATTTACTCACCCTCCTCTATAAATTATTTACTACTATCATTTCTATTTCATTTTTTCTGCTTTGCCTCCACTCACCGCGGTCAATTTGGGATATTTCTAACGACATTCTTATAATTATAACAGAAAGGGATAGCTCAAGTGATTAGAGCACCACTACCTAGGCCTTAGTTCCTGAGTTCGAGTCATGGGAGGGGAAAAAAAGGGATGGTATTTACAGGCCCGGTCCTAATGTTAAGCCAACGAGGCGACCGATTCAGGCCCAGAAATATTTCAATTTTTTTGGGGCCCATTTTTTAAGATATCTTATATATATATACATATATATAAGACACTTAAAGAGAAGTATTGATAAAGTAAAAAGAATTAGTGAAGGAGAAGGGAAGGAAAAACTAAGAGAAAAAAGTCTCTATAAAAGCCTAATTCAGTTTATAATTTATATCTTTTAAATTTTCACCTTCTCAATTTACGTCTTAGAGTGCCCAATTTACATCATTTTCATCGAAAAGTTGAGATTTTGGGCAGTTAGCTCAATTTACATCCTTTAAATTTAAAATTAAAAAATAATATTAAAAATTTCTAAAAATCTCATAAAATTAAAAATTACTCGTATAAAAAATATTAAAAAAATTCAAAAAGTCTCATTAATTTTTCTAAAAATTATAATAATTACATTAAAAAAACTCTTAAAATCTTAAAAAATCTATATTAATTAAAAATTAGAAATTCTAAAATGTCTAAAAAAAATTCTATATTGTTAGTCCTTTAAAAATTGTTTTCATTATGTTTCATAAGTTCGTATAAAATAAAAATATAGGAAGAGACGGGGCCTTTTTTTTTAAAGTTCGATTCAGGCCCATATATTCCTAGGACCGGCACTGGGTATTTAACTTCCATCAAAAAATATAAATAATAATAATTTATCAACAAACCAAAAATAAATAAAAATAAAATTCTATACAATTGAGAGTGTATCAATTTATTTGAGTTCAATTCCAATTTTGTATAAATGCAACTAATTTCACCCAAATATTACTAAAATAAAATAAAAAATCTCATTCCTATCCTATTATTATTATTTTATTACTAACAAATTTGCAATTCCTATCTATTTATATAATTCCCTTACTTGACTAATCATTTGACTCGGACATGAGTTTTAATGTAAGATTTTTTTTAATACACACTCCATTCATAAATAATTGACATTTGACATTATTGTATACAATTAAATTACGTTTTAGCATTTCTTACCCATTTTTTTTTTCAATTTTACTCTCCTAATAACTTTAGAAAATATTTCTAATTTCTAACTTACCTGAGATCTAAATGTCCTCAGGCTAAAATTATGAAATGAGATAAGAGAATCTCATTTATTAATTAAGGAAATTTTTTTTCAATACATATCCATTCTTAGTTTAAAAAAAAAAAAAAAAAATTATTGAACATAGAGAGTTGTATTTAAAGTAATAAAGTAAATAATATGTTTAATAGTATTTAAATTGATAAAGTAGATATGCAATTGAATGTATACATTCAATTAGATTCTAAGGAGGGTGTATTCAATTGAGATTCTATTGGATTTTTTTGGACTTTAAAAAAGTACGTGAATTTATAAAATCTATAGAGTCCATATTTATATGGATTTTCATAGATTTGATAGAATTGTGGAATATTTTTTTTTTATTAATTTACATAGATTTTCATAAACTCCGATATTGATGCAAATAATTTTTTTTTTAATGTAAAGTGTTTTTTTTAAATTAATATTATATATATATATTATATAAAATATTTTACCAATAATATATATATATATATATATATAAAATATTTTATCAATAAAAAAAATATATATATATTATATAAAGTTTATATATTGATTCGGGGCGAGTCGGATACCCGCGGGTCGGCATAAGATCCCGACCCGACCCATACTCAATACGGGGCGAATCTGATCTAACCAAAGCTCGCGGGTCAATATTGTCATTTTTACTTCTGATCTTTTGTCTTCAGAGTTTTTTAAGAGAATCCGTTGAAATCTCTTGTTTTTAGAAGAGATTTTGGATAATACAATTTATTTATATTTTTGAAGGAGAATCCAACAAAATCCATAGAGTATTAAAATTCATATATTATTGAATACCTCAAAATTTTGTAAGACTTTCAAAAATCCAAATTGAATACCCCAAACTTTGAAAATTCAAAAAAATTCTACAGAATTCACAACCAATACACCCTCTAAGTAATTTAGATATAGTTTCAATTATCAAATTAAAATTTTTAATTTACTAAATTAGAATCAAGTTAAAACAGTAATTCAATTATTGTCCGTATAATTGGATGTGCAAGTGTCACTTTTATGCACATTTATTTATTTATTTAGATTTATGGATCTCGAAAGTAATGAATTTGAAGTCTTTACATTTAATTTTAACCACTTAATTAAATCCAAACCCAATCTAATTTCTAAACGCTGACTTAGAAAATAAGCCAAAAAGAGGTCAAACCCTCGTTATTAATTCTCTTGTTAAAAGTTTTTAGTGATATAGAATTACATGATGCGTCACTAAAAATCAAATTTTATCATTAAAAATTTTGGCTAAAAAAATTATAATGACAAAATTTTCTATCATTAAAAGTAATTTTTCTTATAATGAACACCTGAAAAAAAAAAAAAAAAAAACTAATGTGTGAGAACAATGATTAGTCTAGCAGACTAACAATATACTCCCTCCATCCCATGATTACTTTGTACACTTTGCTTCATGGGTTGGGATAAGATGAGTTTATATGTGGTGGGATATGTAAACCTTGCTTGGTTGGATAGGTTGTCTAAACCCATGAAATCTAGTTTATAAAAATCAGGTCAAAATGTTTAAACTTATGAGAAATCAAACATGAGAGGAGATGAGTTTACCTATCAAACCCATCACTAAACCCCCTAAACCCATGAAGCAAACATACCCTTTCTTTATTTGGACGTTCCAAAATTAATTGCACACTCTTAATATGGAAATACCTCACAAAATTAATACTCTCCCAACATCATTTTATTTTTAAAATTGTCACCATCTTTTTACATACATTTTACTTTACATCTCATCATATTCACTTTACACCTCACAGAATCACCTAAAATATCCCTCTTTTATCTTACATCACCAACCACTAAATTCAATTTTCTTAAAAAACGTGTCGATCAAACCGTCCAAGTAATCTTGGGACGGAGGGAGTATATAGTAATTAAAATAGAAAGATGTGAATTATTTGGGCCCAGGAAAAAAATGCATTAAGCTCCCTTTAAATGTATCTTTGCTGAAAGCAACATTCATCCGTGTCTCATTGCACCCTTTAAAGCTACGATTCTCACTTCTCAGAATTATGCACACTCCACTATATGTAATTTTCATTTCACTATGTGTTTGAATTGTGTGGGGCCTGAAAAATCAAGGTTCTGAGTAATGCCCTTTTCAAAGCTTGTGAACGAACATTGAGCATTTTCTTTCATGGAGTAGGGACAAAGAGATCTTCACATTGAGTTCTAAGATTTCATTTGATTTCCTGCCTATACATGCACAACATTTCATTAATTTAAATTTCCAGGTTTATGAGTAATTTGATTAATGTTGATTATTCCATTAACATAGTCCATATGAATCATTATCAATTGTTTTTGTTTTTCTATAACTATATAATTTCAATTAATATGACTTGATAGAATTCCCTCTACAACCGCAAGATTGATAATTTGATGGGCTTAATTATGAAATAGACTTTTTTGTTTTTTCAACGAGTGTGTGGTCTTATTCAAGAATACACAACAGAACCCCACCCTTTATATAATCTGCAAATCAGATGAAAGAGGTAAACCAAATAACAACCAAGTCCAAACTCATTTTAAAGTCCGAACTTTTAAAAAAGTAGGGAATTAATTTACGTTTACTTTAAACTCTGATCATGAAAGATTTTTTTTTCATCTAAAAATCTAAACTTGTAGAAATGTGAAAATTAATTTATTTATATAAATTCTCTACTACATGTGTTAGCTCAATCAATCGGGGATATATAAAGTCTTTTTTTTTTTTTGCATATTTAATTATATATGTGGTAAGGAACGAAGAATTCAGAATTTTGTTCTAAAGGGATGAATTTTTTCATGTTATGATATTATATAATGTTTCCAAGTACTCCTAAATTCGACTGGCGAATGCCTCATTTCTCTGTAAGTTGAGCTCGGATATTCTTTAGAACAATCGCCAGATACGGAGCTCCTGCATCGAATGCACTTTAATTCAGAGCACAGACTGAGACCTTATGGTAGAGTCTCTTCTATTGGCCCGGACCTTCGTCCGCATGATACAAGACTTAGAGATGGCTCGAGGTGGCTGATTGACAGAGAATTCCGTATCAGCTTTTAGCATGACAATTGGCTCGATTATACTATCTTTGAGAGGATGGATCTGCCTGACTGGTTCGCTTCTACCCTCACTTCCACGGTTGGGGATATCTTCTATGATGATTGTTGGCACTTCCCGAGGTGCTTTATCATGAGATTTACGGAGATTGTCAGGAATATCACACAGATCACGGTGCTTAGGGGACCTAACAAACGTATTTGGGAGGGTTCACTTTCTGGGGAACTCTCCTTCAGCATGACATATGATTTGCTCAGATCACCCCTACCCAGGCTTGGTTGGGCATCATGGATTTGGGGCACCTTCATGCCCATATGTCGCTCCACTACGATTTGGAGAGCGGTTTAGGGCAAGCTGCCCACGATGGATTGGCTCACGTCTTTTGGGATTCATGGTCCGTCAATTTGTGTGCTGTGCCGCGGGGATTTTGAGTCGCTGAACCATCTGCTTGCCCATTGTCCGTTCACACTAGAGATTCTGCGCAGCTTGACTCACATGTTTGGGGTAACGATTCAAGTAGGGGTCAGCTTCCTAGACATCTTCCTTCAGGCCACTAGAGTTCGATTGGGTCCGCAGTTTTTGGAGTTGTGGAGGGCGGGTTTCGTCACTGCTCTTTGGGCCATTTGGTCTATGCGGAACAGGGTGATATACGATGGGGTTTCGGCCTCTGTTAAGAGATGTATGGCTCAGACCATTTCAGGCATCAGGGAGGCCAACAACATAGCTAGGGGATATTCGGACGACACGATTCAGGATATATTGATTGTTAGGGCTCTTGGTGTTTCGAGCAGACACGGGCCAACGAGACACGGTTCATCTGTGATTTGGTTCCCGTTTGATCCGGGTTGGTACAAGATTAACACGAACGGTAGTGCCTCTTCTTCCCCAAGTAGTCTGCATGCGGGGGCGGTCTTCTGGACCTTTAGGGAATTCTTCGTGGATGCGGTTGCTACTAAGGTGGGTTGGGGTCTCCCTCTTGAGGCTAAGTTGGCAGCGGTTCTTATGGGTATCATGTATGCACATGATCAGGGATGATACTTCCTTTGGATTGAGTCGGACTCGACTCTCACGATTGACACTTTTATAAGCACCAATCCCTCTATTCTTTGGCGTCTGCAAGGCCTATGGAGCCAGATCCCCCCTCTTACACAAGACATACACATCAAATACTCACACGTCTTCAGAGAGGTCAACCAGACAGCGGATGTTGTGGCCAAGACTGGCCTTGATTGTTTCTAGAAAGGCTATCCCCAAACTTTTTACTCTCATTTCTGCATAATGATTTATATACTGTTTTCTATAGACATTAACTTTTAGATGAGTGTACATTTTTTCTTGACCTGAGTTTTATCCTAATGAGAATTTTTTCAGGAAAGGTTTTAATGGCACTCCGGCCTCTGGCTCGACTTATGAGCTTATAGTCCTAGTTTTTTTTTTTTTTTTTATATGATCTACCTTTTATTGTTAAGTACTCCTAAATCCGTCCATGTACGTGGTAATAACTAATAAGGTGATAAAATGTGGATTTGAAATAAACATTGTTCTATGTTTATTATTAACTACCCTAAAGAGCATTATTAGACCGGTTTTAGAGAGAAGGGAGAGCTTCTCTTTCTAGAGAGTTGCTCCTCCCTTTCTCCACCGGTCTCCGCCGCCGGTCCGTTGCAGATTCGTTGTCGTCATCGTCTTTTGTCTCCTTTGTTGCTCTATCTTTGTGGTCCTTTCGCCTCAGATGTGTGTTGGTTTCCCGCTTCTCTATACTGGTATTTTAGCTTTCGTTAGATCTGTGTTGTGGATCTGCAAGATCTGAGTAGATCTGAACTGTAGATCTGTTGTAGTTCTTTTGTGGGTTTTTTTTTTGTGGTTGGGAATCTAGATCTGGAGATTTGAGTTGTAGATCTGAAGATCTGTTGTAGTTTTTTGTTGGTCTCTTTTTTGTGGTTGGACTTCTTGAGAGACTCGAGAGCCTTGGTTCTAGTTCTTGGGATCGGGTACTTGGTGGAACTTTGTCTATTTTTTTGTTTCCTATTCTTGAAATGAAACACCTTAGTGTGGGGTTGTCTCGTTTAAAGATTGGAGACCTGGACTTCTGTTAAGGCAAAGGGAAACTCGTCTTTTGTCTTCTCATGATTGAAGTGGACGGCGATATCCGCATTGGTTTGAAGATCAAAATCTTAGTTCGCAATTTGTAATTTTATTTGATGATCTCGTAAATCCCCTCAAAATTTTTTTTTATTAACGAACCTATAGTTTATTTACCTAATCAATTTGGTTGGACCCTCAAAGATAGGAAAGAAATGGACAACATAAAAATTGTTACTATTAATTATAGAAAAGATTCAGAAAAATGAAATGGGAAGGGATAGCAGAAGAAGGGATTCAGTGGCGTATAAATGGATAAGGGATCACTCCAACTTATCTAATGATTTTTTTTTTTTTTTTATTTCTTCTCTTTTTTGAAAAAAAAAACTAGTAACATTTTCATATTTAATGATTTTAAGTTAAACTTAGAGGAATTATTAGAGATTCATTCATAAAGAAAATCTGACATACCTTAACTTAACTCAATATCAAATATCGTATTTTCTGTTAGCAATAAAGTCATATATATTTTGCAAAATGTAGTACTCCCTCCGTTCCACATAAATTTGCACATTTTTCATATATGGATGTTCCATACCAATTTGCACACTCCATAAAAGAAAATATCTTCATAACTCTAACCCTAAAAATATACTCGTATTTACCCGACATTACTTTTCCACACTAAATCTACTTTTTACTTTACTTTATTCATAAAACTTTATAAAATTACCCCTCAAAACATCACTCATTACACCTTTTCTTACACATTTATTAATATGTGTGCCTGTCCCAAGGGTGCAAAGTCCCAAGATTGCAAATTCCTCTGGGACGGAGGGAGTAGTAAATCATATTTATAGCTGTGGGAGTGACGGAGGCGACCCTGGAGGCAGGCATAGGGAAAATTGCACTTTTGGTCCTGTAGGAATTTTTAAAAATCACTTTTGGTCCTAAAGTTTGTAAATGGTCCTGTTTATTGCAGATTTGGTCCTGTAAGATAGTTTTTGAATGAAAACCGTTACTTTTTTAGATGGAAACCGTTAGTTAACCCAAAAATATTACTAAAAAAGTATAATTAAAAAATAAAAAAATATTTTTAAAACTAATAATAAATACTTATAGAATTAAAATATAAATAAAATCAATAGAATTTAGAATATTAATTTTTTTAACTGTAAATGAAGAAATCTCACTAAATTATATAATTTGAATTTTTTTATAGAATCTTAATAATTTTTTTTAATTCAAGAATTATAATATAATTAAAAATTACTAAAAAAATAATGTTATTTAAATTTAAATAACTTTTGAAGAAATTTCTTGTATTAAAACTGAAATATTTAAAAAATACAAATTTAAAAGTAAATTTTGAAAAATAATTTGAATATATACAAAAATATAAAATTGAAAAATATACAATTTATATTCAAATATAATCTCCAAATTTAAATTAATTTTTAACCTCATATAATTTGAAAATACAAAAAAAAAATAATCAAGCCAAATACTTTTTTTTTTTTGCATTGATTTGAGATCAATTTCAGATTTAATTGAATAATTTAATTTTGATTTTATATATAATTGATTGAATTTTTAGATCATAAAATTATTTTAAGTAAATTACCGATTTTAAATAATTTGTTAAAATATATTTGGTAGTTTTATAATTTTAGTGATATTACAAAATTTTAATACGGTATTAGGCTTTTGGGTGTGTTTTAAGAGGTGTGTGACTTTCATACAATTTTCTTCCGTTAAAATACATATAAATTTATTATGAGACTAAAAATGTATGAAAAAAGATCGAAAGTAATTTAATCTCATTCTTACAGGACCAAAAGTGAAATCTTTAACGGTTAAAGCAATTTTTATCTGTTAAAACTAACGGAAATAAACTATAGGGCCAAAAGTGTATGAAAAAGGATCGAAAGTGATTTAAACTCATTCTTACAGGACCAAAAGTGCAATTTTCCCGGCAGGCATATGTGATATGACTAGAGATGTCTATCGGGCTGGCCCTAGCCCTATAGGGCCAGCCCTACAGGGCTACGGGCTAAACGGGTTAGGGCCTTAACCGGTTCATATTTAACGGGCCTACAATTGTTGGGACCTAACCCTAACCCTAGCGGGCCACGGGCTAAACGGGCCACTAACGGGCTACAATAATTTTTTTTCTTTTAAAATTAAATGTCTCAATTGGCACGTCCAACAAGCAAATAAAATAGAAAAATACATAATTAGTTAATGATCAGTAAATGAGAAAAAAAAAGTATAATTTAAACACAATTTTAGAACTCATTGGTCCTTAATATTAGAGATGTCTATCGGGCTGGCCCTAGCCCTATAGGGCCAGCCCTACAGGGCTACGGACTAAACGGGTTAGGGCCTTAACCGGTTCATATTTAACGGGCCTACAATTGTTGGGACCTAACCCTAACCCTAGCGGGCCACGGGCTAAACGGGCCACTAACGGGATACAATATTTTTTTTTTCTTTTAAAATTAAATGTCTCAATTGGCACATCCAACAAGCAAATAAAATAGAAAAATATATAATTAGTTAGTGATCAGTAAATTAGAAAAAAAAAGTATAATTTAAACACAATTTTAGAATTCACTGGTCCTTAATATGACCAAATAAAGCTAAACAAATATCATAATCTAATAAAAAATAGTAATAATGACTAATGTATGGTAATAGGCTTCTTAATGCTTATAATTATGGTTATTGGTCAAATGACCCAAAATTTGTTCTTAGGTTATTTATTAAAAAAAAAAAGAAAAAACGGTAACAACTCGGGCTAGCGGGTTGGCCCTGTAGCCCTGTGGGTTGGCCCGGTTTAGCCCACGGGCTAACCGGTCCGGGTGAAAAAAGCCCGATTTTAAACGGGCCTATAATTCATGAACCCTAACCCTGTATTTTTCAGGGTTAAACGGGCCAGCCCAGTTAGCCCGACCCGGATAAACATCTCTACTTAATATGACCAAATAAAGTTAAACAGATATCATAATCTAATAAAAAAAATAGTAATAATGACTAATGGATGATAATGAGCTTCTTAATGCTTATAATTATGGTTATTGGTCAAATGACCCAAAATTTGTTCTTAGGTTATTTATTAAAAAAAAGAAAAAAAAGGTAACAACTCGGGCTAGCGGGTTGGCCTTGTAGCCCTGCGGGCTGGCTCGGTTTAGCCCACGGGATAACCGGTCCGGGTCAAAAAAGTCCGATTTTAAACGGGCCTATAATTCATGAACCCTAACCCTGTATTTTTCAGGGTTAAACGGGCCAGCCCGGTTAGCCCGACCCGAATAAACATCTCTAGATATGACAGACACCCTGTTTTTTTTTTTTTTTTTTTTTTACTAGAATTGGGTTTTTTACCCTTTTCCTTTTTACTAAAAAATAAAACAAAATACGAGTATTCAATTTTAATTACTTGAATTAAAATTATTTAATTTGATCAGCAGGTGAAAATATTTGTGCTCTGTGTAATGGCGCATCAAATGTTTCAAATCAGAAATATAGTGAAATATATAGAAAGTTGAACATAATAGTTGAAAAAAAAAAATAAAAAAAAAAGTAGGTGAAGTGTAAGCAATAAAGTATTTAACCTAACTTACCAAAATGCAATAAATTTAGCGTACGAGACCCTTTGGTTATGCATTTGGCAGTCGGCCATTTGTAGCTGTGTAAATATTCTTTTTTAGAAGTACCGTAACACTATGTTCGATCAGTTTTATTTTCATTCATTAGTTAACTTTGAAGCCCCACAATTAAAAAAGAAAGGAAATTCCCATGTCGATCGATTGTTGAATAATTCCAAATCGTACTTCAATTCTTTACACATTGTTTTATCCGTTTAAAAATCGCTTTCTCACATAATATCCAAAATGTAATATCCAAAATGAGGGAGGATAAACAATTAATTTTACTTCATTTGATAATTTAAATTAGGGGTATCACATAGTATCATATATCTGAGGGACCCCCTTCGTCTGACGAGATCACTCAAAGTCGTGGTCATGGGCTTCAAATATTTATCACTATTAGTTTAACTTCTCCTTTTTTTTTTATTAAAATAATTGTCATACTTGATATTACAGGGTGTATTTTATTTCTATTATTTTTCTAATAGAATACATAATTACATTTACAAGCCTTAGGAGGGTGTTAAATAATTTGAACGTAAGCAAAAACATCCATCCATTTAAGGTTCGTGTAAATTGTTCATGATCCGTCTCACTTTTTAAAATCCGGATTAGGTATTATATTAAACCATTTTCATACCTAATATCTCAACCTTAGCCTCTTTACATATTCATGATCAACTAGCCACAATTCACCATTGCGTCTCCACGTAGTCCCTTTCAAATTGAAAAAAGGGCATCAATTTGCGAAGGTCTGCTAGTAGAGGTAAGATTATCTTATCAATTCTTCTTTTATTTGTCTCTCTTCATAGTTATTGCAAAATACATACTAATTAGGGAGTTTAGGCTTGATACATATATATAACTATATGTCTATATTACAATGAGTGTAGAAGAGAGACTAAATTTCATGTCTTGGTATTGTTTGGTCTCATTACAATCAAATTAGTATGAGATTATTGAAATTTTCTTTCAAATTTTTATCGTATTTCACCGATTATTTTGTAGTTAGAGAAACCATTGAATGTGCATTAGGAAGATGATCGATGGACATTTTATTTTTCAATTAGTTTGTTGATTTTGTGTCTATATGAATTAGCTTAAATTAGCTAGTTCACAATTATGTATAAATCAAATGTAACACAAACTTAGTTATAATTAACTCGATTCCAGTTGGATTAAACTGGTGCTCGATCAACTTTTATTCATAAAGATATTGTAGGATATATTCTAGTGTGTTTTTGTTGCAAGATCGCTCTTCTCACAATCTAACTATGTTTGGAAATGAATTCATTTATTATGCACTAAAGTGATATTTTAGAAAACTATACCCGTAAACAAGTAATATTGTTATGTGTGAGATGTAAAATTGGTAAGTAAAATAGACCATTTTGAAAGAATTTGAAGTTGTTCGGCAAATTTGTAGTAGTTCGATTATATTGAATTTGTCGGGGGAGTTATTATCGAGTACATTTATTTTGGTGATTTTGCATATAGTCATTCCCAATTTATGTCCTTTGTTTGAGGTTGTGATTCTTACCATTCTTTGGAACTTATTGAGAGGGGTGGGTACTATTAATTAATTGGTAAACAGAATTAAGTGAATGATAGATTTTTTTTTTCTTCCTGAAAATCAATACTACTTCCTACTTGTTAATTCATTCCTCCCGTTTTGTTGCAACATTTTTTCATAATTTTATTTTTACTCTTGTAAATGTGATATTGTTTTACCTTACAATATAATAATGTGTGTGCTTCACGTATGATGCCAATAAAAGACATGGTATATAAAAGAAAAAGTAAACTTAAAATCATAAACTCATAAGTCGAGTGAGAGGCTGAAGTTTCGTTAAACTTTGTCTGAGAAAATTCTCCGTAGGGACAAAACCCGAGGGTAAGGGAAAATGTACACTCCTCTAAAAATAAAGTCTAAAGTATAATAGTGCAAGTAAGACAAATACAAGTGTTCCGTGATAACACACTCAATCCGAGTCGTCTAACATATCCGACCAACGATTGTGAAGGAACAGACTGAGCTCTGAAGTGTCAGAGCCAGCTAAACCATCCGGCGTCTGTTGAGGTGGACTCTTCCCAGACAACGCTGCTTCACGCATGATATTCTGAAGAGAATGTGCATAAATGCGTGGAAAAAAACGACAACAAAAATGTAAAAAGAATGGTGTTACTTCAACAAGTGTGATATTGTGATGAGAAGCATCAACCAGTAATAAAAGAGATGAGAAAAGTGTAAAAAGGATGATGATTTTTTTTTTTTTTGTTTATACTTGAAGAATATCATACGTAAAACATTATGTGATAATTTAACATAAATATCAAAATCTAATTATAAAGAGCCTACAACGTAATTTTCTTTGGGGGTGGGAGCAGTGGGAAGAGAGTGACATAGATCGACTGGAAAAAAATATGTAATATGAAACATCTAGGAGGACTAGGGGTGAGAGATATTAGGGTTTTCAATGAAACATTATTGGGGAAATGAGGCTGGAAATTCATAAATGAGAGGAATAGTCTGTGGGTGAGGGTCTTACGGTCTAGATATGGGGTAGCCTGGGGAGATGGTTTCGGCCTCTTCCCAACAGGAAGGGAGGGGAGGGTGTCTCTATGGTGGAGGGATATTTTAAAGGTGTGAGAGTAATGGGGGTTGGTTCCATAGTAATTTGATTAAGGTTCTAGGGGATGGGAAAATTTCGTTCTTTTGGGAGGAAAACTGGACGGGGGAAGGTACTCTTAAGGATAGATTTAAGAGATTATACTTAATTAGTATAGACAATGGAAAAACTGTAGGGGAAATGGGAGTCTGGGAAGGGAATACTTGGAGATGGAGAAGGGCACTCTTTGATAGGGAACAAATATCTCTTAACGACCTCTTATCTGTGATGGACAGGTTCAAACTGAAAGCAGAAATTGAAGACTCATGGAAATGGAAAGCATCGAAGACAGGGGAGTTCTCCACAAAAGAGACGTACTCAACTCTTTTCAACCAAAACCAAAACACTCAACCAGAAGACAAGCTGTTGCAAGGGTTCAAGATCATATGGAAGAATTTTGCACCATTAAAAGTCAAGGCTCATGCATGGAGGCTGTTATGGGGAAGACTACTGACTCGGTCCAACCTCAGAAGAAGAAACATCATCAACCAGAATGACGACTTAAGGTGCGTTCTCTGTGGCGACAGCGAGGAAACCGAAAGACACATCTTTCTGGAATGTCCCCAAGCATACCTAGTATGGATGGAGTGCCTGTCGTGGCTCAAGTCCCCGTCAGCACTCCCGTCGAACATCCTGGACAACTTCCTAGGCTTTGGGGGCATGTTAAAGTGTAGGAATGGGAAAAAGATAGCTACTTGTATATGGCTTTGTGTGGTTTGGCTGATATGGAAATGGAGAAACGCAGTACTCTTCAAGAATGAAACTTTCTCGATCACAAAAGTCAAGGAGGAGCTGAGAGCAAGAGTATGGAGCTGGTTCACGATCAAATACCCCAACCGGAACAACCTACCCTTCACGTCATGGGTGCTAGATCCAATTAAGTGCATGATTTGAAAATTGTGTAGTGTAAGTGTTTTTTTTTACTTCTTTCTTATGCTATATCTTGTACACTGATTTTATCGGGTATCTCTTGTACCCAATAATAATATAATCTTTTACCGATAAAAAAAAAAAAAAAAATTATAATATATTTTTAAAAAATCTCAAAAACTTGACGGTCATATACATACATAGAACTAATCTTATTTTCTTTACAATTTAATTATTGGAACTACAATCCCATTATTTAATACTGATAAAGAATGAGCGTGAGAGACGAGTCACTATTTCTGCCGACAATATTAGGAGAATCGGCAGCCCCTTGTTATGAATCAGTTCAATTATTTGACTTAAACAAACTACTTTCATATTTTAATACACAAGACACGCTTTTGTCAAGAAAGTCCATAATTTTTGCTTTCAGCGTCGGTTTATAGATGCCAAAGATTTTATATGTTTTTTTTGCATTTATATGTCGAGGGCCAGCATTAATCAATTTCCTTATAAAAACAATAATAATTAACATTCGTTTTGGAAATTTGTTTACATGCAACCAGTCGGCCTAATTTTCATTCAATTTTTTGCAACCCTTTTTCCCACCTGGAAAATAATGTTGGAGGATCTTGAACAAACATATCGAAAAGCCAAAAATTAAGGTTGAAAAATATATTCTTGTATACATTTTTAGAAAGCCAAAAACTTTTGTAAAGGAAATCAAATATAAAGCAGTTCCATGAATATTATTCTTGTGGTATATGTCTTTATCGAGTTACATAGCACAGTAGTTTTAATAATTAAGTTTAACATTACCACGACATGTTAATTAAAATTAGTATTTTAACATAACACAATATGCTAGTTCGATAATTAATATTGTCGTATTTATTTATTACTATTTGTTTAGTCTGAAAACCCCTTACTAATATAGTAATTAATTGACATTTTCAATATTTGTTATAGGTAACACAAATTTTAGTGAATTTATAAAATTCTATTAAGTTTTTAAAATCATGATTAATTAGTATTTCTAATTGAAAATTTTATTCAAATAGAAAATGCTTCTACCCTCAATTCATCTTTTAACTTTTGTTGGACTTGGTCGTCAAGTATACGGAACGACGTGACGATGTTTTTGATTCCCCATAAGTTATTTTTTCTGTTTTGATTATTTTGATTTTGGTCAGCTTTTCAGAATTTTATCATCGTGGTTGATGAGTTTACAGGGTAATTTTTTTTTTCTTGGTCCGGGTTTTGTCCCTTGGAGGGTTTTTTCAGGCGGGGTTTTGTTGGTGCCCCCGAACTCCAGTTCAGCTTGTGAACTTATGACTTTTGAATTTTTTTCCTTTTAATATACAATATTCCCCCATATTTATTCGCCGTCTTTTAACTTTTGTTGGTTTGTAAAAAAATAAATAAATTTGAGTATATCTTTCCGTGAATAAAATTTAGAGATTATTTATTCTCTAGTAAAAAATTCAACTATCTATTACTCTCTCCACAGACATTAATCCATACTCTGGGCATAATTGAAAATTCTGTAAGTCTATATTAGAACGATTAGTTATATTTGAAGTGATTTATACATCATGTTAATATCCTAAAATTTTGATAATCTTGATTCATTCTGTTTTATATATTTACATATATATAGGGTTTTTTTTTTTTTTTTCCTGGTTGAGGCTGCCAATATTTTACTAACTTTTTTTTTTTTTTGAAGATAATATTTTACTAACTTTTAAGTATTGATACTCCTATGTATTTTTGGGAGACGAGTCGATAGGTCAGTTAGTAAAGTCTAATTACATTCATGAGCCAATATGATTAAATTTTATTAGGACAATTATACTAGACTTATGACAGACAGCGTATCATATACTAGATTTTACAATTAATACTAATATATTTGGTCAAATATCCCAGTAGATAGTTAGGGAGATGAATCCACCGACGCAATATTACCAAACAGGGAATTGTACCATTAAGGTTTGTGCAGGCAGGCTCACACATATAATATACTATAATTTATTAATAAGTACATATGTCTACATTTATTTCATGGTGCCAAAAATTTAATGTGGTAAGCTTGCAAGGACAAACCGTGGTCCAATATAACTAGTAGCCACTAGACTCTTTTTTTTATAAAGTTAAATAATGATGATATGACAATATAGGCCTTGTTACATTCATTCACAGCTTTAAAGTAATTCTTTTTTTTTTATCGGTAAAAGGAATTTTATTGATACTAGGTATAAAAAATACCCAAAGGCTAATTTATTGTACAAGTTTCATGAGAGAACAATAAATGTAACCAAAAAACTACTAAGTGACTTGAATCATGCACTTTAGTGGGTCTGTCACCCAGGCCTTAAAGGATGAATTGGTATCGTTGGGGTATTTGATTGTGATCCAACTCCATAGTCTTGCCCTTAGTTCCTCCTTGACCTTTGTGATCGAGAAAGTTTCGTTGCGGAATAGGATTGCATTTCTCCATTTTCATATGAGCCATACACCATATGCAGGAGGCGATCTTCTTCCCATTTCTTCCACCAATAAGGCCTCCAAACCCTAGGAGATGGTCTAGTAAGTCTGATGATAGAGATGCTGGTATCTTGAGCCAATTCAAACATTCCATCCAGACTTCGTAGGCTTGAGGACATTCTAGGAATACGTGTTTCTCTGTCTCTTCACTCCCACCACATAGTACACACCTTAGATCGTCGTTCTGGCTGAGGATGTTTCTTCTTCTAAGGTTGACTCGTGTTGGCAGCCTACCCCATAGGAGCCTCCATGTGTGTGCCTTGACCTTTGACGGGACAAAGCTCTTCCATACGTTCTTGAATCCTTGACTTAGTCTCTCGTCTAGTTGAGTGTCTTGGCTTTGGTTGAACAAGATTGAGTACGTTTCTTTTGTGGAGTACTTCCCCGTATTAGATGCCTTCCACTTCCACGCGTCCTCGACTCCGTCTTTTGGTTTGTACCTGTCCAACACAGTTATCAGATCGTTAAGGAGTATTAGTAATTCTTTTGAGTAAACTAATTAATATCTTCTGAAAGATTATGAAAAAAAAAAAAATCATCAATTTCAATAAGCCAAATCCAGCTTTTGTAAATGGGATCTATTTTCTATTTGAGACCGGTTATAAAAAGTTTGGTTTGTCTCGGATACTTTACGGGTTCTTGCCTTCTTGGGGTAGTTTTTGTCCATGCACATCTTCAAAGGCTTTCGAAGATGGAGATTTAATAAAGTGGTATCAAAACTGGTTTACGGTAGACTTGTTAAAAAAATTGTTTGAGTTTATTATTATTTTTATGTTCTTTTTTAAAAGGTATTTGCAGAAAATCATGCATTGTCTGCTATAGATTATAACATTGACCAACACTCACAACTTCAGCTTCATAATACACTATGTTACTTATAGTTAATGGAAAACTGATTGCATGACACACGATTGATGTTGATATGATTACATATAACTATGACATGGGTATGATTATTTATTTTTCGTAATAACTATGGTGATTGATAGATAACATGGATAACCACACTAAGAATGAGTGGGTTAATAACGAAAGAGATATTGTTCTAAAATATCTCGTAGAAAGTTTATAGAGAAAGAGAGATAGACCAGATTGACCTCAATTTGGGGAATCTATTAACTATTGCCTCTGGATTGTGAGAAGGAAATTATAAGTTTTATTGCAGGAAGAGAGATGAAGAATGTCAACCAACTTGAAAAATGTTGTGGCTGAGTGACTTGTTCGTGTTTTTAGATAAGTTTTCAACAACTATACGATCCCCACAAGCGTATGGGTTCGTTAGTAGTATGATAAGTATACCAAGTAATTATCGTCCAAGGACTTAATTGAGTGTAAGCGAATCCCTAAAGTTGCAAGTTATCATGCTATTGTAGTAACTAAATGATGTTTGTTTGGATTTTCGGGAATAAGAACAAAGATATTAAACTAAATTAACTAAAGTAATGAGTAATAGTGACTACAAATAGTGAACTAACTAACATTCTTTTGGAAAGTGCAAGAGAAGTGTATTCCCTCGGGTGTTTCCGTTTTGTTAGGAATTAATGAACTAGTGAACCAATTACATGAATTAGATATGAATTCGGATTAAGCTAAAGGCTATCACATAAGTGTGCAAACCCCCTCGAAAGGCATAGGCGAACATCGTGCATTGATTAGCAATTATAGGATCTAACCAAATACCATAGGCTCCTAGGATAGTGTTTCGTAAGCACTTTCAACACGGTTACTAATGCTTATGAAACGCCCTCTCACCAAACTCCTAGACGACCTCTATTCGTTTAGTGTCTAAAGTTGTCGGTCTAGCCATTAACCTCCTCTCGGTTAGCTAATTACTAATTAATTTCTATTCAATTGACCAAAGCTCACACTCACACCCCAATCATGCAAACCCAACTCTCGTTGCAATCAACACAATCGAAAATGCTAGCTAATAGGGTTGATCAATCAAATGAATCAAACACAACACAACTCTAGAAACATTTACACCCAAATCATAAGTGAATCATGCAACTACTTCACAATTACACTAAATTCCCATCAAAACATCCACACCCAAGGCAATTGGGGATTAGCTCATGGTTCTAGAGGAGAATCCCATGGCTAAAACAACAATAAACACAAAACTCATAATAGAATAACAATAAATTGAAGAAATTAAGAAAATACTAAATTGAATTGCAAAATAGATTAATATCACCTTGATCATGGAAATGTAGCTACAAAACAATTTAATAGACGATGCCCAATGATAATCGTAGCTTGATTCTAAGTAATAACCAGTATTCTATCTAATCTAATGAAGAATCTAAACTAAAAATGAAGAACACCTACAACTATGTGAATGTGTGTGAGAATAGCTTGTAAAAGGAGTAAGACTCCCTTTTAAAACTCAAATTTGATCTATTTATAGTTGGGGTAGAAGTCTTGAATTAATTTTGCAATTAGGCCCTTGAAATATGGAGAAAATGGGCCAAAAACCCCGAAAATGGGTCCACCCGGCCGGGTGGGTAAGTGGCGTGGCCGGGCGGACTAGTTGGGTACGCGAAATGGGCTGGAACAGGTGGCCCGGCCGGGCGGAACTTTCGTAAGTTGAAATTTGCAAAAATATGCGCAGTGGGTGAACTTAACAAAAAGTTGGGTGCAGATAATGTGGCCCGGTCGGGCGGGCTGGTCGGGCGGGTCGGCCCGGTCGGGCGGATGCTTCGGCCCAACTTCCGTCCTCCGTCTTCATCCCTTCATATCTCGAGCTTCCGACCTCCGATTGACTTGATTCTTTTTTCCATTCCACTCCATTTTTCGAGACGAATCCAATGGTGCAATCCTCTCTTCAGTACAGTGAGTGCAAATAATGATTGAACACTCGTTTTTGCGATTTTAATGCCTAATTCACATCGTATTCCTACAAAACGAGCTCAAACGCCTTTCTCAATCAAATCAAGCATATTAGTGTGAAAATGCATGAAAATCCCTCAAAGTTTATCACTAAAACACATGAAATCTTATGCAATTTACAACCGAATCACTGAGTTTCTATATTGATGGACACACACCGGGAATGCAGTTGAAGACCTGAAAGAAATACTACCCCTCCCAAAGAAGGAACCCATCCAGAAAGAAGAAACAGTGATCCAGACTATTTACAAGAACGGAAGGCCACTGGGAATGGGAGGACCAAACTCAAAATCTATGAAAGACGAGAGTGAAGATAATGGATTTAGAGATAAATGTTTTTTATTTTATTTCAGTATTTAACTGTAGCTAACTACTTGTGGTGGAATGATTCAACCGCTTTAAACCCCCCTAACTTTAACGGTCAAGATGAACTAGTCGTTTTAGAAGAATGGACGGAGACCATTAAGGGCATCTTCGATATTATAATGTGTACTGATGCGTAACAAGTGACATGTGCTTCTTTTCAACTGAGGAAAGATGCACGCATATGGTGGAACTCGTATTGGAGCATGGCGTCCAACTACTCAATGTGAAACACTATCATGGAAAGAATTCAAATGCATCGTCAAGGAAAAGTACTATCCAGCTGTCTAAGGCGGATTATCATGGGAAGATGGAGACATTCTTTAATTTGAAACAAGGAAGCATGTATATAGCGGAGTATGAGAGAAAGTTTACCAAGATAAGTCATTTTGCTCCACAATTGATGGACACAGGGGTGAAGAAGGCTCAACAATTTAGGTATGGTCTTCGATTGGAAATAAAAAATGTCGTTTAGAGGTTAAGGTATCGCAACACTAGCTAAAGCATTTAAAATGTTTCAGTTATAATACCCTGATCCGAGATGATATTTCTGTTTTTTTTTTTTTTAAATCAGAGACCATACCTAAAAATTTGAGCCTGCTTAGCCTCTGTGTCCACCAAATTTGGAGCAAAACGACTCATTGGAGTAAACTTTTGCACATACTTCGCAATAGACATATTTCCTTGTTTCAGGTTAAAAAAAATTGTTTTAATCTTCACCTAGTAAGCTAGAGGATAATACTTTTCCTTGACGATGCGTTTGAATTCTTCCCATGATATAAGCCCCAATACGAGTTCCACCATATGCGTGAAACTTCACTTAGTTAGAAAGACGCATTTGTCTTCCACTGCACACCGGTACACATATTATAAGCAAAACAATGTCCTACTTCAATAACACAATATCACGTCCCGATTTTGAAGGCTTTGAAATGCTAATGTAAATCAAACTTGTTGATGAGTCAGATTCATTGCATATTTTTGTGTTTTAATTGAATATTTTTTGTGAATTAAATTGGTATTTTGGTGCATCATTCCGATTCATTGTTTTGTAACTTCAATTACCTTATATTTTATTTTCTTATCTAAATAGGTAAATTGGAGCATTTTTATGAGGATATAGTTCAAGGAACCAAAATAATTGGGCTTAATTAGTTCTATTGGACGGTCAACGCTGGTTTGTTTTTTGGGAGATTATCTTGGAATTTTGGGGGAATTGGTCATACACACACGATACGGGCGACACATAGCAGAGGAGAGGACAATCATGATTGAGTATTGGCTTTAAATAATTCTATTTTCATATTTTCTTATTATTGAGATATTGAAATACAAATCTTACATTAATTATACCTTTTTAATTAAACAATTTATGGTTTATCTCGATTCTCTTTTCAATTTCGGTATTGTTTTGATTAAATGCTATGCATGTTTTGATTTATGAGTTTAATAGGCTTGATCATCCAATTTTATTCTTGCTTCAATTTTAACTATTCCATAAATTATAATCCGTAATTGTTAAAATATTGTGGGAATTGTATCCTATTAGTATTTTAGTTCTTTAATGTGTTTCTCGAGTTGAACCTTGAATATATGTTTTTTTAGTACAATTCGAATTAGTTTGATCGTACCACTAACTTAGGGATAAGATTTGAGATTAGATTGAGATAACCAAAGATTCGTTGATTAAATTGGAAGCATTAATTAAGGGGAAGCTATCCGAATTTTATATGGTAAAGTCTAGTATGCACTCGAGTGCATATTGTGCACCCTAATCTAAAGAAAAGTGTATGTTATTAAACTGAAAAATACAACACAATATTACTAAAAAGTGTAAGTCACTATGACTAAAAATATTATTATACAGTTTAATAATTGAAAAGTGCAACACCATTTACCAAAAAGTGTAAGTCAGTAAAACTGAAAAGTGCAACATGGACTAGGGTGCACAACATGCACTCGAGTCCATAGCAGAACAACCCATTTTATATTGCAATTTATTAATTCTAGCCTCTTAGTAGTTTATTAGTCAACCAAACAAACTCCCCCCTTTTTAATTGATTTCCTAACACAAATTATTAAATTAATGGGTTCGACTCTTACTTCTCTACTACATAGTCGGTATTTAAGGTAATTATTTTTGGGTGTCGGTGCCGGCACACCAAATTTTGGCGCCGTTGTCGGGGAACAATTTTTTTTTTATTCAGGTGGCTTTTTGTTGTTCTGTTTTTAGCTGTTCTGCTTTTTTTTTGAATTACATTAAATACCCATCCATTTTCCCCTCCCCATGACTCGAACCCAGGATCAAAGGCCTAGGTAGTGGTGCTCTAACCACTTGAGCTATCCCACTTTGTCGTTTTTAGCTGTTCTGCTGTTGAATGATGTTGAATTATTATGCTTTGCTGATTAGAACTACCACTGAGTCAATTCTGTTTTCCGTAAATGATCACTCGCTCAAATCGAAGTGAATGACTCAAGTACAATTCAAAAGTAGAGAGAACAACAAGGAGACTTAGGAAGGAGACTCGTGTACGCTGGTAAATTAATTTTGATCAGACAAGAGAGACGAGTAGTGAAGAAGAAAGTGGTATATCTGACAAGCCAATTTTCGTGCAAAACTTTGAAAATATGGCTGAAGAAGCTTAAGAAAGAACAATGAAAGAGTTGGCAAACCCAACCATAACCCGTCAACCCCTTTTAATTACAATTCCTACTCTTGCTGCTAATGTTAATTTTGAATTGAAATCGGGACTAATTCATTTGTTGCCTTCTTTCCATGGTCTTGCAGGAGAAAACCCACATACTTTTCTCAAGAAATTCTATGTACATACTTTTCTCAAGGAATTCTATGTAGTATGCTCGAGCATGAAACCAACTGGAGTCACAGTGGATCATGTCAAGCTAAGTGCATTTCTGTTTGCACTCAAAAACACTGCAAAAGACTGGTTGTTTCCTGCCACCTAATACAGTGAACACATGGAATGACATGGAGAGGGTCTTTCTCCAACACTATTTTCCAGCCACCCGAGTGGTCAAACAAGGGTCAAGCAAGGGTCAAGGGAGACGTTATATGGAGTCACAGTGGATCATGTCAAGCTAAGTGCATTTCTGTTTGCACTCAAAAACACTGCAAAAGACTGGTTGTTTCCTGCCACCTAATACAGTGAACACATGGAATGACATGGAGAGGGTCTTTCTCCAACACTATTTTCCAGCCACCCGAGTGGTCAAACAAGGGTCAAGCAAGGGTCAAGGGAGACGTTATATGATTGATGCAGCTAGTGGAGGAGCTTTGATATATTCACTAACTGCATTAATCATGTTACAATCTGTGAGGGCAAGTCTCTCATAAAAATATTGTATAAGCATACTCATATAACGTCTCCCCTGACCCTTGTTTGGCACCTGCAATCTCCTTTTGTAAAGTTGCCACTCGATTGGCTGGAAAATAGTGCTGAGAAAGACCCTCTCCATATCATTCCAAGTGTTCACTGTATTAGGTGACAGGAAATACAACCAGTCTTTTGTAGTGCTTTTGAGTGCAAATAGAAATGCACTTAGCTTGACATGATCCACTGCGACTCCGGTTGATTTCATGCTCGAGCATACTACATGGAATTCCTTGAGAAAAGTATGTGGGTTTTCTCCTATAAGACCATGGAAAGAAGACAACAAATGAATTAGTCCTGATTTGAATTCAAAATTAACATTAGCAATAAGAGTAGGAATTGTAATGCAAATGGGTTGACGAGTTATGGTTGGGTTTTGCCAATTCATCGTTCTTTCTTGAGCTTCTTCAATCATATTTTCAAAATTTTGCTCGAAAATTGACTCGTCAGAGATACCACTTTCTTCTTTACTGCTCGTCTCTCTTGTCGGATCAAAATTAATTTGTCGACGTACACGAGTCTCCTTGTTGTTCTCTCTACTTATGGATTGTATTCGAGTCGTTCACTTCGATTTGAACGAGTGTTAGTTCTAATCAGCAAAGCAGAATAATTCAACAGAGGTGGATAAAAAAAAACTTGGATTTATTAGAATTTTTTTAACAAAAATTAAAAACACAAAATATTTAATCGTGGATAAAAAAAACTTGAATTTTTTAGAATTTTTTAACAAAAATTAAAAATACAAAATATTTAATCGAGTTAACAACCGTTCCCGGGTTAAATCACAAAATACTTGGAAATGCTAACGTAAATCAAACTTATCAATTTTTTAAATGATTTGTAGCTGCAGTGAATACTAAAAATACTAGTTATTTCAAAAACTTAAACTCAGTCACACTTGTAAATAACATAATTTATAGAAACTTCAATTTGAATCATTAAGTAAAAATCTGCATAAAACTTCAGCACTCAAGATTTAAAATCCGAATGCAAAATAACATAAACTTTCACTCATGGAATAAATAATGGAGTAGAATGTTTGAGACACATCCACAAGCTCACCATCGCACTCCAATTCAAATATGCAAAAAGTTATGGGGCGAGCAAAAACAACTAGGTTAGTGAGGGTCCATTTATCATGATTAAATATCATGTACAAATAAAATCATCAATTCACAAACATGTGTAAATAACGTATAAATATATTGACCGATTTATGTACAGTTACCTCCAAGAATCTTACCATATCGACCATATATAATCACCATAAATTACAATGACTTTTCTGTCGAAGAACCCACGTAGTAATATGTTAACGTAGAATGATGTAACTAAACAATATGAACATTTAAAAAGACAAATATTCCAGTGAAATAATAATAAGATTGATTGAATGTGAAAGTGTGTCCGAGTCTCCATTAAAAATCAAATAGAACCATCCGATCGAAATATTTGGGATAAGGATTTATGTGTGATTAAAGTGTATCCATATAATTTAATATATTTATAAATATCTACAATATATACTATTAAAATAATATCTGATAGTACGTAGTATATATTATTAAAATAATATTTCGTACCATGTCGATACATATATTTATCAAAATGTTATGCATTTTAAACCTATTAGTAATTGGCCTAAAATGTTTACTCACAAAATATAGATGAAGGAAGAAGCTTTTACCTCAACGATCAATTTGTTGCTGCGATTAAAATTAGTAAATTTCAATTAATAGCTAATGAAACAGAGTTGAAAATATTGATCGCTTTGAAAATAAATAAATGTGGTTTGTATAAGGCCCCGGCTATATGCCCCACCAGCCTTGTTAGATGTACTCCCCCGATTAATGTACTCCCCCTAAAATGTCGTACGTTAGATGTACTCTCCCTAAAATGTAGTACGTTAGATGTACTCCCCTACAAAATACCTAATCTACCCTTATAAATACACTCCCCCATTAAATCATAAACCCTAATTCTTTCTTATTCTCCTCCCAACACTCCACACCTCTTCTTCTTCCTACCAACACTCCAAGCGTCGCCGCCCTCTTCCTCGCCGCGTGCCACCGAATGTGATTTTTCTTCTTCTTCCTACCAACACTCCAAGCGCCGCCGCCCCCTTTCTCGTCGCGCGCCGCCGTAGGTGATTTTTTTTTCTTATTTTCTGTTCAGGCAACGCGGCGGCGCCCCCTTGTCCAGCGCCGCCCACCGCTCTCTCTTCCCCTCGCGCGCCGCTAGCTGCTCGCCGGTCGTCGCCTTCCTCCCGCGCGAGCAGGTAAGTTTAGGATTTTTTTTTTTAATTTATGTTGTGCGGCGCCGCCGCCGCCTCCCTCCCACGACAACCTTCTCCCGAAACCTGAATCGGCCATGTAGCACTGCCTCCTCCCCCTCTTTCGCTGTGCCAAGCTCCCCCTCTCCACACGACAGTCCGTGCAGGTAAGTCCTCTTTTTTTTTTTTTTTTAACTTTCAACGAACCAGTGTCGACGGAATGCATTCTCGTCGGTAAATTGTTGTCGACGGAATGCATTGTCGTTGACAAATTGTTGTCGACGATAATGCATTTCTTCAACACTGGTTCGTCGAAAATTTTAAGTTTTTTTTTTCAACAAACTAGTGTCGACCAAATGCATTATCGTCGACGACAATTTGTCGACGATAATGTCGACGATAATGCATTCCGTCGACCTTGGTTTGTCAAAAATATGTTTTTGATTTTTATTTTATGTTTTAAAATTTATGTGTTGAAAATGAGTTGGTGTTGGTCGCCGGAGGAGGCGGCGACGACGACAACTATTAGGGTTAGGGTTTTAAAAGTGGGAGAGTGTATTTATCATGATTATTTTAGTTATTTTAATATAAGGGTAGTTTAGGTATTTTACATTAATATTAAATTAATAAATGTAGAGGGGGAGTATACTTAACAGAGCTGGAGGGGTATATAATATAGCCAATGCCCTCCACCTTGTATAAACATACTTGGTTGAGTATTGTGGGCTGTTACAGGACATGGGCTTATTATCATCAGGCCCATTTGTTCATGCATAAATTTATTATAATAAAATTAAAAGTAAATTTGTAAAGGTATTTTTAATCTAAAATCCCCTTTGCTACTGTAAGTAACAGTGAGTATAGAAGAAGAATAGAATACAGTAATGTAGGAGAAGCGTCCAAACTGCATTTATCCAAACAAAAACGGAATAAACGGCCGAAACAACATACTCATATCTCTCCTCTACTCTTTACCAGGCAGGCAGGTAAACCCTTCAAACTTTCATTTCTGCTCAATTTTCATTATTCATGCCCTAATCACGATGACATTTCGCAATACATTTTAATTTCCCTTAAATCTCTTCTTCTATTTGAACTCGTATTGATTTGTGATAGAAGCGAAAGATGGAAATTGATAAAGCAATGAAAGAAGTTGATGACACAAGGTTGAAGAGAAAGTACAAGAATGCTATCTATGTTATCCAAAGGGCTCTTGCTCTCTACTCGTATGCTCCCTTTCCTTTTAAACATTATTCTACTCTTTCCATGCTTCTTCTATTACTCATCATCATTTGCTTACTGTATTGTATTACACTGTGTTGGACTCTCATATCATTTCCCACAAACTTGTGCCATTTCTTCAAGGAGCACCCTGTCTTTGCCTCTTAGAGGAAATGTGTTAACCTGAAATAATTAGTTATTATTACCTGAAAAGTGCACTGTTATGAAGCAATACTAATTGAAAAGAGATCCTGAATGGGGTTGATCTTTTTATGGCTATTTAGTTAGCATCTCCTTTTAACTGCCTTCAAAGTCGAAGCACTAAATGCTTTCATTAACAGTGTTGAAGCGGTGGCATTAAGCTTCAATGGAGGAAAAGATTCAACTGTAAGTCTCACTTTCCTCCCAAACAAACTCTTAAGATATTTCTTGTGTTAAATGTAATAGCTGAAGTCCTCTGTCCCATGTTTCTGTGTGACTGTGTTCCATTTGAATATTCTATCCAACACAAGTGGAACTGAATTTGAACTAAACATATATAACATCACGGTTTTATATTGTATAGGTTTTGTTGCACCTTCTTAGGGCAGGCTATTATTTGCATATGGCTGGGGAGAATCTGTGCATGGGAGATGCTGATATCACATTCCCAATAAGGACAATTTATTTTGAGAACCCAACTGTTTTCCCTGAAATCAACTCATTCACTTATGAAACAGCTTCTAGGTATGTGATTTCTCTCTCTCCGTGTGTCATTTCTCTATATAAGTATGTATATCTTGTGTCTTGTTTATCTTTTCATCAATTTTATGAATTTTAAATAAGTAGTCTACACTTAGGATTTCTATCTTCCATTAGTACCTTTGGCATCCAATGATATTGTCCTTAATTGATGATCGCACTTACTTTCCAAAAATATTTGCAGTTATAAATTGCAAATGGACATCATTCGCCTAGATTTCAAGTCTGGCTTGGAGGCTCTTTTAAAATCTACGCCCATTAGAGCTATTTTTCTCGGTGTTCGCATTGGTGATCCAACTGCAGTACGTTTACAACTTTTTTGATAATCGGATTTAAACTTGAGCCTTATAGTTTGTTACCAGCAAACTGAATATTAAACTTTTACTATCGCTGTAAATTTTCAGGTAGGGCAAGAGCAGTTCTCCCCTAGCTCGCCTGGATGGCCACCTTTCATGAGAGTGAATCCCATCTTGGATTGGTCATACAGGCTAGTCTCTATATTTGCGTCGTGGATATCTTGTATAGTTGTTTTATACATATGTACGGTGTATGCATATAATAGTGAATGATTTTATGCATGATATAAATGACTTGGTTTTAAAACACTGTAACATTCTCCATGTCTATTTCAGCTTAAAAATGCATAGATCTTACCTTTTGCTGATTCTATGGCAGAGATGTTTGGGCATTCCTCTTGACTTGCAAGGTTCCATACTGCAGCCTTTATGATCTAGGGTAAATTTGTTTTATTGTCTTTGATACAATGCTCACATCTTTTGAGTTTTTATCTTCTTTTTTTTTCCATGTATTTTGGTCTTATTCTGCTCTTTCGTTCTGGATAGAGTGTGTTCATCCGTCTGGAATTTGATAAGCATTATATTGCTTTTTATTTTTTCTGCAGTTATACCTCAATTGGTAGCATTCATGACACAGTTCCTAATGCATTGTTGTACCGGAGCAAATCCAGCAGTAGTGAAGATAAATTTAAACCTGCGTATCTGCTTACTGATGGAAGATTGGAAAGAGCTGGAAGAGCTAAAAAGTTTGTCCCTGAGCCATCAGCTGATACTGCTAATGGCGTGAAAAATGATGAATTTAAAAGCATGCCTACAGCCTCGGTCATTGCTGTGGGTGATCAAATCCTGTAAGTTCATTGTTGCTGATCTTTCCAAGGATGCCATTGGTATTATGATATGTGATTTTCAAATTGTTGTTGATTGTCCAAGTGTAGCTGCATCCAAGACAATCTTAGTTTTTTCGTTTAATTTTCTTACTCGTTGTCTTTAGCTAACTTTTTTTTCCACATATTTGTCCATTATATCAAAATTTTCCTTTAATGTATTTTTGCCACCAAAGATTAAGTATGTTATATTGAGGAGCTCTACAGAGCAACATGCTTGATATCTTACCTATTTTTTTCTGTTGTATTGATGAGCACCACTAATAATTGCCCAACTCAGCTATAACATAACTTAGAAACCAGTTCTATATTTCTAACGTTTCCTCTACCTTCTGAGACTGCTCCGTAATACTTGTTGCATCATTTTATATTTTTGTGTATATTGATTACGTGCTACCTTATTTAACAAGTGGCTGCTCATAACTTAAACTATTTTCATTTAGTGGCACTCTGTTGTGAAAAATTAGGTATAAAGATGCAGAAGGCTTTATCTTGTGTTACCCCTTTTGGAAAATTATTTGTGTCATTTGGTAAATAATGTTTTTCGATTGGTTTCATAGCTCAGGTCTGGCACGGTTGAGGATCAGATGAGATTCATATTGTGTAGAAAGCTCCACTCAATAGGCTGGGTTGTTTCACATGCAGCTGTTGCCAGAAATGATGTAAGTTTTTGTAGTAAAACCACCTTTGATTTTTATCTTATAATAAGTTCTGTATCCTCCTGCTGTTGAAATGTGCATTAATTGAGAATGATTTTTCGTAATGTTGCCCAATGCCCTGTCTGATTCTCTCACGCACGCCATCCACCAAAAGAGACTACCATCTTTGTCGGATTAGGGGTAGCTACCTCAGTGATCCTTTAATCATTCTCGAACTTGATAAAATTCACAAGTATTTCCATTGGTAATAGAAATAACCTTGCCATCTTGATTCTTTGGCTTTTGATGCATTCTCCAGATGCCATTACGATTGGATTTCAGCACCTTTTGCCTTCCTACAATGCTTCTGAATTCCATTTTTGGCTGAATATTCAACATTCAGGCTAAATTTCCTACATAAACTACATATCATTCAAAGAAGTAGTCATTCTCCAATTTCTTTTCATCAATTCCCTCATGTTTTCAGTTTCATTAATAGCTCTTTTGCGTCATTCATTTACCAAATGATGCCTACACAACTATCCGTCCGCTATTACTGAAAGGAATGTCCACTAAACTTGGCAATCCTGGATACATGAACCATGTTATACATGCATTACCCTCCATCTAACGTGTTTGTTGTAGAGCTTCTGTGTGCTTGTATATTTGCTGAAAAATTCTGTGCATGCTCTCTGTAACTCGTGATTGTCCTTCCAGCCTTTGATTTAGGAATTATTCATTATCATTCCCTTTTGTTGATG
Organism: Galeopsis tetrahit; assembly: GCA_963675135.1. Lineage (NCBI taxonomy): Eukaryota > Viridiplantae > Streptophyta > Magnoliopsida > Lamiales > Lamiaceae > Galeopsis > Galeopsis tetrahit. The sequence continues at coordinate 65,672,116 of OY776129.1, read as the reverse complement.
TTCCTATTATATAATTAACTTCAGTTGAGATCATATTTCCAGATTGATTCGGTTGCAGATGAAGTTGAGAGACAAAAGTCTATCACTGATATGGTAAACTTTTGTTAAATGTTTATCTTTATGAATTTTGTGTGTGCATGGAATAATAGATATATAAATAGATTGTGTTATTGAATGTTTTTAGCACAATTTAATTTCTGATTTCACTTTCTCTGAAGCTTGATGCTGCTACTGCAGGTTTTCATATATGGAAGGGTAGGCCCATTACCATCGGATGTTACTGTAGCTGGTGTTGCCAAAGCCTTTGGCGTCCGCATGGTACATCTTGTCTATTAGTTAAAAACTGTTAGTTTTTTTTTTCAAGTGTTACTTTGACATATGATACTTCGTGGTTCTAGACTTCTAATACTTCTGAAATTTGTTTAAATCATCTTACATGTATTTGACCTTATTAAGTCTGTGTTCCTATGTTACTCTTGTTAGGACAGGAATGCAGTATTGTAATTCTTTTCTGCCCTTGTAAAATAATATCTGTAAGTTCTTACTTTAACTTCCATTGCATTTGCTTTGTACTATTTTATCTTGAAAGGCCCCTGATGAAAAATTTGAAGAATATTTAAGGCATCTCATTGAGGGAAAGTTCACTGGAGATTGGAACGAGGTAACATAATTTAACATTCTACTTATGTTGAGTTAATGATTTAAGTACTTTCATTCATTAAATATATTAACATTTTCAGTTGACCATTTATTTCGTATGTTGTCAATTGCCAGATGGCTCAGTTGCCTGAAGGAATCACTGAACTGTTCCATCATGAGAAATTGAGTATGCCTTTGGTAAGTTAATCTTATCTGCTGCACATGGTTATTTAGCCTTATACATTAACTCTGTTTCAAATTTCTTTAAGCAAGAGCATTTGAAGCTCACGTTGGGAGTATATTTTTAAGTGTTTCTTCACGAGAAAAAAACAAATAATTTTTTTTATTTCAATACATCATTATGTAGTGTTAGCTTGGTTATTTCTGTATTTTAATTATGTCTTCTGTGCTTCATAAGTTGTGCAAGTGAAGGCTCATCGCTAGCTTTTTTTTTCTTATTAATGTCTGAAAAGATGGAATCTTGGATAACCGTGTTCCCAAATGTATTTCATAGATCAAATGCGAAAATGTGATAATTCTTACTGCGACAAATGTTGCTGAGCTGGACCAGGAGTGGGATTGCTTGATTAATTCACTGAGATCCAGTGGGCAGTTAGTAATGACTGAGTCATTTGTGTCAAAGAGACTGGCAACATCTCTTTCTGATGTGAGTCTCTCTGGTTCCATTATTTGTATTTGATACTCCCTCCGTCCCATGATTATCTTCACATGTGAAGTGGCACGCGGAATAAGAAAAGTGAATTTAGTGGGGATTTTGAGGGGTAATTTTGTAAACCTTTATGTATAAAATAAAGAATTGAGTTGACTTTTGGGTATGTGTGGAGAAAAAGTAATGGCATTTGTGTAAATTTGAGGATTTTGTGAGGGTGGAGTATATAAAGAGTTTTCCATTTTAAGGGTGTGAAAGTAATTGTGGGACGTCTTAAAAAGGAAAGTGTGAAAGTAATTACGGGACGGAGGGAGTATTTTTTATAATTGTTGAATGCATTATAATTGCTAAGATGCACTTTTGTGCCAGTTATAACGAAAAAACTCTCAAATCTTGTGATACAGGTGGAAGTGGCTAAACCTCTTTCAGAAATTTGTTTTGAATTTCCTGATCTCTACGTTGGTAAGAATAATCACTTGATTCTCCAGTCTCCACTATTAGATGCAACTGTACTTATATCCTTTTTTCATGAAGGGGCCTATCGAGAATCAAGAAGAGAACGTCTGGTCATTACATTTGAAGGAAAGGTAGGAGAAGATTTTTGTTTTAAATATTGACATGTTTTGGCATAGAGATGTATAGCTGTGATGTGTTTGGAGAATATCTTGAATTATTGCAGGATAAAGCAAGAAACGCTGCTGCTGCAGAAGCATTATGCAACAAGTTTCATCCGGGCGCAATTGCTGAATTCGACTGATAAAGAGCTTTGTGATAATGACAAAAGGGTTAAAGAAAGCGTGTTGCAAAAAAAGAAAGCGTGTTGCAAAAAAAGAAAGCGTGTTGCTCTGATGATGACCAGAAAAGTATGGTCCATGGACAAAACAAAAGGAATTGAAATGAGGAAAACTCATCATATTTTAAGGATAACATTGGGTTTGCTGTATTATCATGGGGAAACAAATTATAATGAATAACATTTACTTGAAGAGAAGACAAGAAATGAACCAATATCTATTATGAATGTTTACTTTTGGGTTTCATTTACTGATAGGGGTTTAAAAGAGAATATTTGCAAATCTTCAACGACCCATTCACTAGCCATTGTTGAAGATCCTCATCCCCCAAATTACCAAATGATAGAAGGTTGGAGGGTATATATATATGGGCTTGAGACCACACGTGGCTACCTTATTCCAATTGTGAAGTGACATACTATTTCTTTTAACTTCACAGTATTTCACATTACAATTGGAATATATTCTAAACCAAAAATAACACAACTGAAAAACAAGTAAAAAAAAAGAGAGAAGTTGGCCATTCATCTTCTTATGCCACTGAAATCAATGACACGCGCATATGTTACACATTGTTCCTGAATTAAACGAGAAGACCAATCACAAAATCACTAATAAAACAAAATAAGAAAAAGATACCTTGTGCCTGACTACAAGCTTCTCAATCGAGAAATCAAGATAAGCAACACAACATCCCAAATTCAGAACAAAAAGCATAGAATAGAATAGAACCAGGAAAAAAAAACAACAAAAATAGAATATGATATATTGATAGCTCTGCATCCACCAGTTGATCAAATTCAAGCTTTAGGCTTGAGGACCTTGGCAGTCTCCCATGTGAAATCAGGATCATCACGGCCAAAGTGTCCGTACGCAGCAGTCTTCTGGTACCTAAAGTTTCCTCCTCTCTTCAAATCGAGGTTGATTGCAATCATCCCTGGCCTGAAGTCAAACGTCTCCTTAATAAGAACCAGAATATCCTTATCCGGGATCTTACCAGTCTTGTAGGTATCAACAAACACAGAAAGTGGCTCAGCTACACCAATCGCATATGATACTTGCACAATGCAACGACGAGCAAGTCCTGAAGCCACAATGCTCTTTGCCGCTTGCCTCACAATATAGGCACCACTCCTGTCCACCTTGGTGGGATCTTTCCCGGAGAAAGCACCACCACCGTGAGCACCCCACCCACCATATGTATCGATGATGATTTTCCTGCCAGTGAGACCTGCATCTCCATGTGGGCCCCCAATAACGAACCGGCCTGATGGGTTGAGGTGGAAGATTGTCTTGTCATCCAGATACTGGGCAGGGATCACAGGCTTGATGACATGTTCTTTCAAGTCAGCTGCAATCTGGTCGTTTGTGACAGTCTCATCGTGCTGGGTGGAAATGAGGACAGTATGAACTCTAATAGGAACCATAGCACCAGCATCGTTTCTGTACTCAACGGTGACTTGGGTCTTGCCATCGGGTCTTAGCCACGGGCAAGTCTGGTTCTTCCTGACTTCAGTGAGCTTGGCCCCCAGCTTGGTGGCAAGGACGTGGGTGAGTGGCATGAGCTCTGGGGTTTCATCAGTAGCGTACCCAAACATGTGGCCTTGGTCACCAGCTCCGATCTCTTCGGGTTTCTTGGTCAGATGACCGTGAACTCCCTGAGCAATGTCAGGGCTCTGTTGTTCGATGTTGACAAGGACCTTGCAGTTGTCAGCATCAAGACCAACATCAGGTGAAATGAATCCGATTCCTCTACATGTGTCACGAACAATCTTCTCGTAGTCCACGTTAGCCTTGGTGGTGATCTCACCGAAGACCATGACCATGTTTGTCTTTGTGCAAGTTTCACAAGCAACTTTGCTCTCAGGGTCCTGCTCTAGGCAAGCATCGAGAATGGCATCCGAGACCTGGTCGCAAAGCTTGTCAGGATGTCCTTCATTAACAGACTCTGAGGTGAACAGGAAGGTTTCCATGTCGTATCTGGAAAACATTGCAAGGAATGTGTTAGTGCAAATGCTATAGGTTAGATATCTAATAAAAATAATTAAATAATAAGAGAATCAGTTAATCAAACATGATTAAATGATGCAGCACTCAAAATATGTAATGTACGTTTCTTTAGTTATTCAAGTGATTTCTCGTTGATATAAATTGACTATGTAAAATTACATAAAAATGCTAAAGATAAGAATATACTACAAAATAACAAGAAAATCAAATTATAGTTTTGCTGAAGTCAATTATGATAAATGGAGTTTGAAGAGCTTATCCTAATAAAAAATTCAAAACAGTATGGCAGGAGACGTTAATTATGAGACATATTTGATGTTTGCAGCAAGGAATTACAAATTTACGATCCAGGTATAGCACTGATTTGTGATCTAATTATAATAATCAACAAACTTATGCAGGCAAGTTTATTTAATATAGATCTTAAAAGCAATAACCGTATGATGCCATCAAATATGGTCGATGAAAATATTTCGTACCAACTTGACCACAAATTCCGTAGAGAAAAATGTAGATCCTGATCAAACACACACACATATACACAAATCCATTCAAGCAAAATACTCAACATGATTTTAATCTCATGAAAACAGAGCACATAGATTTATATGTCCTTGGGCACATTTCTCAGGAACTCTTCAATTCGGTTACACAATCTATCAGCCATTCCTCATACTAAAACCAAATCTGATAACAATCAAGTTAAAACGGAGAAATTCGAATCCACATTGCAGAGAGAGGAATGCCATAAGTATAAAAAGCAAAATTAAATGCCAGATCTAAACAATAAGAGAGTATGATTGGCAGATCTACTACAGCAAAGAGAAACTGAGACATTTTGCTAACCTCTTTGTGTGGAGCAGGAGAGTCGGATCTGCAAATGAAAACGGAGGAAAAGAGAAAAGAAAGCTGAAACGCGGGGTGATTTTTTGGGCAATGAAGGAGCGGGTATATATAGAGGCCAAAAAACGTAGATCCGGACGACTCGCTCTCTCGTTTCTGTTACAAATTACCAACCGGGGCCCGCCTGACAAAAGTGGGGCATTATAGATAATAAGATCGTGCCACCTGGCTATTGAATTGGCAAATCGACGGTGGATGGAAATTAGCAAAATGATATTTTTAGTTGTACCAAGTGCTTCGGGAAATGTATTGGGGTTGGTGAAAAAGAAAAGAAAAATGAATGTCCTGAATTCGAAGGATTTGGTCCGTACATTATTTAGAGTTATTTCTAATTTATTTATTTGTTGAATACTCATATCATTTTAGGTTTAATTTATTTGTTGAATGATGTTTGAAAATTGATGATGAGTTAAATTGTGAAAGTATTCCTGGTTCTATGAAATAGATTCAAATCAATTTCTTTCGGAGACTATGAATTAAAATATGATACTATTAATTAATTCTAAATTGTTTGTTGAATGATGCTAGATAGAAATACTCCTATAAACATAGATTTGATTTTTCCCAGAGAATTAAGATTGAGTTAAATTGTGAACACGTTCCTAGCTCTATTAAATAGATTCAAAATTATGAAAAAATAATAATTTTAGACAAACCACTTATAAATTAAATTTACAATGAACTTTTTTCTTTAAATCAATATTTTTTTAATATACAAAATAAAACTTGTTTAGCAGACGAAATAACATATTTTAAAATAAATATTATGTGTTGCTCTTTGCAAAATCAATACTACGTAGTATGTTAAATAATAGTACTTCATTTATCCCTTAAAATTTTACTTACTTTTTTTTTTATTGTAACACCCCATTACACTTTGCACACTTAAAAATCAAATTACTTCATACATTTCACCTCTTTCAATATTCACATATTTATATAAAATGTCAATATTTTTTAGTTAATATATACATTCAATTCAATTAACTTTTTTATTTTATACATCAAATTACGCACAACGTTCTACTAATTACACTTTTTTTCTTAAATTGTATTCTCACGGGAGAGTATTATCAAGTTCACTGGTATAATAAAACTGTTCTGAGCTAAGTTAGTAGAATAGTACTAGTATTTTAGATTGAGATTGCGTGTATTTTGTATATAAAAAATTAGTCAAAGTTAGTGGTATGTGTTTTGTTGATGGGGAGAGGAAGTTGGTAGAATTAGAAATTGGGTAGTATTGCATTTTCCCACAAATGGGTTGGTAGATGTCTTTATATATCATTAATCACTAGAAACTATTAAGTAAAAATAAAATCCCGAATTTTACTTTTACGCGGATGTAAAAATGATTAAAAAAAAGAGAGAGAGAGAGAAGGGGTGTGACTTTTGTATGAACGTGAATCCAAGTAGTATAGAATAAGACAGATGGTTATTCGGCTGTATTCACTGATTGCATGTGAAACTTGTAAATAAAATAAATACGATAGTTGTGAATCTCAATAATGGATTAAAGGTGCTACCGACGAGTTTTTTTTTTAAAACGTTTTTCTTTAAGGCCACCGCGATATCGTCACAATAACTGTGTGTGAATGTTAACCCAGTTTGTCAAAACTGCTGGGCCCCCTACAAAGAAAAACAAATACAGAACAAGAACAGTATATACTCCTATGAATGTATACCTCTTTTACAAATGTATACTATGATAATACACATCAAATCATATGTGGAGTACTTTTTTCTTTATTTCACATATCAGTTCCCCAAGTGTGATACTTAAAAATAAGTAATGGAGTGAAATAATAGTAGTATAATATATGATCAAGAGTGAAATAAATAATTTGGTCTGTCAACTAGTCTTCCACCAACCCACCCATTGGGTGGGTGGTTGGTTGAGAAGGAAAAAAAGTCCAAACCCATCATCTATCCCATCCCACCTTACTAGTTTTGCAGAAAGATAGGTCATTAGAGGATTTTAGTACAGGCAAGATTATACTTAATACATGTTAATTTTTTATTGATACATCTAAAGAATGTGTGCACAAATGAATTGCGAAAAAATAATGTCAAAATTTAGTAACTCAATCCTAGCTGAAGTCCTAATGCAGCATGAACAAGGAACAATGTCATGATCCCACTGCCTAATATTCCATGAGCATTCCGCAATCCTGGACTCCCCTGCACATTCATTTCCTCTTAATTAGTATATAACTCAACAACAGAAATACCAGGAGATTTGAAGATCACTCACCTCAAATAGTGTTGGCAATATAGCCTGGATTGTTAAGAGAGTAAGCCCGATGACGCCCGTTACAGCATGAGGACTGCGACACAAGGAGAAACAATTGTATGGCTCGCTTCATTTTCAAGAAAGGATTATAAACGAGCAAGTAAGCGCATACCTTTCAAAGATGGGCTTATCGGAAGTGAGAAGGGACGTAACACCACCCGTAGCTCCAAGAGCAAAGAAGAAAAACATTCCTCCAAGAAGCTTAGGATGCAAGTCTTTGGCCTTAGCCTTCTCCTCCTATGAAAAACATTAACCAAATTCAAAAGGAAATCTTACTTTTTCAACTAATCGTGAATTATTTCCCTTTCCTTACAATATCATCTGAGAAACGGATACGAAAGCCCAAGTAAGTTCCGTAACCACCCATAGCAAACAACACAACAGCCTACACAAGTATGAAACAAAATGTTGTAAACAGTTATGATATCTGCACTTCATTTTTATGATGATGTAAATGCATTCGGGGTGAAGTGTACCATGTTTCCGGGATGGCCCCAGTGAACAAGCCAACCAGGGAGGTTAAATGACTTGACTAGCTCAACAAAAGGGCTGAATAGAGATGTCACAGTATCAGCTGAATTAAGCGACCAGATTAGTACATAAAACAATGAGGGATAGATTGTAACATTGGTGGATGAGAAAATCAAGAAGCTCCCAAAAGATATTTGACATTAAGGGCATGTTTGATAGCAAAGACGGATTATCTAAGATTAGGATGATAACTAAACTTTATAAATTTTAAAGCTTAATCTACCCTTAATCTAAGTTATCAAACAACCAATAAAAATGATATATAGTTAATCTAGGTTTAATCTAAGCTATCAAACATGACCTAAGGATGATGATTGTTTCATGGTAGCAGTGATGGTCGTATGGTAAATGCACTATCTATTTTGTTCAACAACATGTTAACATCTTATCCCTTGCTTAAATATGATATCAACAAATGTGTACTGTATATTTTTTGCTCAGAGTTCAGTTTCAAATCCAAACACAGAGAGTCATATGATAATATCAAATGCTTAGGAGTGGGTAAAACAAACACACACCATTATCTACAATTTTGATGTTTTATAATTTCAAAATGAAAATTGGGGACAACCAAATTTCAATTTGGGATAAGTTCCGAGGCAATGCAATGCTAAAAGTATAGAAAAGTAGGCGCTTACGGACAGTATCCAATAGAGGAAAATGTAATTAGCGGTATTACCTCCAGGAAGGGCAGCCAGAAGTAGCAAAGTGAGAGGAGAAAATGAATACAAAATAGTCTCAGAGGATTCTTCCAAGATTGCAGCATCATTTTTGGCTTCAATCAAATCCACAGTTTGGGGAATGTTGCTTTCTTTGAAAGCAAATGTGGAAGTTGATAGAGGCCTTCTTTTGGGAAATTCAAGTATGAGTGATTTAGATGGAAATTTGCGAGAGGGGAATGGGAAGGGAGAATGTGAGTTTGGCGTGAAAGCAACAAGAGAAGCATTTGCAATTGCAACACCCATTTTCTCAAGCTGCTTGTGGGTCTGTGAGTTTGAGTGAGATTCCAAAGCAAGCAGAAAAAGAAGAGAAATTTGGAGAAAGGCAAAGGCAAAGAAAGAGACACGATTCTACATTTTTCACTGCACGTGTGCTCTCAACACGCTCCCTTCCTTTTTTATCTTTCTATTCTATGCCAATTCTTTTTTTCTAGGAGTATTTTATATTTAACTCCACCAAAAAAGATTTACATACCTTAAAATTCATACAAGTCCAAATATTTTATTAAATTAATATATACTGTGTTTAAATAAAATTTAACTTTCCCACACTAAAATTATTTTTATAATTTTAACAATCAATGAAATAAGTGAATGCTTAGACTAATTCGACGTCAAATAATCGAGAAACCTTTTTTAAATATGGTGAACAGATAACTAAATAAATTACAAACATTACTCTTCATATTGTCTATTTATCGAAATATTCATTCTGCTATTACAATTTACAAATACCCCTTCAAAGTAGTGCAGTAAATAAAATGATGCTCTGATTTAGTTGACTTTAGTCTCTAATAAATCAAGACTTTTTTTTTTTTTTTAACAGAAAGACTAAACTTAATCACAGCTTTTGAAGAAAGAGGAAAGTTGAAACAAAAAAATAACAGTAATAAATTATCCAACGTGTAGTTTGAAACCAAAATTGGATTTTGAGGCAACAGTAATAACTCTTATCATGTAACCTAACCAAATTCACCAACTGTATCCAGCACTTGCAGTCCAAACTGTCGGAACTCGACAAAGTGACGCATCTTGTTTCTGAATGCGTCGTGTCTGTAACCATAACAGCATTTTGTCAGCTGATGGCAAAAGTAGATATGCTTATACATAGAGGAAGTTCGTATATGGAATGGAACTAAGAGAAAAAACAGAGAAATTTTTCTAATAGTTAAGACTACAAATACAATGTAGAATTTCATCACCTGACAAAGTAAATAGGGAAAATATACAAGTATATCCCAACCTTTCTTCACTTTTGCAAAATTATAACCCAACATTTCACTTTTGCAAAATTATAACCAATGTTTTGAACAAAACTGCATATCTATCCTTTGTTTCAAAACAAAAAATACGGAGTATATCCTAATGTTATGTGTTTTTTTTAAGGTTTTATATTTAACAAAAAATATATCGATCGGTTGTTAATTTGCAAAAAGAAAAAAAAAGAGAGAGAGAGAGAGAAACGTTGGAACATGGTTGTTAGAACACGAAACGGGATATATTTCTATGTTTTTACTAGTAAGTAACAAAAATTGGAGAACTAGTAGCTTTACCAAGGAAGTTTAACTGGTGAGGCGAAATAATAAAACACTGCTAGTCTAACAAGATGTACCTTGTGATTCTGTAGAAGACGTGGATAAAGTTGAAGCAGAATACTGTCATCCATCTTCAACACGAAGAATATTGTTATGAACGCCATTCCGGGTAATTGACTCCGTTTGAGGATCAATTCTCCAATGACCATCAATAATAAACTTTATCTGCAACAAAACAAGCTTGTACCTGGTGAAAATACTGTAGGTTGACTACTGTAATTTGGTGACTTTACGACACAAAATTGAGTTGTAAAGATGAAGCTAAATGTCTTAGCCTTCCTTAAACATTAAAAAATATGAGAGCATGGTGTATTTAATACTTGTTTTTTTCAATCTATGATATGCAATTGATTATAGTGTTCGCACCTCATAAACCCCAGGATACAGCCACAACACAGCCCGCCAAATTCGAGATATCCTGACAAAAAGTTTCTGAGAAGTTAACCCATTGGACTCCATGTAGAAAATGTGCAATCACCGAGATAAAATTTAGGAAACAACTTGTCGACATATTATATATTGAAATGCACCAACGGTAAAACCTCCAATTTACACAAAAGGTTAGAAATATAAGATGTAAAAAGAAAAGGGCCAATAAAGAGAGAACAAGTAAAAACCTTGATCCAGAAGAGCCTGTGGGACTTAATGATAACTGTGGGTCCATTTGAATTCTATGATGCCAGCCATTGAAACTACCAGCAAGTTCCACAGTCTCCCCATCCCCTGAATACTGGATCTCAACCTAACAATGGAAGCTACTTAACTTCAGTTAGAAAGTACATTTTAGATTATTTGTTCTATCGTAGGTAAAATATGATAATAGTAATAATTAGTAACAAATGAAAAGCGAGAGAGGAAAGTGCTAAATTATCAGTCAGCGAGAACACGAAGTACCTCTTTTAGTCCAGATAGGGTTTCTTCAGCAGCTTGTAATTCAGTCTCCTTCTCAGAAATAAGTTCCTGTGCTTTGATTATCTCTTTTTCTGCTTTAGTTTGCAAAAGAGATAAAGCATGCTGAAAGGTAAAAAAACAGAAGGGAAGTTATACTTCTTATACAAGAAAAGGATCTTGAAATGAACAAAGTGGATTTGACAAGGACCAAATGCAGAGCTATACTTTTTATAATTCATATATTGCTTTATTTTATAAATTTCGAATTTTCATTAAGTACAATCTTATGCGGTAACGATTATATGAAATACCTTTTCCTTTTCAATCTGCTGCTTCAATTGGGTTAGCTCAAATTCCTTTTGATGCTAAGGACAGACAAGAACATTACACTTAGCTCATTTACTTCAAAAAATCTAGGGGACGGGCCAGAAATACTTTAGAGTAGCATGCAAATGAAAATATAATTACCAGCAACAATTTTAGATGCATAATTTCATCTTCATTCTGCATCAACAAAAAATTGCAAAAGACTAGATAAGCCTTGGAAATCTATAAATTAACTGATCCACTATAGTTTACACTGACCTCATCCTCCAGATCCTCGTCATTCCTGCATGACAACCATGACAACAGCAAAGCAATAATGCAGATACATAATATTGAAAAAGAAGTGAGTTGAGATAAATAAATAGAAAGTTGAAGTTTAATCATAGATATGCAAAGCTAATTTAGGGAACACACACACACAACGAAGGAAAATGAGAAATTTAAAACAACAAAAACTAATGCAACTGTTAATAACAAGACAGAAAAGAAAACATAAAAATATGGGTGCTAATTTCTGGAGGCTTCTGCAGTATATGTGTACATATCAATGCTTGCATTCAAGTTTGATGCTGGTATAAAAAAACTAAGGTTGTGTTTGAATTGAGGGATTTGAACTGCAAACTTTGAAATGAAACAACAATAATGGATTTGCTATTGCAATTATAGATCCATCCTCAAATCATTCAAGCCAAATACAACCTAAATGATTCACCTAAGATCAGAAAGGGATCTGAATTAACCTGGAGATGCTATTTTCTAACAATGGGTCTTCAATCTTCTGGGCTGATGAAGAGACATTTCCATTTAATATACTAAGTGCAGATTCTGGTTCACGAGAAGTTTCTGATTCAGTATTCTTCCCTTCTTCATCAGAATGTTGTTCATACATACTTCCAAATTCACTATCTGAAAATCAAGAAAATAATTCTTCTAAGATATCATGACACAACGTATAAGGAACGGGGCTAAAAAAAAGGGTTGAACACAATTAAAGGAATCATTATGATAATCAAGCATCTCTAGAGTACATTTGATACTGAGACTTGGGAAAAACTTCATGCAATGTAATCAAGTATACCATTTTCAAACTTAAGACTTTGGATGTTGTTCTTGTTTCTTTGTCGAATAATTTGGAAAGAGGATACCTATCATTTGTAGACATTTGACCTTCAGCCAAATAGGATTACTTATTAAAAATATTAAGAACACCTGATTACTAAGAAATTTTGCACTAAAGATTCTTATTTGAATACAAAAGTATTGGGAGATTGTTATATAAACTCAAACCAATGACAGAACAATGATCACCTATACGGTCATCCAGAGGAACCTCATCCTCAGCTATGAGCCTATGAAAAAAGAAAATAAAAATAAATCTATTTGAAAGATATAGATACAATTAATAGGGCAAGAAAAGGAGAACCAAGTAACATTGAGATTAAATAAACAAAGAAATTCTATAGTCAAAAGTGAAAAGACAATGCAATTTTACCTTCAATGGTATCCAATTTCCCATGCTTAATAAATTTTGCCACCTGTTCCTGCAAGGATAAAGTATTTGACTCAGCATCATCAGAGCTTTGATCATTCAGATTCAGCTGGAGTTCTTCATCTGTTTCTATGCATAAGTTATCGTCTTGGAGACTCTCATTTGAAAGTACATCAATAGACAACACTTTCAGCTTCTCATTCGGACCTTTTCAGATGACAAAAAGAAAAGACTATTAAGTAAAGATTTTTAAATGTATAATCTTAACAAATATGAAAAATACACAAATCTTATTATCCAGTTTCACCTCCAGAGCCACTGAGCACCTCCACATTCCCAGTCTGGCCTGTGTCTATAATGGGCCTGATGCAGTTTTCCACAGATGTTTCAAGAAGCTGTCTGATTAATTTATATCCTCTGCGCCTGACTAAGTTCGCAAGATCTTGCCTGCAAATTTACCAAATTAGAGAAACTAATTGTACAAGTTATGTCCCTTAACTAGAAATTCAGTATATTATATACCATATCAGTTCAATATGCATCTAAAGATTACTATGAATGTCAGATTCTTACATATGTCATATAAGGTCAAGTACAATCCCAAAATGTAAAAGAATTGAAGAGAAAAATAGTGAACATTTTCTAAATAATAAGCTCATTGATTGACGCAAGGATCTATGTATTGATAAAATGAGACATTTCCGAGAATAATACTCAACACATGAATGAAGTCTTCAGTTACACAGCTGGACACCATACAACATGTAAGCAACCTTATCTCTTCTATACTATCCACAAAAGAACTCAAAGACTTTCAGTATCTCTGCAAAGAGAGGAGGGGATATATAATCATAAGTCTTAACATACATATCCCAGCTTTAGAACTAGTTAATGTCACACATTTAAGGTAAACTCAACAACCGTGCTCACAATTTTATTCTCAGCTTAAACTAGCTCTGATTTGGGATACTGAAACCACAAAATTCCTACAATCAATTCTGATAATACCATCTGCAAACTATCTTCAATTGTCTAATAAACTGAAACCATTTCCAATGTGAGGGTATAGCTCTCGGAAGATGTTCGGGATCCATACATTGTTTCATGAACAAGTATTTGATACTCCCCTCGTCCCTTCAAAAATTACCCATTTTGCCATTTTGGGATCCCACCGAAAGTTACTCATTTCCTTTTTTTGCAATACCCAATATCTCTCTACCTTTTTTCTTTCTATCTCTCCCTACCTTTTCTCTTTCCTACCTCCCTCTAACTACCTCAACAGTCAACAACTCACTACATATATATTGTTATATTTCTTAATCAATGTGCAAAAAGCAAATGTACAACTTTCGAAGGGAGGAGAGAGTATAATTTTCAATGGAGGTAGTTCTAGTTTGTTTTAACTCCAATACCTTATCATCTTTTATACCATCATCACCTTCATCAAGTAGAAAATATATCAATAACGAGGATGATAAATATTCATGTTTTGGAATTCTTTATTTCGTGATTATACCATTAAACTTCTCAGTCTAGTAACACTCTTGCAATTGCATTGCGCATAACCGTAAAATTATTCAGAGTAGACGAAAAAGGTGTTAAAAGAAAAGTAGAAAAATCACAAACCTTCCGTGGTTGGAAAGCTCCTTTGTCGTGGGCACATGATTTTCCGGAAGTCCAAGAGTAGATATGAATTCTCTAATATCATTGCAAAGATCTGCATCGCTCTTCAGTTTCCTACTAGCCCTGATAATAAATTCGATACCAAGAAACAGTAATGTCAGAAAATGCAATCTACCACAGAAATCATTACAGAAAAATATCAAAGTTACACTAAAGTGAGTGCCAAATTTAATGAAAACATCCCGATTTCAATAAACAGATGACAACCTACCTAGGGGGGGATTTCTTGGATGATAAAGCGAGAATTGTAGAGTAACGGCGACTGTGGCGGTGGTTAATGTGGGAGTAGGGGAGTGGAAATTGGGAGGAAAGAGTGAGTTCACGAGAAAAGAGAGGGTGGAAAATGGGGAGGTGATAATGGGTAGCCATGAGAGAGAATATGCAGCATTCTCTTTCTTTGCCACGAATTTATTTACAACGAAACTATTAGCACAAAAGGCGCATTTAAAGTTCAGCGACTCTATTGCAAACGAAACCCGTGCTCTAAATGTCCTTATTATACTACTGTACATGTTGGAGTCACTCCAATAACACTTCCTGCACTCAAATTTGAACAATTAAAAATATGTTAAAAGCACTTTAAATTTAGTTATATGAATGCAACCAATTTAAAATTTGAATTCATTATTAATAAATAATTAAAGTTTATACAAAACCATCCAGTTCAAATAAAATTTCGAGTCTCAGTTAAGAGAAAATGGGGGTGGCTAGTGGCTACTGCAGCGGTAGAAAATGAGAAAGGAAGTAAGGATAGAGAAATTAGGTTTTTGGAGTAATGTGTGTTTAGTTAAGAATTTTTATAGAGAAAAATGGTATTTTGGACGATTTATGAAGAATGCATGTAACATTTTCTTAATCGGGTGAGAATGTATCAATCGGGCGAGTGCGGTTAACAAAGTAGGGGGTGCCAATAGCCGTACCCATATAGAAAAAGCACTAATTAAGATATTTAAAAATGTGTGGCCTTACGCTACTGAACCCATTGGGCTTGATAGGCCCCCAATATATAATTACCTAATTAGCCTAAACATGACCTAATTACTAAGATTTTTAAAAATGTGTTGCTCAACACTGATGAGCTCGCTGAAGCTTAATTAAATTATCATAAATCGACGGGTAAATTTTTTTTTGCACTTTCCTCTTATTTCTCTATTTCAATTATTTGTTTCTCTACATTTTTCTTCTTCTATTTTGAACAAGAAGAATGTGAAATAAAATAAAAGGATCAAATATACTATATATTTCATGATTAACAAATCGTTAAATTTTTTTATTAACTAATCATCCTGAACATGTGGAAAAAATAAAAGTAATTTTTTTTTTTTTTTTGGAAACGAAAAATAAAAGTAACATGAGTTAATCAAATCTTAAATCTCTATAGTCTATACCATCACATGATTGAAATTCTCAGTTAAATAAGTTATCATTCACTACTAAAAGAGGGATTTGAGATATTGAATGTAATTCTTACAAAAGAGCATGAAACTTTGATTTTGATGCTAAAGAATTCAACCAAGAAGTGAGTTTTAGTTAGAAGGCTCTAATATTGTATCTCATTATTTTTTTTGAATTTATAGAGCTATGAAATTAACTGTCTCTAAGCCTATTCCAATAAATCTGATATTAATATGTCCAAGAGGTACCATTAATCTTTACATACGTTACATAATTAAGAGGAAGACATGATATATATATATATATATATATATATATTTTTTTTTTTTTTATGATATTTATATAAACGAAAAATTGTAAAAGTTTTTATGAATGAGATTCCCTCATACTTTATATATATATATATATATATATATATATATATATATATATATTATTAGTCCATATTCATGCAATATCTTATTCAAACTTTGATTGAAAGATCGACCTCTCTAACTACTTACTTAATTAGGTACTAAGTAGGTGGGCAGGGTACACCAAACACTTGATTGGGCATTACTATTTCTGAACAGTTGGGACTCACCCTAAGCTAAATTGTTTCCTCAATTTGGTTCCATGAACAAGAGTTCCTTTTCCATTATTTTATATTTAATTTTGTGTTATATCAGCATCATATTCTATTCATGTTACTGAGCTGGATATTACTCACCCTAAATTCATGATTATGAAATAAGATTAAGATAAGGAAATATTTACCAAAAATTGTCCTGGACTTTGTAAAATATTTGCAATAAAAAAATTAAAAAAAAAAACTAATAAAAATCCCCTTCAATACTATTTTAAAAAGCTAAAAGTCCCGCACGCTCCTTCAATAATCTAAAAACTGGAGGAAGAAGAAAAATAGATAGAAAACGAATGGTTGAAAAATAACACTACTAATTTATATAACGAAAATTATAAATTGCATATTGAAAAGTTTTAATACTATTATTTAGCTTGACGAAGTGAAACAGTTTCACTACCTAGACTGTAAAGTTATAAATTCTAGTTACTAGGAGGGGTTAGAACTCAGAAGAAGAAAAACATGCATGCAACTTACACATTCATATTTTCTTTTTTGTATGAACTGATATTTTTTATTCTATAATAATATTTTTTTATTATATTGTATTTCATTTTCTTTGTGAATGGGTCCAATGGTGTGCATGTTTTTTTTTTAATTATTCCTCCCCCTCAAGGGCCTCAACAGTATGGATGCTATCATAAAATTACTATTTTTCTCTAAAAAGTAGATACTATTATTATAATTTTGTTACTATTTATCCCTCACAACAATTTACGTAATTTTTCGAGTCCAACTGAATATTTTAGATAGTACAAGAATAATAGTATTCCTCCGAAACTCTTTTTATTTTGAACTCTCAAAATTACTTACACACTTTCAATATGAAAATATTTTAAAAAATTAATACCCTCACAATATCATTTTATTTTTAAAATTGTCACTCATTTTTTATCTACATTTTACTTTACACCTCATAAATTTTACTTTACACCTAATTAATCATCTAAAATACTTTTCATTTATCCTATATCATCAACAACTAAATTTTTTTATCTTAAAAATTGTGCAGTTCAAATGGTATATGTCATATTGAAACGGAGGGAGTATTACACAAATACGAGTTTTATTCCGTGCACATTTTTAGATAAAACCCGACTGTATTTTTCATTATCAACAAAAAGAAAATTAATTGTTATATATATATATTTTTTTTTTTTTTTTTGAATTACATTAAATATTCATCCCTTTTTTCCCTCCCCATGACTCGAACCCTAAGTAAGTAGTGGTGCTCTAACCACTTGAACTATCCAACTTCGTCAAATTAATTGTTATATTGATATACACTTTATATATATAATGTGTAAATAATATTTTTAATTATTTTTTAAAATAATATTTTTAATTTTTTTCAAAAAAATAATTATAAATGAGTAACTTTATCGAAGAACGGAACGAGTATAACTTATTTGAGCTTCCACAGTTATTTTTTATTTTCTTTTTTCTTTTTAAACTAGAGTATGGAAAAGTGTACATCACCAACTAATCTTCAACCATTTTTTTAACTCATCACAAGTCAAACATCTTAATAATTATTTCGGCTCGATCTCAATGATCCAAGTTAAATTATTACTTTTTTAAGTATGTATATAACTTGTTCCAAAATAATGAAGTAATAAAATGACTGAAGAATTGGTCATATTTAATTATCACAAGGTAATTGTCATAAAAAAAAATGTCGGAATTAATATGGATCACTCATCTTGTCTAGTACCAATAATGCACCGAACTGTGCTAATTAAATTTCATGATATTCACGAGTCAAAATTTGGAGCTACGCGATTTGTACTCTTATTAAAAAAAAGAAAAGAAAAAAGAACACCCTAATTATTTGTTTCAAAGTTCAATCTTTTAATATAACTATTGGGACACTTTTCACTTTTGGGTATATATAACATGATACTCCCTCCGTACCATTTAGATATGCTTGTTTGACTTTTCATCAAGATTAAAAAATTGTATTGTAAAGACACATTAGACAAGTAAAATTTATATTATAATCCTATTTAATAAATGTTATACTTTCTAATGTAATTAATGCACAGGGTTATATTAGTAAATGAACTAAAAGATATTACTCTATATGGAAACAAGTATATTTAAATGGGACATGCATAAAAAGAAAACAATTCTATCTAATTGAGACATAGGAGTATTATATAATTGGTTCGCTATATATGTGGCTTCATTAAAAAAAGATTCGTATATTCGTGTATCACTTGCTTTTTATACCACAAAATTTTTAGTAGTAATTTACACACTTTCGCATGGAGTAGCTAGATTGCTGTCGGAATATTAAAAGAAAGTTCTGTTTTGATCCTTATGACACTTTTAGTTCGAATTTTATGCAACACCTTTTATTTTTTTGGTAAAATTATTGTGCTTCATATATATTAAAAATTCAAAGGAAATCATGAATTAACAGATAAAATATAGAAATAATTTGAAATTATTGTTAATAAATTCATTGTTACGGTTCTCACCTCTGGTTTATCCTCATATATGAAATAAAAATTGACTTTAATATTTTGATCATATTTTCTTTTATTGTAGTTAAGTGAGAGTCTCATAAAAGTATCATATGATCGAATCATATTTATTATAAGGTAAATAAGATTCGTCTAATATAATTTTTAGACTTTATTGTAAAATACTCTTCTTCTTTTTTTTTTTGTCAATAAAGATTTAATAGGACGTTACCAAAAAAAAAACGATTTTTTGATCAAATTTGTTATAAAAATGTTGTAATATCTATTCAAATTAATTGAAATTCCATTTTGAATCATTTTGTTCGCGCAATAAAAGAATGAAACAGAAGATGGAATAGAGGTGTGGGATATTTGTTGATCATGGTTTAAAATTTGTTGGAAATTAAGATATGAAATAAAGGATATGCAGGTAGCTTAAAATGTGGAGAGATTATACATGTCATGTCCTGACAATGAATTAAAACTCTGATACATTGTCAAAACAAATGAAAATAAATAAATATATGCTGCAGGGTGGGGGACGTTTATTTGAAATTGGGGAGCTAGGTGTATCTATGTTTTGACCATATATATGTATGAGTAATCTTTGTCTGTCACTCACTTAATTACTTGGGCTGGGGGCGGCTAACTATATATGGTGGAGGATGTTACTGTAGTTTGCACATGGGATTAATTGGATATTTATAAATTAATGGAGTAGTAAATTATGGAAATTAATTAAAGCACAATTATTTATTTAATCAATCACTGATGATTTGAAATTATATACTATAGTGCATCTAGTTTGACTTGTGTGTAACTCTAAAGTAATACTAATGAGTATATAATAACACTACCATATGTGTCGTTCCAAAGAACAAGTCTTATATG
Source organism: Galeopsis tetrahit (assembly GCA_963675135.1). Classification (NCBI taxonomy): domain Eukaryota; kingdom Viridiplantae; phylum Streptophyta; class Magnoliopsida; order Lamiales; family Lamiaceae; genus Galeopsis; species Galeopsis tetrahit. Next base: position 65,652,199 of record OY776129.1, on the reverse strand, counting down.
AAAACAAGATTCATTTAAATAAATTGAGAAAGAGAGAGTTTTAGAGAGAGAAATGGGAAGAGCTCCATGTTGTGACAAGGCAAATGTGAAGAAAGGGCCATGGTCACCTGAAGAAGATGCACAGCTCAAACACTACATGGAAAACAATGGCACTGGAGGCAATTGGATTTCTCTCCCACACAAAGCTGGTAATCTATTTCTTTTTTATCATCTAATCTCTCTGTTATTTTGTGGGTTTATATTTGTTAATTTGGACTTCTGGGATGAGCTAGATTTAAGTCTCTTTCTAATTTTTTTTTTAAAAAATTATACTGTAGTAGTACTAGTTTATAAATAACGACTATGGTGTTGTTGTTTGATGATGATTAATGGAGTAGGTCTTAGAAGATGTGGAAAAAGCTGTAGATTGAGATGGCTCAACTATCTGAGACCAAATATCAAGCATGGAGAATTCTCTGATGATGAAGATAGAATTATTTGCACCCTCTTTGCTCGCATTGGAAGCAGGTATATATGTAATTAATCTTTCCTTTAATTATCAGATTAACAATTAATAATAGTTAGGGGTTAGTGATAGAGTTTAATATGTTATGTCTTATGTTCAAATGTTAAAGACTTATTTACCCCATATGATAAAATAAGGTAACAATTTGACATTTTCCCTTCTTTTTTTCCACTTAAATTATTGTAAATTAATTAAATTTCTTACGATATGTGTTGCAGATGGTCAATAATAGCAGGCCAATTACCCGGAAGAACTGATAATGACATCAAGAATTATTGGAACACAAAGCTAAAGAAGAAATTACTTGGGATGGCTCGCAAAGTGCCTCTTCATCAACCAACAATTTCTCAATTACCATATAATTATAATAGTAATCCTTTCCTACAGAACCCCTTAATTTCATCCTCCTATTCACCTACTCTAATCTCATCGGTATATGAATTATGCCAAAACAACATTATTTCACCTTCCAGTTTTACCCCTCCTCCACCCCTCCAGCATGGTGCTAATAATTATAAGGATTGTACTAGTAACAATCTCTTAACCTTTGGAGGTGAAAGTGAAACCGCTGGTTGCAGTAGAAATTACCAGTTTACCCATGGTAATAAGAAGATGGAGCATGATCATGGGTTTTACAGTAATGGGTTTGATGAGGAGGAAAATCAGAAATTGTTGATTAGTGCCACTAATGATGGATCGTATGAGAAGGGTGCAGATGGTAATTTCAGTGAAAATCCATTGGATAATTACAGTATGGATGATATTAAGCAGCTGATTAGCACTAATAATGTCAACTTCTTTGTGGATCACGAGATCAAGAAAGAAGAGACAACATTGTACTCCTGATGTTATATTCTTCAGGATCAACAAACTGATTTTTTTTTAATGGTACATAGTGAAAAATTTCCTTTGTGTATTTGTTTTTTTAGGGAATGTTGTCGTATAAGTACTATTGTAAGAAATTTCATCATTATGGATATCAAGAATTAAATTAGAACTCATTAAAGTGTTATTTTTAGTCCGACTTTACTTCAGACTATCAAATAAATTTTATTTATTTATTTATTATTTGGCTTGTTTCGTATCATATATATAATCCCAGTGTTTCTGAGTGTCTGTCTCTGACAATCTATTTAATATCTATTTTTAATAGCTACAATGTTTTAATGATTGAGATATCTTTGAATCCAAAATTGATTTATAGTGTCCTTGTCAAATAAATTGATTCACGCAACATGAATTTCACCTACTGCAAGATCGACTGCAAATGATTATCAACTTATCACCTGCACAAATCAAATCAACTAAAATCGTTTGTCTAACACCTCGACCAATTTTCTGCAATCTGAATTTTCAATTTTAAATGGTGTTCCATAATTAATTATTTAGAGTGATACTGGGATTGCACTTATATATAATTGAAATTGAATTTAAATTAATTAAGTCAAATATTGAGATTTAAAATTAAATTAGATAAATTAAACATTAAAATTCAAGTATAACTATACACTCAATTGCATAGAAAAATTTACCTATTATTTAATACTCCTATCACATAATCTATGTAAAAAAAACCACATTGGGATGTTTGAAATAAATGTATTATCTTCCTCCTTAATTAGACAGTCTATTTTTCATTCTGATCGGTCCCTTATTAGATTACCTCTTTTTGGTAAAAAAAATTAATTTTATTCTTTTCAATTATTCTCTAATATTTCAGGATTACACAAAATAATAGTATTATTTTTTTTATATAATTTTTTTTTTTTATCTTTTTCTCCTCAATTGACTAATACACTCATAATAAAAGGTTAATTTATATTTTATAATACCAATAAACAAATGTTACATTAAATTTTGTATCAAAGTTAAAGGGACAATCGAACGATGGACGAAGACAGTATGTTTTATAAAAAAAAGTGGTTTAATAGTAAAATTAACAAGTGTTTGCAAATTTGTAAATTATTGGATTTGAGTGTTTTGACAATAAATTTAAATAGATGAAGTATTAGTGAGAAATCACACTTTTATACCCTTTCGTCCACATAAAATAATAGTATGTGTTTTTGCACAAGTTTTAAAAAATGAGGGAGTATATATTACAATAGATTAATTTAAATAGAAACATTATATTTGAAAATGTTCAAATTTACTTTTACTTACACTAACGTGGAAATTATAATCACTTATAATCTTGTGAAAACACCCCATCTAAAAACAAGAAATGCCATTGATGATAGAGCATCTGAAGTACAATATCAGAATGGATTTGAAGTCAACGAAGCTCAAAGATAACTTGATTAATTATTTAAAATTAAAGTTGATTATAGTATTATTTACACGCTTGAATCTTTAATTCAAATTTCACTGAAATTTGCAGCAATAAAAACAAATCCCGCTTGGAGTATTAAATAATTTCTTGAAGGCGTAGACAAAAACACAAGTAGATAAATACTGTTGTAGTACTATATTTGAAAAAAAATAAAAATAAATTAGCCAATTATTTAATAAAATTGATGCATTGACCTCTTCATCGGTTTGTCTGCTACTGTAAGAGCGAAGTCATAAATAATTGTAATTGCCAACCATTAGATGCCCTTTAGGAGAATTTCTGTTCTGATAATATAAAAAATTAATGGGCAAAAGACATTGAACTTGCACAAATCATATTTTTGTATCTACAACTTTATGCTGGAAAGGATTTTGAATTTGTGTTCAATCAAAGTACCTTCTAATTTTAAGTTAGATTAAAGAATAAAATAACTATAAAAAGGAACCTTTTTTTGGTTGTGGGCTAGATGAAGAAAGTGTGGAGATTTGAACTCATGAATTTGTGTTCATCAACTTAAATATTAGTATGACTTTTGTGTTCCACTTTGCTGACTATGAAAAAAAATGTAGCAGTATGGATTTATAGCAACCAAACTTTTTTATTTCTAATTACTTGATCAAATGGCATTTTTGCAACTATATAAGTCTTCAATTAATTCATTCTTCATTCAACAAAAATGAAAACAACCTTAGATCTCAAATTAAAATCTCTGCATCCTCAATCCTAACCAGAAAAATATATATATACACTAAGAGCATGTTTGTTTTGGTATTATATAGGATTGGGAAGATCTGGATGGAGAAATTCTGAATGGAGAAATCTTGATAAATAGTGATTGTGTATGTTTGTTTTGGGATTAATGAGTAGGATATGATGTAACTTTATGTCAAATCAATTGTGTAAGAGTGTGTGGTGTTGTATTATAAATGTAACTTTATGTCAAATCAATTGTGTAAGAATGTACGATGTTGTATTATTATAATAGTATTAAAATATATTGTACTTTTAGGGGTGGATGGAGTTGGATGATGAAATTCGAATGTAAAATTTTGAACTAGAACAAGACGGGTGATGTTACGTCCCCCTCGGAAAACAAACATGCCCTAAAGAATAATTTTCAATTATTAATCAATCCTTATCTCCTTAAAAATCCCCCTCTTTCTTGTTTTATCAAGGGGTGAGCTCCTTTTTTTTCTTTTCAATTACTCACACACATCACTTTCCTTTCCATTTTTGGCTGTTTGGACAAAGGAGGCTTGTATCCAAAAACAGAGGGATGGAAGTGGTCAAAAAAGCAGCTGTAAAAGTAAAAAACACAGTGAATTTCAATAGGCATGATGATGAAACAAGTACAACCGTCGAATTCCACTCATTGGTATAAAGTACAATAAACTTTTGAAACAAATGCTAACTTTATTGCAATCCTCAAAGGAAAAAAAAAAAAAAAGGATTGTAAACCTGATATGTTACGTGAGCTATAAACTAGCAAGCAAATAATTTCCAGCTGTTGGGACAAAAGTCATATGATGGTAACTCAATTTTCCACAATATTTGTATTTTACAATTTAAGATGGTAACAAAGTCTTGGTGTATTGCACAAAACAAGACAGCCATTGGATCAAACAGTGATCAAGGGTGTTAATTTTTTTGTCAAAGTTAGGTATTAAGTTTGAATTTGGAAAGACTTTTTATCCAAGGCATAAAGTGCCTCAAGATGCAATGAATTTGTGTTGAAAATTTTAGCCACCCACTGAGCATACAAGAGATGAAATTGTGATACAAGAGGAGAAAAATATGTCATACATTGTTGAATAATGAAGTCAATGAATAACATAATGTATAGTCAAGGGTCTCGTTGATGTACTCCGTACCTTTTAATGAAGAGTATCACTTGTGTGTAATGCAACCGGTGCACCCTTCCTCTACTAGTATTATCAAGTTAATACATTTAGTAAAACAACGGTACCTTTCAAAAATATACTTGAATTGCACGATGTACTTAATGCATACATGTATTTGACTTTAATGAAACAACTAATATTGTTTAATGAAATGACTAGTCGCATTTAAAATGCAAACCAGGTAACGGTGAAACTGGTTCACACCCTATAACAAATAATGCATCAGATATATTTCACCGAGTGTAACTCTACAACACAATGATAGAGAAACATAGAGAAAATCAAAATCCAGTCATGTAGATAACTAGTGTAAGAAAGTGATGTTAATAAACTACTTCTCAAGACTCGAATTCTGGGATTTGACAATATTACCACTATTGGCATGCTGTGCTACCAAAATATGAAATATCAATCAGACAGAAGAGGATAAAGTAATTGAAGATGCTCATGTCCCAATTAAATTTTAGTCGCATCTGAAATTGCAATTTCAAACAGTTAGCAAGTAAATTGGCTTTTTTTCCCTTGAACAAAAAAAACAACGTAAAGTGGCTTTTGTTAAAGTGCAAGAGATCCCTAGGTATCTCAAACCTTGTATGGACAAACAAAGATCACTCTTATTATGGATCAAAACACTATCAACTTTTAAATGCGGCTCGGTTCATTTCAAATACATCACAAGTGTAGTCTGCAGAAGGGCAACATGTGCAAGCAAGAATGGTTAAATTAAATTTACATGCAATTGATAGATTACATTTACAGATTTTATATTCAAATAGCATTAGCAGCCAATATTATATACAACAAGCAAGCGCCAAGAGTGGTTAGAGAGTTCGATTATACAATTTACAGGAAGTCCCATTGCCAGCAGACTTTGTCCACAATCCCACCTCCGCTCTTAACTGCAAAGTGAAGAGTCTCAGAAGCAGGAGGAACTCCCCAAAGCAGGGGCACAGCAACAGTCATAGTTAGCTTTTCATGCAGCCCTCCCCTGCTCGCCTTTTCTGCTGCCACAACCTGAAAAGGAATGAAACAATAATAATGAATTCCATATTTTTAGTATGATATTTGAAAAAGAAAAAAGTTGCAGGTATGAATATTAAGATTTGAGTCGATCACGTCTTAAACAATTAAACTTTGCTGAATTTAATAATTTACTATCAATTGTACACAACTTATCAAAGAAATAATTTCCAGGAAAATCAATAATAATGTAATAGATCACAGCACAGCATCACTTGCTCAGCCTTGCCACCCTATATTTTTCCTCCTAATCTAAGAACAAAGGAAAAAACCCTTCCCTTTCCCCCTTGTGACTCGAACCCAACTACTGATCTAGGTAGTGGGTGCTCTTACCCCTGAGCTAGCCACTTCGTCCACCTTTTAAGGATGTTTATATGTTAAATAAGAAAAACTCCAGGTCTTTAAATTTTTAATTTAGTCAATAGGCTTTCTAAGTGAAAATCCTGTGCTTATATTCTACCCAGGAGAATCGACTACATGGCCTATCCAAAAAAACTGCTACAAAATATCTGTCAAGCTTCTATATACCTAAGACACTACAGCTTCCTTCAGCTCATCTAATTTTTCCGACACCCTTTGGTTAAAGATCCTCAAGTTTCTCTGAGGACTCTATGAAATTCCATCAACTGCACCAAATTTCTACCTTATTTGCATTGGCTGATTAGTTTCTTCAGAAGTAATACTGTAAAGATGCAGTTTCCTCAAGCGATCAATCTAAACTTGACAAAGTACATCCATGATTTACGAAATGAATAAGAGAGAACATTTCAAGTATAGTACAATATTAGCAGTAGCTATTCAGAGTCAATCTCCAGAGAGGTAAGGATGTCAGCGGGGCAGGGTGGGGACGAGGAGTCAATAATCCCCACTCCCTTCCCGCGAAGTGAAAGAGAAAAAACTGTCCCCATCACCGTTCATGCAGGGATTCCCCAATTCCCGTTTCTTTTTTTATTTTTCGGTGTTTTTTTTTCTATTTACATGAAAGAAGAGGAGACGGTGATGGCTAGTTGAGCAAAACATACCGCTAAGGGTAACTTAATCGCAACTCCCAAGTAATTAAGCAAGAGGCAAGGCAATTGCGAAATTGATAATGGAAGATTGAGAACAACGACCACGACTCTATACACAAGATGGATGAAGGATGCTTTCTTCAAGCGTTAAATAATTTCCCTATATATGTATATAATTATGTGATATATTACAATAATAGAAATATATTAGTATTTAATTCATCGGGTCCCCGCTAAGAAAGGGCCGGGGATCCACGCAGGGTGGTGGATATGATCCCCATCCCGCCCCAGACAAAGGGATTCCCCGCTCCATTACCAAGCCTACATAGAGGTAAGAATACTTGAGAAAATAACCAGGTAAAGCTCATGAACGTTGCTCATAACAAGCATATACAGTAGGTTTTAAAAAGTGTTGTACAAGCAAATACAGCATGGCAAAACCATTTAAAAAAAGAAAACAACAAACAACATTTATATTGCAACTGAGTGAAATGCCTCATACATGGAATTAGCAGGATATAGTCACTTTTACTACATACTCCGTAGTACATATATGAACCCAAGTCCTGAGGATAAAACAACATAATATGCCAATTCAAAGGAGAGAAATTAGGCAATAAATATTTGTGCCCGGCCAATCACTATGAACCTGATAAGAATAGCTAGTAGACGGATACACTATAAAACAAGTGATTAAAATTTAAATTAAAAATAAGAGGAAAACATGATAACTTGTACCTCTCCACCATGCTCCAAGACAGTGTCCTCCACAACATCACAAAGCATCTCAATGGACCGACAGAAGCCATATATACACAGGCGTCTACCCCTATTAAGTCCCTAGTATATAGCAATATCACAAAATTTTAGAAAATGTACAAACTTTAAGATATTATTTTAAAAGGTGGGGTTTTACATTTGTAGCTGCAATGTCAAAAAGTGCTCCCAAACAAAGGCTTTGGTTTGGATCCATGTATTTGCTCTCTTGAAACCGTTGAGATCTATGAGACAATTTTGAATTCCCTTGTTTCTTCTGCATAGTGAGTATAATGCATATTTGCTATTTTAATCAATTAATTAAGTGTCAAGATTTGAGAGAGAATGTAGCAGATCAACATAACCTAGGAAAATGTAAAGGGAATAAAAATAGTTTACAGAGAGTTTCTAACGAATAACGATAACATGATCTTGACCCAAATACATCATAAAATGGAACATATCATCTGAAAGAAAAGCACTGAGCAATATTTTTAAAAAAATAATAATAAAGTTATCTGTACTCCTAACAAAAAAATTGGCAATACACTCTAAAAGAATAATAATGCATAATGACATAAGAAATCACAAGATACATAGCATATCATTGAAAAGCATAAGATTAACTACTATATATTCCAAGATGAACCAATGAGATCCTCTAACTTCAAAAGAATCAAACTCTTACAGGCACAACACAGATATAAGCACTTTGCATTGCCTAAAGAGGCTCAAATAGCATCTGCCTATTAGTTCTAGAAAAAAGTGGATTCCCAAATTTGACACAAAAACACCATTATCCAACCCCCAAACATAGATAATGAGTTCAATGGATAAAATTATATAACCACATTTTGAATATTTGTAAAGGAATTTCGTTCGTTTGGCCAGAAAAGTTCTCAAGAAACTTCATAATCAAATATCACGAGCCTGGATAAACATACATTAGCCGAAGAAACCCGACGTGGCACAAGATTCCCACCAATTTGGACCAACCCATCAGAAGTAAATAGTGTGATTCTCTCCTCAGAAACCCATTGTATAGCTACAACAAACCAATCAGAAAATAATAATAATTAATAAACAAAGGGGCTAACAAACCACATATATCTTCGAATAAGTGTTCAGCCTACACAATTCCAGTAAACCCATACCCCCACACTGATTTTATTAATATAATTAAAATAGGGAAAAACAGGAGCTCCTCAAATTCAGTCATCTGAAAAGATAAATAAAGCCAAAAAATAGAAGAAATACAGGAATCAGCTAGGGATTCGTGATTTTCCCACGGGTAATGTCCATCGCCGAGGAAATTGGATGAACCGGAGGCTCTGATGGCGAATCGAGAAGGATGGAATTGGGGAGAGAATCTTCGTGGAGTAAAAAAGGAAGTTGAAGCCCTAGAAGAGGGAGACGAGATGGGAATCGACGCAGAAAAGGCAGAAAAGCAGAGGGCGGAGGCGGTTTCAGCCATTGATTTTTCTGCAAATTTTCTTGTTGGGAGAAAAATGAAGAAATGGGATTATAATTTGTGGGGATCTAAGAGGAAGTTGAAAAAAGAGGGAATCTTTTTATTTATGTATCGGCAATGGGGAGGGAGACGAAAGAACATCAACGTGACACGTGTACTGACCGACGGTTTATTGTATCGGTGGTGTATATGAACCGGGTCTAGAGTGGTTAATTGTAGGACTCTTTTTTAAGCTAATTTTCATGAGATTTGGACTCTTAATTTCGACTCAAATTCTAACATGGATGCCAATCACCATTCTTTATCATATTATATAACGTGCACTTATTTTCCTTTTCTGAGCTGTTGATTTAAGTGACGTATTTTATTTTGTAAAAAATATATTCTACCCCACTTTATCTTCTTCCTTCTTTTTTTCTTTTTTGGGAAAAAGAAAATTTCATTACGTATTACGTGTTAAGAGTAGGATCGTGATGTAAGTGTTAAGAGTAGGATCGTGTCTTACATCATTGATAATAAGAGTAATACAATTACGAAGTACTTCTTCAATCCATATTTTTTTCCACTCTGTCCGAGTACCCAAGTGTGTCAAGGAGTGAGCCACTTTGTTCGTCTCTTTTCGCACGAAATGGAATGAGATACTATTCAACTCCCGCGCCAAACTCCAGATATACTCGACGATCATCATCACACGTGTTTCCAATTCCATTTCAGCATTGAGGGCCTTAATTAGTGATTGTGAATCTGACTCCACCTCCATATTCCGAATTCCACATTTCAATGCCTGAACAAGCGCCAGACGCATAGCAAGGGCTTCCCAAAGGGTGCTGCTCCCTTGGACTGTAGTTCTCCGCTGCTTGAAGCGAGAATCTCTCCTTCAGCGTTTCTAATGACATAGTCTAAGCCTACAGAACCGTCTAAAAAAGGCAGCGTGGAAATTAATTTTGTTTCTTCCACTCGGAGGAAACCTCCATCCAGGTGTGGAAAAAAATACCGAAATTTCAGTATACCGGGCTTATCGTATCCAAAAAATATTGAAATTATCGATATTTTCGGTATACCGAAATTTTCTGTACGGTATGATATCGTACCGAAATTTTTCAGTATGATAACGGTATGAAAATGGCCATACTGCACTATTTTGGTATATACCGAAAATTTCGGTAATTTCGGTATATCGAATACTGAAACATTAATAAAATAATATTTTTATAATATAATTTATAATATTACATTAGTAATTACTCTCTCCGTCCCATGATTATCTTCACATGTGAAGTGGCACGCGGAATAAGAAAAGTGAATTTAGTGGAGATTTTGAGTGGTAATTTTGTAAACCTTTATGTATAAAATAAAGAATTGAGTTGACTTTTGGGTATGTGTGGAGAAAAAGTAATGGCATTTGTGTAAATTTGAGGATTTTGTGAGGGTGGAGTATATAAAGAGTTTTCCATTTTAAGGGTGTGAAAGTAATTGTGGGACGTCTTAAAAAGGAAAGTGTGAAAGTAATTACGGGACGGAGGGAGTAATTAAATAAATAAAACTTAAACAAATAACAAAAATCTTAGATATGAACGGTATAAAAAGGTATATCAATATTTCGATATGATTCGGTATACCGACATTTCGGTATGTATCGAAAATCCGGTATGATATGACATACCGAATTTTCGGTATGACATTCGATATCGAAATTTTTGATATGATATCGGTATGGTACGTCTTCGACATACCGTACCGAACCACCCCTACCTCAATCCCTCTCCCTTTTGTATTCTCCATACATGGTGGCCTTGCAGCAATTTCATGAATGAGGGCAATTGCTCTGTTTGCCTGCTTCGTCGGGTTCGGGGGCTGATTCTCAAAGATAAACTTATTCCGAGCCACCCAGATGTTGTATGTAGTAGCTGCAAATATAGTTAATCCTTCCTTAGGGAGGCGCTCTAACATGTTCAAAAAAATAATCTTGAAACTCAGCGAGGTAACATTTGTAAAATATGGCGGATCGACGATTGACCCCAGGTTCGGTATAGGTTCTCTAAGGTTGGGAGAGCATTGGCGCATGAGCGCCATATGAAGTGCCGTGTACTCGGTGGGATGTTGAGAGTCCAAATTTTGCCTCAAAAAGGTGTCGGGCTGGTTTCAGATGGTATACTTTTTGTTATTCTTATTTTATGTACTTTATTCGCTATTTTATCTATCTTTATCTTTATAATATATATTTGTAAACATTTTTTACAGCCACGTGTCGCTAATTCATTGGTCTATGTGAATCTCTCTCTTCTCAAATTACTCTATTTCAAAATCCTTGAATTCTCATTCATTCTAAACTTTTCTTTTAATCTCATCCATTCATTTTAAAACTTAATCTTAACCCTACATCCTTAATCTTATTTCCTATATAAATCCCTCATCTCTTCTCAAAATCCCTAATTTTTCATCCATTCTTAATTTTATTTTTTATCTCATCCATTGATTATAATCAATTTATTGAAGATTTTGGATTTTGAAAATTTGAAGATTGTCTACTCAATAGAAATCCAACAATTTGTCTACTCAATGATATGATATACTCAATGATTGTGAAGATTATGACTTTGAAGATTGTGAGATTGTGAAGAAATTTTGAAGATTAAAGATTTTTGTACTTTGAAGATTGTGAAGAAATTTTGAAGATTGAAAATTTTTGTAATTTATGTATATTTCTTCTTGCATTTGAAGATTTTTGTAATTTATGTATACATGGTTTGGATTAATTTTATTGAAGGTTTTTGTAAGACTGTCTCTCATCTTCTCAATAAAAATTCAACAAATCAATCTTCCCGAAATTTTATTTTTCCTTATGCTTAGAAATTCAACAAATTCATCTTCCCGAAATTTTATTTTCCCTTATGCTTGGGTATTGCACAATACTATAGATCACAAAATTGTATTCTTCCTTATGCTTGAGTATTGCACGATACTATAAAAATAAATTAAGCTAAAGAACTTTAATTTTAATCTTATTCCTAAAATTACTCCTAACAATAAGATTTGATTTTTTTTCTATTTAATCTATCTTAATAATATTTAAATAAATTTAATTCCTAAAATTACTCAAACGATAAGATTTGATTTTTTTTTTCCTAAAATTACTCCAACAAACAATAATATTTTATAATTCCAACCAAATCTATCTTAATAATATTTAAATAAATATATCTTAAAAATATCTAAATAAATTTAATTCCTAAAATTACTACAACAATAAGATTTGATTTTTTTTCCTAAAATTACTCCAACAATTTTTTTTTCCCTAAAAGTACACCAACAAACAATAATATTTTATAATTCCAACCATCCATCTATAAATTTAATCTTATCTATCTATCTTAATAATATTTAAATACTCCAACAATAAATATAAAATTTGATATTTCGATCTTTTTACTTTTTTAATTAATAATATTTAAATAAATCTATCTTAATAATATCTAAATAAATTTAATTTTAATCTTATTCCTAAAATTACTCCAACAAACAATAAAATTTTTTTATAAATCCAAAAATTTAATATGGTATTTTGACTTTAATTTTTATAAATCTATCTTAATAATATCTAAATAAATCTATATTAATAATATCTAAATAAATTTAATTTTAATCTTATTCCTAAAATTTCTCCAACAATAAGATTTGATTTTTTTCCCTATTTAATCTATTTTAATAATATTTAAATAATATTTAATTTTAATCTTATTTCTAAAATTACTCCAACAGTAAGATTTGATTTTTTTTTTCCTAAAATTACTCCAACAAACAATAATATTTTATAATTTCAACCATAGGTCTATAAATTTAATAAATTTAATCTTATCTATCTATCTTAATAATATTTAAATACTCCAAAAATAAATATAAAATTGGATATTTCGATCTTTTTACTTTTTTAAATCCAACAAATCCATTTAATTGTCATAATCCTTTTCCTAAAATTACTCGAACAAAAATATAATTATTTCCTATAAATTAGAATTTTTTGGAGTAAAATATAATATGATCGAACAAAGGAAATTTGACTTGCCCAATTTACTCCAACAAATTTAATTGTCTTTCATTTTTATAAATCTAATTTAAATAAATTTAATCTTATCTTAATAATATCTAAATAAATTTAATTTTAATCTTATATTAATAATATCTAAACAAATTTAATGTTAATATTAATAATATTCAAATATAAATTTTATATGATTGCAAATATTATTAAGGATTCAAATATATCATCTTACATAAATTTCATATTATAAATAAGATGATTTCACATACATAAATTCAGAATTTCGAGAGCATTGAAATCTACATAATTTCAGAATTTCGAGAGCATTGTTTATTTAGAATTTCGAGAGATTACTACATTCATGGGTGAATCAACATCATTTAAATAAATTCATAATTCTCTTTTCTACTTTTTTATATATGTGATGTAATTTATATTGACATATCATTTGTATTTTATATTTCTAATAAAATACAAAAAATTACAGATATATAGTCTTTTCTTTTTATATATATTGATAATTACAAAGATTTCAGATTATTTAATCCCATATATCTTTTTTTATCTTATCCTCTATACACGTGTCGACTTCTTGTGCCATGACAATTTTAGGCCGCATCATCTACTCCCCCCTACTCTCATAAAGTGATTATATCTTTTGTGAGAGTAAGAGGTTCAAGTGAATTTAGCACAGAGGCGTTTCTGGAGAGACGTGTATTATTCTTGCTTCGGAGAGGAATTTTAAAAGTGCTTCCCTTCGGAGATTTTTCCCGCCCACGGTTCCGAAAAGACGCTTCGACTTCTGCGCCTGGGTCCCACACAGTCGCAATTTTCTCTCTCTTGCTAGTTTCTCGAGGAGAAGCCTCGATTCTAACCCCATTTTTTTTACTCACTTCACGCAATTACTTTCTCTTTTCTTACTCACTTCAAATTTCATCTTCTCGGAAATTCTCCCATTATTTTTTCTTCTCAGACGTCTTCTTCCCCAGGCCTCCTCATCGTCGGTCGCCCAGTCCTCCCTCCTCTGGGCCCTCTTCATCTCCTAAGGTAGCCTCATCACCCTTTTCTCCATCTGCTCCTATTACAGTCTTGGGGGCAGAGACATAAGGATAGACCAACCGCTCTAGAGGCTTTAGCTCAGCCATACCCACCTTGGCCGCCTGTAATTTGGCAATGGCCTGACTCTTGGTTTCATAACCTTCAAAGAATTTTCTCAAGAACTTTAGGGAATCTCTCCCCCTTTCAAGGGATCACCTCTGGTTTCAGGTGGCTCGAGGAGGTTTTCCTTGACTTTAGCGAAATTTTTATTTTCTAAGTACCCATCTTGGGTCTTGGTTATGGGGAGATGCTCCCCAGTTCTCCTTGGCCTCTGAGCCTCTACTTGTCTCTCACTTTCGTTTAAAAGATTTTGATTCATAAAACCTTTCTTTTCATTGATTAACCCTTTTGGGTCTTAAGTATGGCGAGGGCTCTTCGGAGCTCCTCGGCCTCTAGGCCTCTGAGTGTCTCTCACTTTCATTCTTAAAAGATTTTGATTCATAAAATTTTTCTTTTCATTGATTAACCCTTTTGGGTCTTAAGTATGGTGAGGGCTCTCCGGAGCTCCTCGGCCTCTAGGTCTCTGAGTGTCTCTCACTCTCGTTCTTAAAAGATTTTGATTCATAAAATCTTTATTTTCATTGAGTAACCCTTTTGGGTCTCAAGTATGGTGAGGGCTCTCCGGAGCTCCTCGGCCTCTAGGCCTCTGAGTGTCTCTCACTCTCGTTCTTAAAAGATTTTAATTCATAAAATCTTTCTTTTCATTGAGTAACTGATTAGTGTGAAAATTGCTTGAAATTCATGTATTTAATTTGCATAATTTTATAGGATTTTGTGCATTATTTACACTAAATTGACTAACTGCACTTGATTTGGAGAAAGTGTGTGTTTTGCTATTTTTATAGGAAATATGAGAATTTTTGGAGCAAAATCACGTCTAAATTATGTTGTAAAGTCAATTGAAGGAGTGAGACGAGAATATAGTGGAAACGAGCAAAATTGAAATGGGAAAATTATTTGGGCCATCAATTATAAATTAATTTATTATTGCAGCACGTAAGACATTGAGGCCCAACTCCATTGCAGCCCATTTTATTTGATTTGGGTTGTATAAGAAAGGCTTCAATTAATTAAAAGGTACTCCCTCCATCCATGAAAAGTAGGGACATGGGGATGGGGCACAAGTTTTAAGAAAATGGTAGATAAAGTAGATAAAGTAAGGGTATTATAGGGTATTGTGGGGTCCATTGTGAATAAAGTGATTGTTTAGGAATAAAGTTGATGGCAAATTGAGTAATTAAGTGATAGTTGAAGGGTGATAGTTTCCATAAAGTGCATGGGACTACATTTGGTGGACAAAGAATATGTGTCAAATGGGACTACTTTTCGTGGACGGAGGGAGTATTAAAAAGTTATGGGCCCAAGCCCATTTGAGGGAGATCAGCCGCATTCAATTTAGGAAGGCACAGTTAGGAGTGTGCAAAATAAAACCGGACCGGAAAAAAGACCGGAACCGGACCGACCGGTTAGATTCCGGTCCGGTCCTCGGTCCGAAATTTTTTAAGATTCCGGGTTCCGGTCCGGTCCGGTCTAAAATCGGAATTTATCGGTCCAGGACCGGAAACCCGGATTTACAATTTCTTTTTTTTTTATTATTATTTGAATTTTAGAAATTACAAATCTCATTCCTCGCTCTTAGACTTCCTCTGGCTCTTCGACTTCCTCTGACTCTTTGACTTTCTTAAATATAATTCTCCACCTTTATCTTAAACGGCGCTCACCAGCCTCACTCAAGTCCCAACTGACAAGGGCGACAACCCTTCTCCAAACTCCACTGCCACTCTTTGAGTCCACTGGTAATATATTCAACTTAGTTCTTTTTACTTTTCATTCAAAAATTTTTATTTTATTATATCTAATTTATTTATTTTTTCATGTGAGAATAGACTGTGCAAGCACTTATTTGTACACAAGATTGGCTTCGTGCAAAAGGAGCACCAGGGCAAGGATTTACGTGACATGGAAGATAATTTACGCGATTTTGCGTGAGTTAGAAGAAATTGAGAATGGTAATGGTTTATACTTATGAAATATTTTTCAGCATGTTTATTTATTAGTTGTACCCATTTAAAAAATTTAACATCTTTATATGTTATTACATACATTGTAGACCCTTAAATTTGTGCATCAGTTCATTTTTTTTGAACTACTGTTTTTTTCATTTTGGACTACTTCTTTTTCATTTTGGACTTGAATTTTAATTTCTATGAACATTTGCTATAAATTAAGTTTTCAAGTATATATATATTCTTGGACAATTGTGATCAACTTGATCTAAGGGCATAACTTATTCTTTAGGATATTAAAAAGGAATTTATTATAAAGGTAAATATGAAGAAATTTCTAGATTTTTAAAAAAATGTGATCCACTCTCCACTTTTCTCATACACTAAGGAATTATAATAAATTAAAAAAAGAAAAAAAAAAAAAAAGAACCGGTCTGAAACGGTCCAAACCCGGACCGGACCTGAATTTACCGGTCCGGTCCGGTCTGGACCGGTTACATTCCGGTCCGGTCCTCGGTCCATAAAATTTTAAGATTCCGGTCCCGGTCCAAACCGGTCCCGGTCCGGTCCGGTCCGGTTCTGGACCGGTGCACACCCCTAGGCACAGTAGCCTATTCTTGAAAAAAAAAAAAAGATACACGCAGAGAGCGCATTGGCGACGAAACAGGGGCACAACTCATTGGGGGAGAAATCCTCTTCTCCTCCTCACCAATCCACTCAATAGATTAGTTTAATTTGTTCTTCCATTTCATAGATAGATTTCAATTTAGTATTTCATTTTATTGTTTAAGAGATTGAAGCATTTGAAGACTAAGGTAATATTTTTCCATTATAGCAAATTTAATTTAGTAAATTCAATTTCATTCATGTTTTGTAGTTTAAATCACATGAGTTTTATTCTAGTTGTTAATTTAGATATGGGGTAATCTCTTATTGCTTTGGGTGTTGGAATTATGAGGGTAATTAGTGGGTTTATGAATTAATTGCTTAATTAACCTATATGTCTTGATTTTAAATGTTTCTAGAGTTGTATTTTGTTTGATTCATTTGATTGATCAACCCTATTAGCTAGCATTTTCGATTGTGTTGATTGCAACGAGAGTTGGGTTTGCATGATTGGGGTGTGAGTGTGAGCTTTGGTCAATTGAATAGAAGTTAATTAGTAATTAGCTAACCGAGAGGAGGTTAATGGCTAGACCGACAACTCTAGACACTAAACGAATAGAGGTCGTCTAGGAGTTTGGTGAGAGGGCGTTTCATAAGCACCAGTAACCGTGTTGAAAGTGCTTATGAAACACTATCCTAGGAGCTTATGGTATTTGGTTAGATCCTATAATTGCTAATCAATGCACGATGTTCGCCTATGCCTTTCAAGGGGGTTTGCACACCTATGTGATAGCCTTTAGCATAATTCAAGACATTAGGTTTAATTATTGTGATTAGTTCGTTAATTCATTAGTGATCCCACATAAGGAAGACACCCGAAGCAATTCTTCCACTTGCACTTTCATCTTTTTGAGAGTTAGTTTAGTTGTTTGCATTAGTTGTTTATTTTCTTAATTGGTATTTGCTTTATCCTCCCGCTTAGCTTCTACAACACCATTTTGACTTATAGTTTTGGGGCTCCACGCTCTCCTAATTAGGTCATTGGAACGAATATCTACTTGGTATACTTATCATACTACTATCGAACCCATACGCTTGTGGGGATCGTATAGTTGTTTAAAAAGTGCAAAAATACGAACCAAGTCAGTAACCATTTTGGGTCTCAAGTATGGTGAGGGCTCTCCGGAGCTCCTCGGCCTCTAGGCCTCTGAGTGTCTCTCACTCTCGTTCTTAAAAAATTTTGATTCATAAAATCTTTCTTTTCATTGAGTAACCATTTTGGGTCTCAAGTATGGTGAGGGCTCTCCGGAGCTCCTCGACCTCTAGGCCTCTGAGTGTCTCTCACTCTCATTCTTAAAAGATTTTGATTCATAAAATCTTTCTTTTCATTGAGTAACCCTTTTGGGTCTTAAGTATGGTGAGGGTTCTCCGGAGCTCCTCGGCCTCTAGGCCTCTGAGTGTCTCTCACTCTCATTCTTAAAAGATTTTGATTCATAAAACCTTTCTTTTCATTGATTAACCCTTTTGGGTCTTAAGTATGGTGAGGGCTCTCCGGAGCTCCTCGTCCTCTAGGCCTTTGAGTGTCTCTCACTCTCATTCTTAAAAGATTTTGATTCATAAAATCTTTCTTTTCATTGAGTAACCCTTTTGGGTCTTAAGTATGGTGAGGGCTCTCCGGAGCTCCTCGGCCTCTAGGCCTCTAAGTGTCTCTCACTCTCATTCTTAAAAGATTTTGATTCATAAAATCTTTCTTTTCATTGAGTAACCCTTTTGGGTATTAAGTATGGTGAGGGCTCTCCGGAGCTCATCGGCCTCTAGGCCTCTGAGTGTTTCTCATTCTCAATTCAAGGTGTTGATCATATCAAGACCTTTCAAGTTCAAGTAATCCGCTTGGATTTAGAGTAGGGTGAGGAACTTTCTAGCTTTCCTCGGCCTCGTGGCCTTTAAGTGTTTCTCACTTTTGAATTCTCATATCTCATATATGCCCAGTGATCTACAGATCCTTCATCATTTCATCACTCCTAATTTTCAAACTTAGCCATGATTCGGGTGGAATTTACGCGTTTTAGATGCACATGTGAAGTATATTTTGATGTGGATTTCATTGATTTATGCATTGATTATGATTGTTTGAGCCAAAATGAGAGAAAGGTTGTGTTTTGTCGATTTTATAGGAAATACGATGGATTTTGGAGCAAAACACCAACCATACTTTACTGGATCAGGAAGAGGAGTGCACCGTTGGATTCGTCTCGAAAAATGGAGTGGAATAAAAAAAAGAATCGAGTCAATCGGAGGTCGGAAGCTCGAGATACGAAGAGACGAAAAAAACATGCCCGGGTCAAAAACGACCCGGGCGGGTCAAAACCACCCGGGCAAGGCTGATTTTTAGGGACATTCGAATTGTGCCCGGGTGAAACCCACCCGGCCGGGTGGTTTCGACCCGGGCAAGGCGGAATTAGTGTTTGCTTCGTATTTTGGCCGGGTGGGAGCCACCCGGCCGGGTGACATCATTTTCGGGGGTTTTTGGCCATTTTCTCCATTTTTGAGGTACCAACTTGCAATTTTGGCATCCAAACCCTTCCCCAACACTATATAAGGCCTCATTCTTGAAGCCCAAGACATCCTCCCCCAAATCCACACATAGTTACACATACTTGGAGGTGTTTTGGCTATTTCTCTCTCAATTCTTCACCAAATCAAGGAAGAAAGGATGCAATAGCTCCCAAATTCCATTCCCTACCACATTCTAGACTAAGCTTTCTCTTTCTTTTCCTTTTTATTTAGTTATTTCATTTGGAATTTGTAATTTGATTATGTATTTGATTAGCTAAACACTTTGTGGTTCTAAGGCATTGTAAGACTTGGATTGATGTTTATGAGTAATTTCTTGCTTTAATTGGTGTTTATTTCCTATTTGCATGTTTAATTATCTATTGTCAAGCATGTTGTTATTGGCCATGATGATTTGTTTATCTATTGTTAATTGGAGTAAGATTGAGAGATTTATTTCATTTAATCGTATGCAAGCATGCAACCCGATATTATTATGAGCTCGAGAGAGGATTAATTATCGGAGAGGGAATCGAATGGTCTTAGGAGCTCTTTTAGGCGGTGTAATGTTTGTGAGGTAGAAATACGAGCCTATGTTGCATTGCGCCTTTGGTTAATTAGATCGAGAGATTAATTAATTCTTCTTGTGTGATCACTCTATATGAGATAAACTTAATGGCCATCTAAACGAGATAACATTATAAACGGACATCTAAGTGTTACAATCTCCTTGGAACCCACCTTTTCTCTTTGAGTTACATCCATTTTACTTTTATTTTGCGATTTGTATGCCATTTGATCGATTTTATCTTTACTCTTTGTTGCTTATTCGTGACACTTGGTAGGTAACTTTAGAGTAAAACATTTTATCCAAAATTTCGATCACGTCTACTTAGAATTCAACTAGCAAACTACCTTTTTATGCTTTAACCTTCCTGTGGGATCGACCTCGTGCTTATCACGCTACGATAGACGCCGTACACTTGAGGTTGTTTATTTTAGTGTTGCATAACGCGTGTATCAAGTTTATGGCGCCGTTGCCGGGGAGGTTTCTAAGAGCTCTAGAGTGTAGGCTAGGAGAGTTTTAGTTTAGGCACTTTATTTGCTTTCTTTATTTGCAAAAATCCAAAAATATTTGTTTGTTTTACCTTGAGTTCACTTGTGATTCTTACTTTCTTTTGAACTTTTGTCTAGACATGGCATATGATCACCCGAGCTAGGAGAGATCAACAAGTTTTGCTACCTCTAGACCCGGAAATCGAAGCTCATTGTCGAAGACAAAACGCCGAAAGAAGAAGGATTGAATTGGAAGCCATGAATCGAAGGGAAAATCCAATAGTGGAAGAAGAAAGGAACCAAGAGGATATTGGAGGCATAGTGGAGCCAAATGGGAATGGTGGTAATCGACCACAAGGAGGTATAAGAGATAACCTCAACCGGAGGAATGAAGGGAATGTCAATGTGGAAGGAGATGGAGAGCAACGGGAGGAAAACGGGAATCAAAGAGTTTTGAGAGACCACTTCCGTCCCATCCCTAGACCATATGGAGGAGTGGGTAGGGAACCCATTGACGCTCATAACTTTGAGCTCAAACCGGCGTTGATCATGATGGTCCAAAACAACCAATTTGGAGGGTTGTCGAAGGAGGATCCCAACCTCCATTTATCTCAATTCTTAGAGATAAGTGGGACGGTGAAGATAAACCGAGTTCCTCAAGATTATATTCGTCTCCAATTGTTCCTATTCTCACTCCGTGATCGTGCTAAGTAATGGTACATGTCTCTTGACTTAAGGACGATCGAAAATTGGGCCGATCTTGTAGATGCTTTTCTCATGAAGTACTTTCCTCCAAGCAAGACCATTAAGATAAGAGGAGAGATTTCTTCTTTCATGCAAGACGATGATGAGTCGTTAGCCGAGGCTTGGGAGCGCTTTAAGGATCTTATACGGAGTTGTCCTCAACATGGGTTCTCAAGAGACCAATTGATTTGCTATTTCTACAAC
Source organism: Galeopsis tetrahit (assembly GCA_963675135.1). Taxonomy (NCBI): domain Eukaryota; kingdom Viridiplantae; phylum Streptophyta; class Magnoliopsida; order Lamiales; family Lamiaceae; genus Galeopsis; species Galeopsis tetrahit. The sequence goes on along the minus strand of OY776129.1, from coordinate 65,630,898 downwards.
GGGATGGACCATCGAACGAGAGGGATGGTAGATGCCTCGGCCGGTGGAGGTTCTTTATTGGGAAAGACGACGGAAGAAGGTTATGTACTCTTAGAAGAGATGGCTAAGAATGGCAACCAATGGCCATCCGAGAGAAGACAAAACCGGAAAGTTGCTTCAACCCAAGATTTGGATGAGAGTGCTAAACTCTCCAACAAAGTGGATAAGCTAATCTCTTTGATGACGGCCAAAGCACTAGTGGAGCCCAATAATGATCAATATGAAGAGGCCCATTTCATGAACAACCAACGGGATCATCATTTTCGAGAGAGAGGTTGGGGAGAAAGACAAACTCATGGGAACTATCACCCCCCTAACCCGAATCATTACCATCCCGGATTGAGGCAACATGAGAATTTCTCCTATGCCAACACAAGGAATGCCATCATCCCACCTCCAAATTTCAATGTGAGAGATGGAGCTATTGTGGAGTCTTCATAAAAGCCATCAATGGAGGATATGTTTGGTGCTTTTATGGGGGAAACCACGAAATTCATGAGAGAAACTAGGGAGAATGCAAACAAAACATGGCAAAGAATTGATGAGCATGGTGAAATGATCAAGAATGTGGCAAACAACGTGAAGGCCATAGAAAAGCAAATAGGTCAACTTGCTAATGCCATTGGAAAGCAACACGTTTCGGGGCAATTCCCCTCTAACACGGAGCTAAACCCCAAGGAGCAATGCAACTCAATTAAGTTGAGGAGTGGCACAAGCTATGAAGGCCCTATGATGCCAAAGGAAGATGGTGAAGAGGAACAACAAGGAAGGAAAGTTGAAGAGAAAGATGTTGAGAAGGAGAAAACAAGTGAGAAAGAGAATGATGCACATAAGCCTCCATCTCCACACAAGCCTCCAATTTCATACCCTCAACGACTCAAGAAGACGAGTTTGGATGCAAAGTTCATCAAATTTTTGGAGATGTTCAAAAAGATACACATCAACATCCCATTTGCGGAGGCCCTTGAGCAAATGCCTCATTATGCCAGGTTTTTGAAGGAGATTATGTCCAACAAGAGAAGGATGGTAGAATTTGAAACCGTGAACCTCACCGAAGAGTGTAGTGCCATCATCCAAGCTAAGCTACCTCCAAAGCTTAGAGATCCCGGTTCATTTACATTGCCTTGTGTGATTGGCAAAGAGGGAACCTATCGTGCTTTGTGTGATCTTGGAGCGAGCATAAACCTCATGCCATTATCACTTTTCAAATCACTTGGCTTGGGAAAATTGACGCCTACTACCATGAATCTTCAATTGGCGGATCGCTCCATAGTTTATCCCTTGGGAACGGTTGAGGATGTGCTTGTCAAAGTTGGGAAATTCATATTTCCGGTTGATTTTGTGGTACTTGATATGGAGGAAGATAGGGCAATCCCCTTGATCTTAGGAAGACCGTTTCTAGCAACGGGTGGAGCCGTCATCAACGTACGAAACGGAGAGCTTGAACTACATGTTGGTGAGGAGAAAGTCTCATTCAACATCTACAAGGCCGTTAGATTTCGTGATGATGAGGATGAGGAGGAAGAGTATGTGTACTCCAAGAGAGATCCTTATTCAAAGCTCATGGAAGATAAGGTGAAAGAAGAGCCCGAGATAAATATTGTGGAAGAGAACCCCAAGGTGGAAGACAATGATTTGAAGATGGGCAAGAAGGCCAAGTTTGGGGGAGTTTTCTTCAAAAACTCCCCCAAATCAAAGAAAGCTACTTGTGCAAACTTGGGGATGAATGAGGCATCTACATCTTATGACATGGTTGAAGAGCCGGATGGGCTAGCTAGTGGATGTTTTGATGGATTAAAGAAAGTTGTATGGGCACGGAAGGTCAAGAACAAGGGTGACAAGGGGGTGACTTGATATTCCCCTCAAGGAGAACCGTCCGGCATAGGACGTTAATAATAGCGCTTCTTGGGAGGCAACCCAAGGTTTTATTGCTTTCTTGATTTTATTGCTTTAGTAGTGTTGATAGCTTGGTTTATTTTGTAGGTATGGATGAAGAGTACTATGGATAGCAAGTCTTGGAGAATGAAGAAGAAGCAAAGCTAACTTTGGAATGGAGGAAGTAAGTGTTGCAATGGTGATCTTTGAAGAAGCATTGGATGTGCAAGGAGGGAGGTAACAACTTGTAACCCCAAACTTAGAATTTATACATAGTAAAATTCTAAGTTTGGGGGAGTTATTTTTCTTTTATTTTTCTACTAGTTGTTACCCTTGCACCGGTTCGTCATTCTACTTATGTCACATTTTGCACCGGCGCACACTTGGCTTTCACATGATTATATTGGTTAAGTTGGTTTTGATAATATGTTGGGTAGTGAATTTTTGGTGAAATGTGAGCATTAATAATCATTGGAATCCATTGTTGAGTGGTTGTGGTGATGTCAATTTGCTTTGAATGTAGGCATGCTTGGTGTTGGATATAGTATCATGATTGTGTTCATATTTGTGATCTTTGATAGCATGGATGCATATTGTGTTGTTGCTTGGGAACATTTGATGAATGTGAGAGTCCTATTGAATAAACCGGTGAGGATTGAGCCTTGAATCGAGCATGTAGTCCGGTTTAATTCATTTGAGAGTGGACTATGTTATTGCTAGTAATTCTAGAAGTTGCCTAAGTTCTTGTTTGAAAGCATGATTGTGTGAAACTTTGTGATGTGATATAGGCCATCTTGTTCTAAAAGAGTCACTTAGCCAAAATTTCCCAAAATCGAAGTAATTTTCCGTAGTTAGCCCCTTGAGCTTAATTCCTCATTTTCTTGGCAAACTACAATGTTAACCACTTAGCCTTTTTGAGCCTTTTGATTCCCATATCTAGTGGAGGATGAAAGACAAAGTGGAGAAACATGTGCTTAAATGAATATCTTTGGTGAAAAGGAGAAATTGGAGAAGTTGAAAGAAAAAGAGAAAGATGAAAAGAAAATCAAGGAAAAGAAAAGAGGGACAAAGAGCCCCAAAAGCTTGAAAAAAAAAAATGGTTCAAAAGATGAGGTGATGAATGCTTGAAAAAGAATGAAAAAGAAAAAGTGAGGATGGAGTTTGTAAAGTTTGAAAGTGAAAGCACAAATTGTAAAACAACAAGCTTTGTCCTCCACTAGAAGAGTCACAATTCCCAAATTCATCCTACCTTGTCCAAAGAGCCAATGTTACATCCTTGATTAAGTCCTATTGATCACATTGTTGAGCATTTGAGTGTGTGTAGAGAGTAGAAGTTGGGCAAGCATATGGTGATTGCATAGCATGACTTGGTTGATGAGTGCATTAATATCCTTAATTTGTTTATGTGTTTGAGAGAAACACTCCATCATGTGAGTAGAGAACTTGAGCATTTGGATTATGTTCCCCATTCACAATGTGTTGTGTGTTGATGCATTCTTTGATCCATGAGTGTGAATTGCAATAGTGAGCCTATGACCTTCATTGAGAAATGCACTTTGAGAAAGAGATATCATTACATCCTACTTTGCATGTGTGAATTACATTGAATATTCCATTGTGATCATTCCACCCTCATTGCTTTGAGTGCTTAGTTGTTTGAGGACAAACAACATTTTAAGTTTGGGGGAGTTTGATTCGGGTGGAATTTACGCGTTTTAGATGCACATGTGAAGTATATTTTGATGTGGATTTCATTGATTTATGCATTGATTATGATTGTTTGAGCCAAAATGAGAGAAAGGTTGTGTTTTGTCGATTTTATAGGAAATACGATGGAATTTGGAGCAAAACACCAACCATACTTTACTGGATCAGGAAGAGGAGTGCACCGTTGGATTCGTCTCGAAAAATGGAGTGAATAAAAAAAAGAATCGAGTCAATCGGAGGTCGGAAGCTCGAGATACGAAGAGACGAAAAAAACATGCCCGGGTCAAAAACGACCCGGGCGGGTCAAAACCACCCGGGCAAGGCTGATTTTTAGGGACATTCGAATTGTGCCCGGGTGAAACCCACCCGGCCGGGTGGTTTCGACCCGGGCAAGGCGGAATTAGTGTTTGCTTCGTATTTTGGCCGGGTGGCATGCCCGGGTGGGAGCCACCCGGCCGGGTGACATCATTTTCGGGGGTTTTTGGCCATTTTCTCCATTTTTGAGGTACCAACTTGCAATTTTGGCATCCAAACCCTTCCCCAACACTATATAAGGCCTCATTCTTGAAGCCCAAGACATCCTCCCCCAAATCCACACATAGTTACACATACTTGGAGGTGTTTTGGCTATTTCTCTCTCAATTCTTCACCAAATCAAGGAAGAAATGATGCAATAGCTCCCAAATTCCATTCCCTACCACATTCTAGACTAAGCTTTCTCTTTCTTTTCCTTTTTATTTAGTTATTTCATTTGGAATTTGTAATTTGATTATGTATTTGATTAGCTAAACACTTTGTGGTTCTAAGGCATTGTAAGACTTGGATTGATGTTTATGAGTAATTTCTTGCTTTAATTGGTGTTTATTTCCTATTTGCATGTTTAATTATCTATTGTCAAGCATGTTGTTATTGGCCATGATGATTTGTTTATCTATTGTTAATTGGAGTAAGATTGAGAGATTTATTTCATTTAATCGTATGCAAGCATGCAACCCGATATTATTATGAGCTCGAGAGAGGATTAATTATCGGAGAGGGAATCGAATGGTCTTAGGAGCTCTTTTAGGCGGTGTAATGTTTGTGAGGTAGAAATACGAGCCTATGTTGCATTGCGCCTTTGGTTAATTAGATCGAGAGATTAATTAATTCTTGTGTGATCACTCTATATGAGATAAACTTAATGGCCATCTAAACGAGATAACATTCATAAACGGACATCTAAGTGTTACAATCGCCTTGGAACCCACCTTTTCTCTTTGAGTTACATCCATTTTACTTTTATTTTGCGATTTGTATGCCATTTGATCGATTTTATCTTTACTCTTTGTTGCTTATTCGTGACACTTGGTAGGTAACTTTAGAGTAAAACATTTTATCCAAAATTTCGATCACGTCTACTTAGAATTCAACTAGCAAACTACCTTTTTATGCTTTAACCTTCCTGTGGGATCGACCTCGTGCTTATCACGCTACGATAGACGCCGTACACTTGCGGTTGTTTATTTTAGTGTTGCATAACGCGTGTATCAAGCCATCCGGCTACTCAGGGTGGTTAGCCCTCACGCGTTTCAGAATGCTCAAAGTATGTTTATGAATCATATCTTAAATTGTTAGGAAATATGTGCTCATACAAATTTCCAAAAATCTCCAAATATTTTTATCACATCTCATAAAATCTTCAAATATTCATCAAAGATAAACATACATTTTAACATAATTTAGAAAAAATTAGACTCATCACTAATCAAAAACACGTTCTTAACCATGCCTAAATTCTCAATCATTCTCTCGATTCAATCACGAAATTCTCCTAAGTAATCACCTTAGCATTTCTCAAATCAATCATTTCTGAAGCCTTAGCAAATGCTCATATGCTTCGAGGTTTTATGCTCTAAACAACTACGTCTAGGTAACTCATATCATATCACAAAGTAAAATCTAAAGTAAAAAAGTAAAATACACACTTTTCACTTACGTGGCTTCATATCAGCATCTCGGAGGTAGTAGGCCTAGACCCTTCATCATCCCCTTTAAGCATCGAAGTGTAAGGCATTTTCAAGGTCCGTCATCATGCTCGTCTCCGAATATCGCATCTCAACACCCTAGATGATCTTACTCACCTAATAGATCGACTCTTGGGTATATTCTTCTTTACAGTAGCCTTGTAGCCCTCATGACTACCTGCTCATCCTTCATGGGTTTCTTTTATCACGTAATCTCCTTCGGGAGACATCTTAGATAGGGATGGGTCAACGATCGCTTGTATAATTGGCCACCCGAGATGTAGTATCTTAACCGCAAAGCTCGAGCTTCTCAAGAAGCTGTAGGGGCTGGTCCCTTATTCAGCTCTTCCAGAATTTATTTCCTTTAGTCATCCCCTTCTTCGATCGCCCCAATCATGGGCTCAGTAGATTCGCTTTGTGCTACCACAAATGTTATTTTTCCTTGCCCTTCAGGCTCTACGGAGCTAGCCAACTTTGACAGACTGTCAGTCTTCATATTCTTCGACAAAATCTTTTACACTCGATCTCCTGGTTTACCCAGAAGCCTCACAGGATCTGGACGAACTTAATCTGAAATCTAAAATCATATCTAGAATATCTAGGCATGTCAATCACACATAATTCAAAGATATTTAGCCCCATATTTTAAAAGCATGGACCACCATCCATCCTCAATCATGAATTATAAAGCATATAATAATCACATAAACTCAACATGCGGATTTTCTACTCATACTTACTGAGATCATCAAGTAATTCTCATATTCAGAGCACCTACGCAAAATAATCATAAAAATTCACGGGGGTTATACTTAATCCAATAAGAAATAAGCATGGTTCTCATATATTAGTCACATCAAATCAACCAAAATCATAACTCATCCATGTCATACTCATTATGACCTCAAGTCATTGTAAAAAGATCTAACCTCTCTATAACTTTATCAAATACATGTACTAACCGGTGGTCCCAAATGTACTCGTCATTTGGGGATCAACCCAATAACATGTTAGGTGATATGGTCCAGCGACTCGGCTGGTTTTCCATGGCTCCATTCTTTCTTCCGTAATCTTGCTCTCTCGAGCTACTCTAGTACTTCTAGGTTCTCCAGGTTTACTCGTATATCAATCCCGAATTGATCCTGTAAAGATACACCAAAAAAGGCCTCCAACACAGGCTCTCAAGTGCTCAGATAAGCTTCATAAGCCTCAATTATATAATTTAAATATGAAATAATTAAAGAATGCAAATCAAGTCTCTTTTGATCTCAAACCTGAAACTTGTACCCTCTCCAGGACCTCCAGTCTCGACAAGATGATTAGTCTCTCTAATCTCAAATCTCAGAAGAGGATCATTTTCTTTGATCCTCGAACCTCTTACGTCCTCGCGAGCTCTGAAATTCTTTCCGGATCTCAACTCAAGAATATCAACTTAGGGGGTCGGCTTTTATCCCGATTCTGGGAGGCCTCCTCCTTCTTGGTCTTCCTGTCCTCAAGTTCTCCCCTCTTCTGCCCTCGAGGGCCTCGTTCAACTACGTAAACAAATTCTCTCAGATGTCCAACTTGAATCATTCTCTCAATTTCATCCTCCAAATGGTAATATTGATTGTTGTCGTGCCCATATTCATTGTGGAGTCTCCAAAATTGGTCCGACTTGGGCTTTTCAGGACCTCGGTTCCTCGAATAAGGGAATTTCAGATCTGGATGATCTCCAGCAACCTCCAAGACCTCTGTAGGTTCCAATCTCAGTTGGGTATATTTCTAAAACCTCCCTCGAGGCCCAGATCGGGATCCTCCCGCAGCATTGCGATTTCCTGTTCCTCCGGAGTTTCGGGGAGCTTCTAGGCTGGACCTCCTTGCTGTAGATTCTCTCTTCCTCTCTCCACTAGCTGGTTTCACCTCCAGCCTCTTGACTTGCCTCACCTCTTCGAGGGTGAGATACTTTTCGGCTCTGAAGATTCTCAAGTTCTCTACCCGCTTCAGGTAATCAATCATCCTCTCACCCACTCTAGTTTTCGGACTTATCGTTTTGTCTGTTTAAGGCTATTGGCCTTGATCTCAGGGACCTAAATAGACTCAATCTTCACTTTTCATTTCCGAGTTTATCCCGAAATCCTCTAGGACTTGGATAGAATCAACCTATAATCTGAAATCTTCTGAACCTACCCAGAGATCCTCCAGAACCTGGATAGACTTAATCTATAATCTGAAATCTTCTGAACCTACCCAGAGATCCTCCAGAACCTGGATAGGCTCGGTCTGTAATATGAAATTATATCTAAAATATGGAAACATGTTAATCGTGTGCAATAAAAACAATAATTATGTTAATCTTTGCTTCCAAAATCATGATCATCATCAACGTCTAATCATTAATTCTACCACATAAAGTAATCACAAGACTCAACATGTGAATTGCTTACCCGTACTTCTACGATTTCAAGTAATTCTCAATTCTAAGATCGTTTCTAGAGTATCAATCACGTAAGCTTAGGAGAATCATGCTTAATTAAATGGAAAAAATAAGTTCGTGTCATATATGTCAATATCATTAAAATATGCTCATAGCAATATCAAATTACTATAAAAGATCTAATACTTTAGGCTCTATCAAACACTTGTACTAACCTGTAGTACCGATGCACTTATCATATTTTTGCCTCGTACTCCCACGTTTAGATTTTGGACCTCGAGGCCCTAAATACTCTTCCTCATACCTCCAAGTTTTGATTCTGGACCTCGGGGTCCTGAATACTCCACCTCGTACCTCCAGATCCGATCCTGGGATCCTGGACCTCGGGGCCCTGAATACTCCACCTCGTACCTCCATATCCGATCCTGGGATCCTGGACCTCGGGGCCCTGAATACTCCACCTCGTACCTCCAGATCCGATCCTGGGATCCTGGACCTCGGGGTCCTGAATACTCTGCTGCTCGTGGAGGGGCACAAATGTTGTCATCCCCTGCAGTGGCTGGAGGTATCTCCTTGCCAGGTCCACTCCCGAGGGCTCCAGACGTGTCAACAATATCACCCCCGTAGAGATAGGGGTGTCTCGAGCCTCTTCCATCAGGTTCTTACCTTTTACAGGTGCGGGGGACGGATTTGCCCCTGAAGGAACGAATACAAGTTATTTTCCCGAACTTCCCTAGAGTAGGCGTGATTGTGTTATTCCTTCCGCCCATAGTTCAAATAGATAGAAATTCGTGAGAAGATCTCTCAAATCTTTCCCACAGACGGCGCCAGTTGATGTGCCAAAATTTGCACGGATAGATTGGATATACTAGGAGTCAGATATCCAAATTCCCGAACGCGTATGAATAATCCGTGTACACTGCTTCCTCTGGAATGATCCTCCAAGAACCTGCAAAAGACACACCGGAGGGGACTCCGGCGTGGACACTCCGACGCTCAAGTCAGTATCGGTAATTCAGTGTATGGCAATGACTGAAGAGTCCTTTAATTATTAGTGAGGTTCTCAAAGGAAATCAGAATGTTGTTGTAAGCAGCGTAATATATCAAGTAAAGTTAGAGATCGTAACCTCAAAATGTACCTCAGTTTACCTATTTATAGAGAGTTCCCACCTAAGAGGAAGTTAGGGTTTCCTTCTATTTCGGAGCTGCACTTTGGACTTGACCCTGCTGCGTTGACAGGGTCCTCCCCTCTCTCACTCCCTGAAGAACCGGAACCACTCCCCCTAGTGGACTTCATCCACTGAGATAAAGGAAGAATATTTTAATTAAATTAATTAATATAATAAATCTTTTTATTAAATTAAAGATGAAACTGTAAATTCAAAATTATATATTTTAATTAATTAAATTAATTATAAATATGACACCATACGACACATATGTTGAATATTTTCAACACATACGTTGAATATTTTCAACACAAAGTATAAAAGGTAACATGTCATCAGATTTAAGCCTTTAGATTTGATTTTTAATGGTTCAGATTAAATTGACTACGGTGGTCATACGACACTATACGACACTCTGACTACACGTAGAAGGTCCCATTTTAGTTTCAAAACGATTACTTATTTAGTACTTATATAATGTGTTTATTTATTTTTACACAAGTTTTAAGAAATATTATTTATTTATATATAAAACTAGTGTAAGACCCGCTTACTACGCGGGGTTGGAATAAGTATATTTTATTAATTTTTAATATTTATAATAATTTTTAACCTAATTTAATTTTATATTATAATGAAAAATATTAAAATTTAAATGTTATGTCAATATAAATTACATCATATATATATATATATATATATATATATATATATATACAAGTGTTTGACAAAATGCTTCAAAGAAAATTTGAAACAGAATTTAGCAAAGGAAGTGGCTATTGAATGCACATTCCGAACCATATTCGTTGTTTAAATCCTCTAGCTAAAAGGACATAATGTAGAGTTAAATCATCAGGTAAAGTTTTGAATTTTATATTTAATATAGTGTTTAAATTGAATTTTATGTTTATAACCACATGGTATTCCTCGATTTTATGTTAGAAGCACATGTTGTTAGTTGTCGTAAATGACATTAAAATAGGTGATTGAAATATATAATATGAAGATGTTGCATAACATTGGAAAATGTAGTAAAATTGGAAGATGCTGCATAATATGTCTTTTAATGTGTTTCTGTTGCAGTTTGTATGTACAACAACGTTCCACAATGTTCTCAAACGTTGGATATGAAGATATCAAAGTGGATGATGAATCACACGAGGAGCACATGAGTTCAGAAGAGGGGTCAGATGAGGATTTTGGGTATGCCAATTTAAAAAATGCTCCCATAGACGACAATACAATTTTGGGCATGACTTTCGCTTCGACGGAAGAAGTTAATGCATTTTATAAGATATACGCAAGACGAAAGGGATTTATAAGTCGAAAATGCCACACTGGTCGGAGAAATAACATTATCAAAAATATGGCGTGGGACTGTTCCCGGTCTGAATTTTCTAAAGCTACTATAGGTGTACAGAACAACATTCGTAAGTCAAAAGTTGATACCAAATGTGGATGCAAAACTTATTTTCGTATCGCTCTTCATTTCGGAATCTACAAGGTCACCAAATTTGTATCCGAACACAACCACGACCTAGAGTAAGCAGTCACAAAACTATGGTGTAGGTGATCCGACAAAGAGTAAGCCTCGAGGAGCACCTGGAAATAAAAAGCAGAAATGTGGATCTTGTGGGTATGTCATTTTAATTATTTTTGCATGTTTAATAATCGTTTATGAAGTTATGTTTTTTTTAACACTCAATAACTTAATAATTTTTTTTTACCAGACATCTAGGACATAAAATTGGGCGATGTCCAAATAAGAAGAGCAACATTGATCGAGAGAATGATGAAGATCTCAACAAAGACAATGATTCTAAAAACGTTAATTAATGTTGATCCTACCAAAACAATTAGTGTTAGATTATTTTTATGAATATTGGTCATATGTATTTCAGGAATTTTATTGAATTGCTGGTTTTTTTATTTAAATATTAATTTAATATTTCTTCTGTTGTTTAATCCACGTCATAAGATACGTTTATGCTAAAATTAAGTGTGAACAATAATCATATTGAATTGAGATGAAATATGCATTTTATACTAATATGAGAAAGATGATTGTGTGTCTGCATTTCTACTCTATTTGAGGCTCGAGCACATGAACAAGAAAATAGCATTTTTTTTTGTTTTCAAGGTTTACTTAACATCGATATCGACCGTGCAACCAGGCATGGCTGTTGGACCGTGAAAGTGAGCACCTACAACACATTTTTTGAATTGCACAGTTTACTGAGTATCGACCGTGCAACTGTGCACGATTGTTGGACCGTGCAACTGAGAATTCTTCCACGACATATTTCTATTTACCCGGGTGACTGAGTATCGACCGTGCAACTGTGCACGGTTGTTGGACCGTGCAATTGAGAATTCTTCCAGGAAATGTTTCTATTTACCCGGGTGACTGAGTATCGACCGTGCAACTGTGCACGGTCCAACGACTGTGCAACTGAGAACCCTAACACGTCTTCGATGGAATTGGGGAAGAAAAAAATACTACTGAGTACTTTATTATTTAATTATTTTTGTATTAATTAATTTAATTTATATATATATATATATAATTGTGCTTAATATATAAAAGAAGGGTAGAATAGTAATTGTGCTTACTATATATATATATATATATTAAAAATTATATTTATAAAAGAAGGGTATTATAGTAAATAACAAAATACAATTTAAAAAATGATTTAATTAATTAAAACCTGTATAACAGGGAGTAGGTTCATACGACGCATACGACGCCACGTGGCGCATTTCGACGCACTGACTATATAGTCACTTTGTACTATTTGACTACACTAAGAAAAACCCAACTAAAATATCTTAAAAAAAGTAATAATTGTGTTTCATTTACTTGTATAAGTCTCCCTTGTATGCATCTAATTGTATGTTGCAATTTGTACAATTAAACTACAATTTTAATTTTTTTGCTGGGAGATTTAAATCAAATTGCATACAAAAATTTCTCCAATTAAATAAATAATAATATGAATATATATATATGAAGCGGTTCCTGTGGCGGGTTCTATGAAGGTTGAATCCATTGAATTACGTACTACCCTGATTTAATATATGGGTTGGAAAATACCTCCATTTCGGAGAAATGCACTTTCACAACCCGTTTATTAATAAAATAATAGTGCAAAAAATTAAAAATACCCTTCATTAAAATACAGCATACTGAATGCACTCTCCTACTTCTTTCACCTTCCCCCTAACCCACTACTTCCGGCCGCCGCCGACTAACAAACAAAAAAAATCCATAAATTTTAAAATATACTTAAAAAAATTACAATTTTTTTTTTATAAATTTAATTTCGACCAACCAGTGTCGACGGGACGGAAGTGAATATGGTCGACAACGATTGGTTGGAAAAAAATATATTTTTTTAAAATTCGACCATGTAATGTCGACCAAATACACCTTAGTCAACAACAATTTGTCGACGAGAGTGTATTTGGTCGACATTACACAGTCGAAAATAAAAAAAAATATGCAGAAGCAGAAAACCCTAATTAATGTCGACCAACCTGGCCGCCGTCTTGAATCGGGATTGGAGTGGATGGGGGCGACCGACGATGGGGATTGTGTGGGGAGCGGCCGGAATTCGGAACATGGGAGAGAGGGAGCAAAAATACAGAAAAAAAAGAAGGGGAGAGGGAGGGGGTGGCCGAACTGGGAGGGAGGAGGCGCGATGACTGTGATGGCGAGGGATGCGGACGACCGGTGGTGGGGGAGGGAGAGGGGTGGTCGCGGCCGGTGGTGGGGGAGGCGGCCCCTGGCAGTGGATGAAGGAATTTTTTTTTCCCTTTTTTTGGCCGCGACCGGAGGTGGGCGGGCACGGCGTCAGACGGCCGGACGAGGTGGTGGGGGAAGTGGAGAGGATGAAGATGAAATTAGGTTTTGTGAGGGGGTGTGTGTAGTAATAGGTATTTTATGGAGACAAGGACAATTAAGACAATTGAGGGGAGTGCTAGATCGATTTTAGGGGGTGCATCTCTCCGAAATAGAGGTGTAAATAGTCAAACCCTTAATATATAGGGAATCTTCTATTCAAAGGCCCAACACATGGTGATCACTAATTAAAGCCCATTCGAACACTTTTATTTGATACACCTCTACCTTAGGTGATATTGTTACTTACACATGTATGCTAATCGTTTGGCCTAGCACTAGCATTAACTAGTATACTGGTTGCGAGTTTTGTTTGGACTTCACATATCCTCCGTCCACATATGGTGTCATTTTTGCACACATTTTAAGAAATTTTATTTATTTATGAATAAAGTAGAGAAAAAATAAAGTAAATATGATAAAATATATTTTTTAAACGGTAATAAACACAACTGATGCACATGAATGTTGAATTTCTCCTACTTTGATCTGTCGTGTGCGGTTGATTGATTGAGTAGCAGGATGCAGATTATTCCAAGTTGTAAAAAGTCATTGTATTTTCACTATCCAATGTTTGGTTCCCATTGACCAAACTCTTTCTTCATTCGTCTATAGGAACTTTTGCACTATCTTTGGTTTTTCATTTCTAATTTATACTCCTTACACATTCACAGTTTCACACAGACAACCAATATAAGATGAATTTTTTAATTTATTTTGACAGGAATAGATGATTCTAACTGATAATGTTACTCCGTGGTTTCCAATTTGGGAAGAAATCATGCATAGAAGCTTCATATTTTTATAGTTGAATTAAAACACAACTTTAATAATACAGTATCCTTTAGGTTGCTGTCAGGGCATCATTTTCTTGATAAGCCTTTTGAACCAATATTCCTATCTTTTTTTTTCCGCATATCCATTGCAGCAGGTATTAGCACATGCAAAGCATTAACAACTCTCTTTATTGCACTTTTCTAAGCTTGTTGTAATCAAACGCCTAACTTTAATATAGTTTGCGATTTATGTTTTATTTTATCATACGCGTTTGACGTGCCACCCACATATGTTATATAGTTTGTGCTTATCAAATTAAAAACAAGATTGTAGAGTAAGAATGTTCTCCGAGAGTTAGATGTAGATTGAGAAGTATATATAGAGTAGTAGTTTACAAGAGTGAGGAAAAGTAGTTGATGGTAGTTGAAACAAACGAAGTAACGAGATGAAATAGATAATATTCATAAATTATAGTAAGACTTTGTTTGCTTGTTTTAAATCTCATATTTATATGGACTCATATATTTGTTCATTTTTTCCAAACTCAATACTCAACATGCCTAAGTATAGATTATAACTAAAGAGAAGTGAAAGATGCTATAAAAATCCTATTCATATGGCCCATTGAACTGCGACCGCTGCCTTTCGTACGGACTATTGGACCATGGGGGTTTGATTTTTATTATTGGATAGTGAGCTGGGCCTATTGACAAAGGACTTGAAATTTTTTCACCCACTAGGGGTAGCAGAATTTGTCCACAAAGGGGTAACAATTTTTCTCCACGGTTAATAATTTTGTTGAAATTTTTACCTAAACTCGTAAAAAAAAAAAAAGCATGTGACAGAAAAATACGCTGCAACATTTCATCATCTTCAATGGAGCAACCCCTGAAAATGTCACCACCACCAACATAAGTGAAGAAGAAATGGAAAATTTAAAAATAACAAGAAAAATAAAATAAAAAAGATAAACTAATCTCTTTGATAAGAATAGAAAATTGTGGTATTATAGTGTGTTGACGACAATTGAGGGTAGCAAACGTTCAAACTTGAGAAGACGAGCAAATTAGTATATATACTTCGTATGTTGCAAATTTGTAATGTGGATAGTCTAAAATTGGCCGGACGATGGATGATGAAAATGAGATCGATCACAAAATCGCAAACCATACTCCTTCCGTTTAAAAAAGATTTTCGCTTTTAGTCTTAAATTTTGTTTTAAAAAATTTGTTGTTTTAACTATTTTTACCACGTTTCTCCCTAAATTACCCTTATATATATCCCTTTAAAAAAAATTCATATCTCATTCTTGATAATTGAAGCAAAACAACTTATTACTCATTCTCTTTTATATTTTCCTCATTTTCCCCTCTATCCTTAATGATAATGAAGGATAAATTTGTAAAAGAAATATACGTTTCTTAATTCTATATAAAATAACAAAAGCGACAAACATTCTGAAATGGGAGAGTATATTCTCCAAGAAAAAAAAAGTCTCATTTTTCCGACGATTGAGGGCAGTAAGTGAACAGGCTTGAGGAGTCGGGCAAATTTGTATATAACTTGTATTGTGGATAGTTGGGAATCGAATGAAGGATTGCTTTGAATTTTATGAATTTTCGAAGAACAAATTGGTTGTGATACAATGGTTGGATAGAGATGGCTCGTCAAATTCTGTTTTTTCCTAAGTTTTTCGATAATTTTGAACAAAATTTATGAAAAATTGGTAATTGGGGGCATAAATTGTTGCGCCTAGCATTATATTTTACTACCCCTCTAACTTAAACGCATATTTTTTTTAACTTTCCCAATTGATTTGTAAATGATTGATTCGAAATTAAAACAACTGTGTTAACTGATTCTACTAATTAATTAACCCAATCGAGACCATATGTACCTCTTGAATTTACAATTTTATTCCATGGATTTATTTTTAATTGTACGTTGTGTTATTGTAGTTGTGATGGGGTGTTCGCTTGTGGCTCAACAATTGTCAAAGCGATTTAAATGCAGGATTTATTATTGTTGTTAGTACAATACATTGACTTTTGTATATTTTTTGGTACAAGTGTGGGGACACGACAATTAATTACATTGTGGAGTAATGTAGTAGTAATTGTAAATGTATACTACAGAAAAGTGATTCATTTATTATGGGAGGCAAAATTAGAAAACTTATGTGTTTGTTTCTACCCAAAACAGACTGCACTAGGTTACACTGACACACTTACTATTTTTGTCCGTACAATCGGACTTGAGTTGCATTGCTTTCACAATAAAACTTTTAGCCTTTAGGTGATAAGAAGATTTATTTTTAAAAAAAAAAAAAAGAAAAGAAAGGGAAAACGATAAAGAACAAAAAGGGTATGGGCCTATCTCTCATGGAACATGCGGAAATAATTTCCTATCCACTCATTTGTTCTTTCTACTCTTATTCTTTTCTTTTTTTACCCCTGCATTTTAAGTTTTATTTTTCTGTGCCTTTTTTTGTTTTATTCTTTATGTTTTTATTTATCTTAGTTTCCTCCCTCACTAGAAAATAAAAGTACAAAAGAATACAACTTTTTTTTTACAACCGTAAACCTTAAAAATTAAGGCACACGTGTATAAAATTTAATTTTAAGCATTAGGTACCATCCTATAATGCGGCTTGGGTTTGTTTTGAGTTTTTTTCAAAATGTTCTATACCAATGAAGATACTAGTCCATCGTTTTATACCCCATAATTCTCAATATCTTTTTTCGATGTGGAACATTGTTTGACACTCAATATTTATGATGGGCATTGGAGGCATGCATGATACCCAACGTACATACATGCCTTATCATAATTAAAAAAAAAAAAAAAAAAATTGCCAACATACATATTAAATGGAAGAAAAATAATACTCCCCACCCGTCCACATGAGTTGCAATTACAAGCCAATTTTGAAAAGACAACATTAGCCGGTCATTTTAGCGGATTTTCGGGTCGGCCAGCAAAAACATGCAAATCTCATGTTCCAAAAGTTCACAGATAAACCATATCTAAAATTTAACTTCTTTAATTTTCTAGTAAATTGCTAATTAAAGAGATAGTTAATCCGAAACAAAGGTAGTATACATTAAAAATAGTGATTTGACTAAAAAAAATGCATGAATTCACATTTAAAAGATTAAACTCATTCGATGTATACATATACCGGCTACGTACCTACCATTGAGGGAAATGGAAAAGAAAAAAGGGAGAAGATATTTCGTAAGCGTATGCATAATAAAAAATGAGAAATGGATGGCGTGCCCGTTTTTTCCATTTGCGTGCAAAATATCAGCTTTTACAAAATCGATACATCAACAACCATTACCCAACCTACACTATGGCCATGTTTGATAGCTTAGATTAAACCTAGATTAACTATATATCATTTTTATTGGTTGTTTGATAACTTAGATTAAGGGTAGATAATGCTTTAAAATTTATAAAGTTTAGTTATCATCCTAATCTTAGATAATCCGTCTATGCTATCAAACATGCCCTATATAATAGATGAAACTGATATGCCCACAACACTAATGAGAATTAGCTAGGTTTAGATCACTACCTTGCATATGAGTTATGGATATAAAAGATTTAATAATCAAAATTGTGGAATATATTTTATGTTTATATTATTACTCCGTATTATTATATACTCCGTATATATATATATATATATGTGTGTGTTTGATAGCAAAGACCAGTTATCTAAGATTAGGATGATAACTAAACTTTATAAATTTTAAAGCATAATCTACCTTTAATTTAAGTTATCAAACAACCAATAAAAATGATATATAGTTAATCTAATCTATCAAACATTAGCATACAAAATATACTATCTTTTATCAAAAGTTTGAAATTTTATACAGACAGGAAATAATTAGCAGTAGATCGTACAAATTCTTACCGTGGAAGTTTATATGTGGGGTGTATTCAATTGAGATTCTGTTGGATTTTTTTGGACTTTTAAAATCTGGGGGTATTCAATCCGGATTTTTAAAAGTCTTTCAAAATTTTGAGGTATTCAATACGGATTTTAAAAAGTCTTTAGAAATCTTTAGGTATTCAACAATCTATGGATTTTTTTAATACTTTATGGATTTCGTTGGATTCTCTTTCAAAAATATAAATAAATTTCACTAATCAAAATCTCTTCAAAAAAGTAGAGATTTCAACGGATTCTCTTAGAAGACTCTGAAAGAGAAGAAAAAAAAATGTGTTAACTATGTTCTTTAATAAGCATCACAGATTCTTCACCACCATTATTATCGTGAAAAAAATTACATCTCTGTATTTTAAAATTATGTTCTTTCTTTAAAAATTATAGTATATCGGAAACCGTCAATAATATCTAATCGACGTCAATTCTCCATTACGTGGTGTTCGATATCATCTAAAAGATTTTGGTGGTCAAGGTCGTCACCCCAGAAATGCAAGTATTCAATTGAATTTTTGGTATTTTCAAATTGCAATTCACAAGTTCACCACATCTCGACATGAAAGAGGAAAATTTGGAATTGCTTTGTCAAAAACAACTACAACAAAGAACTTAAGTTAATGCATGGAAAACTAGTATTGCTAACTATGTGAAAATGAGGCCAAGGTATAACTGTGATGAAAATGAAGATGAGAATAATAAGGATAAATAATAATTTTTTTTTTGAACTCGGTTTTAGGGGTTTTAGGGGCGTAGTTTATGGAAATCCATGTAAATCAATAAAAAATGTGTATTTCAGAATCCTGTCAAATCTATAAAAATCCATATAAATCAATAAAAAAGTCAGGCAAACTCTGCATAGAGTCTATGGATTTTCTAAATCCACTGACTTTTTAAAGTCCAAAAAAATCCAACAGAATCTCAATTGAATACACCCTCCTAAGATTGTATGCAATATTGTATACATGAAACACTCAATCCTGCCTCAATTTAGGTAAAAAAAATTACGAATCATTCACGGGTCAAACCAAATTAAATGAGTTTTTTTTTTTAAAATAATTGTGCATTGGCAAAATAAAAAATCTTGTTTCTGCAGATCTGTGTTATTATAATAATCTAAAACTAGTATACATATCTTACCGTGTACAAGTTCTTATTCTACTCCTTTCGTTTCTAAAAAGTTTTTATTTTTTTTTAGTTTGTCCCTCAAAAGTTTATATATCTCTAAATGAAAATAATCATCACACATATTTACTCTTCATTTAATTACTTTTGGGATCCACGTATACTCAATTCAACATATTTACCCTTTATTTATTTTATATATAAAATTTTTAAAAATTACCCTTTAAAACTCTAATCATTACAATTTTTTTTTCTTAAGTTTTGTGTTAAAAAAGCAGAGTAAACTTTTTAAGAATGTAATATATCAATACAAAATATATTTTGATGTGACTTGTCCTCCAAGAAGATGCTTAAACATGTGATTAGTTAATCATTATACCCTCCAACTTGGAAAGTATGCTCAACACAGCAAATTAAAGCGGAAAATATATCAATATAAAGTCCACTCAATATAATTTAAAAGGGATTAGTTTGATTAATTGAAGGTTTGTTCCCGTTAAGGATTCCTTAATTAAAATAGTAGTATTAGTTTTGTTTTAAAGTGAATCTAACGTCCCCTTTTCTGATTCTTTCCAACAAGTATCCCACTACTAAGTACTAACTCTAGCTAGCTAAAAGAATCAATCTACTGTAGAAAATTCTTCAAATAATTTAGTTTCTACTTTATTCATCGATCACCAATATTCTTTTTCTTTTTGGACATCACTTTCTTGAGTTTATATATGCTCGAAGATGCTTCGAGAATGCATGATCAGTTGGTAATAATGTGGCTATGATAGTGGGATATTTCAGTTCTATTTTTAATTGATCATAACCATATCATATGGTGGGATTAATAATACAGCAATTAAATCAAATTAAATGAAGTCGAAAGGGAAAATGCGATCAGGAAGATTCTCTCTGGAAAGAGCAGGTGGAATTTATGGATCATACAGATGCCCTCCTGATTCCAATATCTCATCATAACATGCATAATCTTTAATTGATCGACTTATAATGAAATGTTTCAACTCAAATTAATTAATTTAATTAAATTCAGGGATGAAAAGGAAAATGGTTGTAAGTAATTTTCTAGGAGAAAACCACAAAAATTAAATTATGTCACAAGTTCAATTTTGGCACTATATATGCACAACAACATTTCAATTTTTTTTTAAATTAAAAAAGAGTATATATATCCGGATAAATTTGCCTTTGAAAAATGAATGAGATTCTTTTAACCGTACACATTTAATAGTTTTAGCTTTTAATTAATATTTTATCTTCATATATTGACAAGTTTATATTGAAAGAAGACTACTATGTGAGATTTCATAAAAAAAATTAATAAAGATAAGTTAGAAATTATATATATTTTAATTTATAAAGTTAAAAGAAGGGTAAAATTGAATTAAATTATACAAATAATAGTAAAATACTACTATCATTTAATTGTGTATAAATATAAAATTTTAAAATTAAATGTCACTTATTTATAAATGGAGTGAATATTAACTATTTTTACTAATAAAATATTAAAAATGTGCATTGTGCAGACGACTTACTCAACTTTTGGATATCACATCCTCTATTTAAGTTGAAACTTTATCTTATTAATGTATAGTATAATATATACAATAATATTAATATATACGAGGTATATTATTGATATATGTGTTGGAATAGTAAATTACCATTTGTGCCTTTTTTTTTTGTGCCTGAGCTAGTGCTTTTGACTCAATTTTTATTTTATTTTATTAATTAATTATTAGTCGCGAATCATTGTTTTTGTTAACATCTTACTACTCTTTCGTTTGTCAAGGGACAAGTTAATTATTCAATAATTGTATATACTAGTACTACATTGTATAATTGTATTTATATTTAAATATCGCTATTGCAGTATAAATTTTATTTTGGAGCATACTAAATTCACTGTCTCATTTTATAGAGTTGACTTTCTTTTTCTACTAAATTTGACAAATATTCCTCTTTAAAAAAACAAATGTTATATGTCAAATATTTTATAATTTTTTCCTCGTACAATTTCCTCATTCAGGAGAGCGGTCTAAAATATGATGTGAACTCAAATCTTCTTAAAGATTTTCCACCTTTGAATGTCCCCAATTTATTCGGTGATCGATCGGTGACATATATTGTTGTTTTCATTAATAGTTTTTTTTTTTTTTGGGAGGAACATTAATAGCTATTTTATCACATCTATCGATCGATAGTCTATCCTTGAGCATACTCGAAACCTTGAAGGATTATGCACATGTTTATATAACATATATTATAGAATAATTTAATTAATTAGGAATAAGGGTGCTCATTTTTCCCGAAATATTGCCGGCCCTACAAGAAATACTAGTCCCAATACATATATAATTAATCAGGAAATTAAAATTAATAAACAAGATAAAATCTCCTATGTAATTTTTTTGCAAACGGTAAAGATTATATTTCACTCGAGTACAGGGGGTACTCAACTATTTTACAAGAGTTGGTTTTTCTATATGATATCAAGTTCATTGTAACTACCCCATTCCTTTGTCGATGTCTCCCCCTCCTTTTACACGTTCAGTTGTAAGCTCGTATATGGATCCACACACCATGCCGCGATGGACGAGTTTGGTTTAATGAGTTTCCGTCCCTTCAGCCATGACCAAAGTTTAACTTATCCATTTGTACACTTGAATTTTAATGTTTAATTTATCCATTTTAAACTTTAACTCAACATTTTACTCAATCAAATTTAAATTATGTAAATGCATTTAATTGCACTCAAGTATCACCGTGATATATTCTCATAATTGTATAGTTGCTTAGATTTAGCTACTACTTCAGACCATGTTGTTGACCTGTGGTACACTTATTAAATAGGAGTATTAGTATTTAATTTAAGATTAGTAAATGCTCGACCTATGCACATTTTAAATAGGCACACTTGAGCACAAGCAAGACAATGGAATCCCATTATCACATTCACATGTCTTAACTTTTCTCAAATCTATTTTAACCACACTTTTTCAAGTAGACTACTTTCATTTCTTTTTCATCTTTATTTTTAGGTTTTTTTTGTTTTTTTAATGAAAGAGTATGTACTCTGAATACGATATTGCATGTTTTAATATTATAATACTCCGTATATCATATGAATTACTTAATGTATGATATATTTAATTGAATATGATATAAAATTTAAACACAATAATAACAAACAAATAATAAGAATGTCATTCATCCCGAGATCGTCGAGTCCACGATCATAATTACAAGATTTAAATCTGATGTCTATTTTTTTGGAGCATCAGAACAACCACACAAGGCTTGCTAGCTTAAGGCAGTTTAATTTTTCTTTTTACTGTGGATTGCGAACTATTACAGAAAATGAGATTTATATCCCTTAAAATTTTGTACTACCACTTTATGAACATATATACAATTTTAAAAAAATGTGTAGTGACTAGTGAGCATAGTGTTTAATTAGCAATTTTGTAATGATTTATGCACAAAGTAAAAAAGAATGGTTGAATTGATCGAGTGTATGTGTGAGTTCAGAAGAAGAGTAATGATATTTGGTGTAAATATGTGAATATTAAAAAGATAAAATTTATTTATTTATTTTTTTTTTTTTTTTTTGTGTATCGTGTTGTAAGACGTGCCAATAAAATAATATGTACAAATTTTTTTTATGTGTCTGGATGGTGGGGCAAAGTCATTTGTTAAAAAAAATAAATATTATATTGGACTTTGGGGAGCAGTTTTTGAAATTTATTTTTGAGGGAAAAAGAGTACCTTTTGTTGTTTTTTCTCAAAAGCAGGCCCCTCCATCATCCCAATAATCAAGGAGACTAGCTCCTAAATGTTGATTTATTAAAATATTATTATTTTTGTGAGTCCCACCAATAAAATATCATCTTTTAAAATTATTCTCGTTTCTCTTCTTTTATCTTCATTTTCTCTCTCCTCTCTCTCATCCCTCTTGTGTTGTACCAGTCAATTTTTCTTCTATGAGTTTCTTCATTATTTTCTTCTCCATTCTCTCTTCTATAATCTTCTTCCCTAACAAATTATGGTCAATCTTTTTTTAAAAATCTATTATCCTCTCATTCTCCATTCTACTCTTTCCACCCTTTTCCCCGTAACTTTCTATTCTTTTTTTCTCCATAGTATGTTTTATCATCGGTTCTTCTAACAAATTATCCCCAAAATTAACAAATTATTCGAAGTTTTTAATTTCTAATTTGCTTCCTCTCCGTCCAATGTCTTTGGTTAATTTGAAATTAAGTTTTATAAAAGTTAACTTGATTGAGAAATATTCTAATTTGTAACGATTCAATTCACACAATTGTTGAGTTAATTTGCAAATTGATGATGTATTCATCAAATTTTTTTTTTTTTTTTGACTTTGTACTATTAAACAGGCTTTCTACTCATTTTTTTTGTCCGGTTAAACAAGATTTGGCAAATAATTTGCAATCCTTAATTAATTTAAAATATTCCAAGATTCACACGTATGATATTAATTATATTGTATGTGTACAAAAATCATTTATTAACATCACATTGTTTATATAAATTTATTAATTTATAAACCGTGCATCGCACGGAGAAATACTAGCTAGTTTAGTAGTAAACCAATTTTGTCAATATCATGTGTTAGACGTCTTAGACTACACCACCGCCACCCTTTACAACTAACTTCAAGGAAATTATTGGGTTTATTTATTTATTTATTTTTGCTTTTTCTCAACCTCATGATAATTATCCAAACCCCTCTATAATTGGGATTGTCTTCTACTTCTACTTCTACTTCTACTTCTACTTCTACTTCTACTTCATCTACAACTTTCATTTCGTATCAATTCACTCCTGACAAGATTGATATGTTGAAATGCGTTAAGAGAATTGAATTTTCATTCTTTAATTCATTTCAAATTTACTGGATTGATATGCTATTTTATAAGAAATGGCCATTTAATTATTATTCTTAAAAGTTAAGGAATAATAATCATTTCATTCATACTGTTAAAAATTAATATACCAGAATTAATTCTCACTTTCTCTAAAAGTTCGGATTTTTAGACGAGACGGAATTCTTTCACATACCCCCATAATCATAATTTTATGTATTCAATATTATTAAGAATTACTCCCTCCGTCCGCCTATAAGTGTTACGTTACTTTTTGGCACAAAAAATAAGAAAAGTGATTAAATAATAGATATAGTACAAGCGATGTGATTGAGAGAGGAGAGAGATAGAGAGAAAAAGTAAGATATAAAGTGAAGTGTAAGAAAAAGTACTTACCAAAAAAGGTATGGAAAACTTATAGGCGGACAGACCAAAATGGTAAAATGAAAAGCTTATAGATAGACGGAGGGAGTAGTTTTTTTTTGTTAATAAATATTATATAAAATGTTATTACTTTTTTTTTTACAATATTATTCTTCATTTTCAACAATAATAATATTAATAATATAAAAACTTAATAAAATTAAGATTTAAGATTATAATGATTAAATAAATAAATAACAATACACCATCAATAATAAAAATAAAAAACTATATAGTAATAATAATAAAAATATTGATTATAAAAATATTAATAATACATATATTAAAAAAAATTAATAATTATACTCCCTCCGTCCCAGAGGAATTTGCACCCTTGGGACGACACACATATTAAGAAATGTGTAAGAAAAGGTGTAATGAGTGATGTTTTGAGGGGTAATTTTGTAAAGTTTTATAAATAAAGTAAAGTAAAAAGTAGATTGAGTGTGGAAAAGTAATGCCATATGGGTAAATATGAGTATATTTTAAGGGTGAGGGTTATGAAAATATTTCCTTTTATGGAGTGTGCAAATTGGTATGGGACATTCATATATAGAAAGTGTCCAAATTCCTGTGGGATGAAAGGAGTAATTTTTTTATTAAGAATGATAATAATTAAACACTCAATAATAATATATATTAATATATAATATTGTAATATTTAATAATACTCTTAATTAATTAATAAATAAATAATAACATACTCCATTCAAGAATAATTATTAATAATAATTAATAACATACTCCATTCATCTACAACTTTCATTTCGTATCAATTCACTCCTGACAAGATTGATATGTTGAATTGAATTTTCATTCTTTAATTCATTTCAAATTTACTACTCGTATTTACTGGATTGATATGCTATTTTATAAGAAATGGTCATTTAATTATTATTCTTAAAAGCCAAGGAATAATCATTTCTTTCCTACCCCATAATTTTATGTATTCAATATTATTAAGAATTAGTTTTTTTATTAAGAATGATAATAATTAAACACTCAATAATAAGTTTTTCCTTTCTTTTGGTTGCTTTGATTAAGAAATATGATTAAATAATAGGTGTAGTACAAGTGATGTGATGGTGAGAAAAAATAATAGATGAATATGAGATGAAGTAGAATAAAATACTAATAAATAAAGTATAAGTGATGTGATTGAAAAAGAGAAAATCATATATAATATTGTAATATTTAATAATACTCTTAATTAATAAATAAATAATAACATACTCCATTCAACAATAATTATTAATAATAATAATTAAATTAAATTTACACAGTACTTTCATTTTATTCATTCTTATCATAAGAATTTTAATTACTTTTCCACCTTCATTTCATTTATGGGTGCATTCAGTCATATTTTCATTTCATCATATCAATTATGTCCTAATACTATTATTAGGGAAATTGTACATAAAAAAAAATGTCACTATATGGGTACAATTTCAATTAAAAAAAAAAACTAGGCCAAGAGGCTCGAGACAGATCGACGTACATATTATTTTTTTAATTAAAATGGTAGAAAACAATCCAACTCTAAAATCCACATTTAATTAAATCCAAGTCGAAGTCATATAATATTTTTGATCGATAATTCAATAATCATAATGTAAGAATTGAATTGAGATGACAAGTCTCGATCGATTTATCCCTTAATCTCGACTCTACTAAAATCTACCTATAAAAACTACTTATCTACAAATTAAAATATTACATACTTCATCTCTTTATTTTCTTTACTTAATAACAATAAAAAATCTCTTTGTTTTCTTAAAAAGTGATGTGACTTGGTGAGAGCTTTATTTTAGCTGGTACATATATATATATATGTATATTATTTTATTTGGACAAGATTTCATATTGGATAGGAGTACGATATTGTTTTCCCTAGCTATATTCAACTTGTTAATAAAGTGGTAAGATTATCTTTCATATTTGTACGTTTATTATAATTTCCTATATTCTTCCAGCAATGTTGCTAATATTACGGGGTGTGTTTTCAATACACCAATCATGTTTTCTAAATATTTTATTTTTCCTTCAATTTTTAAAATATTTCTAAGAAAAATAAATTCAAAATACTGAGACCACACACATGTCTTCAATGGTGACGTAAATAACAGATGAAAAGCCTTCAATGTTTTTGATAAATTACAATGCATGTTTTATAGAACGTTGGTATTTTCCGTAAATAAATAAGTAATAGCGTAACATATTTTGCCATAAATTCTGTTTATAAAGCGATATCATATTTAGTTTAATTTTTATGTATATGGGATTATATTATCTCAACTTTTTTCTCTAGCTCAATTCAGTACAAGTCTACAATTTATGACAATCTCTGTTAACAACTTTCAATAATACTTTTGTATAGTCACTCCCTCCACAAAAAAAAAAAAAAAAAAAAGTGCTCAAATTGGGTTTTCAAAAAATATGTTTATTATATTTAAATAATTAACTTTTAGTATTTTTTCTACTTCATTAACAAGATTGAATATCTACTAACGACATTCTTTACTCGTTACCCTCACATATATTTTTTATAATTAATATATAATTTTTTTTTAAAAACATGTATAAAAAAAGTGAGGATAATTTTGATGGATAGAGGAGTATGAACATATATTTTTAATGAACAAAAAAAATTAAGATGTCTAATATTAATTATATTCTCAAATATATGAACTTATTGAAGTAAATCGGACAAGTCTTGTGAGACACACTACACATTTAGAAAGTTTTCAAAATTAGTACTCCGTAATAAATATAAATTGTGATAATATGCTGAACATTATTTACCTTGAATAATAAAAATTATTATTGAGATTCATAGTAAAAAAATTATAAACTAAGCTTTTATTTTACTTTTTTTTTTTTTTTTGCTATAATTAAAGTGATAATTTTTTTGCTTTATTATAATTTTAATTTTTAAAAGTGAGAGAAATAAACAATATCATTAGCGTGCACTCAAGATGATATATTGTGTTGCGTTGCTTTTGTGAGACTCCACTCCAACTTTAGTGATGAGAGAGAGGAATTGAGACATGTTAATGCTATATATACTTTTCAAGTACTGGACTACTCTTTGCCATGTATATCGATCTCAGTCTCTTTTATTTAATTTATTGACTTTTTTGAGTAACAACTACCTGCACACATGCATACTTGTCCTCTACTTCTATAATTTTACTCAAACTATTCTTTGTTTATGTATCTTGATTTGATCATCACCTGTTACATCAACTTAACCAAAGAAGAAACCCACTGTCTCTTCAACTTCTTTTTTTTTTAATTATGATATTCAACCAAACATCATATGAATTATACTCACTACTACCTTGTACGTACTGATTCTCCTTAAAACACCATTCACGCCCATTCTTTATAAATTGAGCAATTTGCAAATCCCAACATCACTGATTCACACTCATATATATATTCTATACAAAAAATGAGAAAAGCCCATGAATACCGAATCTAAAAAATATCACCATGCCTCGTAACTGCGCTTATACAACCAACAATGAATCCAACCTTTCAAAACTTGCAACATAAAACGATACCAATTTTTTTTTTTAAAATAGAAGAAAATTCTACAAAGAGACCGAAAATCCTACGGGGAGCAAACCACAATAGTCAATAGCCACCGTATTTGAAAACGATCCTAGAGACAATTAAAAAAAATGGAGGAAAAAACTGAAAAAATGAAAGGATTCATTTGAATTAAGGTTATATGAACTTTAAAAAAAAAAATAGTACTCCCTTATTTAACAAAAAATGTAGTCAGTTCTGTTTTTTTTTTCCACTGAGGATATTCTCATTTTATTTAAATAGTTAACTTTTGAATATATTTTCTATCAATAATAAATATGTATATAAAAAAAAGTACAAATTTGATAAATAACTCGAGGAAGTACTATTTTTTAGCATAGAAAGTATACACGTCAAAAAAAATATTAATTTATTAACTATTCTTTCTTAAACTATAATATTAAATCGTTATACTTTGTATGTTTAAGTACTATCCAGTTCACCATAAAATTTTTGTAAACTTAGTCCACAATTGCTTTTATACATGATCAACTCTCTTGTGTAATTTTACACCATGTCGTCCACTCAAAATAGGTAAATTAAATTATTGAGATAAATAATTTCTAATTGCATCATAATCCCAAATGGGAATAATTGATAAATGGAATATGAATTGATTTGTACACTACAAGTACAAATTTACACTTAATTTCTAATTTTCATTATATTTTCCATCTTTCAATCGGTGTAAATTTAAAAATAAAAAAATTACATAGGTGCGAACTATTTATGAATGTTTTTTTTTTTTTATATAGAAAAAGTGGAACTCAAACTCAACAGAATTTCGAGTTTAATTTATAGAGGTAATTGGCAATATAAGCCGTTAATATCTAATGACACGGTTTAATTTGACCTGTCAAACGTCAAATTGTAATCAACCAAACCAATTATTATTTTAATAAAAAAAAATCCCAAAATAGAATTTTATACAAATAAAAGGACAAGGTACATAAACTCCAAATAGTGGTTTGTTAATTATTAACCAAGACATATTTTATGAAGTAGCCCAAAAATGTTATGCAAGTTGAAAAGATACATCCAGAGTATAATTCCACAAAAAAATAATGTGGGAGAGAAAAAGAAGAGAAATTAGTACTGGATCCAATCAAGCATCCACTAAAATTTGTCCTCAAGTCTTCGTCGTTAAGCTCTAAATTGTCAAGTAATGAAGTAATATACACCAAATAGTTCCACTGTGTCCATTATTAGTACGTATTTTCTAAGTATATATATTACAGCACCTGGGTTACTAATAATTTTGTCAGAAAATCATTATGAAGTCTGCAGATTCCACCACCAGATTAATTATAATTAATTCCGTTTCTTAGGGTATCACTTAACAAATGACATCCAACACATTTGACTTGTAATTTCTATTAGTTCGTAATTTTTTTAATTGCATCTCGAAGTAAAAGAAAAAAAAAACATAATACCATGACATGACATGGATTGTATTTAACGACTGTGCAAAGACTTAGTAGTATACTACCTCCATACTCTCGTGTATAAGTTTTCCATTACTTTTAAACACATTGATTAAGAAAAAATTAATTAAATTAGGTATCACTGATATGATTGAGAGAGATAATGAGTTAAATAGAAAAAAAAAAAAAATATAAAGTGAAGACAAATACACAAAATGAAAAACGTATAAACGGACAGACCAAAGTAACTTTTTTTCTCAAACCAATTTAGGCACCTTTCTATATCTTTACATTAAATTCTTACAATATTATTTAAGAATTAGTATAAATAAATTAATTTTTTGATGGTATAGCAGAGTATTATTATTTAAAATGAGTGCACAAGTATTTATGCTTTACAGTACTATTTGTTGTACTGAGGGATCTACAACCATAAAATTTTCATGGTGAAATTTTGACTAACTGCACAAGTGTTTTGACAGATTAAAATAAGGAGAAAAGGAGGTGCGTGTGTGGAGGTAAAAAGCGCCGGATTTATAGGAGAGGCAATGATGAACAAGTTTGAACGTAGACTTTCTAATCTCTGCCCTCCCAATCCCATGTTATAAACTTGGACTAGAAGCCACACGACTTCCAAAACTCACTCATAAAACTTAAATATATGTCACAACTTACCAAGATTATGCTAATTAATTATGTATTAGCAGTATAAAATAAGAGGTTAATTTTGATTGAATTATATAACCAAAAGCCTTTCAACAGTTTGCTGCCTATTATGGTCAAAAACCCAATCCCAAGTTTAGTCACATAATTATTTGTCGGGTGGCAAAGCTCTCTCATGGGTGAGCCCCTCACTCACTCCCCCATCATCTGTCAATTTTATGTCACTTGTGCGTGTGTGTGTTTTTTAACTTATAAATCAAGAATATATAAATAAATAATTCTCAATTTACTACTATTACCATATTTTAGTCAAAATTAGCATTCGATAAATAATTAGTGTAATAAAACAGAGGAGAGAGAAAAAATAAATCTTTTTTAATTTGAAGAGAAAAAATTATTAAAAAAAAGATTACAGTGTCTGGAAACAAAGTGGTGGGTTGATTTTTATGGAGCTGTAATGTCAAAAAAAAAAAAAAAAAATAGTATTAAAAAAATGCCGAAACAAGATTGTGAGGAGGAGATAAAGAGGATAGAGGAGTGGAGATGGTCTGAAATGCGAGACCTTGAAGTTCAAGTGTCAGTTCAAACAGATCACTCTTCTGACAACGCTTCTTCTATTTATACCAACTCTAACACGACACCATCATCAACTGCACCATATACCACTGCACCGAGCGACGCGACGATGGAAGTTGAGGGGAAGAAAGACGGAGGCGGCGAACCGGAGAAGGCCGGGTCGCCGCTATCTGTGGGGTTCGGGGAGCTGTTCCGGTTCGCCGATGGGTTGGATTATGTTCTGATGACGATTGGCACAGTTGGTGCGATTGTTCACGGCAGCTCATTGCCTCTGTTTCTTAGATTTTTCGCTGATCTTGTTAATTCTTTTGGCTCTAATGCTGACAATGTTGATAAGATGACACAAGAAGTTTTGAAGGTTAGTTTGTCACTCTGTGTTTTTTGAAATGAAAAAACAGGGGAGTTGATGAAATTTCTTTACTTGCAGTATGCATTTTACTTTCTTGTTGTGGGAGCTGCGATATGGGCGTCTTCATGGGCAGGTAATTTTGGTAGGAGATAAAATGTGAGATTTTCTTGATGATTTATTTAAATATGGTTTTTTTTTTTTTTTTGCAGAAATATCGTGCTGGATGTGGACAGGGGAGAGACAATCGACGAAAATGAGGATCAAATACTTGGAAGCTGCTTTGAATCAAGACATAGAGTATTTCGATACAGAGGTCCGAACATCTGATGTAGTTTTCGCCATTAACACCGATGCAGTCATGGTCCAAGACGCCATTAGTGAAAAGGTGAAGAAAACGGTCTTGATTCTTTCTTTTCAAAAAGTTTATGTTCTGATCAGACATTGGTAACTTTTTTCAGTTGGGAAATTTCCTACACTACATGGCAACGTTCGTGTCTGGGTTTGTGGTGGGTTTCACCGCCGTATGGCAACTAGCTCTCGTCACTCTCGCCGTCGTACCGCTCATCGCCGTCATCGGCGGTATTCACACCGTCACAATGTCCAAACTTTCCGGCAAGAGCCAAGAAGCTCTTTCTGAAGCAGGAAACATCGCAGAACAGGTGAAAAAATCAATTTAATTATTGTATCATCGGATTGGTCTGAAACTAATTGAGTATCTAATTACAGACAATAGCTCAAATTCGAACCGTGTTCGCGTTTGTGGGCGAATCAAGAGCATTACAATCGTATTCCGCAGCTTTAAAAGTTGCTCAAAGGATTGGTTACAAAATCGGACTTGCAAAAGGATTAGGCCTTGGAGCTACATATTTCACTGTTTTCTGCTGTTACGCTCTTCTTCTTTGGTACGGTGGATACTTGGTACGACACCGTTTCACCAATGGAGGTCTGGCAATAGCAACTATGTTTGCTGTAATGATTGGTGGCCTGTAAGTCACTACACTAGTCCAATCTCTGTAACCCTGTTTAATCTTCAATTTGATAATTGAAAATGTTGAAATTAACCACAGGGCTTTGGGGCAATCCGCTCCAAGTATGGCTGCATTTGCAAAGGCAAGAGTTGCAGCTGCTAAAATCTTCAGAATCATCGATCACAAACCAAGCGTCGGCACCAACAGAGAATCGGGTTTGGAATTAGAATCCATTTCAGGACAATTGGAGCTTAAAAATGTGGACTTTTCATACCCTTCAAGGCCAGATGTTCAAATTCTCAACAATTTCTCCCTCGTCGTCCCCGCCGGAAAAACAATCGCCTTGGTCGGAAGCAGCGGCTCAGGTAAAAGTACGGTTGTGTCCCTCATCGAGAGATTCTACGATCCCATTTCAGGTACTATTACTATTTTTTATTAAACTTTATTATATTCTCTACTGTACTGTATTAGACTGTGGCTAAGTAGATTAATATGAACAGGACAAGTGATGCTAGATGGACATGATATAAAAACATTAAAGTTGAAATGGTTGAGGGAGCAAATAGGGCTGGTAAGCCAAGAGCCTGCATTATTTGCAACAAGCATCAAAGAGAACATACTGTTGGGACGGGGCGACGCGAGTTTGGTTGAGATCGAAGAGGCGGCTCGGGTCGCCAACGCGCATTCATTCGTCGTAAAGCTTCCGGATGGCTATGATACTCAGGTTACCCTCTTTATAAAACTAGTACATGTTTGGATGACATTCATTTTCAGCAATTACTCTTCAATTATGATTGCATCTAATCTACCTACTCATCAAGCTGGATTGGTCTATATTGATTGAATTGAAATCTACTTATTTTTAATTTGTTTACTGTTAAGAGTGTGTTTGTAAATAATCAGTAATTTGTGCAATAATTTAGCAGGTCTACAAGTTAATAGTAGACATTAATGGGGCTGTTTGGTCAACAATCTGACCTAACATTTTTTTATTTAGTCAAATGTTGTGGAGATGTTTGGTCACGCTTTAAATACAAAGTAACGTGGTTCAGCGTCAACAATGCATGTGCAAAGTGTGTTGGTCGGTTTCTGTTTATTTACTCGTGTAAGAAACTTTAAATTTCTCAATCTGTGTGAATATAGGTAGGTAACTTATATAATGTGAATTCAATAATACAACTCATCTCTGAGAAAAATATGAATTCAATAATACAAAAATGTTTGGGAAAGTCTAATGCAAGAAATAAAAATTGTGATATTATTTCCTGGATTATTGTTGGACATTTTGTTTGAACGAATGAATTTGGTGTGATAGGTTGGGGAGAGGGGGTTGCAACTGTCGGGCGGGCAAAAGCAGAGAATAGCTATCGCGAGAGCAATGCTTAAAAACCCGGCCATCTTGCTGTTGGACGAAGCAACTAGTGCATTAGATTCAGAATCGGAAAAGCTAGTTCAAGAAGCACTAGACCGTTTCATGATTGGAAGGACTACTCTCGTGATTGCCCATCGCCTCTCCACCATTCGAAAAGCTGACCTCGTGGCTGTATTGCAGCAAGGCAGCGTTTCTGAAATCGGGACCCACGATGAACTCTTTGCCAGAGGCGAGAATAGCGTGTACGCTAAGCTCATCAGAATGCAAGAAGCTGCAGCTCATGAAGCTGCTGTTAACAATGCCAGGATGAGTAGTGCAAGGTATACTTAATTCATCCCAAAATTTAGAAAATAAAAAAATAAACTGAAAGATATATCGTTTGAAAATTACAAGGCAATTTCAAGGGTGACTTTTCTAACATGTCAATTAAGTTACTTATTCGTTTATGGGCTTATTCTATGCAGGCCTTCAACTGCAAGGAACTCCGTGAGCTCACCTATAATTACTCGAAATTCATCTTATGGCCGATCACCATACTCGAGAAGATTATCCGATTTCTCAACCTCTGATTTCAGCCTCTCGTTGGATGCTTCATACACTAACTATAAACACGAAAAGATTGCATTTAAGGAGCAAGCTAGTTCATTCTGGCGCCTTGCAAAGATGAACTCTCCTGAATGGTCATATGCTTTGTTTGGTTCAATAGGCTCTGTTGTTTGTGGCTCTCTCAGTGCATTCTTCGCCTACGTGCTGAGTGCTGTCCTTAGCGTCTACTACAATCCCGATCATGCTTTCATGATTCGGGAAATCGCAAAATATTGCTACCTACTAATCGGGGTCTCCTCAACTGCCCTTATTTTCAACACATTACAGCATTACTTCTGGGATACTGTGGGAGAGAACTTAACAAAGCGTGTTAGAGAGAAAATGCTGGCTGCTGTTCTGAAAAACGAGATGGCATGGTTCGATCAGGAGGAAAATGAGAGCTCTAGAGTCGCAGCTAGGCTGGCTCTCGATGCAAATAATGTTAGGTCAGCAATAGGGGACAGGATTTCTGTTATAATGCAGAATTCTGCCCTTATGTTAGTTGCTTGCACTGCTGGTTTCGTCTTGCAATGGCGCCTTTCCCTTGTACTAATTGCCGTCTTTCCTGTTGTCGTTGCAGCAACCGTCTTACAGGTATATGTGAATCTGGATTAATACTATGTAGTGAAAACAACTAATACCATTTAAAAATGCACTTAAGTTGCACGGTGCATAGAAGTATTTATTGTGAATCTGATATAATGTCTTTATCTAATTTGAGCAGAAAATGTTTATGACTGGATTCTCCGGGGACCTAGAAGCTGCACACGCGAAGGCCACGCAGCTGGCAGGGGAAGCCGTTGCGAATCTACGAACAGTGGCTGCCTTCAACTCAGAATCAAGAATAGTTGGCCTTTTCACGGACAGCCTTGCAACGCCTCTACGACGTTGCTTCTGGAAGGGACAGATAGCCGGAAGTGGATATGGAATCGCGCAGTTCTTGCTATACGGTTCCTATGCGCTCGGGCTATGGTATGCTTCCTGGCTCGTTAAGCATGGAATCTCGGATTTCTCGAAGACTATCCGTGTATTCATGGTCCTCATGGTCTCAGCTAATGGTGCTGCCGAGACACTAACACTCGCCCCAGACTTTATCAAGGGCGGTCGAGCAATGCGGTCCGTTTTCCTACTACTCGACCGGAGGACCGAAATCGAGCCCGATGATCCGGAAGCTATGCCTGCCCCGGACCGGATTCGTGGCGAAGTTGAGTTCAAGCATGTCGATTTCTCGTACCCTAGTCGGCCCGACGTCTCGATTTTCCGTGATCTAAACCTACGCGCTCGGGCCGGGAAGACTTTAGCCCTCGTCGGACCGAGCGGATGTGGTAAGACTTCCGTCACCGCCCTAATTCAAAGATTCTACGAGCCTTCGTCCGGTCGACTTATGATAGACGGGAAAGACATCCGGAAATACAATCTCAAGTCATTGAGACGACACATTGCGGTCGTGCCACAAGAACCGTGCTTATTCGCAACGACAATCTACGAAAACATAGCTTACGGACACGAATCAGCCACCGAAGCTGAGATCATCGAAGCAGCAACATTGGCCAATGCTCATAAGTTCATCTCCTCTTTGCCCGACGGATACAAAACATTCGCGGGGGAAAGAGGAGTCCAATTATCGGGAGGGCAGAAGCAACGGATCGCGATAGCTCGAGCATTCTTGAGGAAAGCGGAGATAATGCTGCTGGATGAGGCGACGAGCGCGCTGGATGCTGAGTCGGAAAGATGCATACAAGAAGCACTGGAACGCGCGTGTGCAGGGAAGACAACAATTGTGGTTGCGCACAGGCTTACGACGATCAGAAACGCACAGGTTATAGCGGTGCTTGATGATGGGAAAGTAGCAGAGCAGGGGTCACATTCACATCTGTTGAAAAACTATCCAGAAGGGATATATGCACGGATGATACAGCTACAGAGATTCACACAAGGGGAAGCTCTCAATATGGTGGCATCGGGGGGTTCCACTTCTTATTAGTTTTGTTTTTTGATATGGTATAGCTATAGCATGTTCATTCTTAGCTAATTACTATTACCAATCTACTCTTGGACATTAATCAATCAAATCAAATCAAATCCTCTGTTTCATCTTTTCACATTTCACGTCAAGATACACTAAATTTACTCAGGGCTCCAATTAATAAAACAACACTAACAATTCTAAAAACCAGATTAACAACTTTGATAATGTAAATATACTCCAAAACAAGCAGCAACAATTTCCATAAAATTGCATGTCAAGATGATGTCACTATGACATGTGATGTTTTTTTAATAGTATCGCTCAATTATTTATAGGAAATAAAATGAAATTAGAATTACAAACTAGCATTAAATTACATTACATCAATAGTAGTATTATACAGATCATAAACCAATAATTAAATTATCAACATCTATAATTCAAAATTAATAATTTGCATAATAATAGTTAAATAATTAATGATATAACAAAAAAAGGTATATATGAGTGAATCAGTGACGATTGATAAGAAAAATACTATGATCAATAGAATGATATTTAAATGAAACCTCTTACTAATATAATCTAAAATAGTATGATCTCCCATCACAATTTGATTGGGTGAGTAGTGAGTAAACCGTACGCTTCAAGAAAATAAGAAATGATTGATGAAGTAAAAATAGTCAACAACAAAAAATAAAAGTTAGATAAAGGTGGGGGACTGGGCGTTAGAAGGCGAGCAGAGCATAAATGAAAAGTAAAATTGGTCGGGGAAAGCAAAAAAAAAATACTGTACTCCATATTAAATATTTTTCATTTTTCTATTAAAAAATAATACTCCAGTAAAGGATCAAAATACTATTTTTTATAAATAAAAGAAAAGAAAGATAGAAAAAAATGTCAACGTTGGGACAAGGGGAAGCATCCGAAACAAACGTACGTGGGAGGAGCATTTTGATAAGAATGATTATTACTCTCCATATTCATGATGCATAATGCATTATTGAGGTGCTGCATCTTCACGTGGTGAAAAAAGGTGGGTTTGAAAGCAAGTGGTATAATAAAAGGACAAAGGAGACATTTCATATCATCATACCGTGGGATTGCCTGCTGGAGATGGTGCATGATCCTAAAACTTAGATATGTGAAATTGCCTAAATACATAACACTAGTAGTATCAGTTAAATGGTACTTTCATCGATTACACTCTTTCTCTCTCTAAATTATCATGATTTACGACTGCCCATCAAACCACTCACGTTTTCAGTGGTCCTTTTTTTCCTTTTTCTGACAATATTTTCATACTTCAACCACCTACAGTAGTATGCATATATGGTATGGATTTTGAAAACAATAAGTTAACGTTATTCACAACAAAATACTAACTTCTGACCAATAATTTTAGACACCCATGTACTGGGGGGAAAATTAGGAATATTATTTTCTGTCTTTGCTTTAATGCTTCGGATGCTGCAGCAGCATCTTGGATGAAATACTAGTTGAAATCTGATTTTTTAGGTGAATACGCTGAGTAGACCATATTTCATACTCAAGCAAATAGACAATGGGGTTAAGAAAAAAATATTAATCCAGTAATTTAATTTAATTATTGGACAAAATTCATAGACTTGTAGTAATAAACAAGAGTCAAATAGAGCAAAACTGTTCAACATGGTACGACAGGATAAGCACTTGGTACAATTAAACCTCCGTACGGTCAATAGAGAGGGATGAAGGTTGTTAAAGAGGCTGGACCATCAATGGTCACCACTAAGATTCCTCCATATTACTATTTCAGTGCTTTCAGTATACAACCATGTATTTCCTACGACAAAACAATGCTTTAAACACAAACCACATTTATTGATGATGTCATTTATAGGGGGTAGAACAGAAATCAAATACTATTTCATCATCACTACAGACAAAAATAGAATGCTGAAAATACCAAAATGAATTAAAGAAGATATTTGAAAACCATCTTATTCAATTACTGTTGCATGAAAAAATGATGAAAAATGTTTATTTCATCTTTGGAACTGCTATTTTGATCCAAAAAAAAACCCCAAACACCTTTTCAAATTATAACTTCTTGTCGTTCACGATAGTAGAAAATATGACGTACTGAGTTCTTTTCAAAATTAACCCGCCAGGGCACTAATAGGTGTAACACATTCAGAGTTCAACAAATAAACCACGAATAAACTAGGTGCACTTGTGCTATCAGTGGAGTTGAGGAGCTATAATAGTAACCAAGCATAAAAGATAGGAGCATAAATGAAAACAATGAAATTAAACTTGATATTAAACATTGGCAGTATAATTATCGTAAAAACATCAGACGAGAGAACAGCCTTCATATAGAGCTACAACTAACTAAATAACAAATTATACGAAATGCATAACCATTGTTGCAGCACTGAACTCCTAGAAATTGCCATGACAGTCCCTGCAGGTCACACTCAAAATCGAAGTATTCATAAGCATAAGTTTGTTTAAGTGGACATTAACTTGGGCCCATTGTCTGGCATGCCCATCCCAGCAGCTAGATCAGCATCTAATTGGGTATGAGGAGCTGGCCCCAACATTATCTTCACACTGTGTAAAAATCTCATTAGCACTCATATGCAATACTAAATTAGAAAGATTGAAATGTATCGATGTAAAATGAATGAATTTTGAAATCACTACAATATTAGGTCAAAATGTGAACTGTATTTCAAATTCATATCTATTCATGCAACCACAAATGGATTTGCTACTAATTTCGAGTACATCCTCAAATCCTTCAATCCTTTATGAAGTCAATTAGATATGCATAATACATCTTTATTTTGTCAAACAAAAGCAAAACTCTTAACAATTTTCTTTCGCAGCAAATATATGCACTGTTCCAGACATTCCATACAAATGCCACATAGTCCTAGAATTTACTTGAGGTCAATTAGACATCTTGAATCAGAAGGCCTACAACCGAAATTATATCAGCATAATTTCATACTTGTTATGAACATAGTTCCTCGACTTCATGTACTCTTAGTTGTGTTAACAACTAAATGATTCAACATATTAACAACTAAATTTTAGCTCTCAGACATTCACTTCTCATTGATCAAGATTCTGAAAGCAGCCTCCCAATTTTCTGAAGTAATGTAAAGTTTAAATGATAGTCGATAAGAGTCCAGGTTTGATACTTCACACATGTCAACTAGATGGTTTAAGGTAAATGAATAAAGAAATAAGTAATCTTAGTTTTTCTCCTCAAGAATAAATTACCACTTAGCTCTTTCTCCTTAGTTGATTCTTGGTTTCTCTCCTCAAGAATTAAGCTACTCTATGACAATCTCCAAATTTCCTTTTTTATCTTTTTTAAGCTATCAAATATCTACAATGTATAATGACATAACATAATTTAATAATAAAACAATTGAAATAGGAGTAATGAGAAATAAGCATACCGCTTCCTATGACGCTTGCTCTTGAAATGTTCATCCCTCACCGCCACAGTAGCAAAATAGCGACTAGAAAAGAAGAGGGGGGAGATCAATGCCCAAATAAAGAGAGAACGAAACAGATATTAATTCCCAACAAAAAAATAATTAAGAAAACATGAACTTGAATATTACTCGCAGTGATAACAATAATACTGGCCCATTCCTGGAAGGTCGTCATCTAAAGGCAAGGGTTTCCTCTCTGCCTCTTTCTGAAGTTCATCATAAACGGCGTCGTCGCGTGAACAATCAGCAGTCAAGAAAAAATCATGGTAACAGCAGTTGAAAAAACACAGAAATAAAAAATTGAGATATAATAAACAATAAAAAGGATATCCTTGCTAAGAAATTTGGCGCGCCTAAAGGTTTTATGAGAGTAACGACGCTTTTTGACGCTCCTGTGCGGGCACTTTCCACCCATTCTTGTTTGCTGAAGAAGCGAATTGCGCTGGTGGTCGGGAATGAGAAACCCCAAACCCTAGATGGTGAAAGGGGAATTTAGGAATAAAGTCTTGATATTTATTCAACTCTAATGCGACGTCGTAGAGTAATTAATTAAATATGCAGCTTCTGGGCCACGAGCCCATTGCCCATACAAATACTGGGCCTGTTATTTGTACATGACTCATGTAAAATGGGCCTGTGATTACTGAACATTGAATTAACATTCTAAACGAATGCTTAAAATTGTATTTTTATGAAAAAGATGACAAATAAAAAGCGGAACAAATCATAATGCAAAAATTAATAAAAATTCAAAGACATAAATTGAATGTAGAAGAAAATGCAGGAATTAAATTTGAGGCGTGGCAAAGA
Source organism: Galeopsis tetrahit (assembly GCA_963675135.1). Classification (NCBI taxonomy): domain Eukaryota; kingdom Viridiplantae; phylum Streptophyta; class Magnoliopsida; order Lamiales; family Lamiaceae; genus Galeopsis; species Galeopsis tetrahit. The sequence goes on along the minus strand of OY776129.1, from coordinate 65,590,803 downwards.
AATAAAGGGTATGCAAGAATTAAATTTGGCTTAAAGTAGCTGCTAGCCTCTTTACATCCTATTATTATAACGTTTAGACTTAGTCTGAGTTGATGGAAGATATCGATAGTAGAAGAATATTTAATTAATTATTAAATGAAAATAAGTGGAGTAGTAGTACTGTATGCAGGCAGAGGCAGTGGGATTTGATGAACACAAAGATAGGTATATAACACATATATTTCGTCTGCAAGAGTACCTACACCTCTGTCTCTCTGTTTCATATGCAATGAAGGATAAAGAGAGAAGGAGGTGCAGGTGCAAATGCAGAAAAAAACTAAGGCATCTCATTCATCTTCAACTGAATTATATTAAATGAATCCCAGCCACCTGCTGCAATGTACTCCAATTATATATATCAATATCGATGGCCATGAAGCCACGTGAAGTTAAGAGGTATCACGTGCACATCACTTCTCCCACCCTATTATATCATGACACCTACCTGCACTCGTGCCATTCCCATTTACATCTCATATATCAACAACATGGAATATAACAACACAAACTTATAAATTCTTTAATTTCCTTCATTGAAAATGACCCGCGTCCAGTATATACTTTTATAATACTACAAAAACATATGTGCATACCCTGATTTTAATACTAAACATTTATATAAGCCCCGGCCCCGGCCCTTTGGAACCTAGCTAACATTGATTCATGACCCTTAATTAATTCACATTTCAAATACGGATTAATCAGAAATTAAGAATTTGTTGGGGAGTCTAGTCAGTCTTACGAAAAAACAAAAAACAATATATATATATATATATAATTAGTTGGTAATTGGAATTTGGAATGCCTCAAACAAAATTCTGATCGAGTTTGTGCAAGCAAACAATCTGATTATATTAAATTAGGCCCTTACTATTATATTACTACCGACACATCCATCTACCTATGCCCTTACATCTATTTACCACTTCAAAATTACTACTATCATTTTAATACAGTATTAATTAATTTAAACCTTATTTCTTTTCGTGTTGATCACTGCCATAATTATATACTCCGTATAATAAAGGACGACACAAACAATGTTATAAAAGACAACATTTAACCTAACAAGTACATGCTTTTGAAGTTCTACTCAACTCAAACATTTGTGAGTTCAAGTTCACTCAATTACATTAACACTAAAAATAGAATTCGGCTTGATTCACAAATGAGCCTAACAAATCAAACATATATATTACAATATTAATATTAGTTTATAATATATATATATATAATATTAAATTACAATGAAGACCTTAGATATCAAGCCTCACGCAAGTTGAAACTCGAACCAACTTATTAATAAATCGAGTAATTCATAAAGCTCAAGCACAATTCATTTATAATACAAAAAAAATTCACACGTCGAGTCAAACTCTCAAGCTACCTGATTCGAATAATAGCTATATTTGCACATACAAGCTTCATTTTTCTTTCTCCAAAATGTATTAGGTACACTTTGTGCACTACAAACATTAATATTAGTTCTTCCCTCAAACAACAACAATATTACTTCTTATAACAAACAATAATATTAGTTTTTTTTATAAATAATGAGTACTCTTTTTGTCTCACAATTATTGATAAACTTTTCTCTTTTACACGTCTCACTATTATTTGCATAAACAAATAAATACTCTTAATCAAATATATCATTCTTATAATATACACTTATTTACACTACATGTCATTAATTTTTTAATTTTAAAAATCAATTTCCTTCATTGAATGAACTTCTTATAAGAAGTAAAGTAAATATATTTTATTTTTAAAATCTGATCCCTATTATTTGCAAATAGTTAGGAACAAAGGGAGTAGTATTAGTGATAATATGATACACATAATAATTTGCCTAATTTATAATTTTATTGTATATTTTAAGCAAGTTGTTGATAGAATTGGAGTTTATCATAGTGTGTGGATAAGGATTGACGAGAATTTGCGGTGAATAGTTGAAAGTGGAGTCTGGTTCCTTCCATTTACTCTTTTGAACATCAATCCAAAAAAATACTCCTAAAAAAAGAATTACATTCTCCCGAAGTTACAGATATGCATGTCGTTTTCTGTTTTATGGTGTACACATTTTTTCTTGATGATGCAACCCTCTTCAAAAAATAATATAATATCCGTACCGACTCCACAGACCAAAAAAGAAAAAGAAAAAAGAGAGAGATAAACCAAACTGCTTAAATTTTTTATTTTTTTTTTTAAATGAGCTCAAATCGTACAACATCAAACATTCATAACAATTTATTGGGTTCGAGATTTTTTTATTTTTTTTTAAAACGCAAAACTGCAAATAAAGAAGATAATACAATTCCGAGGGCAAGGGTCTATTTACTCTTTGAAATTAATGTCAATATCGGTGTGAATGTGATACACACGATATAGTGTAACAAAATCCTGTTTGTATTATCGAGCAGTGTACACAATGATTATGTGTATTGTGTACCATAATAGTGAAATTCTATTTAAATAAATATTTATTAGATGAAAACATCAACCGATTCCACAATAAGCCTAACATTGTCTCCAGTTATTTGACAAATTCTTAAAAGAGTTGTGAGACAAAAAAAAATCAATGTAATTGATAATGAACATGTCGTACTTGTAGCGATTAATGAACATGCAAGATGATGAATGAACCTATACTCATTCCAATTCTCATTTCAATTAAAGAATCCAAGCGCCATCTTAATCATTGCCCAATTTTGATTAACTATATCTCCTCCAATAATCATTCTCTTAACCAAGAATCAGTTTTGTTCCCACTTCATTCGAGAAAAACACTAACAATATAGTAATAATTTATCCACTAACACGGTTCTTTAGGCCCCAAGATAAGAAAATACTCACCATTGTTATTTGCTACAAGATGCAGAAGATCATCCTAGGTTCATGAACAATTTCCAACTTTCCACTCTATTCCCGCTGTACACTTGTTGGTAAATGTAGATCAAGAAGCTGAATACAGATAAATTTCCAACACACTGTACCAATTTTATTAGGATCAAACAAAAGGATACATGTATCACAAACTGAGCATACTTTAACATGGGCTCAAAGTAAACAAGGAATTACACAAATTGAATTTAAAAATAGTAGTGAACGCAAGTAATTGCTTAATTTCTTTAAAAAAATATGCCTAATAACTCAATACAAGATCTTGTTGTTTGCCATTTAATAAGATTTAACCCATAACCTGATTATCTCAGTCCACATCTAATATTACCCTCTCATTGATTCACAATGGGATTTGCAGTAGTAATTTGGTATAATAACTCTATACCAGATTGCTACAACAAAAGAACTAGGGCTGAAAATCAAACCAAGCTATTCGATTCGAGATCGTTCGAAAAAAAATCAATTCGAGATCGTTCGGAAAAAAACTTGTTTGAGTTCGATTCGATATAGATATCAAGTAAGCTAGATCATACATTTATTGCTCAGCTCGAGCTTCGATAGGTAAAAAAAGATAAAACAAGTGTAAAAATGTCAACCTACTTGAGCTCGATTCATGTTCGTCTCGATCAAAGTTCGACTTGGTAATTATCATACAAGCTCAACCGTGAATTTCAAAATTTGGTAACATTTTAAATAAGCTTGAACTACAGGGCATTCGACTCGGCTCGACTCATTTACAGCCCTAAAAAGAACTAAGCATTTATCCTACTAGGTGGAATCGGCTTTATGTGAATCATATTTCGCCATTGCTTTCGGTTATACGTATGTTCTTATTTATTATGAGCATAACTTGTCATTTTTAATTGTTTAATTTCAACTTTTTTAGGTCTTTTCCCCCCTATTAATTTGAGTTAAAGATCTCTACTTTCCATAAATCGGATATCGTCTCCATGTCCAAGCCAGTTTATGTGTGTTCCTCTAATTTTCTTGTCAATAAGTGCAACCCTAGTTTTTATCTAATGCACTCATGACGTATTCTATCTAATCTAGTGTGTATCCGAATATATTAGTATCCAAATATATTAGACTCCTAATTGGAAAAATAAAATTAAAATTTGAAGAAGTAATAGTAGAAAAAGGTAGTTTGAGTAAATACAATACACGAAAATGCATTCCTACTACCTAAAGGCCACATCAAAGTAAAACTTTACACGAATGTAAAATTTCTTCAAATGCAGAACTATGAGCAAATCTTATTGCTTGTTATATTTACCACAGGCAAGCTATTGTCACGAGCTTCCCAAATTTAAAATAATGTTTGATCTAAATAACCAAATGTATAAACTGATCTAATATATATATAAAAGATTATCATAAACTTTGGAATAATTGGAATAGCAAATGTTACCTTTTTTTCATGATTAATAACTTGCAACAATCAAAACTTAACCCATGACTGGTCAAAGTACAAATTACTTAATGTAAAGTTTCACAGTTATCACCTTCAAGTAGAAAACGACTAAACAATGAGCTGTATACATGCAAATAACGACATTTTATCTCATAACGTGTCAAAAGCATATCACACTGAATCTAGGTCCATGAAAGAAGGGCACTTATGACAATTGGAGTCCATAGCAAAATTCAACTTGGTTCTAGCAGTAAACAATCTTTTCCATTTTCCATAAGATTCCAAACTATTCACGTTTCTTTTGCTCTCATGCTTCATTTTTTAAATTGAAAGATTGAGCAGCTTTTAATACACACCTATAGATCATTTGACTGCATCATTTCAATTAAAAAGTGAGATAACATTATATTTTTTAATGTGTTTGCATTTTCTTCTGTCCCTGAATTTTTTAAGTACTACAGAATAGGTAAGAAACAAAGAGATGATAATGTACATAGAGAATAATATAAGCACGGGAATCAAATCAGCTTAAAAAATGTGTAATCAGGCAGTGATAACAAATCAATAACTACAGAGGTGCAACAAGATATTTTCTAATGATAGTTATCTAAATTATGGATGGACTCTCTCCACCGCTCATCAATAGTAACACCACCGAAAAAAATAACGAAAGATAAGGATTTAATCAAATTGATTAGCATTTATTACGTCAACGCCAAGCGGCAGAAAAGCCAGAATTGCTGCTCGAAAAGCCTATGCAACAGCAACTCCACTTGCATGCACAACGTGTCTCTCAGAAAGAGAACTTCACATTGAGTCGATTGCTTCTTCTTCCACCTAAGTATCAACGGTGTGTCCTTATATCACTTTGTATTTCCCTATGCCTATTTAAGGGGGAAAATGAATTGCCAAAAGCACTGTACCTAATTATGTTCATCTGCATGTAGGCATTTCCTTTGTTCTCTCATTCTCTTGTTCTACTGTCTCTCACCCTAGATTCAGTTTCTTTCTTCTTTTACATCCTAAAATCAATCTTTCACCATGAGAGATATAGTTTTCCGTGAGTTGGAGGCAAATGAAACCTATGATCCATCACTGAGCCTAATTCATGCTTGGGATAGAATTCGAGTTCCAATCATTGCCCCTATTTTGCGAATTGCAGTTTATATATGCATAGGCATGTCAATTATGCTTTTTCTGGAACGCGTTTATATGGCTATTGTGATTGTCTGTGTCAAATGCCTAGGGAAGAAAAGATACACCAAATATCAGCTGGACGCCATCAAAGAAGATCTAGAGAAGAACAAAAACTATCCAAAGGTGTTGGTCCAGATCCCGATGTTTAATGAGAAAGAGGTATAAGTATCTATTAGTGCTTTTCGAGTTGTATATAGCGCATCAAATGCATTTAAAAGTTTATTAGATAAGTAAAATTGGCATATTATTTTCATTCCAAAAACAAAAAATTAGTAAGCTTCATCAACAAGTATCTTATTAATGAAAGTATAGAATTTTACAGTAGTGAAGGAAAATAATTTTACAGCAGTCATAATTAGTTGCACACATTACCTGCGTGTTTTTGTAACAAAATTTATTCAATTATATACATGTATGTGTATATTTTTATAGCCATATGCATGTATTACCAGTTTCAAAAAACAAAAAAAACAAAAAAAAGAGAGAGAGAGAGAGAGAGTTTGTTTAGTATGATGCCCATCTAAAATTGTTCACATTCTCACTCTGTCCTGGTTTATTCCACATATGCCCGTGTATGCTATTAATAATTACATATACATAAACAAAAAAAAAATGAAATTAAAAAAATTGTCTATAAGAAGAAAAAAAAAATCAAAGCTTCAATAGAACAGTTCCTAACACACGTCTGGAAAAATGATAAGGGGATAAACGGCGCAAAACTTATCGGCAATAACAGATTTTTTAAATTTTTGGAGTTATGCACAAGATATCAATCAAGATGCTTGATGCTTGAAAATTTTAAATCACACAGGAAACCTCATACACAATGTTTTTTGCCTCAGGTCTATAAGCTATCTATTGGAGCAGTATGTGGACTTTCATGGCCACCAGAGCAGCTAGTAGTGCAGGTTTTAGATGACTCCACCAATGATGCCTTGAGGGTATCTTTCTTATCCCATAGTAAACTTAATTTGATTTATGTGACAAGTATGTTTGTAGAATAACTATGAAAACTACATACAGACATTGGTTGAATTAGAGTGCCGAAAATGGGTAGAGAAAGGGGTGAACGTCAGATATGAGACGAGGAACAACAGGAACGGCTACAAGGCAGGCGCCCTTCGAGATGGTCTTAAGAAGCATTATGTTGAGGATTGTGAATTTGTCGTAATATTTGATGCAGATTTTCAGCCAGAAGAAGATTTCCTGTGGAGGACTATCCCCTACCTGCTTGAAAACCCAGAGTTGGCTTTGGTTCAGGCCAGATGGAAATTTGGTAAGGATATAGTATAATGTGCCACACAAGCAATCCGAATGGTTGGTTGATGGTGTGGTTAACTTTTGATATAAAACTATAAAACTATGGTATAATGTATAAGTAAATGAAAATGGATTTTTTGTTCAGATTCACTAGGAATTATAACTTTGCTTTTTTTTCAAGTTACTGATAGCAACTTAATTTTTCAGTTAATGCAGATGAATGTTTAATGACTCGCCTCCAACAGATGTCATTAGACTATCATTTTAGTGTTGAGCAAGAAGTGGGCTCTTCGACATGCTCATTCTTCGGATTTAATGGTTATCCACATCTTATATTGAATTTAAGTGACTTATTTATAGTTAAAAACTAGGAGTAACTCAACTGAATATTTTCTTTGAATAATAGGAACTGCTGGTGTTTGGCGGATATCGGCTGTGAATGATGCAGGTGGCTGGAAAGATAGAACCACAGTAGAAGATATGGACCTTGCGGTCAGGGCAAGTCTCAAAGGCTGGAAATTCCTCTTTATAGGTGACCTAGAAGTGAGTGTCGAAAACTTGAAACTTTGACTACAGTATTTATCCTTAAGACATTAAAACTACTATAATGTCATTCATAATTACCTTTATCAGGTGAAAAATGAATTACCAAGTACATTTAAGGCATACAGATTTCAACAGCATCGTTGGTCATGTGGACCTGCCAATCTGTTCCGGAAAATGTTTAAGGAAATCATCATCTGTGAGGTCATAATCTACAATTTTTCCTTTCATTATCTGAAATTAACTAGGGCTATGATGCTATCAATGGAAATCTTGAAGTTTCATGCAATTAACATATTTCTTTCCAAAATGTAGCGTGTGTCAATCTGGAAGAAGTGGCAAGTAATTTATGGATTCTTCTTTGTAAGGAAGATAATTGCACATTGGGTTACCTTTTTCCTTTACTGCATAGTAATCCCAGCGACGATCTTTGTTCCCGAAGTTTATCTTCCAAGGCCGCTAGCTATTTATCTTCCAGCAGGCATTACAATCCTTAATGCAGCTTCCACTATAAGGCAAGAAAGCCCAAATAAGAAAAATGAAATATTCTTATTAAATGATTTCTTCACACTCTTATCATCATATTAATTATTTCGAGTTTTAATGAATTTGTCGCAGGTCCATTCATCTTCTCGTTTTCTGGATATTGTTTGAGAATGTAATGTCTCTCCATAGATCAAAGGCAGCAATAATAGGACTTCTTGAAGCAAGCCGAGTCAATGAATGGGTTGTGACTGAAAAGCTAGGGAATACAATGAAGCAGCCAAAGTACAATGTGAGAACACCCAAGAAGCCAAGATCACGAATAACAGAAAGGTAGTCTAATCCTGTATTCAGTACATAAGTTCTACTTCATAAGTGTTCAAAATCACAGGGGTAGCATGGATTGTCCACTGAACTAAGAAATCCTAATTATTCAATAAACAGAAAGAAGCCAGTGAGGTAACCAAGAACATGAAACTCTCTACAGACTGAGATGCACAACCATAAAACTTAGTTTGATTGGGAAGGAATAAAAAGTTGTATTGATTGGGCATTACAAACACTTACTAGTTAATGATTTGGAACGTTTTTTATATACCTTTATTTATACTAACATAATATACTCGTGCTATCAATAGGATACAAGTGCTGGAGATTTTGGTAGGCATGTACCTGCTACACTGCGCGATATATAACATACTATTTGGGCACAACCATTTTTTCATTTATCTATTGCTACAGGCAGCGGCTTTCTTTATTGTTGGAGTTGGGTATGTTGGAACATTTGTACCAAATTAGAGTGCTACATGAATAAACACAGCTTGCGCAAGAAGAACTACAACTCTGATGGCTACCTGAGAGTTTACTAGGTGTTAGTAGTTCTTCCTGGTTTTCCTATCCTATCATGTATTATAATTTACAATAAGGACATGTGGCTTTATTAAATAATAAGCAATGGTAACGCGTGGCAGGCGTTGCATTCTTGATCAGCAATAATTGTTTTTCAATTTCAATGATTACGTGCAACAATGAATCAAGGAATAGAGCAGAAAGCAGAATCCACAACACTGGGCTTCTACAGAAGAATGAACATACTAAAAATGGTAGTATTAGGTACTAGTGAGAACAATGTTAGTAGACAAACAACTCATATGTAGCATCAAAACAATCCTCTTTGGAGCATGCAGGGAGATAAAACAGACGATTCAATTTAACATTGATTAACTCATTATTCATATGACCTCAGAATGTAGTCAAAACATCCATAACTACTACCTCCACAATAACTCCACAACATCCAAAAGAAAAGATAAATAAAGAAAGCCTACTCACCTGAGGTTGTTGATTAAGAATTCCACCATCGCATCTTCCCGCAGGACCTCGCGACGGCGGCGATTCAATTCGACCGCCCATTAGGGAGTGGCCACTCTTCGATTACGGCCGCTCTTCCACCCAAGCGAAACCAAGACCACAGGCTTGAGACGACGCGGACTGATGGTGGCGGCTTACAGCTGCAGTCACGGCGGCGCAATGGGGAATTCTTTCTTCCGCGTGCTTACTGTTTTTCCCGTTGAACTTCCTCTCACCGTCAACGGCGGCGGATGCATGTGTTGTAATTTCGCCGGACTAGATGTTAATACCTTCGATTTGAAGATTTACAGATTTGGTAAATTATAAGTTCCCCAAATTTTGATCAAATTAGGCGCGACTTACAAGGCCAAAATCCCAACATTGAACCTGGGAGTATGTTTGTTTGTAATGTATCGGCCTCACATTTAATAAAATACTAATTTTTTTTATAGGAATACGAATGATGGATAATCTTGATTAATCTATTTGATCTTCCGAAATTGAAAAATTGAAGATAAATTATATCTTACTACATGATGCGGCCAAAATATGTCGTCTTAACGACACACGTGAACAAAGATGAATTAACCTTGGTTGCTGTGAATAGTGATTTTGTAGAAGGGATTAATACACTCTGGGTAGAGGGGAGAAATAGGCCCAAACCCGATTCTCGGTCTATACCCCTGGCCCAAGTATCCTCGGCCCAAATAGCCTGGGCCCAAGCCCTATCGACCCGAAAAGGGAATCAGTGGAATTAAGTCTTGGTCAAAAGGCCCAAGATGAAGGTGGGCAGAGAAAGTTGGAGGATAATAACTGGCACCGAAGATCTCGGAGAGAGGGGATTATTATTTTTACTACGTTTTCTACACAGGAAGCACACATATCTTTTACACGAAATATACAGAAAACACTCTAAAACCCTACGACTCTTGCGAGAACTATCCCTCAATTCTTGGGGAAGTTCATCTTTGATTGCATAGAAAACCTATCTGACTTGAGCGTCGGAGATTCCCCGCCGGAATCCCTTCCGACGTGTTTTGCAGGTTCTTCGGAGCTATAAAGAGGATTTCTCGTGAGAAGGCTTGCTCGGAAGTGACCGTTCATATACGAAAAGGTCCTAATCCAGACGGAGAGATTCGTTATCACACCTTGTTACTTTTCGACGCAACACTACAGTATTAATTTAGATTAAATGTATTTTCTTTTAGAATTATTCCATTATAAATATAATGTGTATTTTTCCTTTCAATAATATAAGGGATGGCACAAATCTACTCGAAATCAGAATTTGAAAAAAAAAAAAAAAAAAAAAGTCAATTTGGTCTAAAATTGTAACTCCCCCTGAAATTCCCCATTTAAATGAAAATAGGCATATTAATGTTCTGACAATCCCAAACAGAATGTTTTTGAAGCAAACACATGATGTTCTTAACCACTTGGCTATCTCCAGCACTAATACCCATCCCTTTCATAATCATATTGATTGCATCGATTGAATCAGAGCGTACACCCTTAATCTTGACATTCTTTTGATAACACTGTTGCAATCCCATCTCAATTGCTTTTAATTCAGCTCCACAAAATCTTGACATTCTTTTGATAACACTGCTGCAATCCCATCTCAATTGCTTTTAATTCAGCTCCACAAACAGCACCCGAATTCCTAATACGCATAGCCCCTGCTAATATTATTATATTCCTACTGCTGATCACCACAAAGCCTACAGCAAAAAAATTATTTTCTGGATTAGTGTACTTAGTTCAATGCACTCGATGATTGTTACTTTCTAAGTGAATTTGTTAATGTTTTCGAAAAAAAAAAAGTAAACTAGCTAGTTAATTTGATTTAATTCCGGACCAAGGCAATGTCATTCAAATGATTTTTTATTTTTTTTAAACGATGTTAAGAATATATATTCAGATACCTAAAAATTTGGGATTCACCACGCTACTAAAAATAAATAAATTTAATAATAATAATAAGCTGGGGCTCCAAATTATAAATGGCAGTTGTAAGAAGGCCCAATCTATTCCTTTTTATAAGTTCTTATAACATAACTGGACCGGTCCAATAAAACGGTCCATCAAAGCCACCGAGATTACACATTTACACTTGCTCCACCACACTCGTTTAATCTGCAATATTCTGATGGGCGCGGTTATACACACACCAATTCTACGTACACGTTCAAATCATAATTCATTATTTATAAATATATAGCAAATTATTTGTCAATCAAAAGACATAAGTGCATGGTCAACTCTGCTCTCCAAATGTAAATTTTAGTTGAAATTTGGCAAGCCTATTAGTAGGATTAGCAATTTAGCATAGATGTTAGTACTACCTTTGTCATTAATATATATTATTATACCCCTTTGTAGAGGCAATTGACTATAGAATTATGTATTTGGCTTCCCTATCAATAAATTGCTCCACTTTACTTTAATTCATCTAGAAAAAGTCAATTTGTGGCTATTAATTTAATTAAGTTTTGAGTTATTTTATACTATACGCTAATAAGCAGTTCAAATAATGATTTTGGAGTTTATTGTATAAAAGAAAAGGATCAATTATTAAATCTGTGCATTTACTACTGTGAGGGTTTTGGTTATAGTTTATAGATTTTTTTTTTTCAAAAAGAGTAGAGAGATATATAGTGGAGTACTGTGATAAAAATTGAAATTGATAATTTAGTCTATGACGAAGGAAGTATATTTTAGTCACTATCATTAGAAATGGAGAATTTGTAGATTTTTTTTTTATTTCTAACTAATAGATGGATTTGATATATTTCATATGAGATAATATCATAAAAAAAATATTATATACACATGGTTGTGCTCATAAATATTGTGGGTCTGGGTAGGAACCAGGTAGCCAGCTAATTTAGCATAATTTTGATCTTGCAAAAATAATCTGAATTATCTTGAAAATAATTAATCAATATAATCATATCTTCTTTTACATAAAGGTGCCCGCGGCCACACAACACAAACATAATAAAATTTCGAGAAAAAAAAAACGTACGCTTCCTCTTCATACACATGTACCAACTACGATGCCACAAACTTACTGTATTTTTTATTTTAAATGTCACACATTTCATTATCGTTAATAATTATTTACTTGCAGTCAGTCATCTAGGATCTAGGCTATACGCCCGAATAGATAAAAGGTGTAGGAGTTAGGACATTAATCTTGCTCCTATTCTCTTTAATTGAGCCACTTTTGACTATCAATGATCCTTGGATGATGAAATGAAACTATATGCCTAATAGATTTTATTTTGTTGAGAGTAAAATTAGTTTTCTTTTTAAAGCAAAAAGTGACTTATAATTATATATATTAGGAACTAGAGCAAGCGAACAGTACCTAATAGACTATCCACATGATTCAAAAGTTCAACACAACAATGATGAGTATTAAGCGAATGAGAAGTCATGACAAATCAATATATATGCAAGCCAAAAAAAAAGATTGAAGTTATTAAAATTAATTAAGAGTATAAAATCCAACTATATATTTTCTCTAGTATCCAAAAAAGCTTCCTGTTATGAATATTTTTCCCAATGCTGCAAAACTCCAAAAAATGATCGATCACCCATCGAGATTGATAAAGGTAATGGGCCTTCCAACCAAATCTGAGATCTTCCAGAATGGGCAAGATTATCCCTCTTCTTTTCCCTACGCAAACTGACAATTATGATTCATATTTTATTATTTTTAATAACTCCACTCGATATTATTTTTAATAACTCCACTCGATCATCACTTTTTATAAGAATATATGATAATAATGTGATCGGATAAATTTAATTTCGTAAATTCGCTTCGTATAAAATGCACTTCCTTAAACTAAGGGGGTGTATTCAATTGAGATTCTGTTTGATTTTTTTGGACTTTAAAAAGTAAGTGGATTTAGAAAATCCATTGATTTACATGGATTTCCATAAACTACGCCCCTAAAACCTTAGTTCAAAAAAAAAATATTATTTATCATTATTATACCTCAGCCTCATTTTCACATAGTTACAATACTAGTTCTCCATGCATTAGCTACTAGTTCTCCATGCATTAGCTTAAGTTCTTTTGTTGTGGTTGTCTTTGAGAATGAGAAAGCAATTTGATCTTCTTTATATTCGACTGGAAATTCATCAGAGCGACCTTCTTTCCAAAGAAAGTTATGTAATCCAGAACTTGTGAATTGAAATTTGAAAATACCAAAAATTAGATTGAATAATTGCATTTCTGGAGTGACGACCTTGACCACCAAAATCTTTTAGATGATATCGAACACTACGTAATGGGGATTTGACGTCGATTAGATATTATTGACGGTATCCGATATACTATAATTTTTAAAGAAATAACATAATTTTAAAATACAGAGATGTAATTTTTTTCACGATAATAATGGTGGTGAAGAATTTGTGATGCTTATCAAAGAACATAGTTAACGTAATTTTTTTTTTCTTGAGAATCCGTTGAAATCTCTACTTTTTAGAAGAGATTTTGATTAGTGAAATTTATTTATATTTTTGAAAGAGAATTCAACGAAATCCATAGAGTATTAAAATCCATAGATTGTTGAATATCTAAAGATTTCTAAAGACTTTTTAAAATCCTTATTAAATATCTCAAAATTTTACCCCAGATTTTAAAATTCCAAAAAAATCCAAAAAATCTCAATTGAATACGTCTGATGAAATAATTAAAATGTTATAATTACACCTTAATACCATTCAATGATAATATGGGACAAGACTTTTAAAACACTAAATAATTAAAAGGAAAAATATTAATGGCAAAAAAGGTAGTACAGTGCATGGTTTTTTTTTTTGAAGAACAGTACATGGTTTTTTTAGTGGCCACGTTTTTGAATGATCGGTGACTGGTTATCCACCTAAACCTAAACCTAAACCATTTAATAACACCTTCTTTTAATTTAACCTACGCTCAGATGGGTGCAATTACTAATTTTAAATACCCTAATCTATCAACCTTATTCGTGAAAAAAACATCTTCCAATATATCATTATATGATCGTTAATTAGGTATTGATTAATTAAAATATTAGTTTATGTATATTTCTTAGAATAAAATATATAATGCACTTCACTTTAACTAATCCTGCTGTGAGTACAAATATAGGGATGGAGTCGTACAGTTGATAAACAATTGTAGTACGATTACTACTCAACAGAAACACGATTTTTCAACAAAATTCACCAAATACATGTTTAAGTGGCAACACCCCTCCTATCATATTTTGGCTTAGTTGGAACTAACTAGATAGTGCTATTCAGTGTGATCCTTTCATAAAAGACAAATACAAAATACGGAGTAATAATTTTCTTAAATTCTCGAACTTTCAGTTTGGTCGACAACATTGTTTTCTTTAGTCTGACGTTTTTCTATTTTATTTATTTACTCGCATTCCATTTTCTTAATATAATTTATAATGTATATAATAATAAATCATGTAATTCTATTTTTGAGTAGGGTGTAATATGCTTGGAACCATTAAGACTGAATGACCTACTAAAACCTGATCAACACTAGATAACATTAACTAATCTTAGTGATAAAAACTGAGATGAAATAGCTCAAATAGTTAAAATAATAAAATACCACTATTCAGGTCGGTGTCTCCGTGAGTTTAGACACGGGAAGGAAATATGAGAGAATGAAAATTAAAAATTAATACCTAACGATAAAACAAATTAAAGTTGTGTTTGGATGAGGGAATTTGATTTGAAAATGTATTTTAAATGAAATATTTAAAAATAGATGAATTTCAATTCATTTACTTTTTAATCCAAATAAATGAAGTGGATTTAGATTATAAATTTAAAATTCATACCTAAAACCCTCCATCAAACACAACCTAAAGGTGTTATTATAAAGAAAAATTAATTTCGACTTTGGTTTTTTTTTTTTTTTGACGGGAATTTCGACTTTGTAGTTCCACGACATTATTGAACGGTATCCTCCCTCTAAATGCTGAGATAGGAAAGTAAAGCCCAACAAATTTATATTTGAAAGAAACATAATTATATAATTATTATTTCAATAATATTTTCAGATATGAATTATGTATGTTAATTATTGAAAAGTAAATCGACTGTTACCATAATTATAAGAATTTGTATACTTGTAAAGTTTGATCATGTAATTATGATAACAATTGATTTAATAAATATAGTAATAAACTTGAATATAAAAGGAACATAAAGTGTGTTGAGATTTATCTAGTAAATCCTAATCCTACTTATGGTAAAAGTAGACCTCCAACAGCCATGGTGAGTTTTTTATAGAATTTTTTTTTTTTGTTTGGAATTAAATCTGGGAGCAAAGCCCAAAAGCTTTTTGTTTGGAATTAAGATCTTTGAAAATTAATTGTGATTTTTATATTTTTTCTCTCAAATTTATTGAAAAGGAAAAAAAAAAACTTGAAATAGTCCCTCCCTCCACACACGACACACCCCACGTTTGTATGAAAACACCTGGCAGTAAATTTGGAATTCTTGTTTAAAAAAAGCGTGGAAGTAAAGAATAAGTATATATTTAAGGGAGGAATTTGGTGAATGAGGACATAGAACTGATTCAATGTTTGAAGGAAATTAAACTCCATATAACAACTGATCAGGAAAATAACTCAAAGTAATCGAGCGCCTAATTATAATAACTGAAAAATAAATCCACACAAGCTAACATATATAATAACTTTACTAATTATAAAAGTTGTATATGTGACGACTCAAAAATAAAATATAACTACACTTTAATAATTATACCTTACTTTGTTACAAAACATTTTTTAAATAGAATTATAAGTCCACAATTTATATGTGTGTGTGATGAAATTAGTTTCACCTCTCAATTCTCATGTACAAGGCTATGTCATACAATTTTTTAATTTATTCGAATTAGTAGATATGAAATTAAAGAAATTATAGTTAGACAATGTTCTTCCCAACAATAAACTTTGAACTCGGATAATTTAATTATCGTGATTACACCTCAGAGACCTCCATTAAATTGTTGTCATTCATGATAATTAATTGAATTGTAATAGTTTATTAAAAAAAAATTATAATTCTTTAATTGAATTTGAGTGCATTCTGCCGTTAAACAACACAAAAAAATACACTAAAATAAAAAAAGAGTTAATTGAATTCACAGTCATACGTATGTAAAAAATGTAATTGAAGATAAAATATATTTGCAAATTACAGTATAATATTATTAATTTTTTCCTTGGTGGTTTAGTTACAAAGCCCGCCTATAATGATTTTGGAACGTGGTAAATTAGTGGGCATAATAGTAATTCGACAAGGTCGTGGTATTAGTCAAAGTTAGCTGGCTTATCACGAAACCAAAATTCCAGAGTCGGTCTATTCCGGTGTGCATTATACAATGCGCATGCCATGACATTCACATACATACATACATCCACATATACATACAAAACACTGTCTCTATTTTCTATGTTTACTTGGTGGGCCTGGCCCCCATCGCCTTGCAAAAAACTCTGCTCCCATTATTTGTTTCTTTATATATACCCGACGGTTGCCTCCTTTTCCTCTCTTCAAACCATTCTTCCAGTTTCTGTTCTACACTATAATTTCTAATTCTTAAACAGAGAAAAGTACTAAAGGAGATAAAATCGTGAGATGGGCGAGGTAATTAAATTAATCTCCTCTAATCTGTGTATAATTAGAATTAAATCCTCTAGAAATTGTTAAATAATTTGTGCATCATATAGAAAAATGACGGTTTTGCTCAATTATTTGTTTATTTCAGAAAGACGTAGAGAAGAAGGCACCGGCGGCTGAGGCCGTAGAGAAGAAGGCGGCGGACGGCGGAGGGAAGAAAGATGAGGGGCCAGTTATCGCTGTGTTGAAGCTTGACTTGCATTGCGAAGGTTGCGCAAAGAAGGTCAGAAGGGCCGTTAGCCATTTCGAAGGTACTTTTAATTTTAATTCAAGCACTTCTCTATAAAAATTAGGAGCACAATTTAGTTAAATTAGTAAAGCCAAGCAAAAATTACCTGGAAATTGTTCCTTTTTGTCATTGTTTTATTCAGAGAAGAAATTGAATTACCTAACATTAATCCAAGGGGGTTTCTAATTAGTGAGTTTTTTTAGCAGATTAATGTGTTGTTAAATTGAAAAGAATGTATGAGCTAATTAGAATGAGTGGGGTGGGGGGTTTCTTGATTAGGTCGCCACCAACATACGACTTTTCGGAACTCTCAAGGAACAAACTATAGATGGATCCAAAATTAACGGTCAAAGATATTTTCTCACAAAAAAAAATCCGATTTTTAATCTTCCAACGTCAATTCAGATTGTTAATGTTTAAATTTTATTTTTGATTAAAGGCGTTGAGAAAGTGAAGACCGACTGCGAAGCTAACAAGTTGACGGTTACCGGCAATGTGGACCCCACGTGGCTCCGGGAAAGAGTTGAATACAAGACCAAAAAGAAGGTGGAGCTCATCTCCCCTCAGCCCAAAAAGGACGGCGGCGGCGATAAGAAGGCCGACGACAAAAAAAAGGAAGAGCCAAAAAAGCCTGATGATGATAAAAAACCCAAAGAGGTAAAATTATTAGAATAATATTTTGGCTGACTAGTTTTTACTTATTATTTTAATTCAAGTAATTACTTAATTGAAAATCATTAGTCTTTATTAACCTTTTCCTTTTATTCTACTTCAGCCTGCTGTTACTACAGTGGTGATGAAAATCAGACTTCACTGTGACGGATGCGCTCAAAAAATAAAGCGGACCATATCAAAAAACATTCATGGTGAGTTGGCCTATTTCAATTAATAAAAAAATTCACAATACTTATCTTTCTTAATTTGCCGTTTCATATTTTATTTACTTATAAAAAAACAATGATAACGTATACTATGATTAATTTTGGTAACTTATAAATTATTTGTAGAACGAAATAAAAAAGGAAATCTCATGACCGTATGAGATTAATAATTAATTTACTCTGGCAGCTTTAATAATCCCGAGTTTTAATTTTGTTATTAGGTATTACCAAAGTGACAACTAATCTAGAAAAGGACTTGGTCACGGTAATTGGGACGATGAATGTGAAGGAACTGACGACATACTTGAAAGAAAAACTCAAAAGAAGCATTGAGGTCGTTCCTCCTCCCAAGAAAGACGATGGCGGTGGAGAGAAGAAAGATAAAGAAGGCGCCGGAGGAGAGAAGAAAGACAAAGAAGGTGGAGGAGAGAAAAAGGAAAAGGACGGAGGAGGAGACAAGGCGGCGGAGATAAAGAAAGACGGTGGCGGTCATGAAAAGAAAGAGGCGGTGGCTGGAGGCAGCGGAGAGGGTAAAAAAGTGGTGGAAGTTAACAAGTTGGAGTACCAAGGTTTTAATTCACAAACGCACTATGCTATGCCTGTTTACAACCAGAATTTTTACAATCAAGATTATGGTGTCCAGCCTTACCATAATCAAGGCTACCTTAACCATGGTCACGACCCGTATAATAATACAGGGTACGCCGTACAATACGCTCATGGACCTCCTCCTCCACCTCCCACGTACTTGGGTGCAAATGATCATATGTTCAGCGATGAGAACCCTAATGGATGTTCGGTGATGTGAGAATTTGGAAATGACGATGAGACCGAGACGGGACGAGACGAGACGAACTCAGAGTTCAAAATTTTAAATGTATATAAAAAATTAGAGATAATATTGGAAAATATAAAATGAATGTCAAGATACGTAACGACGTATATATGAGATCAAAGTAATTTCTTAATTAATTGAAGTAATGTAGAATACATTTCAGACCCGGTGGCCGGTGTTTGTTACTACTAGTTTGTTTTAGTACTATTTGAGTTGTTTTTTAATGAAATATCCAATTTTGCTTTGGTAATTGCATTGTTTATGTTATCTTTTAGAATGATTAATTTAATATTGAATGAGCCCGTGGTTAGAAGAGATTCCAAGTGGCCTACCATTATTTATTTTGATTAATTAATTTTAACTAGATGGTGTCTTATTCATTTGACAAGCTGGTATTGATATGGAGGAGTAATAAATTGGGGTTGTTGGATCAGTATTCAGTACCCTCCACTTTCATTGCCAATAAATTTATACAGCTCAGAAATTAATGTAATAAAATTGACAAGGGTATTGATTTTAAAAGCGACGGCCGGGGCCGGCCCCTCCACAGTGTACGTTCCAAACTCCCAAATTTTGTGTATAATATGTTTAGTTTGTTTTGTCCAAGTGTGTTAATTTTTTGATTCAGGCCAAAAAAAAAACCATTTTTTAGCGTTAAATTTTGATTAAAAGGTATAAGTGGGTCTTGAGTCTCTGGAAAAATCTAGAATCTTTCAGAGCAATAATTCCAATTTGATTTTAAAAGTTAATTACTGTATAAGCTACGATAGTGTGTGAGATTATTAGATAGTTTCACATGTAATCTCATTACTTTTACACACTTTTATTTTAGGTGTTTTATCAAAATTTAGCTGGCCGTATGTAATTATGTGTCATACGTACTTGTTACATCCACGTGCAAGTATTATTTTAATTATTATGTTAACTCATTTTTTAATTTTATATTTTATTGAAAAAATGCGATTGTCCGTCCACTGGATTAGTCAAATTTATTTATTCCTCATCTCGACTTTATTTTAATTTATTTTCGTATGTCGAATTTTGTTATTGTAAATAGTACCGGAGCTAAATTTCAATTGCAGCACAGGCTGTACAGGGTGCCTAA